>OX451737.1:19257873-20646876 GCA_948472305.1 Vicia faba
ATATATATATATATATATATATATATATATATATATATATATATATATATATATATATATATATTCTATTTTTCTATTTTAAAATAGAAAAATAGAAAAATAAAAATGTAACATTTTTTATATATATTCTTATAAAGTAGAAAAATTATTTTTTTAAGCAAAATAATTTTAAAACATAATATATTAATATTTTATATTTTGTAAATTATATATGTTTTGTAAATTATATATTTATTGTAAATTATAGAATATATTATATATGTCTATTGTTAATTTGATATATATTTAACTTAATTTTTTTTATTGAATGTGTAGGAGAATTATGAGACATTGCTTGTAAATTTTCTGATTCATAATCCTCAATATACTCTGGGAGAGGGAGAGTCGCTTCATCCTGATGTGGATTTTTATATTTGGGATCAAGTCATTGGGGGAAAAGGGCCTAACGGTTGTTTTTTGGTGGTGGAAATTTGGCGGGGTACTTTGAGAAGTGGTGATAGAACTCTATCTCAAAGAGTTAAAGATGGGGAAAGAGGGTCACATCAACCAAATTTGACACCAGAACAATTTGAAATAGTAAGACAGTTGGCGTTAAATGAGGCGAGACGCGAGTCAACGCAACATGAGGCGACAATGAAAGTCCAAATAGAGGCCCAAATAGAGGCAATGAGGCAAGAGCAACAACGACAAATGGAGGTCATGGCAAAGAGGCGAGCTGATATGGAGTAGCAAATGAGACAATTTATGCAAGGGTTTGGTGGAAATCAAAAGTTCGTATTCAAGAGCAGGAGGATGACGGAAACGAAGATAATTTTTACAATGACAATTATACCAACCAAGATGACCCGTAGAATTATTTTTTTTATTTTGCTTTCAAATTTGAATTTGTGTAACATACTAATTAATTAAACCTATTTAATATATTAAATTAAGAATTTTTAAATTTATATAGTTTATTAATTTTATTATATTAATTTTATTATATTAATTTTATTATATTAAATTTAATATATTAAATTTATTATATATTGAATTTATTA
Organism: Vicia faba; assembly: GCA_948472305.1. Classification (NCBI taxonomy): domain Eukaryota; kingdom Viridiplantae; phylum Streptophyta; class Magnoliopsida; order Fabales; family Fabaceae; genus Vicia; species Vicia faba. The sequence goes on from OX451737.1 coordinate 19,258,914, forward strand.
ATTTAATTTATTATATATTGAATTTATTAATTAATTTTATTAATTTAATTAATTATTAAAAAAAACAATTTTCAGCAATTAAATTTATTTAAAAAAAGATTGGTGACGTGATTTACATGTCACAATTTATTTTATTCCATAAAGAAACAAAAGTTGAACGTGTGATTTAAAATACTAGTGACGTGATTTTCACGTCACAATTTATTGACGTGAAAATCACGTCGTAACTAATTTTTTTTTTGTAAAAAAAAACAAAAGCTGGATGCAAGAGCAAGTGTTATATGTTATTAATTAGTGGCATGATTTTCACGTCACTAATTTGTGACGTGAAAATCACGTGGCAAATAAAATACTTTTTCTGACTTACCAACTGCTGCACATGCTTCTCCTGGAAAGGTAGAATTTCTATGCAAGCATGTTGCGACTTGATTTTCACGTTACAATTTTGTGACATGAAAATCACGTCGCAAAAAAATTACCACCCTGTGGCGTGATTTTTCACGTTGTGACGTGAATTTCACTTCGCAAATGAGAATTTTTTTAGTAGTGATTATTGTTTTACTAAAATCATTATTTTATTTAAAAATAGTCAAAAAACCTCACAAATAAATAAAATCTTTTTAGGTCAAACCTTTTTTAAATCATATCTTGCACATGGACACAAATAGGTCCAGCTTCTTAATCTTGCTGACCAAGATATAATCTTTGGGCTTTTTAATATTGGGTAATTTCCTTTTTTTTGATGTTTTTAACCTAATTTTTAATTCTATAAATAAGGCTCTCTTCATCCTAATTTTTCATCAATAATTTTCTATCTCTCTTTGACAATCATTCTTTCTTCACAACTCTTTTGATTTATTTTTTTTGTTTTGTCTTTAACAGACACTAAACTCTCATTTTTCTTGAATAGACAATTATCTACGAATCAACAATCATCCAAAAATTTCATAATTCTCAAATCACTCTCCCAAACTTATTATTCTTGACGAACAATAACAAGGTTGTTGTTCTTGACGAACAACGACAGATAAAATCCTAAACCTCTATTTTATCAACAAAAAAATTCTCGTAACAAAAAAAAGAAGAACTTGACACTGATTTACTTACTTCTCTCTATTGTTATAATTGGAAATGCATGTGTCTTAGTATTATTGGTCAATTGATTGATTGAAATGCCATGTGTCTTAGTATTATTGGTCGATTGTTAAAATAGGAAAAGTCAAAATAAAACGAATTATTAAAGAACCAAGAAAACAGAAATATAATAATACTCCCTCCCACTTTTTATTGATGCACGTTACTTTTTGTTTTTTTTTCTTTTCTTCTTTTAATCATTTATTGTATTTATAATTCCTTACTAATTTTTGTTTGAGTTTTAATTTTTAATTATATTTTTTTCTTTTTAGTTATTTATTTGTAATTTTGTTATTATTATCTTTTTCTTTATTAGTCAATTAATGTAACTAGATTTTAATTGGATTGTTAGCTTAATTAATTAATACACAAAAATATAAATTATCAAATATTTTTCGCATTTAATTTAATTTAACATCTTTACAAACAATAACAGGATCTCACATCCTCGAATAATTGATTGACTGACTTAACGTTAACTAATTAATTATTCAAATTAAAATATTTAAAATGAACTAAACAATAAATAAAATAAATTTTTTCGTCTAGCGCGAACTAATTTCAATGAAGATCGACTCTACTTCAATCCACAGAATCAATATTAAAAAAGCTAACCAATTACAAACATTTTTTTGTTAACATAACAAAAACTTCAAGATTATTTTCAAAAAAAGGATTAAATAGCATTGCCTTCAAACTTAATTGTGAATTGCGTCTACGATGACTCATTTTTCAAACCCAGACAAGGTTCAAGGATAATTCGAAAGCAATTTTATGCAATCCTATAAAAAACACCAACCAAACTACAAACTATAAATTGAGACTCAGATTCCTCATAATATGATACGTAGGTACGCGACTTAAAAACCAAAGTGAGTCCCCCAACTAAAAAAATAAAACCCTTTTTTGTTTTTTTAAGCTTTACAATTATATACCTTTAAAGTAAAAATTCCCATCTTACCCTTAGACCTAAAAATAGAGCCCCTTGCGAACAAGGAAGATGAAGGGTGCCTAACACCTTCTCTTCGTCTAATCAACTCACGAACTTAGAATCTCTGTACAAATTAGGGTTACCCATTATCTCTCGTCTTTAGAACAAAAATTAATGGTGACGACTGTCTTTATATTTTGCCGGTTACGATGGTTGGCGACTCTGCTGGGGATACACAACCCTAGGGTTTAGAGTTTACCCCTCTTTTAGATTTAGGGTTTTTGCCAGAGTTTCTTTCTATTTTTGGTGTTTTTGTTTCTATATTTGTTTGTTTATTGGTTTATATATTTGTTTATTTATATTTTTTATTATCATATTATTATTGTTGGTGGGATTTAAATTTAAATAAAATATCAAAACCTTAGAAAGAAGGATCGTCTATTGGCCAAAGGGGGTAAATACCCCTATGAGTTTTTGTGACGACTTCGCCTAGAGTCGATGGAATTTCAAAAAAGGAATTTCTCTTAAAGGGCTAGAATCTTTGGAGGGTAGGACTTTGGAACGAAACCTATGACTCTTTGTATAATCCTAAAACAAATCTCATGGTGAGACCTTGTATGACCTAAGAGACGAAAGTCTCGGTCTACGAAGAGGCTCCGCTTAAGGGAGGCTCTTGTGTCTTTCCCTCTAGTGTTATGCATGATACTCTTAAGGAAGCCACCTTATGGGGAAGGTAGAATATCCGTAGGACGAAACTAGGAGCCAACATACTAAGGAGACTTTTCACAAATCCCACTATCGTGTTACATTACCATGCCTACATACATCTTGCATTTCAAATTGTTCATCTATTTGCATTATTATGTCTTACTCACAGGATTTATAAAAAAAATGATAAAAAAAAAGAAAGGGTTATGGTGAATACCTTAAGAATGAATCCTGATAAGAAGCCAATTATCCACATTGGTGCCATGATGCCTGATTTAAAGAAATGAAGCGATTAGAGGGGAACTACCTAGCAATGCTAGGGAAGATTTTATTCGTCGCTATGGAAATATCATGGATGTACTAAGGATGAATGGGCAAGTAGGGGCTATCTCTGCCTTTGTTCAGTTTTATGATCCTCCGCTAAGATGCTTTATTTTCTAAGACTTCCAATTAGCACCTACCCTAGAAGAGTTTGAGAAAGTTCTACGGTTTTCCAAGATGAAAGAAGAGCCCTACGCAAAAATCAGGTGAGTCATCAAAATTAAAGATTTGGCTAAAGAATGGGGATACCACCTCCTAATCTAATACTTAATTACAAAGAAGATGATTAAGTTTAGGGAATCAAGAGGCATTACTTGGAGTATAAAGCTCTCTCTTTTGAAGATAAGGGTGAATGGGAACCATGTGGAGATATCTTGGCATTATTGATCTTCAGTTTAATTCTATTCCCCAATACTGCAGATTTTATAGACTTGATGGCTATTGGTGTATTTTGGGCCGTGAAGGTCTTAAATTAGGATCCTACTCCTACTTTGCTAGTTGACTTATACTACACTCTTCATGTACAACATGATAAAGAAGGGGGAATACTACAATGTTGTATTCCTCTTTTATATTCATGGCTCTTGTCACGTCTTGGTAAGGAAAGCTTTATGATCAAAGACTTAACAAGAGATGAGTGGTCACAAAAGTTAAAGGCCCTTACTGCTGATTCAATTTTATGGTATCCTAGGAAGTTTGAAACAAAGGAGATCATCTTCGACTGTGGATACTTTCCTAATGTTCCTCTAATTGGGACTCATGATTGTATTGACTATAATCCTACTTTGGCTTTACGTTAACTTGGATATCCTTTGCAAGATAAAACTTCTGATGAACAACTTGAACAATTGGTCCTACATGATATGGGGCGAAATGACCCCGAACCACTCAATAAAATCTTCCAAGCTTGGGGAAAGGTCCATAAGTGTGAAAATGTTCGAATCGACAAGCATCCTGATGTTATTGGTCCTCTCTATCAACCAAAGACACCAATTCCAAAGCCAATATCGATCAAGTAAGTGGAAAAGCTTAGGGTTTCCATTTGTCAAATTGAAAGAGACAAAGAAGACTTATAACACCACCTCTATGAAGTGAACTATGAAAGGAACCAATTTCAGTCTGACCTTAATCAAAGAGACCAACGAATCCATGAAATTAAAAAGGAAAACCAGAATCAAGAAGCACGATTCCAGAATATTATCAGCGTCCTCCGAGAAATCAAGGGGCAAGAAACATGGGAACATTCTCGAAGGGTGGAAGCTGAAACACTTCTCCTGGAACAAGAACCCAAATATGAGAGAGTACGTCAATGCCTAAAATAATTCCAATACCACTGTCGTTCCTTGTTACATGCTTACAAGGAGGCACAAAAGACAAGCAAATATTGGGAAGAGCAGTATACCAAGATTTCTCAAGCGGGAGAAAACAACAAGATCATAATCCATGAACTTTACCGGGAATATCTAAAGTACAAAGGCAAACATGCAAAACTTTCCTTCTTAGCGATCAATCTCATTGGTGACATCCCTAGAAGGTTGGGAGATACATAAGCCATGATGGTCCCTCTTCCATAGGATTTTGAAGACTTCCTCAAGCTTTGTAGGGAGATGGTTGATGGTTTTAGGGCAGAGATTTGAAAACCTTCTTAGGAGATTTTGGGTTTTCTTTTGTTAGTACTTGACGTTTGATTCAGTCTTTTGATTCAGTTTTTACTTTCAGCATTTGCTTCCATACGAGTTGTGTTTCCTTTTCAAGGATTGTGATTTCTATTCAATAAAAAGTATTATGTTTTGGTATATTATCTATATAGTCTTTGGGATACTCACCAATAAAAAAGCAAAACCTGAATAAAAATAAAAGGAGATCCATGTGAATAAGACATTAAAATAAATTCTTAGCATACATACGCATTCATACATGCATCTACATACATATACATCTCATAAAAACTTTTTTCAAAAGCATATCCTCGATTGGAACACTGCACGATTACAGAGGAAGCCATCACTCTGGTTCCGTTTCCTCGTAAAGATGGTGGGAAACATGACTCCACTGTCTACATCAAAGGACAAGGGCGATAGATATTGCCTCCAACAAATGAAGAGCATGTCGTCATCAACATAGCATAAACAAGGGGCAAGAGGATACCATAAAAAATAGGGATTCCGAATAATTCAAGAATGATCCAAAGAAGTGACCTAAGCATCTTCAAAGATATCTATAATGTATCTGCTTCTAAAACTTCGAGGCTCGACAAAAAATTATTGGTGAAAGTGTCGCCCACGTAACTAAGAATGTCATTATGAACCAATTCTACGAAGTATTAACCTAAGAGGGGAATCTCTAGGAAAAGCTGATAAGGAATTACCTCCACAAGGTAATACCCATAAATAAAGCTCTACGCATTTTAATTAAGTGTATGAACATCTTCCAATTAAAGGTGGTGATTGATAACGGGCCATTCCTGAATATGACGCCTAAGCTTACTATGATAAAGGGGCCTAATATTGAGGCCAAGTATAATGCCCTGTAATATCATTAAATTTCCTACGTGAAGAAGAAAACCACTTAAATGAATGTTGAACCTTATACCTTTCGAGGCATGGGCATAGAGCTTGCATATTCTTACTTGCTTGGAAGACCATGGATACACGGAGGAAGGGCAGTTACCTTCAACTCCCCATCAAAATATGAAGTTCCTAATAGAGAGAAAATTAACCATTGTTAATAGAGGATAACATTGTTATGAAGTGACCTAACATCGTGACGCTACATCAAAGACAATCACAATAATCTAGAGACATCCGCCATGCAATGGAGAAATCAAAAATTTCCATAACATCTTGGAGAGACCTATCAAATGTTATTAAGAACATAGATTATAAAACTGGGGCATGTTGCTAAACATCCCAGAAAAGGAGGGACGATACAATTTAGACTACCACTCTTCTAAGGATAGTAAAAACCATAAAGAGAAAATAAGGACAGATTCCTCCTACAAAAAAGACTTCATAACCGCCAGGTTCAAGCACAACAAACAGTTATCCATCGTGCTCAATAAAGATAATGAAGGGGCATGCAGTCTCGTCATCATATGTGCTCCAGATAAAGAACTTGATAATTAGACTACCATAGAGATCCCAGAGATTTATTTAAGTTTAAAATAATTTTACTGTTTTCAAATCCCTATGCTTTGCCCGAAGCATAGTGATAACTTGCAAGGGCCCCCATTTGTTTTAAATTTTTTTTATCATTTAATAAAAGTTATGTTTGCATTCAATTAAGATCATTTTTTCAGTCATTTTCTTTTCAAAATGGAAATTCTTTTCATACAAACTTCTCACTCCCTAAAAATGAACAAATACATATTCATATCAAAAATCACCGATAATGATATTGCTACTATGCGATATGACTTTGATGCACTAATTAACCAAGCCTCAAAGGATGGTGAGGAAGATTGTGAATTCTCTAAAGAGTTAGACAATACAACCACACCAATAATCGATCGAGGTAATCAACCTTAGAACAAAGGAACATAAGAGAAAGATCAAAATATGGGCTTCCCGGGACAAATATGGGAAGAGAAAACTATTAAACTCTGCACGAGTACGTATATATGTTCGCTCGGTCATATCAAGACATAACAGGCCCGAACACAAATTTTATGGTGTATACACAGACCCTCAGGAAAGTTTCCTTCTAATTAAACAAAGAACAAGACATTTCTCTTAAAATACAAAAGGAAAAAAATAAAGGAGAGATTCCGTAAATAACTCAATAGCCAGTTTTCTAGCCATCGCAAAATAGCCGCAATGGATCACAAACATCATGTTTGTCTTGAAGAAAAATGCAAAGTCCATATACACGGGGACTACTAGGAGTTAAACAAAGTGAGCTTAAAAGACAACTCCCCATTACCTTACATCGAGGTATTGGTAAATAACATGACTCAATACCCGACGTCCTCGCTCATAGATGGGTTGTCCATATACAACCAAAATTAAGATGGACCCTGAATACCCGAAGATGACTAGCTCTACAATTCCTTGGGGCATATGTGGTTATGATAATACTTTTTGCATTCAGAATGTAGGGGAAACCTTTTCCTTTCTTATTTACATAAAAGCAATACTCCTATTAGAAATGGTAATACCATCACCATTAGTACTCATGGGAATTAAGCTTGAAAACTTTGAATGGGCGCAAGCACGGCTCGATCAATGCAAAAACTCATCAAGAAAAAATAGCTAAAGAACGGATAAAGAAAAACTTTAACAAAGAAGCCCTCGAGTACGCCACAAAGATGATTTAGTGTTAAATAAGACCTTACCACCTCGATTCAAATACACGTGGAAATGGACACCTAACTACGAAGGTCCATACATAGTTAAAACAACAGCCTCAGGCGGGGGTCTTATCCTCACAACAATGGATGGGGAAGAACCACCACATCTGCTGAACTCCGACGCAGTCAAAATACTATGTATAAAAAGGCCGCTAGGTCGAAACCCTAAACGGGCGACTTAGGAAAAAAGGGGTGTTCTGGTGGATTGAAAACCCTAAAGGGAGATCCAAGCAAAAATTAGGGACATGTAAACAAAATCATCATCCCGATGGATTGAAACCCCAAAAGGGCTATCCAGACAAAAGTTAGGGATTTTATCCAAGAAAATGAACAAATAGACTGTGGTTTGAGAATTCATTACCACGACTACGAAGGGGAGGGGTTAATCTAAATCATCTTACTAAGAAATAAGGAGATTGGAATTATCAAGAGACATTGGAGAGATAGAAGTATCGATTATCATTTTCATTTCCATTTTCAATTTTGCTAAAACTTGTTGTAACTACCTCTTTTAAGGGATTACATCTTATATCATTGCCTATTTACAAGCCCCACTATTTATAAAACTTTTATTTTTTTGAGTTCTTACTTTTGCATTTCTATTTTTTCACTCTTTTATCATTTCTGCTTGTTTGTAAATATGACAATTATTTTTTATAAACGATGCATTAAAACTATATGGGCATATATAATCAAAAGTGTTGAAAACAATAAAGGTGTTTTAAATCGAAAAAATCAAAAGGAAACCCTTGGTTTCCAATATATACTTAAATAGAGAACACAAGCATTCAAATATGATCAACGATGTCGGCACATAAAATTTCAAATCAATTTCAAGACGACAAAAAGCAAAGTTTCAAGTCAATGTCAAGAGAAAATTTTCAAAAGAACAACTTCGAGACGGAATTCGTTCAATAATCAACTTTAAAGAAAATTTCAAAATAACAACTTCAAGACAACCAATTTCGAAATAAACAAAAATGCACCTTCCAAAATCAAAATCGAGAAAGCACATTTCCTCCAAAATGCAAAATCCAATGATCCAACGAGTAAAATCTGCATAAAAATATTTTCTTACTAGGAAATAAAGATTTATAACACTTGGTGCATTTAAATATTTGCATTAAGCATGGTTCATAAACATTTCAATCAAGACATAGGCCCGAGAATACCTCAAAAAATCTCAAAGCGTATTAGCTAGCTAAGTCATCTACGTAGATTACAAATTCAAATCTTAGCTTTTACGAAATTTTGAATAACAACCGCAGTTAAGAGCAGACATAACAATTAGAGGTGCTACAAATTAAACTAGGCAATATACCTACGACGCATATCCATAGCCTTGTTGTAACGCCATGATATTTAATTATTTATTTAATTAAATATTTTTTTGAATATTTTATATTAATTTGAATTTTATTGTTAAAGTCGGAATTATTTTTATTAAGTTGGTATGATAAATAATCAGATTTAATTTGGTGGAATTAAGTTGAGGTATTATTTTTATTAATAAGCTTAGAATTGATGTTGGGCTTAATTTATGGTGTCACGAATTAATAAGGGGGTTTATTTCTTAGGTCCATTTGAGTTACTAAAGATTAAATAAAATAGGAGTATTATATTGAATAAGGGGATTAGAGGAAAAAGAGAGTGTTGAGCTATCAGGAAAAAGGAAAGAAAGAAAAGAGGAAATAGGGTTTTGTGAGAGGAGAATAAGAACAAGGAAATTGCTTCTAGAGCCAAATTCTCAGAAATTTGGTTGAAGTTTCTTAGAGGCGCCTTCAAACCAAACCAGGTAAGGGTGGAGTTTCTTATCCTATAATGGGGTATATGATATTTTGTATGTGGGAATTAGTATGTGGGATTATTATTGTTGATTTGTGTTGGTTTGTGTTGTCGTTATAAGCATTACTAATAATTGATTTGATTAAAGAATTGTCAAAGAATTGGTGTATTATTGTGTTATATACTTGTCTGGAATGGATTTGGAATAGTAGACAGTATAGCAGAAAATCCATTAAAACAATACTGAGAGGACGAAAGAAAAAGAAAATTGTTCCTGGATGCTGCTAAACGGCAACTTGTTGTTGGTTGGATACTGTCGAACGATAGCTTGTTGTTGTTATAAGAGTGTCGATCGGCACTATGAGAGAAAGAGAGAGGGTGTGTCGTGCGGCACACCTTTGGGCTGGGGCGCTAGGCATACCAACCGGCATGTTAAGAGGAAGAAGGTGCCGAGGGGCACCCTATTGTGACGAGGGGCACGCCCTGTAATTCTCTATTTCCTTTTAATTATTTTGTCTATTTTTTGTGTCCTTCCTGTGACAGGAGATGTAGGTAGCAGGATTTCAGTAACAAAATAGTAAACAATAGCAAAGATTAAGTGATTAGCAGAAGTAGTATATGGACATTGTTGATTATAGGTCTTATGACCAATGTTGTGTTATTTTATGCTGCTCGATAATGTGAATATGTTGTTGCCATGAAAAGTTGTTGATTTCGTTGACATGTTGTGTTGTAGGCCTTTGGCCAATGTTGAACGGTGTGAATTATTGTTATGTCGACCGTTGTTATGTTGTTGTCGTTGTTGCGTTGCCGAGTTATGGTTGTTTATATCGTCACATAACATTAAAGTTGGCCTGGATTGGCATGTTCTAAGTTGGAGCAAATGCTCACCTATGTTGGCCTGTATTGGCATGTTCTAAGTTGAAGGCTTTGCCTTATGCCTCGGTAAACTGGCCTTTTCTAAGTTGGGAGTTATGCTCCAATGGTACCACATGCATTTGTACAGTTGATTCGCATTTGGATTTGTAGATTTTTTGCGTATTTGAAGTGTTTTCTATGCACGGTGATGTTATAAGTTGAATTGAAGTGTTGGTGAATGGTGTTGCTTTATGTTGATGTTGTATGAAGTGGTGATTTTATATGAACTAATTTCCGGTATATTATTTATCATACGTTCTATTATAGTGTTTGATATCTCACCCCTTCTGTTTGAATGTTGCCCTTTGTTGGTAACATGCAGGTAACCAAGAGGAGTAGTCGATAGCATTGTTAGTTCGAGTTTGGTGTCATTTGCTCTGATACGCAGCACTCGGGGGGGGGGGGGGGGGGGGGGGATGAACGCTTGTCTTATTTTGTTGTTTATTTATTGAACCTCATGTTGTTATTTGAGGAGTTATGGTGTTGATGTTGTTTTATGATTCAAAAGATGCTATATTTTATTTAGAGAACTATTATGAATCCCCTGCGTGATTAGTCTAAGTTTGGTTTATGTTATGAAGATTATATTTATGAGTTGTGTTCTTTCCGCTTCTTTAAGTGTTATGTATCTATTATAAAAGCATGACAGTTTTATGTGTCTTTGTTGAATATGTGACATCCTGATTATATTGGAAATTTTTATACTCTGATTTTCCGCTAATTTCTTGGGGTGTTACATTAGTGGTATCAGAGCAGGTCGGTCAGTCCGGTCAAGTTATCGAGTCGTAGTTGTTTAACAATCGAATATTGTTAGTTTTCTTAACTGTTGTTTGTATGCAGTGATAAGATAAGATGGCTGGAAGGAACGATGCTGTGATTTCTGCTGCTCTGCAAGCGATGGCTCAGGCTATGCAGAATCAGCCTAATGCTGACGAGAATGCTGGATCTCGTAGTTTGGCGACTTTCTAAAGGGAGAATCCACCAGTGTTCAAGGGTAGGCATGATCCTGATGGAGAACTAGATTGGTTGAAGGAGATTGAGAGGATCTTCCGTGTGATGGATTACACTCTGGCATAGAAGGTTTGGTATGGCACTCATATGCTAGCAGTTGAAGCTGATGACTGGTGGCTAGAAATGTGTGCAAGGTTGGAAGCTGTAGGTGAGGAAATCACTTGGATTGTGTTTCGTAGGGAGTTTTTGAGGAAGTATTATCCTGAATATGTTCGGGGTAAGAAAGAGATTGAGTTCCTGGAGTTGAAGCAAGGGAACAAATCTGTCACTGAGAATGCTGCTAAGTTCATTGAGCTAGCTAAGTTCTATCCACATTTTGATGGTGAAGGTGCTGAATTTTCTAAGTGCATCAAGTTTGAGAGCGGGTTGCGCTCGGAAATCAAGAAAGTTGTTGGGTATCGGAAGATTCGTGTCTTTTCTGATTTGGTTGATAGTTGCAGAATCTTTGAAGAGGATAACAATGCTCATCACAAGATTGTTAGTGATAAGAGAGGCAAGAATCAACAGAACCATGGCAAGCCTTATGATGATGGTAGAGGTAAACAAAGAGTTGCTCATGGTCAGAGGACTAGTGGGGGAGATGCTTCTGCTAGAGTTGTATGTTTTAAATATGGGAAACCTGGTCACAAGAGTAATGTGTGCACTGCTGCTAATGGGAAGAGGTGTTTTCGTTGTGGTAAGATTGGGCATACGATATCTGACTGCAAGCATAGGGATATGATATATTTCAACTGTGGTGAAGAAGGACACATTGGTAGTAATTGTCCAAAATCAAAAAAGGCACAAAATGGTGGAAAGGTGTTTGCTTTGGCTGGGACTCTGACAACTAGTGAGGACAAACTCATCAGAGGTACATGTTTCATTAATAGTACTCCTTTAATTACTATTATTGATACTGGTGCTACTCATTGTTTTATTGCTGCTGATTATGTAGAAAGATTGGGTCTTGTGTTGTCTTCTATGAATGGAGAAATGGTCGTCGAGATTCCGGCTAAGGGATCGATGACTACTTCTCGTGTGTGTTTGAATTGTCCTTTGTCGATCTTCGATAAAGACTTTGTTGTTGATTTGATTTGTTTTCCGTTATACGGGTTAGAGGTGGTCTTGGGTATGAATTGGTTTGAGTATAAACTATGTTCATATCAATTTCTATAACAAGCCTGTAAGGTTTTCTACTCTTGAAGAGGAAGAAGTTGGTTTGTTGACCGGTAAACATTTGAGGCAACTGATGCAAGATGAATCACAAATGTTCTCATTGACGACGTCACTATCTATTGAGAACCAAGTTAGGATTGATGAGTTGCAGGTGGTGCGAGAATTTCCTATAGTGTTTCCTGATGAAATTCCTGATGTACCGTTAGAAAGAGAAGTTTAGTTTGCGATTGATATTGTACCTGGTACCAGACCTGTTTCTATGGCATCATACAGGATGTCTGCATCCGAATTGACTGAATTGAAGAAGCAGTTAGAAGAGTTGCTTGAGAAAAAGTTTGTAAGACCAAGTGTATCACCGTGGGGAGTGCTCGTGTTGTTAGTGAAGAAGAAAGATGAAAGTATGAGACTTTGTGTTGATTATTGTTGTACCCCAAAATTTGCCCTCCCATTTTTCATAGAAGATACAACCCTAGGGTTTCTTGGATATTCAAGTTGGTTCAGAAATCGATCAGACAGATTCTCTTCTGGGGAAGTAAACCAGTAATTAGGGTTTTTTGCAATTCTCAAAAGAAAATGAGTTTTCAAAGATCCAATTGGCCTTCATAGGTCTTCATGCTTCCTTAAGGTTGTATTTATGATTTCTTCAAGCTACAATATTTTGAGATGATTATGTCTGTTCATGGTCACATGTGATGTCGCTCACGGGTTTATCTTCAAAGAATCGAAATAGATTTGAGTTTGGAAAACTTTAAAATTATGAAATCATCGCAAGGCATTTGATTGATTTTGAATTTTCTTAAACACAGTTTACTGAAAGGATAATGTTTGTTCTCAGAGCATGATTTGTTTGGGACAAGAGATGGAGGTTAAGACCGTCATTTAGGACAACCATGATTTTGGGATCCAGGTTGACCAGATGATTTACGTCCTTAAAACATCTATTTTGTTTAGGAAATGGAGTACAAAGTGCGTATTTGTTTGAAATGCAGTTACAAAGTTATTGGGATTATTTGGAATTTAAGTTACCAGACTGGAGCATTTTATTTCAAATATCCTGATTGGGAACTTCAAAAAAAATCAATTAGGATGCGAAGAGAAATTACAAATTGTTGTTTATAAAGGATTTCAAGTTATAAAATGACACAAGAATACTTTATGCTACAATTCAAGATTTTCTCCAATTTCAAACACATCGTCCAAGATTGTTACAAAACTTCGAATTCTTTTAATACTTTATGTTTTACAACTTATTGTATTTAAAGATAAATTGGTACAACTATTGGATACAGTACATCAAAATACAAGAAGATCTTTATAAGTTACAAAGAAAATCAAAGTGAATGTTTGGCCTAAGAGAACTAATCTATGTTTAAGTTGTTTGAAGACTGAAGTCATATCAGATTCCTTTGCTTATCTCCAAGACTTTCATGTTTGCCACGGATTTCTTGCATTCTTTGCTTCGTCATCTCCAATTTTGCTCACATGAAAACAAGAGAAAGAAAGCATGATTAATACAAAATTATATGGGCATGAACAAGGAATTTTCCAAAAGTTATTTCATAAATTCATCATTAAGGTTTGCAACGTGGAATCAGAATGCTATTTATTTCATCACAACCTATTTCCCCCAGTTGCAAATCACAAGAAGGTTTCCCTTCTTTGGTTCACAAAAAGAAAGAAGAAGAGAAATTCGCGAACATGATAGCCCAAGGCTGCACACAATAACTAAACAAACAGCAACATCACAAACTAAACAAACAGTAGCATCACAAACTGAACAAATAGCAGCATCACAAATTGAACAAACAGTAGCATCACAAACTGGACAAGCAACATCATCATAAGCTAAAACAAGGAAGCAGTGTGAAAAATAAAACAAATAGCTAGATGCTAAATCAAACAAAATAGCAAGTCAACTTGCTCAAGAAACAATGTCATCATTTTCCAAGTGCTGCAAACCTTTCAGAATGGTAAAATAAGCAAAAGAGAAATTTGCTTTTTTTTATTGTCATTGAGAGAGAAGAGAGGAAAGAGGTCACCTAGGCTACAAAATTGCCCAAAGCACATCCTGCAAAAGCTATGTTGCAAAAAGAAGAGCTGATGTAAACCTAAGAATCATCAAAACTACTAAAAAAACAAAACTAGAAAAAACCTGCTATAAACCCAAGAATCATCAAAATGGCTAAAAAACAAAACCAGAAAAAACCTGCTGTAAACCCAAGAATCATCAAAACTTCTAAAAAACAAAACCAGAAAAAACCTGCTGTAAACAAAAACCTGTTGTAGAGACCAAAGGCAAAGAGGCCACAACATAAGAAAAGGTCAATAAAAATAGAGAGGGGCGATGGATTAAAGGGGAGCAAAAGAGAACAATTATTCACAACAAACACAGTAACAAAGCATCATGTTGTACCCCAAAATTTTCCCTCTCATATTCTTCAAGATTTGTCAAAAGCATGCTTCAAAATTCCCCAAGGGTTGAACAGTTCAAGGGCCTCCTAACAGTCAAAATTAGGGTTTTGGTTCTGACAAAGTAAATGAAGTTTCCAAGGGTCAAATCAAGCCCCACATGCCTATAAACATGGTCAAGCATCCTCATACAAAGTTTCAAGACTTACAGCACAAAATTGCACAGTCAAAACCCTAATTGCACTACAGTCAACTGTAGGGGCAAAATGGTCATTTGACAGTCAAAAGTTCAAATTTTTGGTCAACATCTCATTTTGAAGCCACAAACATCATTTGATCAATGCTTGATCATGATTCTCAAAGCTTGGCTCAAAAATCATCAAGATGCAAAAGTTTCCATATTTGGACAGTTGAAAAAGTCAACTGTAAATTGACCAGGGCATAACTTTCACATGGATTATCAGAAAAATTCCATCCAAATCTCATTTTGAAGAGAAAGACATTTCCTACAACTCCTCTTCATACTTCAAGTCCAAGAAATGCTCTCACAAAAAGTTATCAATTTCAACATTATAGGTCATTTTCAAAAGTCAACAAAAAGAGACTTTAAGTCAAAGGCCATAACTTGAGATTGGTAAATCAAAATGACATGGGACCAAAGGCATTGGTTAGAGGACTCAAAGACCTTTCCAAAATGTCCAAGAACATGAGCAAAGCTTAAAAATTGAGCAAGTTATGCCTTATGGAAGTTGGGAAATTTTTGGATATTTTGAAAAGTCAACATTGCTTCAAATGACCTAAAATTTCTAATGGGCCTCTTTTTCTTCCACAATTCACTACCCAAGGCATGTACACGACCATTTGGCCCAAAGGTAAGTTCTTCATCATTTTTATTTTATTTATTTGAATTTTAATTACTAATAATTCATTTAATTAAGTAAAATATATGAAAAATATCAAAACTAGGTTTTCAAATCTTTTTATGCAAGACAATTACTCATGATTCACTAAGGATTTCGTGCCTATCAAAAGTGGAAAGAATTGGTGTAAATTGAGAGAGTTCTTCATGAAGAAATATTGAAAAAGATCCTAAAAAATCAAATCTTGAAAACCATTAAAAGCAAGGCTATGGGCTTGGATTATTGATCAAATTCGTTCTATATACAAAGGCAAACCTAACCCTAATGCTGATAACCATAAAGCTGCGCAGAAAAGCCATATGCAAACTGGAATTTTTTCAAGAAAACTCCAATACTGAAAATTGAGTTTTAGGACGATTCAAGGCCAAATATTTGTTCCATTAGCTTCCTGAGGCTTCAAGGAAAGTTTTCCAATCAAAATCAATCATCCTAACGCCCTGAATTGGTAACACGATCGCAACCTGTACAGAAAATATTTCATATTCGTGCATCTCAATTCATGCATCTTTTGCAATTTTTAACATTTGATTTATGTTCATTATTCAATTCTGAAGCTAACTGCGTGGTCTGATTTTGTTTTCGTGCACCATGGAAGGATTCACCATTGTTATCATCTAGGGTTTTCTAAGTTCTAAATTGGGCGTTTTTAGCTATTGTAAAATTAGGACAGGCCAATACCATGAATGAATTCAGCGTGTTCAGACGAAAACAAATTGATCCTCGCGCCTAATTTATGAGGCCATATGGCCTATTCGCTATTCTTAGATATGGCGTATTTTGGGGGGGTTAAAAAGCCCCGCTAACCATCTTTTGTTTCAGAAAAAAAGAACAAGCGAGGAAGAAGACGCTTAGGTGGCCATCAGTGATTGGGTCATTCAAATTCTCGCGCGAAAAAGAAGCATTAACGTTTGTTTATTTTATTATGTTTATTGATTATATTATCTACAGATAAACAAAGCAGCATGGTTGGCAAGCGTGTACGTTGGTAATCTCCAGGACCTGGGTTCGAGCCCCAGGTCCTCACCCTTTCCATATTATTTTTCAATTAATACTCCTATGCAATTTCAATACAGGGAACACCATACAACCTTTGATCCATTAATGCCACGCGCCCACTGAGATTGATCCGTTGGCTCTGATCAGAGGAGCACCATGATCGTTGGTCAACACACATGCATGTTAGTCAAAAGGTCAACAAAGTCAGAAGCTTAATGGGCCTAAAGTGCTAATGAAAACCTCCCAAATGGGGACAGACCCCCCTAGGTTTGCAACATCTTTTCTATTTTATTTTATTATTTTGATTCAATTATTTCTAATTTTTAATTAGTTAATTAATTTAAATATTTTCATAAAAAATATAAAAAACAATATAAAAATCATAAAGACAAAAATAAGTATTTTTTATTTAATATTTTAGTATTTTGTAAATAAAGCCTTTATTAATTAATTAGTTTTAATCTAGGGTTAACCTTAATATTTTTCAATAAAACTTAAAATTTGGTAGAATTAGGGTTTGTAATAATTTTTACCCTTTTTTCTTTTTTTTCACTAATAATTAAATATTATTTATTTTTATAATTAAATTTGCATGTAAATAATTAGGTTAATTTAGGTTTAACTTTAATACTTTCTTAATAAACTAAAAAAAACAATTAGAATTAGGGTTAGTATTTTAATTTCAATTAATCTCATTAAATTCTCATAAATACAAAAAAACCAAAAATAATTTCTTTTTTCTTTAATTTGATTAATAATAATTTAATTTCGTTAAAAAAGGGTCCAACGCCCTCGTTTCTAATTTTAATTCAATTCGCATATGTATTTCTTTTTCTTTTAATTATTCATGTACCTCTCCCAAAGCCGTGTAATTTTAATCTCTCGCACCTTTACTTTAATTCTTTATTTTTTCTGTCAAATCGGGTCCTGGAAATTTTGGCGATGTGGACCCGCGCCTTTTGTAATAGCTTTAGAACTTTTATTTCTCGCAATATTTTAACTGTTAAATAAATGCATGCAAGAATGAATGTCTAAATAAAAACAAAAGCGTAGATCACCCATAACATGACAAGACAAAAATAAATGAACATGACACACAAATCACACACCACCCCTAGGGTACGCCTCACTATTGCCTTGCCCTTCGAAAGGTGATCGTCGAGTAGAGGATGTCTTAGTAAGTCCTCATGATCCGGGAACCTGGCATGAGGGTAGCTTCTAAGGTGTCTTCCCATTGCTCTGGTGATCACCATGTCCCGAACCTCGAATTGACCCGAACACCTCCAACGGTGGTGCTACCTACCTCTCAATGGTGGGATGGCATTACTTTAAAGGACATTTACACAGACGAATCCCTTAGGGTAGGTAGACGACTCTAGATACTTGCTCTAAATTTCAAAACAAATTCAAAAATACTTTTCACACCATCACCTTTTCAAAAAGCTTTCGAAAGCATTTTTTCAAACACTCTTGAGGACTGATACAAGAGTCGAACTGAAATTTTCAAAGAAACTTTTTAAAACCCACAGTTGAAAAGCAAACAAACCATTTTTGAAAACACAAGTGAGCAAGTATCTAAGAGCCCATGGATAACCATGGATAGAAAGGGTGCTAACACCTTCCCTTTCTATAATCTACCTCCCGAACCGAGAGCAATCTCTATAAGGAATTTTTCTGTGCTTTTGTCCTTTCCATTTGGAGAAAATAAAAGACGGTGGCGACTCTTGCTTCCGCGACATTTCACGAACCAGCGTTAAACAGTCAGTTCCAGATCCACCGATCACAGAACTGGCGACTCTGCTGGGGACTTAACTTAAAGTGAGGTGTACCTTAGGGTAGTTCATAACTGTGTTTTTAATTGCTTTCCTTGTTTGCTTTAAATTGTGGGACTGTCTTGGGAGTTCTATAGATCCTAACCCGGATCTGGGGGATACCTTCTTAGAAAGTAGCAACAAGACTGTGAGGGAACTGTGCGGGGTATACCGACATGGTTGAAACAGTCTGCTACGTTGATGTGGCACTTTGGTGTGTACCGGTAACCCTTGAGTTCAGTCAAGGAGAGTACGGGGCCTCCGCGTGGTGTCGTGAAGCATCAATAGACCTTAGGAACCTTAATTGAACTATCTTGGCCTCTTTAGGGTAGTGAGATAACTGACTTTGGTGCAGTCCGAGGTTGGTTGATACTCGATACTACACTCAATTGAGGGTTGCTTTCCTGGAATATTTCGGTCGCCAGTTCAGTGGTTAAATCGAAACGATGAACAATGAAAGCAATCCCGTGATATTGGGACCCTTAGAACCCGGTTACTTCTAATAGGACAGGTTGAACCCACCAACTTCAAGAGGGTACTACCCAGACCCCATGCTGGCTTTAAACCCTAAGGGCTTGTCTTGTGTGCCTTGTGTGCCTTACATGTTTGTCTTTGTAAATATCTGTGGTGTGTTTAATCATAGCATCATGACATCATCCAGCATCATATGCATTGACTAACCATTTCAGGGGTTCGAATTTTCATCTTTGTTCTTGTTTTGTAGGACATGGAAACTGTTCGTAGAAAGACAATTCAAATCAGTCTTGTAAGGATCCCTCTTCAGCTTAAGGAACTTATATCCAGGATTCCCGAGAGCTCTTCATTCAGTGAAAGACATGGAAGACTCATCAACTTGGTCAACACCAACATTGAGGAAGATATGATAAAGGTCCTGTTCCAGTTCTTTGACCCTCTGCATCATTATTTCACCTTCTTGGACTATCAGCTGGTACCTACATTGGAGGAGTTCTCCCGGCTCCTGAAGATCCCTATCCTTGATCAAATACCCTACAACGGTACGGAAAAGGAACCCAAGCTTGAAGAGATTGCTAAAGCCTTGCACCTACAGTCATCTGACCTCAAGGGACATTGGGAAGTTAGAAGTGGTATCAAAGGGTTCTTAGCCAGGTTTCTGTTTGAAAAGGCCCATGAATGTTGGAACTCCCTTGACTTACAAGCTTTTGAAGAAGTTGTGGCCCTCCTTGTATATGGTTTGGTGTTGTTCCCTAACCCAGATCAGCTTATTGATATCAGTGCTGTCCAGATCTTTATGTCCAGGAATCCTATACCTACGTTGCTGGGGGACATCCTTCACTCATGTTACACTCGAACCATGAGAAAAAGAGGTGTCCTTATGTGTTGCACTCCTCTCCTGGGAAGGAGGTTTATTTCGCACCTTCCACAATCAGTTTTGAAGAACGAGCGGGGTTTGAGATGGTCACAACGGTTGATGACTCTTACACATGCGGATATACATTGGTGCCCTAGGTCCAGAGAAGATGTCACTATCATTGATCGTTGCGGGGAGTACCCTAATGTTCCTTTACTTGGAATCAGAGGAGGTATTACTTACAACCCATGCCTGGCTTGGAGACAGTTTGGTTATGCTCGGAGGGATGGTCCTCATGACATGTTAATTCCTGACATAGTTTTTGACTTCGACAATGATACTCAAGGACTTCGCCAGAGATTTATCAGAGCTTGGAGGATGCCAAGTAGGATAGACAGTAAGACACTGGGGCATAGGAACTCCATCCGATTGGAACCTTATCTCAAGTGGGTACGAGCCTGCTCCCAGAAGTTAGTGATGCCTTATCCCTATATGCTCCCTGTGATCAAAGAGCCAGTCTTAGAAGGAGAAGTGTCCTACACTATTCAGCACCCTGATATGCCCACATCCTGGGAAGATATGCAGAAGAGCTGGATCCAGCTAAAGGAAGAACGGAATTCTCTTGAGACCAGTCTACATGCTAGTGAAAAGAAGGTCTTGGAGCTCACCCGCCTGTTGCATGAGGAGAGGAATCTCAACACTTACATAGCTCCAAAGAGGATGCGTAGTATATTTTGGGATTGATTTGCTTTTGTATTATTTTGCCCATGAGGCTTTGATGTACTGAACAATTATTTCCTTAATGATAACGTGTGTTCCTTTTTGTCTACAACAAATTTGAACTTTCGAACCCTTGAATGCATCGCATAAACACATATCATTCATCATGTGCATAGCAGGTTTTCTCCTTTTCAGGTTGCTTACCGTTCTTCGCTGTTTATTTCAGCATCATGAATCCTGACTCATCATCAACTGAGATGTCCATCAAGGCTCTTCAGGCGCAGAATGCGCAATTTCAGGAACTAATCATGGGTTTGGCTCAAGGCCAAGAAGAGCTGAAGGCTCTGCTCCTGAAGAAGGGAAAGAAGAAGAAGAGGAGGACTGTTCTTTTCAGCTCGGGCCGAAGGTTTGGCAATACTCTGCAAAATGAAGAGGTTGGTTCTTCCATTGGCAAGGGTACTCCTCAAGAGGGAAAAGGTCCTAGTCTGGTAGTCTCTGACAACGAGACTGATTTTGATGAAGAGCAATATCCTCCGGCAGAAGACCGTTACAAGCGGTTGGAGGACAGGTTGAATGCTATGGAGATACAACAGGTACCTGGGCTGGATTTTGCAGATTTGGGTTTGTCTACTGGTGTGATTATTCCTCGTAAGTTCAAAGCACCATCTTTCACTAAGTACGACGGGGCGTCTTGTCCCAAGCTACATCTCAGGTCCTATGTTCGGAAGATTCAACCGTACTCAGTGGATAAGAATTTGTGGATCCACTTCTTCCAGGAGAGTCTTTCAGGGACTCATCTCGAATGGTTCTATCAGCTGGATGGGACCAAGGTTCGTAACTGGGAGGAGTTGGCTACTGCTTTCTATAAGCAGTATCAATATAATGCCGACCTTGCCCCTACACGTACCCAACTTCAGGGTATGTCGTTAGGTTCAAGTGAAGGTTTTAAAGAGTATGCTCAGAAGTGGAGGGATCTGGCTGGCAGAGTGCAGCCTCCGTTGACTGATCGGGAGTTGGTAGACATGTTCTTGGGGACCCTATATGGGCCATTTTTCAACCATCTTATCGGTAACTCATCTGCAGGGTTTACTGATCTCATTCTGACTGGAGAGAGAATTGAGGCTGGGTTGAAGTCTGGTAAGATTCCGAAGGGTGCATCGTCTAGTTCTGAGAAGAAACCCTTCAAGAAGGAGGCTAGTGCTGTATATGGCTCTAGAAGACAAGAGAAATCTGAGCGCCGCCAATCTGTCAGTGCGGTAATGATTGCTAAGCCTGTTGCCGCTCCTCGGCCAACCAATCCTCAAAGGGCTGAAAGACCCCGGAGAGAGTTTACCCGTTTGAGCATGACCTTATCGCAGATCTTGCCACAGTTGCTATCCACCAACCTAGTGACTGTCAGAGAGGCCCCTAAAGCTGTGAACACTGCCTCCCCCAAGTACAACCCAAATGCTCGTTGTGCTTACCATTCTGATAGCCCGTGGCATTCCACTGATGACTGTTGGGCATTAAGGAGTAAGGTGCAAGACCTTATTGACGCGAAAGAGATACAGTTCGAAGCGCCTGAGAGGCCGAATGTGGTGACTGCTCCTATGCCTCAGCATGGGGTAAATGCTATTGATGAAGAGGTGTACGCTGTTTCTGTGGATGATCTAGCCACTCCCTTAATAACTATCAAGAAGAACCTACTGCTGGCCGATTTATTTCCGGGTTGCAGTGAGGGTTGCCTGTTCTGTGTTGTTTCCCTATCTGGTTGTCCCTTGCTGAAGTTAGGCATCCAAAGCCTGATGGACAGTAAGGAGATTCTGTTCAAGAAGTCTGCTGTTCGGTTGGTTCCGGTAGAGGAAGTTTATGTGGTTACTATCTTCAATAATCCAATCAAGGCTCTCCCGAAGAAGCCTGTCCAAATCATGACTGTCGCACCTGTTGTTATCACTGTTCCGGGGCCTCTTACCTACGTATCTGATAAAGCTGTCCCCTGGCATTATGGGGCAGACGTATATGTGAATGGAATCAAACTAGAATTCAACACTGGCGCCAGTATCTGCGATATCACTGGCCCAGCCAAGGCTACCCGCAGTGGCAGGCTCTTCTCGCCTGACATTGCACCGCCCGCTACTCGAAGACCCCTCCTTATAACACCTACAAGTGTACCTGTTCCTGTTGCTGATCAAGTTGTTTCCCCTGCTGCCGAGTCATCCAATGCCCGGGGCAAGGGAATTGAAGATGAGCCTGCCCGGATGGAGGCACCAATACCTATAAATGTTGAGGCCTCCCGACAAGAGATGGAGGAAATCCTGAAAATAATAAAGAAGAGTGACTTCAATGTTGTGGAACAACTGGGGCATACGCCCTCCAAAATCTCCATGCTCTCCTTATTGCTGTGCTCCGAGGCCCATGCTAAGGCCTTAATCTCATTTCTCAAGACGGCCCATGTGCCACAGGAAACATCTGCAGTTCAGTTCATTGACTGCGTAGCAAATCTGACAGCAGACAATGGCTTGGGTTTCTCAGATGCTGACCTAACTGCGAAAGGAAGAGACCACAATGACGCCCTGCATGTCTCTATTGAATGCAGGGCACTGCTCTGGCGCATGTATTGGTGGATACTGGTTCTTCCTTAAATGTGCTACCCAAGAAGGCTTTAGACCGTTTGGATTGTGAAGGCCTGGAATTAAAACCCAGCAATATCATCGTCAGGGCCTTTGACGGTTCAAAAAGGATGGTTCATGGAGAGGTTGACAATCCTATTCGTGTGGGCTCTCAGGTGTTTGACTCTACTTTTTATGTGATGGATATCCGTCCATCGTACTCTTGTCTACTGGGTCGACCTTGGATCCATAAAGCTGGGGCAGTGACCTCTACCTTGCACCAGAAGCTGAAATACCCTGTCAAAGGGAAGATCGTCACTGTACAAGGAGAGGAGGAGTATATGGTGAGCCATTTGAATTCCTTCAGATATATTGAGATGGACGGGGAGTTTATTGAAACCCCCTTTCAACATTTCAAGGAGGTGCTTCCAATTTCAGCAGCAGCAGAAACAGCAGTCGAAGAGAATGTTCCTTTGAAGATGGCTTCCCTGAAGGATGCCCGGGCTGTGGTTCAGAAAGGTGAATGTGCTAACTGGGGCAGGCTTCCTGACTTTATACAGAAAACTGACAAATTTGGACTGGGTTTTACTGCAGAGGGACATAAAGCTATGCGGAAGGCGAAGACCAGAAGACCTCATATGCTCATCGCAAATCCAGGAGTGAATGCTGTTGGGGAGGATAATGAAGTGGATGAAGCAGAATTCAATAGCTGGATCTACCCGACGACCGAAGGCGGATTGACCAATTGGATTGTCAAAGACCATACTCCTGTTACTTTCGTTACGCAGTAATAAACTTCTTTGTTTTGTCAGTTGTAATAAACGATAAATAAACTCTATGGCCCGATGTCTTACCCGAGGCACCGTGGTTTCATTTGTGAGGGCATATAAATTGTCATTTCATATATCATAAATGGAAATCTTGGACGTTTTCTCGCATTTCAAATCTTATGCTCCTTTTCTGTCTTTCTTTCCTTTACATATATTTCAAAACAGCTGTATTTACACACACTCACTCATACAGGTTTCAATCCACTCTGGATCTCACTGATAACGACCCTGCTACTGCCAATTATGACTTCGAAAATCCGATCAACTTAGCCGAAGACGAAGGTGAAGATGATTGTGAAGTTCCTGGCGAGCTTGCAAGACTGTTACTCCAGGAAGAGAGGGCAATTCAACCACATGAAGAGCCAGTGGAAACAATAAACTTGGGTACTGAGGCAGACAGGAAAGAGGTAAAGATTGGTGCCAACCTAGAGCTCAGCGTGAAACAACGGTTGACTCAGATGCTACATGATTATATGGAGATCTTTGCCTGGTCCTACGAAGACATGCCCGGGTTGGATACCGATATTGTGGTCCATCACACCTACCAAGGAAGACTGCCCTCCGGTTAAGCAAAAGGTCTGCCGTATGCGTCCAGAGATGTCTGAGAAGATCAAAGCCGAGGTTATGAAGCAGTTTGACGCCGGTTTCCTTGCAGTGACTTCTTACCCTCAATGGGTTGCTAATGTGGTGCCGGTACCAAAGAAAGATGGAAAGGTCAGAATGTGTGTCGACTACAGGGATCTGAACAGGGCCAGCCCCAAAGATGACTTCCCTCTGCCTCACATTGATGTCCTTGTTGACAATACTGCTCAGCATAAAGTGTTCTCTTTCATGGATGGTTTTTCAGGTTACAATCAAATCAAGATGGCTCCGGAAGACATGGAAAAAACTACCTTCGTTACTCAGTGGGGCACCTTCTGCTATAAGGTCATGCCTTTTGGATTGGAAAATGCTGGGGCAACCTACCAACGTGCCATGGTTGCTTTATTTCATGACATGATCCATCATGAGATAGAAGTGTATGTCGACGACATGATCGCAAGATCCCAAGCTGAGGAAGAGCACCTAGATCATCTGCAGAAACTGTTTGACCGTCTGAAGTTGTACAAGCTGAGGTTGAATCCGAACAAGTGCACCTTCGGGGTAAGATCTGGAAAGTTGCTAGGCTTTGTTGTAAGTGATAAGGGTATTCAAGTGGACCCTGCCAAGGTCAAAGCTATTCAAGAGATGCCAGTTCCTAAGACAGAGAAGGAGGTCAGAGGCTTTCTAGGATGCCTGAATTACATTTCTCGATTCATCTCGCACCTAACCGCTACCTGTGAGCCAATCTTCAAGCTGTTGAAGAAAGATCAGGTAGTACGTTGGAATGATGAATGTCAGGCTGCTTTTGACAGAATCAAGGAGTATCTCCAAGAACCACCCATTCTTATGCCACCGGTTGAAGGGAGACCTCTGATATTATACCTGACAGTACTTGACAACTCAATGGGGTGTGTGCTGGGACAGTATGACGAGTCTGGCCGAAAAGAGCATGCCATTTATTACCTTAGCAAAAAGTTTACCGACTGTGAGACCCGATACTCACTGCTCGAGAAAACTTGCTGCGCTTTGGTATGGGCTGCTCGCCGGCTAAGACAGTATATGCTGACTCACACTACCTTGTTGATCTCGAGGATGGATCCTATAAAATACATATTTGAAAAGCCTGCTCTGTCTGGGAGAATAGCAAGATGGCAAATGATCTTGACAGAATACGACATCCAGTACACAACTCAGAAAGCCATCAAGGGAAGTGTATTGGCAGACCACTTGGCACATCAGGCAGTAGACGACTATCAGTCAATGAACTTCGAGTTTCCAGACGAGAGCATCATGATAGTGACTGATTGTGAAGTACCTGGACCGGATGAAGGACCTGAGGAAGGATCCCGATGGTCTATGCACTTTGACGGAGCCTCCAATGCTTTGGGTAACGGTATCGGCGCTGTAATCATATCCCCTCAAGGCACTCATACTCCACTCACTGCCCGGCTATGTTTCAACTGCACCAACAACATGGCGGAGTATGAGGCATGCATCATGGGTCTTCAAGTTGCGATCGACTTAAGGATCAAGTTTCTGAGTGTCTTCGGAGATTCCGCTCTTGTGATCAATCAGATCAAAGGAGAGTGGGATACGAAACATCCGAACCTTATTCCTTACAGAGAATGTGTGTTGACCTTGATCCCCCACTTCACGAAGATAACCTTTGAACACTTTCCAAGAGAAGAGAATCAGTTGGCGGACGCGTTAGCTACAATGTCTTCTATGTTCAAGGTCAAATGGGACAATGAGGCTCCCCGGATCATCATCTGGAAACTGGACGAACTGGCATACTGTTGCGATCTCGAGACTGAATTGGTGACTGAGAAGCCTTGGTACCATGAGGTGAAGAGATATCTGGAAGTTCAGGAATACCCTGAGGGTGCCTCTGTCAATGATAAGAAGTTTCTGAGGAGGTTCGCAGCGAAGTTCTTCCTTAGCAACGGCGTCTTGTACAAGCGAAACCATGATTCAACCTTACCGCGTTGTGTGGATAAGACTGAAGCAGAAAGGATCATGGAAGAGCTACATGAAGGGACCTTTGGTACACATTCCAGTGGACATACAATGGCAAAGAAGATCCTTCGGGCAGGGTATTACTGGTCCACAATGGAAGCTGACTGCTAACAACATTCCAGGACATGCCATAAATGCCAGATTTATGCAGACAAGGTGCATGTTCCTCCATTTCCTCTGAATGTTCTGACTGCGCCTTGGCTGTTTGCAATGTGGGGCATAGATATGATCGGTGAGATTAAACCTACGGCATCCAATGGGCATCGCTTCATCCTAGTGGCGATTGATTATTTTACAAAGTGGGTTAAAGCAGCTTCCTACGCTACGGTAACCAAGACTGTTGTGGCACGGTTCATTCGGCATAATCTGATATGTCGGTACAGCGTCCCAGAAAGGATCATTATAGACAACGGTACCAATCTGAATAATAAGATGATCACTGAGCTCTGCGAGCAGTTCAAAATACAGCACCACAATTCTTCTCCTTACAGACCGAAGATGAATGGGGCTGTAGAAGCAACAAACAAAAATATCAAGAAAATCGTGCAGAAGATGACAGTGACTTATAAAGATTGGCACGAGATGTTACCGTTCGCTCTACATGGGTACCGTACCTCAGCTAGGACGTCAACCGGGGCAACTCCTTTCTCTTTGGTTTATGGTATGGAGGCAGTCTTACCGATCGAAGTGCAAATACCCTCTCTCCGGATAATGAAGGATGCAAATCTGAACGAAGATGATTGGATCCAGACACGACTTGATCAGCTAAACTTAATTGATGAAAAGAGACTTGCTGCTATCTGTCATGGTCAGACGTATCAGAAACAGATGATCAGGGCATTTAACAAAAAGGTCAGACCACAAGAATATCAAGTTGGGGACCTGGTAATCAAGCGAATCATCCTTCCTCAGAGTGATCCAATGGGCAAATGGACCCCTACGTACGAAGGGCCATTTGTGGTTAAGCATGTGTTCTCAGGAGGAGCCATGATTCTAACCAATATGGATGGTGACGACCTTCCTCACCCCGCCAATGCAGACATAGTAAAAAGATACTACGCATGAAAAAAGACCCGCTAGGCTGACATGCCTAGGCAAAAATTAGGGCTTCCCGGCGAACCAAAAGGGTTCGGGCAAAATGAAGGGATGAAATGAAAAAAATCTGTACACCCGGCAAGTCGAAAACCTGAAAAGGCGGCTTGGGCAAAAATGGGTATCCAGGTGGACTGAAAACCCGAAAGGGCGGTCCAGGCAAAAGTTAGGGATAAAAGCGTAATACTATGTCTCATGGGATCACTTTGCATCCAGAATCCGGTATCAGCATCAAGCTCAGATGGCATTGATCAGTCAGCTTCATCTTCAACCAAGGTCATCAAGTGATGAGACGCTCGGAGTTATAAAGGCAATAGCAGAGTGGAAACCCAGTGGGATCGTTCATTTCACACAGCTGTTTTATTTTCTCTTGTACAAAATTTGTATAAACTCTTTTGTTCGGCGGCGTTCTCTTACTAGGACGTCAGCCTCTTGTACACAAAACGCCTACTTACAGGCCATTCAAAATCAATACAAATATACTTTTCAGTTAAAAGTGCCAATTGTTTTTCCTTTTTTCTGTTTTGTTTTGCGAAGAACGTCCAAGGTTCAATTTGTGATATATGCATTGACAATAATTTTCTAACTCATAAATATTTGCATACGAAACAAAGGATTAATTACAGGTAACATTAGAAACAGGGGAAATAAGGAGTTGACTAAGCAATCTAATTGTTCCGTCCACCAAGGTACCAAGGTAGGTTCAGCTAAAGAACATAACTAGATACCTTAATTCCCCAGAGAGTGAGCCAACAAGCAGTATATTCTCCTCAAGAAGTCATACAATCAAATCTTAAAGAAGTTGGGTATCCTCCCGCAGAGCTCAACATTCCCCAGCAGCATACACATATTCTTAAACAAGCATCCCCGGAAATCTTGATCTAAGATTGTTCCCCGGCGGTATATCAAACATTCAGTGGAAGTTACTTCCAATACAGTTCAAAACTTCCCCAAGAGAGTCCAATCCAGTTTCCCCAGGAAAGTTGGAATTCACCTCCCCAAGCAGTAAGCTTATCCCCAGTAGATTCTGGAAGCTTATCCCCGCAGAGCACGAACGCGTCGTCCGGCTTTATTCAAAGAGTTATTTCCCTACCAGGATATAACTGGGTTATCCTTAGCCAAAAGCCACGGAAAGAGCGTCCTCGACGGAGTCTTCTTATCCCCAGCGAAGTCTATCAGCACTTCCAACACAACAAGGGTATCCCCAGCAAGTTATTATCAACATTCCAGCAAAGTATCTCTCTCCCCACAGAGTATTGCTCCCCAGCAAGGTCGCTAGAGTATTTTTCTCCCCGCAGAATCTTCCATTCGCCAAGTTTATTCCCCAACGGAGTTATCTTCTCCTACCGATATTCTTGCAACTATCATCCCCAGCGGAAGCAAAATCTATTCTTCGACATCAGCCCAGGAGTGACTTCCCGGCACCCATCAAGGATTTATTTTCCTAAGACGAAAAAAATACATTCATAAACATCGCACTTCCATACATCATTATATTATGCATAGACGCATCATATCTTACAAATCTCATTTATGTTGAGAACATCATTGCTTGATCCATATCATGCATCGCATATGACTGACCTTTACCTTTCAGGAAAGATTCAGTTAAATTCTCAATCACATTCCAAGACCTAGACCGGTTCAGTTAATCGACCCTAAGATTCTCTGTTTCTTATCCAGTCCAAGGCCTTCTCTAGTCTAGTTAAATCGACCCCAAACAGATTTTCCTGATAAAGACTCAGTAGAAGTTATCCAAGGTTCTCTCAATGTTTGCTGTTGAGGTGGTAATCGCCTATGGTTCTCTCCCCGATACTGCGGAGGTGGTAATCCCAGATTTCGCTCAACGATTGCTGTTGAAGTTGAAGTTATCCAAGGTTCTCTCAATGTTTGCTGTTGAGGTGGTAATCGCCTATGGTTCTCTCCCCGATATTACGGAGGTGGTAATCCCAGATTTCGCTCAACGATTGCTGTTGAAGTTGAAGTTATCCAAGGTTCTCTCAATGTTTGCTATTGAGGTGGTAATCGCCTATGGTTCTCTCCCCGATACTGCGGAGGTGGTAATCCCAGATTTCGCTCAACGATTGCTGTTGAAGTTGAAGTTATCCAAGGCTCTCTCAATGTTTGCTATTGAGGTGGTAATCGCCTATGGTTCTCTCCCCGATACTGCGGAGGTGGTGTTGTACCCCAAAATTTGCCCTCCCATATTCTTCAAAGATTTGCAAAGTCAAGCTTCAAAATTCCCCAAGGGTTGCACAGTGTAAGGGCCTCCTAAGCAGTCAAAATTAGGGTTTGTGTTCTGATCAAGAAAATGGAGTTTCCAAAGGTCCAATCAAGTCTCATATGCCTACAAATATGGTCAAGCATCCTCATATCAAGTTTCAAGACATTCAGCTCAAAATTGCACAGTCAAAGACCCTAATTGCACTACAGTCAACTGTAGGGGCAAAATGGTCATTTGGCAATCAAAAGTTCAAAATTTTGGTCAACATATCATTTTGAAGCCACAAACATCATTTGATCAATGCTTGATCATGATTCTCAAAGTTTGGCTCAGAAATCATCAAGATGCAAAAGTTTCCTTATTTGGACAGTTGAAAAAGTCAACTGTAAATTGACCAGGGCATAACTTTCACATGGATTATCAGAAAAATTCCCTCCAAAGCTCATTTTGAAGAGAAAGACATTTCCTACAACTCATCTTCATACTTCAAGTCCAAGAAATGCTCTCACAAAAAGTTATCAATTTCAACATTATAGGTCATTTTCAAAAGTCAACAAAAAAGGACTTTAAGTCAAAGGCCATAACTTGAGATTGGTAAATCAAAATGACATGGGACCAAAGGCATTGGTTAGAGGACTCAAAGACCTTTCCAAAATGTCCAAGAACATGAGAAAAGCTTAAAAATTGAGCAAGTTATGCCTTGTGGAAGTTGGGAAATTTTTGGATATTTTGAAAAGTCAACATTGATTCAAATGGTCTCAAATTGCTAATGGGCCCATTTTTCTTCCACAAATCATCATCCATGGCATGTGCACGACCACTTGGCCCAAAGGGAAGTATTTTCTCATTTTTTATTTATTTATTTGAATTTTATTTATAATAATTCATTTAAATCAAATTAAATATATGAAAAATATGTAATCTAGGTTTTATAATCTCCTTGTGCACAAAATCCACTCAATAATTCGTGTGAAATCAAATATGGAAAGATTTGGAGTAAATTGATCATAATTGATACAAGAACACATGGAAAAGATTGAAAAAGATCCTTAAAAATCAAATTTCCAAAAAACCATGAATGCATTGGATTTGATTTGTTTTTCTTAACCTAATTGATTCATACATAAGCCAGGAACACAACCCTAATGAAAACACATGCAGTTGCTCAGAAAATTGAAAACAAAAGCTTGAAATTTTATTAAGAAACTGAATTCTGAAAACTCACTTCCAGGGCGATTCAAGACATAATTTTTGTTTCATTAGCTTGCTGAAGGTCCATTGAACGTGTCTCAATCAAGAACATTCATCAAAGCTTAAGGAATTGGTATACAGAACTTGAAATATCTCATGAAAAATTCATAATCGTGTTTTCAAATCTATGCATCTTCATGACATTTTAATTATTGATTCGTGTTCCTGATATGATTCTAAAGCTAACCCATGCGTTTAATTGAGTTTTTGCAAGCTGTAGACGATTTCACCATTATCGTTTTCTAGGGTTTACAGGATCTTGGATTAGGGGTTTTTGAATGGGGAAAAATTGGCCCTCAAGACCACCACCATTCAACTCAGCGCATGTGGACGAAGATAATGGAACTATCGCGCCTAATTTATGAGTGCCCTAGTGCTAATCGTTATTTTCTGTAAAGATACTTTCTGCAACGGTGTAAAAACCGTTGCTTATGTTGTTTGTATTTCAGGAACATGAAGAAGATGATGTGTTGGCCGGCGCTGATTGGAGGGTTCAAAATTTCGCGCGTTTTGAATCACTAATGCAGCTGTTCTTTTTATAATATTTGTTGATTATTTAATATTAACAATGCATGAAGTGACCCAGTGGCAAGCATATCTGGAGATAACGCATATGACCTGGGTTCGAACCCCAGGTCTTCAATATTCTCAATATTATTTTGCAATTGATCTTCACATGTAGTGCCCAGGTTGAAGCGCACCATGCACCTTCTCCATCAAGCGTACACGTATCCAGCCTCATCAGATCAAAGGCTGAGAGTTGGAGAACACACTAAGTCCTAGTCAACGCATCACACGCGTCCAGCAAAAGTCAAACGGGCCAATATCTTAATGGGCCTTGATTTCTAAAGAATACCTCCTAATTTGGGATCTGAACCCCCTTTGGTTTGCAATTCTTCCTATTTTCTTTATTTTTTTTTATATTCTATTTTTCTTTTTAGTTATTGTTTTAGTAATTAATTTTATTATTTTCATAAAATACAAAACAAATTAAAAAAATCAGAAAAGAGAAAAAAACAATAAATAATTTTTATTTTAGTATTTTCATAATTAAATTTGCATGTAATTAAATTTAGTATTAAATTAGGTTTTAAGTTTAATTCTTTTAACAAAAATCTAAAAAATGTAGAAATAGGGTTTTATTAATAATTTTTCATCCTTTTTTTATTTTTATTTTTCTTTCATAAATATATTAAATAATTAATTTTTTTTTTTTATAATTAAATTGCATGAAAATAACTTAGGGTTAATTTAGGTTAAAAACTTCAATATTTTCTTCTTAACAAATTAAAAATAATTAGAATTAGGGTTTGCATCTTATTTTAATTTTAATTAATTCTCTTTTCATTTAAGTCCTAAAATATTAAAAAATACCAAAAACATTTTTTTTAATTAATTAACTCCACCATTAATTTAATCTTTGCAAAAGGGTCCAACGCCCTCGCTCTTAATTTTTTTCTTAATTCGCATATTTCTTTTATTTCGCTTAAATATTCATGTATCTCTCCCAAGGCCTTGTAACATTTTAATTACTTCTCGCACTTTTAATTTCTTTATTTTTCTGTCAAATCGGGTCCTGGTTAATTTTGGCGATGTGGACCCGCGCCTTTGTAATAGCTTTAGACTTTTACTTTCTTCGCATTTTTAATTGTTAATCAAAGGCATGAAAGAATGTATGGACAAAATAAAAACAAGCGCTAGAACACCCATAACCTGACAAGACAAAAATAAATGAATCTGACACACAAATCACACACCACCCCTAGGGTACGCCTCACTGTTGCCTTGCCTCGAAAGGTGATCGTCGAGTAGAGGATGTCTTAGTAAGTCCTCATGATCCGGGAACCTGGCATGAGGGTAGCTTCTAAGGTGTCTTCCCATTGCTCTGGTGATCACCATGTCCCGAACCTCGAATTGACCCGAACACCTCCAACGGTGGTGCTACCTACCTCTCAATGGTGGGATGGCACTACTTTAAAGGACATTTACACAGACGAATTCCTTAGGGTAGGTAGGTTCTCGTAGATACTTGCTCTAATCTCAAAACAAATTCAAAAAGACTTTTCACACTGACACCTTTTCAAAAAG
The DNA here is from genome assembly GCA_948472305.1 of Vicia faba. Lineage (NCBI taxonomy): Eukaryota > Viridiplantae > Streptophyta > Magnoliopsida > Fabales > Fabaceae > Vicia > Vicia faba. Next base: position 19,292,082 of record OX451737.1, read on the forward strand.
CTTTCGAAAGCAATTTTTCAAACACTCTTGAGGACCGATACAAGAGTCGAACTGAAATTTTCAAAGAAACTTTTTTTTAAAACCCACAGTTGAAAAGCAAACAAACCATTTTTGAAAACACAAGTGAGCAAGTATCTAAGAGCCCATGGATAACCATGGATAGAAAGGGTGCTAACACCTTCCCTTTCTATAATCTACCTCCTGAACCGAGAGCAATCTCTTTAAGGAATTTTTCTGTGCTTTTGTCCTTTCCATTTGGAGAAAATAAAAGACGGTGGTGACTCTTGCTTACCGCGACATTTCGCGAACCAGCGTTAAATAGTCAGTTCCAGATCCACCGATCACTGAACTGGCGACTCTGCTGGGGAACTAAACTTAAAGTGAGGTGTACCTTAGGATTAAGATCACTGTGTTTTCAATTATCTTCTTTGCTTGCTTTATTATTGTGGGTTGCATCGGAGTTACATAGATCCTAACCCGGATCTGGGGATACCCTGTTTAGGTAGCATAAGCTGTGAGGGACCTGTCCGGCGTAGACCGACACAGGTGAAGCAGTGGCTACGTTGGTGTGGCACCTTGGTCTGTACCGATATCCCTTGTGTCGCAACGAGGAGAATATGGGTCTTCTAAGGAGTCATTAAGCACCAACAACCTTAGAACCTTAATTGACACAACTTGGCCTTTAGAATTGTAGCCGTATGCTACGCCCATTGAGGCTAAACTCTCGTGATGGTTCAGGCCGCAAGAAAAGATTGCGAAGCTGGAGTTATGACCGATTGAGGGTAGTCAATGATATTGGGATCCTCTAAGAACCCGGTTACTTTTGATTAGGACAGGTGTGAACCAACAAACTGAAAGAGGGTAGTACCTAGACCTCATGCTGGCCTAAACTTTAGGGGCTTGCCTTGTGTGATTTGTGTGCCTTACCATGTTTGCCTTTGTATCTCTATGTGGTGTGCTTTATCATAACATCATAGCATCATGAGCATTGCATGCATCCTGCATAAGGACTGACCATTTCAAAGACAAGAGGGTTTCACCTTTGCTCTGTTTTGTAGGACATCATGATGCCTGTACGAAGGAATACTATCCGGTTCAACTTTGTCCGTTCACCTGAGTTACTTGATGAGTTGGTTAGCAGAATTCCAAATACCACTTACTTCATCCAGAGGCATGGTTCTCTTCTCAGTTTAGTCACTGCAAAGCGGGATCAACAGTTGATGAGTGTTCTGACCCAGTTCCATGACCCTCTGTACCAGTGCTTCACCTTTCAAGACTTCCAGCTGGTCCCTACCCTGGAAGAGTTCTCTGATTTTCTTGGTATCCCTATCTTGGATCAGACTCCCTTTACTGGTTGGGAAAAGACCCTCAGGTTTGAGGATGTGGCTGCAGCTCTCCCTTTGACCCATCAAGAGGTAACAGACAACTGGGTGACTAGAAGCGGAGTTAAGGGTTTCTTGGCCAAGTTTCTGATTGGTAAAGCTAACAATTTCTGGAATGACCTGGACTTTAGGGCATATGAAGACATCTTGGCTCTCCTAATCTACGGGTTAGTCTTGTTTCCTAATCCTGACAACTTCATCAATGTCACTGCCATAAGGATCTTTATGTCTCAGAATCCTGTGCCCACTCTCTTGGGTGACATATTGCAACAACTTCATGCCTGTACTACCCGAAGACGAGGAACCCTATGGTGTTGTATCCCTTTGTTGGTGAGGTGGTTTATTTCGCACCTCCCTAAGTTCGTACTAAAGAACCAAGAAGGAAGAGGTTGGGCTCATAGGTTAATGTCTCTCACCGATAAAGATATCATTTGGACTTGCAGAGGTTTGGATGAGATAGCTATTATTGATCGATGCGGGGAATACCCTAATGTTCCTCTGATTGGTACCCAAGGAGGGATCTCTTACAATCCATGTCTAGCACTCCGTCAGTTTGGAAGAGCAAGAAGAGCAGGCCCCCATGAGATGTTGGTGCCTCACATCAGTTTCGAGTTTCAGGTGGATAGTGACGAGCTGCGTCGTAGGTTCATCAAGGCTTGGGACAAAGTTCATAAAGCTGACCCACAAGAGTTAGGGCCAAAGACTTCTTTACCTATGGAAGCCTACTACAAATGGGTTCGCATCCGTGCTCAGAAGTTAGGTATGCCGTATGAAGCTGTCAGACCCGTCATTCTTGAGTGTCCTGACAAAGATGGTGTTACTCCAACTGTCCTCCCTCCTCAGATACCTATTGATTATGAGACATTGAAGAGATCTTGGTCGCAACTGCGAGAAGAGCGGGATTCTTACCGGGAAAAGTTCAACGAGCAGGAATCAAAGATCCAGAAGCTGACCAAGCAGTTGGAGAATGAGAGAGCTCTAAATGCCTACATCCGTACTGAGAAGAGGAGACCATGGGATCAATAAGGAGCTCCAGATGTGCTTTTACAGTTTTATTTCCTTTTCAGTATTTCCTTTCATGTAACGCCTAAGGGCAACCTGTTGAATAATTTCAGTTTCAAAGTTGAATCTAATGAAGTGTGTTCCTTTTTGTTTACAAAGTTGATTCCCGATTGTCTTTGAAAACATAAATCATACGCATTTCATACATCATGTGCATAGCAGGGTTTTCCTCTTTTCAGGTTGCTTACAGTTCTTCGCTGTTTATTTCAGCATCATGAATCCCGACTCTTCATCAACTGAGACTTCCATCAAGGCTCTTCAGGCGCAGAATGCGCAGTTTCAGGAATTAATCAAGGGTTTGGCTCAAGGCCAGGAGGAGCTGAAGGCTATGCTCCTGAAGAAGGAGAAGAAGAAGAAGAGAAGAACTGTTTTGTTCAACTCGGGCCGAAGGTTTGGCAATACTCTGCAGCAGGAAGAGGCTGGTTCTTCTGTTGGCAAGAGTAGTCCTCAGGCAGAAACAAGGGTTCCTAGTCCGGTAGTCTCCGACAACGAGACTGATTTTGATGAAGAGCAGTACCCTCCTGCAGAAGACAGATACAAGCAACTGGAGGATAGGTTGAAAGCTATGGAGGTTCAACAGGTACCTGGGCTGGATTTCGGAGATCTGGGTTTGTCAACTGGTGTGATTATCCCTCACAAGTTCAAAGCACCATCCTTTTCTAAGTATGACGGGGCGTCTTGTCCCAAGCTGCATCTAAGGTCCTATGTTCGGAAAATTCAACCGTACTCTGCGGATAAGAATTTGTGGATCCACTTCTTCCAGGAGAGTCTTTCAGGGACTCATCTCGAATGGTTCTATCAGCTGGATGGGACCAAGGTTCGTAACTGGGAGGAGTTGGCTACTGCTTTCTATAAGCAGTATCAATATAATGCCGACCTTGCCCCCACACGTACCCAACTCCAGGGTATGTCGTTAGGTGCAAGCGAAGGTTTTAAGGAGTACGCTCAGAAGTGGAGAGACCTGGCTGGCAGGGTGCAACCTCCGTTGACTGATCGGGAGTTGGTAGACATGTTCTTGGGGACCCTATCTGGGCCATTTTTCAACCATCTCATTGGGAATTCGTCTGCAGGGTTCACTGATCTGATTCTGACTGGAGAGAGAATTGAGGCTGGGTTAAAGTCTGGTAAGATTCCGAAGGGTGCATCATCTAGTTCTGAGAAGAAACCCTTCAAGAAGGAGTCTAGTGCCGTGTATGGTTCCAGGAAATCAGAGAGACCTGAGCGCCGCCAATCTGTCAGTGCGGTAATGATTGCTAAGCCTGCTGCCGCTCCCCGGCCAAACAATCCTCAGAAGGTTGAAAGACCCCGGAGAGAATTCACCCGCTTAAGCATGACTTTGTCGCAGATCCTGCCACAGTTGCTCTCAACCAATTTAGTGACTGTCAGGGAGGCGCCGAAGTTTCCAAATACTGCATCCCCCAAGTACAACCCGAATGCTCGTTGTGCTTACCATTCAGATAGCCCGGGGCACTCTACTGATGACTGTTGGGCATTAAGGAGTAAGGTGCAAGACCTTATCGACGCGAAGGAGATACAGTTCGAAGCGCCTGAGAGGCCAAACGTAGTTACTGCTCCTATGCCTCAGCATGGGGTAAATGCTGTTGACGAAGATGTTTATGCTGTTTTTGTGGATGATCTAGCCACTCCTCTAAAGACTGTCAAGAAGAACCTGCTGCTGGCCGGTTTATTTCCGGGTTGCAGTGAGGGTTGCCTGTTCTGTGCTGTGTCCCTATCTGGTTGTCCCTTGCTGAAATTAGGCATCCAAAGCCTAATGGATAGCAAGGAGATTCTGTTTAAGAAGTCTGTTGTTCAATTGGTTCCGGTGGAAGAAGTTTCTGTGGTTACCATCTTTAACAATCCGATCCCGGCTCTCCCGAAGAAGCCCGTTCAAATCATGACCGTCGCACCTATTGTTATCACTATTCCGGGGCCCCTGCCCTATGTATCTGATAAAGCTGTCCCCTGGCATTATGGGGCAGATGTGTATGTAAATGGGATTAAACAAGAGTTCAACGCTGGCACCAGCATCTGTGACATCACTGGCCCGGCCAAGGTTACCCGCAGTGGCAGGCTCTTCTCGCCTGACATTGCACCCCCTGCTGCTCGAAGACCACTTCTCATAACTCCTACAAGTGTACCTGTTCCTCTTGCCGATCCAATTGTTTCTCCTGCTGCCGAGTCATCCAATGCTCGGGGCAAAGGAGTTGAAGTTGAGCCTGCCCAGATGGAGGCACCCGTACCCATAACTGCTGAAGCCTCCCAACAAGAGATGGAGGAAATTTTGAAAATTATAAAGAAAAGTGACTTCAATGTTGTGGAACTGCTGGGGCACACGCCCTCCAAAATCTCCATGCTCTCTTTATTGCTGTGCTCCGAGGCCCATGCTAAGGCCTTAATCTCTTTCCTCAAGATGGCCCATGTGCCACATGAGACATCTGCAGTCCAGTTCACTGATTGCGTAGCAAATCTGACAGCAGACAATGGCTTGGGTTTCTCAGATGCTGACTTGACCGCGAAGGGAAGAGACCATAATGATGCCCTGCATGTCTCTATTGAATGCAGGGGCACTACTCTGGCACATGTGTTGGTAGATACTGGTTCATCTTTGAATGTGCTACCGAAGAAGGCTTTAGATCGTTTGGACTGCGAAGGCCTGGAACTGAAACCCAGCAGCATCATCGTCAGAGCCTTTGACGGTTCCAAAAGGATGGTTCATGGAGAGGTCGACATTCCGATTCGTGTGGGCTCTCAGGTGTTTGACTCTACATTTTATGTGATGGATATCCGTCCATCGTACTCTTGTTTACTGGGTCGACCTTGGATACATAAGGCTGGGGCAGTGACCTCTACCTTGCACCAGAAGCTGAAGTACCCCGTCAGAGGGAAGATCGTCACTGTGCAAGGAGAGGAAGAATATATGGTGAGCCACTTGAACTCCTTCAGATACATTGAGATGGATGGGGAGTTTATTGAAACCCCCTTTCAGCATTTCGAGGAGGTGCTTCCAATTACAGCAGCGTCAGAAACAGCAGAAGAAATTGTTCCTTTGAAGATGGCTTCCCTAAAGGATGCCCGGGCTGTGGTTCAGAAGGGTGAAAGTGCCAACTGGGGCAGACTTCCAGACTTTACTCAGAAGACTGATAAATTCGGGCTGGGCTTTACTACAGAAGGTCAGAAAGCTATGAGGAAAGCAAAGATCAGAAGACATCCTGTGTTCATTACAAATCCAGGAGTGAATGCTGTCGGGGAAGACAATGAAGTGGATGAGGCTGAATTCAATAGCTGGATCTATCCAACGGCTGAAGGCGGGTTGAACAATTGGATTGCTAAGGACCATACTCCTGTTACCTTTGTGACGCAGTAATAAATTTCTTTGTTTCGTTATTTTGTAATAAACAATAATAAACTCTTTGGCCCGGTGTCTTACCCGAGGCACCGTGGTTTCATTTGTGAGGGCATATAAATTGTCATTTCATATATCATGAATGAAAATCTTGGACGTTTTCCCGCATTGCAAATATTGTGCTCCTTTTCTGTCTTTCTTTCCTTTACATATATTTCAAAACAGCTGTATTTACACATACACTCACTCATACAGGTTTCAATCCACTCTGGATCCCACTGACAACAACCCTGCTACTGCCAGTTATGACTTCGAAAATCCGATCAACTTAGCCGAAGACGAAGGTGAAGATGATTGCGAAGTGCCTGGCGAGCTTGCAAGATTGTTGCTTCAGGAAGAGAGGGTAATTCAACCCCATGAAGAGCCGGTAGAAATAATAAACTTGGGTACTGAAGCAGACAGGAGAGAGGTAAAGATTGGTGCCAACCTAGAGCTCAGCGTGAAGCAACGGTTGACTCAAATGCTGCATGATTATATGGAGATCTTTGCCTGGTCCTACGAAGACATGCCCGGGTTGGATACCGATATTGTGGTCCATCACTTGCCAACCAAGGAAGACTGCCCTCCAGTTAAGCAAAAGGTCCGTCGGATGCGTCCAGAGATGTCTGAGAAGATTAAAGCCGAGGTCATGAAACAGTTTGATGCCGGGTTCCTCGCAGTGACTTCTTACCCTCAGTGGGTTGCTAATGTGGTGTCGGTACCTAAGAAGGACGGTAAGGTCAGAATGTGTGTCGACTACAGGGATCTGAACAGGGCCAGCCCCAAAGATGACTTCCCTTTACCTCACATTGATGTCCTTGTTGATAATACAGCTCAGCATAAAGTGTTCTCTTTCATGGATGGCTTTTCAGGTTACAATCAGATCAAGATGGCACCTGAAGACATGGAAAAGACTACATTTGTTACTCAGTAGGGCACCTTCTGTTACAAGGTCATGCCATTCGGGTTGAAGAACGCTGGGGCAACCTACCAATGTGCCATGGTTGCTTTATTTCATGATATGATCCATCATGAGATAGAAGTGTATGTGGACGACATGATCGCGAGGTCCCAGACAGAAGAAGAGCACCTAGATCATCTGCAGAAATTGTTTGACCGGTTGAAACTGTACAAGCTGAGATTGAACCCGAACAAGTGCACCTTCGGGGTAAGATCTAGGAAGTTGCTAGGCTTCGTGGTCAGTGATAAAGGTATTCAAGTGGACCCTGCTAAGGTCAAAGCTATTCAAGAGATGCCAGTTCCTAGGACAGAGAAGGAAGTCAGAGGCTTTTTAGGACGTCTGAATTACATCGCTCGGTTCATCTCGCATCTAACTGCTACTTGTGAACCAATATTCAAGCTGCTGAAGAAAGATCAGGTAGTACGCTGGAATGATGAATGTCAGGCTGCTTTTGACATAATCAAAGAGTACCTCCAAGAACCACCTATCCTTATGCCACCGGTTGAAGGAAGACCTCTGATACTATATCTAACAGTACTTGACAACTCAATGGGGTGTGTGCTGGGGCAGCATGACGAGTCTTGCCGAAAAGAGCATGCCATTTATTACCTTAGCAAAAAGTTTACCGACTGTGAGACCCGATACTCACTGCTCGAGAAAACTTGCTGCGCTTTGGTATGGGCTGCTCACCGGCTGAGACAGTATATGCTGACTCACACTACCTTGTTGATCTCGAAGATGGATCCTATAAAGTACATATTCGAAAAGCCTGCTCTGTCTGGGAGAATTGCAAGATGGCAGATGATCTTGACAGAATACGACATTCAGTACACAACCCAGAAAGCCATCAAGGGAAGAGTATTGGCAGACCACTTGGCACATCAGGCTGTAGATGATTATCAATCAATGAACTTCGAGTTTCCGGATGAAAGCATCATGATAGTAACAGATTGTGAAGTACCTGGACCAGATGAAGGACCTGAACCAGGATCCCGATGGTCTATGCACTTCGACGGAGCCTCCAACGCTTTGGGTAACGGTATCGGCGCCATCATCATATCTCCTCAAGGTACTCATACTCCACTCACTGCTCGGCTATGTTTTAACTGTACCAACAACATGGCGGAATATGAGGCGTGCATCATGGGTCTTCAAGCTGCGATTGACCTAAGGATTAAGTTTCTGAGTGTTTTCGGGGATTCCGCTCTTGTGATCAATCAGATCAAAGGAGAGTGGGATACGAAACATCCAAATCTTATTCCTTATAAAGAATGTGTGTTGACCTTGATCCCCCACTTTACAGAGATAACCATTGAGCACTTTCTAAGAGAAGAGAATCAGTTGGCGGACGCGTTAGCTACAATGTCTTCAATGTTCAAGGTCAAATGGGATAATGAGGCTCCCCGGATCATCATCTGGAAACTGGACGAACCGGCATACTGTTGTGATCTCGAAACTGAGTTGGTGACTGAGAAGCCTTGGTACCATGAGGTGAAGAGATATCTGGAAGCTCAGGAATACCCTGAAGGAGCCTCTATCAATGACAGGAAGTTCCTAAGAAGGTTCGCAGCAAAGTTCTCCCTTAGCAACGGCATCTTGTACAAGCGAAACCATGATTCAATCCTACTGCGTTGTGTGGACAAGACTGAAGCAGAAAGGATCATGGAAGAGCTACATGAAGGGACCTTTGGTACACATTCCAGTGGACATACTATGGCTAAAAAGATCCTACGGGCAGGGTACTACTGGTCTACAATGGAAGCTGACTGCTACCAACATTCCAGAACATGCCATAAGTGCCAGATTTATGCAGACAAGGTGCACGTTCCTCCGGTTCCCCTGAATGTTCTGACTGCGCCTTGGCCGTTTGCAATGTGGGGCATAAACATGATTGGTGAGATTAAACCTACGGCATCTAATGGGCATCGCTTCATCCTAGTGGCAATTGACTATTTCACGAAGTGGGTTGAGGCAGCATCCTATGCTACGGTAACCAAGACTGTTGTGGCACGGTTTATTCGGCATAACCTGGTCTGTCGGTACGGCGTCCCAGAAAGAATTATTACAGATAACGGTACCAACCTAAACAACAAGATGATCGTTGAGCTCTGCGAACAGTTCAAGATACAGCACCACAATTCTTCTCCTTACAGACCGAAGATGAATGGGGCTGTAGAAGCAGCAAATAAGAACATCAAGAAAATCGTGCAGAAGATGACAGTGACTTATAAAGATTGGCACGAGATGTTACCGTTCGCTCTACATGGGTACCGTACCTCAGCTAGGACGTCAACCGGGGCAACTCCTTTCTCTCTGGTTTATGGCATGGAGGCAGTCTTACCGATTGAAGTACAAATACCCTCTCTCCGGATAATGAAGGATGCAAACCTGAACGAGGATGATTGGATCCAGACACGACTTGATCAGCTCAACCTCATTGATGAAAAGAGACTCGCTGCTATCTGTCATGGTCAGACGTATCAGAAACGGATGATCAGGGCATTTAACAAAAAGGTCAGACCACAGGAATATCAAGTTGGGGATCTGGTAATCAAACGAATCATCCTTCCCCAGAGTGATCCAAGGGGCAAATGGACCCCTACGTACGAAGGGCCATTTGTGGTTAAGCATGTGTTCTCAGGAGGAGCCATGATATTGACCAACATGGATGGTGACGACCTTCCTCACCCCGCCAATGCAGACATAGTAAAAAGATACTACGCATGAAAAAAGACCCGCTAGGCTGACATGCCTAGGCAAAAATTAGGGCTTCCCGTCGAACCAAAAGGGTTCGGGCAAAATGAAGGGATGAAAATGAAAAATCTGTACACCCGGCAAGTCGAAAACCTGAAAAGGCGGCTTGGGCAAAAATGGGTATCCCGGTGGACTGAAAACCCAAAAGGGCGGTCCAGGCAAAAATTAGGGATAAAGCGTAATACTATGTCTCATTGGATCACTTTGCATCCAGAATCCGGTATCTACATCAAGTTCAGACGGCATCGGTCAGTCAGCTTCACCTTCAACCAAGGTCATCAAGTGATGAGACGCTCGGAGTTATAAAGGCAATAGCAGAGTTGAAACCCAGTGGGATCATCCATAGTTCACACAGCTGTTTTATTTTCTTTTGTACAAAATTTGTATAAACTCTTTGTTCGGCGGCGTTCTCTTACTAGGACGTCGGCCTCTTGTACACAAAACGCCTATTTTCAGGCCATTCAAAAATCAATACAAATATACTTTTTCAGTTAAACGTGCCAATTGTTTTTCCTTTTTCTGTTTTGTTTTGCGAAGAACGTCCAAGGTTCAATTTGTGATATATGCATTGACAATAATTTGCTAACTCATGAATATTTACATACGAAACAAAGAACTAATTACAGGTAACATTAGAAACAGGGGCAATGAAGAGTTGTCTAAACAATCTAATTGTTCCGTCCTCCAAGGTACCAAGGTAGGTTCAGCTAAAGAACATGACCAGTACATCTTAATTCCCCAGAGAGTAAGTCAGCAGTCAGTACATTCTTCTCCAAACAGAGTTCTCAAATCTCAAGAAAGTAGGGTATCCTCCAGCAGATCCCAATATTCCCCAGCAGCGTGTATATTCATAACAAGTATCCCCGGTAGTCTTGATCTAAAGATTGTTCCCCGGTGGCATATCGACATTCAAAGGAATCACTTCCCCTGCATATCAAAACTTCCCCAAGAGAGTCCAATCCAGTTTCCCCAAGAAAGTTGGAATTCATCTCCCCCAAGCAATAAGTTTATCCCCAGTAGATTCTGGAAGCTTATCCCTCGCAGAGCACGAGCGCGTCGTCCGGCTTGATTTAAAGAGTTATTTCCTTAACAGGATATAACTGGGTTATCCTCAGCCAAAAGCCACGGAAAGGTCGTCGTCAACACAGTTCCTTCTTATCCCCAGCGAAGTCTATTCATACTTCCAATACAATAAAGATGTCCTCAGCAAATTATTATCAACATTCAGCTCCCCACAGAGTATCACTCCCCAGCATGGTCGCTAGAGTATTTTTCTCCCTGCAGAATCTTCCATTCGCCAAGTTTATTCCCCAACGGAGTTATCTTCTCCTACCAGTATTCTTGCAGCTATCATCCCCGGCGGAAGCGAAATCTATTTCAGCCCAGGAGTGACTTCCCGGCACCCGTCAAGGATTTACGTTCCTAGACGAAAACATATATACATAAACATCACATACATCATTATAGCATGCATAACGCATCATATCATACAAATCTCAACATATTGAGAACATCATTGCTTGATCCATATCATACATTGCGTATGACTGACTTTTATCTTTCAGGAAAGATTCAGCTAAATTATCAATCATATTTCAAGACCTAGACCGGTTCAGTTAATCGACTCCAAAGATTTCTTATCCAGTCGTAGGCCTTCTCTAGTCCAGCTAAATCGACTCCCAACAGATTTTTCTGATGAAGACTCAGTAGAAGTTATCAGATTATAATGTCCTATTGGTTCTCTCTCCGACGGTGCATGAGATTTCCATTTTAGGTTTTTCTTTAAGATTATAATTTCCTATTGGTTCTCTCTCCGACGGTGCATGAGATTTCCATTTTAGGTTTTTCTTTGAGATTATGATTTCCTATTGGTTCTCTCTCCGACGGTGCATGAGATTTCCATTTTGGGTTTTTCTTTGAGATTATAATATCCTATTGGTTCTCTCTCCGACGGTGCATGAGATTTCCATTTTAGGTTTTTCTTTGAGATTATGATTTCCTATTGGTTCTCTCTCCGACGGTGCATGAGATTTCCATTTTAGGTTTTTTTTTCTTTGAGATTATATTTTCCTATTGGTTCTCTCTCCGACGGTGCATGAGATTTCCATTTTAGGTTTTTTCTTTGAGATTATAATTTCCTTTTGGTTCTCTCTCCGACGGTGCATGAGATTTCCATTTTAGGTTTTTTCTTTGAGATTATATTTTCCTATTGGTTCTCTCTCCGACGGTGCATGAGATTTCCATTTCAGGTTTTTCTTTGAGATTATAATTTCCTTTTGGTTCTCTCTCTGACGGTGCATGAGATTTCCATTTTAGGTTTTTCTTCGAGATTATAATTTCCTTTTGGTTCTCTCTCCGACGGTGCATGAGATTTCCATTTTAGGTTTTTCCTTTGAGATTATAATTCCCTATGTTTCCCTCTCCGACGGTGAGTGAGGTGATAATTCCTTTTCAGATTATAATTTCTTATGGTTCCCTCTCCGACGGTGAGTGAGGTGATAATTCCTTTCAGATTATAATTTCCTATGGTTCCCTCTCCGACGGTGAGTGAGGTGATAATTCCTTTTCAGATTATAATTTCCTATGGTTCCCTCTCCGACGGTGAGTGAGGTGATAATTCCTTTTCAGATTATAATTTCCTATGGTTCTCTCCCCGACAGTGTGTGAGATGTAATTCCCTTTCAGATTATAATTGCCTATGGTTCTCTTCCCGATCCTGCGAAGATGGTAATCCCCACCAAGATTTTCTCAACGAGCGTTGTTGAAGTTAAAATCACCCAAGGTTCTCTTACCATTCATGCTAAGGTAGTAACCATCCCTGGTTCATTCATCGCCGTTTGAAGCTCCAGACTCAGCTCCTGTAACCAGTCAGGACACATATATACCAAGCATCTGAAAACCAGCTCCTGCAACGTGTCAGGTACTCATTTTTTCTATTTTGCAGGTATACAGGTTCTCGCTAAGGAATCTCTTACGCAATCAACACCCAGATGGCATCTATAAGCCCATCATCCTATTCATCAATCTCCAAATGGCATCTGTAAGCCCATTCCCATCATCACTGCTACTATGTGAGCGCAAATTTCTGGGCACTCTAGTGTTCAATCATCTTCTACCCTCGGATTACGAAAGGCACGTCAGCCAATATGCATCCTCAGGTCTAAGAAGATTGAACAGGGGCAACTGTTGTACCCCAAAATTTTCCCTCCCATATTCTTCAAAGATTTGCAAAGTCAAGCTTCAAAATTCCCCAAGGGTTGCACAGTGTAAGGGCCTCCTAAGCAGTCAAAATTAGGGTTTGTGTTCTGATCAAGAAAATGGAGTTTCCAAAGGTCCAATCAAGTCTCATATGCCTACAAATATGGTCAAGCATCCTCATATCAAGTTTCAAGACATTCAGCTCAAAATTGCACAGTCAAAGACCCTAATTGCACTACAGTCAACTGTAGGGGCAAAATGGTCATTTGGCAGTCAAAAGTTCAAAATTTTGGTCAACATATCATTTTGAAGCCACAAACATCATTTGATCAATGCTTGATCATGATTCTCAAAGTTTGGCTCAGAAGTCATCAAGATGCAAAAGTTTCCTTATTTGGACAGCTGAAAAAGTCAACTGTAAATTGACCAGGGCATAACTTTCACATGGATTATCAGAAAAATTCCCTCCAAAGCTCATTTTGAAGAGAAAGAAATTTCCTACAACTCATATTCATACTTCAAGTCCAAGAAATGCTCTCACAAAAAGTTATCAATTTCAACATTATAGGTCATTTTCAAAAGTCAACAAAAAGGGACTTTAAGTCAAAGGCCATAACTTGAGATTGGTAAATCAAAATGACATGGGACCAAAGGCATTGGTTAGAGGACTCAAAGACCTTTCCAAAATGTCCAAGAACATGAGAAAAGCTTAAAAATTGAGCAAGGTATGCCTTGTGGAAGTTGGGAAATTTTTGGATATTTTGAAAAGTCAACATTGATTCAAATGGTCTCAAATTGCTAATGGGCCCATTTTTCTTCCACAAATCATCATCCATGGCATGTGCACGACCACTTGGCCCAAAGGGAAGTATTTTCTCATTTTTTATTTATTTATTTGAATTTTATTTATAATAATTCATTTAAATCAAATTAAATATATGAAAAATATGTAATCTAGGTTTTATAATCTCCTTGTGCACAAAATCCACTCAATAATTCGTGTGAAATCAAATAGGGAAAGATTTGGAGTAAATTGATCATAATTGATACAAGAACACATGGAAAAGATTGAAAAAGATCCTTAAAAATCAAATTTCCAAAAAACCATGAATGCATTGGATTTGATTTGTTTTTCTTAACCTAATTGATTCATACATAAGCCAGGAACACAACCCTAATGAAAACACACGCAGTTGCTCAGAAAATTGAAAACAAAAGCTTGAAATTTTGTTAAGAAACTGAATTCTGAAAACTCACTTCCAGGGCGATTCAAGACATAATTTTTGTTTCATTAGCTTGCTGAAGGTCCATTGAACGTGTCTCAATCAAGAACATTCATCAAAGCTTAAGGAATTGGTATACAGAACTTGAAATATCTCATGAAAAATTCATAATCGTGTTTTCAAATCTATGCATCTTCATGACATTTTAATTATTGATTCGTGTTCCTGATATGATTCTAAAGCTAACCCATGCGTTTAATTGAGTTTTTGCAAGCTGTAGACGATTTCACCATTATCGTTTTCTAGGGTTTACAGGATCTTGGATTAGGGGTTTTTGAATGGGGAAAAATTGGCCCTCAAGACCACCACCATTCAACTCAGCGCATGTGGACGAAGATAATGGAACTATCGCGCCTAATTTATGAGTGCCCTAGTGCTAATCGTTATTTTCTGTAAAGATACTTTCTGCAACGGTGTAAAAACCGTTGCTTATGTTGTTTGTATTTCAGGAACATGAAGAAGATGATGTGTTGGCCGGCGCTGATTGGAGGGTTCAAAATTTCGCGCGTTTTGAATCACTAATGCAGCTGTTCTTTTTATAATATTTGTTGATTATTTAATATTAACAATGCATGAAGTGACCCAGTGGCAAGCATATCTGGAGATAACGCATATGACCTGGGTTCGAACCCCAGGTCTTCAATATTCTCAATATTATTTTGCAATTGATCTTCACATGTAGTGCCCAGGTTGAAGCGCACCATGCACCTTCTCCATCAAGCGTACACGTATCCAGCCTCATCAGATCAAAGGCTGAGAGTTGGAGAACACACTAAGTCCTAGTCAACGCATCACACGCGTCCAGCAAAAGTCAAACGGGCCAATATCTTAATGGGCCTGGATTTCTAAAGAATACCTCCTAATTTGGGATCTGAACCCCCTTTGGTTTGCAATTCTTCCTATTTTCTTTATTTTTTTTTATATTCTATTTTTCTTTTTAGTTATTGTTTTAGTAATTAATTTTATTATTTTCATAAAATACAAAACAAATTAAAAAAATCAGAAAAGAGAAAAAAACAATAAATAATTTTTATTTTAGTATTTTCATAATTAAATTTGCATGTAATTAAATTTAGTATTAAATTAGGTTTTAAGTTTAATTCTTTTAACAAAAATCTAAAAAATGTAGAAATAGGGTTTTATTAATAAATTTTCATCCTTTTTTTATTTTTATTTTTCTTTCATAAATATATTAAATAATTAAATATTTTATTTTTTTTTATAATTAAATTGCATGAAAATAACTTAGGGTTAATTTAGGTTAAAAACTTCAATATTTTCTTCTTAACAAATTAAAAATAATTAGAATTAGGGTTTGCATCTTATTTTAATTTTAATTAATTCTCTTTTCATTTAAGTCCTAAAATATTAAAAAATACCAAAAACATTTTTTTTAATTAATTAACTCCACCATTAATTTAATCTTTGCAAAAGGGTCCAACGCCCTCGCTCTTAATTTTTTTCTTAATTCGCATATTTCTTTTATTTCGCTTAAATATTCATGTATCTCTCCCAAGGCCTTGTAACATTTTAATTACTTCTCGCACTTTTAATTTCTTTATTTTTCTGTCAAATCGGGTCCTGGTTAATTTTGGCGATGTGGACCCGCGCCTTTGTAATAGCTTTAGACTTTTACTTTCTTCGCATTTTTAATTGTTAATCAAAGGCATGAAAGAATGTATGGACAAAATAAAAACAAGCGCTAGAACACCCATAACCTGACAAGACAAAAATAAATGAATCTGACACACAAATCACACACCACCCCTAGGGTACGCCTCACTGTTGCCTTGCCTCGAAAGGTGATCGTCGAGTAGAGGATGTCTTAGTAAGTCCTCATGATCCGGGAACCTGGCATGAGGGTAGCTTCTAAGGTGTCTTCCCATTGCTCTGGTGATCACCATGTCCCGAACCTCGAATTGACCCGAACACCTCCAACGGTGGTGCTACCTACCTCTCAATGGTGGGATGGAACTACTTTAAAGGACATTTACACAGACGAATTCCTTAGGGTAGGTAGGTTCTCGTAGATACTTGCTCTAATCTCAAAACAAATTCAAAAAGACTTTTCACACTGACACCTTTTCAAAAAGCTTTCGAAAGCAATTTTTCAAACACTCTTGAGGACCGATACAAGAGTCGAACTGAAATTTTCAAAGAAACTTTTTTTTAAAACCCACAGTTGAAAAGCAAACAAACCATTTTTGAAAACACAAGTGATCAAGTATCTAAGAGCCCATGGATAACCATGGATAGAAAGGGTGCTAACACCTTCCCTTTCTATAATCTACCTCCCGAACCGAGAGCAATCTCTTTAAGGAATTTTTCTGTGCTTTTGTCCTTTCCATTTGGAGAAAATAAAAGACGGTGGCGACTCTTGCTTACCGCGACATTTCGCGAACCAGCGTTAAATAGTCAGTTCCAGATTCACCGATCACAGGTGGTAATCCCAGATTTCGCTCAACGATTGATGTTGAAGTTGAAGTTATCCAAGGTTCTCTCAATGTTTGCTGTTGAGGTGGGAATCGCCTATGTTTCTCTCCCCGATACTGCGGAGGTGGTAATCCCAGATTTCGCTCAACGATTGCTGTTGAAGTTGAAGTTATCCAAGGTTCTCTCAATGTTTGCTGTTGAGGTGGGAATCGCCTATGTTTCTCTCCCCGATACTGCGGAGGTGGTAATCCCAGATTTCACTCAACGATTGCTGTTGAAGTTGAAGTTATCCAAGGTTCTCTCAATGTTTGCTGTTGAGGTGGTAATCGCCTATGGTCCTCTCCCCGATACTGCGGAGGTGGTAATCCCAAGATTTTCTCAATGATTGCTGTTGAGAATAAAGTCATCCAAGGTTCTCTCACCGTTCCTGTTGAGGTAGTAACCATCCCTGGTTCATTCATCACCATTTGAAGCTCCAGATCCAGCTCCTGTAACCAGTCAGGACACATCTACACAAAGAATTTGAAGACCAGCCCCCGAAACAGGTAAGGTATTCATTTTTCTTTTTTTGCAGGTATGCAAGTTCTCGCTAAAGAAGCTCTTACGCGATCAACATCCAGATGGCATCTATAAGCCCATCCGCCATCCATCATCTCTTAGCATGGCATCTATAAGCCCATCATCCTATCCATCAATCTCCAAATGGCATCTATAAGCCCATTCCCATCATCATACTGCTACTATGTGAGCGCAAATTTCTGGGCACTCTAGTGCTCAATCATCTTCCACCTTCGGATTACAAAAGGCACGTCAGCCAATCTGCATCCTCAGGTCTAAGAAGATTGAACAGGGGCAACTGTTGTACCCCAAAATTTTCCCTCCCATATTCTTCAAGATTTGTCAAAAGCATGCTTCAAAATTCCCCAAGGGTTGAACAGTTCAAGGGCCTCCTAACAATCAAAATTAGGGTTTTGGTTCTGACAAAGTAAATGAAGTTTCCAAGGGTCAAATCAAGCCCCACATGCCTATAAACATGGTCAAGCATCCTCATACAAAGTTTCAAGACTTACAACACAAAATTGCACAGTCAAAACCCTAATTGCACTACAGTCAACTGTAGGGGCAAAATGGTCATTTGACAGTCAAAAGTTCAAATTCTTGGTCAACATCTCATTTTGAAGCCACAAACATAATTTGATCAATGCTTGATCATGATTCTCAAAGCTTGGCTCAAAAATCATCAAGATGCAAAAGTTTCCATATTTGGACAGTTGAAAAAGTCAACTGTAAATTGACCAGGGCATAACTTTCACATGGATTATCAGAAAAATTCCATCCAAAGCTAATTTTGAAGAGAAAGACATTTACTATAACTCCTCTTCATACTTCAAGTCCAAGAAATGCTCTCACAAAAAGTTATCAATTTCAACATTATAGGTCATTTTCAAAAGTCAACAAAAAGAGACTTTAAGTCAAAGGCCATAACTTGAGATTGGTAAATCAAAATTACATGGGACCAAAGGCATTGGTTATAGGACTCAAAGACCTTTCCAAAATGTCCATGAACATGAGCAAAGCTTAAAAATTGAGCAAGTTATGCCTTGTGGAAGTTGGGAAATTTTTGGATATTTTGAAAAGTCAACATTGCTTCAAATGACCTAAAATTGCTAATGGGCCTCTTTTTCTTCCACAATTCACTACCCAGGGCATGTACACGACCATTTGGCCCAAAGGGAAGTTCTTCATCATTTTTATTTTATTTATTTGAATTTTAATTACTAATAATTCATTTAATTAAGTAAAATATATGAAAAATATCAAAACTAGGTTTTCAAATCTTTTTATGCAAGACAATTACTCATGATTCACTAAGGATTTCGTGCCTATCAAAAGTGGAAAGAATTGGTGTAAATTGAGAGAGTTCTTCATGAAGAAATATTGAAAAAGATCCTAAAAAATCAAATCTTGAAAACCATTAAAAGCAAGGCTATGGGCTTGGATTATTGATCAAATTCGTTCTATATACAAAGGCAAACCTAACCCTAATGCTGATAACCATAAAGCTGCGCAGAAAAGCCATATGCAAACTGGAATTTTTTCAAGAAAACTCCAATACTGAAAATTGAGTTTTAGGACGATTCAAGGCCAAATATTTGTTCCATTAGCTTCCTGAGGCTTCAAGGAAAGTTTTCCAATCAAAATCAATCATCCTAACGCCCTGAATTGGTAACACGATCGCAACCTGTACAGAAAATATTTCATATTCGTGCATCTCAATTCATGCATCTTTTGCAATTTTTAACATTTGATTTATGTTTATTATTCAATTCTGAAGCTAACTGCGTGGTCTGATTTTGTTTTCGTGCACCATGGAAGGATTCACCATTGTTATCATCTAGGGTTTTCTAAGTTCTAAATTGGGCGTTTTTAGCTATTGTAAAATTAGGACAGGCCAATACCATGAACGAATTCAGCGTGTTCAGACGAAAACAAATTGATCCTCGCGCCTAATTTATGAGGCCATATGGCCTATTCGCTATTCTTAGATATGGCGTATTTTGGGGGGGTTAAAAACCCCCGCTAACCATCTTTTGTTTCAGAAAAAAAGAACAAGCGAGGAAGAAGACGCTTAGGTGGCCATCATTGATTGGGTCATTCAAATTCTCGTGCGAAAAAGAAGCATTAACGTTTGTTTATTTTATTATGTTTATTGATTATATTATCTACAGATAAACAAAGCAGCATGGTTGGCAAGTGTGTACGTTGGTAATCTCCAGGACCTGGGTTCGAGCCCCAGGTCCTCACCCTTTCCATATTATTTTTCAATTAATACTCCTATGCAATTTCAATACAGGGAACACCATACAACCTTTGATCCAGCTATGCCACGCGCCCACTGAGATTGATCCGTTGGCTCTGATCAGAGGAGCACCATGATCGTTGGTCAACACACATGCATGTTAGTCAAAAGGTCAACAAAGTCAGAAGCTTAATGGGCCTAAAGTGCTAATGAAAACCTCCCAAATGGGGACAGACCCCCCTAGGTTTGCAACATCTTTTCTATTTTATTTTATTATTTTGATTCAATTATTTCTTATTTTTAATTAGTTAATTAATTTAAATATTTTCATAAAAAATATAAAAAACAATATAAAAATCATAAAGACAAAAATAAGTATTTTTTATTTAATATTTTAGTATTTTGTAAATAAAGCCTTTATTAATTAATTAGTTTTAATCTAGGGTTAACCTTAATATTTTTCAATAAAACTTAAAATTTGGTAGAATTAGGGTTTGTAATAATTTTTACCCTTTTTTCTTTTTTTTCACTAATAATTAAATATTATTTATTTTTATAATTAAATTTGCATGTAAATAATTAGGTTAATTTAGGTTTAACTTTAATACTTTCTTAATAAACTAAAAAAAAACAATTAGAATTAGGGTTAGTATTTTAATTTCAATTAATCTCATTAAATTCTCATAAATACAAAAAACCAAAAATAATTTCTTTTTTCTTTAATTTGATTAATAATAATTTAATTTCGTTAAAAAAGGGTCCAACGCCCTCGTTTCTAATTTTAATTCAATTCGCATATGTATTTCTTTTTCTTTTAATTATTCATGTACCTCTCCCAAAGCCGTGTAATTTTAATCTCTCGCACCTTTACTTTAATTCTTTATTTTTTCTGTCAAATCGGGTCCTGGAAATTTTGGCGATGTGGACCCGCGCCTTTTGTAATAGCTTTAGAACTTTTATTTCTCGCAATATTTTAACTGTTAAATAAATGCATGCAAGAATGAATGTCTAAATAAAAACAAAAGCGTAGATCACCCATAACATGACAAGACAAAAATAAATGAACATGACACACAAATCACACACCACCCCTAGGGTACGCCTCACTGTTGCCTTGCCCTTCGAAAGGTGATCGTCGAGTAGAGGATGTCTTAGTAAGTCCTCATGATCCGGGAACCTGGCATGAGGGTAGCTTCTAAGGTGTCTTCCCATTGCTCTGGTGATCACCATGTCCCGAACCTCGAATTGACCCGAACACCTCCAACGGTGGTGCTACCTACCTCTCAATGGTGGGATGGTATTACTTTAAAGGACATTTACACAGACGAATTCCTTAGGGTAGGTAGACGACTCTAGATACTTGCTCTAAATTTCAAAACAAATTCAAAAATACTTTTCACACCAACACCTTTTCAAAAAGCTTTCGAAAGCATTTTTTCAAACACTCTTGAGGACTGATACAAGAGTCGAACTGAAATTTTCAAAGAAACTTTTTAAAACCCACAGTTGAAAAGCAAACAAACCATTTTTGAAAATACAAGTGAGCAAGTATCTAAGAGCCCATGGATAACCATGGATAGAAAGGGTGCTAACACCTTCCCTTTCTATAATCTACCTCCCGAACCGAGAGCAATCTCTATAAGGAATTTTTCTGTGCTTTTGTCCTTTCCATTTGGAGAAAATAAAAGACGGTGGCGACTCTTGCTTCCGCGACATTTCGCGAACCAGCGTTAAACCGTCAGTTCCAGATCCACCGATCACACATCAAAACTCAAAAACCTGTTAACCATCACAAAAAATCCCAAGGCCTGTTAACCATCATCAAAACTCAAAAACCTGATAACCATCACCAAAAAATCCCAAAACCTGTTAACTATCATCAAGAACTCATAACAACATAACCATCACCAAAAAATCCCAAAACCTGTTAACTATCATCAAGAACTCAGAATAACATAACCATCATCAAAACTTAAAACCAAACAGGCATTACAAGAAATTCAGAAAACTTGATAATCATCATTCAAAATTTGATAACAAAGAAAATATAAAAGTTACCAACAAGCTAGAAAAGCCACGCTCCCATCCTCATCTCTTTCCCTCGTAAGTCTTCTGCCACAACTGAATACCGTCTTCAGTCTCGCCTCTCCATTCTTATTTTGAAGAAGATCACAAAAAAAAAACAGCAAGGCAAGGGAGAAGTTATAAAGCTTCAACAGGTATGAGTTCTCCCCCCATTCTCATACTTCCATAGCATAATGCCTGCATTTGTAAAGAACTGATGGGTAGTTAGAGAAGAAAAATCAGTGAAAATCTGTAAGCTTTAAAAATAACAAAAAATCTTACCTTTTCAAAAATTGCTAGAGTTTGATTAGGGAGACGAGAGAGGTGTATTCCGGTAACAGAGAGGTTGAGGGAGGTCAAGGATGAGACGATTTTGGGTTTTTCTGATCTAAATCTGAATTCACGGAAAAGGGTTTCAAAAAGATGTTAGCCGCTGTGAGACAAAGAGGTGTGGGTGGTTACTGAAGAGAGCGACTCATTCGCGAGGTAATACAGGGACGAGGTAGTGAGGAAGGATAGAAGGTTTTAGCGTGTGGAAATGATGAACAGAGAAGGATGACACCGTATGAAAGGGAAATTCCAAACCCTAATTTTTGTGTTATCCCTTAATCCGTGGCTAAGCTTGTTTTAGGAATTTGGGTTGGATTTGTTTGATTTGTGTTGGGTGACCCTTCACCTTTGCTACACAAGCCCAATCCGTTTTACTGGCCCCACCCCCATTTTGTTTGATTTTTGTTACAGCAAGTAAATAGTCATTTTCTTTGGGCCTCATCCCCAAATCTTCACCATAAGCCCATTTCTGTTCATTGCATACACCCCCCTTCATTTGTTTAAATCATAATTTTTGTTTACATCATTTATTCTGAGTAATTTATTTTTTTGTTCCTAATTTGTTTCTTGATCAAACGTTTGCTATTAATTTCCCTTTGTTTCTTTTTCATGATACAAATGTTACAAAAAATATAGAACATATTTTTATTTCCTTTTTTATTTTCTCATATTCAAAAAATATAAAAATATAAATCTTTCATAGGATTAATTAATTCTTTTCATCATGAAAAATATTGAAAGATAGAAAAAAAATATATGAACTTTGATTTAATTTCTTTAGTTAAACATTTTCTTTAAATAATATCTTATTTTTTTCCTTTCTTCCTTACAAGTAAATATATAAATTTTTATTTCCATATTTCATTGGTTAATTTTATTTTCATAGATTATTGTAGATTTATTTAATCGCACAAAATTCGATTTGGTTGTATTGTTTGCTATTTGGACCTTTCTATCGCATTTAATTCATCCCCATTTGTAAAAATTGTACCCCCATTCCCGAACACTTTGTAATAGCGTAGAATTTCAATTCCCGCAATTTACTGTTTTCCTCATACTGTATAGTAATTAGTCGTGTATGGCAAGATTCAAAAAAATCAATCGCTAGATGTTGCACCCCAAAATTTGCCCTCCCATATCCCTCAAGATTTTGCCAAGAATGATCTTCAAGTTGCTCAAGTTGGCTCAAGGATTGGACAGTCAAGTCACCCCCTAAGGCAGTCAAGTCAAAATTAGGGTTTTGTGTTGCATCAAGGTCCTCACATCAAAATGACATCAATTGTTCCCCCAATGTCCTAATATGTTCTTAAGTTCATCCATGTCAAATTTCAAGCCTTGCAGAGGAAGTTTGGTCAGTCAATTGCTCAAGAGGTCCAAAAATCGACTGTGCTAGGGCAAAAGTCAACTGTGTCCCAAATACCGTCAAACCTCAAGATTTTTTGTCAACATTATCATTTTTAAGGATAATTCATCATTTGATCAAGGGTTGATCATTATTCATCAAGTATTGCTCAAGATTCATCAAGATTCAAAAGTTGCTAAATTAGGGTTTTGTAGGAAAAGTCAACTCAACTTTGACCAAGTATAACTTTCTCATACTTTATGATAAATGACCCATCCAAAGCTCATTTTGAAGAGGATGAAATTTCCTACAATCCATCTTCACACCACAAGATCAAGAAGTGCTCTCACAAAAAGTTACAAATTTGGACATTATAGGTCACTTTTGAAAGTCAACAAAAACACCTTTTTTTTCCAAAGCTTATAACTTGAGCATGGAACATCAAAATTATATGAGACCAAAAGGGTTGATTATAGGACATCTCAGGGTTTCTAAAAAGTCTAAGAACACCTCCAAAAGTTCAAAATTGAGGAAGTTATGCATTGTTGAAGTTGGGCATTTTTCTAAAATTGCTAAAAGTCAACTATCCTCAAAACTCCAATTTTTGACAAAAGGGACCACTTTTTTCCACTTGATTTGGTCTTATCACACCACACACGTGTTCCATCTTTAATTTCATGACCAAACATTTATTTTTCTATTTTATTTCATTTTTTATTGATTTAATTCATTATTAATCAATATTAAATCAAATAAAATCTAAAAATTGATGTAAGGGGATTCTTGTGATCAATACAGCTTGCAAATATCATGTTCAACTCAATCAAACTCGTGCCAAGTCAAAACATGCACAAAAATCAGATTTGGCCTATATTTGGAAACTTGTTAATGATGATCAAAATCCAATATTCCATCTTCAATGCATAAGGATTATGGCCCATATTTTGACCTAAATTCATTCTATTATATGCACACAAGCAAGCCAGGCCTAGCACACACACAAAACCATGTAGAAACGGCCAAACAAGAATTGAAAAAAGCTTGCAAAAGTGTGAGATCAAAATCTTGGTTAGAGCACGATTCAACCCAAGATCTCAACGCTACTCCCTTGCCTGACATCTTGTGAAGCTGTAGCGATCAAAACCAGCCCTTAAGACCACCTGTAACTCATTGTAAGTCTCCACGAATATGCCTCTGCACATGAAATCGTAGATCATTCTCCTTGCATCTTTTTGCCAATTTGATTGCACTATCATGCTTAACATTCAAATTCTAACAATTCTGCATTACCCAATTTGATTTTCATAGCCTGTATCATGATGCCCGAACCTAGGGTTCTGGTTCTTGTTTTTTAGGCGTTTCTTATGCAGGATAAATTGAGACAAATAATGGTTATAGGAATGATCAGGAGGCAGAGACGAACACATCTATGTTCTTGGATAGCATTTTCATGGCCTGGAGTGAGTTTTGGAAGCAAGCCACGGATCTTCTTGCGGATAAAAATCCGCAGGTAAATAACCAGGGTGTTTGAGGAAGACGATCACGTGTCTTGCTTCCATTGGCGTGTTTGAATTGTTAGCGCGTTTTTTTATTCTTTTCAGCATATTAATTGATTCTTCTATATTATATTTGTTTTCTATTCCCATAACAATTGAAGCAGTTTGGTTGAGTGGCTGGAGCGCTGGCATGTGAGTATTGGGACTTGGGTTCGAATCCCAGGTCCCCCAACATTATTTATCTTGTTTTTCTCTAGACAATTGCATGCGTTTCAGGCTTTGCAGTGCATCATATGCCTTCATCCAGATCTCATCCAGATGGCCTGTAGACTAGATCCAATGGCCAGAAGGGGGTCCTCACCATGTTCTCAAAGTCAAAGGCGCACACTGGACTTCAAAGGTCAAACAAGGTTGAAACGTTGATGGGCCAACTAATTGCTGATTCACACCCAAATCAAGCCCAGCACCCCCCTGAGTTTGTTCTTCATTTTATTTTCTTTTCATTATTTTTTTCTATTTTATTATTATTATCTTAATTAATTAATTAACCAATTAACTTTTTTTCATAAAATCAGAAAACAAAAAAATAATATTTTTATTAATTCCATTAATTTTATTATTTATTTTTGTAAATAAACATCAATTAATTTATTTAGTTTTAAATAGGTTTAACAATAACATATTTTGCAATAAATTAAAATTAATATAGAATTAGGATTTTATTAACTTTTTAATCATTCTTATTTTATTTCCTTAATTAAAATAAAAAAACCAAAAACATTTTCATTTAATTAATTAATTCAATTATTAATTTAGATTAATTTTTAATTCAAAAAATAATAAAAATATGCTTTATTTAAAGGGTCAAAACCCTAGGACACTCCGATTTAATTTTCTCGCGCGCGTATAATTTTTTATCCATATTTTAATATTGTAATTGCTCCGGGAATGTAATAGTTTTTAAATTAGGATTTATTTATCGCTTTTATTTACTTTTCACAATTTAATTTTTAAGGGTTTGTCTTTGGCAATGTAAATACCCGACGCCTTGTAATAGCTTAGATTTATTTTCCACAATTTAAATTCCGCAACCATTAACTGTTAGATGTTTGAATAATAGGCAATGCATGACAAGATCAATTTCAACTTAAAATCAACAGTAGCTCACCATAACATGTACAAAGATGATATAACTGGAAAACAATACACTCGCACATGCCACTCTTAGGGTACACCTCACTTGGTTGCCTCGAACGTGGTCATTGAGTATAGGAAGTTTTAGAGGTCGTCCTCTTGTCCAAAGATCATAAGTTGCCTCGAAACGGTTGCCTCAGATAAAATGATCTAAGACATTAGGGTTACCGCTAAGGCGTCCTAACATTGCTTTAGTGACCACACGTCCCTTAATCGAATTGACCCAAAAACTCCAATGACGATGCTACCTACTCCTCAATAGTGGGATAGCATTATCTAAAGGACACTTGTACAGTTTAATTCCTTTTTGAGTAGGTAGATGTTCTTAAGTACTTGCTCCTTTTAAAAACAAAACAAAACTTTTCGCACTTACACTCCTTTCAAACAAAAACTCTTCTTAAATCCACAAACACAAAGAAAAGCAAACTTTTGAAAACATAATGAGCAAGTACCTAAGAGCCCGTGGATAACCACGGATAGAAAGGGTGCTAACACCTTCCCTTTCTATAATCTACCTCTCGAACCCGAGAAATATCTCAAAAAGGAATTTTTCTGTGCTTTTGTCCTTTCCTTGTTGGATAAAATAAAAGACGGTGGCGACTCTTGCTCATCGCGACACTTTGCGAAAATAAACGCAAAACGCGAACCAGCATTTCAAAACAGTCAGTTTTATTCCCACCGTTCATACTAGATGACCTAATCAAAGAATAAAATAACTTGAAACCAACACACTTTTTACACGCGCACCTCTAGGGTAACCTCGCTCTTTGCCTCGGAAATACAGTCATGTCCCTCGAATATGGGATGCTTTAGCAATGACCCTTCGATAAAAAAGATCATAGTCCCTCGACGACCCTCGACGTTGCCTTCGATAAAACGATCTAGTCCCTTACAAAAATTGCTAAAGCGTCTCATAAGTTGCCTTCGATGACTGTAAAAATTGACCCACGCATGTCCCTTCACATCTAATGATGGGGCTTCTTACCAAATTAATGGTAAGATAGCCACATTAAGAGGAGGAAGAAAAGAAAAATTTAAGACCTTTCGAGTAGATAGATTCGCTCCTAGTTACTCGCTTGCTCAGGATAAAAAACATTTTTACATCTACACTTTCATTTCAAAACATTTTCAAAAGACAAAACGTTTTGTATACGTTCTTATAGAGACGCGATCCATTGCAAAACATATTTTCAAAACACTTTCTGAAACACAATTCACAAACACATCTTTGAACCACTTTTTGAAACAAAACTTTGTACGCGTTCTTATAGAAATGAGAACCATTACAAAGAGATTTTTCAAAATACTTTCAAAGCCCACATCACAAGCACACTGTCAAATGAAAGCAAGTGATCTAAACGAGTAACTAAGAGCCCATGGAAAACCATGGATGAAAAGGGTGCTAATACCTTCCCTTTTCATAATCTACCCCCCGAACCCGAGAAATAATCTCAAAAGGTCTTTCCTGTGCTTTTTTACCTTTCCTTTGGATAAAAGAAAAGTCGGTGGCGACTCTTGCTATCCGCACAAATGCGATCGAAACGCAAAACATCAAGTCAGTTCTCCCACCGTATCACAAAACTGGCGACTCTGCTGGGGATTAATAAAAAAAGTGGGGTTACCTTAAGGTTAGATCACCTTTACTCGCTTTCATTATTTGATTTGTGTGCTTTATATTTAGTTCTTTGTATTGGGCTTGCTTTGATCCTCCACCCGGATTTGGGGCACCTTTTTAGGTAAATAGCAATAGATTGTGGAGACTGTATGACGTAGATCGATATGGTTGAGACAATGGCTATGTTAGTGTGATGCATTTGTAGGTACCGGTATCCCTCGTGGTGAATCGAGGAGAATATGGGGCCGCTGAGTGGCGTCATGAAGCACTAATTAACCTTAGAACCCTATGTGATCGATGGATCTGGAACTGCCTGTTTAACGCTGGTTCACGAAATGCCGCAGAAGCAAGAGTCGCCACCGTCTTTTATGTTCTCCAACATGGAAAGGACAAAAGCACAGCAAAATTCCTTATTGAGAATGTTTCTCGGTTCGGGAGGTAGATTTATAGAAAGGGAAGGTGTTAGCACCCTTTCTATCCATGGTTATCCATGGGCTCTTAGATACTTGCTCATTTGTGTTTTCAAAATGGTTTGCTTTTTAATTGTGAGTGGGTTTGAAAAAGTTTCTTTGAAAGATTTCAGATCGACTCTTGTATCAGTCCTCAAGAGTGTTTGAAAAATTGTTTTGAAAGCTTTTTGAAAAGTGTCGGTGTGAAAAGAGTTTTGATTTGATTTGTTTTGAATTAGAGCAAGTATCTATGAGTCATCCACCCACCCTAAGGAATTAGGTTGTGTAAATGTCCTTAAGGTAGTGCCATCCCACCATTGAGGGGTAGGTAGCACCACCGTTGGAGGTGTTCGGGTCAATTCGAGTTCGTAGGGACAGTGTGGTCACCAGAGCAATAGTAGGACACCTTAGAAGCTACCCTTATGCCATTGATCCTTTTTTATTCCGAGGCAACCGTTTCGAGGCAACTGGATCATGTCATGGACATAAGGACTTACTAAAACGTCCTATACTCGACGACCACGTTTCGAGGGCAAGGCAACAGTGAGGCGTACCCTAAGAGTGGTGTGTGAATTTGTGTGTTATTTTCATGTTCATATTTGTCTTTGATCATTGTATCGTGAGCTACGTTTTGCTTTTAATTAGTCATTCATTCTTTCATGCAAGTTAGCAGTTTAAAAGTGCGGAAATTTAAATGCGGAAAGTAAAAACCTACGCTATTACAAGGCGCGGGTCTATACATCGCCAAATTAACAAAGACCCGTTTTGAATAAAAATACGGAAAGTAAATGAAAACGGTAAAAATCCTAATTACTATTACATGTCCGGAGCAATTACACAATAATCGAACAAATTAAATACGCGCGAATAAATTAAATCGGGAAAGTCCAAGGGTGTTGACCCTGAAAAGGAAACTAATTTTTTTTTGTCTTTTTTATAATTAAATGAAATTAAAAACTAATTGATGACTAATTAATTATTTAATTAAAAGAAAATATTTTTTTTGTTTTTTATGTTTTTTTATGAAATAAAATAGAAAAAGAAATAAAATTCTAGGTTAACCTAAATCTAAATCTATTTTAATTATTGAAAAGAATGTTAAAATGGCCTAATTAAAAAAAACTAATTAAATTATGGTTTATTTACAAAATAATAAATAATAACAATAAAAATGTTAATTATATTTTTTTGGTTTTTTATAAAAATGGTTAATTAAATTAATTACTAATAATAAATAAAATAAAAAAAGAGTTAGAAATTAAATTGAAAAAAATAAAATGAAAAGAAAATAATAAACCAAATGGAGGGGGTGCTGGGCCAGGAAGGGGGTGAAATGCTGGAATTCAGGCCCATTGAGGCAAGGCCTCGTTTACTTTTCCTGATCATACACTTGCTTGCTGACTAGGGTGCATCATGGACTGTATGTTCTGGCCTCTGGATGAGAGTTGGGGACACATGGCACACTGGTGTATGAGGGCGCATGGTGGAGTTCTGGGCATATGCTGCATGGAAACATTTGAAACAAAATAATAGAAATTATTGGGGGGACCTGGGATCCGAACCCAGGTCCCAAGAGTCAATGCCTGTACACCTAACCAATTGAGCTGTGTGATTTAATTGTTAATATTATGGAACATAATTATTATAAGGAAAAACCAAAGTCAATGATATAAAATTAAAAAAAAACGCGCTGGAATTCAAACCCCCCAGTCAGGTCTTGCCACGCCAGCCTTCTTCTTCATCGTGTACCTGTAACATAAGAAAATAGCGGGGGTTTTAAACCCCCACTAAATACAACCTGCAAAAAATAGCGAATAGCTCATACTTGAACATAAATTGAGCGCGAGGTCATGGTTGTGTTCGTTTGGATGTCAGGATTTCAATGGTATACGTTTGGTTGTCCAATTTTTCCATATGGGGAAAGCCCCAATTTGGAGCTCTGAAAAACCTAGCTTTTGACAATGGTGGATCCTGATACACGCATCATTAGTTCAATCAAATGCTACCAATAGCTTCAGAATGTTAAAATAAGTATAAATCAATTCAAAAAGAATGTTAAAAGCGCATGGAAATGGAGTTTTGATTTTCACATACTTGACAAACCGTGGGGTGTCGTGAGGATGACTCTTTGCGCGTTTGGGCTTGATTTTGATTGCTAGAGATTCCTGGCAATGTAAGGAATGTGTTTGGATTGGAATGGAGGCTTGAGAGGCGCTGCAACTAGGTTTTCAGTTTCTCCTTTTTCTTTGAAATTTTTCAAAAGTGTATGGCCGTTTTTGAGCTCTTTAGGTCGTGAATTCCTTTGTGATAGCTTGCCTGTATGTTATGTAGTGTGTTTCAATCAGAATTAAGGCCAATAACACAATGCATTCATGCTTGGAATTTTCCATAAACTCCATTGAAGCACTTTCCATTTTTGAGCTAAAATTTGAATTATTGCTTCATTTAGGCCTTTGCACGAAATTGGAATGATCATGATGGTGTATCAAAGCATTTCAATACAAAATATTCCCTCTTATTAATTTTCTTGATTTTTATTTGATTTTAAAAGATTTAAAATGAATTAAATCAAATAAAATTAAATAAAAATGGAAAAATTAATTTTAAATCTTGAAATAATTTGTGGGACACGTGAGAAGCATGGCCAAGCTGAAACAAGTGGAAAAAGTGGGCCCCTTTTGTCAAAAATGAAGTTTCAAGGATAATTGATTTTGGCCATTTCACAAAAATTTCCCAACTTCTCCAATGCATATCTTGCTCAATTTTGAAGTTATGAACATGTTCTTGGACATTTTGGAAAGGTCTTGAAGTCCTATAACCAATGTCTTTGGTTCCATGTCATTTTGATTTACCAATCTCAAGTTATGGTCTTTGACTTAAAGTCCCTTTTTGTTGACTTTTGAAAATGACCTATAATGTTGAAATTGATAACTTTTTGTGAGAGCATTTATTGGACTTGGAATGTGAAGATGAGTTGTATGAAATTTCATCCCCTTCAAAATGAGCTTTGGATGGGATTTTTATGATGAACCATGAAAAAGTTATGCCTTGGTCAAGTTACAGTTGACTTTTCAATTGTCCAAAAATAGAAACTTTTGACACCTTGATGATTTTTGAGCCATTCTTGTGAAATCATGGTCAAGACTTGACCAAATGATGATTGTGGCTTCAAAATAAGATGTTGACCAAAAATTTTGACTTTTGACTGCCAAATGACCATTTTGCCCCTGCAGTTGACTGTAGAGCAATTAGGGTTTTTGACTGTGCAACTTGACCATGTGAGCCTTGAAACTTGACATGTAGGTGCTTGACAATGTATATGAGCATAGGAGACTTGATTGAGCCCTTGAAAACCTCAACTTCCTTGCAGGAACCAAAACCCTAATTTGTCTGGCTTATGAGGATGGTTGACTGTGTAACCCTTGAGTAGACTTTGAACCATTTGAGGAGGATGTTTGCAAAAACTTTGAAGAATATGGGAGGGCAAATTTTGGGGTACAACAGTTGCCCCTGTTCAATCTTCTTAGACCTGAGGATGTAGATTGGCTTGTGTGCCTTTCGTGATCCGAGGGTAGAAGATGATTGAACACTAGAGTGCCCAGAAATTTGCACTCACATAGTTGAGTATCAGCAGTGTGATAGCGGGAATGGGCTTACAGATGCCATTTGGAGAGATGGTGGATAGGAGGATGGGCTTATAGATGCCATCTAGGTGTCGATCGCGTAAGAGATTCCTTAGCGAGAACTTGCGTACCTGAGAAAGAAAGATAATTACCTGGCTTGTTACAGGAGTTGATCTTCAAACTCTTTATGTAGATGTGCCCTGGCTAGATACAGGAGTCGAATCTTTAAACTCTTCAGACGTGCCCTGGCAAGATACAGGAATTGAGTCTGGTAATGTAGTCGTCAACAGATACACCCTGGCAAGATACAGGAATCGGATCTTCGAACTCTTCAGATGTGCCCTGGCAGGATACAGGAATCGAGTCTGGTAATGTAGTCGTCAACAGATACACCCTGGCAAGATACAGGAATCGGATCTTTGAACTCTTCAGACGTGCCCTGGCAAGATACAGGAATCGAGTCTGGAAATGTAGTCGTCAACAGATACACCCTGGCAAGATACAGGAATCGGATCTTCGAACTCTTCAGACGTGCCCTGGCAAGATACAAGAATCGAGTCTGGAAATGTAGTCGTCAACAGATACACCCTGGCAAGATACAGGAATCGGATCTTCGAACTCTTCAGACGTGCCCTGGCAGGATACAGGAATCGAGTCTGGAAATGTTAGTCGTCAACAAATACACCCTGGCAAGATACAGGAATCGGATCTTCGAACTCTTCAGACGTGCCCTGGCAAGATACAGTAATCGAGTCTGGAAATGTAGTCGTCAACAGATACACCCTGGCAATATACAGGAATCGGATCTTCGAACTCTTCAGACGTGCCCTGGCAAGATACAGGAATCGAGTCTAGTAATGTAGTCGTCAACAGATACACCCTGGCAAGATATAGGAATCGGATCTGGAATCACGACAGTTGATAGTAATTATCTTTGTGTTAACCTTTGTCCTGAAAAGACAAAACGTTAGTTGTATGCAATGTCATGATGTATGACATGCGTGATGTTCTTAGAATAAATGGGATTGTATGTTCATGATGCGTATGTGCATGCTATAGCGTATGAAGATGTGATGCTTTATGAAATGTATGTTTTCGTCTAGGAAAATAAATCCTTGACGGGTGCCGGGAAGTTAGATCCTGGGCTGATGTTTGAAAAACAGTGTTCTCTGCTTCCGCTGGGGATGATGATTGCAAGAATACCGGCAGGAGAAGATGACTCCATTGGGGAATAAACTTGGCGAATAGATTGCTCTGCGGGGAATACTCTGTGGGGAAAGAGAGATACTTTGCTGAGGTATTGAGGGTAACTCCGCTGGGGATACCATTGATGTGTTATGTTGAAGGGATTGATGAACTCCGCTGGGGGATAGGAAGAACTTCGTCAGGGACGATCTTTCCGTGGTTTTCAGCTGAGGATAACCTAGTTATATCCTGGTAGGGAAACAACCTTTGAATAAAGCCGGGGGACACGTTCGTGCTCTGTAAGGGTAAGCTTCCAGAATCTACTGGGGATAAGCTTTAAGACCTGCTGGGGAGATGGATTCCACTTTCCTGGGGAAACTTTTGGATTGGACTCTCCTGGGGAAATTTTTTTGAGATATACTGGAGAAGTGGCTCCACTGGAGTATTTGGTAAACCGCCGGGGAACAATCTTAGATCAAGACTGTCGGGGATGCTTGTTAAGAATGTTTGTATACTCCACTGAGGAATGTTGAGATCTGCTGGGGATACCCAACTTCCTTAAGGCTGACAGTATAACTTTGCTTGGGGAGAGTGTATTGACTTGCTGGCTCACTCTCTGGGGAACTAAGATATCCTGGTTACATTCTTCAGCCAAACTTACCTTGGTGCCTTGGTGGACAGAGCAATTAGATCGCTTTAGACAACTCATCATTGCCCCTGTTTCTAATGTTACCTGTAATTAATCCTTTGTTTCGTATGCAAATATTTATGAGTTAGCAATTATTGTCAAATGCATATATCACAAATTGAACCTTGGACGTTCTTCGCAAAACAAAACAGAAAAGGAAAAACAATCGGCAATTGGTCTGAAAAGTGAATTTATATTGATTTTTTGAATTTTCCTGTAAATAGGCATTTATGTACAAGAGGTTGACGTCCTAGTAGGAGAACGCCGCCGAATAAAAGAGTTTATACAATTTGTGAAAACGGGAAAACAAAACAGCTATGTGAAAAGAATAACCCACTGGGTTTCAACTCTGCTATCGCCTTTATATCTTCGAGCGTCTCATCACTTTGCTGCTCAGTTGACGATGAAGCTGATTGATCGATGCCGTTTGAACTTGATGTTGATACCAGATTCTGGATGCAAGGTGATCCAATGAGACATAGTATTACACTTTATCCCTAACTTTTGCCTGGACTGCCCTCTCGGGTTTTCAGTCCACCGGGATACCCATTTTTGCCCAAGCCGCCTTTTCAGGTTTTCGACTTGCCGGGTGTACAGATTTTTTTCATTTCATCCCTCATTTTGCCCGAACCCTTTTGGTTCGCCGGGAAGCCCTAATTTTTGCCTAGGTATGTCAACCTAGCGGGTCTTTTATCATGCGTAGTATCTTTTGACTATGTCTGCATTGGCGGGATGAGGAAGGTCGTCACCATCCATGTTGGTTAGAATCATGGCTCCTCCTAAGAACACATGTTTAACCACAAATGGCCCTTCATAGGTGGGGGTCCATTTGCCTCTGGGATCACTTTGAGGAAGAATGATGCGCTTGATTACCAGGTCTCCAACTTGATACTCTTGTGGTCTGACCTTCTTGTTAAATGCCCTGATCATCCGTTTTTGATACGTTTGACCATGACAAATAGCAGTGAGTCTCTTTTCGTCAATTAGGTTTAATTGATCAAGTCGAGTCTGGATCCAGTCATCTTCGCTCAGATCTGCATCCTTCATTATCCGGAGGGAGGGTATCTGCACTTCGATCGGTAAGACTGCCTCCATACCGTAGACCAAGGAAAAAGGAGTTGCCCCGGTTGACGTCCTTGCTGAGGTACGGTACCCATGAAGAGCAAACGGTAACATCTCGTGCTAATCTTTATAGGTCATTGTCATCTTCTGCACAATCTTTTTGATATTCTTATTAGTTGCTTCTACAGCCCCATTCATCTTTGGTCGGTAAGGAGAAGAGTTGTGGTGCTGTATCTTGAATTGCTCACAGAGCTCAGTGATCATCTTGTTATTAAGATTGGTACCGTTGTTCGTAATAATCCTTTCCAGGATGCCGTATCGATAGATCAAGTTATGCCGAATGAACCGTGCCACAACATTCTTGGTTACTGTAGCATAAGAAGCTGCTTCAACCCACTTTGTAAAGTAGTCAATCGCCACTAGGATGAAGCGATGCCCGTTGGATGTCGTAGGTTTAATCTCGCCGATCATATCTATGCCCCACATTGCAAAAGGCCAAGGTGCTGTCAAGACGTTCAGAGGAACTGGAGGAACATGCACCTTATCAGCATAAATCTGGCATTTATGACATGTCCGAGAATGTTGGTAACAGTCAGCTTCCATAGTGGACCAGAAATATCCTGCCCGAAGGATTTTCTTTGCCATGGTGTGTCCACTGGAATGCGTTCCGAAGGTGCCTTCATGCAGCTCCGCCATGATCCTTTCTGCTTCAGCTTTATCCACACAACGTAATAAGGTCTAATCATGGTTTCGCTTGTACAGAATGTCGTTGCTAAGGAAGAACTTTGCTGCGAACCTTCTCAGAAACTTCTTGTCGTTGACAGACGCACCTTCAGGGTATTCCTGAGCTTCCAAGTATCTCTTCACCTCATGGTACCAAGGTTTTTCAGTCACTACCTCAGTCTCAAGATCACAACAGTATGCCGGTTCGTCCAGTTTCCAGATAATGACCCGGGGAGCCTCATTGTCCCATTTGACTTTGAACATGGAAGACATCGTAGCTAACGCGTCCGCCAACTGATTCTCCTCCCTTGGGAAATGTTCAAAAGTTATCTCTGTGAAATGGGGGATCAATGTCAACACACACTCTTTGTAAGGAATAAGGTTCAGATGTTTCGTATCCCACTCTCCTTTGATCTGATTGATCACGAGAGCGGAATCTCCGAAGACACTCAGAAACTTGATCCTTAAGTCAATCGCAGCTTGAAGACCCATGATGTATGCCTCATACTCCGCCATGTTGTTGGTGCAGTTGAAACATAGTCGGGCAGTGAGGGGAGTATGAGTGCCGTGAGGGGATATGATCACAACGCCGATACTGTTACCCAAAGCGTTGGAGGCTCCGTCAAAGTGCATAGACCATCGGGATCCTTCCTCGGGTCCTTCATCCGGTCCAGGTACTTCACAATCAGTCACTATCATGATGCTCTCGTCTGGAAACTCGAAGTTCATTGACTGGTAGTCGTCCACTGCCTGGTGTGCCAAGTGGTCTGCCAATACACTTCCTTTGATGGCTTTCTGAGTCGTGTACTGGATGTCGTATTCTGTCAAGATCATTTGCCATCTTGCTATTCTCCCAGACAGAGCAGGCTTTTCAAATATGTATTTTATCGGATCCATCTTTGAAATCAATAAGGTAGTGTGAGTCAGCATATACTGTCTCAGCTGGCGAGCAGCCCATACCAAAGCGCATCAAGTTTTCTCGAGCAGTGAGTATCGGGTCTCACAGTCGGTAAACTTTTTGCTAAGGTAATAAATGGCGTGCTCTTTTCGGCCAGACTCGTCATGCTGCCCCAGCACACACCCCATTGAGTTGTCAAGTACTGTCAGGTATAGTATTAGAGGTCTCCCTTCAACCGGTGGCATAAGAATGGGTGGTTCTTGGAGATACTCTTTGATTCTGTCAAAAGCGGCCTGACATTCATCATTCCAACGTACTACCTGATCTTTCTTCAGCAGCTTGAAGATTGGTTCACAAGTAGCAGTTAGGTGTGAGATGAACCGGGCAATGTAATTCAGACGTCCTAGAAAGCCTCTGACTTCTTTCTCTGTCTTGGGAACTGGCATCTCTTGAATAGCTTTAACCTTGGCAGGGTCCACTTGAATACCCTTGTCACTTACGACGAAGCCCAGCAACTTTCCAGGCCTTACCCCGAAGGTGCACTTGTTCGGGTTCAACCTTAACTTGTATAACTTCAGACGGTCAAACAGCTTTTGCAGATGGTCAAGGTGTTCCTCCTTAGTTTGGGACCTTGCAATCATGTCGTCGACATACACTTCAATCTCATGATGGATCATGTCATGAAATAAAGCAACCATGGCATGTTGGTAGGTTGCCCCAGCATTTTTCAACCCGAATGGCATGACCTTGTAGCAGAAGGTGCCCCACTGAGTAACAAAGGTAGTCTTTTCTATGTCTTCAGGAGCCATCTTGATTTGATTATAACCTGAAAAGCCATCCATGAAAGAGAACACCTTGTGCTGAGCAGTATTGTCAACCAGAACGTCAATGTGAGGTAGGGGAAGTCATCCTTGGGGCTTGCCCTGTTCAGATCCCTGTAATCGACACACATTCTGACCTTACCATCTTTCTTCGGTACCGGCACCACATTGGCAACCCACTGAGGGTAAGAAGTCACTGCTAGAAATCCGGCATCGAATTGCTTCATAACCTTAGCTTTGATCTTCTCTGACATCTCTGGACGCATACGGCAGACCTTTTGCTTAACCGGAGGGCAGTCTTCCTTGGTAGGCAGATGATGGACCACAATGTCGGTATCCAACCTAGGCATGTCTTCGTAAGACCATGCAAAGATTTCCATGTAGTCATGCAGCATCTGGATCAGCCGTTGTTTTACACTGAGCTCCAGATTAGCACCAATCTTGACTTCCTTTCTATCTGTCTCAGTACCCAGATTTATCGTTTCCACCGGCTCTTCATGTGGTTGAATTGCCCTCTCTTCCTGGAGTAACAGTCTTGCAAGCTCACCAGGCACTTCGCAATCATCTTCACCTTCGTCTTCGGCTAAGTTGATCGGATTTTGGAAGTCATAACTGGCAGTAGCAGAGTCGTTACCAGTGAGATCTAGAGTGGATTGAAACCTGTATAGGTGAGTGTGTGTAAATATAGTTGTTTTGCAATATATAAAGAAAGAAAGAAAGAAAGAAAGGGAGCAAAGATTTGAAATGCGAAAAACGTCCAATGTCTTTATTCATGATATATGGAAATGACAAGTAATATGCCCTCACAAATGAAATCAACGGTGCCCCGGGTAAGACACCGGGCCATAAAGTTTCAGTTTACTGTTTATTACAAATCCAAAACAAAGAAGTTCATTACTGGGTGACAAAAGTAATGGGTGTAAAGTCTTTTGCGGTCCAGTTGCTAGGTCCACTGTTAGTCGTTGGGTAGATCCAGCTGTCGAACTCGGATTCTTCCACTTCGTCTTTATCCCCAACAGCATTCACTCCTGGATTGGTGATGAGCACATGAGGTCTTCCAATCCTTGTCTTGTGCACAGCCTTCTGAGCCTCTGCAGTGAAACCCAGCCCAAACTTGTTAGTCTTAGGAGTAAAATCAGAGAGCCTGCCCCAGTTTGCACATTCACCTTTTTCAATCACAGCCCGGGCGTCCTTTAAGGAGGCCATCTTCAAGGGAGAACCCTCTTCAACCACTGCTTCTGCTGCTGCCAATGTTTGTGGCACCTCTTCAAAATGTTGAAAGGGGGTCTCAATGAACTCCCCGTCCATTTCCACGTACCTGAAGGAGTTGAGGTGGCTGACCATATATTCCTCTTCCCCTTGCACTGTTACAATCTTCCCCCTGACCGGGTATTTGAGCTTCTGATGTAAAGTTGAAGTTACAGCTCCAGCCTTGTGGATCCACGGGCGACCCAGCAAACAAGAATAGGATGGACGGATGTCCATCACATAGAATTTTGAATCAAATACCTGCGAACCAACCCTGATCGGGATGTCAACCTCGCCATGTACCATCCTTTTGGACCCGTCAAAGGCCCGGACAATAATGTTACTTGGTTTGAGCTCTAAACCCTCACAGTCCAGCCTGTCTAGAGCCTTCTTGGGTAGCATGTTCAGTGAAGAACCTGTGTCAACCAGCACATGAGCAAGAGTAGTGCCCCTGCATTCAATGGAGACATGCAGGGCATCATTATGGTTCTTCCCTTTGGCCGTCAGATCAGCGTCAGAGAAACCCAGACCATTATCAGCGGTTAAGTTGGCCACACAATCGGTGAATTGATCAGCAGACGTTTCTTGGGGCACGTGGGCCGTTTTCAGGAAAGCAATCAGGGCCTTGGCATGGGCCTCTGAACACAGCAATAGTGATAGCATGGAGATTTTGGAGGGGGTGTGCCCCAGCTGTTCAACGACGTTGAAATCACTTTTTTTTGATAATTTTGAGGATCTCTTCCATCTCTTGCTTGGAAGCCTCAACAATGGTCTTTGGTGCCTCCGTCCGGGCAGGCATATCAGCAGTAATCCCCTTGCCCCGAGCGTCAGATGACTCGGCAGCAGGGGTGGAAACTTGATTAGGGGGGAAAACAGGCACACTGGCAGGTGTGATGACCAGAGGCCTTTGAATTGCTGGAGGAGCGATGTCTGGTGAGAACAGTCTTCCACTACGAGTGACCTTAGCAGGCCCAGTGATGTTGGTGACACTGGTACCAGCGTTGAACTCTTGCTTCACTCCCAGAACATAAACATCTGCCCCATAGTGCCACGGGACAGCTTTATCAGACTTGTAGGGGATGGGCCCCGAAACAGTAATGGTGATGAGATCAATCTTGTGAACAGGCAAAATTTGGACAGGCTTCTTTGAAGGAGCCTTGGAAGGGTTATTGAAAATGGTAACAATTGAAACTTCTTGAATAGGGGCAGCAGGAACGGCAGTCTTCTTGAACAAGATCTCTTTACTATCCATCAGGTTTTAGACGCCTGATTTCAGCAAAGAACAACCAGCAGGGGAATCAGCACATAAAGGGCAACCTTTGCTACATCCCGGAAATAAACCGGCTAGCAACAGGTTCCTCTTGACGGTCAGCAGCGGAGTAGCAACATCATCCACAGAAGCTACATACAAATCCTCCTCAACAACATTCACTCCATGCTGGGGCATGGGAGCGGTCACAACATTTGGCCTCTCGGGAGCCTCGAACTGTATCTCCTTGGCATCAATAAGGTCCTGAACCTTATTCCCCAGGGCCCAGCAATCATCAGTAGAATGTCTCGGGCTATCAGAGTGATAAGCGCAGCGGGCGCTGGGGTTGTATTTAGGGGATGCTGTGTTTACCATCTTCGGAGCCTCTTTGACAGTTACTAGGCTAGTTGACAGTAGTTGCGGCAGGATCTGAGAGAGAGTCATGCTGAGCCGAGTATACTGCCGTTTGGGCCTATCAGCTCTGGGTTGGTTGTACTGTTGTGGAGCAGCAGCAGGCTTAGAAATAACCACCGCGTTGACAGCTTGGCGGTGTTCAGGTTTGTTTTGTCTTCTTGGACCATACACAGCACTTGCCTCCTTCTTGAAGGGCTTCTTTTCAGTATTTGAGGAGGCAACCTTCTGTATCTTCCCTGACTTTATACCAGCCTCGATCCTCTCACCAGTCAGGATCAGATCAGTAAACCTAGCAGAGGAATTACCAATGAGATGGTTGAAGAATGGACCCGATAGGGTCCCCAAGAACATGTCCACCAGCTCCCGGTCCGTCAATGGTGGCTGCACCCTGCCAGCCAGGTCTCTCCATTTCTGTGCGTACTCCTTAAAACCTTCACCCGTTCCCAGTGACATACCCTGGAGTTGGGTACGCGTGGGAGCGAGGTCGGAATTATATTGATACTGCTTGTAGAAAGCAGTGGCCAAATCCTCCCAGTTACGAATGTTGGTTCCATCCAGCTGATAGAACCATTCGAGGTGAGTCCCTGAAAGACTCTCCTAGAAGAAGTGGATCCATAAGTTCTTGTCTGCTGTGTAAGGCTGGATCTTCCTTACATAAGAACAGAGGTGCATCTTGGGACAGGAAGCCCCGTCATACTTCACAAAGGCAAGCGCCTTGAACTTGTGTGGGATCACCACCCCAGAAGATAAACCCAAGTCTCCGAAATCCAACCCAGGCACACGTTGAATCTCCATAGCATTTAACCTGTCCTCCAGTTGTTTGTACCGGTCCTCAGCAGGAGGGTACTGTTCATCATTGAAATCTGTCTCAGTGTCAGAGACCACAGGACTAGGGACCTCTCTCCCTTGGTGACTACCTTCCCCCACAGATGGAGTAGTCCTCTCAGCTTCATTCTGCAATGTGTTCCCGAGTCTGCGCCCAGTGTTGAATAGCACAGTCCTCTTCTTCTTCTTATTCTTCTTCAGGAGCAAAGCCTTCAGCTCTTGTTGTCCCTGGTCCAAGTTCATGACCATCTCCTGAAATTGGGCATTCTGGGCCTGGAGGGCCTTGATAGCTTGCTCGGTAGTGAGTTCAGGATTCATGATGCTTGAGTGCTGAAATAAACAGCGAAGAAGATTAAGCAACCTGTAGGAAAAGGGTACCTGTAATGCATATGATGAATGAAATGCGTATGAATTATGTTTTCAAAGACAATCGGGAATCAACTTTGTAAACAAAAGGAACACACTTTATTAGATTTAAACTTTAAATTGTTCAACAATTTGCCCTTAGGCGTTACAAGAATGAAAATACTGAAAAGGAAATAAAGTTGTAAAAGAAACATCCAAAGCCCATCAGTGCTCCCATGGCCTCCTCTTCTCAGTACGGATATAGTCGTTCAGGGTTCGCTCGTTCTCCAGTTGCTTGGTCAGCTTATGGATCTTCTGTTCCTGTTCGTTGAACTTTTCCCGATAATAATCCCGCTCTTCCTGTAGTTGCGCCCAAGACCTCTTTAGTGTATCAACATCAGTGGGTATCTGAGGAGGGAGAACAGTTGGAGGAACCCCATCTCCATCAGGACCTTCAAGAATGATAGGCCTGACAGCTTCATATGGCATACCTAACTTCTGAGCACGGATGCGGACCCATCTGTAGTAGGCTTCCATAGGTAGAGAAGTCTTCGGTCCCAACTCATGTGGGTCAGCTTTGTGAATTCTGTCCCAAGCTTTGATGAATCTATGGCGCAGTTCGTCACTATCTTTCTGAAACTCAAAACTGATGTGAGGCACCAGCATCTCATGAGGCCCTGCTCTTCTGGCTCTTCCAAACTGACGGAGAGCTAAACATGGATTATAAGAGATTCCTCCCTGAGTGCCAATCAATGGAACATTTGGATATTCTCCGCAGCGATCAATAATAGCCACCTCATCTAAACCTCTGAGAGTCCAAATGATGTCATTATCAGTGAGAGACATTAACCTATGAGCCCAACCTCTTCCTTCTTGGTTCTTTAGCACGAACTTGGGGAGGTGCGAAATAAACCACCTCACCAACAAAGGAGTACAACACCACAGAGTTCCTCGTCTTCGGGAAGTACGAGCATAGAGTTGTTGCAGGACATCACCCAAGAGAGTGGGTACAGGGTTCCGAGACATGAAGATCCTTATGGCATTGATATTGACAAAGTTATCAGGATTTGGAAACAATACTAGCCCATAGATTAAGAGAGCCAGAATGTCCTCGTACGCCCTAAAGTCTAAGTCATTCTAGAAACTGTTAGCTTTACCAATCAGAAACTTAGCCAAGAAGCCCTTAACTCCGCTTCTAGTCACCCAGCTGTCCATCACTTCTTTGTGGGTCAAGGGAAGGGCTGCAGCAATCTCCTCAAGCCTAAGAGTCTTTTCCTAACCAGTGAAGGGAGTCTGATCCAAGATAGGGATGCCAAGCAAATCAGAGAACTCTTCTAGGGTAGGGACCAGCTGGAAGTCTTGAAAGGTGAAGCACTAGTACAGAGGGTCATAAAACTGGGTTAGGACACTCATCAGTTGTTGGTCCCACTTTGAAGTGACTAAGCCGAGAAGAGAACCATGCTTCTGGATGAAGGAAGTAGTATTTGGAATTCTGCTAACCAACTCTTCAAGCAACTCAGGTGGATGAACAAAATTGAACCGGATAGTGTTCCTTCGCATAGGCATCATGATGTCCTACAAAACAGAGCAAAGGTGAAACCCTCTTATCTTTGAAATGGTCAGTCCTTATGCAGGATGCATGCAATGTTTATGATGGCATGATGTTATGATAAAGCACACCACAAATATTCACAAAGGCAAACATGATAAGGCACACAAGTCACACAAGACAAGCCCTTAGAGTTTAGGCCAACATGGGGTCTAGGTATTACCCTCTTTCAGTTTGTTGGTTAAGACCTGTCCTATCAGAAGTAACCGGGTTCTAGAGGATCCCAATATCACTGACTACCCTCAATCGGTCATAACTCCAGCATCACAATCTTTTCTTGCGGCCAGAACCATCACGAGAGTTTAGCCTCAATGGGCGTAGCATACTGCTACTGTTCTATTGGCCAAGTTGGGTCATTTAAGGTTCTAAGGTCGGTTGGTGCTTAATGACTCCTCAGAAGACCCATATTCTCCTTGTTGCAACACAAGGGATATCGGTACAGACCAAGGTACCACACCAACGTAGCCACTACTTCACCCATGTCGGTCTACGCCGGACAGGTCCCTCACAGCTTATGCTACCTAACAGGGTATCCCCAGATCTGGGTTAGGATCTATGTAACTCCGATGCAGAGCCCATAATAATAAAGCAAACAAACACAGCAATTGAAAACACAAGTGATCTTAGTCCTAAGGTACACCCCACTTTTATAAGTTTCCCCAGCAGAGTCGCCAGTTCTATGATCGGTGGATCTGGAACTGACTGTTTAACGCTGGTTCGCGAAATATCGTGGAAGCAAGAGTCGCCACCGTCTTTTATGTTCTCCAACATGGAAAGGACAAAAGCACAGCAAAATTCCTTATTGAGAATGTTTCTCGGTTCGGGAGGTAGATTTATAGAAAGGGAAGGTGTTAGCACCCTTTCTATCCATGGTTATCCATGGGCTCTTAGATACTTGCTCATTTGTGTTTTCAAAATGGTTTTCTTTTCAATTGTGAGTGGGTTTGAAAAAGTTTCTTTGAAAGATTTCAGATCGTCTCTTGTATCAGTCCTCAAGAGTGTTTGAAAAATTGTTTTGAAAG
Source organism: Vicia faba (assembly GCA_948472305.1). Taxonomy (NCBI): domain Eukaryota; kingdom Viridiplantae; phylum Streptophyta; class Magnoliopsida; order Fabales; family Fabaceae; genus Vicia; species Vicia faba. The sequence continues at coordinate 19,335,539 of OX451737.1, forward strand.
CTTTTTGAAAAGTGTCGGTGTGAAAAGAGTTTTGATTTGATTTGTTTTGAATTAGAGCAAGTATCTATGAGTCATCCACCCACCCTAAGGAATTAGGCTGTGTAAATGTCCTTAAGGTAGTGCCATCCCACCATTGAGGGGTAGGTAGCACCACCGTTGGAGGTGTTCGGGTCAATTCGAGTTCGTAGGGACAGTGTGGTCACCAGAGCAATAGTAGGACACCTTAGAAGCTACCCTTATGCCATTGATCCTTTTTTATTCCGAGGCAACCGTTTCGAGGCAACTGGATCATGTCATGGACATAAGGACTTACTAAAACGTCCTATACTCGACGACCACGTTTCGAGGGCAAGGCAACAGTGAGGCGTACCCTAAGAGTGGTGTGTGAATTTGTGTGTTATTTTCATGTTCATATTTGTCTTTGATCATTGTATTGTGAGCTACGTTTTGCTTTTAATTAGTCATTCATTCTTTCATGCAAGTTAGCAGTTTAAAAGTGCGGAAATTTAAATGCGGAAAGTAAAATCCTACGCTATTACAAGGCGCGGGTCTATACATCGCCAAATTAACAAAGACCCGTTTTGAATAAAAATACGGAAAGTAAATGAAAACGGTAAAAATCCTAATTATTATTACATGTCCGGAGCAATTACACAATAATCGAACAAATTAAATACGCGCGAATAAATTAAATCGGGAAAGTCCAAGGGTGTTGACCCTGAAAAGGAAACTAATTTTTTTTGGTCTTTTTTATAATTAAATGAAATTAAAAACTAATTGATGACTAATTAATTATTTAATTAAAAGAAAATATTTTTTGTTTTTTATGTTTTTTTATGAAATAAAATAGAAAAAGAAATAAAATTCTAGGTTAACCTAAATCTAAATCTATTTTAATTATTGAAAAGAATGTTAAAATGGCCTAATTAAAAAAAACTAATTAAATTATGGTTTATTTACAAAATAATAAATAATAACAATAAAAATGTTAATTATATTTTTTTGGTTTTTTTATAAAAATGGTTAATTAAATTAATTACTAATAATAAATAAAATAAAAACAAGAGTTAGAAATTAAATTGAAAAAAATAAAATGAAAAGAAAATAATAAACCAAATGGAGGGGGTGCTGGGCCAGGAAGGGGGTGAAATGCTGGAATTCAGGCCCATTGAGGCAAGGCCTCGTTGACTTTTCCTGATCATACACTTGCTTGCTGACTAGGGTGCATCATGGACTGCATGTTCTGGCCTCTGGATGAGAGTTGGGGACACATGGCACACTGGTGTATGAGGGCGCATGGTGGAGTTCTGGGCATATGCTGCATGGAAACATTTGAAACAAAATAATAGAAATTATTTGGGGGACCTGGGATCCGAACCCAGGTCCCAAGAGTCAATGCATGTACGCCTAACCAATTGAGCTGTGTGATTTAATTGTTAATATTATGGAACATAATTATTATAAGGAAAAACCAAAGTCAATGATATAAAATAAAAAAAATGCGCTGGAATTCAAACCCCCCAGTCAGGTCTTGCCACGCCAGCCTTCTTCTTCATCGTGTACCTGTAACATAAGCAAATAGCGGGGGTTTTAAACCCCCACTAAACACAACCTGCAAAAAATAGCGAATAGCTCATACTTGAACATAAATTGAGCGCGAGGTCATGGTTGTGTTCGTTTGGATGTCAGGATTTCAATGGTATACGTTTGGTTGTCCAATTTTTCCATATGGGGAAAGCTCCAATTTGGAGCTCTGAAAAACCTAGCTTTTGACAATGGTGGATCCTGATACACGCATCATAAGTTCAATCAAATGCTACCAATAGCTTCAGAATGTTAAAATGAGTATAAATCAATTCAAAAAGAATGTTAAAAGCACATGTGTTATACCCCAAAATTTGCCCTCCCATATTCCTCAAGAAATTGCCAAACCAAGCTACAAAATTCCCCAAGGGTTGTGCAGTGCAACAGTCTCCCATACAGTCAAAATTAGGGTTTTGAGTCTGATCAAGAAAAGGAAGTGTTCAAAGGCCCAATCAAGTCTCATATGCTTACAAACATGGTCAAGCATCCTCATATCAAGTTTCAAGGCATTCAGCTCAAAATTGCACAGTCAAAACCCTAAATTGCACTACAGTCAACTGTAGGGGCAAAATGGTCATTTGACAGTCAAAAGTTCAAATTTTTGGTCAACATATCATTTTGAAGCCACAAACATCATTTGATCAATGCTTGATCATGATTCTCAAAATTTGGCTCAGAAATCATCAAAGATGCAAAAGTTGCTATATTTGGACAGCTGAAAAAGTCAACTGAAATTGACCAGGGCATAACTTTCACATGGATTATCATAAAAATTCCATCCAAAGCTCATTTTGAAGAGAAAGACATTTCCTACAACTCATTTTCATACTTCAAGTCCAAGAAATGCTCTCACAAAAAGTTATCAATTTCAACATTATAGGTCATTTTCAAAAGTCAACAAAAAGGGACTTTAAGTCAAAGACCATAACTTGAGATTGGTAAATCAAAATGACATGGGACCAAAGGCATTGGTTAGAGGACTCAAAGACCTTTCCAAAATGTCCAAGAACATGTGAAAAGCTTAAAAATTGAGCAAGTTATGCCTTGTAGAAGTTGGGAAATTTTTGTGAAATGGCAAAAGTCAACTATCCTTGAAACTCCAATTTTTGACAAAAGGGCCCACTTTCTTCCACTTGATTCATCCTTTTCATGCCACACACGTGTCCCATGATTAATTTCAAGACCAAATATTGATTTTTCTATTTTATTTAATTTTTGATAATTTAATTCATTTTAAATCTTTAAAAATTCAAATAAAATTCAAAAACCAATGGAATAATGTCATTTGAATTTGGACAACTTCCATATATCATGGGCCAACTCAAAAACTCAGGCTAGGGTTAAATTGCACACTAAGTCTTGGTCTTGGCTTAAATAAAGGAAAAATTTGTTAATGAAAAAACCCTAGGACTAGTTCTCTCATGAGCATGAATCTAGGTCAACTAACAAGCTAATTCTCTTCCCTCATAAGTGCTAAGTCAAACCCTAACCACAAGAGACCAAATGCTGCGCTCAGAAGCCATACACAACATTGAAATTTTTCCATAAAAACTCAATTCTGAAATCAAGGTTCGAGGTGGTTTTAAGCCCTAAGACTGATTCCAATAGCTTCCTCAAACTCTCCTGATCACATTCCAATCACAAACAAGAACCAAAACGCAAAGAAGTGGTATCTATAACTCAAACTCGCTTCCATTGCAAGATCTTCATGCACGCCCAGAAATCACCATCCACGCGTCCAAAGCATCCAATTCAAAGGCCAGGATTCAAGGAGCACAATAAACTCCAGTCAACGCTGAAGCAAGCTAGCAAAAAAGTCAGCAAGGCCATAACACAAATGGGCCTGAAATGCTAAGGCCTTACCTCCAAATTGGGGCTACCCCCCCCTTGGTTTGCCTTCTCTTTCTTTCTATTTTATTTCTTTTCAAATTATTATTTGCTTTATTAGTTTAATTAATTTATTTTTTTTAACAAAATACAAAAACATCATAAAAATCAGAAAAAGGATAAAAATATAAAAAAATATTTATTTTATTTATTTTCTTGTAAATAATTAACATGTAAATAAATTTAGTAAAATAGGTTTTAACTTTAATTCTTTCTTCCATAAAAAAATCCAAAAATATAGCATTAGGTTAATGACTTTTTTATTCCTTTTAACTTTCCTTGTTTTTTGCCATAATATTAGTAATTTTCATAATTAAACTTGTAAACTAATTAGGGTTGCATTTAGGTTAGATTTTAATACTTTCTTAATAACTAAAAATCCAAAAATATAGCATTAGGTTTAATGACTTTTTATACCTTTTAAATTTTCTTTTTTTTATCACAATATTATTTATTTATTTATTTTATTTTTATAATTAAATGTACATAAGTAAAAATTAGGGTTTAATTTATATTAATATAACATTTTCACAATAACTAAAAAACATTAGAATTAGGATTTGCATTTCAAATTTCATTCTAAAAAGTTCTTTTTTCTTTTAAATCTTAAAAAATACAAAAATACCAAAAACATTCTTATTTTTTTAATTCTAATTCCTCATTAAATTTAATTTTTTGCAAAAGGGTCCAACGCCCATTGTCTTAATTATTTTATTTCGCACATTTACTTTGTCGCTTATTATAATTATGTACATGTCCCAAAGCCTTGTAATAATTTTATTTCTCGCACTTTTATTCGCTTTATTTATTTTTCCGTCAAATCGGGTTCGGTTTAATTTTGGCGATGTGGACCCGCGCCATTTGTAATAGTTTAGATTTATTTTCCTCGCAAATATTAACTGTTAAATAAGCATGCAAGAATGAATGGCCTTAATTAAAATCAAGCGTAGATCACAATGAACATGACAAGACAAATATCAATGAAAACGACACACGAATTGCACACACCACCCCTAGGGTACGCCTCACTGTTGCCTTGCCTCGAAAGGTGATCATCGAGTAGAGGATGTCTTAGTAAGTCCTCATGATCCGGGAACCTGGCATGAGGGTAGCTTCTAAGGCGTCTTCCCATTGCTCTGGTGATCACCATATCCCTACAAACTCGAATTGACCCGAACACCTCCAACGGTGGTGCTACTTACCTCTCAATGGTGGGATGGCACTACTTTAAAGGACATTTACACAGACGAATTCCTTAGGGTAGGTAGACGACTCATGGATACTTGCTCTCTTCAAAACAAACTGAAATCTTTTCACACCAACATTTTCAAAAGCTTTCGAAGCAAATCTTTCAAACACTCTGACGTACGAGTCGAACTGAAATTTTTCAAAGAAACTTTTTTTAAACCCACAATTGAAAAGCAAGCAAACAATTTTGAAAACACAATGAGCAAGTATCTAAGAGCCCATGGATAACCATGGATAGAAAGGGTGCTAACACCTTCCCTTTCTATAACCTACCTCCCGAACCGAGAGCAATCTCTATAAGGAATTTTTCTGTGCTTTTGTCCTTTCCATTTGGAAAAAAATAAAAGACGGTGGCGACTCTTTCTTACCGCGACATTTCGCGAACCAGCGTTAAACAGTCAGTTCCAGATCCACCGATCACAGAACTGGCGACTCTGCTGGGGAATTACAAACTTAAAGTGAGGTGTACCTTAGGGTTAGTTCATAACTGTGTTTTCAATTGTATTGCTTTGTTTGCTTTAAATTGTGGGACTGTCTTGGGAGTTCTATAGATCCTAACCCGGATCTGGGGGATACCCTTTTAGAGAGTAGCAACAAGGCTGTGAGGGAACTGTGCGGGGTATACCGACATGGTTGAAGCAGTCTGCTACGTTGATGTGGCACTTTGGTGTGTACCAGTAACCCTTGAGTTCAGTCAAGGAGAGTACGGGGCCTCCGCGTGGTGTCGTGAAGCATCAACAGACCTTAGGAACCTTAATTGAACTATCTTGGCCTCTTTAGGGTAGTGAGATAACTGACTTTGGTGCAGTCCGAGGTTGGTTGATACTCGATACTACACTCAATTGAGGGTTGCTTTCCTGGAATATTTCGGTCGCCAGTTCAGTGGCTAAATCGAAACGATGAACAATGAAAGCAACCCCGTGATATTGGGAACCTTAGAACCCGGTTACTTTGATTAGGACAGGTTGAACCCACCAACTCCAAGAGGGTACTACCCAGACCCCATGCTGGCCTAAACTCTAAGGGCTCTCTTGTGTGACTTGTGTGCCTTCCAACTTGACTATCGGCATGCTTGTTACCTGACACTTGTTTCTTGCAGGTTTTGTTCTAGTCCTTAATTAGGACCCATGACAGGGTATCCTAAGTTTCTTGCAGGTTTTGGTTTGCAGTCCTTAATAAGGACTCATAACAGGGTTTATCCACACTATCCCATGCATAGCATGACATCATACCATTGCATACATCCTAACCCATTCCAAGGATCTCAAGGGCTTGTGATGCAGGTCACGATAAATCAAACATCTAGCCAGGGGCAAAGAGGATTTATTTTCCTCTAGCCAAGGTTGTCAGGGGCTATGACCCACTGGATATGGTGAGCCTTTGACCCTTGAAGGAGGACTCTCAACAACATGAAGTACCTTCAATCCAGTTACCGGTTTCCAACTCTAACAAGTTTCTCTGTTTACCCCACGAGGTCCTTGAAATCATTGCATGCATATCATACATATCATTACATAACAGGTAACCTTCCTCTGCAGGTTGCTTACCTTCTTCGCTGTTTATTTCAGCAGTCTCGTCATGAATCCTGAATCATCAACCGAGGCATCTATCAAGGCTCTTCAGGTGCAGAACGCCCAATTTCAGGCGCAGAACGCCCAATTTCAGGAGCTGATCAAAGGCTTGGCTCAGGGTCAACAAGATCTGAAGGCTTTGTTTTTGAAGAAGGACAAGAAGAAGAAGAGGATTGTTCTGTTCAGCCCTAGACGCAGATCTGGGAATACACCGCAGGAGGAAACTGAGGGGACAACCCCATCTGTGAGGGAAAGCAGTCACCATGAGAGAGAGGTGCCTAGTCCAGTGGTCTCCGACAGCGAGACAGATTTCAACGACGAACAGTACCCTCCGGCTGAGGACAAGTACAAACAGTTGGAGGATAGGCTGAATGCTATGGAGATCCAACAGGTACCTGGGCTGGATTTTGGAGATCTGGGTTTGTCAACTGGTGTGATTATTCCTCGGAAGTTCAAGGCACCATCCTTTACCAAGTATGACGGGGCGTCTTGTCCCAAGTTGCATCTCAGGTCTTATGTTCGGAAAATCCAACCATACTCAGCAGACAAGAACTTGTGGATCCACTTCTTCCAGGAAAGTCTTTCAGGGACTCACCTCGAATGGTTCTATCAACTGGATGGGACCAAAGTTCGTAACTGGGAGGAGTTGGCGACTGCTTTCTATAAGCAGTACCAGTACAATGCCGACCTTGCTCCCACACGTACCCAACTCCAGGGTATGTCGTTGGGGTCAAGTGAAGGTTTCAAGGAGTACGCACAAAGATGGAGAGACCTTGCTGGAAGGGTGCAACCTCCGTTAACTGACCGGGAACTCGTTGATATGTTCTTGGGGACCCTATCTGGGCCATTCTTCAATCACCTCATTGGTAACTCATCTGCTGGATTTACCGACCTCATCCTGACTGGCGAAAGAATTGAAGCTGGTATCAAGTTGGGGAAGATTCAAGAGGCCACACCTTCTGATATTCATAAAAAACCTTACACGGGAAAGAAGGAATCCAATGCTGTATACAATCAAAAGAGTCGCCGTGATCAACATGCAGGGGCAGTCATGATCTCTGGTTCTGCACCACGCCGTCAACCACAAAGGGGAAACCAGCAAAGGCCGGAAGGGCCTAAAAGGCAATTCACCAACATTAACATGCCTTGGTCACAAGCATTGCAGCATATGGTGAAGATGAACCTGATTGCAGTAATCAACCCTCCTGCCAATCCTAAGACCTCCTCTCCTAGCTACAATCCAGAAGCAAGGTGTGCCTATCATTCTGATAGCCCGGGGCACGATACTGAGGACTGTTGGGCACTGAAGTACAAAATTCAGAACATGATCGATGCCAAAGAGATCGAGTTCGAGCCTGCGGAGACTCCCAACGTGATCACCGCTCCATTGCCAAAGCATGGCTAAATTTTTGTTCATTTGATTTCAAGTTGTATTTTTCCTTTTCTTGTTCAGATAAACAATTATTGTGTTAAACTCTTTTATTTCATGAATGCATTACACATGTCTGTCTTGAATTAATTATGTTTACTATGCTTAAAACTGCTTTCATATTTTTGCGATGGTCAATTCTTAATTGAAAAGTATAAACCTCTTGAGGGAGGATGACGAAAACAATACCACAATTTACAGTATGCTTTTGAACAGACCCCGCTGATGAGGTACAGGCATTGTTTCAATTCCTAAACACTGGAGTTATAAGGATGATAATCCCTCGTCAACCCATCAGAGCCAAAGAAGTAGGAGTTGGTATTTTCGAAAATCAAAACCCTTAATCATAACCTGGGGCAGGGTAGTTCTCTCAGTCGATCCAAATGCACAATGAATGTCACTAAATGAGTTTTTCAAAAACAAAAGACAGTGATGGTTCCGAACAATCATAAGGACAGGCAGTCATTATCAAAAAAAAATTCATGAATGAAAAGCCCAAAAAGTCAAAACCAATAAAGAAGACTTACCAAACTGGGGCATCCCGCTGACTGTAATCCCAAAAAGGAAACAGTTCAGGCAAAAAAAAAGAAAGGGATAACTAAATCAAAAAAAAAAAGAGGTCTCACAAACCCTCAGCAAAAAAGGGGATGATTGCTTATTCAAATAAACGTTCAATATCCGAATCATCACCGGAAAATCAGAGCAAAGACTCAAACAAGGTCTAACGCACGATCAACTGAGTTTAGGTTTGGAGAACATCACGAAGAGCGGGTGGGTACAAATAATTTGAGCCTTTATCCTTTGTTTCTTAAACCGTGAACCAGGCCACGATATAACTCTTAAAAGTCCTAGCTGAAGCATGGGTTAGTTCGAAAGCATACTGTTACGAAGGTATCCTGACTCCTGAAGGTTTGCTGTAAAATATTGAGTTGACATCGCACTGTATTACAAAAAATGCATTTTCAAAATTCAAGACAGACATAGACTTTTGCATTCTTAAAATAACCTTGTTTGCATATGACTACTTGTTTGAACAAGCAGGGAAATTCGCACAATGAACACCTTGTGAACAGAAGAACCTCCAATCAAGGGGCACATTGCTCATTATCTGGGGCATGGCAAAATACTTCCAACAGGGGCAACTCCCTACATTCTGAGAGCGTGGACATAGTCGAAAAAAATACTGCGCATAATCAAAGACCCGCTAGGTTGACATACCTAGGCAAAAATAAGGGCTTCCCGGCGAACTAAAAGGGTTCGGGCAAAATGAAGGGATGAAACGAAAAACATGTACACCCGGCAAGTCGAAAACCTGAAAAGGCGGCTTGGGCAAAAATGGGTATCCCGGTGGACTGAAAACCCGAAAGGGCGGTCCAGGCAAAAGTTAGGGATCGAAGCGTACGACTATGTTCCGGTATCTCGTCACTTGCCTACCCGAAGATTTGTCGATCACCCGCACAGGTATCCTCTTCCCTCACCTCCGAAGCAGGGGCAATAATGAGCTATCCAGGCGATCCAATTGCTCTGTCAACCAAATTACAAAGGACAGATCAACATAAGGATGATTACCATCTACCTTTACAAATTCCAGATCGTGGGTTAACATCCGAGACCAAACAGGACAATTATCCACTTAATCAAAATCATGCAACCCAACACCGGTTTCTGCTCAACCTTCAGACAAAGTCATACACAGACTCCTCCTCCATAAGATGACCTAACCCCGGTTCATCAAGAAGTTTTACACAAACTTATCCCGAAGCAACCTTACCCCGGTTCCTCCAGAAGTTTTTACACAAACTTATCCAAGTAACCTTACCCCGGTTCCTCCAGAGATTTTTACACAAACTCAACCAAATAACCTTACCCCGGTTCCTCCAGAAGTTTTTACACAAACTTATCCAAGTAACCTTACCCCGGTTCCTCCAGAAATCTTACATGGATTTATCACAAGTAACCTTACCCCGGTTCGTCAAGAAGTTTTACACGAACTTATCCCGAAGTGACCTAACCCCGGTTCCTCCAGAAGTCTTACATGGACCTATCTCAAGATGACCTAACCCCGGTTCATCAAGAAGTTTTACACAAACTTATCCTGCCGTAACCTAACCCCAGTTCCTCCAAGAGTCTCACATGGACCTATCTCAAGATGACCTAACCCCGGTTCATCAAGAAGTTTTACACAAACTTATCCTGCCGTAACCTAACCCCGGTTCCTCCAAGAGTCTCACATGGACCTATCTCAAGATGACCTTACCTCGGTTCGTCAAGAAGTTTTACACGAACTTATCCTGCGGCAACCTAACCCTGGTTCCCCCCAGAAGTCTTACATGGATTTAGCTCAAGATAACCTCACCCCGGTTCATCAAGAAGTTTTACATGAACTTACCTCACCAAGCAACCCTACATCGGTTCCCTCTCTTCAAGATGCAGTTTTACATGGACTCGTCACCAAGAAACCCTACACAGGTTCTCCCTTTCCAAAAAAACGAAGTTTTACACGAACTCATCATCAAAGTAACCCTACCCAGGTTCCTTCTCCATTTCAGATACAGTTTTACACAAACTCATCAGCATGCAACCCTACATAGGTTCCCCCTTTCAACTTATAAAATTACATTCCAAAACTCCCCAGAAGAGTCCAATCCAGTTTCCCCAGGAAAATTGGAATTCATCTCTCCAAGCAGTAAGCTTATCCCCAGTAGATTCTGGAAGCTTATCCCCTCGCAGAGCACGAACGCGTCGTCCGGCTTTATTCAAAGAGTTATTTCCTTAACAGGATATAACTGGGTTATCCTCAGCCAAAAGCCACGGAAAGGTCATCGTCAACATAGTTCTTTCCTATCCCCAGCGAAGTCCATTAACACTTCCAACAACAAAGACATCCTCAGCAAATTACTGCTATCAACACTCAGCAAAGCATCTCTATCCCCACAGAGTATTGCTTCCCAGCATGATCGCTAGAATATCTTTTCTCCCCGCAGAATCTTCCATTCGCCAAGTTTATTCCGCAACGGAGTCATCTTCTCCTACCGGTATCCTTGCAGTTATCATCCCCAGCGGAAGCAAAATCTATTCTTCGACATCATCCCAGGATACGACTTCCCGGCACCCGTCAAGGATTCACTTTCCTAGACAAAAATATACATGAAACATCACATACATCATTATAGCATGCATGTACACATCATATCTTACAAATCTCATTTATGTTGAGAACATCATTGCTTGATCCATATCATGCATTGCATATGACTGACTTTTACCTTTCAGGAAAGATCCAGTTAAGTTCTCAAGCTACATTTCAAGACCTAGACCGGTTCAGTTAAATCGTCCCAAGATTTTCCTGATGCTTATCCAGTCAAAGGCCTTCTCTGGTTCAGTCAGATCGACCCTAAGATCTCCCTGATGCTTATCCAGTTGAAGACATTTCAAGACCTAGACCGGTTCAGTTAAATCGTCCCAAGATTTTCCTGATGCTTATCCAGTCAAAGGCCTTCTCTTGGTTCAGTCAGATCGACCCTAAGATCTCCCTGATGCTTATCCAGTTGAAGATATTTCAAGACCTAGACCGGTTCAGTTAAATCGACCCTAAGATTTTCCTGATGCTTATCCAGTCAAAGGCCTCCTCTGGTTCAGTCAGATCGACCCTAAGATCTCCCTGATTCTTATTCCAGTAGAAGACACCCAAGATTTTTCTCAACGAGCGTTGTTGAAGTTAAAATCGCCCAAGGTTCTCTTACCATCCATGCTGAGGCAGTAACCATCCCTGGTTCATTCATCAGCGTTTGAAGCTCCAGACTCAGCTCCTGTAACCAGTCAGGACACATCTATACCAAGCATCTAAAATCAGCTCCTGCAACGTGTCAGGTACTCATTTTTTCTTTTGCAGGTATGCAGGTTCTCGCTAAGGAATCTCTTACGCGATCAATCTCTAAATGGCATCTATAAGCCCATTCCCACCACACTGCCACTATGTGAGCGCAAATTTCTGGGCACTCTAGTGTTCAATCATCTTTTACCCTCGGATTACGAAAGGCACGTCAGCCAATCTGCATCCTCAGGTCTAAGAAGATTGAACAGGGGCAACTGTTATACCCCAAAATTTGCCCTCCCATATTCCTCAAGAAATTGCCAAACCAAGCTACAAAATTCCCCAAGGGTTGTGCAGTGCAACAGTCTCCCATACAGTCAAAATTAGGGTTTTGAGTCTGATCAAGAAAAGGAAGTGTTCAAAGGCCCAATCAAGTCTCATATGCTTACAAACATGGTCAAGCATCCTCATATCAAGTTTCAAGGCATTCAGCTCAAAATTGCACAGTCAAAACCCTAAATTGCACTACAGTCAACTGTAGGGGCAAAATGGTCATTTGACAGTCAAAAGTTCAAATTTTTGGTCAACATATCATTTTGAAGCCACAAACATCATTTGATCAATGCTTGATCATGATTCTCAAAATTTGGCTCAGAAATCATCAAAGATGCAAAAGTTGCTATATTTGGACAGCTGAAAAAGTCAACTGAAATTGACCAGGGCATAACTTTCACATGGATTATCAGAAAAATTCCATCCAAAGCTCATTTTGAAGAGAAAGACATTTCCTACAACTCATTTTCATACTTCAAGTCCAAGAAATGCTCTCACAAAAAGTTATCAATTTCAACATTATAGGTCATTTTCAAAAGTCAACAAAAAGGGACTTTAAGTCAAAGACCATAACTTGAGATTGGTAAATCAAAATGACATGGGACCAAAGGCATTGGTTAGAGGACTCAAAGACCTTTCCAAAATGTCCAAGAACATGTGAAAAGCTTAAAAATTGAGCAAGTTATGCCTTGTAGAAGTTGGGAAATTTTTGTGAAATGGCAAAAGTCAACTATCCTTGAAACTCCAATTTTTGACAAAAGGGCCCACTTTCTTCCACTTGATTCATCCTTGTCATGCCACACACGTGTCCCATGATTAATTTCAAGACCAAATATTGATTTTTCTATTTTATTTAATTTTTGATAATTTAATTCATTTTAAATCTTTAAAAATTCAAATAAAATTCAAAAACCAATGGAATAGTGTCATTTGAATTTGGACAACTTCCATATATCATGGGCCAACTCAAAAACTCAGGCTAGGGTTAAATTGCACACTAAGTCTTGGTCTTGGCTTAAAAGAAGGAAAAATTTGTTAATGAAAAAACCCTAGGACTAGTTCTCTCATGAGCATGAATCTAGGTCAACTAACAAGCTAATTCTCTTCCCTCATAAGTGCTAAGTCAAACCCTAACCACAAGAGACCAAATGCTGCGCTCAGAAGCCATACACAACATTGAAATTTTTCCATAAAAACTCAATTCTGAAATCAAGGTTCGAGGTGGATTTAAGCCCTAAGACTGATTCCAATAGCTTCCTCAAACTCTCCTGATCACATTCCAATCACAAACAAGAACCAAAATGCAAAGAAGTGGTATCTATAACTCAAACTCGCTTCCATTGCAAGATCTTCATGCACGCCCAGAAATCACCATCCACGCGTCCAAAGCATCCAATTCAAAGGCCAGGATTCAAGGAGCACAATAAACTCCAGTCAACGCTGAAGCAAGCTAGCAAAAAAGTCAGCAAGGCCATAACACAAATGGGCCTGAAATGCTAAGGCCTTACCTCCAAATTGGGGCTACCCCCCCCTTGGTTTGCCTTCTCTTTCTTTCTATTTTATTTCTTTTCAAATTATTATTTGCTTTATTAGTTTAATTAATTTATTTTTTTTAACAAAATACAAAAACATCATAAAAATCAGAAAAAGGATAAAAATATAAAAAAATATTTATTTTATTTATTTTCTTGTAAATAATTAACATGTAAATAAATTTAGTAAAATAGGTTTTAACTTTAATTCTTTCTTCCATAAAAAAATCCAAAAATATAGCATTAGGTTAATGACTTTTTTATTCCTTTTAACTTTCCTTGTTTTTTGCCATAATATTAGTAATTTTCATAATTAAACTTGTAAACTAATTAGGGTTGCATTTAGGTTAGATTTTAATACTTTCTTAATAACTAAAAATCCAAAAATATAGCATTAGGTTTAATGACTTTTTATACCTTTTAAATTTTCTTTTTTTTATCACAATATTATTTATTTATTTATTTTATTTTTATAATTAAATGTACATAAGTAAAAATTAGGGTTTAATTTATATTAATATAACATTTTCACAATAACTAAAAAACATTAGAATTAGGATTTGCATTTCAAATTTCATTCTAAAAAGTTCTTTTTTCTTTTAAATCTTAAAAAATACAAAAATACCAAAAACATTCTTATTTTTTTAATTCTAATTCCTCATTAAATTTAATTTTTTGCAAAAGGGTCCAACGCCCATTGTCTTAATTATTTTATTTCGCACATTTACTTTGTCGCTTATTATAATTATGTACATGTCCCAAAGCCTTGTAATAATTTTATTTCTCGCACTTTTATTCGCTTTATTTATTTTTCCGTCAAATCGGGTTCGGTTTAATTTTGGCGATGTGGACCCGCGCCATTTGTAATAGTTTAGATTTATTTTCCTCGCAAATATTAACTGTTAAATAAGCATGCAAGAATGAATGGCCTTAATTAAAATCAAGCGTAGATCACAATGAACATGACAAGACAAATATCAATGAAAACGACACACGAATTGCACACACCACCCCTAGGGTACGCCTCACTGTTGCCTTGCCTCGAAAGGTGATCATCGAGTAGAGGATGTCTTAGTAAGTCCTCATGATCCGGGAACCTGGCATGAGGGTAGCTTCTAAGGCGTCTTCCCATTGCTCTGGTGATCACCATATCCCTACAAACTCGAATTGACCCGAACACCTCCAACGGTGGTGCTACTTACCTCTCAATGGTGGGATGGCACTACTTTAAAGGACATTTACACAGACGAATTCCTTAGGGTAGGTAGACGACTCATGGATACTTGCTCTCTTCAAAACAAACTGAAATCTTTTCACACCAACATTTTCAAAAGCTTTCGAAGCAAATCTTTCAAACACTCTGACGTACGAGTCGAACTGAAATTTTTCAAAGAAACTTTTTTTAAACCCACAATTGAAAAGCAAGCAAACAATTTTGAAAACACAATGAGCAAGTATCTAAGAGCCCATGGATAACCATGGATAGAAAGGGTGCTAACACCTTCCCTTTCTATAACCTACCTCCCGAACCGAGAGCAATCTCTATAAGGAATTTTTCTGTGCTTTTGTCCTTTCCATTTGGAAAAAAATAAAAGACGGTGGCGACTCTTGCTTACCGCGACATTTCGCGAACCAGCGTTAAACAGTCAGTTCCAGATCCACCGATCACAACATGGAAATGGAGTTTTGATTTTCACATATTTGACAAACCGTGGGGTGTCGTGAGGATGATTCTTTGAGCGTTTGGGCTTGATTTTGATTGCTAGAGATTCCTGGCAATGTAAGGAATGTGTTTGGATTGGAATGGAGGCTTGAGAGGCGATGCAACTAGGTTTTCAGTTTCTCCTTTTTCTTTGAAATTTTTCAAAAGTGTATGGCCGTTTTTGAGCTCTTTAGGTCTTGAATTCCTTTGTGATAGCTTGCCTGTATGTTATGTAGTGTGTTTCAATCAGAATTAAGGCCAATAACACAATGCATTCATGCTTGGGATTTTCCATAAACTCCATTGAAGCACTTTCCATTTTTGAGCCAAAATTTGAATTCTTGCTTCATTTTGGCCTTTGCACGAAATTGGAATGATTATGATGGTGTATCAAAGCATTTCAATACAAAATATTCCCTCTTATTAATTTTCTTGATTTTTATTTGATTTTAAAAGATTTAAAATGAATTAAATCAAATAAAATTAAATAAAAATGGAAAAATTAATTTTAAATCTTGAAATAATTTGTGGGACACGTGGGAAGCATGGCCAAGCTGAAACAAGTGGAAAAAGTGGGCCCCTTTTGTCAAAAATGAAGTTTCAAGGATAATTGATTTTGGCCATTTCATAAAAAATTCCCAACTTCTCCAATGCATATCTTGCTCAATTTTGAAGTTATGAACATGTTCTTGGACATTTTGGAAAGGTCTTGAAGTCCTCTAACCAATGTATTTGGTCCCATGTCATTTTGATTTACCAATCTCAAGTTATGGTCTTTGACTTAAAGTCCCTTTTTGTTGACTTTTGAAAATGACCTATAATGTTGAAATTGATAACTTTTTGTGAGAGCATTTCTTGGACTTGGAATGTGAATATGAGTTGTAGGAAATGTCATCCCCTTCAAAATGAGATTTGGATGGGATTCTTCTGATGAACCATGAAAAAGTTATGCCTTGGTCAAGTTACAATTGACTTTTCAACTGTCCAAAAATAGAAACTTTTGACACCTTGATGATTTTTGAGCCATTCTTGTGAAATCATGGTCAAGACTTGACCAAATGATGATTGTGGCTTCAAAATAAGATGTTGACCAAAAATTTTGACTTTTGACTGCCAAATGACCATTTTACCCCTGCAGTTGACTGTAGAGCAATTAGGGTTTTTGACTGTGCAACTTGACCCTGTGAGCCTTGAAACTTGAC
This sequence comes from Vicia faba, assembly GCA_948472305.1. Taxonomy (NCBI): domain Eukaryota; kingdom Viridiplantae; phylum Streptophyta; class Magnoliopsida; order Fabales; family Fabaceae; genus Vicia; species Vicia faba. The sequence continues at coordinate 19,351,841 of OX451737.1, forward strand.
ATGTAGGTGCTTGACAATGTATATGAGCATAGGAGACTTGATTGAGCCCTTGAAAACCTCAACTTCCTTGCAGGAACCAAAACCCTAATTTAACTGGCTTAGGAGGATGGTTGACTGTGTAGCCCTTGAGTAGACTTTGAACCATTTGAGGAGGATGTTTGCCAAAACTTTGAAGAATATGGGAGGGAAAATTTTGGGGTACAACACCCTAATTGAACAAACTTGGCCATTAGGACGTAGTGAGGTAGCCGGTTTCGGTGTAAAGATGAAAATTGGTTGATACTCGATACTACACTCATTGAGGCTATACTTTTAGGATATCTCGGCCGCAAGAAAAGATTGTTGTGCTGAGACAATGCCTAAGAGAAAGGTCGGTGATATTGAGATCCTTTAGAACCCGGTCATTATTTCTAGGATAGGTTGAGCCAACTAAAAATTCAAGAGGGTACTTACCTACAAACTCATGCAAGCCTAAAACATAGGGATCTGTTTGTTGTGTGTGCATATGTTTTCTTGTACATAAACATCATAAACATCATCAACATCATATGTATGCTCACTAACCATTTCAAGGATTTAGAAATTTATCTTTGTTTTTGTTTTGTAGGATATGAATTCTCTCCGAAGAAACACCATCCGAATCAGCTTTGTAAAAGCACATACTCAACTTCAAGAGCTAGCTTCAAGAGTGCCTGGGGATTCTCCTTTTACCAAGAAGTATGGTCGACTCCTCAGTTTGGCTACATCCAACTTCCAAGAAGAGATGATGTGTGTATTATTCCAATTCTTTGATCCCGTACATCATTGTTTCACTTTCCCAGACTATCAGTTGGTACCTACACTGGAAGAGTTCTCTCTACTTTTAGGGGTGCCCGTGCTTAATCAGATACCGTTCATCGGTCTAGAAGGGATTCCAAAACCTGAAGTCATCGCTGAAGCTTTACATGTGAAGAGGGCCGACGTCGTAGCCAATTGGGAGACAAGAAGTGGGGTTAAAGGTTTTTTAGCTAAGTTTCTATTGGAAAAAGCTCGTTCATTCGGGGATAACATGGATTTCCAAGCTTTCGAGGACGTGCTAGCTATCCTCATTTATGGTTTGGTTCTGTTTCCTAATTCGTACCAATTCATAGACGTTAATTCCATCAAAGTCTTTCTCTCTCGCAATCCTATACCCACCTTGCTATGAGACATCTTGCATTTCCTTCATACCCGTACCATGAAGAAAAGGGGTACCATTTTGTGTTGTATACCCTTGCTCACTAAGTGTTTCACTTCACACTTGCCTCGGTCAGCATTGAAGAACGAGCAAAGATTGACTTGGTCTCAATGGATGATGTCTCTCTCCCACGCTGATATTCGTTGGTGCTCGAGATCCTTGGAAGATATTTCTATCATTGACCACTGTGGGGAGTTCCCTAATGTACCTATGCTAGGTATTAGGGGAGGTATCACCTATAACCCGTGTTTAGCTCTTCGGTAGTTTGGGTATTCCCGAAGAGATGACCCTCATGAGATGTTCGTCCAGGGTTTGGTCTTTGATTACGACAAAGAAGATCAAGGTTATCGCCAGAGGTTTGCACGTGCTTGGGGAATTGTGAACAAGGTGGGCAGTAGGACTTTGGGACATAAAAAATCTATCCCTCTCGAACCTTACCTTAAGTGGGTACGGGCTCGTGCTCATAATATCTTGATGCCTTACCCTTCCATCCTTCCTGTCATCATCGAGCCTGTTATTGAAGGAGACGTCCCATACACTGTTCTTCATCCTGACATGCCTACCTCTCTCGAAGACCTGCAGAAAGCTTGGGTTCAGTTAAAGGAAGAGAGAGACACCTTTGAAACCCAGTACTAAGCCAGTGAGAAGAAGGTTTTAGAGCTCACCAAACTGCTTCATGAAGAGAAAAATATGAATACCTACATTGCTCCAAAGAGGATGCGTTCGGTCTTTTTGTCTTAAGAATTTTTGCTGTATTTTGTTTCTTTCTTTGTAAGCCCAAGGAGGAATGATGTATTCAAACTTGGTTTTATTTAATATGAAGTGTGTTCTTTTTTGGTTTGGACAAGTTTAAATCTTCTAAATTTCTTTGAAATCATTTGCATATTGCATCTTCATTCATCATAACATCATACAGGTTTCTCATAACAGGTCGCCTTATCTTTCTACTGTTTATTTCAGTGAGATGGATGTTGAACAGACTGTGAAAGATCTTCAGGCGCAGAATGCCCAGTTTCAACAAATGCTCATGGTTCTGACAAAAGGGCAAGAGGAGTTGAAGACTCTGCTAGCCAAAGAGAAGAAGAAGAAAACGAAGAAACCAACCGGGGTTGTGATCATGGGAAGAAGGTTTAAAGGGCAGACCAGGCGAACCTTGGACTTTGCAACATCATCGGGTGAAGGAGATAATCAAAGAGCCGAGACCCAGGAAGTGAACGACGACCCAGCTTCTGAAGGAAAGGAAGAGCCTGATTACTCCGAGGAGCAATATCCTCCTGCTGATGATAAATACAAACATCTAGAGGATCGTTTGAATGCCATGGAGATTCAGAGAGTACCCGATTTGGACTTTGAAGAATTAGGACTCATCTTGGGGGTTGTCATCCCACAAAAATTCAAGGTCCCAATTTTCGCCAAGTATGATGGTGTCTCTTGCCCGAAACTACATCTGAGGTCATATGTCAGAAAGATTCAACCCCACACGGCTGACAAGAATCTGTGGGTGCATTTCTTCCAGGAGAGCTTATCGTGGACTCAGTTGGATTGGTTCTACCAATTAGAATGGTCCAATGTCCGTAACTGGGAAGAGTTGGTTGTCACTTTCTATAAACAATATCAGTATAATGCTGATTTGGCTCCGACTTGGACACAGTTACAAAGTATGTCTATAGGAACAGATGAGGGTTTCAAAACCTATGCTCAAAAATGGAGGGATCTTGCAGGCAGAGTCCAGCCCCCTTTATTCGACAGAGAATTAGTGGATATGTTCCTTGGCACCTTGTCAGGACCATTTTTCAATCACCTGATTGGGAGTTCTTCAGCTGGGTTTACTGAATTAATTATGACTGGTGAGCGAGTTGAGGCCGATATAAAAAGCGGCAAAATTCAAAGGGATGCATCCTTAAGTATGGTGAAGAAACCTTTTGTTGGAAAGAAGGAGGTCACTGCGGCGTATGACCATAGGAATCAAAACAGAATCGACCGTCGTTCGGCAGTAGGGGCTGTCATGATCTCTAATCCTGCGCCAAATCAGCAGCGAAATTATCAGCACAAACCAGAGGCGCCCATGAGACGATTTACCCGGATTAACATGACCATGTCTCAGGTTTTGCCACACCTTCTCAAGACTAATATAGTAACCTTAAAGGAAGCTCCCAAAAATCCCAATACTGCTTCTCCCCGCTACAACCCGAACGCCCGATGTGCCTATCACTCTGAAAGCTTGAGGTACAATATAATTGATTGTTGGGCCTTAAAGAATAAGGTGCAAGACCTTATTGATGTGAAAGAGATTGAATTTGATCCCCCAGAAACGCCTAATGTAATAACGGTACCAATGCCCAGACATGGCCAAGGTATCAACGCCATTGATGATGATCATTTTATTTCCTCTGTGAATGACTTGGTAATTCCTTTGTTGCCCATTAAACAGAATCTACTGCAAGCCGGCATGTTCCCAGGTTGCGATGAAGATTATCACCTATGCAAATCTCTGTCGAAGAGTTGTTTGTTACTAAAGATAGGCGTCCAACGCCTGATGACTAGTAAAGAAATCCTATTTGAAAAGATACCTCTTATCAAAAGCTCTTATCAAGATGTTTCGATAATCACCATTTCCGACAATCCTCCCAGGGTCTCCACCAAAAGACCCGTCAGGATTACATCTGCTCCCATATCTGCACCATTAATCATCACTATGCCAAGACCAATACCATACTCCTCAGATAAAGTTGTTCCCTAGAGTTATGAGGCTGACGTTTATTACTACGGCGTCAAACAAGATCAGTTAGCTGTCACAAATGAAGTTGTGAGAGATATTGATCCTGATATCGGTAACATCACTGAAACCAGAAAAATAACAAGAAGTGGAAGAGTCTTCTCACCTGAGATTTCTCCAAAGACCGTTGCTACTCATGTGATCATCACTACTGCCACTCCTACCGACACCGCCAGTGATACTCCCGCTATTATCCCTATTGTCGATACCAGGGGCAAAGAGGCTTTGGTTGAGCCTGCCCAAGCAAGAGAATGTCCCGAAGTCATCCTTGAAGCTTCTAGAAAAGAAATAGAATAAATCCTGAAGATAATCAAGAAAAGTGACTACAACATTGTAGAACAATTGGGGCAGACCCCCTCGAAGATATCATTGTTGTCCTTACTTTTATGCTCTGAAACTCACGCCAAAGCCTTGGTAAAGTTTCTTAAGACCTCTCACGTGCCCCAGGAGACCTCCATCGACCAATTTGAAGACTGTGTGGCCAGTCTAACTGCTGATAACTGATTGGGCTTTTCCGATGCTGATTTAACCTCTAAGGGAAGGAAGCACAATAATGCCTTACACATTTCCATTGAATGCAGGGGCACCACACTTGTCCGTGTTTTGGTGGATGCCGGTTCATCATTGAATGTCTTGCCCAAAAATGCCCTCGATCGGATGGATTGCAAGGGACTCATCTTAAAACCTAGCAACATCATAGTAAGGGCCTTTGATGGTTCCAAGAGGATAATGCATGGAGAAGTTAGTATCCCCATAAAAATTGGGACTCATACTTTTGACTCAATTTTCTATGTGATGGACATCCGCCCTTCGTACTCTTTTCTGTTGGGTCGACCCTGGATCTATGAAGTTGGTGCCGTCACTTCCACCCTACACCAAATGCTAAAATACCCGATCAGAGGGAAGATTGTCACAGTTCACGGAGAAGAGGAATACATGGTTAGCCATTTGAACTCTTTCAGGTATGTTGAAATGGATGGTGAATTCATAGAGACTCCCTGCCAGAACTTTGAGGAGGTTCCAGCAACGGTCACAACAACCAAGTCTACTCCAAAGGTCCCGAAGATTACCAGACCTCCGATAAAGATGGCTTCATTGAAAGATGCTCGAGCAGTAGTCGAAGAGGGAGGATGTACTATCTGGGGTCAACTTCCGGATATTCCCTACAAGTCCGACAAATTTGGGTTGGGGTTCACTTCAGAGGCTCAGAAAGCTGTCCGACATTCTCACACAGGGGGACCACCTCTGCGTATCAGCAATCAAGGATTCAATGCATTAGAAGATAGTGATGCCAGTTGTGACATGGATGATTGGATTTTTTCCACCATCGGCGGAGGGATCAACAATTGGGAGGCGAAAGATTTCATTCCTATTACTTTTATTCAAGAGTAATTGTCTTTTAATATTTTCAGGCTTGTAATATTTAAACAATTCAGACTTTTTAAAACCTTGTGTCTTACCCGAGGCACAATGGTCCATCTGTAAGGGTTGTCACTTCATTCTCATATGTCATTAATGAATCATGGACGTTTTTGCATCAAATTCTGTTTTCTTTGTCTTTTCTTTCTTATATTTCTTTCAAAGGTAGTTGTGCTCTTATACACACTCACATATTGAAAATGTAGATCTACATCCACTCAGGATCCCATGGGTAACAGTTCTGCTATGGCCAATTGTGACTTTGAAAATCCGATCTACCAAGTCGACGACGAAGGTGAGGAAGATTATGAAGTTCCAGGAGAGTTGGCCAGGTTGTTGCAACAAGAAGAAAGGAGCATTCAGCCACACGAAGAGCCGGTCGATACAATTAACTTGGGAACTGAAGAAGATAAGAAAGAGGTTAAGGTGGGTGCCAACTTGGAAACTAATGTCAAGGAGCGTCTAATTCAGTTATTGCACGATTATGTTGAGATCTTCGCCTGATCATACGAAGACATGTCAGGACTGGATGCAGACATTGTGGTACATCGTCTGCCTACAAAGGAAGATTGTCCCCCAGTAAAGAAAAAGGTTCGCCGTATGAGGCCTGATATGTCTGAAAAGATCAAAGCAGAAGTTATGAAGCAATTCAATGCTGGATTTTTGGTTGTCACCTCTTATCCCCAATGGGTGGCCAATGTTGTCCCTGTACCCAAGAAAGACGGTAAGGTGCGGATGTGTGTGGATTACAGAGACTTAAACAGGGCAAACCCCAAAGATGATTTCCCACTTCCCCACATCGACAACTTAGTTGACAATACGATGCAACACAAAGTGTTTTCCTTCATGGATGGATTCTCGGACTACAACCAAATCAAAATGGCGCCCGAGGATATGGAGAAAACGACTTTTGTTACACAGTGGGACACTTTCTGTTATAAGGTCATGCCATTCGGACTGAAGAATGCTGGGGCAACCTATCAACACGCTATGGTAGCTTTATTTCATGACATGATACACCACGAGATAGAGGTCTATGTAGACAATATGATAGCCAGATCACAGACGGAAGAAGAGCACCTCGATCACCTACAGAAGCTGTTTGAAAGGATGAAGAAGTACAAGTTGAGATTGAATCCAAACAAGTGTACATTTGGAGTACGGTCTGGTAAACTCTTGAGTTTTTTTCTTCAGCAACAAGGGTATCGAAGTTGATCCTGCCAAGGTTAAAGCGATACAAGAAATGCCGTCTCCTCGTACTGAGAAAGAAGTCAGAGGATTCTTGGGACGTCTGAATTACATAGCCAAGTTTATTTCTCACCTGACAGCTACTTGTGAACCAATCTTCAAACTCTTGAAGAAAGATCAAGTGGTCAGATGGAACGACGAATGCCAAGTTCCTTTTGACAAGATCAAGGAATACCTGCAAGAACCTCCTGTGTTGTTGCCACTTGTTGAAGGAAGGCCATTGATCTTATATCTAACTGTTTTAGAAAACTCAATGGGGTGTGTGCAGGGGCAGCATTACGAGTCTGGCCGAAAAGAGCATGCTATTTATTACCTGAGCAAAAAGTTTACCGACTGTGAAACAAGATATTCACTGCTCGAGAAAACTTGCTGCGCTCTGGCATGGGATGCTCGCCGGCTGAGACAGTATATGCTAACCCACACTACTTTGTTGATATCTAAAATGGATCCGATAAAGTACATCTTTGAGAAGCCCGCTCTTTCTGGGAGAATAGCAAGATGGAAGATGATCCTGATAGAATATGACATACAGTATACTACCCAGAAAGCTATAAAGGGCAGTGTATTGGCTGATCATCTTGCTCACCAAGCTGTAGAAGACTATCAGTCCATGAAGTTTGAATTCTCAGATGAAGACATCATGACGTTAGACAACTGTGAAGAGATCAGGCCATATGACGGACCTGAACAAGGATCCCGATGGACCCTCTTCTTTGATGGGGCATCCAACGCACTTGGCAATGGTATCAGCGTCGTACTCATATCTCCTGAAGGATGTCATACTCCCTTTACTGCCAGACTTTACTTCAACTGTACAAACAACATGGCAGAATACGAAGCGTGCATCTTTGGTCTCAAGGTTGCCATAGACTTGGGGATCAAACACTTGGATGTATTTGGATATTCAACCTTGGTCATCAGTCAAGTCAAAGGGGAATGGGATACCAAGCACCCCAATCTTATCCCTTATAAAGAACATGTGTTGACATTGTTGCTGCATTTTAAGAAGATTACTTTCAAGCATTTCCCGCGAGAAGAAAATCAGCTAGCAGACGCATTAGCTACAGTGTCATCTATGTTTAAACTTAATTGGGAAAACGAGGCTCCTCAAATCACCATTGAGCGGATGAATGAACCAGCCCACTGTCACGAGATTAATACCGAAGAAGTAGTGGACCAGCCTTGGTTTCATGAAGTCAAGAGGTATCTCGAGTCTCAGAATATCCAGAAGGAGCTTCGATGAATGACAAGAAATTCCTGAGAAGGTTCTCGGCTAAATTCTTCCTTAGTAATGACATTTTGTACAAACGTAGTCATGACTCTGTATTGCTTTGATGCGTAGACAAGGTTGAGGCTGAAAGGATCATGGGTGAGCTGCACGAAGGCACTTTTGGTACTCATTCCAGTGGGCATACAATGGCAAAGAAAATCCTACGGGCAGGCTATTATTGGTCTACCATGGAGGAAGATTGCTACCAACACTCTCGGACTTGTCATAAGTGTCAAATCTATGCTGACAAAGTGCATGTACCTCCGGTTCCTCTGAATGTCTTGACGGCTCCTTGGCCCTTTGCTATGTGGGGAATCGATATGATCGGGGAAATCAAGCCAACAGCCTCCAATGGACATCGCTTTATCTTAGTGGCCATCGACTATTTTACAAAGTGGGTTGAGTCAGCTTCCTTTGCTTCCGTTACTAAGAATGTGGTCGCCCGGTTCATCAAGCAGAATCTCATCTGTCGGTACGGTATCCCAGAGAGAATCCTCACTGATAATGGTACAAATCTGAATAATACTATGATCACCTCCTTGTGCGAGCAATTCAAGATTCAGCGTCACAATTCTTCCCCTTACCGTCCAAAGATGAATGGTGTTGTAGAAGCTGCTAACAAAAACATTAAGAAGATCATACAGAAAATGACAGTCACATACAAAGACTGGCATGAGATGCTACCGTTCACTCTCCATGGGTATCGTACCACAACTCGCACATCAACTGGGGCAACACCTTATTCTCTCATTGTTGTACCCCAAAATTTGCCCTCCCATATTTCTCAAGACATGTCAAGAATAATCTCCAAGTTGCTCAAGATGGCTCAAGAGTTGGACAGTCAAATCATCTCCTAAGGCAGTCAATTCAAAATTAGGGTTTTGTGTTGCATCAAGGTCCTTACATCCAAATGGCCTCAAATTCTCCCCAATATCCTAATATGTTCTCAAGGTCATCTATGTCAAATTTCAAGCCTTGCAGAGAAAGTTTGGTCAGTAAATTGCTCAAGAGGTCCAAAAATCGACTATGCTAGGGCAAAAGTCAACTGTGACCTACAAATAGTCAAACCTCAAGATTTTTTGCCAAAATTATCATTTTGAAGGTTAATTCATCATTTTATCAAGGGTTGATCATGATTCATCAAGGATTGCTCAAGATTCATCAAGATTCAAAAGTTGCTAAATTAGGGTTTTGTAGGAAAAGTCAACTCAACTTTGACCAAGCATAACTTTCTCATTCTTTATGATAAATGACCCATACAAAGCTCATTTTGAATAGGATTCAATTTCCTATAATCCATCTTTACACTCCAAGATCAAGAAATGCTCTCACAAAAAGTTACAAATTTGGACATTATAGGTCATTTTTGAAAGTCAACAAAAACACCTTTTTTTTCCAAAGCTTATAACTTGAGAATGGAATATCAAAATGAGATGAGACCAAAAGGGTTGGTTATAGGAAATCTCAAGGTTTCTAAAAAGTCCAAGAACACTTCTAGAAGTTCAAAATTGAAGAAGTTATGCATTGTTGAAGTTGGGCATTTTTCCAAAAGTTCCAAAAGTCAACTATCCTCAAAACTCCAATTTTGGACCAAAGGGCCCACTTTTTTCCACTTGATTTGATTTTGTCACACAACACACGTGTCCTATCTTCAGTTTCATGTCCATTCATTTATTTTTCTATTTTATTTAATTTTTATTGAATTAATTCATTTTAAATCAATATTAATTCAAATAAAATCGAAAAATTGATGGAATAAGATTTTTTTGATCATTACATGTCTTAAATATCATGATACACCCAATCAAATTCGTGCCATGCCATATTGTGAACAAAATCTTGGATTTGGCATAATTTTGGAAGCTTTGTTAATGGAGATCAAATCAAATCTCAAATCTTCAATGCACATGGATTCAAGCCCAAAGATTTAACCTAATGCAATCCCTTATACATGTACAAGCTAGACACATCAAAAACGCGACCTAAAAGTGACACAAATGGCCAAACCAAAACTGAAAAAAAGCTTGAAAAAAGTGAAGATCGAAATCCACATTAGGGACGTTTTCAAGACCAAAACTCAACGTGGTGTTCTTGACTGCCATCCCCTGAAGCGATTGGAATCAAAACCAAGCCTTCTTCTTCCCTGTAACGCACTGTAAGTACTCATGAATGTGCCTTTGTACACGAAAACATAACTTCCTATTCTTGCATCTTTTCGCCTAAATCTTTGTATATTCATGCTTTTCGTTGCATTATGAACCTTTTGGCATAATTTGATTTCATTTTTATAGCCTGTACAGCCATGCCCGAAGCTAGGGTTTTGGTTCTTGTTTTTTAGGCATTTTGATTTCAGGGAAAATTAGAACGAATCATGGGCATAAATGGAGTCAGGGGAAGGAGACGAGCATGTTGATGTTCTTAAAACTCGTTTCCATGGCCTATAGAGGATTTTAGAAGGCAGCTAGGAATTTTGCTACGGATTCAAATCCGCAGGAAATAAACCAGAGATTTGTGGGGAAGACGAAGGCGTGTCTTCTTCACATTGGTCTATTCAAAACTCGCGCCATATTTTTTTATTTTCCAGCATATTAATTATTTGTCACATATAATAATCAACGCTTATTTTATTAACAACAAAGCATCACAGCTTAGTTGGTGAAGGCGTTAGTGGAAGGACCTATGGGACCTGGGTTCGAATCCCAGGTCCCTCAATATTTTTTGCATTTTATTTCCAGGCTATTCAGTATGTGTCAAGGCTTAAGGTCCACCATGCATCATCACCTGATCAGGCGCCAGATGGCCTTCAGGCCAAATCTGGTGGCCAGGAATGAAAGACTATCATGTTCCCTAGTCAAAGGCGCGCGTGGGATTCTAGAAAGTCAAACGAGGCTGGCATAAGTGGGCTTAAGAATTGCTATCCTCACATTCAGAGTTGGATCCAACACCCTCCCCATGGTTTATTTCTTTATATTTTCTTTTTTTATTTATTTGTTTTACTTAATTTTCATCATTATTATTTAATTAACTAAATAATTCATTTTTCTTAATAAAATCAAAACCAAAAAAATATATTATTTTTATTAATTTCATCATTTTATTTTTATAAATAAACACTAACTTAATTAACTTAGTTTTTTTTAATTAGGTATAATTTTAACATTTTTGCAATAAATTAAAATTAATTAGAATATTAGGTTTTTAACAATTTTAACCATTTCATTTCCTTAAATATTCAAAACCCCAAAAATATTTTCATTAATTAATTAATTTAATTATTAACTTAGATTTAATTTTTTAGTTCCAAAATAAGCAAAAAATCTTTTCTTTAATAAAAAGGGTCAAAACCCTAAAAATGCGCCGTTTTAATTTTCTCGCACGCGATCCATATTTCCAATATTGTAATTGCTTTCGGTATGTAATAGCTTTTAATTAGGACTTTAATTATTTACCACTTTTATTTATTTTCCGCAATTTAAATTAAAGGGTTTGTTTTTGGCGATGTAAATACCCGACGCCTTGTAATAGTTTAGATTTAATTTCCGCAATTTAAATTCCGCACAATATTAACTGTTAGATGTTTGATAATAGGGAATGCATGACAAGATTCAATGTATGAACTTAAAATCAACATAGATAACCCATGACATGTACAAAGATAATTAACCGAAATAACACACTTGCACATGCCACTCTTAGGGTACACCTCACTTGGTTGCCTCGAACGTGGTCATTGAGTATAGGAAGTTTTAGAGGTCGCCCTCTTGTCCAAAGATCATAGTCGCCTCGAAATGGTTGCCTCAGATAAAATGATCTAAGACATTAGGGTTACCGCTAAGGCGTCCTAACATTGCTTTAGTGACCACACGTCCCTTAATCGAATTGACCCTAAAACTCCAACGACGATGCTACCTACTCCTCAATAGTGGGATAGCATTGTCTAAAGGACATAGCACAGTTTAATTCCATTTTCGAGTAGGTAGATGGTTCTTAAGTACTTGCTCCTTTTTAAAACAAAATAAAACTTTTCGCACTTACACTCTTTTCAAACAAAAACTCTTTTCAAACCCACAAGCATAAAGAAAAGCAAAATTTGAAAACACAATGAGCAAGTACCTAAGAGCCCGTGGATAACCACAGATAGAAAGGATGCTAACACCTTCCCTTTCTACAATCTACCTCCCGAACCCGAGAAACATCTCAAAAAGGAATTTTTCTGTGCTTTTGTCCTTTCTTTGTTGGATAAAATAAAAGACGGTGGCGACTCTTGCTTACCGTGACATTTTGCGAAAACAAACGCAAAACGCGAACCAGCATTCCAAAAACAGTCAGTTCTCTTCCCACCGTATCACAGAACTGGCGACTCTGCTGGGGAGTATTATAAGTGGGGTGTACCTTAGAATTAGATCATTGTGTTTTCAATTGCTTGCTTTGTATGATTTATATTTGTGGGCTTGTATCGGAGTTTCTATAGATCCTAACTCGGATCTGGGGATACCCTTTAGGTAAGTAGCAATAAACTGTGAGGGAACTATCCGGCATAGACCGACACGGTTGAAGCAGTAGCTACGTTGGTGTGGCACTTTAGTCTGTACCGATATCCCTTGTGTTGGAACAAGGAGAATATGGGTCATCTAAGGGGTAATTAAGCACCAACTGACCTTAGAACCTTTAAATCGACCAACTTGGCCATAGAACAGTAGCAGTATGCTACACTCATTAAGACTAAACTCTCGCAATGATTCCGGCTGCAAGAAAAGGTTGCTAAACTGGAATTATGACCGATTGAGGGTAGTCAGTGATATTGAGATCCTCTAGAACCCGATTATTATTTTTAGGACAAGTTTAAACCAACTAAACTGAAAGAGGGTAATGCCTAAACTCCATGCCAGCCTAAACTTAAGGCTATATGTGTGACTTGTGTGCCTTCAAACTTGAACTACTTGCACATTCTTGTTATCTGACAACATGAGTTCCTTGCAGGTTTTGTTTACAGTCCTTATCCAATAATTTGGATTTATTGCAGGGTTTACTTACATCACCTCACACTTTTGCTTAAACTCATAACATACACATCATAACATCATACCTTAACATTTCCTTAACCATTTCAAGGGTCTCAAGGGTCTGTGATGCAGGTTATGGTAAATCAAAGGTCCAGCAAGGGGCAAAGGGATTTATTTTCCTCTAGCCAAGGTTGTCTAGAAATCAAAACACGATAATTTGAGTCAGGGGCTATGACCCACTCGATATGGTGAGCTTGACTCTTGAAGAAGGACTCTTAACAACATGAAGTTTCTTCAATCAAAGCTGCAAAATTCAAATTCTAACAAGTTTCTTGTTTACCCCGAGAGATTCTTGAAAACATGCATCCACATAACATGCATCCACATCATGACAGGTTTTCCCTTTTAGGGTTCCTTATTCTCCTACTGTTTATTTCAGTAGAGATGACCCTAGAGAGAACTGTCAAAGATATCCAGGCTCAAAACGCTCAACTTTAAGAAATGTTCTTGAACCTATCCCAGGGGCAGGAAGAAATAAAAGCTCTCCTCACAAGGGGCTTGGTCCTAGGGAATCTAGGCGGCATCAGGAATGATCAGTTGGAAGGGCTACAAATTGAGTTGGCAACAATGAAGATCCAGATGATGGGACAGCTGGTGGGCCAGATGGCTCTCATTCAAGACCTGGCTCAAAGACAAGAAGAGCTCAGGGTCCTTGTCAACAAACTACTTCAAAATAACCAAATGGGGCAAACAACTAGGGTTTAAGATCAAGTCATCATTCAACCTCCTTTGAGACAAGAAGACAAGGGAAAAGCTCCCCAGCTCGCTTCAGGGTTACAAGCCCAGCAACAACCTCGCCAGCGTCAACGGGGTAATCGGCGTAAGCAAAATACATCTGGAAGACATTTCTCTGAGACTGATATACCATCATCTCTAATACTAAAACGCTTGTTGGAGGTAAATCTGATTCCTTTAAAGGATCCTCTCTAGAATCCCAATACCTCTGCTCCTGGCTATCACCCCGACGCATTTTGTGTATACCACTCCTATAGTCCTGGATATGACATCGACGACTGTTGGGCTTTGAAAAACAATATCCAAGACTTGATTGACAGAAGAGTGCTGGAATTCATGCCGGATGGCGAGATGAAAATCTTTCGCTGAGGGTTCTCCACCTAAAATGACTAGTTCAAACTAAGAGACTTTTGCTCATTAGAATTTTCAAGTTGTAATTTTCTTTTGACTGTTCGAACATTTATTCATGTCAAAATTTATTACTTTACCAATGCATTGCATATGTCTGTTTTGAATCAATCCATTCGTATTTCACTATATTCAAATTGCTTTCATTTTTTGTGATGATTAACTCTCGATTAAAAATGTTTAAGCCTTTAGAGGGAGGATGACGAAAATGATATCAAAATCTCTACAGTATGCTTTTGAACGGACCCCGCTAACGAGGTACAGGCATTGTTTCAAAGCCTAAACAGTGGAGTTATAAGGAAGATAATCCCTAATTAACCCCTTTGAGCCAAAGAAGTTGGAGTTTTTCTTTTCACAAATTAAAACCCTTAATCACAACCCGGGGCAGGGTAGTTTTCTCAGTTAATTCAGATGCACAATGAATGGCATCGAAGACGTCCTTCCAAAAAAAGAGACGGTGATGGTTCCTTATAATCGTCAGGACAGGAAGTTATTATCTCTCAGAAATAAAAGCCCATTAAGTCAAAACCTGTGAAGGAGACTTAAGAAAAACTGGGGCATCCCGCTGACTGTAATCACAAAAGAAACAGTTCAGGCAAAAGACAGGGATAATAAAAACCAAAAAGAAAGAGATCCTGCAAAATGACTGCCTGTCCAAAATAAATTGTCAATATACGAACCATCACTAGTATGTCAGAGCAAAGACTCAAACAAGATCTAATGCACGATTAGCTGAGTTTAGGATTGAAGAACATCACTAAGAACGGGTGGGTACAGATAAAATTTGAGCCTTTATCCTTTGTTTCTTAAATCGTGAACCAGGCCATGTTATAACCCTTAAAAGTCCTAGTTGAAGCATGGGTTTGTTCGAAAGCATACTGTTACAAAAGGTATCCTGACTCCTGTAGGAATCGTTGTAAATCCTGAGTTGACATCACATTTTACAAAAATTCGCTTGTTTTATTGAAAACTGCAGTTTCAAAAACTTCAAGACAGACATAAGCTTTGCATTCTTAAAATAACATTGTTTGCATATGACTATTTGTTCAAAGAGCAGAGAAATTCGCACGACGAATATCTAGAAAAAAAACCTTCTCAATAAAAAGGATCACCTCAAGTGGAAAAACACTTCCAATCAAGGGGCACGACATGATCATTGTCCATCATCTGGGGCAGTCAAGTCAAGATTCAAGGAATCTCTCAAAATGCCAAATAGCCAGGGGCAAATCTCCGTCTGAATCAATTGGGGCATTGGACATAAATTCCAGCAACGAATCTTGCATGATCAAACGAAGATCTTCTGGTAGTATAGCAACACAACACTACCGACAGTGACACCTCCCTACATCCTGAGAGCACAGACATAGTCAGAAAATACTACGCATAATCAAAGATCCGCTAGGTTGACTGGCCTAGGCAAAAATGAGGGCTTCCCGGCGAACCAAAAGGGTTCGGGCAAAAATAAGGGATGAAAATGAAAAATTTGTACACCCGGCAAGTCGAAAACCTGAAAAGGCGGCTTGGGCAAAAAAGGGTATCCCGATGGATTGAAAACCCGAAAGGGCGGTTGTGATCGGTGGATCTGGAACTGACTGTTTAACGCTGGTTCGCGAAATGTCGCGGAAGCAAGAGTCGCCACCGTCTTTTATTTTCTCCAAATGGAAAGGACAAAAGCACAGAAAAATTCCTTAGAGAGATTAGTTCTCGGTTCGGGAGGTAGATTTATAAAAAGGGAAGGTGTTAGCACCCTTTCTATCAATGGTTATCCATGGGCTCTTAGATACTTGCTCATTTGTGTTTTCAAAAGTGTTTGTTTGCTTTTCAAGGTGAGTGGGTTTGAAAAAGTTTCTTTGAAAGTTTCAGATCGACTCTTGTATCAGTCCTCAAGAGTGTTTGAAAAGTTGTTTTGAAAGCTTTTGCAAAGTGTCGGTGTGAAAAGAAGTTTTTTGATTTGTTTTGAATTAGAGCAAGTATCTACGAGTCATCTACCTACCCTAAGGAATTAGTCTGTGTAAATGTCCTTAAGGTAATGCCATCCCACCATTGAGGGGTAGGTAGCACCACCGTTGGAGGTGTTCGGGTCAATTCGAGGATTAGGGACAGTGTGGTCACCAGAGCAATAGGAGGACACCTTAGAAGCTACCCCCATGCCATGTTCATGGACATGAGGACTTACTAAAACGTCCTCTACTCGACGACTACGTTTCGAGGGGCAAGGCAACAGTGAGGCGTACCCTAAGAGTGGTGTGTGAATTGTGTGTCATTTTCAGTTATTATTTGTCTTGATCATGCATTGGGTGTTCTACGCTTTGATTTTATTTGGGCATACGTTCTTTCATGTGATTATTAGCAGTTAAAAGGTGCGGGGATTTAAAGAGCGGAAAGATAAAAGTCCTACGCTATTACAAGGCGCGGGTCCACATCGCCAAATTAAACCAAGACCCGATTTGAATAAAAGTGCGGAAAGTAAATGTCCTAATTATCTATTACAAGGCCTTGGGGCAAATACATTATATCCACAAAAGAAATAAAAATAAATGCGAAAAGAAATTAGAATCGAGTGCGAGGGCGTTGGACCCTTTAAAGAAATTAAATTGGAATTGAAAATTGATTTAATTATTAAATGAGAAAAAGAACTTATTTTTTATGTTTTTGGATTTATGAAATTAAAGAGAATTAATTGGAAATAAAAGTTAAATAAAAACTTAGTTCTAAATTGTTTTTAATTTATTAAAGAAAAATGTTTAAGTTTAACCTAATTTAACCTAATTATTTAATTACAAGTATTTACAAAAATAATTAATGGTTAATAATAATTATAATAAGAAAATAATATTTATTAAGAAAAAAAGTAAAAGTGCTAGAAACCCTAATTTTTATCTTTTTTTTAGTTATTAAGAAATAAATTAAAATTAAAACCCTAAATTAAAACTAAATTGATTAACAAAATTTATTTACAAAATAGTTAGTGAATTAAATATTAAATAAAGGCATATTTTTATTTTATGATTTTCTGATTTTTCTTGTATTTTAAAAAATTATTTGGTGAATTAAAGGAACACAATTAATTAAAAAAAAAGAATAAATAAAAGAAAAGAAAAGAGAGAAAGAAATGCAAACATAGGGGGTGTTGACCCAAGTTGAGGAGGTTGATTTGCAGTAATTTGGCCCAAGAATTCAGGCCTTGTTTGACTTTCAGCGTTCACATGTGCATGGTTGACTAGTGCGTATGGTGATCTGCAAGTTCTGACCCCTGGATTGGGACCCCTGGCCACTTGGCAGGCAAGCACATATGCGTGTATCGTGGACTTCAGGTGAGGCGCTGCATGGAAACATATGAAGAAAAATAATATTGAGGAGGTGGGGGACCTGGGGATCGAACCCAGGTCCCAATACCTGTAAGCAAGCGCACTAACCATCTGAGCCACTGAGCTTCTTTGATATTAATATGGAATACAATTATTATGAAAGAGAATAAGAGTTATTGGTAGAAAACAAAAATACGCGCGCAATGTTTGAATTGCCCAGTCTTGTGCTTACACCTCAGCGTCTTCTCCACTATGCCTTCGCTTTTGCCTGAAAATACAAACAGATAGCGGGGGTTTTAAACCCCCACTAAATAACACAGTGAAAAATAGCGATTAGCTTATGAGAAAAAAGAAAAAGGGCGCGATGGGTGATTCCTATTCGTCTGAACATCCTAGTTTCAATGATGTAGGTTTGAATGGCCAATTGTTCCATATGAAAGAAACCCCAAAATTAGAGCTTTGAAACCCTAGGCATCGTTCATGGTAACTTTCCATACATGCAAGCATTCTTCAATTAAATTGTGTCATTAGCTTCAGAATCATCATATTAGTATAAATCAAACACTAAAACATATGGAAAATGCATGCAAATGTAAATACGATTAAGGAAATTTTCATGAACAGGGCAACTGTGTTCTACCAGTTCGTTGTGTATGGAGAGTGGAAAATGATTGAGGCACGTCCAAAAATGTCCCAGCAAGCCTTTGGAATACTTTTTATGCCTTGAAACGCCTTCTAGATACCAAAACAGTTTTTGAGATTTTTAAGAAAAATGCAAGTTTTGTTTTCAGGCTTCAGCGCAGCATGCTTCTTTTTCTCATTAGGGTTGCATTGTGTATATGTATGTGAATGCATTAGGTCAGAAATCCAAGCCAAAAACCTTTGCATTGATGATTTGGATCCTTGATTTTCCATGTAATCTTTTTCAATCTTTTTCATGCCAAATATGCCAAATCATGAATGATTCTTTCCTTTTTGAAGGGGTACGAAATCTTGAGCTTATAATGGACCTATTAGCTGCATAAAAAGATTTAAAATACATGCTTTAGTATTTTTTTCATATTTAATTTTAATTAAGTGAATTAATAATAATAATAATTCAAATAATTAATCAAAAAATAAGAAAATAACTCCCCTTTGGGTCAATGAGTCGTGCATAGCCTTTGGGTGATGATTCTTGGAAGAAATTGTGGCCCATTAGCAATTTTGAGGCATTTGAAGCAAAGTTGACTTTTCAAAATTCCCAAAAATTTCCCAACTTCCACAAGGCATATCTTGCTCAATTTTTAAGCTTTGATCATGTTCTTGGACACTTTGGAAAGGTCTTGAAGTCCTCTAACCAATGCCTTTTGTACCATGTCATGTTGATTTACCAATATCAAGTTATGGTCTTTGACTTGAAGTGCCTTTTTGTTGACTTTTGAAAATGACCTATAATATTGAGATTGATAACTTTTTGTGAGAGCATTTCTTGGACTTGAAGTGTGAAGAGGAGTTGTAGGAAATGTCATTCTCTTCAAAATGAGATTTGGATGGAATTTTTATGATAAACCATGTGGAAGTTATGCTCTGGTCAAGTTGCAGTTGACTTTTTCAACTGTCCAAAAATAGGAACTTTTGCATCTTGAGACTTTTTGAGCCATGCCTTGAGAATCATGATCAAGAATTGATCAAATGATGTTTGTGGCTTCAAAATAAGATGTTGACCAAAAATTTGGACTTTTGACTGTCAAATGACCATTTTGCCCCCGCAGTTGACTGTTGAGCAATTAGGGTTTTTGACTGTGCAATTTTGTGCTGTGAGTCTTGAAACTTGACATGAGGATGCTTGACAATGTTTGTAGGCATGTGGGACTTGTTTGGACCCTTGGAAACTTCAACTTCTTTGCCAGAACCAAAACCCTAATTTTTGACTGTTAGGAGGCAATTGGACTGTGCAACCCTTGGGAGATTTTGAAGCATGCTCTTTGCAAATCTTGAAGAATATGGGAGGGAAAATTTTGGGGTACAACAGTTTCCCCTGTTCAATCTTCTTAGACCTGAGGATGTAGATTGGCTGACGTGCCTTTCGTAATCCGAAGGTGGAAGATGATTGAACACTAGAGTGCCCAGAAATTTGCGCTCACATGTTGGCAGTATGACGGTGGTAATGGGCTTATAGATGCCATTTGGAGATTGATGGATAGGAAGATGGGCTTATAGATGCCATGTTGAGAGGTGATGAATAGGTGGATGGGCTTATAGATGCCATCTGGGTGTCGATCGCGTAAGAGTTTCCTTAGCGAGAACTTGCGTACCTGAAAAAGAAAGATGATTACCTGACCTGTTACAGGAGTTGGTCTTCAAACTCTTTATATAGACGCTCCCTGGTTGGTTACAGGAATCGAGTCTGGAGCTTCAAAAGGTGATGAATGAATCAGGGATGGTTACTACCTCAACGGGATGGTGAGAGAACCTTGGATGATTACTACCTCAACATCAACGATGAGAGAACCTGGGGCGATTACTACCTCAAAAATAACGGTGAGAGAACCTTGGGACGATTACTACCTCAACAGTAACGATGAGAGAATCTTGGATATCTTCTACTGAGTCTTCATTAGGAAAATCTTTAGGAATCGATTTAACTGGACCAGAGAAGGCCTTTGACTGGAGCAGCATCAGAAAAATCTTTAGGAGTCGATTTAACTGAACCGGACAAGGTCTTGGAATCTTCAACTGGATAAGAATCAGGGAGATCTTAGGGTCGATCTTACTGAACCAGAGAAGGCCTTTGATTGGATAAGAATCAGAAAAATCTTTAGGAATCGATTTAGCTGAACCAGGAAAGGTCTTGGAATCTTCAACTGGAATAAGAATCAGGGAGATCTTAGGGTCGATCTGACTGAACCAGAGAAGGCCTTTGACGGGATAAGAATCAAGAAAATCTTTAGGAGTCGATTTAACTGAACCGGACAAGGTCTTGAAATCTTCAACTGGGTAAGAATCAGGGAGATCTTAGGGTCGATCTGACTGAACCAGAGAAGGCCTTTGACTGGATAAGAATCAGAAAAATCTTTAGGAATCGATTTAACTGAACCGGGAAAGGTCTTGGAATAACTTCAACTGGATAAGAATCAGGGAGATCTTAGGGTCGATCTAACTGAACCAGAGAAGGCCTTTGACTGGATAAGAATCATAAAAATCTTTAGGAATCGATTTAACTGAACCGGGCAAGGTCTTGGAATAACTTCAACTGGATAAGAATCAGGGAGATCTTAGGGTCGATCTGACTGAACCAGAGAAGGCCTTTGATTGGATAAGAATTAGAAAAATCTTTAGGAATCGATTTAACTGAACCGGGCAAGGTCTTGGAATAACTTCAACTGGATAAGAATCAGGGAGATCTTAGGGTCGATCTGACTGAACCAGAGAAGGCCTTTGACTGGATAAGAATCATAAAAATCTTTAGGAATCGATTTAACTGAACCAGGCAAGGTCTTGGACATAGCTGAGAACTTAATTGGATCTTTCCTGAAAGGTAAAGGTCAGTCATATGCAATGCATGATACGGGTCAAGCAATGATGTTCTCAACATAAATGAGATTGTAAGATATGATGCGTATATGCATGCTATAATGTATGGAAATGCAATGTTTATGAATGTATGTTTTTGTCTAGAAAAGTAAATCCTTGTCGGGTGCCGGGAAGTCACATCCTGGGCTGATGTTGGAGAGTAGTGCTTTGTTGTTTCCGCTGGGGATGATAGTTGCAAGAATACCGGTAGGAGAAGATGACTCCGTTGGGGAAAAACTTGACGAATAGATTACTCTGCGGGGAGAAAATTATTCTAGCGATCTTGCTGGGGAACAGTACTCTGTGGGGAGAGAGGTACTTTTTTGGGATGTTGATGGTAACTTCGCTGGGGATACCGTTGTCATGTTGGAAGTGTTAATAGCCTCCACTGGGGATAGGAAGACTTCGCCGAGGACGATCTTTCCGTGGCTTTTGGCTGAGGATAACCCAGTTATATCCTGGTAGGGAAATAACCTTTGAATAAAGTCGGGGGACGCGTTCGTGCTCTGTAGGTGGCAAGCTTCCAGAATCTACTAGGGATAAGCTTCCTGCTGGGGAGATGGATTCAAACTTTCCTGGGGAAATCTTAAACTATACTAGACTCTCCTGGGGAAATTTTGAGATGTACTGGGGAAGTGGCTCTGCTGAACGTCTGGTATACTGCCGGGGAACAACCTTAGATCAAGACTGCCGGGGATGCTTGTTAAGAATGTCTGTATATTGTGTTGGGGAATGTTGAGATCTGCTGGAGGATACCCAACTTCCTTAAGGCTGTTTGTAAAACTTTGCTTGGGGGGAGTGCATTGACTTGCTGACTCACTCTGGGGAATTAAGGTATACTGGTTATGTTCTTCAGCTGAACTTACCTTGGTACCTTGGTGGACAGAACAATTAGATTGCTTAGACCACTCATTATTGCCCCTGTTTCTAATGTTACCTGTAATTAATCCTTTGTTTCGTATGCAATCATTTATGAGTTAGCAATTAGTGTCAAATGCATATATCACAAATTGAACCTTGGGCGTTCTTCGCAAAACAAAACAGAAAAAGGAAAAAAACAATAGGCAATTTGTAGCTGAAAAGTGAATTTATATTGATTTTTGAATTTGCCCGAAAATAGGCGTTTATGTACAAGAGGCTGACGTCCTAGTAAGAGAACGCCGCCGAATAAAAGAGTTTATACAATTTGTACAAAGAGAAAATAAAACAGCTGTGTGAAAAGAATAATCCCACTGGGTTCCAACTCTGCTATCGCCTTTATATCTTCGAGCGTCTCATCACTTGATGACCTAGCTGAAGATGAAGCTGATTGATTGATGCCGTTTTGAACTTGATATAGATACCGGATTCTGGATGCAACGTGATCCAATGAGACATAGTATTACGCTTTAATCCCTAACTTTTGCCTGGACCGCCCTTTCGGGTTTTCAGTCCACCGGGATACCCATTTTTGCCCAAGCTGCCTTTTCAGGTTTTCGACTTGCCGGGTGTACAGATTTTTTTTCATTTCATCCCTTCATTTTGCCCGAACCCTTTTGGTTCGCCGGGAAGCCCTAATTTTTGCCTAGGTATGTCAACCAAGCGGGTCTTTTTTCATGCGTAGTATCTTTTTACTATGTCTGCATTGGCGGGGTGAGGAAGGTCGTCACCATCTATGGTGGTCAGAATCATGGCTCCTCTTGAGAACACATGTTTAACCACAAATGACCCTTCGTAGGTAGGGGTCCATTTGCCCCTTGGATCACTCTGAGGAAGGATGATGCGTTTGATTATCAGATCCCCAACTTGATATTCTTGTGGTCTGACTTTCTTGTTAAATGCCCTGATCATCCGTTTTTGATACGCCTGACCATGACAAATAGCGGTAAGTCTCTTTTCGTCAATTAGATTTAGCTGATCAAGTCGTGTCTGGATCCAATCGTCTTCGCTCAGATCTGTATCGTTCATTATCCGGAGAGAGGGTATCTGCACTTCGATCGGTAAGACTGCCTCCATACCGTAGACCAAAGAGAAAGGAGTTGCCCCGGTTGACGTCCTTGCTGAGGTACGGTACCCATGTAGAGCAAACGGTAACATCTCGTGCCAATCTTTATAAGTCACTGTAATCTTCTGCACAATTTTCTTGATGTTCTTATTCGCTGCTTCTACAGCCCCATTCATCTTCGGCCGGTAAGGAGAAGAGTTGTGGTGCTGTATCTTAAACTGCTCGCAGAGCTCAGTGATCATCTTGTTATTGAGATTGGTACCGTTGTCTGTAATGATCCTTTCTGGGACGCCGTATCGACAGATCAGGTTGTGCCGAATGAACCGTGCCACGACATTCTTGGTTACTGTGGCGTACGAAGCTGCTTCAACCCACTTCGTAAAGTAATCGATCGCTACCAGGATGAAGCGATGCCCATTGGACGCTGTAGGTTTAATCTCACTGATCATATCTATGCCCCACATTGCAAAAGGCCAAGGTGCAGTCAAGAAATTCAGGGGAACCGGAGGAACATGCACCTTATCTGCATAAATCTGGCATTTATGACACGTCCGAGAATGTTGGTAACAATCGGCTTCCATTGTGGACCAGAAATACCCTGCCCGAAGGATTTTCTTCTCCATAGTGTGTCCACTGGAATGTGTTCCGAAGGCACCTTCATGTAGCTCCGCCATGATCCTTTCTGCTTTAGTTTTATCCACACAACGCAGTAAGGTCGAATCATGGTTTCGCTTGTACAAGATGTCGTTGCTAAGGAAGAACTTTGCTGCGAACCTTCTCAGAAACTTTTTATCATTTACAGATGCACCTTCAGGATACTCTTGAGCTTCCAAGTATCTTTTCACCTCATGGTACCAAGGCTTCTTAGTCACCAATTCAGTCTCAAGATCACAACAGTATGCCGGTTCGTCCAGTTTCCAGATGATAATCTGGGGAGCCTCATTGTCCCACTTGACTTTGAACATGGAAGACATCGTAGCCAACGCGTCCGCCAGCTGATTCTCCTCTCTTGGGAAATGTTCAAAGGTTATCTCTGTGAAGTGGGGGATCAATGTCAACACACATTCTTTGTAAGGAATAAGATTCGGATGTTTCGTATCCCACTCGCCTTTGATCTGATTGATCACGAGAGCGGAATCTCCGAAGACACTCAGAAACTTAATCCTTAAGTCGATCGCAGCTTGAAGACCCATGATGCATGCCTCATACTCCGCCATGTTGTTGGTGCAGTTGAAACATAGTCGGGCTGTAAGCGGAGTATGAGTGCCTTGAGGGGATATGATTACAGCGCCGATGCCGTTACCCAAAGCGTTGGAGGCTCTGTCAAAGTGCATAGACCATCGGGATCCTTCCTCAGGTCCTTCATCCGGTCCAGGTACTTCACAATCAGTCACTATCATGATACTCTCGTCAGGAAATTCAAAGTTCATTGACTGATAGTCGTCTACTGCCTGATGTGCCAAGTGGTCTGCCAATACACTTCCTTTGATGGCTTTCTGGGTCGTGTACTGGATGTCGTATTCCGTCAAGATCATTTGCCATCTTGCTATTCTCCCAGACAAAGCAGGCTTCTCGAATATGTACTTTATAGGATCCATCTTTGAAATCAACAAGGTAGTGTGAGTCAGCATATACTGTCTCAGCCGGCGAGCAGCCCATACCAAAGCGCAGCAAGTTTTCTCGAGCAGTGAGTATCGGGTCTCACAGTCGGTAAACTTTTTGCTAAGGTAATAAATTGCATGCTCTTTTCGTCCAGACTCGTCATGCTGCCCCAACACACACCCCATTGAGTTGTCAAGTACTGTCAGGTATAATATCAGAGGTCTCCCTTCAACCGGTGGCATAAGGATGGGTGGCTCTTGGAGATACTCTTTGATTCTGTCAAAAGCGGCCTGACATTCATCATTCCAACGTACTACCAGATCTTTCTTCAGCAGCTTGAAGATTGGTTCACAAGTAGCAGTTAGGTGCGAGACGAACCGAGCAATGTAATTCAAACGTCCTAGAAAGCCTCTGACTTCTTTCTCTGTCTTAGGAATTGGCATCTCTTAAATGGCTTTAACCTTGGCAGGGTCCACTTGAATACCCTTATCACTTACGACGAAGCCTAGCAACTTTCCAGATCTAACCCCGAAGGTGCACTTGTTCGGGTTCAACCTCAGCTTGTACAATTTCAGACGGTCAAACAACTTCTGCAGATGATCAAGGTGTTCCTCCTCAGTTTGGGACCTTGCAATCATGTCGTCGACATACACTTCAATCTCATGATGGATCATGTCATGAAATAAAGCAACCATGGCACGTTGGTAGGTTGCCCCAGTATTCTTCAACCCGAATGGCATGACCTTATAGCAGAAGGTGCCCCACTGAGTAACAAAGGTAGTCTTTTCCATGTCTTCAGGAGCCATCTTGATCTGATTATACCCTGAAAAACCATCCATGAAAGAGAACACCTTGTGCTGAGCAGTATTATCATCCAGAACGTCAATGTGAGGTAGGGGAAGTCATCCTTGGGGCTTGCCCTGTTCAGATCCCTGTAGTCGACACACATTCTGACCTTACCGTCTTTCTTTGGTACCGGCACCACATTAGCAACCCACTGAGGGTAAGACGTCACTGTAAGAAAACCGGCATCAAACTGCTTCATAACCTCAGCTTTAATCTTCTTAGACATCTCTGGACGTATACGGCGGACCTTTTGCTTAACCGGAGGGCAATCTTCCTTAGTAGGCAAGTGATGGACCACAATGTCGGTATCCAACCCAGGCATGTCTTCGTAGGACCAGGCAAAGATCTCCACGTAATCATGTAGCATCTGAGTCAACCGTTGCTTCACGCTGAGCTCTAGGTTGGCACCAATCTTAACCTCCTTTATGTCCGTCTCAGTACCCAGATTTATCGTTTCCACTGGCTCTTCATGTGGTTGAATTGCCCTCTCTTCCTGGAGTAACAGTCTTGCAAGCTCGCCAGGCACTTCGCAATCATCTTCACCTTCGTCTTCGGCTAAGTTGATCGGATTTTCGAAGTCATAACTGGCAGTAGCAGAGTCGTTACCAGTGAGATCCAGAGTGGATTGAAACCTGTATGGGTGAGTGTGTGTAAATACAGCTGTTTTGCAATATATATAAAGAAAGGAAAGAAAGAAAAGGAGCACAAGATTTGAAATGCGAAAAAACGTCCAAGGTCTTTATTCATGATATATGAAATGACAATTAATATGCCCTCACAAATGAAACCACGGTGCCCCGGGTAAGACACCGGGCCATAGAGTTTTAATTCATTGTTTATTACAAATAACAAAAACAAAGGAGTTTATTACTGCGTAACAAAAGTAACAGGTAGGTTGTCCTTTGCAGTCCAATTGCTAGGTCCACTGTCGGCCGTCGGATAAATCCAGCTGTTGAACTCAGATTCTTCAACCTCCTCATCATCTCTGATAGCATTCACTCAATAACCAGGCAGGGGAGCTGTCACTACATTGGGTTTCTCAGGTGCCTCAAACTGTACCTCCTTGGCATCAATAAGGTCCTGCACCTTGTTCCTTAAGGCCCAGCAGTCGTCAGTAGAATGCCCCGGGCTATCGGAGTGATAAGCACAATGGGCATTTGGATTATACTTCGGAGAAGCAGTATTCACAACCTTCGGGGCCTCTCTGACAGTCACCAAGTTGGTGGATAGCAACTGTGGCAAGATTTGTGACAAGGTCATACTCAGCCGGGTAAACTCTCTTCTGGGTCTTTCAGCCCTTTGTTGGTTGGTTTGCCGAGAAGCGGCAGCAGGTTTGGCAATCATCACCGCGTTGACAGATTGGCGGCGCTCTGGTTTATATTTCCTTTTAGGCCCATATACAGCACTGGCCTCCTTCTTAAAGGGTTTCTTCTCAGCACTTGAAGACGCACCTTTCTAAATTTTACCGGACTTCATTCCAGCCTCTATCCTCTCCCCAGTCAGAATAAGATCAGTGAACCCTGCAGATGAATTGCCAATAAGGTGATTGAAAAACGGCCCGGATAGGGTTCCCAAGAACATATCTACCAACTCACGGTCTGTTAACAGAGGCTGCACCCTGCCAGCCAGATCCCTCCACTTCTGTGCATACTCTTTAAAACCTTCGCTTGATCCTAGCGACATACCCTGGAGTTGGGTACGTGTAGGAGCAAGGTCGGCATTATATTGATACTGCTTGTAAAAAGCAGTAGCCAACTCCTCCCAGTTACGAACCTTGGTTCCATCCAGCTGATAGAACCATTCGAGATGAGTCCCTGAAAGACTCTCCTGGAAGAAGTGGATCCACAAGTTCTTGTCCACTGTGTACGGTTGAATCTTCCGCACATAAGATCTGAGGTGTAGCTTGGGGCAAGACGCCCCGTCATACTTGGTGAAAGATGGTGCCTTAAACTTGTGAGGGATGATCACACCAGTAGATAAGCCCAAGTCTCCGAAATCCAGCCCAGGCACTTGTTGGATCTCCATGGCATTCAGTCTGTCTTCCAACTGCTTGTACCGGTCTTCAGCAGGAGGATACTGTTCCTTATTAAAATCAGTCTCGTTGTCAGAGACTACTAGACTAGGATCCTTTCCCCCCTGGGGACTGCCTTTGCCTACAGAAGAACACGCTTCCTCATTCTGCAGAGTATTACCAAACCTCCGGCCCGAGTTGAAAAGAACAGTTCTCTTCTTCTTCTTCTCCTTCTTCAGGAGCAAAGCCTTCAGCTCTTCTTGGCCTTGAGCCAAACCCATGATCAGCTCCTGAAATTGTGCGTTCTGCGCCTGAAGGGCCTTGATAGACATCTAGGTTGATGATTCAGGGTTCATGATGCTGAAATAAACAGCGAAGAACAGTAAGCAACCTGAAAAGAAGAATACCTGCTATGCACATGATGAATGGAATGCGTATGATTTATGCTTTCAAAGACAATCGGGAATCAACTTTGTAAACAAAAAGGAACACACTTCATTAGATTCAACTTTGAATTTTAAATTGTTCAACAGGTTGCCCTTAGGCGTTACATAAAAATGGAAATACTGAAAAGGGAAATAAAACTGTAAAAGAACATCCAAAGCTCATCATTGATCCCATGGCCTCCTCTTCTCAGTACGGATATAGTCATTCAGGGCCCGCTCATTCTCCAACTGCTTTGTCAGCTTCTGGATCTTCAATTCCTGCTCGTTGAACTTTTCCTGATAAGAATCCCGTTCTTCTCGCAGTTGCGACTAAGACCTCTTTAATGTCTCATAATCAGTAGGTATCTGAGGAGGGAGGACAGTTGAAGGAGCCCCATCTTTGTCAGGATACTCAAGAATGACGGGTCTGACCGCTTCGTATGGCATACCTAACTTCTGAGCACGGATACGAACCCATTTGTAGTAGGCTTCCATAGGTAGAGAAGTCCTTGGCCCCAACTCTTGTGGGTCAGCTTTATGAACTCTGTCCCAAGCCTTGATGAACCTACGACGCAGCTCGTCATTATCCACCTGAAACTCAAAACTGATATGAGGCACCAACATCTCATGAGGCCCTGCTCTTCTGGCCCTTCCAAACTAACGGAGCGCTAGACATGGATTATAAGAGATTCCTCCTTGAGTACCAATCAAAGGAACATTAGGGTACTCTCCGCAATGATCAATAACAACTATCTCATCCAAACCTATGAAAGTCCAAATGATGTCTTTATCAGTGAGAGACATTAACCTATGAGCCCAACCTCTTCCTTCTTGGTTTTTCAGCACGAACTTAGGGAGGTGCGAAATAAACCACCTCACCAACAAAGGGATACAACACCACAGAGTTCCTCGTCTTCGGGCAGTACGAGCATAAAGTTGTTGCAGGATGTCACCCAAGAGAGTGGGCACAGGATTCTGAGACATGAAGATCCTTATGGCAGTGACATTGATGAAGTTGTCAGGATTAGGAAACAAGACTAGCCCATAGATTAAGAGGGCCAAGATGTCTTCATATGCCCTAAAGTCCAAGTCATTCCAGAAACTGTTAGCTTTACCAATCAGAAACTTGGCCAAGAAACCCTTAACTCCGCTTCTAGTCACCCAGTTGTCCATTATTTCTTGATGGGTCAAGGGAAGAGCTGCAACAACCTCCTCAAGCCTAAGAGTCTTTTCCCAACCAGTGAAGGGAGTCTGATCCAAGATAGGGATACCAAGCAAATCAGAGAACTCTTCCAGGGTAGGGACCAGCTAGAAGTCTTGAAAGGTGAAGCACTGGTATAAAGGGTCATAGAACTGGGTCAGGACGCTCATCAACTCTAGATCCCGCTTTGCAGTGACTAAACTGAGAAGAGAACCATGCCTCTGGATGAAGGAAGTGGTGTTTGGAATTCTGCTAACCAATTCTTCAAGTAACTCAGGTGGGTGAACAAAGTTGAACCGGATAGTATTCCTTCGCATATGCATCATGATATCCTACAAAACAGAGCAAAGGTGAAACCCTCTTGTCTTTGAAATGGTCAGTCCTTATGCACGATGCATGCAATGCTCATGATGTTATGATGTTATGATAAAGCACACCACAAATATTTACAAAGGCAAACATGATAAGGCACACAAGCCACACAAGACAAGCCCTTAAAGTTTAGGCCAGCGTGAGGTCTAGGTATTACCCTCTTTCAGTTTGTTGGTTCATACCTGTCCTATAAAAAATAACTGGGTTCTTAGAGGATCCCAATATCATTGACTACCCTCAATCGGTCATAACTCCAGCATCGCAATCTTTTCTTGCAGCCATAACCATCACGAGAGTTTAGCCTCAATAGGCGTAGCATACTGCTACTGTTCTATTGGCCAAGTTGGTTCATTTAAGGTTCTAAGGTCGGTTGGTGCTTAATGACTCCTCAGAAGACCCATATTCTCCTTGTTGCAACACAAGGGATATCGGTACAGACCAAGGTGCCACACCAATGTAGCCACTGTTTCACCCGTGTCGGTCTACGCCGGACAGGTCCCTCACAGCTTATGCTACCTAACAGGGTATCCCCAGATCCGGGTTAGGATCTATGTAACTCCGATGCAGCCCACAATAATAAAGCAAACAAACACAACAATTGAAAACACAAGTGATCTTAGTCCTAAGGTACACCTCACTTTATAAGTTTGTCCCCAGCAGAGTCGCCAGTTCTGTGATTGGTGGATCTGGAACTGACTGTTTAACGCTGGTTCGCGAAATGTCGCGGAAGCAAGAGTCGCCACCGTCTTTTATTTTCTCCAAATGGAAAGGACAAAAGCACAGAAAAATTCCTTAGAGAGATTAGTTCTCGGTTCGGGAGGTAGATTTATAGAAAGGGAAGGTGTTAGCACCCTTTCTATCCATGGTTATCCATGGGCTCTTAGATACTTGCTCATTTGTGTTTTCAAAAGTGTTTGTTTGCTTTTCAAGGTGAGTGGGTTTGAAAAAGTTTCTTTGAAAGTTTCAGATCGACTCTTGTATCAGTCCTCAAGAGTGTTTGAAAAGTTGTTTTGAAAGCTTTTGCAAAGTGTCGGTGTGAAAAGAAGTTTTTTGATTTGTTTTGAATTAGAGTAAGTATCTACGAGTCATCTACCTACCCTAAGGAATTAGTCTGTGTAAATGTCCTTAAGGTAATGCCATCCCACCATTGAGGGGTAGGTAGCACCACCGTTGGAGGTGTTCGGGTCAATTCGAGGATTAGGGACAATGTGGTCACCAGAGCAATAGGAGGACACCTTAGAAGCTACCCCCATGCCATGTTCATGGACATGAGGACTTACTAAAACGTCCTCTACTCGACGACTACGTTTCGAGGGGCAAGGCAATAGTGAGGCGTACCCTAAGAGTGGTGTGTGAATTGTGTGTCATTTTCAGTTATTATTTGTCTTGATCATGCATTGGGTGTTCTACGCTTTGATTTTATTTGGGCATACGTTCTTTCATGTGATTATTAGCAGTTAAAAGGTGCGGGGATTTAAAGAGCGGAAAGATAAAAGTCCTACGCTATTACAAGGCGCGGGTCCACATCGCCAAATTAAACCAAGACCCGATTTGAATAAAAGTGCGGAAAGTAAATGTCCTAATTATCTATTACAAGGCCTTGGGGCAAATACATTATATCCACAAAAGAAATAAAAATAAATGCGAAAAGAAATTAGAATCGAGTGCGAGGGCGTTGGACCCTTTAAAGAAATTAAATTGGAATTGAAAATTGATTTAATTATTAAATGAGAAAAAGAACTTATTTTTTATGTTTTTGGATTTATGAAATTAAAGAGAATTAATTGGAAATAAAAGTTAAATAAAAACTTAGTTCTAAATTGTTTTTAATTTATTAAAGAAAAATGTTTAACTTTAACCTAATTTAACCTAATTATTTAATTACAAGTATTTACAAAAATAATTAATGGTTAATAATAATTATAATAAGAAAAGAATATTTATTAAGAAAAAAAGTAAAAGTGCTAGAAACCCTAATTTTTATCTTTTTTTTTTAGTTATTAAGAAATAAATTAAAATTAAAACCCTAAATTAAAACTAAATTGATTAACAAAATTTATTTACAAAATAGTTAGTGAATTAAATATTAAATAAAGGATTATTTTTATTTTATGATTTTATGATTTTTCTTGTATTTTAAAAAATTATTTGGTGAATTAAAGGAACACAATTAATTAAAAAAAAAAGAATAAATAAAAGAAAAGAAAAGAGAGAAAGAAATGCAAACATAGGGGGTGTTGACCCAAGTTGAGGAGGTTGATTTGCAGTAATTTGGCCCAAGAATTCAGGCCTTGTTTGACTTTCAGCGTTCACATGTGCATGGTTGACTAGTGCGTATGGTGATCTGCAAGTTCTGACCCCTGGATTGGGACCCCTGGCCACTTGGCAGGCAAGCACATATGCGTGTATCGTGGACTTCAGGTGAGGCGCTGCATGGAAACATATGAAGAAAAATAATATTGAGGAGGTGGGGGACCTGGGGATCGAACCCAGGTCCAAATACCTATAAGCAAGCGCACTAACCATCTGAGCCACTGAGCTTCTTTGATATTAATATGGAATACAATTATTATGAAAGAGAATAAGAGTTATTGGTAGAAAACAAAAATACGCGCGCAATGTTTGAATTGCCCAGTCTTGTGCTTACACCTCAGCGTCTTCTCCACTATGCCTTCGCTTTTGCCTGAAAATACAAACAGATAGCAGGGGAAAACAATCAGGGGGTTACGAGTGTGGGTATTATATCATAAAACACATGTTAAATATTATTCTTGCCAACATTGTTGATTCATGGGATAAAGTACATATGTCATAAAATATTTACATATGTTATATATAAGTTGATTAGTCAATTAATATCATGCATGATATTCACTTTTTTGCTCTTTTTATGTAGATGTTTAACGATGAAACACCACTCTGAAGGGGTAAGGAAACACTAACAATCCCAAGAAACCTTTCTTTTACCAAACCATCATTATTAACATAGCGAATAACATCAGCCATTTGTTCTTTACCAGCAACGTCACCGAATTCATCAATCAAAACACAAAACACATCATCCGCAATATCACATACAATTTGTTTAGTTATTTCACATGCACAAGCAGCAGCAAGATCCTTTTGAATCTTAGGGGTAGTCATAAAGTTATTTCCTGGAGCACAATTTATTACCTTAGCTATCTCTGGGTTAATTTCCTTTAGAGTGTCCACCAACTCAAGAAATGGCCCCTTAAATAAAGAGTTAAAGGACTCGTCACTCCCTCTAAATGGCATGCCACACCTCAAAAGAAACTTAGTAGCTATAAGAGATGTGTTTACACGAACACGATATTCAGAATTCATTTGTTTAGTTTGATTAACAAATGCAGCCTTAATACTTTGGTTTGGGTTCATGAGAGCGTAACTCATATGCACACAATCAATATGACTATTGGAAGAAGTTCCATGATTAGCCAATCTGTGAGAATTCTTCCAATCACCAAACCCCTCTGTCACAAAGTGATCTCCCCCGTATTTAGAGACATTCTTAAACAAAAAACATGGCAAGCAAAATGTCAGGTCCTTAGATTCACTATAATCAATCCAATCATACAAAT
Source organism: Vicia faba (assembly GCA_948472305.1). Taxonomy (NCBI): domain Eukaryota; kingdom Viridiplantae; phylum Streptophyta; class Magnoliopsida; order Fabales; family Fabaceae; genus Vicia; species Vicia faba. The sequence goes on from OX451737.1 coordinate 19,384,879, forward strand.
CAAACCAATTTTTGCAAAATCTACGTCTTTGATTACCTTGAACATACCAAGGGTGAACAAAATTGTAAGGAGGTTTATGACGACCTATTTTTAAATAAGCTTTCCTTACCTCATTTTGGATGTCAGGATGATAGCTTGAAATTGGAGGCCTAATTCCTGGATCGGTTTCCAATAATTCATAATCGACAACTTTAATACTCTCACTTGGATGTTGAGTTTCCGATGCTTCTAGATTTACCGAAGAAGTAGATTTGTCTCTAGAAAGCACAGGAAAAAATTTCTTCATCCTATAAAGAGAACAATGAAACCATTAAAATTAGCTATTCACTCTATAAAGAAAATAATAAGAACAATTTATTGTAAAAAAAATATTTATGAGAAATTGAAAATTTACTTTTTTAAAACAAATTGGGGTTTTAGGGTTCAACTCAAATAGAACAAAAGAATAAGAAAATTTTGAAGTAGTTAGTTTACCTTTGATTTTCAATCACCCATAAACAATGCAAAATGGTGGGGTTATTGGATTAATGAGAGAAAGAGACAAATATGGAAGTTGGTGGGGTTTGAGAAGAAGAGAAAGGGTTTACTGTGTGAGAGAGAAAGAAATAAAAGAGAGAGAAAATTAAGAGATAAAAGTGAGTTGAAGAGTTATATAATATTAAATATTAAAATTAATTAATTAATTAAATATATATTAATATTAGAAAAAGAAAAAAAAACCTGGTGTGGCTATAGCCACACCTAGCCTAAACATGGATCCGCCCATGCTCTTGAGCTAGAACATTGTCCATCGATACAGTTCTTCTATTATAATCCTGATGATGTAAGGGATTTACTCATTGGATATAAGTGACTGGACGTAGGGATAATACAAGTTTGGTGCACTTAAATATATAATTGAATATGCATGTCATTATATAACATTATCATTTTTTGTATTTTCTCCCTTAGTTTTTTTATTTTCTTTAATCATTTAGGTATATTCAATGTGTTTGTATAGAGTTAAATAAATCAAGTATTTATAGAATCTTGGATCCATTATGGATTTGATGGGCATATAATGATCCAAAAGCCATTGAAGAGTACATGAAAAGATGGTTAAATGAGGGAGAAAAATAATGTTACTTAGAACCATTTCTCAATGAGTATGTGATGTTTATCTATTATATATTTAGTTTTTTTTAGCAAATACTAATTATATATATATATATATATATATATATATATATATATATATATATATATATATATATATATATATATATATATATATATATATATATATATATATATATATACTCGTGTTTATTCCATGATCATTGATAATTTATCATCATATCATTTAGGACGAATACATAAATACACTGTGTTTCTTACATTATAACTTCGAAAGGAAAATGAAAGATATTATTAATTGGTAAGTGTATGTTTATACTTTGGACTTTAAATTAATATTTTCTTTGACATTGTAATTAGTTTATCACGTAATATGTGCAAAATTGAATATCATGCACAATATTAGAAGAAAGCCCTCATGGCTCTTTCCTAAGGTAAGTGGCCCGATTACCTGTTTCTTTCATTTACATTCATGTGTGGTTATATTCATGTAATTATTGCTTAAATTTATAGACGAGAAAACAATCAGGGGGTTACGAGTGTGGGTATTATATCATAAAACACATGTTAAATATTATTCTTGCCAACATTGTTGATTCATGGGATACAGTACATATGTCATAAAATATTTACATATGTTATATATAAGTTGATTAGTCAATTAATATCATGCATGATATTCACTTTTTTGCTCTTTTTATGTAGATGTTTAACGATGAAACACCACTCTGAAGGGGTAAGGAAACACTTAAAAGGGGGGGGGGGGGAGGGGGGGGGGAGAGGGGGGTTGAATAAGTGACTCTTTTTCTTTTCAAAACAAAGCTCAACAATAATGGAAATACAAGGTTATTTTTATCCTGGTTCGTTTAAACTCAAACAACTCCAATCCATCCATCAAGGTGATTTCGCCTTTCTCAACAAGGACTTAATCCACTATAATCAAAAGATTACAAACACACAACAACTATTGTGACTAATAATGCACAAGTAATCTTACAAGTGACTAACACCACTAAGACTTAAATCTAGTCCTAATCTACTTGAGAAATCTGACCAAACTTGGTCTCTCAAGGAACAATTACAAGAGTTTAATCTTACAGATAGTGAAATAAAATTTGCTTCTAATCAAGCTATATCACAACTGTGATTTTTCACTTAGAATAAATTGCACAAAGTGTATGAACAAAGAGTTTGTGAGCCCAAAATTTTTCACGTAGCTTCTTGCTTCTATTTTGAAATTGATTGGTTAGTTGGATTGTAATAAATGTCCTTCTATATATAGTAGGAACAAAAGAGACCATTGTTGCCTTCAGAAAAGTGGAGAGAACTAAATGCTTGCGTGTTTCCTTGCACTATTCCATTTTCCAAGAAACTAGCTTAGACACTTGAGTGCTTGCAGCCGTCTTTGCATTAATAAGCAAATGACATTTGTAAGAACATGTTTCCTGAAGCTTGACAAGACAAGTTGGCTTTAACGTTCTTTCAGAACTTGCTTCAACGTCTTGAATTCAGAACATGCTTTACTCATCTTCTAAGCAGTGCTTTGCTTGCTAAGAACTTGATCACCGCTTGCTTTCAAAATAACTTATGAACAACACTTGCTTTCAAGTAATCTTCTGAGCAAGGAATCCTGCTAAATGTTAGAAGATACATTTAAATAAATTGTCTTACCAGAGTCAGTAGTTGCGCTTAAAACAAAAATGGTTCTTTTATTAACGAACTTCTTCATATAATTTTTAGCTTAGCACATCAGAATGCTTCTGTCAGGACATTATCTGAAACATTCAAATACGTTCATCAGAGTATAAATTATCTAAAATATAATTTATTGTTATCATCAAAACTTTGAGATAGATCAGAACTAATCTTGTTCTAACAATCTCCCCCTTTTCGATGATGATAAAAATTATTCAAATATAGAAATAAAATATGATAAGAGATAAGAATCTCCCCCTGAAATGAATATTTCTATATATAAAACTTCCTGAGATTATTTATCAGAGTATGAAAAATATCTTCTTGGATTTCTTCAGAACTTCTTTTGAAGATAATGTTCAGCTGAAATACTCTTCCAGAGTTTAGGTGATACCTGCAAAAAAAATTCTTTGCACAGAAAGAAATCTTGTATTTTGTTAGAATGTCTGAGACTTAGTCCCATAACTGTTAAACAGAGATTAGTTCAAAATACTCATTTTCTCCCCCTTTTTGGCATAATCAAAAAGTATAAAAATAAAATAGTTGAAGAGCTTAAAAGTTTTCATAAAATAGCAAAAGATATCCAGAAGTACAAAACAACAAACAAAAGACAAGAAACAGAAAGACACTAGGATTTCTTAGTAACAAGAGCCATTAGAAGATTCTTGATCTCAGAGGCAGATTCTTCTTGTTTCATCATCCAGCTTCTGATTTCTTGATTTGTCTGGTCTTGCTTATCCAAGCGTTCATGAATGACTTCATTCTCCCTCTTGAGCTCATTCAGAGTATCCATGATAAGTGAGGTAGGACCAGAGGATGGCGAAGCTTTAGCATAAACAGGCTTTGGAGCAGCAACCGTTGAGTCAGAATGCACAAAGGTTGTAATCAGAGTGCCCAGATCCATTACAAGAGTTGGCACAGGTTTAGGAGCTGCCTTAACAGAAGGTTGATTCAATAGATAAATAGCCAATGGGTTTGAATCGTCAGAGGCATCTTCATATTCATCTTCTGATATGTCCATTGTATCAGCTGGTGTATCAACAATCATTAAAGAAGACTTCTTATTCCAAATGTCAGCAGCTTCTGACTTGAAAGCATGCAGATGTTTGGAAAAGTTGTCCAGCACCTGAAAGTGACATAAGTCCTGTAGCTTCAGTGACTCAGCATCTAGATTTCTTCTGAAAGTCTCCCACAGAAGATCCGTTGCAGCTGGGTTCACGCTTTTGGTACAATCTTCTTTCAGCAGATTCAACCATGCTTGAACTTATGTTAAAAAATTCTGAAACAATGTATTCACATCTGGCTGAACAGGTTTTGGGACAGCCTTCTTGAAAGTTTTGTTTTTCAAAAATTATAGAGATTCATAATCCACTACAGTTCTTAAAAAGCTAGCAGGTTCAGAATTTTTGGTTGGTTCAGGAGTGGCTGAATGGTCAGGTTGGTCAGCAAAGTTAGGTGGTGCTGATTGTTCATGAGGTTCGGATGATTCAAAAGTTTTAGGTGGTTCAACAAATTGGTGTTCTGGAATATGAGGGGGTGGGAGTATAGGTGAGTTTTGTGTTGGATGTTATGGTGAAGTAGGTGGAGTGATGTCAGGTAAAATGATTATTGTATTTTCAGGAGTGGGAATGGGGTTCTGATGTTGTGGTTGGTTCATGGCAAAAATGTTTTCAGATGGTAAGGTGAAAGGTGGTTTTTGTGTCGCCAGAGGAACGTTGATTCCTGGAATTCTCCAAGATCCAGCATCATACCATCCAGAGGGTCTTGGTGATAGAGGTCTGGGAGGAGGTCTTGAAAAGTGTTCAGCAGGAATGGGTTGAGAAACAGATGGTTCAGAGGGTTCTGAGTGAGAGGGTTCTGATTGAGAGGGTTCTGATTGGGTTTCAGAGTGTTCATCAGAGTCAAAGTCACTCAAGTCTGATAAAACTTGATTTCTTTGAGGGTTGTCAGCAAGAGAATCAGAGGGTAAGGTCAGGTCAATATCAACATCTATATCTCCTAAGGTTTTTGGGGGTTCAACAGATGTAGATACATTGACAGAATCATAAACAGTGATAGTTTCAACAGGTTTACCTGACTTCTTTTTCTTCTGAGGTCTGGAAGAAGGTCCTTCAACTGCTTTCCTCTTCAAAGATTCCTGAAGAACAACATTTGGAGCAGTTTGATTTCTTCCTTGGCACCAAGCTGGATCAATAGGTGTTCCAGTCTCTTTGCATATTTCAATGTAGTGCAGGATGATACGTGGATGATCTCCTGAGTTGAACAGAGGGAAATCAGCAATAGGTATCCTTCTTCTCTTCATAGTAGCTGACACATACGGAGTTGGTTCCACCAGTAGCCCGGATGATGATGTCATACCTTTCAACTTTTCTACTTTTAAATTATTTATTTATTACATTTTCATTAAGCTGATTTAATTTTATCCGCAGTTTGTCTCGAAACCATATTTGGGTTTGGACCATGAACCAAACCCCGAGGATGCAGCAATTTGGAGTGCAAAGACTGCAATCATACGGTTCAATGTTGTGTAGATGCACCACAACAACCATGTCAAGATTCAGTTTGGAATGCATCAAGAAATACCCGGCGATCCGACTTTTTTATCCCCGTGGCATCTCAAAAGGGTCGACGCCCAATGGGGTCTTACCAACTAGAAATATTTTGCTCCAGGATAGTGTAAGATGTGGCAGAGGCGTCACCGACATGTCTTGCAATTCCCAGTTTTCCTCAACCATGGTAATATGCGACACACGAATCAATATTTATCTTGGTACTGATCGGTTAGTACCCTAAAAATGCACGTGTCCATCCAATGTATTTGGTTGACCCACGAACACAATGGCCATAACCCTCATTTCCCTCAACAACAAACCCAACACGCATCAACCTCCCCCCCCCCCCCCCCCCGCCGAAACAGAACCACAAACACCCAACCACAGTCACCACCATAATACAATTACAGCCACATGCCCCACAACCAACCACAATCACCACCTCATTACCAATACCCCCATATGCCTCACATCCAACCACAATTTCAATCACAATACCAATACACCCGCATACCCTACACACAAATTCAGTCTTCTACATATCCCAATATGGGCCCCTCAACATCCAACCTTAGCCCTGATCTGGGATTGTCCGAAGATTATGAACCAACCGACCCAACTTACCATCAACCACAACATCACCAAAGCACCCAACATTCTCAATACCAAACACCCCAAGATCCATTTTCTTTCTACCCCCATACTCAGACGACCAATGCTACATACCAACTATGGAACCCCACCCACCACAAACACGACCAAACTTTAAGGGTATGGGCAACCGACTGTACCAAAGAGGATCTTCTAGATATGGAGATCTGACCGATTTCATGGATCCGGAACGCATTGACTTCGCTGGGCCATCGACCCTGCCACAACAGGAAACGCGACGAAACCCAGCACGAGAAAGGCGAGGACTGGGATGCGGAACCGAGGGTCATTACCGGGTTCCGGAGGACCACTGATTAATCTGTATTTTTTTATGTAATCGTTATGTGTGTAATCATATTGTGTAAATAAAAAGTCAATTTTGTTGATCCTATATCGTTTACGTAACGCACCGCATTTAAAATAAAAAATGTGAAAAATTGCCTCCCAATTGCACTAAGGCGCCATCTCACTTGGCTTAGGGCAAGCCTTTCACACCTAGGCGCTAAGTGAGATGGCGTCTCCCCTTTAAAATAAGGTGTAGACATCAACTGGGTTGGCTCCTCCCTTGTGGGATTTTCTGAAACATGATTATTTGCGTAGTTTTTTCCGAAACATGATTATTTGCGATTTTTTTAATACCTAGTTATTCCAAAAAAAAATTCTAAATAAGACTTATATTGTACTTGAAATCGACACTCATAATGAGAATAATACAATACTATTTCTCTCTTTCTCTTATTCGTTTCTACTCTTTTATTATATTGTTTTTCATTAATTTCATAACAATTATTTAATAATTAGTCTATATGAATTATATATTAGTCAGTAAATAATTATAATTATTATTATTAATATGTGAATTATATATTAGTCAAGAAAATAATAATTATAGTAAATAATAGTAATATTTATATTTATTAGAATAATTAAAATTTCTATTTTAAGAAAATCTCTATTTTTATTTATCCAATTTTATTGAAAAGTCGATGACCATTAGAACAAATGGTATTTCCAGAGATATATCTCTGAATTCACTCTAAAAAAAATCAAAAATACATCTCCGAACTAAACTTTTATAAAAAATGAAATTTGATGCGTCTTGATATGCCTTCGAAAATATGAGATATTTTGAAAATTTCGCCAAAACCCGAGGGTTGAGAGAATGTATAAGGCTAGAATGAGAAATTGCCAATTTTATCTTCCAATTAGTTTGAATTTCACTAAATCTATTTACAAACTTTCACATTGGCTCATTCTATTGACAATACTAAAAAAAAAAAAAAAGAAGCTAAAACTGTTTATTAGAATAATACATATTGAACTCTTAATTATATATTCCAACTAAATATCACCTAAACTTATAAGCAATAAAAAGTTTTTTTATCACACAATAAGCAATAAAGTTTGTGCAACGATTTTTGTGCAGATAGTTTGTTTAATACATAAATATTGCAACAATAATAATCATTTCTTCACCTTATCATTTGAAATGAAGGAAGAAATTATTACACGTCAATAACAATAATTAAATACACAAGCACAATAAGATACAAGTTCATTTCAAACGACAAAAGATACTATCCAAGATTCAAGAGTAAAATTATTAACGACAAAAGATATTGCAGTAAAAGAATGCAAAGGAAAATACTCTAATAACCAAGAGGAGCAGTTAAAGCAGCCTTAGATTCTACAATTTGTTTCTCTTGTTGAATGATACTCTCCAAATCAGCTTCGGAGGAGGACAATTGTTGCTTAAGTTCTTCCATATTTCGACTTAAAATGTGTATCTTGAAACGCACGACTTCAACATCCTCGACAATCTGTTTCTTGGAAACCAATAATTTTTGCAATGCATCTTGAGAGAATTCCAAATTAGGAAACAAAGCGCGCTTTTCAACACCATCCAACCAATCCTTGTCAAAAGTAAAACCGCGCACATCATGTAATAACTCGAGAAATTCAGAGTGGCAAGAACCTAACACATCCAACACACTATGGGTTTGGAGGAATTTCAATAGCTTAATTAGGAACTTGTATGCATGGCCCTTATATCCGTTACTATGTTTGTCACTTAGAAGAACTGAAGGATGCTTAACAAGAAAATCAGTCAACAAAGACAAGTTCTCGTAATCCAAATGCTTCTTGGAAACCAATTCCTCAAGCTTCCGCGTGACAAGATAAGGAGAACTTAAATCTTGCACTTTTTGAGAAGGGTTCCCTAATAATGAAGAAAAGACTAGATAAGACTAAAAAAAAATGTTAAAAAAATTAAGAGAGAAAATACCTTCAAAATGCATTGAAGGAGCATGAAATGCAATATTGCTAGAAATTTGTTCCTCAACAATTGGGCTTTCTTTCATGACAACATCTTCATATAGAGAAAGTGAACAAAAGGTGGGAGGGAAGAGAGTGCAACATCAAAATCAAAAGGGTGATAAGATAACATAAGAAAATAAAATTGGTCTAAACAATCGTCACCTCGATCATTATTAATCATAGTAGTTTCTAGAGAATCTCTAACATCAACATGTTGTTCCTACACATATTCAATAAAATAAATGATAATATCAATATCCAAAATATTAATATTCAGAAAACATGTTTGATTCAAAGACATTTTCATCCTAATTGTAATTAGATGTGAGTAGCTTGAATAAACATATTGATATTGACCTGTGAAGAAGTCAACCCGTGCTCTAATGTTGCTTCAACTTCAATCCCAACACCAACCACAAAAGCTTTTGTGGTCTCTGCACTTGAATTTTCATTACCAGTATCGTAACCCTTGGTTCTATCTTCTAATTATCGAAAAATAGTTTTGATTAAAATCATTAGATAATAAGTCATAAATATAACAATAAAACCATAATGTACACTTATGACTATTTTACACCCATTTCAGAGGAGATTTAAAAATGTTTCTAGAAGGACACGCCTAATAGTAAATATTTTACCACTTTTATAAAGCTTTTATTAGTTAGGATATATGTAACTCTATAAATCCTTTCGTTTTAAAATACTTATATGCACATTTCTACTCTAAACGCTTTAATTATTTAATTTTTTAACCATTAAAACAAAGATGTCGTAACATACAATTACATAATTGATGGTGAACAATGGAGGATTTAAGGTATGTGGAGAAGAAGACAGTGAAAGAAGATTTAGGGTATGTGAAGAAGAAGATAGTGAGAGAAGAAGAGAATTAGAGACACAACGAGAGTAATTAATGGTGAGAATGAAAAATTCTATTAATTTGAGATGAGAATGCCTCAGAGGAACTTATACAAGTGTTATACAACAATTGAGACCTAAAACAACTCACTAAAGTACAAGAAAAAAAATCAGGCTTGTAATCGGTTAACATAAACCGTTAAACGGTTAAACAGACCAAAACAAAAACTTCAAACAGTTAGTGTAACCGGTTAAAACGTATGCGTAACCGGTTAACGCCAACTCAAAAGTTATTTTTTTGCTTCCAGAAGGGTTTTTTCTTCAAAGTGTAACCAGTTACACCCCCTGTATTAAGCAATTATAGCACTTGAATTATCAGGATTTCATCCAACACACCACCTTAATTCAAGTGTTTCAAGTCTTACATACTCATGTTCATCCTCAACCTCTTGAACACATCATTTGTGACTCCCTTAGTCAACAAATCAACAACTTGATCCTCACTTCTACAATATCTCATTCTTAACTTGCCTTCACTAACAAGCTCCCTCAAGTAGTGAAACCTCGTCTCAATGTGTTTACTTCTCACACGTGCTATTGGGTTCTTAGCAAGATTAATAGTTGAAATATTATCAACCAAGAGTGTGACAGCTTTACCCATTACTGCCCAACTCTTTCAATATATTCATTAGCCATACGGCTTGACACGCACATAATGAAGCGACAATATACTCGACCTCACAAGACGAGAGTGCCACTACCGGTCCCTTCTTCGAACACCATGAGATTGAAGCTCCATCGAACATAAAGATGATCCAGGTGTAGACTGACGATCATCTTTATCTCTGCACCAATTAGAATCGATAAAACCAAGAAAATTGCATTTTCTTCCTGTATCCGCTGCGAGAAAGAGAATTTAGCAACCAACATATCCTTTGATGTATCTCAGGATTCTCTTGACTGCTGCCAAGTGAGACACATTCAGTATCTCCATGAATCTACTTGCAATACCAACACTAAACACAAATTCTAGCCGCATATTGCACAAGTAACATAACGATCGAATCAACCTTCTATATTGAGTAGGATCTACGTTCTTCTCCTCTTCATTCTTGGACAACTGAAACCTTGGTTCAGCTGGTGAAATGACAGTATTAGAATGCTCCTTATCATACTTCTTCAATATCTTAATAGTATATCTCTTTTGATGCATAAGTAGTCCCTTTTTGATGTATCTCAGGATTCTCTTGACGACTTTCAAGTGAGACACATTCGGTCTCTCCATGAATCTACTCGCAATATTGACACTAAATGCAAAATCTGGCTGCATATTGCACAAGTAACGTGATGATCTAATAAACCTTCTATATTAAGTAGGATCTACATTTTACTCCTCTTCATTCTTGGAGAGCTGCAACCTTGGTTCAACTGGTGTAATGGCAGCATTACAATGCTCCATATCACACTTCTTCAATATCTCAATGGCATATCTCCTTTGATGCATAAGCAGTCCCCTTTTGATGTATCTCAGGATTTTCTTTATTGTTGCCAAGTGAGAGACATTCTGTCTCTCTATTAATCTACTCGCAATATCGACACTAAACGCAAAATTTGGCCGTATATTGCATAAGTAATGTAATGATCCAATCAACCTTCTATATTGAGTAGGACCTACTTTCTGCTCCTCTTCACTCTTGGACAACTGCAAACTTGGTTCAACTAGTCTAATGGCAGCATTACAATGCTCCATATCACACTTCTTCAATATCTCAATGGAATTATCTCTTTTGATGCATAAGTGTTTACCGTGGTTATTGGTAAACAACCGCTGATCCTCCAAATTGTTACTTATTTGGTTACTCGCAGGATCGATCAGATTGATCCTAAGACATAGGTTGATTTTGAGGTTTTGATTAAATTGGATAATGGTTAAATGACAAGAAAATAAAGAGGCTTTAAGTAAATTGCATGAAGAAATAGGCTTGGTAAAATAAATGAAGGCTTGAAATAAAGGGCTTCGACAGGGAAAGTAAAGAAGAAAGCAAGTAAAGTTTCTGGAAAGTAAATGACTTTGATTAATAAAAGTGGTGTTTCACACATACATTCTCAACAATTCTTTCTCACACGCTGGGTACTCGAATCTATATGAGTGACTTTGTATATAATTGTGAACACACGCGAGAAACTGCGTGAACTACTACTATTTATACTAAAACATCCCAAGTAACCGTCGGGCAGTTACACTGCTTCGAGATGATTCCACTTGGCACGTTCTCAATGTTCGACGCTCCAGATCTTTGCACGTTGCACTTGGTAACCGCTGGAAACCGTTTTCCCTCCAAACGCTTGAATTTCAAACCGTTCCACTCTGAACCATCGAACATCTTCGTCGAGAAGCATCTTCGACGAGAAACACCTTCGACGTCGAAGGCAACCAACTTCTCCCTTGGAAGAAATCTTCTAAGTACATTGTCATCTTTCGATGGGCATTTCGACAGACCCAGCTGATCGAAAACATCCTTCAGCTTTAATGGCTGATATTAATGAAACAAGGGTGTCGAATTTAAGAGCCAACAAATTGCCCCCCAAGAATGCCTTATTTCGACTCTGAAAGAAAAAGGCATTCTTTGAAATGCCATTCGACACCTGTCTTTTCATTCTTAGTCACAAATTAAATTGTGCACTTTTTGTTGTCTTCTACCAACCACTGACAATCCCAAGGAAAAGCCATCATTCATCCGTACCTAAGACGTCACTTCAGTACGGCGTGCAGTGTGCCAAACGTCTTTTCACAAATTGTCATCATGACAATTCCCAAAAACGAGGGCGCACGCTGCACCCTTCCATTTCTGCAGAACGGCTACAACAACAGGGAGACGCCACGTGTACCACTACCTTCTGCAACATTAAATGGCATTTAATGTCCTCGAATTTGGGGATTTACCCAACCACTATAAATAGCGGTAAGTACCCATTGTGGGACTTTTTACGCTACCTTGCTTTCAGAATTCCTCATTTGCATACAAACTCTTGTCAACTTTGCAAACCCCCTGTTCTTCACTTCGTCTTCAACCTTAGTACCAACAATGGCATCTGGTTCTTCCAACGCTCCTAGCGCCAACACTCCCTCTGGAAATGTCAAACCTAGGATTTTCTCCACTGCTCCCGTAGTGACTCCCACGGGCCAACGAAGGGTCCCTGAGCCTTTGAACATTGTTGTACGTGATGCTTATTCACGCCACCTCATGATTCCGGTTGGATATTCCAACCAAATCTTTGCTATGTCTGGCCCATTATACCCAAGCATCGCTGAGGCCATGAAGATCAAAAGTTACTTTCCGGTACTTGAGAGACTCAAACTGGTTGGATGCTCCAAGAAAGATGCAGAGGATAATGAAGATCCTGCTAAAGAGAAAATCGACCTCCGTTTCTTCAATAAAGGTGTTAGGGCTTTCAGGTCTGGCCCTAGCCTCACTCCTGATTATAGTGCTTGGCTGGAAAAAATGGAGAAACGCCAGGCTTCGATCTGGAAAGACATGGGGATATTCGACCTGGTTATGCTGTCGAAGACAGGTCTTAACTATTCCCCAGAGATGTTGATAGCTTCTTTACTCTTCTGGGACTACACCCATTTCACCTTCCATCTTCCCTGTGGAATGCTGACTCCCACGCTCTTCGACGTGGCCGCCATCACTGGCCTTCGACCCACTGGGGACTACTTCGACCCGGAGGAAATGTCGGAGGATCAGATTGGATTCTCTGCCACAAAACCAACCTACACCACCTTCATCAATCACTACCACGATAAGTCGACAGATGCTGTGTCAGATGTCGAACATATTGCGTTTCTAGCCTTATGGCTGACACGCTTTGTGTTTTACTCCAAGTCCTTACAGGTGACCAAGAAGATGGTCACTCTCGCCACTCAACTCCACCATGGCCAAAATATCTGTTTGGCAGAATTGATTTTGGCGAGTCTGTATGAGTCGATTAGCAACGGAGCGACTCTTCTGAAGATCATCGAGAACAGAGCCAGTCTGCTGCTTGCTGGACCTTTTTGGCTGCTTCAGCTGTGGCTCAATGCCACCTTTGAGTCTTTCTTGCCTAAGAGGATTTAAATAAATGAGCAGGCTCCAGAAATAGCAAACAGACGCGTCGAAGGCACCAGATTGGCTCTGTTAACTCCGACGGAAGATGGGCTGGAGCTTCAACAAACTTTTACAAACTTCATCTTGATGTTTGCTAAAAGGAAAGAGTTTGCTTCGACCATGGCTCCGTTTGCTCGACGAAAGGTTGGCCCATAGTGGTTCATAAGGCCACATCCCAGGACGTCGAGTGGTCCTCAGGTCGACGAACATACAACAGTGTGGGAGGCATTTCTCACACCAAGAATAATGCCCCAGCGATTCAAGAGCTCTAAGACTCACTTGAGTCTGATCGCGTATCAACCAAACCTGGTGTCTCGCCAGTTTGGTATTATTCAAACACTACCTTCTCCAATTTTTCCCAGGGAGAAGTCTATGTTATACTTCTGCAACGACTACACTGAAGAAGCTGCCACTAAGCATATCGGCAGATATGCTGGTCGAACAGTTCTTTCGTTGTTTGACTATCAGCTTAACTTTCTCTGCTCACCATCCTTCGAGGAGTGGTGGAAAAGTTACTACGCTGAGGAGTTTTTCGACGAGAAGGACTTCGTGGATGAGCTTCAGAAATCTTTTGTCCTTGTCTTGGACAAAATAAAGAAATGTAAGTTCATCCTTCCAAATTACTTTGTCTTTCTCTTTCGACTGCTAGCCTGTTAATTATTTTGTCTACTTTCAGTTGTTCGAAAGCCTGCAGCCAAGAAGGCTGCAGAAGGCCAACAGGGAGGAGGCCCCTTAACAAAACCTCCACCACCGGCGAAGACTATAGCGCCGGCGAAGACCACAACAAACCAACAGGGGGAAGGCCCTTCGAAAAAGCCTTCTGCATCGGTAACCAGACTTTCATTATTTTCTTCTGGCTTTAACTTTTTGACTTTCGATGCAACTTCTAAATCGAACTCCAATTGGTTTTTAGGCACCTTCTCCCAAGAAACGGCCAGTACTGACGGTCGAATCCGGGAGTGACGAAGAAGATGGTTCTCCCCCTACTCCTCTAAAAAGGCGAAAGCTGAAGAAGGACGTTCCTCTTCCTGAGGCTCGAACAATCAGAATAAAGGTTGCTAGGAGAAAGCCCAGGCCACCTCCAGTAATCATTGAGGAGCCAACGGAGGAGGAATTAAACGTTCTTCTCAATAAACCTGTCGAAAGCTACAATTCCAGCCCTGGGGCTGAAGCTACTTTACAGGTAATTTCTTTGATCCCTTTGTAACTCAGGTGTCGATACCTACGTTCGATTATGTCTCTTTCGAATTTAGAAGATTCTTCTTCTTCTCTTTTCAGGACACCATTGAAAGCTCAGCGCCAAGGACTTCTGAAACATTGGATTCTGCTGAACTCAGCAGGCCACAAGAAAAAGACTTGGCGAACGATGAAGCCAATACTGAAATAAATGAAGCCAATACTGAGACAGCAGAAAAACCAACAGAAGATCCACAAACAGAAGAGCAACAACCAAAAGAGATTCAGGTGGTGGATCTGTTAGAAGAAAATCGTGACGAAGGGGACCACGGTGACGGTGGCGAAGAGGATCAAGGTGACGCTGGCGAAGGGAACCATGATGACGCTGGTACTTCCGCAGTCCGAGTCGAAGAGAGTCAAGTCGAGGCAAATGCTACTCAACAGCCTCAAACCCAAGACAACGCTGTTGCAAAGGCTGTTACCTCAACAAAGCATAGGTCGAAAGAAGACTTAGAACTCTTGAAGCAAACTGATCCTGTTAGCTATCTGAACTCCATCATCGAGAGCAAAAGTTCGTCTGATGCTAGTCAGGAGGTTCCTACTCTGTCGGGGAAGTCCACTGAAACTTCTCCTCTCGATGAGGCTTTGACGAAGGTTAAGGCTCAGTTTTTCAAGAAGGACTTGATGAAAGCTTTGGAGGGGGACCCTACTGCTCCATCATATTTGGGGGCTGTTTTGAATGCCGTAGACTTGTTAGATGTGCCTCCAGAAGTTTCAGGCTTTATCATGGAGTTACACTCCATTATTGATCAAGTCTCAGCAGATTATCGGTGACAAAGGGGCTTTAATAGCCAGCTTGAAGTGTTATATGGCAAAAGCTCTTCTGCATGGACTGCTGTAGCAGAGACAACTTCTCGAATTGCGGAGTTGTCGAAGCAAAAAGCATCTAAACAAGAAGAAGTTGATGCCATCGATCGAGAGAATGCTTCCCTCAAGGCGCAAATCGAAGAAATAGAGGCTAAGATAAATTCCAATACTAAGCGCAAGGAGGAACTTCTCTCGACTGTTCCAGACACCGAAAGTCAAGCTGAAATCACACAAGGCCTAGAATTTGCTGAGAAAGCTCAAGCCTTCGACGATCAAATTGCCAAGCTTGCGCAGGCGAATGCCTTGTGCAACAAAAGATTGGAGCTGCAGCAAACCAAATACCTTCGACTCAAGGACTCCATCCCCTTCTGATTGATTCAGCCTTTTAACCATATTTTGTAATATGTATTCGACAACATTGCCATTTTGGCTAATTTATAAAAACTTTCCATTTTGGCTTCTTTATGGTTAATTTAGTCGTTACTTGTTATTTATTTTTATCTCTTGGAGTGTAGGTTTGTACTTTTTCAAATATTTACCATTTACCCTCAAGAGCCTTTTATCTTCACCTAGCTCTTCGACTTCATAGGCTCCACCAGAGAAAGTCTGGATAACTCTGAATGGTCCTTCCCATTTGGGTGACCATTTTCCCATGCTTCGATCCCTTCGATCCATGGGGAGAATCACCTTCCAGACTAGTTCTCCAGGCGAAAATGCCTTAGGTTTCACCTTTTTATTATAAGAGTCTTCTACTCTTTTCTTCTGAAGCCTGAGTAGGTCAAGAGCGCGCAATCTTTCTTCGTCTAAATCCACTAGTTCGTCTAACATCATATCCCAATAAATTTCAGAGGGAATATCATAATGTCTCTGAACCCTTGCAGATTGAAGACAAATTTCTACTGGCAACACTGCGTCATGGCCAAAAGTTAGCCTATATGGTGTTGTACCTATGGCTTCTTTTGGGGACGTTCGACAAGCCCACAAAATCTGGTCTAACGTCTTATGCCAATTTTTTGGCTTCTTCCCAACATGCTTTTTTATCAAGCCAATCACTACTTTGTTCGCTGCTTCGACTTGACCATTTTCCTGTGCATAATAAGGCGTTGATGTTAGGAGTTTGAAACCTGTTTCCTGAGCGAATTCCTGCATCTTTCGACCGGTGAAAACTGATCCTTGATCAGTTGTTATAGTCTCAGGGATTCCAAATCTAAAGATAATGTTCTTTTGAATAAATTCAATGACATTTTCTTGGTCTACATTGACTAAAGGGATAGCTTCGATCCACTTAGTAAAATAATCAATGCCTACCAATATATACTTCTGACTCTTTGATGATGCTGGTCGAATCTCTCCAATGAGGTCCAACGCCCATCCTCTAAAGGGCCAAGGTTTCACTATCGAGTGAAGTTCGCTTGCTGGTACATGTTGGATGCCTGTATGGACTTGACATTCTTGGCAACCTTTAGCGAACTCGACACAATCTTTCAGCATAGTGGGCCAGTATAGTCCTTGTCGAAACAACAACCATTTCATCTTATGGCCTACTTGGTGAGCCCCACATGCTCCAGCGTGCGTAGTCGAAAGGGCTATATATGCCTCAGTTTCACTTAAACATTTTAGCAATACCCCTTCAGGCGTCTTTTTAAATAACTCATTACCCATGAGTACATAGCTCAACGCCCTGTACTTTGTTTTTCGTTCTGTCGAAGCTCCTGGATTTTGAAGATAATCCACAATGGGCTTCCTCCAATCTTGCTCTGACAAATTATCTATGAACGAAATTTCAAAGTTACTTTGATCAGCATATCCTAGTCTTATCGATTCCAAGTCTGTTGGTGATAGACAAGTTGCTTTTATCTTTTCTCGAACTTCGATTGCTCTTTGTAATCTCGTTTTTGAAATCTTGTAACCAGATGCAATTTGTGCCAAGTCGTTGGCTATTTGATTTTCCAATCTGGGTATGTGTCGAATATTGACCATTTCAAATTTTTTCAATAAACGATTTGCTATCACAAAGTACATAATGAGATTTTCTCTTATGCATTTATATTCTTTTGTGACTTGCTTAATGACTAACTCTGAGTCTCCCATTATTTCGACTCGAGTTGCCCCCAATTCCAACAATATTTCAAGGCCAGTAATTAGAGCTTCATACTCAGCCTCATTGTTCGAACAAGAACCTGATATCTTGTACTTGAATGTTGTTGGAATTTTTTCTGGAGAAATGATCAAGACTCCTACTCCTGTTCCATCTTTATGGCTAGAACTATCGAAGTAGAATTTCCAAGGTTCTATCTCCACATAATTAATATCCTCAACTTGAATTGAGTGGTCGACTATAAAGTCTGCAACCACTTGTCCTTTCACTGCCTTAAGAGGCATAAAGGTCAAGGAGTATTCAGTTAATGCTAGTGCCCACTTGCCAATTCGACTGTGCAAGATAGGTTTCGACAACATGTACTTGAAAACATCAAAATGAGACGAAACATACACATCAACTGGTTTTATATATTGCTTGAGTTTTGTACAAGAGAAATACAGACATAGACACAATTTTTCAACTTCGCTATATCTAGTTTCTGCATCGTTCAAAACTCTACTAAGATAGTAAATGGGTCTTTCGACTCCATTCTCATCTTCTTGGGCTAACATGCTTCCCTTAGTTTTGTCGGATGCAGCTATGTACAATCTCATACTCCTATTGCTACAAGGAGGCACCAAAATAGGTGGCTTAGTGAGGTACCCTTTGATTTTGTCGAAGGCTTCTTGTTGCTCTTGCCCCCATTCGAACCCCTCTTTATTCAGTCGAAGTAAGGGTGAAAAGGCTTGAGCTTTCCCACTTAGGTTAGATATAAATCTCCTTAAGAAATTTATCTTGCCTAACAGAGATTGCAGTTCCTTCTTATTCGATGGCGCTTTCGCTTCCAGAATAGCCTTCGTCTTGTTCTGGTTGATTTCGATTCCTTTCTTGTGGACAACGAAGCCCAAGAAATCTCCAGCTTTCACACAGAATGCACACTTCAAAGGGTTCATCTTCAGACCATGTTCTCTCATTCTTTCGAATGATTGTCGAAGGTGGTCAATATGAATCTTCCTGGAAACAGATTTTATAACAATGTCATCAATATATACTTGCATAAAAGTGTTAATAAAATCATGGAAGATAGAATTCATTGCTCGCTGGTATGTTGCCCCAGCGTTCTTTAGGCCAAAAGTCATCACTACCCATTCGTAAGTGCCTAGAGCCCCAGGGCATCGAAAAGCTGTTTTCGACACATCCTCTTCAGCAATGAATATTTGATTATATCCTGAATAACCATCGAGCATGCTCAGGTATTCATAGCCAGCGGTAGAATCGACTAGCATTTCCGCCACAGGCATAGGATATTCATCTTTGGGTGTAGCAGCATTCAAATCTCTGAAATCTATGCACACCCTCAATGTACCATTTTTCTTAATTACTGGCACAATGTTTGCAATCCATTCGACATACCTTGTAACGCGTATGAACTTGCACTTCAGCAGTCTTTCGACTTCCGTTTTGATCTTCGACAGTATTTCTGGAGCGAAGCGTCTTGGACTTTGCTTGATTGGCTTCTTCCCAGGTTTGATTGGCAACTGAAGTTCTACCAATCCTCTGTCGAGACCAGGCATCTCGTCGTAATCCCATGCAAAACAGTCCCTGAACTCTTTCAACAATTGGATTACTTCCAACCTAAGTTCTGGGTCAATTTTGGCACTGATGTAAGTTGGCTTTTTCTCTGACCCTTCGCCTAAGTTGATTTCTTCTAAAGGATCTTGCGCTAACATTTTAATGTTGTTCGCTAAGGGGTCCTTTTCGAAGCCCAAAGGCTCATCGTCATAGATGGCGTCGAGCCTCTGTTCCTGCATTCCTTCTGGCATGATATCAGGAGGTTCTGGATCAAAATCCTTTCCTGGACCTGCAGCAGATAACTGTTGATCATTGGCCTGTGTGGCCATGTACTTTACTTCGGCTTCGAGAGCCGTTATCATCTTTGTTTCGGCTACATAAGCCGAAATTCGCTTCAAAGATTGTGACTCAGTCATTATCACTGAATTCACTTCCCCAACCAGTTGGTTGGATATCAGTTAAACCACTGAAGTCTATGTGGGACAAGTCTTCTCTGTCCCATTGAAAACCATGCTCAGGATGCAGGTATAGGGAACAAAAAGTGTTTGGCGCTGGTGCCAAGTCGAAGTCAGGTGTTGGACATGGCCCTATGTGAGCCAAGTTCTTGTCGAAATCTGCCAGCCCTAGGTGATTCACTTCGCCCAGGTAATAGCTTTGATCCGCCTCTATGTTTTCGACCATCCCATCTGGACGCCATAGCAGCAACCTCTGGTGCATTGATGATGGCACAGCTCCAACACCATGAATCCATTCACGGCCCAACAAAAGATTATAGTTAGGTTTGGCCGATATGACCATAAACATTGTTGGTCGAAGGATAGATCCTACCTTAATATCCAATTGGATCACTCCCATAGTGGTCCCTATGCCGCCCTCATAGTTCGACAGGACCATGTTGTGAGGCTTGATGTCCTCATCCCTTTTGCCAATTTTCCTTAGCATAAAGTGAGGAATAATGTTGATGGTTTCCCCACAATCCACCAAGATTTTATTCACTGTAGTTTCTTCGAGTTTAGCCCTTATAAATAAAGGCTTGAGGTGATTTTTCATCGCCTCTGTAGGTGGTTCGAAGAACCCATTTTGTTCCTCAGTAGTGCCATTGTCCATGACGAAATAGCACACTGGCCTATGTTTGGCCATTTCTTGCTCCACTTCCCAGTCACTTGTTTCGACCTCCACCTGTCGGTTGAACTCTCTGGGCAGCACTGAGACTATATTCACCATGATGTCCAAAGTATCATCAGACTCAGAACCATCTTCGTCTTCAATTTCACCTTGGTTAGGCCAAACTAGCCTGTTGGTTACTGGCTCTCTTTCCAGAGGTTTCCTTTGCTTCCTTAGAGGAACATTTGAACTGGTTTCTGCCTTTGGTTCATTGGCAGCCTCCCTCTCAGCTTTTCGTCTCCTTTGGTATCTCCTCTGTTATACCCCAAAATTTGCCCTCCCATATTCCTTAAGAAATTGCCAAGTCAAGGTCACAAAATTCCCCAAGGGTTGTGCAGATCAACTGTTTCCTATACAGTCAAAATTAGGGTTTTGAGTCTGATCAAGAAAAGGAAGTTTTCAAAGGCTCAATCAAGTCTCATATGCTTACAAACATGGTCAAGCATCCCCATATCAAGTTTCAAGGCATTCAGTTCAAGATTGCACAGTCAAAACCCTAAATTGCACTACAGTCAACTGTAGGGGCAAAATGGTCATTTGACGGTCAAAAGTTCAAATTTTTGGTCAATATATCATTTTGAAGCCACAAACATCATTTGATCAATGCTTGATCATGATTCTCAAAATTTGGCTCAGAAATCATCAAAGATGCAAAAGTTGCTATATTTGGACAGCTGAAAAAGTCAACTGAAATTGACCAGGGCATAACTTTCACATGGATTATCAGAAAAATTCCATCCAAAGCTCATTTTGAAGAGAAAGACATTTCCTACAACTCATCTTCATACTTCAAGTCCAAGAAATGCTCTCACAAAAAGTTATCAATTTCAACATTACAGGTCATTTTCAAAAGTCAACAAAAAAGGACTTTAAGTCAAAGACCATAACTTGAGATTGGTAAATCAAAATGACATGGGACCAAAGGCATTGGTTAAAGGACTCAAAGACCTTTCCAAAATGTCCAAGAACATGAGAAAATCTTAAAAATTGAGCAAGTTATGCCTTGTAGAAGTTGGGAAAATTTTGTGAAATGGCAAAAGTCAACTATCCTTGAAAATCCAATTTTGACAAAAGGGCCCCATTTTTCTCACTTTGTCCATCCTTGTCATGCCACACACGTGGCCCATGGTTGATTTCAAGACCAAATGTTGACTTTTTTATTTTATTTAATTTTTGATGATTTAATTCATTTTAATTCATTGAAAATTCAAATAAAATTTAAAAATCAATGTAATGGTGTCAAATGAATTTGGACAAGTTCTATGTATCATGAACCAATTCAAAAATCAGGCCAAGGTTCATTTACACACTAGGTCTAGGTTTTGGCTAGAAATTAGGAAAAAATGGTTAATGAACAAACCCTAAAGCCAATTCCTTCTCAAGCATGGATTAAGGTCAAATAGCAAGCCTATTCAATTGCATAATGATCATTCAGTCCAACCCTAACTGGAACATAGCACAAAACTCGTTCAAAGACCATTTGGCAATTTGAAAAATGGACCATAAAATGCAAATCTGATTTCAGGGCTAGGGATCTTTTCAAGCCAAAATTTTTATACCATTAGCATCCTTAAGCAACTCTGAACACGTTCCAATCAATCTCAAGCACAAAAGCTTCAGGAATTGACGCCTAGGACTCAGACTGCATTGCAAGAAATTCACAATCGTATAGCATTTTTTAAGCACTTTTACAACATTCTATGCATTGCATCATGTTTGTTTTGAGCTTCTGAAACTAACCCTTATGCTTGATTGAAGTTTTGCACATTGTACACAAAGATGCCATGGCTGAGTATTAGGGTTCGTGAGATTCAAAATTAGGGATTCCTAAAACAAGAAAAATTAGGACTCAGCAATGCTACCATTGCATCCAGCACACCAAGACGAAGGGATTGGCATACTCGCGAACAATTTATGATGCCCAGGGTTCTATTCGCTATTTTCTTGAAAACCCCCTAAAGCAACGTTTCAAAACCGTTGCCTTCTTTGTTTATGTTTCAGGAAATTGGAAGGGACGATGGCGTGGCACCAGTGGATTGGCTGAGCTTGAATTCGCGCGCGTTTTAAATAAGCACTAACCATTTTCTTTTATATATTTTATTAACTATTATATGTTAAATGAAATCAACATAGCACAGCTGGCCAAGACACGCGCATGTAATCTCAATGACCTGGGTTCAAGTCCCAGGTCCTGCAAAAATTCAATACCATTTTTCCTTTCCAGGTTCCATGCAACGCTCATATTGATGCTCACCATACACTTCAGCATCAGCCTATCCACGTGTCCCAGGAAACTTATCAAATGGTCCAGAACAAGGGCATATGGTGGAGGCCAGTCAAAGCATCACACTGGATCCAGAAAGTCAACAAATTCTCACAAAAATGGGCCAGGCCTTTCTAATTAACACCCTCCAAATTGGGGTTCCCTCACCCTGGTTTGCATACTTTGATTATTTTTTTTTTATTTTTTATCTTTTTATTTATTATTTCAATTGTCATGTTTTATTGTTTTATTTAATTAATTCTTACAAAAATATAAAAAACACTAAAAATACAGAAAAGGACAAAAAATATATGATTAATTTTGATTCTTTTTTTAATAAATTAAAATGTAATTCATTTAGTTTAATTAGGTTTTAATGTTAATTTTAATTCTTTTTTTTCATAATAAAAAATCCAAAAAAAGGTAGAATTAGGTTGATTATTAATTTTTTACATCTTTTTTAATTTTCTCCTTTTTTCTCACAATATTATTATTTATTATTTATTTTCTATAAATCAAAAATTGTACATAAATTGGTTTAGAATTTAATTAGGTTAGAAATTAAATCTTTTTCATAATAAACTTAAAAAATGATAGAACTAGGATTTTAATTTTAATTAACTTTTCTCTTTTTTCTTTTAAACCTAAAAAACACAAAAACATTATTTTTCATTTAATTTTTAATTTTAAAATTCCTTGATTATTTTAATTATCTGTTAAAGGGTCCAATGCCCTATTTTTGTTTAGTCTTTATTTCGCGCATTTATTTTATATTGTTTAAATACCTCTGTATATGCCCCAAAGCCTTGTAATAAGTTTAGATTTATCTCTCGGACTTTTTATTTATTCGCTTTATTTTATTTTCAGTCAAATCGGGTTCGGTTTTTTTGGCGATGTGGACCCGCGCCAGTTGTAATAGTCTAGATTTAAATTCCCGCAAATATAACTGTTAATAAATATGCATGAAAGAATGAATGCCCGAAAATAAAATTGAATCGTTAGATCACCAATGCATGACAAGACAAATAATGAACTGAAAATGACACACAATTCGCACACACCACCCCTAGGGTACGCCTCACTGTTGCCTTTCGAAAGGTGGTCGTCAAGTAGAAAACGTCTTAGTAAGTCCTCATGGTCCAGGAACCTGGCATGAGGGTAGCTTCTGAGGTGTCTTCCTATTGCTCCGGTGACCACCACGTCCCTAAAACTCGAATTGACCCGAACACCTCCAACGGTGGTGCTACCTACCTCTCAATGGTGGGATGGCACTACCTAAAGGACATTTGCACAAACTAATTCCTTAGGGTAGGTAGGTTCTTGTAGGTACTTGCTCTAATTTCAAACCAAACAAAAACTCTTTTCACCAACACCTTTCAAAAACTTTCAAAACAAACTTTTCAAAACACTCTGACGTACGAGTCGAACTGAAACTTTTCAAAGAATATTTTTGAAACCCACATTGAAAAGCAAACAAATAATTTTGAAAACACATTGAGCAAGTACCTAAGAGCCCATGGATAAACCATGGATAGAAAGGGTGCTAATACCTTCCCTTTCTATAACCTACCTCCCGAACCGAGAGCAATCTCTTTATAAGGAATTTTTCTGTGCTTTTGTCCTTTCCCTTTGGAGAAAATAAAAGACGGTGGCGACTCTTGCTTCCGCGACATTTCGCGAACCAGCTTTAAAACAGTCAGTTCCAGATCCACCGATCACAGAACTGGCGACTCTGCTGGGGACAAACTTAAAGTGAGGTGTACCTTAGGGCTAGTTACAACTGTGTTTTCAATTGCTTTCCTTGTATGCTTTTAAATTGTGGGTTGCTTGGGAGTTCTATAGATCCTAACCCGGATCTGGGGAATACCTTCTTAGAAAGTAGCAACAAGGCTGTGAGGGAACTGTGCGGGGTATACCGACATGGTTGAAGCAGTCTGCTACGTTGATGTGGCATTTTGGTGTGTACCGGTAACCCTTGAGTCAGTCAAGGAGAGTACGGGGCCTCCATGTGGTGTCATGAAGCATCAACAAACCTTAGGAACCTTAATTGAACCATCTTGGCCTCTTTAGGGTAGTGAGATAACTGACTTTGGTGCAGTCCGAGGTT
Organism: Vicia faba; assembly: GCA_948472305.1. Taxonomy (NCBI): domain Eukaryota; kingdom Viridiplantae; phylum Streptophyta; class Magnoliopsida; order Fabales; family Fabaceae; genus Vicia; species Vicia faba. The sequence goes on from OX451737.1 coordinate 19,409,444, forward strand.
GGTTGATACTCGATACTACACTCAATTGAGGGTTGCTTTCCTGGAATATTTCGGTCGCCAGTTCAGTGGCTAAATCGAAACGATGAACAATGAAAGCAATCCCGTGATATTGGGAACCTTAGAACCCGGTTACTTTGATTAGGACAGGTTGAACCCACCAACTTCAAGAGGGTACTACCCAGACCCCATGCTGGCCTTAAACCTTAAGGGCCTGTCTTGTGTGCCTTGTGTGCCTTACATGTTTGTCTTTGTAAATATCTGTGTTTAATCATAGCATCATGACATCATCCAGCATCATATGCATTAACTAACCATTTCAGGGGTTCGAATTTTCATCTTTGTTCTTGTTTTGTAGGACATGGAAACTGTTCGTAGAAAGACAATTCCAATCAGTCTTGTAAGGATCCCTCCTCAGCTTAAGGAACTTACATCCAGGATTCCTGAGAACTCTTCATTCAGTGAAAGGCATGGAAGCCTCATCAGCTTGGTCAACACCAACATTGAGGAAGATATGATAAAAGTCCTGTTCCAGTTCTTTGATCCTCTGCATCACTGCTTTACCTTCTTGGACTATCAGTTGGTACCTACATTGGAGGAGTTCTCCCGACTCCTGAAGATCCCTATCCTTGATCAGCTACCCTTCGACGGTACAGAAAAGGAACCTAAGCTTGAAGAGATTGCTAAAGCCTTGCACCTACAGTCATCTGACCTCAAGGGACATTGGGAAGTTAGAAGTGGTATCAAAGGGTTCTTAGCCAGGTTTCTGTTTGAAAAGGCCTATGATTGTTGGAACTCCCTTGACTTACAAGCTTTTGAAGAGGTTGTGGCCCTCCTTGTTTATGGGTTGGTGTTGTTCCCTAACCCAGACCAGCTCATTGATATCAGTGCTGTCCAGATCTTTATGTCCAGGAATCCTATACCTACGTTGCTAGGGGACCTCCTTCACTCATGTTACACTCGAACCATGAGAAAAAGAGGTGTCCTTATGTGTTGCACTCCTCTCCTGGGAAAGTGGTTTATTTCGCACCTTCCACAATCAGTCCTGAAGAACGAGCGGGGTTTGAGATGGTCACAACGGTTGATGACTCTTACACATGCAGATATACATTGGTGTCCTAGGTCCAGAGAAGATGTCACTATCATTGATCGTTGCGGGGAATATCCTAATGTTCCTTTACTTGGAATCAGAGGGGGTATTACTTATAGTCCATGCCTGGCTTGGAGACAGTTTGGTTATGCTCGGAGGGATGGTCCTCATGACATGTTGATTCCTGACATAGTTTTTGACTTCGACAACGATACTCAAGGACTTCGCCAGAGGTTTATCAGAGCTTGGAGGATGCCTAGTAGGATAGACAGCAAGACACTGGGGCACAGGAACTCCATCCCTTTGGAGCCTTACCTCAAATGGGTACGAGCCCGCTCTCAGAAGTTGGTAATGCCTTATCCTCACATGCTTCCAGTAATCAAAGAACCTGCCTTGGAGGGAGAGGTGTCTCATGTTATTCAGCACCCTGATATGCCCACATCCTGGGAGGAGATGCAGAAGAGCTGGATCCAGCTTAAGGAGGAGCGGAATTCTCTTGAGACTAGTTTGCATGCTAGTGAAAAGAAGGTCTTGGAGCTCACCCGCCTGTTGCATGAGGAAAGGAGTCTCAACACTTACATAGCTCCAAAGAAGATGCGCAACATATTTTGGATGTGATTTGATCTTTTTGTACTTTTGCCCATGAGGCTTTGATGTATTAAAACAATGATTTTCTTAATAATAAAGTGTGTTCCTTTTGGTCTACAACAAATTTGAATTTTCGAACTCTTGAATGCATTGCATAAACACATATCATTCATCATGTGCATCATAGGTACTTTTCTTTTCAGGTTGTTTACCGTTCTTCGCTGTTTATTTCAGCATCATGAACCCTCCTGAATCATCAACCGATGCGGCTATCAAGGCTCTTCAGGCGCAGAACGTCCAGTTTCAGGCGCAAAACGCCCAATTTCAGGAGCTGATCAAGGGCTTGTCTCAGGGTCAACAAGAGTTAAAGACCATGCTGTTGAAAAAGACTAAGAAGAAGAGGAGGACTGTGCTATTTAGCACTGGGCGCAGACTCGGGAACACCTTGCAAATTGAAGCCGAAAGGACTCCTCCATCTGTGACAGAAGGTAGTCACCAAGAAAGGGAGGTCACTACTCCTGTGGGCTCTGATACTGAAACAGACTTCAATGATGACCAGTACCCTCCTGCTGAAGACCGGTACAAACAGCTGGAAGACAGGTTAAAGGCTGTGGAAGTTCAACGAGTACCTGGATTGGATTTCGGAGACTTGGGGTTATCTACTGGAGTGGTGATCCCGCACAAGTTCAAAACACCTGCCTTCGTGAAGTATGATGGGGCTTCCTGTCCCAAGATGCACCTCCGTTCTTATGTAAGGAAGATCCAGCCTTACACAGCAGACAAGAACCTTTGGATCCACTTCTTCCAGGAGAGTCTTTCAGGGACTCACCTCGATTGGTTCTATCAGCTAGATGGAATCAGCATTCGTAACTGGGAGGATCTGGCCACTGCTTTTTACAAGCAGTATCAGTATAATGCCGACCTCGCTCCTACGCGTACCCAGCTCCAGGGTATGTCGCTAGGGTCGGGAGAAGGTTTTAAGGAATACGCTCAGAAATGGAGAGACCTGGCTGGCAGGGTGCAGCCACCATTGACAGATCGGGAGCTGGTAGATATGTTCTTGGGGACCCTATCTGGTCCATTTTTCAACCATCTCATTGGTAATTCCTCTGCTGGGTTTACCGATCTAATCCTGACTGGTGAAAGGATTGAGGCCGGTATAAAATCAGGGAAGATACAGAAAGTTGCCTCCTCCAGTACTGAGAGGAAACCCTTCAAAAAGGAGGCTAGTGCTGTATATAACTCCCGGAGAACAGAGCGACCTGAACACCGCCAATCTGTCAGTGCGGTAATGATTGCCAAACCTGCTGCCGCTCCTCGGCCAACTAATCCTCAGAAGTTTGAAAGACCCCGGAGGGAGTTTACTCGATTAAGCATGACCTTATCACAAATCCTGCCACAGTTGCTATCCACCAATTTAGTGACTGTCAAGGAGGCTCCAAAGTTTCCCAACACTGCATCTCCCAAGTTCAATCCGAATGCTCGCTGTGCTTATCACTCTGATAGCCCGGGGCATAACACAGATGACTGTTGGGCCCTAAGGAACAAAGTTCAAGACCTCATTGATGCCAAGGAGATACAGTTTGAGGCGCCCGAGGGGCCAAATGTTGTAAATGCTCCCTTGCCCCAGCATGGAGTGAACGCTGTTGAGGAGAATTTGTATGTAGCTTCGGTGGATGATGTTGCTACTCCGTTGCTGATGGTCAAGAGGAATCTGTTGCTAGCCGGTTTATTTCCGGGATGTGGCGAAAGTTGCCCTCTATGTGTTGCTTCCCCTGCTGGTTGTTCTCTGTTGAAGTCAGGCATCCAGAACCTGATAGATAATAGAGAGATTTTGTTTGAAAAGACTATTGTTCCTGCTGCTCCTGTTGAAGAAGTGTCGATCGTTACCATCTTCAACAACCATTCCGAGGCTCCTTCAAAGAAGCCTATACAAATTTTGTCAGTTCACAAGAATGTTCCCATCACCATTACTGTTCCGGGGCCTATACCCTACGAATCTGATAAGGCTGTCCCATGGCACTATGGGGCGGATGTCTATGTTCTGGGTGTGAGACAAGAGTGCAACATTGATACTGGTGTCTCCAACATCACCGGGCCTGCTAAGGTCACTCGTAGTGGAAGACTGTTCTCGCCAGACATTGCTCCTCCAGCAATTCATAGGCCTTTGATCTTCACACCTGCCAGAGTGCCTGTCTCTCTTTCTGACCAAGTATCCACCCCTGCTGCTGAGTCATCTGATACTCGGGGCAAGGGAGCTGCTGCTGATGTGCCTGCCAGGACGGAGGCACCAAAGACCATTGTTGAGGCTTCCAAGCAGGAAATGGAAGAAATTCTCAAGATAATAAAGAAAAGTGATTTCAATGTTGTGGAACAGCTGGGGCACACCCCCTCTAAAATCTCCATGTTGTCACTGCTGCTGTGTTCAGAGGCCCATGCAAAGGCCCTGATTGCTTTCTTAAAGACTGCCCACGTACCCCAAGATACGACTGCTGATCAGTTCACCGATTGTGTGGCCAACCTAACTGCTGATAATGGCCTGGGTTTCTCTGATGCCGATCTGACAGCAAAGGGGAAGAACCATAATGATGCCCTGCATGTCTCCATTGAATGCAGGGGCACTACTCTTGCTCATGTGCTGGTTGACACAGGTTCTTCATTAAATGTGCTGCCCAAGAAGGCTCTGGATAGGCTGGATTGTGAGGGTCTAGAGCTCAAACCAAGTAGCATTGTTGTCCGGGCCTTTGACGGGTCCAAAAGAATGGTACATGGTGAAGTGGACATCCCAATCAGGGTTGGGTCACAAGTATTTGATTCAAAATTTTATGTGATGGACATCCATCCGTCCTATTCTTGTTTGCTGGGTCGCCCATGGATCCACAAAGCTGGAGCTGTGACTTCTACATTGCATCAGAAGCTCAAGTACCCGGTCAGGGGGAGGATCGTAACAGTGCAAGGGGAGGAGGAATACATGGTCAGCCACCTCAACTCTTTCAGATACGTGGAAATGGATGGGGAGTTCATTGAAACCCCCTTTCAACATTTTGAGGAGGTACCACCAACCTTGGCAGCAGCAGAAGATGAAGAGGTTTCTCCTATGAAGATGGCCTCCTTAAAGGACGCCCGGGCTGTGATCGAAAAAGGTGAATGTGCAAATTGGGGCAAGCTCCCTGATCTTACTCCTAAGACTAACAAGTTTGGGCTGGGTTTCACCACGGAAGCTCAGAAAGCGGTGCGCAAGGCAAGAATTGGAAGACCTCCGTTGCTCATCACTCACTCTGGAGTGAATGCTATTGGAGAGGAAGATGAAGTGGAAGAGTCAGAGTTCGATAGCTGGATCTACCCAACGGCCGACGGTGGATTGACCAATTGGACTGCTAAAGATTTTACTCCCATAACTTTTGTCTCCCAGTAATGAATTTCTTTGTTTTTGATTTGTAATAAACAATAATTTGAGACTATATGGCCCGGTGTCTTACCCGGGGCACCGTGGTTTTATTTATGAGGGCTTTTGTTTATCACTGTCATATATCATGAATAAAAGCATTGGACGTTTTTCACAATTCAAATTTTGCGCTCCTTTTCTTTCCTTTCTTTACATATTGCAAAACAGCTGTATTTACACACACACTCACTCATACAGGTTTCAATCCACTCTGGATCTCACTGGTAACGACTCTGCTACTGCCGGTTATGACTTCGAAAATCCGATCAACTTGGCCGCAGACGAAGGTGAAGATGATTGCGAAGTGCCTGGTGAACTTGCAAGACTGTTACAACAGGAAGAGAGGGCAATTCAACCCCATGAAGAGCCAGTGGAAATAATAAACTTGGGTACTGAGGAAGACAAGAAAGAGGTGAAGATTGGCGCCAACCTAGAACTCAGCGTGAAGCAACGGTTGACTCAGATGCTGCAGGATTATAAAGAAATCTTTGCCTGGTCCTACGAAGATATGCCCGGATTAGATACCGACATTGTGGTCCATCATTTACCAACTAAAGAAGATTTCCCTCCGGTTAAGCGAAAGGTCCGTCGTATGCGTCCAGAGATGTCTGAGAAGATTAAAGCCGAAGTTATGAAGCAGTTTGATGCCGGGTTTCTTGCAGTAACTTCTTACCCTCAGTGGGTTGCTAATGTGGTGCCGGTACCTAAGAAGGACGGCAAGGTCAGGATGTGTGTTGATTACAGGGATCTGAACAGGGCCAGCCCCAAGGATGACTTCCCTCTACCCCACATTGATGTCCTTGTTGATAATACAGCTCAGCATAAAGTGTTCTCTTTCATGGATGGTTTTTCAGGCTACAATCAGATCAAGATGGCACCTGAAGACATGGAAAAGACTACCTTTGTTACTCAGTGGGGCACCTTCTGTTACAAGGTCATGCCGTTCGGGTTAAAGAATGCTGGGGCAACCTACCAACGTGCCATGGTTACCTTATTTCATGACATGATCCATCACGAGATAGAGGTGTATGTGGACGACATGATCGCTAGGTCCCAGACTGAGGAAGAGCACCTTGATCATCTGCAGAAACTGTTTGACCGTTTGAAACTATACAAGCTGAGGTTGAACCCGAACAAGTGCACCTTCGGGGTAAGATCTGGAAAGTTGCTAGGCTTTGTGGTCAGTGATAAGGGAATTCAAGTGGACCCTGCTAAGGTCAAAGCCATTCAAGAGATGCCAGTTCCTAAGACAGAGAAGGAAGTCAGAGGCTTTCTAGGACGTCTGAATTATATTGCTCGATTCATCTCTCATCTGACTGCTACCTGTGAGCCAATCTTCAAGCTGCTGAAGAAAGATCAGGTAGTACGTTGGAATGATGAGTGCCAGGCTGCTTTTGACAGAATCAAAGAATATCTCCAAGAACCACCCATCCTTATGCCACCAGTTGAAGGGAGACCTTTGATACTTTATCTGACAGTACTTGATAATGCAATGGGGTGTGTGCTGGGGCAGCATGACGAGTCTGGCCGAAAAGAGCATGCCATTTATTACCTTAGCAAAAAGTTTACCGACTGTGAGACCCGATACTCACTGCTTGAGAAAACTTGCTGCGCTTTGGTATGGGCTGCTCGCCGGCTGAGACAGTATATGCTGACTCACACTACCTTGTTAATCTCAAAAATGGATCCTATAAAATACATATTCGAAAAGCCTGCTCTGTCTGGGAGAATTGCAAGATGGCAGATGATCTTGACGGAATACGACATTCAGTACACGACCCAAAAAGCCATCAAGGGAAGTGTATTGGCAGACCACTTAGCACATCAAGCTGTGGATGACTACCAATCAATGAACTTCGAGTTTCCAGATGAAAGCATTATGATAGTAACTGACTGTGAAATACCTGGACCGGATGAAGGACCTGAACCAGGATCCCGATGGTCCATGCACTTTGACGGAGCCTCCAATGCTTTGGGAAATGGTATCGGCGCCATAATCGTATCTCCACAAGGTACTCATACTCCACTCACCGCCCGGCTGTGTTTCAACTGTACCAACAACATGGCGGAGTATGAAGCGTGTATCATGGGTCTTCAAGCTGCGATTGACCTGAGGATCAAATTTCTAAGTGTCTTCGGAGATTCCGCTCTCGTGATCAATCAGATCAAAGGAGAGTGGGATACGAAACACCCAAACTTGATTCCTTACAGAGAATGTGTGTTGGCCCTGATCCCCCACTTCACAGAAATAACATTTGAGCACTTTCCAAGAGAAGAGAATCAGCTGGCGGACGCGTTAGCTACAATGTCTTCAATGTTCAAGGTTAAATGGGATAATGAAGCTCCCCGGATCATCATCTGGAAATTGGACGAACCGGCATACTGTTGTGATCTCGAAACTGAATTGGTAACTGAGAAGCCTTGGTACCACGAAGTAAAGAGATATTTGGAAGCACAGGAATACCCTGAGGGAGCATCTGTCAATGATAAAAAATTCCTGAGGAGATTTGCAGCCAAGTTCTTTCTTAGCAATGGCATCTTGTACAAGCGAAACCAGGATTCGACCCTACTGCGTTGTGTAGATAAGACTGAAGCAGATAGAATCATGGAAGAGCTGCATGAAGGGACTTTTGGTACACACTCCAGTGGACATACCATGGCAAAGAAGATCCTACGGGCAGGGTATTACTGGTCTACAATGGAAGCTGACTGTTACCAACATTCCAGGACATGCCACAAATGCCAGATTTATGCAGATAAAGTGCATGTTCCTCCGGTTCCCCTGAATGTTCTGACTGCGCCTTGGCCATTTGCAATGTGGGGCATAGACATGATCGGTGAGATAAAACCTACGGCATCCAACGGACATCGCTTCATCCTAGTGGCAATTGATTATTTCACGAAGTGGGTTGAGGCAGCATCCTATGCTACGGTAACCAAGACTGTTGTGGCACGGTTCATTCGGCACAACCTGATCTGTCGGTACGGCGTCCCTGAGCGGATTATTACAGACAACGGTACCAATCTGAACAATAAGATGATCACCGAGCTTTGCGAACAGTTCAAGATACAGCACCACAATTCTTCTCCTTACAGACCGAAGATGAATGGGGCTGTAGAAGCAGCTAATAAAAACATCAAGAAGATTGTGCAGAAGATGACAGTAACGTATAAAGATTGGCACGAGATGTTACCGTTCGCTCTGCATGGGTATCGTACTTCAGCTAGGACGTCAACCGGGGCAACTCCTTTCTCTCTGGTTTATGGCATGGAAGCAGTCTTGCCGATTGAGGTACAAATTCCTTCTCTCCGGATAATGAAGGATGCAAATCTGAATGAAGATGATTGGATCCAGACACGACTTGATCAGCTCAACCTTATTGATGAAAAGAGACTTGCTGCTATCTGTCATGGTCAGACGTATCAGAAACGAATGATCAGGGCATTTAACAAAAAGGTCAGACCACAGGAATATCAAGTCGGGGATCTGGTGATCAAGCGAATCATCCTTCCTCAGAGTGATCCAAGGGGCAAATGGACCCCTACGTACGAAGGACCATTTGTGGTTAAGCATGTGTTCTCAGGAGGAGCAATGATATTAACCAATATGGATGGTGACGACCTTCCTCACCCCGCCAATGCAGACATAGTTAAAAAATACTACGCATGAGAAATGACCCGCTAGGCTGACATGTCTAGGCAAAAATTAGGGCTTCCCGTCGAACCAAAAGGGTTCGGGCAAAATGAAGGGATGAAAACGGAAAATCTGTACACCCGGCAAGTCGAAAACCTGAAAAGGCGGCTTGGGCAAAAATGGGTATCCCGGTGGACTGAAAACCCGAAAGGGCAGTCCAGGCAAAAATTAGGGATAAAAGCGTAATACTATGTCTCATTGGATCACTTTGCATCCAGAATCCGGTATCTACATCAAGACGGCATCAATTAGTCAGCTTCATCTTCAACCAAGGTCATCAAGTGATGAGACGTACGGAGTATAAAGGCGATAGCAGATTTGAAACCTAGTGGATCATTCATCTTTCACACAGCTGTTTTATTTTCTTTTGTACAAAACTTGTAATAAACTCTTTTGCTCGGCGACATTCCGCTTACTGGGATGTCAGCCTCTTGTACACAAAACGCCTATTCACAGGCTATTCAAAATCAATACAAATATACTTTTCAGTTAAACGTGCCAACTGTTTTTCTTTTCTGTTTTGTTTTGCGAAGAACGTCCAAGGTTCAATTTGTGATATATGCATTGATAATAATTTGCTAGCTCATAAATATTTGCATACGAGACAAAGAACTAATTGCAGGTGACACTAGAAACAGGGGCAATAAAGAGTTGTCTGAGCAGTCTAATTGTTCTATCCTCCAAGGTACCAAGGTAGGTTCGACTACAGAACCTAACCAGACATCTTAAATTCCCCAGAGGACAGCAAGTCAGTGCATTCTTCCCCAGCATATCAAAACTTCCCCAGGAAAGTCCCATCCAAGTCCCCCAGGAAAGGTGGAATTCATCTCCCCGAGCAGTAAGCTTATCCCCAGTATATTCTGGAAGCTTATCCTTCATAGGGCACGAATGCGTCGTCTGGCTTGATTTAAAGAGTTATTTCCTTAACAGGATATAACTGGGTTATCCTCAGCCAAAAGCCAAGGGAAAGTCGTCGTCAACGTAGTTCTTTCCTATCCCCAGCGAAGTCTATTCACACTTCCAGTACAACAACGGTATCCCAACAGAGTTACTATCAACATCCAGCAAAGCATCACTCTTCCCACAGAGTATTGCCTCCCAGCATGATCGCTAGAGTATCTTTTCTCCCCGCAGATTCTTTCATTCGCCAAGTTTATTCCGCAATGGAGTCATCTTCTCCTACCGGTATCCTTGCAGTTATCATCCCCAGCGGAAGCAAAAGCTTATTCTTCGACATCAGCCCAGGATACGACTTCCCGGCACCCGTCAAGGATTTACTTTCCTAGACGAAAACATACATAAAACATCACATACATCATTATAGCATGCATAACGCACTGCATCATACAAATCTCATTTATGTTGAGAACATCATTGCTTGATCCATATCATGCATTGCACATGACTGACTTTTATCTTTCAGGAAAAATTCAGTTAAGTTCTCAAGCTACATTTCAAGACCTAAGACTGGTTCAGTCAAAGGCCTTCTCTGGTTCAGTTAAATCGTCCCAAGATTTTCCTGATGCTTATCCCTTTGAAGACATTTCAAGACCTAGACTGGTTCAGTCAAAGGCCTCCTCTGGTTCAGTTAAATCATCCCAAGATTTTCCTGATTGCTTATCCAGTGGAAGACATTTCAAGACCTAGACTGGTTCAGTCAAAGGCCTCCTCTGGTTCAGTTAAATCGTCCCAAGATTTTCCTGATTGCCTATCCAGTGGAAGACATTTCAAGACCTAGACTGGTTCAGTCAAAGGCCTTCTCTGGTTCAGTTAAATCGTCCCAAGATTTTCCTGATTGCTTATCCCTTTGAAGACATTTCAAGACCTAGACTGATTCAGTCAAAGGCCTCCTCTGGTTCAGTTAAATCGTCCCAAGATTTTCCTGATTGCCTATCCAGTGGAAGACATTTCAAGACCTAGACTGGTTCAGTCAAAGGCCTCCTCTGGTTCAGTTAAATCATCCCAAGATTTTCCTGATTGCTTATCCAGTGGAAGACATTTCAAGACCTAGACTGGTTCAGTCAAAGGCCTCCTCTGGTTCAGTTAAATCATCCCAAGATTTTCCTGATTGCTTATCCAGTGGAAGACATTTCAAGACCTAGACTGGTTCAGTCAAAGGCCTCCTCTGGTTCAGTTAAATCGTCCCAAGATTTTCCTGATTGCCTATCCAGTGGAAGACATTTCAAGACCTAGACTGGTTCAGTCAAAGGCCTCCTCTGGTTCAGTTAAATCGTCCCAAGATTTTCCTGATTGCTTATCCAGTGGAAGACATTTCAAGACCTAGACTTATCCAGTCAAAGGCCTCTCTGGTTCAGTCAGATCGACCTTAAGATCTCCCTGATTCTTATCCCAGCAGAAGACACCCCAGATTTTTCTCAACGAGCGTTGTTGAAGTTAAAGTCGCCCAAGGCTCTCTTACCATTCATGCTAAGGAAGTAATCATCCCTGCAACGTGTCAGGTACTCATTTTCTGTTTTGCAGGTATGCAGGTTCTCGCTAAGGAATCTCCTATGAAATCAACATCCAGATGGCATCTATAAGCCCATCGTCCAATCCAGCAACATCCAGATGGCATCTATAAGCCCATCCCCCTCATTGCCAACATGTGAGCGCAAATTTCCGGGCACTCTAGTGTCCAATCATCTTTTACCCTCGGATTACGAAAGGCGCGTCAGCCAATCTACATCCTCAGGTCTAAGAAGATTGAACAGGGGCAACTGTTATACCCCAAAATTTGCCCTCCCATATTCCTTAAGAAATTGCCAAGTCAAGGTCACAAAATTCCCCAAGGGTTGTGCAGATCAACTGTTTCCTATACAGTCAAAATTAGGGTTTTGAGTCTGATCAAGAAAAGGAAGTTTTCAAAGGCTCAATCAAGTCTCATATGCTTACAAACATGGTCAAGCATCCCCATATCAAGTTTCAAGGCATTCAGTTCAAGATTGCACAGTCAAAACCCTAAATTGCACTACAGTCAACTGTAGGGGCAAAATGGTCATTTGACGGTCAAAAGTTCAAATTTTTGGTCAATATATCATTTTGAAGCCACAAACATCATTTGATCAATGCTTGATCATGATTCTCAAAATTTGGCTCAGAAATCATCAAAGATGCAAAAGTTGCTATATTTGGACAGCTGAAAAAGTCAACTGAAATTGACCAGGGCATAACTTTCACATGGATTATCAGAAAAATTCCATCCAAAGCTCATTTTGAAGAGAAAGACATTTCCTACAACTCATCTTCATACTTCAAGTCCAAGAAATGCTCTCACAAAAAGTTATCAATTTCAACATTACAGGTCATTTTCAAAAGTCAACAAAAAAGGACTTTAAGTCAAAGACCATAACTTGAGATTGGTAAATCAAAATGACATGGGACCAAAGGCATTGGTTAAAGGACTCAAAGACCTTTCCAAAATGTCCAAGAACATGAGAAAATCTTAAAAATTGAGCAAGTTATGCCTTGTAGAAGTTGGGAAAATTTTGTGAAATGGCAAAAGTCAACTATCCTTGAAAATCCAATTTTGACAAAAGGGCCCCATTTTTCTCACTTTGTCCATCCTTGTCATGCCACACACGTGGCCCATGGTTGATTTCAAGACCAAATGTTGACTTTTTTATTTTATTTAATTTTTGATGATTTAATTCATTTTAATTCATTGAAAATTCAAATAAAATTTAAAAATCAATGTAATGGTGTCAAATGAATTTGGACAAGTTCTATGTATCATGAACCAATTCAAAAATCAGGCCAAGGTTCATTTACACACTAGGTCTAGGTTTTGGCTAGAAATTAGGAAAAAATGGTTAATGAACAAACCCTAAAGCCAATTCCTTCTCAAGCATGGATTAAGGTCAAATAGCAAGCCTATTCAATTGCATAATGATCATTCAGTCCAACCCTAACTGGAACATAGCACAAAACTCGTTCAAAGACCATTTGGCAATTTGAAAAATGGACCATAAAATGCAAATCTGATTTCAGGGCTAGGGATCTTTTCAAGCCAAAATTTTTATACCATTAGCATCCTTAAGCAACTCTGAACACGTTCCAATCAATCTCAAGTACAAAAGCTTCAGGAATTGACGCCTAGGACTCAGACTGCATTGCAAGAAATTCACAATCGTATAGCATTTTTTAAGCACTTTTACAACATTCTATGCATTGCATCATGTTTGTTTTGAGCTTCTGAAACTAACCCTTATGCTTGATTGAAGTTTTGCACATTGTACACAAAGATGCCATGGCTGAGTATTAGGGTTCGTGAGATTCAAAATTAGGGATTCCTAAAACAAGAAAAATTAGGACTCAGCAATGCTACCATTGCATCCAGCACACCAAGACGAAGGGATTGGCATACTCGCGAACAATTTATGATGCCCAGGGTTCTATTCGCTATTTTCTTGAAAACCCCCTAAAGCAACGTTTCAAAACCGTTGCCTTCTTTGTTTATGTTTCAGGAAATTGGAAGGGACGATGGCGTGGCACCAGTGGATTGGCTGAGCTTGAATTCGCGCGCGTTTTAAATAAGCACTAACCATTTTCTTTTATATATTTTATTAACTATTATATGTTAAATGAAATCAACATAGCACAGCTGGCCAAGACACGCGCATGTAATCTCAATGACCTGGGTTCAAGTCCCAGGTCCTGCAAAAATTCAATACCATTTTTCCTTTCCAGGTTCCATGCAACGCTCATATTGATGCTCACCATACACTTCAGCATCAGCCTATCCACGTGTCCCAGGAAACTTATCAAATGGTCCAGAACAAGGGCATATGGTGGAGGCCAGTCAAAGCATCACACTGGATCCAGAAAGTCAACAAATTCTCACAAAAATGGGCCAGGCCTTTCTAATTAACACCCTCCAAATTGGGGTTCCCTCACCCTGGTTTGCATACTTTGATTATTTTTTTTTTATTTTTTATCTTTTTATTTATTATTTCAATTGTCATGTTTTATTGTTTTATTTAATTAATTCTTACAAAAATATAAAAAACACTAAAAATACAGAAAAGGACAAAAAATATATGATTAATTTTGATTCTTTTTTTAATAAATTAAAATGTAATTCATTTAGTTTAATTAGGTTTTAATGTTAATTTTAATTCTTTTTTTTCATAATAAAAAATCCAAAAAAAGGTAGAATTAGGTTGATTATTAATTTTTTACATCTTTTTTAATTTTCTCCTTTTTTCTCACAATATTATTATTTATTATTTATTTTCTATAAATCAAAAATTGTACATAAATTGGTTTAGAATTTAATTAGGTTAGAAATTAAATCTTTTTCATAATAAACTTAAAAAATGATAGAACTAGGATTTTAATTTTAATTAACTTTTCTCTTTTTTCTTTTAAACCTAAAAAACACAAAAACATTATTTTTCATTTAATTTTTAATTTTAAAATTCCTTGATTATTTTAATTATCTGTTAAAGGGTCCAATGCCCTATTTTTGTTTAGTCTTTATTTCGCGCATTTATTTTATATTGTTTAAATACCTCTGTATATGCCCCAAAGCCTTGTAATAAGTTTAGATTTATCTCTCGGACTTTTTATTTATTCGCTTTATTTTATTTTCAGTCAAATCGGGTTCGGTTTTTTTGGCGATGTGGACCCGCGCCAGTTGTAATAGTCTAGATTTAAATTCCCGCAAATATAACTGTTAATAAATATGCATGAAAGAATGAATGCCCGAAAATAAAATTGAATCGTTAGATCACCAATGCATGACAAGACAAATAATGAACTGAAAATGACACACAATTCGCACACACCACCCCTAGGGTACGCCTCACTGTTGCCTTTCGAAAGGTGGTCGTCAAGTAGAAAACGTCTTAGTAAGTCCTCATGGTCCAGGAACCTGGCATGAGGGTAGCTTCTGAGGTGTCTTCCTATTGCTCCGGTGACCACCACGTCCCTAAAACTCGAATTGACCCGAACACCTCCAACGGTGGTGCTACCTACCTCTCAATGGTGGGATGGCACTACCTAAAGGACATTTGCACAAACTAATTCCTTAGGGTAGGTAGGTTCTTGTAGGTACTTGCTCTAATTTCAAACCAAACAAAAACTCTTTTCACCAACACCTTTCAAAAACTTTCAAAACAAACTTTTCAAAACACTCTGACGTACGAGTCGAACTGAAACTTTTCAAAGAATATTTTTGAAACCCACATTGAAAAGCAAACAAATAATTTTGAAAACACATTGAGCAAGTACCTAAGAGCCCATGGATAAACCATGGATAGAAAGGGTGCTAATACCTTCCCTTTCTATAACCTACCTCCCGAACCGAGAGCAATCTCTTTATAAGGAATTTTTCTGTGCTTTTGTCCTTTCCCTTTGGAGAAAATAAAAGACGGTGGCGACTCTTGCTTCCGCGACATTTCGCGAACCAGCTTTAAAACAGTCAGTTCCAGATCCACCGATCACATCCTCCATTGAGATCGAGACATGGGATTTTTCCCTTTGTAGTTGCTTGACACCTGCGCAACTTTAGGGGCAGCAACTTGAGGCTCTTTCTTTTGTGTTAAATATGAACCCCTTGGCACATCGAAAGAGTGCCATCTCTCCTCGCTTGGCCTCTTTCGACCAGATGTCTTGTACCAGGTATCTACCGGCACATTAGTTGGAGGCCTGAAAGTCAATGGCCTCTTTTCTTGGTTTGAACCTCTTTGGGAGGCTCTTCTGGGGTCATGTCGAAGATCAACATTTTCCCTTCTTTTATTTGCTGCTCTTACACCTTGAATATGTTCAGCAGCTTTTTTGTCAAAGATCGAACTGCATCTTGGACACAACATCACTTCTGACTTCTTTTTCTGGCATCTTTGCAGGAAATCTGCCAGATTTTCATTTTCCCGAGGGAAAGCAGTCTTGTTAGCTTGTTCTTGCCTCATGGCCTCCTCTGATGCTTTTGGGTCAGAGACTTCGACCATGTTGACATTCATTGTATCTTTGTTGGCAAGAGTCAACTGCTTCATTTGAATCTCCAAATTCTCCGTCTGGCCTTGAACTGTGGCCAAGTGAGAATTGGGTTTTGGTCCAGTTTTTTGGGCTTCAACGGTCTCTAGCTTTGGGCTTTCGACCGCTTTCTGAACCGCTTCAATTGTCTTTCTGGATAAATTCCCAGAAAAACTGCCAAAGATTGGCATGTTGATATGGTCCTTTGAGACTTCGACCATTGTGATTCCTGGTCTCTTCGACTGGCTCCTGGATGCCTCGATCACGTTCACCTCTGAAGGCTCAGCATAGTGGGCTTCAGCCTGCAACGGATTAGAGTCGACAGCCATGGGGTTCTTGTCAGCAAACTTCAACCTCCCTTCTTCGATAGCGTCTTGCACAAGATTCCTGAAAAGAAAACATTGAGAAGTTTTATGGCCCAAAAAATTATGATATTTACAAAAGCCTCTCTTCTTTCTTTGATCAAGAGGGGGCACTTTTACCCCTGGGGGTACTATCATTTGGCCATCTTTTACAAGCAAGTCAAAGATCTCATCACATTTTGTAATGTCAAAACTATAAGTCTTTTTGGGGAACCTATCGTTGGTCCTTTCTGGACCAATGGGATTTTTTCCACTTGAGGGGACTAACAGTTTGCAAGAGTATGGTGGCCCTTGTTTTAGTTCCGCTAAATCGACTTCTCCTTCTTCGACAGTTATAGTATCGTCGAAGGATTCTGGATCTTCGTCATCCATCTCAACATACGCTATCCTCTCTCTCTTATGAGTTTTCGTTGCCTTTGCTTTTTCAGCTTTGAGGCGTTCTACCTGTCGAACTCTATCGGCCAGTTGGGCCATGTCTCTCAGGTATTGGGTGTCTAACTTCTTCCTAATGGAATAATCTAAACCGCCTGCGGCTATTTCGACTAACTCATGTTCCGGCACTTATGTAAAACATCTCGCTTTGAGCAACCTAAACCTATTTAGATATTCGTCTATAGGTTCAGTGAAACGTCTCTTTACACTGGCCAATTCTTTCAGGCTTATCTTGGTTTGCCCCATGTAGAATTGCTCGTGGAACAATCTTTCCAACTGGGTCCAATGATGGATCGAATTGGGGGGGAGAGTTGTAAACCAAGTAAAATCGTTCTTTGTTAAAGAACTTGGGAAGTACTTAATCCTCAGGTTTTCGTCGTTCGAAATATCTCCGGCTTCGATCAAGTATCTCGCCACATGTTCGACAGTAGATTCTGTCGTGTCCCCAGAGAACTTAGTGAATTTGGGGACTTTACATCTAGGAGGTAAGTCTGTTTGTAACACGTATTCTGACAATGGGGATGTAAAGTTGGGCCTTCGAAAGCCCATGTTCATCCCATTTTGAGTCATGATCCTTTCGATCATGGTTGCCAGATTATTTTCCAAACCCATGTTTTGGTATTGGATATGCTGAACTACTTCGTCAACATTTTGGTTTCTGTTAACTAACCTTACCTCTGGGGTTATTACCCTAGGTTCCTCGACAGGTTGCTCCGATCGTGCCCTAAGGTTTTCTTCGACAGGCTGTTGGACTTGGTTGATGGTGGTTTCTTCCTCTAAGAATACACCCTGGTTTCCCCTTATTTGCGCCCTTTGGGGCTGTCGAATAGGTTGGGGTACTCCAAAGAAATCAGCCAAACGCGTCATTTGCGCTGTCATCTGCTGATTCGATTGAGTAGTGTTTTGTATTAGAGGGTTCAACACTGTACTTAAAGTTTGTGCCAACATTTGAACCATATCATGGTTGCTTTCGTCCATTTGTTGCCTCAAGACTGCTGTCGAGGCATTTGTAAGGCCATGTGCTACTTGGGACGTTCCTCCTAAGAGTTGGGTCCTATTTCTATTCGCCATACCTACTCCAGAACCTTGGAGTGGCGAAGAGGAACTCACTAAAGGGTCTGAAAAAGTGGACGCAGCATTCGTCAGGCTAGCCAAGTCAGAAGTTGGCATGCCATAGAGTGGTTCTCGATTATGACCGCCTGTCATAAATCCTAGGGGAACAAAAGGCCTTGTGCCTAAATTTCCCCTTGGTGGGGGAGTTCCCAAAGGAACTCTGGGGCCCGTGAACAGAGGTAATGGCCCCGTTGTTGTGACCGTTACTGCTGGTGTTGAACCAGCGGTTATCGCTTCACTTACGGTCGGGATAACCGTTGCTCCCACATTCGTTTGTGGGATTTCGTTATTGTTTGGCGGATTCGCCATCTCTTCCCTTCTTCTGGCAGCATTGGTATCGTTAGTGTATATTCTACCACTTCTCAATAACATGCAACACGCCTCGAAAAGGATGAGATTATGTTTAAAAAGGTCAAACTTTAACAATCAACACACGGTCCCACCAGGTGTGCCAATTTGTTTACCGTGGTTATTGGTAAACAACCGCTGATCCTCCAAATGGTTACTTATTTGGTTACTCGCAGGATCGATCAGATTGATCCTAAGACATAGGTTGATTTTGAGGTTTTGATTAAATTGGATAATGGTTAAATGACAAGAAAATAAAGAGGCTTTAAGTAAATTGCATGAAGAAATAGGCTTGGTAAAATAAATGAAGGCTTGAAATAAAGGGCTTCGACAGGGAAAGTAAAGAAGAAAGCAAGTAAAGTTTCTGGAAAGTAAATGACTTTGATTAATAAAAGTGGTGTTTCACACATACATTCTCAACAATTCTTTCTCACACGCTGGGTACTCGAATCTATATGAGTGACTTTGTATATAATTGTGAACACACGCGAGAAACTGTGTGAACTACTACTATTTATACTAAAACATCCCAAGTAACCGTCGGGCAGTTACACTGCTTCGAGATGATTCCACTTGGCACGTTCTCAACGTTCGACGCTCCAGATCTTTGCACGTTGCACTTGGTAACCGCTGGAAACCGTTTTCCCTCCAAACGCTTGAATTTCAAACCGTTCCACTCTGAACCATCGAACATCTTCGTCGAGAAGCATCTTCGACGAGAAACACCTTCGACGTCGAAGGCAACCAACTTCTCCCTTGGAAGAAATCTTCTAAGTACATTGTCATCTTTCGATGGGCATTTCGACAGACCCAGCTGATCGAAAACATCCTTCAGCTTTAATGGCTGATATTAATGAAACAAGGGTGTCGAATTTAAGAGCCAACAATAAGCAGTCCCCTTTTAATGTATCCAGGATTCTCTTGACTGCTGCCAAGTGAGACATCTTCAGCCTCTCCATGAATCTACTCGCAATACTGACACTAAAAGCAAAATATGGCTGCATATTCACAATTAACGTAATGATCTAATAAATCTTCTATATTGAGTAGGATCTATGTTCTTCTCCTCTTCATTCTTGGATAGCTACAACATTAGTTCAACTGGTGTAATGGCAACATTACAATGCTCCATATCACACTTCTTCAATATCTCAATGGCATATCTTCTTTGATGCATAAGCAGTCTCCTTTTGGATTTGTGTAACTTTATGCCATGGAAGCATGTCATAATACCAAGGTTGCTCTTCTCAAATAATTTCATAAGCTTACTCTTGAACATAGAAATACTCATCTCGTTGCTGCCTATAATCAACAAGTCGCCTACATATAGACAAAAATGATCACGCTTCACTTGCACCCGTCTTCACACAAATTCCATGCTCGGACACACATTCCTTGAAGCCAACCTCAACTCGGAAACCATTTATCTATCCTTTTATTCCAAGCTCTCAAAGCTTGATTCAAACTATACAATGTTTTTCTCAACTTGTAGAACCTTCCCTCTTGTTTTTTCACAACAAAACCAGGGGGGGTGTTCTACATACAATTCTTCTTCAAGCGGGCCGTTAAAAAATGCGGACTTCACAACTATTTGATAGATATACCAATTTATGTTATTCGCAATACCAACAAATAGCTTTATGGTTTCAATCCTAAAAACCAGTGCAAATACCTCATCAACGTTTATATTCTCTTTACAAATATCCTTTTGCAACTAATGGAGCCTTATGCTTGATTATTTCAACTTTGGGATTTTCCTCCGCCTTATAGACTCATCTTACCCCAATCGGCTTTTTTCCTTCTAGTAGATCAACCAACTCTTAATTATTAATTTTCTCAATCGATTCTAACTCCTCTTTTATAGCACATATCCACTTTGGATCACTCAAGACCTCTTCCGTCTTAACGGGCTCAAATTCAGCCATAAGTGAAAAATAGACGAAATCACCATCATCATTGGTTTCCTTGTTGCAGAATATATCACAATCTTGGAGTATTTGAGGAAAACCTCTTTGCCTAGTTGTTCGTCTCACATTTTCACCAATTCTTAGTTCGACGTGCGGTAGTTATTTGTTTCAGATTCTTGAGAATCCAAAAAATCGCACGTCTAACCAATTAAGGCCTACATGAAACCAATTAACGTGTTAGTGTAATCGATTACACGCTGCTCCATTTGCTTCAATTCATCGATTAGAACATCTTGGTTGATCACAATCCTCGTGTTTTCAACATCAAACAACTTGTAACCTCTAGTAGGGTGATACTCCGCAAGTATCGTCAACTCCCCTTTGCCATCCAACTTCTTTCTAAGTTGACCCAGAACATGTTGATATAGCACGGAACCGAAAAACTCTCAAATGGTTTAGATTCAGTTTGAATCTAGACCATTCCACTTCTGGTGTTTTCTTCTCAAGCCTTTTTGTAGGTGATCGACCACATTTTTGCTGTGTTTTATTAGTTGTTTTTGTTAGTCTTTTGCAGTACTTCTTTGCAAAATGAGAATATTTATAGTAAGTTTCTAATGGTTTTAAAGGTTCCTTGTGATTATATCATTTCAAATTCTTTTGATCTTTTTAGGAAGGTATTGTGTGTTTTGCAGGACAAACATACAGAGAATAGAGTGAGAAGTGTGGTGTGGTTGGCCAAACATATGGCCAAATGTGCGTGGAATAGAAAAAAATGCATTCCTCTGCCCAAATAAGTGCCCAGACGCGTGCCAGCTTAGGAAACCATCCAGAATTGGGTCTCTCTTCCCACATGCATGCCAATACATGTGTCCCAGTCAAAGAAATCAAAGAAAAAGCATCCCTCTAGTCAGACACATGTCAAAACGTGTGCTAGAGGCACCTATATGCCTAGACGCAAGCCTTGTACCCTGTCAGCAACGTCTCTTTCCAAATGTGTTCCATCTCCTACAGGAAGTCAGAAAAAGGATCCCCGGGTCAAACAAGTCCCAACACGCGTGTCAAGTGGCAGAAACACGCAAGAAAACTACCTCCTTGCCTGAACGCGTCCCCAGACCCGTGCCATCAGCCCATGTGCGTCCCAAGACGCGTGTGCGCGTGAAGTCATGAATTTTTTGGTCTGAATTTTTTGTGCATCTGTTGCACCTTCGACGAGGGGATTCACCCCATTCTTAATCCCTTCAAGAACTTCTTGGTATCCAAACAACACTTTTATTTTCTTGCAACTCTTGTCGTAATTCTTCGCATCAAGGGTTGATAGGTTTGTGGACACTCTATCATTGGAGACATTATTCATATTTGTATATCGGGTTATGGATCAGAACAAGACTCTTGATGCCAAATGTTGGAACATTCAATCACATAATTGGTGAACAATAGAGGATTTTGGATATGTGAAGAAGAAGATAGTGAGAGAAGAAGAAAATTAGAGAGAGGGAGAGAGTAATTGAAAGTGAGAATGAACAATTCTATTAACTTGAGATGAGGATGTCTCCAAGGCATGTATACTAGTGTTACATAACAATTGGGATCTAAAACAATTCACTAAAGTACAAGAAAAAATATTAAATATCAGGCTCGTAACCGGTTAACACAACCATAACAGAAACTTCAAATTATCAGGTGTAATCAGTTAACGCGTATGCGTAACCAGTTAACGCTAACTCAAAACTGCTTTTCTTACTTGCAAAAGTGATTTTTCTTTCAGCCATAATGGTTACACATCTGTGTTAACTAGTTACAACACTTGAATTATAAAGATTTCATCCAACAAAAGAGAGAAATTGATGATAAAGATAAAACAAAGATTATATGATGTATTTAGAAAGTCATCCATTAATCAAGTAAAATCACCTCTTTTAAGGATCCAAAATGTCCCCATCTTAGGCAGTTTAAAAAGTATTTATTTAGATAGAAAATGACATATATATTTGTGTATATTCTAAAGGATTTTGTGCTAGTGTGCACGTCACTTTCATAAATACACATACGAGTTACAAGAAATAAACACTTTAATGACAACATCTTCATTTAGAGAAACCGAAGATCAAAATCCAAAGGGGTAAAGATGACATGAGAAAATAAAATTGGTCTAAAGAGTCGTTACCTTGATCATCATTAAGCTTAACAGTTTCTAGAGAATCTCTAACAGCAAAATCTTGTTCCTAAACATATTCAAATAAACAAATGATATTATCAGTATCCAAAATATTAGTATATTTGTAAGATTAGCCTCACTAAATATATCAATATATATTCTAGTTTGGAAGAGCCTAACTTTTATCATAGAGAGAATAACAAACAAAAAACAAAAATATCAGTATTTGTAAACATTAAAAAGCTTGATAAGATTCTATAAAGTCACACTTACTTGTGATGAACTGATTAACTCTAAATGAGTTGAGGTTGTTAATATCTTGGCATCTGTTAATGCAGTTTCTTCTTCAACACTCTGCATAAATTAAAAATGATGTTTAAGTTGGTAGTGTAATTCAATTACTACATTCAAAAGGGGTCAAAATGAAAACAAACAATATAGGAGAGATATGCCTTTAGTTTAGGAAAATGTAAATAACATGTAGTAAAATTTTAACAAGCACTTGAAGTAAAATCTATATATTTTTAGCTTTTGATGCAAAATTAGGTGATACTATATTAAATTACTTGCCTGAGGTGGTTTGATGGTAGTATTGATTTCTCCAAGTGGACCTTGTTGACTCATTGATTGTTCTTTCTCCAACTTCTATATTAAAAACATGCATTAGAGATATAACATTACTTTTGTATTTGTTGGTAATACTGGAACAGATGGTGTCTCTAAATAAGAAGCATTTTCGACACATTCATGCTCTGCCACTACTGCTTGTTTCATTTTTATCTACTAAAAAAATATGTTTGATTCAGAGACATTTTTATCTAATAAACAGATTTATGTTGACCTGTGAATATGTCGTTTCATGTCCTAATACTGCTTCAGTTTCAATCCCAACACTAGCAACATCATCTTTTGTGGTTTCTCCACTTGAATTTTCATTACAAGTATCTTCAGTTGTCGACTCTTTTTGTAATTTTTTAAATAGAATCTTAAGCAGAACCCTTGTATAAAGATCTACAGAAAAATAATATTGATTCCAATCGTTAGATAGTAACTCATTAACATAGTAAAACAAAAACGTTCACTAGATTTACAATTAATTATTTTTTTATTAAACAAATGGGAAAAAGGAAACTATTATTAAGTAATGTGATTTGAACTCCATCCCTAATAATCAACACTTTACTACTTTTATAAAGCTTCTATTAGTAAGGAATTGGATAACTGCATAAATTCTTTCATTTTAAAATAGTTATTCATGCACATTTTTACTTCAATTATTTATTTTTCAACGTAGTTAAATTTTTAAAATATTTTAAAAAAGAAAAATAGAGATAAAGAAAAAACAAATTATTATATTGTTGAAAATCCATCAAAATCTATGATGAATTTCTATCAATCTTGATAACAAAATTGTTACCACCACACAATGACAATGAAAAGAAAAGAAAATTAAAGAAGAAAAGATTAGGGTTTCTGTAGAATTTCTCTCTGCCCACAAATTATGGAAAACTTTATTCACTTGCAACTATAAATTCTGTGAATACTCAACCTGAGTTAGTTGTTACAAAAATAGGGGTTACACCCTCTATTTATAATTGAACTTACTTTCTCCATAAGCCAAAAAGCCTAAAACTATAAAAGCTCAAAATATCTATTTTAGACCTAAATCAAATATATCTATTTTAGACCTACATCAAATCTATCTATTTTAGAACTAAATCAAATATGTGTGTAGAAATTTGCTTACAACACTTCGATAGACTAATTACAACTCGACACAATCTTTTCGACACACGCACACACTAGGTGTTTAGACACTTTCTTGTTTTCTGTCGAGCAAACTGCTTCGATACAAGGAATTATAATTTCAACACACCATCTAATTCATTGTGTCTAAACTATCTATATTTATCATAGCTCTTAGTTTTCTAAATATTTCGACCTCCACACATTTCGTCATGACATCTGCAATCTGATTCTCAGTTCTGTAGTGTTCCAAGTTCATCTTCCTATCTTCTACCTGCTCTCAAAGATAGTGGAACCTCATTTCGATGTGTTTGCTTCGACCATGTGCTATCGGGTTCTTCGCCAGATTGATAACTGACATGTTGTCGATCTTCATGGTAATTGCTCCATGATCTTTACTTGTTATCTCTTCGACCAAGTTCACAATCCATGTTGCTTGACATGTGCAAATAGAAGAAAATATGTATTCTACTTCGCATGATGATAATGCCACTAATGGTTCCTTTCTCGAACTCTAAGAAACTGGTGCACCACCTAACATAAACACATAACCTGTTGTGGATTTTCGATCCTCAGCATCACTACACCAACTCGAATAAGTGTACCCCACTAACTTGCACTCTTTTCCTTTATCAGCTGCAGGTAAAATGTCATAATCAAGAGTTCCTTTCAGATACCTCAGTATCCTCTTTGTCGCTGCTAGGTGTGATATCTTTGGCTTCTGCATGAATCTACTTACCATACCTACATTGGATGCTAAGTCAGGCTTTGTGTGGCAAAGGTATCTTAATGACCCAATAAGTTTCATGTATTGAGTTGGGTTGACATCATCTTCTTCTAAATCTTTTGACAGTTGCAGTCTGGGTTATGCAGGTGTCGAAGTCGAGTTGAATTCTTCCACCTCAAATCTCTTGAGAATTTCTCCTTTGATGTATCATCAAACCTCTACTACTCTTGTAGAATTTGATGCTAAGGAAATATGAAATGTCACCCAAATCAGACATTTCTAATTCCTTGCTGAGATCACCTTTGAAGTCTTCGATCTTCTTCTTGCAGCTACCTGTTATTAACAAGTCATCGACATAGATACATAGTATAAGCAATTCACTATTGCTTCTTCTTACATATACTACATGCTCAGTTGTACACTTCACAAATTCCTTTTCCCTTAGAAGACTATCAATCTTCTTATTCCAAGCTCTTGGAGCTTGTTTCAATCCATACAGGGCTTTATGCATCATATACACCTTTCTCTCTTCGCCATGCTTTGCAAACCAGACTGGTTGTGCAACATAAACTTCTTCATCTAAAGGTCCATTTAGGAATGCATACTTTACATCCATCTGACATATGTGCCAACTGTTCATTTCTGCTATACCAACAATCAACCTGATTATTTCGATTCTAACCACAGGTGCAAAAACCTCATCGAAGTCTATTCCTTTTTCTGGAGAAATCCTTTCACCACGAGCTTTACTTTGTGTTGAGTTAATTTCCCTTTGGGATTCATATTCACTTTGTATACCCACTTTACATTAATTTTCTTCTTGTCTTGAGGAAATTCGATAAATGACCAAGTGTTGTTGTCTTCGATGGAATTTACTTCTTCGTTCATTGCTTTCGCCCACTTCAAATCCTTCAACGCTTCAATTGCATTGACTGGTTCGACATCTGGATAGAAAGCATAATGTACTAGCTCACCTTCATTATCTACCACATCATCTAGTGTAATCACACAATCTTGCAACCTTGTTGGCATGCGTCTTGTTCTCCGAGGTCTGCTTGTACTTGGTTGATCTCTAACTTCCTCTTGTCGAACTTCACTTTCAACTTGAGTTTCTGATTCTTCAAGTAAGATTCTCACTGAATCTTTCTTGACATTTTCAGTCTAATCCTATTCTTTAAGCTCATCTATGATCACGTCCCTGTTGATCACAATCTGCTTGTTCATAGGGTCAAACAACTTGTAATCTCATGTCGAATTATATCCAACTAGGATCATTTGACTCAACTTGTCTTAAAGTTTTCTTCTCAAGTGATATGACAAATGTCTATGTGTTATTGATCTAAACACTTTCAGATGACTTAAACTAGGTTTTACACCAGACAAACATTCTTCTGGAGTGACTCCTTCTAACTTCTTCATTCGGCATATGTTTAAAATATATGTTGCAGTAAACACGACTTCATCCCAAATTTTTTTAGGTAAATTCCTGCATTTCAATATACTTCACACCATATTCATGATGGTTTTATTCTTCCTCTCTGCAGTTCCATTCTTCTGTGGAGTTTAGGGTGACACTGGCTCATGCACAATCCCTTCCTTTTCACATAATTTGTGGAAATCTTTCGACATATACTCTCCACCACCATCAGTTCTCAAAACTTTGAGCTTTCGACCACTTTGTCTTTCGACCATAGATTTAAACTTGGTAAATACCTCGATCATTTCACTTTTCTTCTTGATCAGGTAATTCCACAGTTTTCGACTGAAGTCATCTATAAATGTGATAAAGTATTTGTTACCTCCCATCTAATCCACCTGGAATGGTTCACATACATCAGAGTATATGAATTTGAGAATAACCTTAGACTTGCTTCCTACATCCTTGCTGAAGCTATTCTTGTGTTGTTTCACCTGCACACATTCCTCACACACCTCGTTTGGAATGTCGATCTCTGGAAATTCTGAAATCATATTTTTTCTCTTTAAATCTTTGATGTCTCTAAAGTTGAGATGGTCTAGTCGATAGTGCCATATCCATTTGTCTCTGCTAGCTGCAGTCAAAATGCACTGATGCTCCATCATATTAAGTTCAATATTGAAGGTTCTATTCTGAGACATAGGAGCCTTCAAGATTAATCTTCCATTTGCGTCGATGACTCTCATCATCTTGTCTTCGACCTGAACTTTGTAATTCATTTTGACAAACTGCCTTATGCTTAACAAGTTTCTCTTCATGCCTGGAATGTACACCACATTGAAAATTACTGACCTTTTTCCACCTCCAATACCTTCAGCTGCTAGAATATTGTCATTTGTAAATTTTACCGTGTTCTTCATTGAGGGTTTTAGGTTGACAAACCAATCTTTCCTTCCAGAAATGTGTGATGAGCATCCTGAATTCAAGTATCATTGGTCCTTGAATTTTTCTTCATCGCTTGTTGTGACCATCAACAACATCTATTCTTCTTCATACTTTGCAAACTTTGTATCACTTTCTTGATTCTTTCGCTTATCGGGACAACCTCTAGAATAGTGATCATATTTTTGATAATTGTAACAATAAATATGACTTTTGTCAGGTTTTCGACCATCACCTCTTCCTCTAACTCCAGCACCACCTCTTTGTTTCCTTGGTATTGGGGTTTTCTCTGATTCGACACAACTCCTTCATGCTGGTTTCCTTTACAAGTCGAATTGTTGTAGCCAACTCTACTTTTGTCGTCGAACCATTTTCCTTTGCATTTCTTATCTTTTACTGATTAAGCCTATAAAACCACATCACTCTTCGATTTTCCTACACCTCTTTCAGCCAATATTTGTTCATGAGATTCAAGAGTCTCTTGAAGCTCTTCTTTCGACAAAGTTGATATGTCTTTCGACTCTTCAATGGAAACTACCACATGATCGAACATCGGAGCCAACGATCTCAAGATCTTCGAAACAACAGCTCTTGTTGTTAACCTCTCTCCACAAACCTTGATTTGATTCACTTGTTTCGTAACCCTAGTGATGAAATCAGATATGCTTTCTCTATCTTCCATCTAAAGCAATTCATACATTCTTTTGTGAGTTTGTAATCTCACCTCTTTCACCTTCTCATCGCCTCCAAACGATTTCTTTAAAATTTTTGAAGCTTCTTTTGCAGAATCTACATCACTAACCTTTTAGAAATTGTCTGGGCTAACACATGGGTGAATTATAAAGAGAACTTTTATAATTCTTCTTCTTTAATTCTTTTTAATCCGCCTCTTCTTTTCTGAAGCATCTTCTTCAAGTGGTTCTAATCCATATTTCACAAGTTCCTAAAGACCTTGAAAACAGAATATAAATACACACTTTCATAAATCCACAAAAGAGTTACAAGAAATTAACATAACTTTTCAAAATATTTTACTAACAGTGTATGATATGTAATTTGTTATAACTATCATGTAATGGTTATTAAAAGTATTGGGTATAATGTGTACCTATGTAATGCCGATCAATGTCATGAATGACAAAAGGAGTAGAGGCTGAAGTCAAAGAGAGATTTTGACAACTATGTACATAACGATTTTTTGCCGCCTGAAATAGGATTCCTTGGGTGTGGAAGAGGCTTGGTAGGTGGTCAAGTACTAGAATATTTAGATTTGGGATCTCGACTTTCTGGTCACCTTCGCATTTGAATATTTCTTCAAGCTCATCTGATTCTATGATCATCAAATTCTCTAACCTCAGAAGTTCTTTGCATGTGGAGGCCAGAAAGACATATTTCAATTTGTGACACTTTATTACGGAAAGTGTTTTTAGTTTTGGAAAACAAGTCCTTAAGGACAGGTTTTGATTCTGCCTGTCGTCTTCAATGATATGCTTCAACTGTTTGCAATTTAATATAATTAGATCTCGCAATTGTGATATGCATCTTAAAATAGAAGTAGAGAAAACTACTTCCAATATTTCACATTGCCTGATGGTTATTCTTGTAAGGTTTTGTAGGGCAAAAGAATTTTTGGGACCTACAAAAAGGTACATCATATAATGCAGATCGTATAAGTAAATCCATCGCAACCTTAAGTTCAATGGTTCTCCTTCTATTTCATTGAGACACAGTATATTTTCTGCTTTGGACTTATGTAGCCAGAGACTTTCTAAAGCAACAAAATTTTCAATGCTCCCACTCACCTACATTTAGGGACATAAATTGAATTAGGAATAGTATCATAATATCTTTTTTGAAATTCACTCAAATGAGATATCATTTTAGATTATATTGTTAACTTAAGTTAAATGAGATATCATTTCAGAAAAACATGGATACCTTGGTGATTGTATTTAACAGAGATTCTGATTCTGAATGATTAATAATGAATTCACCAATAGATTTGATTGCAACCTCAGAGCAGTCTGAGAGGCGAAGGTTTTTAAAAGGTGGAAATGTTGTGCAATACTGTTTGGGACATATGGCAACTAAACTTGGTAGGCAATTGAGAGTGAGACTTTGCAATGCCGAAAGATGAAGGTGAATCTTAGAGTGGTTGTGATGGTCATCAGTGTAGTGTCCAAATATGTATTCCAATTTCTTGCAACTTTCAACGCGGAGAGTTTTTAATTTTGGGAAGACCTTGCACCAATTATTGCCATCACTGTCATCATCTCCAATGTCAACTATTATGTGCTTCAATTCATTACAGTTTTTGATCGTCAAAGTTTCCACCAACATTGTTGGAGTAATAGACATGATGAGCACCCATTTTATCATCGAAATATCACAAAGTGTAATTTCTTTTACATTACACATGTTAAGCAATCGTGCTTGAAAACATTGTGCACGGTCCCATATTTGAATATGGTGTGAACTTGATCCCTGTAATGTAATCCCAATATCGAATCAAACATTATTGAACAAGTGTGTATACAAGTCCTAAAGATACGTATAACATTTCTCTTATATAAGTCCTAAAAGATACGTGTATGTTATATATAATTACGTTTGTGCATACAACTTTTTGAAACTTTTTGAAAATTTTCAAATTGTTTTTTTTATGATATAAGCCCTAAAGATAGGTCCACAATATCTATAATTAATTTTGTGCAAAAATATTTTAGAAACACTTCATATAGGATGCCACTTTTAATACAAGACTTCAAATTTTGGATGTTTAATAAGCAAAATGATATCAAGTGTCAATAGACAATACAAGATACACATTTAAAAGAGAACATATAAAAAAATAACAAAAAAGAGGTGAGAGTGTTACTAATGCGGCTGAGTTGTTCCGCTGGGTGTTATTAATTATATGAATAATAGCTATAAAACATACATTTAATAAAAAAAAACTAAACAAATAACACAATACCATAAAAGAGTTTTAAAAAAAACTACAATAAAGGATTCATAAAATCAAATATTAAATCACAAGGCTTAATAAAACCAAGAATGTATAAAGATTAAAGATAAAAAGAAGAGAAAAAATTGAGGACGGGACAGTGAGAAGAGTAAAGAAAAAAGAAAAGAAAGAAGAGAAAATAAAAAATAGAGAAGTAATATGAAGAACTTTCAAAAACCAACCTGAGAAGAGAAGAATTTTTCAAGTGAGAAGATCAAAGAGAGTTTTCTGAGTTAGTTGATGCCGCGGTGAGAACGGGACCATGGTTGTCGGGATCTTGCTCTAACTCTCAAAATCTTACGATCTTACGCTTTGACAACCGGCTATCGATTTTAGTGGTACAAAGATCTGAGATTTGATTGGAGCGTTGAACTCCTAGAGAAAGATCTTTAAATCGTGGGATCTTGAGATCCCAACAATCCTTTTTTTTTGTTTTTACCCGTTTTAGACGCATTTCGACCCGATCATTAAACAATTGAAATAAGCCCATAAACACATACTATTATATTTTTCAGATAAATTAATGAGAATGTTACTTTAAGTGATATTCCATTATGTATTTTTAGATAAATTAATGAGAACTTTTACATTAAAGTCATTTTTCCTAATTATTTCTATAATTTTGTCTATTTGTTGGGATCTTACAATATGTGTTACAATCCTAAGATTTATGCTTGTTCTATACTCTAATGATCTTTATTGAGATCTCGATTTTGACAACCATGAACAGGAGAGAAACGCGTGAGGAAGTGAGAAGACAAATCTTTCAATATTTATTTATGTATGGGTAAATAAGATTTTTTTCCATTAAAAATAGATAGTAGATTGAAACCTCTACGGGCCGGGAAGCGCTCTGTGCTGCAAACCGCTCCAAGTCAAACTGAGACACGAACTAGTATGTCATAGCGGTTGGCCACAACTTTGCACTGCTCTCCCAGGATAGTGTTGTTATTACCCAGGATTGATAACTCTGAATTGAATTAAAGTAGTTGACATACTTCCAAGTTTGTGTCTATGGTTATTTATATTGAGAATTGGTTACAAATCAATTTGTATTGATTTGTATTCAATTAGTCATAAGTGTAAATTATATTATTATCTATTGTGTATACCTATTTTGCATATAAATATATAACATGTTTGATCATATTAGACTAACAGAAATACAATCACAACATGGTATCTAGAGTTGGTTGACTCACTGTCTTCGAGAATTTTTTTTTCCCGTTTCTGCAAAATATCAGGCCATTCACGACACTGCACGAGCGCAACACCATTCCTGACGACTTTTCCAGCGAAGTAACCATACCGACGACATTGCCTCCTTCTGATCAGTCGGTACCCAAAATCGTTGTTGTGATCTACCTTACAACGCTCGCTGCCGCCACTTGTGTGTGGATCTCATGTGTCGACCTTCCCTATGCGCGTGACAACACGTCCCACAACCTTTATTGCCATTTTTGTCGCCTTTTGTGCTCTTTTCAGACCTGCTCTTGGTTTTTCCATCCAAGCAACCAAAAATCATGGGAGATACCGATTCCGCCACTTTTACGAAGGTTTCACTTATCCCGTGTGAGAAACTCACTAGAACAACACACTATAATATATAGGCTGGTGCTGTCAAAATGTGGTTTCATGGTCAAGGACATGAAGATCACTTAACTACAAAATCAGAAAATATTACCGCCGCCAAACACGATAAACCGAAACAAACAGATGCTTCTCTATGCACTATGTTATGCTTTTCCATAACAACTAAACTCCAAGCACAATACCAATCTATGAGGTTTGGGAAAAGGCTAAGAAAGTGTTCTCCAATGATGTCCATAATCTTTATAGTTTCATCACCAAACTCAACTCTTTGAAATTGGAGAATATGGATATGCAAGCCTATCTGAGTAAGCTTGATGCGTTTAAGGAAAATTTCACAACCCTAATTCCCTGTACCAAAGATCCAACAACTTATGCTGAACAACAAAGTAAGTATTTCATGATCGTGGCACTTGTCGGACTACCATCGGGGCTTGATTCTGTCTAGAACCAAATTTTATCAGGATCAAATGTTCCTAACTATGAAGCAGTTAGTGAACAACTATTGCATTTGGCTACACTCACGCCTTTGGACCGGTTTCCACTCTATCTCTCATTGAATTATCTA
Source organism: Vicia faba (assembly GCA_948472305.1). Taxonomy (NCBI): domain Eukaryota; kingdom Viridiplantae; phylum Streptophyta; class Magnoliopsida; order Fabales; family Fabaceae; genus Vicia; species Vicia faba. Next base: position 19,441,544 of record OX451737.1, read on the forward strand.
CTCTTGCTTCCCGCTATCATGGTCGTGATGGACGAAATAGAGGAAGGGGTGGACAACGTCATGGTATTAATTGTAACTATTGTAATCATTACGGTAAAGGCAAGAGAACAACAACGACAACCACGGGTCGCTCATGTCGCTCAACTGAACAACAATAAAGATATTAAAATTCCTACTGTTGATTACAATGATTTCCTCCTATTCAAAACAGCCCATCAACCATCATCATTTGTCAATGTTGCTCAGTCGGTTAATCCTACAACCTTTGTATATACATCTTCGCTTGGTCCTTAGGTTATTGACTCAGGTTCCTCTGATCATATGATTGCTAATAAATGCCTTTTAGCTCACTTGTCTTATTCTGATTCTTGTCCTTCTGTCACTATGGCTGATAGTTTTAAAATCTAAGTTTAAGACCTTGGTCAGGAACACCCACATCCAAACCTGCCTTTAGAGTCTGTTCTTTTAATCTGCCTCTAGAGTCTGATTCACCAATCTTCCTTTAGAATAATTCTTTTAATCTTCCTTTAGAGTCCTGACTTGAAACAAAATTATGTCTTGATATCTAGTTTCAATCTTTTTTAACATCACAGAGAATTATTCACCAATCATCATGTGCTCATACACCACAACAAAACGATGTTGCTGAACAGAAGAATCGTTATTTAGTAGAAACCGCACAAACTCTATTACTTCACCACAATGTACCTTCTCGTTTTTGGGTGATGCTCTCCTCACATACTGTCACATTATCAACCGAATGCCTTAATCGGTCTTCTAAGATTAGATTCCATACTCTATCTTGAACCCACAACATGACCTCTACCCCATTCTGATTCGTCACTTTGGTTGCACATGTTTTGTTCATGATCTTAGTCCAGGTAAAGACAAGCTCTATGCCAAATCTCTAAAATATATATTTCTAGGCTACTCATGTATACAAAAAGGATATCATTGTCTTTATCCTCAACTTCAACGGTACATTTTTCCTCTGATGTTACATTCTTTGAAGGTTTCCCATTTTTATCTATCTCTGTGTCACCCGATGAGACTTGTAACTTAGATGTTCAGGATGTCCCTTCTATCATCCCCATACCCATTAAACCTTCATTACAGATCTACCAGCGACGAATACCCCATCCATCGGAAGTTAGAGATGATATTAATCCATCAACACCATCTCCTAGTCCAACTCTTCCTCCATCTACGTCACCTGAACTTGACCTCCCAATAGCATCACGAAAAGGTATTTAATCTCATACTCCAAATCTTAAATATGTATATGTTTTAAATTATGATTGTGTTTCTACTTCCTATGTGTCTTTTGTGTCTTCTTTGAATTCTGTGTCTATTCCTAAGTCTACAGGTGAGGCTATGACTGATCCCAATAGGCGTCAGGCGGTGGTGGAAGAAATGGATGCATTGCATTTAAATTAGACTTAGGATATTGTTACTTTACCTTCCGAAAAAACTATAGTAGGACGTTGAAGGGTTTATACAGTGAAGGTTGGACCATATGGTCAAATCGATCGTTTCAAAGCTCGTTTGATAGCCAAAGGATATACACAAATATTTGGTCTTGATTATGGTGACACTTTTTTTCCTGTAGTCAAGATTAGTTCAGTGCGTCTCTTCCTTGCAATAGTTGATATTAATCGTTGGCCGCTTCATCAATTAGACATTAAAAATGCCTTTTTACATGGAGAATTGGAGGAGGAAGTATATATGGCCAACCTCCAAGTTTTACCATTCCTGGAAATTCTAGACTTGTCTTTCGGCTTCGTTGGTCTCATTGGTCGCTTCAGCTCTGCCTTGATATAGTTCGATGACTAGATGTGAATCAGATCACTCAGTTTTCCTTCTTCATTTCTCCATCAGTCAACGCATCTTTCTTGTGGTCTACATTGATGACATTGTTATCACTGGAGATAATACAAATGGTATCCAACGACTCAAAACTCATCTTTTCAACAAGTTTCAAACAAAAGACTTGGGTCCACTCGAATACTTCTTGGGTATTGAAGTTGCTCAGTCCTTATCAGGCATTGCAATTAACCAACGTAAGTATCCATTAGACATCCTCAATGAAATCGGTATGCTTGATTGTCGTCCGATGAATACTCATATGGATCCCAACGTTAAGCTTATTCTGGGTAAGGGGGGGCTGTTGAAAGACCCGGGAAGATATCAACGTCTAGTGAGTAGTTTAATTTATCTTACTCTCACCAGACCAGATATTACTTTGGGACTGAGCATTATGAGTCAATTTATGAATGCCCCTTGTGATAATCATTAGAATGTAGTTATTCAGATTCTCAGATATATAAAGAAAGCACCAGGAAGAGGCGTATTATATGAAAATAAAGGTGATTCTAAAATCACATGTTATTCAGATGCAGAGTGGGCAGGATCATCAACAGATAGGAGATCCACTTCTGGATATTGTGTTCTTATTGGAGGAAATATGATCTCATAGAGGAGCAAGAAAGGAAACATGGTTGCACTATCTAATGTTGAAGCTGAATATTGTGCTATGGCGGCAACATTAAAGGAACTTGTGTGGCTTAAGAATTGACTCTCAGAACTTAGATTGGGAGATCTTCAGAACACAAGACTCATATGCGACAATCAAGCGACGCTTCGTATTGTATCAGATCCGGTATTCCATGAACGACCAAGCACATAGAAATAGATTGTCACTATGTAAGAGAAAAAGTATTGTCAGGAGAAATAACCACAACGTTCATCAAATCTGAAGATCAATTGGATGATATGTTTTTCAAATATCTTAAGGGTTCCCGAGTGAATTACATTTGTAACAAGTTCGAATCATACAATATATATGGTCCGACTTGAGGGAAAGTGTTGAGAATCGGTTACAGATCAATTAGTATTGATTTGTATTCAATTAGACATAAGTGTAAATTATATTATTACATATTGTGTATATTTATTTACATATTGTATATATTTATTTTGCGTATAAATATACAATATGTGTGATCATATTCGACACAAGCAATACAATCACCATGACATGAAAGATGTTTCATTTTATAGGGTCCAATTGTATTTGTGTCTAGAATCGGAAGATGGCTTATTCACGAGGGAAAACATAGAATGAGAATGTTTCTGAAAAAAAAACATGAAATTTGGTAACTCACAAAGCTTTATTTATTTTAGTGAACTTAGTTCAACATGTTGGTATATGGCAAATATGTATTTAAGCTCATCACGTCTACTTACACTAATAACTTCTAGTATTGAAAGGTCTTCAAAAGAGAGGAAACGAAATTTTGAAACATTGACTTTATTAGTAAAACACATTCTTAAGTTCATTATAGCATAATTTTTTTTGTATTTATTCATACTTAATTTTTTTTACAATTACTAATTTTATATTTGATAAAAAATCAAATATATCTATATACTCCATCCGTAACTAATTATAAGTAAATTTGATTTTTTTTTTATATATTTGACAATTAATGTATCTAATGTATATATGGACTACATATATTAATTGTCAAATGCACCAAAAAAATTAATTTTGCTTATAATTCGTTATGGAAGGAGTATATACTACCGGGTGTTGGTGGTATTTTCATAAATTTTGGAAATCACATAAAAATCTACTTCATGCCACTTGATTCCATTGGAATGCATAAGCATTTTATTTTGGAAAGATTTATACTTTCATTTATAATACATGAAAATATTACTCTCACCTAGTAATTGTGAATTGCAATTCAACAACAATGTTTAGGTAAAATTGAAATCATTGAATAATTTGGCAAACAAGAAAGATATATGGAAAAAGGGATACCTTGATGATTGTATTGTCAAGAGATTCTGATTCTGAATGATTAATAATGAATTCACCAATAGATTTGATAGCAACCTGGCAGCATTCTGAGATGTCAAGTTGTTCCAAGGGTGGAAATGGTGTGCAATATTGTTTGGGACATATGGCAACTAAACTTGGCAGATTGCGAAGTTTGAGATACTGTAATGCTGGAAGATGAAGGTTTGGATGGTCATTAGTGTAGTGCCCAAATAGGTATTTCAATTGCATGCATTCATTTACGTAAAGCTGTTTCAATTTTGGGAAGGCATTTCCCCAATTATTGCCACCTCTTTCATCATCTCCAATGTCTGCTATTATGTACTCCAATTCATCACATTTCGAAATTGTCAAAGTTTCCACCAACATTACTGGAGTAATAGAAAAGATAAACAAAGATTTTATCTTCAAAAAACCAGATAGCTTAATCTCTTTTATATTGCACATGATGTGTGATTGTACTGGAAGGCATTGAGCACGTTCCCATAGCTGTAGACATTGTGAATTTGATACCTATAATATAAAAATTAAACCAAACATTACTGGCATGTGCATACAACTTATGGAAATGCAAATGTAAAAAGTTTTTTCAAATTAATTTTGTGCAACGAAAATTTTTGAAACACTTCATATAGGATAAGACTTCAAATTTTGGATGTTTAATCAATAGAAGAAACAAGAAACACATTTAAAAGAGAACTTATCAAAATATAACAAAAAAAGGTTATAGTGTTACTGATGGTGTTGAGTTCTTCTGCAGTGAATCCTCATGAACCGATGGGACTTTAGTAGTTGACATATGCCAACATTTACAACTCCATGAGAAGAGGTTGCATTTGACTGGGTCCACATGTGTTTGTTCCTTGAAACCATCTCTTGAAGTGGAAGATTTCGGAAAAATGGCCATAAAATTTGGTAATTCACAAAGATCTATTTCTTTGAGTGAACTCAGTTCAACATACTGGCCAAATATATATTCCAGCTTATGACATCTTCTTATTCTTAGAGCTTCAAGTATTGGAAGGTCTTGAGAGGAGAGGAAGGGAAGTATTGATTCTAATAGCTGACATCCTTCAATTTCAACAACTTTTAGTTTTGGAAACATTGAGACAGAACTCTTCTTACCATTATCATGTTCTTTTGATCCCTCCTCTATTATTATGTTTGTCAATCCTTCACAATCAACTATTTTCAATTTCTCTAGCAGCATCAGGTTCCGAGAAGTTAACAGTGAAGAGAGGTTTACCAACATTGGGCAATCACAAAGTGTCACGGTCTTTAGATTGTAGAGATTTAGCTTGCAATTAAACAATCTTTGAAACATTTTACACTTCTTTATCGACAACTTCTCTAAATTTTTCAAAGAGTCAAAAGAAAGGGAGCCATTGAACAATTCTACCAAATTTTCCATTGTGCTCACTTTTAGTACAACCAAATTGGGAAATATGTTTGGTACTTGAGAACCAACAGAGTCAATGAGACACTGTAACTGTGAGATAGAACTCAAACGCAGCTCAACAAGATCTTTCATACCTGAATCTATAGGAACAATCTCAGGCATGAGATTTCTCCATCCCTCCTTAATTCCATTTAAGTCAAGACCCTCTGTTGTATGCATGCAATACTTGAATGTGTCTTTTGAAAAAAAACATTCACCACGACCTGCATCAAAAGACACATATTTTGATAGTGAGTTAAGAAGCTTTCTCCGCCCTTTCTGGATATGATACATTTTCAACTCAGGTAAGGTTATTTCTCGACAAAAATCATTAAAACTATCTATCAAGTACAACTCTTCAAGTGTTGAGCATCTTCCAATAACCTCAAATGGATCATTCCTTGTAATTTCACACCTTTCCAAGTTTAACAATTTAAGTTTCCCCAATTTTGCAATTTCACGAGGCAATTCATTGATTTTGCATTTAACCAAATCAAGAGTCTCAAGACTTTGCAGATTTGCAAAAATAGAGATGTCACCTAAATCAACTCCATCAACCAATATAGATACGATATTTGCCAATGAGCTAATTGAATATGGTAATGATAGGGTTCGATTGTCATGACCTAAAATGTACAAAACTTGAAGATGGTCAATATTATCAAAGAAAGAATTTGGGGCTTCCATATATTTACGGTCTTCATCCATTTCGACATCGAGAATTAGAGTCTCAAGCTTGGAACCATCATACTTCAAGGAAAACAAATCCATGTCCTTCCCTTCACAAAATAAATATTTCATATTTTTTTCCTTTTGAGCAGATGATTTTTCATCTTTGTTCGATAAATTAACATGTCGAATCTCTTTGTATGCTATCCATTGAGCCGCTTCACGAACCAAATCATGCATTTTTACATGTTCTTCACCGACCCCCACCAACAAACATGAATCTATGAGTTTATCTTTAGCTACAACTACTTGGTTTCGAGCATCATTGTAGTTGCCATAATTCTTCCCAAAAAGGCCCGTTCCAATGCCAAGTCTAGTTAGAATTTCAATAGGGATTTCTTTATCTTCTGGGAATACTGAAGATAATAGAAACAATCCCTTGGCTTTTTCATACTTCATACCATCATAGCTAGACTTCAAACATTTATAAATTCCAACCTTTTCTTCATCAACATTGTCCATGGACACAGTTTCCTTCAATAATTTTAAGGTAGTATCCCACTTGTGCTTACGATCTTGTTGGCCCTTTAAACTTCTGGCGATAACTGCAATTGCAACCGGTAATTGTTTGCACTCCTTAGCAATTTCACGTCCCGTGGCGATCAAACTTATGGAAGAATTATCGATTATACATGCATACATTTTGAACATGGTCCATGCTTCTTCTTCAGGTAAGATATCCAATTCAATCATCTTATCACAACCCATTATATTGAATATTTGTTTACTTCGTGTAGTTATAAGAACTCTGCAACCTTTGTGATTGTCTTGTTTTGGAATTCCTATTAGATCAAAATCAAGAGGTGAGCCTTGATCCCACACATCATCCATTATTAGAAGAACTTTTTCATCGGTTGTTAATCTGCTCCATAGTTTTTTTGGTCGGTCTGAGTCATTACAGTCGTCCCATTCCAATCCTAAAGATCCAGCAATATCATCTTGAATTTTTTTTGTATCAGGAGTAAATGAGACTGTTGTATCGATTACATGAGCGAATTGTTCAGACTTCTTTAGTTCTTTACCCACTTCTTTGGCCAATGTAGTTTTTCCGGTGCCCCCCATCCCTTGCAATACGATCATATAATTGTTGTCATTTTTTAATGCATCCAGTAGCTCTTTGTATTTTGAATCTCTACTTGGAAAAGAAATGTAATCTTTAGATGAGTAACGTTCAACATCCGGAAGACGGCGAGAGATTTCAATATTTTCAAATGTCCCTCTCTTTTCTGTTAATTGTTTAATGTCTTGTATGTTATTTGCCAACTCCTTTCCCTTTTTATATCGCCATATGCAATTAGGACATAATCCAAAAAAGCATTTTTGTTTTGTTAGGATGTCCTCTTGAACGAGCTTTTCCGCTTTCTCTTTCCATAAATGATAATCAGCTTCAATATCTTTATCATTTCCTGCTGCCACTTTAGCATGTTGCTCCATTGTTTTTATTTCTGCTTCCAGCCAAGTCTTTTTTTCTCTGAATTCATTAGCAGTGCTTGTGAAGCAAAATACATGACGTAATTCTGCTATTGCCTTATCTATCAATTTCTCCATACATATCTTCCCCGATTCTGTTAAGCAACATTCCATCTAAATCAATTTCAATAGATCAATGTTAGCCATAAATGTTCAACAATGCTTCAAGCAATAAATATAGAATGAATGGTATGATGGTCAAAATATAAAATAAAAATTTTAGCTATAGATAAGTATCATTCTCATTAAATAATTATTTAGTATTCTCATTTTTTATGGTTATCATTGCTATTATGTAAATAAATTCCCAAGCTAGTCTTATTTATAAGAAAAATTCTACATAAATTAAAATGCATTACGATTTTTTAATTTATCTTTAAATTATAAAAATTATTTTAGAGCCAATATTTTATATAAAAATGTAGGATAATTTGCTATACGATTTGGTAACCTGACTCCAATCATCCTTTATTCAACTTTTCCTTATTTCTATTTCAACATTTAGTAGATAATTAAATGCAAATTTCCATATTTTAAATATAATTTAATTCATTATTTAATAAATAAATAAAATCCCATTATGTTGTTATGGCATTCCATGCCATGCACAGTGTTCGGATTTTTTCCAGTTTTTGACGTCTCCGGTGGGAACGTTCATCCGCAGCGATGATGATACTCAGCAACGTACAAGGTTTGGTGTGGCTAGAGTTTTTGTGGGGACCAAATACAACATGGTGTTAAGCGAATCTTTTAACATTGGTGTGAATGATGAAGCATACTCAATCGAGGTGGTTGGGGATTCTCAAGGACCCGTTAAAATTGTAATGCTGAAAAATTTCTTGAAGGAACACCGAAAGCAAGTTTCTTCATCGTATCTGGATGGAGGTGATTCTGATTAGGCTGGTGTTCTATTCCAAAGATTGTAGCAGAGGAGGACACGACTACTTCTGAGAGGGTGGGTGAGTCAATTCAGGTGGAGAAAGGCAAAAAGGTGTTGCATGTCTTGAAGGATATTGAGGTTCTGTTGTCACCTAGAAGGAGTAGATCAGTTGAAAAGACAAAAAGTAAGGTTCAAGTGTCGTTAACGGTGAATCAGTTAGGGTAATAGAGGCTAGAGATTGCGAAGGTCATAGAGTACAAATGGCGGCAAAAACTCAAGGGAATGGATGAATATTGTTTCTTACCATATTAGAGGAGGTGGAAATTCTTTAAAGAAGGATTATGAAGTGTTTGTCAAAAGGGAAGGCTGACTTGTGCTCTCTGTAGGAGACGAAAATCAAGGAGATGTCATGTGATTTAGAGAAGAGTTTCAGGGGGAGTGAAGTGGATTGGTCGGCAAAGCAGAAATCAAGAATTGCTTGGTGTAAGGAAGGTGATTAAAATACCAGGTTTTTCCACAGTGCAATGAAAGGAAGGAATATAATGAATTATCTGTGTAGTGTAGTCTCAGGTTCAGAGAGGGTGTGCGATGTTGCAGGGGTAAAGTTTGAAGTCAAAAGTTTCTTCGAATCCAAATATAAGGAAAATTTTGCTAACAGATCAAGGTTGGATGGTTTATATTTTGAGCAGCTGGAATCAGAGGATGTTATTTGGTTGGAAGAAATGTTCACGATGAAGGAGGTTAGGGAAGTGGTTTGGGAGTTTGATGGAAACAAATGCTCGGGTCTTGACGGCTATAATTTCAATTTCATCCGTAAATGCTGGACTACACTATCATGTGAGATCTTTTTTGTATCAGAGTTTCATTCCAAAGGAAATCTCACAAAAACTGTATTAGCATCCTTCATAGCTTGCCTCTTGCATTACATGATTAAAGGGTGGCAGAGTGATGTAGCTCAAGTGATATCTAATGAGATTCGAAAGATTGTCATCAGTGGCCACTCTCATGGTAACAAGGCCCCTATGACTCTTAGTTTTCCGGCTCTTATCATGGGGCTGTGTAGGAAGGCAGGTGTTGACATTTCCAATGTGGCTACTAAAAGGATTAGTAGTATTGTGAATGATGATTATGTGCTTAGGCATTGTGTGTCAAAGTTGTCAGGTGAGGCAACCCCTCAATCTTAGGTGCATGCTTCTCCGGCAGCTCCAACTGATTTTAGTGAACAACAAGCTTGTGTTTATAATTGGTACATGATGGAGGCTCAGATGAGAGCTTCTTTCTTCCTTCATGATTCTATGCAGCTTTTGTATCGTTATCAGGTTGCTCCGGAGGAAGTTCCTACTTTTCCTACTCGAGAGGAGTTTGCTGCTTATGCAAATTACCATATGGACAAGTCATTCTTCCAAGAGGGGGCAGCAGCTAATGCTAAAGCTAATGAAGATGTTGAGGAAAGTGATGAAGAGCAGGAAGATGAAGAAGTTAAGGAGAGTGATGATGAGTGGAGCGGTTGATCTGGCGCGGATTGGTTTGCCGCATTATCATAATTTTTATGTTTTTTTTTATTTAGTCTTTTATTTTAATTTTCAAATAATTATCATGATGTGATCCTTTTAAGGATGATGTTTTATGGTTGTATTTTGGGTTTAATACTTTTGGAGGCATTTTTATGTCATGGATGACTTTGGTACACCATTTTGAGGTGTTTGTTTTTGTTTGTTTTTATTTTTGGGATTTTTAATTCCATGGCATTATATTAGTAAGTTTGTTAGCTTATTTTAAAATATTAAAAAAATAAAAAGAAAGAAGCGAAAGCTTATGTTTGTTCCCTAGTTTGACAATTTTGAAGGAACCAAGTGAACTTGTACAAATGCGGTTCAACTTGCAATTGAATGGTGATGATATGAATTGAATTGTAGTAACAACTTCAAGGTACATATTTATTGCTTTCTAAACTTAGCATAAATATAAAACTTATAGTTTGTGCATAATGTCATACCTTTAATTCTTTAACAATACTCGTAAATTGTGAATCACCTTAGAACTTAACCTTGTGTGAGGAAGCTTTTCATTGTGCACTTAAATGCGGGAAATTAACATTTCTTGTTAACTCAATTTTATCATGTTTAATGATGCATGGGTGTTGATGTGTGAAAGTTGGAAAATGATCAAGGCATTCATTGTTTTATTTTGAGAAAAATCACTTGAGCCAAATATATAATCAATCTACCTTGTGAGTGAGTGATCACTTGTTCACCCCAATTTAGCCTTTCTATAAAGACCTTTGTGATGATTGAATTGTGTAAATATTGAAAATGAATAACAAATTCATCATTAGGTTTTTAGAAAGGATCTTGATTTTTGTTTGAGAAATGTTTGAACTCGCAACCTCAATGTGGTTGCTTTTATTCTTTCTTTGCCTTAGCGTATGGAAACATTCTTGTTATTATGTTGGATTGTGTTCAAAGTTTGAGAGATTTATGTAGATTGTTTGTTGTGAAAGAAAAATTGGTTTAAAGAATAGAAAAGAAATGAGAAATATGATTAAAAAAAAAGAGAAAAAAGAATCAAGGAATTTGAGCTCTTAGAAAGAAAAAGAATTGAAAAGCCAAGGATATAAATTGTGTCGGCATAAGAGCTCATGGTTGTATGCATATCTAAGAGAAAAAATACAAGAGGGGTAAAAATATTGAATTGTGTATGGGTGTGATGAATTGAATGTTCTCACACGTTAGGCAATTTAGTTTGAATTTCCTTAAGAAATATCCCTTCCTTGTAACTAAGTCAAATTACAACCCTGTCAATGCCTTGTGATTCTTACTTTGCGCGTTTGATGCTTTTTGTGTGATGAATGCATGATTTAATCCGGATGTTGACATGAATTTTGGATGAGTGAAAAAAGCCCTTTTTGTTATCTCTCATCCATTGATGAGTGTGTGTTAAGGTGTAATTCATTTTTGAGTTGGATTGTAATGGAAATTTTGTTATATATGTTGCACTTAACCATTGTTTCATACTTATGGTTGGATTTAGTTAGTGGTAAGCATTATCTTGTTTGTTTTTGTTCATTTGAACCATAAAATTGTATTGTGAAAAACTTGTTGTTTCCTATTTTGTGGTTTGTCTTGGTTTTCTTTTAGTTGGAGAATTTTTATTTAGGGACAAACAAAATGTTAAGTTGGGGAGAGTTGTTAGGGACACAATTGTTGATATATTTGTAGATAATTTTGTGTCATTGGTACTCTATTTTTGATAATCAGTAGTGTGTAAGTTTGTAAATAGATGTAAATAAGAAATTATCTAGTTTTTAAGATACATCACTTTGTTTACTTATTTTTTTGCTCATTTTGTAGGTTTTTATGTTGGAACATTGGAGCATTGGAACTTTGGGAAGGCTAGGGCCAAGAGTGTGGTGCAACAAGTCAAAATTGCAAGTTTTGTTCAGGCTAGTGCGCTAAGCGCAAGTTGCAGCGCGCTTTTGGTGTTTTGCGCATTTGGTAGAATGGAGGTTTTTTTGGTCCAACTAAGCGGCCTTGTCCTGCTTAGCGCGGTCCACTAAAACATGATTAATAATGTTGAGCCTACTTAGCGCGCCCTGACTGCTTAGCGGGACTCACTTTTTGGGCACTTGTATAAATAGCTACTATTATGATATTTTGGCCACCAACTCTTGTACAACATACACAAATCAGAATTTTAGGGCTAAGAAACAACTTTTATCATTTTGTAACTCAAGATCAAAGATTTCTATCTCAAATATTTGATATTTTCTTGTTGATGTTCATCAAGCTTCATTCTTTGTGTCAAGATTAGAGGTAGATAATCTTCCTCTTGTATGGATTTAGCTTGATAATTTGTATGTGAATATCTTGATGATAAATATATGGTGAAAATTCTTGTTTTATAGTTTATATTTGAGTTGATCATTATTAAGAAGTGTGTTCATCTCTAGACCTAGGTTTTCACTTATCAATGAACAATTTCTAGACAGTTTTATAAGTTGATATTCACTAATGTTGAGCTTTTAAAGTTATCAAATTGATAGTTAGGTAAAGAGATCATCTAAAGATCAATTTGATAAAACTGACATTTTGTTTTAGAGATGAAACTCTTGAGAGGATATGTGATTATATTTATGATTAATGAGTTCACATACGTGATTGAGAGAATACGTCCGAAAGAGATTATGGATCCCTAATCCTGACACACTTTTACCAAACATTTGAAACCAAAATTTTGTTTTACCTAAACTTGATATTTTGCATGAAACCGACATTTTCCGTTACTAAAACCAACATCAAACCCTTTTATGAAACTTAAGCTTAAAACGATTATAACTTTAGAACGGCAGTAATATCACACCAATCCATGAGAAAAACGATAATATAAATACTTGTGTTGAAAATACATACAACACCAACATATGTCCCCTCTGGAACAAAATTTCAAATGGCATCAGCGCATGCATAATATTCTGTTTGGGCGAGTTTCAGGGTTCTTATTTTGTTATATGGAGAATTTCATTGGAGGAGTAGCACTTCATGGATTAAAGATAATTTATCCTTAAAATAGTAGAGGCAATGACATGTATGATGTTTGTGAAGACAAAAGAGAATGTAATTCTGAAGAAAATATTAGGCATGCTAATATCTTTAGTAAATTCATGAGACAACTTGACAAGATATGTGGTAATAATGTCCCTAAAAATTTTAAAAACATTCAACATAAATAAAAGGAGGGTAAAATACAAAATCTCAACCATCTCTACATGTGCAAAGTGATCCAATGTCTTAAAAGGAACGCGTTTGCACATATTCAAGTTGAATGCCTGAGTCTTCCAAGAAAACAAAGAAGATTCTACAATGTCACTAATGATGAAAAATTCAATGTAACCCTAAAATACATGAAAGAGGTTGTGCATGCTGGCGAGCCATAAAATTCAAAGATAAGGTGTATTACTCTTTTCTAGAAAATAGAATGCAAAATGTATGGTAACATGTCTTAACACCTGGTCAAACATGATTACCAGTACATTAATTATGTCCCATCTATTCTTATGCATTATTGTTAGTTGTAAAGTAGACATCCGCACCATCAACATTTGTATCCTCAATGGAATAAACGGGTTCAAAGGCATCTTTAAGAAGGTTGACATTGCAAGCCTAATGTTATTGTTGATCGTTTCTTCGACAATATTTTCTCTAGTCAATCTTGTTATCTAGAAAGTAGATGCAAGAGACAGTTGGCAGGAAAAGAAACTATGAGATACATAAGAGAAAGAAATGTGTTTAGATAAAGTGGTTGATGCCAATGCATAGCATATTCTTGAAGACCATATTTCAGACATAATGGAAGACATGGTAGCAACTAAAACTAAACTGTGTAACAAAAAGCTTGAGAGTTGTTGCAAAATGGGTACTGATCTCAAATTTTAAGAAGTAAATATCTATGAAGTTTGTCAATTTGAGACTAAAATAAGGATGCCTAACAATATGGTTCAACATCTTATTATTACTTCTAAATTACCACATATGGACTTTATGAGACTCAAGCAATGAGTTGTCATTGAATGGAAGGCTGATGGTCAGGTTGGAGGTCCTCCCAACTCAAATGTAGCATATTTTTCCCCCAAGTGGTAATGTACACCAGTATATCATAAAAAAAGCATAAACTTATGCAAAAAATTATTCAATATATCATTCATCAAGGCTTGAAAAGTTAAAGGAGTGTTCATCATCCCAAAATGAATTACTAATAATTTGTAATGTTCGACATGTGTTCAAAATGTAGTTTTGTGAACATCTTCACTACACATTTTACTTTATGATATTCTAATTTGAGATCAATTTTGAGAAATAACACGCATCAAGTTACTCATCCTATAACCATTCGATGATGGGAATGTGGAATTTTTTTAGAGTTGTGTCTTATTTCAAAGACCTACAGTTAATACATAATCAAGACTAAAATTATCGGACTAAAAAAAGCACTTTGACTTGGACAAAAAATCTGAACCTATAACATCTCTTTGACTTGATTTTCTATCTCATTCTTATGGAGATGAAGATAGTGGTAAATATGCACATTCACTAGTCCACTCCCTTCTACCAAACAAATTGTGTGCTCCTATTTTCTCTTAAGAGGCATGTCGCTGGGTTCTTGGAAAATCTCAACAAATTGGGATATCACATGTTATAATTCTTGACTTTGTTCAATAGTCACTTCTATAACAGTGGCCACTTGTCATTAATTAGACATGTACCACCCATCCATATCACATTTCGACCATGTTAAGAAGCTTTATAAATCCCCTTGCAGCTCCAATTTACTACTAGCTTCATTCAACTCCACCCAATCTCAATTAAAATCAAAACACACTAGTTGTTGCATCTAGTCAACCCACATATCACCCAATTTAGTAAACCATTTCATTAAAAAAAAAAACAACATATATGTCATCATCCCGCATCTATGTCACCCATTTTTTCACATTGAGTTTTGGCTTGAATCCATCACACATTTTCACATGTAGTGGAATTATATCTTTCACCTTCCATCCTATTGCATGAACTAGTTCTTGTATAGAAAATTGTGTGTTGTTCCAATATCAACTAGCATTAGACTAATCACCCCTTGAATTTCTACCTTTAACTTCATGGTACACAATTTTGAATTCCTTTATGTAATGAGGGCCCTAAGGCTTATAACACTCACGATTCCTTCTTCCTTCTTCATCTTTATGATCCTCTGTCATCATGATTCTCAATTGTCCATCTGAGAATAGGTGGCGTATGTGTTATGATATGTGATTTCTTGAGAAGAAAGACACCAAATCCCTATTTCATATAGACTCATTTATCTACAATTAGTCGGGTCTTAAATTTAGGGTTCAATGTTGTTTCTCGTATATCCAAACCTTCTTTTGATCCATGCAAAAATTCCTAACCAATGGTTCGATTACAACTCGTGTCTTTTGAATCGATTTTAGTTGACTCATTAAAGTTGGATTGAGAGGTGTATCCATTTGACCTCAGTGAACTACTTAATTGATTATAATTATAAGCCTTCTCATGAACCCCCCTCTAAACACATAGGTGGCAATAGCCCCGTTGTTTTCAACCTTTGAACGTGGTCTCTGATATCATCATGTTACCAATGGAGAAAATAGCCAATGCACTGTGCATCTGGAATCTGAGGGGCTTAAGCCATTGAAATTTTAAACTCCTAGATGTAATCCTTAACATATTCTCCTTGTTTTAACGATGTTCATTATTCGAACACATCACCTCTATGGTAGTTCCATACTTATCCAACAACGCCTCTTTGAAAATCTCTTAAGCCAAATCTCATTCATCATCCCATAAATCCTTGAAAAAAGGAATTGTTGGCCCCTTCATGTGTAACGCCATAGACTATCTTTAGGATCAGCGAATGACCCATAAACCAACACAGCTCTTTTCAACATACTTTTTCCTTACTCTAAACGCTTTCTGGAAAACATCCCAGAAGGTCACCCATCCAAATACTACTCCAAGTCAAACACTTATAATTATGTATTTATTATATGTTAGGCTATCGAAAAGAAGATGCATCTTGTTAGTATAAGTAGTATTAATCAATCCTTATAAACCTTCTTTCATCCATGTAGTCTCATACCTACACAGACTTAAGATCTCTCTCATTCCAATGTGAATTAAGTTATTTTTAGAAGCTTCCAAGAGTGTCTCATTTTCATGTCTTATGCACCGACAACAACTCCATTCCCTCGCCGGCCTTGGGTGTTACATGCCCATCAACTTCAACTTGCTTTGTCCCTCAACCATATTGCAATGGGAGAGATATGCTCTAATACCATTTGTAATGTCCCTGACTTCCTTCAGGATTATTCACTACTTTATCCTCACTAACATGCTTTCTGGAAAAATTCCTAGAAGGTCACTAACCGATTACTACTCCAAGTAAAGCACACATAACTATGGAGTTCTTATTTTTTAGGCTTCCAAAAAGAAGATTCATCTTATTGGTATAGGTATTACCTATCAACCCTTGTAAGCCTTCCTTCAACCATGTAGCCTCATACCTACACAACCCCATTATCCTTTTCATTTTGATATGAATTTGGTTTTTTTCCTATAAGTTGTAAGGAATTTCTCATTGTCATGTCTCGTGTATCGACAACCAATCCATACCCTCGTCGGCCTTGGGCGTTACACCATACACAATTGAGCTAAATTTATCTTCCTTTCAAGACTCGCTCCATATAGCCTTAAGTAAACCTCATCGCGAGCAATCCAACCGATACAATCATCTTTGTGAACATGGGAAGCTCCACATTCTTTATAGATCTATGAAACTCTACAAGATGATCAACTTGGAACAATTTCTTAGCCATTAAATCATTATTAAAATCCTTCGTAACTGATGATACACCTTCAGTTGTTGCCTTACCTTATATGAGTAAAGCAAACAAGCTCTCATAATTCTCATTTTACTTTGCTTGCATCTCATCCGTTTTAATGTAAAGGTTCTCCATATTTTTATCCAATATTGATACTATATTTTCCATCTTATATCTCTATTGCATTCAATGCATTTGACAGTTTGGAAATATTTGATGGAAACCTTAAGTAGAAATATGATAAAATTAGACTATAATAAAAAAGAGCATAAATGATTTTGTATTACTGTAATAGAAAAGAAAATTCAAATAGGAACACACTCCCAATCCACCTTATAGTTGAGCTTCTCTAAAAAATCACAATTCTTTGCCAACAAAAAGAATATCAACTTTTGCCTAAACCTCTCACTGTCTCACCACACCTATTATAACACGATTTGTAACTACAACTATTATTTTCTATTCTTTCTCACATATAATTCCCCCAATTTGTTCCCACTTTGATGATCCAATACCCTTACATCTCTATCATTATCATATGTGTCCAAAAAAAGAAAATTGTGAGACTTTGAAACTAAATTAAGATAAAGTAGTTATCCTTGATGACAATAATGGTTTTAAGGGTTATGGTTTTAAGGTTTATCCTTGGTGACATCGTCTGTTTCTTCTTCATATTGTGAGATATCTTCCATGGCTTGTGTGAAATTTGTTATTCTTAAGCATGTTTGATGATCTAGGCTATTGCACTAGATTTTAACATAGGTTGTTGAATATTTAACATGGTGAAGGGATCATGGCTAAAAGGTTTAAAATATGTGGCTTATATGTTTAAGAATGTTTCAATGTTATTGTTCATTCATCCAGCTAGTGAAGACTTTCATGACAAGAACAAGTTATGGGATTTGAGGTCAACGCATGATGGGTCCATGAAGGTTTTTTTAGAACACATTAATGAGTTTTGAAGGAGACAATGGATAAAATAACATGTTACCGCTGAGTTATCATTGAGTTTCTAGGGTAAGGTTTGTGTCAAATCAGCTTACTTGGTCGACAGAAGTTCATTTACATAAATAAACTTCCAAAAACCAGTTGTGTTTTGTACAAGGAAACCTAAAATCTCCTCTTATTAGAATGTCTCCAAAGCTTTGCCTATTATAGAAATTAAGCTAAATAGCATTGATGGTAAAATTGTGGATTGTGTCATCAATGCCTATCTTAGAGTCAGAAGGGTTATGAATTATTAGGAGTGGAAACATAGAGGATCAAAGCTCATCGACCATAATTGTATTACTTTTAGTGAGTGTCATTAGGGGAAGATGAAGCTTTTAGAAACTATGGGAGAGAAGAATCAATTTGAGGTGAAGTTACCTAGTATGGGTAATAGTAGTAGAAATGGACCGATTACAAAGGCCCATGATTAATATTTGACTCGTGATGAGGTAACGAGGGAGATTGTACCATTTCAAAGAGACATTTATGTCGGCCTTGGCTGGTGTGCTTTAAATATAACTGAATGGTTGTAAGTCAAGGTGGATATTTTTGAAGTATGTTTTATAACCTTAAGTGAAAGGAAGCATGTTTTGAGATTTAAGAAATCAGAAAGTTGAAAAAGAAACCAGAAAGTCGACAAAAAACACTATGGCTACTGGGTGGTGTAGCTGATGGTGGTCAACGGTTGTCCAATAGAATATGATTGTCTAGTGTCTGCGGTAGTCTAATAACGTGAGTTCGACAGTAGATTGGGATTGATCCAGACAGTTCACATGTATCAGGCTTAGCCATTTTGGTTTGGTAATTCACTCATTAGCGTTAGAATAATATAAATAATTTTTAAATTAGTTTAAATATACTTAGTAATACTCTAAGATTCTCTAAATTAATATAAACTATTTTATAAGATATTCTAATATTTTTTATTCTAATCATTAATGGATTGTGTTTTTGATCAATTATAGATCTTGATCATTTTTTTTCTGAACAAATTTTAAAAAAAATTGATTTTATTCTTGGAATGTGAGAAACCATTTTGGTATCTAAGAGGATTGGTAAAAACTTTTAAACATCTTAAACTTTTTTTACTCATATATAGAGTTTGAGAGATTGGGAAACCATTCAGTAGAAAATAAGATTTGTTCTTGAAAACTCGGAAGACTATTTTCTTTCAGCTTATTTGTAATATTTTGTAAAAAAATTTGAAAATATAGTTTATTGGAGAGTAACTCCCTCTCCTAGAGTAGATCGTTTGATATAACCAAGTAAACAAATTATTGTGTTTGTTGTCTTTCATCTTCTTCTGAATTGCTGTGGATTCGCTTTCACTTTTGTCAAGTTATTGTGTTGTTTTAGGCTATTTATTTTTGTTTTCATTGTTTTTTGTCCTCGTACATCTAATTTGTTGGTGTGTTTGAACTCTTAATATTTTTTGTGTAATTCTCTTAATTATTCTATCAACTTTTACAACACATATCTTTCTTGTGGCCTTGTTAAACAATGCTCTTTGTCATGTCCATGGTCAATTTAAGTATCAAAGTATGGTTCCTCTTATGGTTTAGACACTACTTACATATTATTCACTAGTGGCAGATCATCATCCACCCAAATCACTTGTTTGTTGAAAGTTTCACCTTCAGATACTAACACATAAGTATGTTGCAACTAACTTCTTCAACATTAGTTGTCCATCTAAAATAACATCTCTACTTATTTCCCATTTTTTTCATTGCATCCCATTATTTTAACCCCTTAACACCTTTTTCCTAAAAAAAAGACACATTTATTCAGACACATATTTCAGATGCTAAAAACCCTTAAATTGTTAAGATCAATAGGATTATGTATCCATGCCTCCTCTTCAACCTTCACCTCTTATGAAGCATGTTGTTACTTGTTGATAACCAAGTTAATTGGCTCTACTTTATAATCTTTTGTTAGTATAACATTTAACAAGAGACATCTTGCCTTCCTAGTTAGAGACTTATTTGTTCTCTCTGCCATGCCATTTTTTTGTGGTGTCTTACCAACTGAGAAATGTCTTGGACTAGGGTGTGCTTCACAAAACCATTGTGATTTTCTACATTTTCCTTCCACAATTTGAATTTTGTAAATAATTCAACTTTATTCTTCGAGAAATACATTCAAACCTTGGGAGAAATATCATCTGTGAAAGTCACAAAATACTTGAAACTAGAATACTCCTTGGTAGCCCCCCATACATCATAATACACATACTCTAAAATTCCTTTTGTTTTAAGCTTTTTGATTTTGAATCGAACACGACATTGTTTGGAATTGGAAATAGCCAGATTTGCAGAAACAATTGATAAAGAGAGTTCTTGTCTAAACTTATCTAATTGCGCCTCCTGAACATATAGTAATGCTTCTACATCATAAAGATCAGGATTAGTGGATTTATCATACATTTCCATGACAAATGGGTTGTATTCTTCAGGAAGACCATCCAAGATAGCATTAATTTGTGCCTCTTCCGTGACGACATCGCCTTGTAGCAAGTAGAGAATCTGCAATTGACTTGATTTTGAGGACATATTCAGACACCGTTCGATTCGCCTTCTTCGTAGTCTTGAGTTCAGAGCGCAATTGACAAACCTTAGCCTTCATCATTGCATTGAAGTGCTTGTGAATTCTGTCCCAAACTTCAAACAAGTGTTTACACGAGAGAACTCGAGGAAAGACTAATTCAGAGATGGTGGATAGAAGCCAGATAAATAAAGCTTTATCTTGTACGATCCAGGCTTCGTACTCGTCAAAGGTGACACCATTTTGACGATCAAGATCCGAATTAAACTTGTTGGAGATTTGAGGACTCACCACGTATCGATGCAATCTGTTGGTGAGAATAACTCCTTCGGCCTGTTGATTCCAGAGAAGGAAAATTTTGTCATTGAGCTTGATGGATAATTTGGGTCCAAAGGCATTGCCACTGGAGGAATTTGAGAAGGTGGGTGGTGAATTTAGGGTTTCAAAGGTTCAAGGAGAGTTTGGTGTGGTTGAACGCAGTGGCGACGATGGATTCGTGTTACCGTTTATTCTTCCTGGATTGATTGAGGCGCCGAAGGTTACTGGAGACGATGAGAAATAGCACAAAGCTTCTCTGAAGCTTGAGGCAGATGTCTAAATTACCATCTTAGAAGCTTCTCTGAAGCTTTCTTAATGGTAGATTATGTTAATCAGGAAATAATCAAACACATTTATTGTGAATAATTTACATTCATAGAATAGGAAATTGCCATTATAAGTTGTAATTAGTTATTATGAGTTGTAATTAGTCATTATGAGTTGCAATTACCGACACTATTATATATAGTATCAAATGCAATGAGAAAGGCATCAAGCCAGAATTTATGACATGGTATCAGAAGGGTTCGATCTAACTTGTGAATCCTTGTTCTCTTGGCTGAATAGCGACACCCCACTGGGTCGCTCTTGAAATTGTGTTTCTTGTTTGTATTTCTCGAAATCTGAAATCTTTCAATTGTCGTTTCGTGATTTCTTCATTGTTGTTGCTTCGTGATCTTGATTCCGTGTTTATCGCACGTTGTTTCGGTGATCGTTAATCATTTGGTGCTGCTAACATATTGTGCTTTGCGATTCCGTTTCGTATTCTCGGCAATTCCGCTTGGTGATCGTTGTTCTTGGTGATTCTGTTCGGTGATCATGGTTTCATTGTTGAATTGTTGGCGATTTCTAGATCGTGGGTGTTTTTTTCACCGTTCGTTAGCTACTGCGTGGTTTCCTGGTTTAGCTACCGCGTGGTTTCCTGGTTTGCTTCCCATTGTTTTACTATTTATTTAATTGGTATTATTAAATAAATTGGTTGCACGTGCACACTGGGTTTGGATTAATCCTGTTTATTTAACAATACAAAGGGGTTATATCTAATGGCAATGGAAAATGAAAAGAATTTTTGTGTCCGTTTTATCGGCAAGAATTATTCTGCATGGGAATTTCAGTTCAAGATGTATGTTAAAGGAAAGGGATTATGGAGTCATTTAGATGGTGTTTCTAAGGCACCGACGGAGACAACTGGTTTAGATGCGTGGGAAACTAAAGATGCTCAATTCATCACTTGGATTCTCAACAGTATTGATCCTCACATGATCAATAACTTACGCTCTTTTTCAACTGCTCAAGAAATGTGGAATTATCTAAAGCGCATTTTCAACCAGGGCAATTCGGAAAAACGTTTTCAGTTGGAGTTAGAAATAGCCAACTACAAACAAGGTGATTTGTGTAACACCCCGTTTTCAATTAATTGAATTATTTAAATTTGGGAATTTATTTTATTAGAATTAATAAAATAAAAAGAATTATTTATTTGGAATATTCGAAGAAATAAGAAATATAGGGATTTTTATGTTTTGGGCTTAGATGCTGTTAGTAAAGAGTGGGGGTGAAAAAGAAGTAAAGTTATGTGTTGGAACTCAAGTTATTCCTCATTTTGGTTTTCACGATAAACAGAAGTTAGAATTGGGGAAATAGAGCTCTGAAGGTACGAGGAACGAAGAACGGAGAACTTCGCTCAAGAATTCAAAGCTGCTAATTGATAAGGTAAGGGGGGTTTATACTCGATTTACCTTTGTTTATGGGTTTATGTACGGTTGATTCGGGTAATGGTAGGAAAATCCCAATTGTTAGATGTTTCTAGGGATCGATAACCGTAGGACTGAACTTTGTTAGAAAAGGATTAGGATTCCCAATTCTCATGAATCGATTAAGAATTTAGGTCCCAAATGGTGAATTGGGCGTATGTCTAATGATCGTGAATTTACCTTGGAAATTGTAGGGACGACCTCAGTGTCGGTAGAATTCCCCAAAGTTACGGTTAATCCCCGGTTAAGGTTATTATAATGATTATTAGAAAATTGGATATTGTGGTATTGTTGTGGATTGTACAAGCTCGATGCGTTAGGTACTGAAATACGCGTTTTGGCCGACATTTTTCCGCGTTTGGACGGCTGTTGTGAGCCACTGCAGGTTCAGAAAAATCTGACCCGCGCTCATCAACACGGCCGTGTTGTTTAACACGGGCACCCGTGTTGATGCACTGTGTTGCCAAAAATTGTGTTTTCCAGACACAATTCAACACGGGCCGTGTTGTTTAACACGGGCACCCGTGTTGATCCCCTGTTTTGTCAAAAAATGCGTTTTCTGGGCATATTTCAACACGGCCGTGTTGTTTAACACGGGCACCCGTGTTGATGCTACTGTGTTGAATTTCTGAATTTTCTGAATTTTGATTTCAGTGTTTTGATGTTGGATTTTTATTGCCATGCTTTTAGATATGTTCTCGAGCATGAGTTATGATATAATTGATGTGATTGGTTGATGTTTGAATAGTATGCTGAGTGATTACATGCTATTTGTAACTTGATATGATTGATGTTTAAATAGTATGCTGAGTGGTTACATACTATTCATATCCTGTTATGTTTGATATTGTTGATGTGCATGATATGTTGAATGATGTTCATAGTATGCTGAGTGTTACATACTTACATATCATGTTGCATTTGTTAATTCCCATTGTGTGGAATTAACATGGTGGCCAATATACGTGTCCGCGATTTAATGGAACGTTGAGGTGGTAGCCGTGTCCGCGATATAATGGAACGGTGAGTTATCCGTGACCCGCGATATAATGGGGCGGTGTAGTGGTACCACATGCATGGGTGTGTTGCATTACTCGAATATAACATGAATGGATGATTTTTCCAATGTTATATTTGATTGTTTGTATGCACGTGTGATTGATATATGGTTGATGATGTTGATGGGTATTTGTAAATATGAAAAGCAATATGTCATGGATATATGATTTGTAAAGGTTTTGTAAACTATGAAATATGTTAATTATTGGGTGATGCTTATGATTTCGTGAATTGATTGTTATGAATGTATAACCAAATGTATATTTGAGAAGCTCACCCTTACTGTTGAATATTTCAGATTGAGGAGCTTCGCTCAGGTGCTTGGCGAAGGCTTATCGTGTCTAGTTTAGTTTTATTCTAGTATGTCCGGGTCATGCTCTGATAGTTGTAACTCCGGGAACGTTTGGTTGTCGAGCTGCTTTAGTCAGACTCGTTTATTTTCTTTTAATTGTTATAATAAGATGTTGACTTTCCAGGTGTTAATCCCTGATGATTTTGGAAAATATTATAACGTTTGATTTTATTAATTAAAATTTTCCGCTGTGTAAACATGTATGAGTTACCACTAAGATTATGCATGACAGGAATTATTTTATTAAAAGAGAATTGTAGCATTCCTCGATTATTACATGTACTCTGAGTTATAATTTTTAATATTTGCGAAAATTATATGCGGGTTTTAGAGGGTGTTACAATAGTGGTATCAGAGCATAGTCGGTCGTTGTGACCAGAGTCTTGAGTCAGTCATTCCTTTTCGTATGCGACTAGTGCAAGGTAACACTGTCGATACTGTATTCTGATGTGGAGTATGTTTTAATTCTCAGGAATATGGCTGGAAGAGGTAATGGACGAAATGATGCTGCATTAGCTGAGGCTTTGGGGATGTTAGCTGGTGTACTTGCTGGAAACCCAACTGGAGGCGTGATTGGTGCTGATAGGCAATTGGGAAATTTCCAGAGGAACAATCCTCCGTTGTTCAAAGGTACACATGACCCTGAAGGTGCTCAGAAGTGGCTGAAGGAAATCGAAAGGATTTTCCGTGTGATTGATTGTGCTGAAGATCTGAAAGTCAGATATGGTACGCATATGTTGGCAGAAGAGGCCGACGACTGGTGGGTTGCCACAAGGACTGAAATGGTTCAGGATGGAGAGGCACTGACTTGGGCTAACTTCAGAAGGGCTTTTCTGAGGAGGTACTTTCCTGAAGATGTTCGGGGAAGAAAGGAAATTGAATTTTTGGAGCTTAAGCAGGGCAATCTGACTGTTAGTGAGTATGCTACTAAGTTTACTGAGCTGGCAAAGTATTATGCTCACTACAACAATGATGAGGCTGGAGAATTCTCTAAATGTATCAAATTTGAGAATGGTCTCCGAGATGAGATTAAGCAGGGAATCAGGTACCAGCGTATTCGTAGATTTTCTGATCTGGTTGATTGTAGCAGAATCTTGGAAGAAGATATTACCAAGAATCGGTCGTCTCACTCTCGTGGGGCTGTTGATAAAAGAGGGAAGCAACATATGGACCGTGGCAAGCCATATGGTAGAGATAACCAGAGATCAGGCGGTTGGAAAAGGCCTAGTGGGGGAGATTCTAAGGCTCCTATCAGATGCTACAAGTGTGGTGAGTCTGGTCATCACATTCGAGATTGCAAGAGTGATGAGAAGAAGTGCTATAAATGTGGAAAGGCTGGTCATTTGTCTATTGATTGCAAAGGGAAGTCTGTTACTTGTTACAATTGTGGCGAAGAAGGTCACATTCGTCCGCAGTGTCCTAAGCCTAGGAAGGATCAGTCAGGTGGAAAAGTGTTTGCTTTGTCTGGATCTGAGACTACTCCAGAGGATCGATTGATTAAAGGTACGTGTTTTATTCATGGCACACCTTTAGTTGCAATTATTGATACTGGTGCAACTCATTCTTTCATTTCTTTGGATTGTGCTGAGAGGTTGAAACTGGACATATCTGGTATGCGAGGTAGCATGGTTGTTGATACTCCTGCATCGGGTTCAGTGACAACTTCACTCGTATGTAGGAATTGTCCTATTGAGATTTTTGGTAGAAGTTTCGGTATGGATTTAGTGTGCCTACCGCTTGAACAAATTGATATTATCCTTGGGATGAACTGGTTGGAATTCAACCGGGTTCATCTGAACTGCTTTGCTAAGACGGTGATTTTTCCAGAAGCAGTTGGTGTCGAGAATTTGACTATGACTGCTAGGCAGGTACAAGAAGCAATGGAAGACGGTGCTAATGTGTTTATGTTACTTGCTTCGTTAGATGCAACAGGAAAGGTCAGGAGTGGTGAATTGCCAGTGGTGTGTGATTTTCCAGAAGTCTTTCCTGATGATGTTGGTGAGTTACCTCCTGAGAGAGAAGTGGAATTTTCTATAGATTTGATTCCTGGTACGAGACCGGTGTCGATGGCGCCATATCGTATGTCTGCGTCTGAGTTGGCTGAATTGAAGAGTCAGTTGGAAGATTTACTGGAGAAGAAGTTTATTCGTCCAAGTGTTTCGCCTTGGGGTGCTCCGGTATTGTTGGTTAAGAAGAAAGAAGGTTCTATGAGACTGTGTGTTGATTACAGGCAATTGAACAAGGTAACCATTAAGAATCGGTATCCGTTACCGAGGATTGATGATTTAATGGATCAGTTAATTGGAGCCAGTGTATTCAGTAAGATTGATTTGAGATCTGGATATCATCAGATTCGTGTGAAAGCGGAAGATATTCAAAAGACTGCTTTTCGAACGAGGTATGGGCATTATGAATATTCTGTTATGCCGTTCGGAGTTACTAATGCACCTGGTGTTTTCATGGAATATATGAATAGGATTTTTCACCCGTATCTGGATAAGTTTGTTGTGGTTTTTATTGATGACATTCTGATTTATTCCGAGAATGACGAAGATCATGCGGAACATCTCAGAATTGTGTTAGAGTTGTTGAAGGATAAGAAGTTGTATGCAAAGTTGTCCAAATGTGAGTTCTGGCTGAATGAAGTTAGTTTCCTTGGACATGTGATTTCTAAGAATGGTATTGCAGTGGATCCTACGAAAGTAGAAGCGGTATCTCAGTGGGAAGCGCCGAAGACTGTTTCGGAAATCAGAAGTTTTCTTGGTCTTGCAGGTTATTACAGAAAGTTTATCGAAGGATTCTCAAAGTTAGCATTGCCGTTGACGAAGTTGACTCGTAAAGGACAAGCGTTTATTTGGGATTCTGATTGTGAGAAAGGTTTCCAAGAATTGAAGCGGAGATTGACAAGTGCTCCTATTCTGATTTTGCCGAATCCGGTGGAATCTTTTGTGGTCTATTGTGATGCATCTCTGTTGGGTTTAGGTGGTGTTTTAATGCAGAATCAGCAGGTAGTTGCGTATGCTTCGAGACAGTTGAAGGTTCATGAAAGGAACTATCCTACTCATGACTTAGAGTTGGCAGCAGTTGTGTTTGTCTTGAAATTGTGGAGACATTATCTGTATGGTTCGAGGTTTGAAGTGTATAGTGATCATAAGAGTTTGAAGTATCTTTTCGATCAGAAAGAGCTCAATATGAGGCAAAGAAGGTGGTTAGAATTCCTCAAAGATTATGATTTTGGTTTGAATTACCATCCTGGTAAGGCAAATGTAGTTGCAGATGCTTTGAGCAGGAAGTCCTTGCATATGTCTATGATGATGGTTCGTGAATTGGATTTAATTGAGCAATTCCGAGATTTGAGTTTGGTTTGTGAAAGTACTCCGAAGTGTGTTCGTTTGGGTATGTTGAAACTTACTAGTGGTATTCTAGAAGAGATCAGGATCGGGCAGAAATCCGATGTTAATTTAGTTGATAAATTGACATTGATCAACCAAGGTCAAGGTGGTGAGTTTAGAATTGATGAAAATGATGTTATGAGATTTGGCGATAGAGTTTGTGTTCCTGATGTCGCAGAAATCAAGAAAAGTATATTAGAAGAAGGACATCGCAGTGGAATGAGCATTCATCCGGGTGCCACGAAAATGTATCATGATTTGAAGAAATTGTTTTGGTGGCCGGGAATGAAAAAGGAAATAGCTGAATTTGTGTATGCATGTTTAATCTGTCAGAAATCGAAGATTGAGCATCAGAAGCCGTCTGGGTTTATGCAACCGATGTTTATTCCAGAATGGAAGTGGGATAGTATTTCTATGGATTTCGTATCTGGGTTGCCGAGGACTCCTATGAATTGTGAAGCGATATGGGTCGTTGTGGATAGGTTGACTAAGTCTGCTCATTTTATACCGGTGCGAATGGATTACTCGATGGAGAGATTGGCACAGTTGTATATTGAGAAAATAGTGAGTTTGCATGGAGTTCCTTCTAGTATTGTGTCAGATAGAGATCCGAGGTTCACTTCGAAATTTTGGGAAGGATTGCAGAAGGCTTTGGGTACTAAGTTGAGATTGAGTTCAGCTTACCATCCTCAGACTGATGGACAGACGGAGAGGACGATTCAATCGTTGGAAGATTTATTGCGTGCTTGTGTTTTAGAGAAAGGTGGAACTTGGGATAGCTATTTGCCATTGATTGAGTTTACTTATAACAATAGTTACCATTCGAGTATTGGTATGGCTCCGTTTGAGGCATTGTATGGTAGACGGTGTAGGACGCCTTTGTGTTGGTATGAATCTGGAGAGAGTTCAGTAATTGGGCCAGAGATTGTTCAGCAGACTACTGAAAAGATCAAATTGATTCAAGAGAAGATGAGAGCTTCTCAGAGTCGTCAGAAAAGTTATCATGATAAGAGGAGAAAGAATTTAGAATTCAGTGCTGGAGATCATGTGTTTATGAGAGTTACTCCGATGACGGGTATTGGTCGGGCGTTGAAGTCTAAGAAGTTGACTCCGCGTTTTATTGGTCCGTTTCAGATTACGGAAAGAGTTGGAGAAGTTGCTTATCGCATTGCTTTACCTCCGAGACTTGCGAATTTGCACGATGTTTTTCATGTTTCTCAGTTGAGGAGATATATTCCAGACCCATCTCATGTAATCCAAATAGATGATGTACAGGTAAGAGATAACCTGACAGTAGAAACATTGCCTATGAGGATAGAAGATCGGGAAGTGAAACAGTTAAGAGGTAAAGAGATAGCATTAGTGAAGGTTGCTTGGGGAGGTCCAGCAGATGGAAATATCACTTGGGAGCTGGAGAGCCAGATGAAAGAGGCTTATCCGGAGCTGTTCGTCTAAGGTATGTTTTCGAGGACGAAAACTCTTTTAGTGGGGGAGAGTTGTAACACCCCGTTTTCAATTAATTGAATTATTTAAATTTGGGAATTTATTTTATTAGAATTAATAAAATAAAAAGAATTATTTATTTGGAATATTCGAAGAAATAAGAAATATAGGGATTTTTATGTTTTGGGCTTAGATGCTGTTAGTAAAGAGTGGGGGTGAAAAAGAAGTAAAGTTATGTGTTGGAACTCAAGTTATTCCTCATTTTGGTTTTCACGATAAACAGAAGTTAGAATTGGGGAAATAGAGCTCTGAAGGTACGAGGAACGAAGAACGGAGAACTTCGCTCAAGAATTCAAAGCTGCTAATTGATAAGGTAAGGGGGGTTTATACTCGATTTACCTTTGTTTATGGGTTTATGTACGGTTGATTCGGGTAATGGTAGGAAAATCCCAATTGTTAGATGTTTCTAGGGATCGATAACCGTAGGACTGAACTTTGTTAGAAAAGGATTAGGATTCCCAATTCTCATGAATCGATTAAGAATTTAGGTCCCAAATGGTGAATTGGGCGTATGTCTAATGATCGTGAATTTACCTTGGAAATTGTAGGGACGACCTCAGTGTCGGTAGAATTCCCCAAAGTTACGGTTAATCCCCGGTTAAGGTTATTATAATGATTATTAGAAAATTGGATATTGTGGTATTGTTGTGGATTGTACAAGCTCGATGCGTTAGGTACTGAAATACGCGTTTTGGCCGACATTTTTCCGCGTTTGGACGGCTGTTGTGAGCCACTGCAGGTTCAGAAAAATCTGACCCGCGCTCATCAACACGGCCGTGTTGTTTAACACGGGCACCCGTGTTGATGCACTGTGTTGCCAAAAATTGTGTTTTCCAGACACAATTCAACACGGGCCGTGTTGTTTAACACGGGCACCCGTGTTGATCCCCTGTTTTGTCAAAAAATGCGTTTTCTGGGCATATTTCAACACGGCCGTGTTGTTTAACACGGGCACCCGTGTTGATGCTACTGTGTTGAATTTCTGAATTTTCTGAATTTTGATTTCAGTGTTTTGATGTTGGATTTTTATTGCCATGCTTTTAGATATGTTCTCGAGCATGAGTTATGATATAATTGATGTGATTGGTTGATGTTTGAATAGTATGCTGAGTGATTACATGCTATTTGTAACTTGATATGATTGATGTTTAAATAGTATGCTGAGTGGTTACATACTATTCATATCCTGTTATGTTTGATATTGTTGATGTGCATGATATGTTGAATGATGTTCATAGTATGCTGAGTGTTACATACTTACATATCATGTTGCATTTGTTAATTCCCATTGTGTGGAATTAACATGGTGGCCAATATACGTGTCCGCGATTTAATGGAACGTTGAGGTGGTAGCCGTGTCCGCGATATAATGGAACGGTGAGTTATCCGTGACCCGCGATATAATGGGGCGGTGTAGTGGTACCACATGCATGGGTGTGTTGCATTACTCGAATATAACATGAATGGATGATTTTTCCAATGTTATATTTGATTGTTTGTATGCACGTGTGATTGATATATGGTTGATGATGTTGATGGGTATTTGTAAATATGAAAAGCAATATGTCATGGATATATGATTTGTAAAGGTTTTGTAAACTATGAAATATGTTAATTATTGGGTGATGCTTATGATTTCGTGAATTGATTGTTATGAATGTATAACCAAATGTATATTTGAGAAGCTCACCCTTACTGTTGAATATTTCAGATTGAGGAGCTTCGCTCAGGTGCTTGGCGAAGG
This sequence comes from Vicia faba, assembly GCA_948472305.1. Lineage (NCBI taxonomy): Eukaryota > Viridiplantae > Streptophyta > Magnoliopsida > Fabales > Fabaceae > Vicia > Vicia faba. The sequence continues at coordinate 19,471,959 of OX451737.1, forward strand.
CTTATCGTGTCTAGTTTAGTTTTATTCTAGTATGTCCGGGTCATGCTCTGATAGTTGTAACTCCGGGAACGTTTGGTTGTCGAGCTGCTTTAGTCAGACTCGTTTATTTTCTTTTAATTGTTATAATAAGATGTTGACTTTCCAGGTGTTAATCCCTGATGATTTTGGAAAATATTATAACGTTTGATTTTATTAATTAAAATTTTCCGCTGTGTAAACATGTATGAGTTACCACTAAGATTATGCATGACAGGAATTATTTTATTAAAAGAGAATTGTAGCATTCCTCGATTATTACATGTACTCTGAGTTATAATTTTTAATATTTGCGAAAATTATATGCGGGTTTTAGAGGGTGTTACAATTTGTCTATTCAAGAATAATATTCTGGTTTTTTAAATCTCTGGGCAGAACACTCTGCTATTATACATGCTAATGTTCCCAAGACCTCTCTCGCGGTTGTTCAAGAGGTTTACAACACAAGTGGTCGAGATCAATTTCTCATGAAATTACGCCCAGAATTTGATGTTGTCAGAGGTGCCTTGCTGAATAGAAATCTTGTTCCTTCTTTAGATACATGTGTTGGAGAACTCCTAAGGGAGGAACAACGTCTTATTACTCAAGGAGTCATGTCTCATGATGCTACCATTTCCGAGCCCGTGATGGTTGCATATGCTACTCAAAGTAAAGGTAAAAATCATGATATGAAACAGGTTCAGTGCTTCTCTTGCAAACAATTTGGTCATATTGCTCGTAGCTGCAATAAGAAGTTTTGTAATTACTGCAAGCAATAGGGTCATATTATCTCTGAGTGTCCCACACGTCCTCCACGACCAACACAACGTTCAGTACAGGCATTCCATGCAAATCATGCGGTTGGTCCTTCCACTAATGGGGCATCAAACGATAGTGCTATACAACCTGAATTGATTCAACAAATGGTACTTTCCGCTCTCTCGGCCTTGGGTATTCAGGGTAAGTCTTCTAATGTTTCTCGCCCATGGTTTCTTGATTCGGGTGCATCCAATCACATGACAGGTTCTTCAGAGTATTTGAACAATTTACACTCTTATCATGGTAATCAGAAAATTCAAATAGCTGATGGTAATACTTTATCTATTACGGATATTGGCGACATCAACTCTGATTTTCGGGACGTGCTTGTATCACCTGGACTTGCGTCTAATTTATTATCTGTTGGTCAATTGGTAGATAAAAATTATGATGTTAACTTTTCTCGTGATGGTTGTCTTGTGCAGGAACAGGTGTCGGGGAGAGTGATCGCGAAGGGGCCTAAAGTGGGAAGAATGTTTCCACTCCAGTTTATTTATAATCATATATCTCTTGCTTGTAATAATGTTTTGAACTTTTATGAGGATTGGCATAGAAAATTAGGTCATCCAAACTTTGTTGTTTTGTCCCATTTATTTAAAAATGGTTTGTTGGGAAATAAAAATGTTTCTAATGCCCCTATTTCATGTTCTGTTTGCAAATTAGCTAAGAGTAAAACACTTCCTTTTCCGTCTGGTGCTTATCGTGCTTCCACTTGTTTTGAAATGATTCATAGTGATGTATAGGGTATGTCTCCTGTAGTTTCTCATTCTCACTATAAATATTTTGTCACATTTATTGATGATTATAGTCGTTTTGTTTGGATATATTTCCTTCGGTCTAAATCTGAAGTGTTTTGTGTGTTTAAGAAATTTTTAACATATGTTGAAACTCAATTTCAAGCAAGTGTTAAAAAATTTCGCTCTGACTCTGGTGGTGAGTACATGTCTCATAAGTTTCAGGAATACCTTCAACAAAAAGGCATCTTGTCGCAACGATCTTGTCCCAATACCCCTCAACAAAATGGTATTGCAGAACGGAAGAATCGTCATTTGCTTGATGTAACACGCACATTGCTTCTCCAAGATTCAGTACCATCCCGATTTTGGGTAGAAGCTCTTTCCACAACTGTCTTCTTGATCAATCGTCTTCCTTCTACGGTTATTGAACTTGATTCTCCTTTCTTTCGTCTTTTTAAAATTCATCCTGATTATAGTGCTTTACATACTTTTGGGTGTGTGTGTTTTGTTCACTTACCTCCTTTTGAAAGGCATAAGCTTGGAGCACAATCAGTTCAATGTGCATTTATGGGATATAGTCACTCTCATAAGGGATTTGTGTGTTATGATGTCACTAACCATCGTTTTCGCATTTCTAGAAATGTGACATTTTTTGATAATCAGTTTATGTTTCCCTGTGTTTCTCCTGCCATTAATGATATTGTTACTCTTCCTAAGTTTTCTATTATGCCTCAATGTATAGAATGTTATAAACCAGGTCATGTATATGTCAGAAAACACAGACAGCAGGTTCCCACACCCCTTCCCGACGCTGAACCGCCACCTGATCCTGTACCGGTTGAACCACGGCGTTCTGGTCGAATATCTCGTGCACCAGATAGATATTCACCAGACAGGTATGATTCCTCACATACTACTCTGACTGCCACACTCTCTAGCATATCTATTCCTACTTGTTACTCACAGGCTGTTAAGGATGTGCGATGGATAAAAGCAATGAATGAAGAGCTTCAAGCTCTTCAAGAGAATTTCACATGGGATATTGTCTCTTGCCCTCCCGATGTAAAACCTATAGGTTGCAAATGGGTGTATTCTGTGAAATTAAATTCTGATGGGTCCCTCAATCGTTACAAGGCTCGTTTGGTTGCGTTAGGAAACAAGCAGGAATATGGAATTGATTATGATGAGACATTTGTGCCGGTTGCCAAAATGACAATTGTCCGCACGATCATCTCTATAGCTGCTTCTAGTGGTTCGACTCTTCATCAAATGGATGTGAAGAATGTTTTTCTTCATGGTGACCTGAGAGAAGATATTTATATGACTCCACCTCAAGGCTTATTCTCGTCATCTAAAGGCGTGTGTAAGCTCAAACGCTCCTTATATGGTTTGAAACAGGCACCTAGAGCATGGTACGAGAAATTCCGCTCCACTCTACTTGGATTCTCCTTTATTCAGAGTCAGTATGATTTATCTTTATTTATTCATAGCACATCTACGAGTATTGTTCTGCTTCTTTTATATGTTGATGATATGGTTATTACTGGTTCGGATCATGCTTCCATTCAGCGACTTAAGCAACAGTTACAAGCCTTATTTCACATGAAAGATCTGGGTAATCTACATTATTTTCTTGGTCTTGAGGTTCATTCTACATCCAAGGGCATCTTTCTCCATCAACACAAGTATGCTACAGATTTGATTTCTATGGACGGTCTAGAATCGGCTAACCCGATAGATACTCCTCTTGAGGTTAATATTAAATATCATCGTGATGATGGTGATCTTTTGCCTGATCCCTTATTGTATCAACAACTTGTGGGCAGCCTCAACTACTTGACTATTACTCGCCCTGACATATCTTTTGTTGTTCAACAAGTAAGTCAATTCATGCATTCTCCTCGTCATCTTCACTTGGCTGCGGTTCGTCGTATAATTCGCTACTTAAAGGGAACCTCTCACCGCGGATTATTCTTTTCCGTTGGAATTTCTCTTCAGTTGAGTGCTTATAGTGATGCTGATTGGGCAGGGTGTCCTGATACTCGTTGATATGTTACTGGTTGGTGCATGTTTCTTGGTTCTTCATTGATCTCTTGGAAAAGTAAGAAGCAAACAAGAGTTTCTAAATCTTCTACTGAATCAGAGTATCGTGCCATGTCTGCTGCTTGTTCAGAAATACTTTGGCTTCGTGGTCTTTTGGCTGAACTTGGATTTCCCCAAACAGAGTCAACTTCACTTTATGCTGACAATACAAGTGCCATTCAAATTGTTGCAAATCCTGTTTTTCATAAGCGCACCAAACATATCGAAGTTGATTGTCATTCAATACGTAACGCCTACGATAATCGAATAATATCACTTCCTCACATCAGTACTCAGTTGCAGGTTGCAGATATTTTTACCAAGGCTGTTCCACGCCCACGAGATCAGTTTCTTGTTAACAAATTGATGCTCCTTGACCAGCCGCATCAATTTGAGGGGGAATGTTAATAAGGAAATAATCAAACACATTTATTGTGAATAATTTACATTCATAGAATAGGAAATTGCCATTATAAGTTGTAATTAGTTATTATGAGTTGTAATTAGTCATTATGAGTTGTAATTACCGACACTATTATATATAGTATCAAATGCAATGAGAAATGCATCAAACCAGAATTCATGACAGATGAAGGTTTCTCTGAAGCGATCTTGAGGATGATGAGAAGCTTCTTGAAAGCTTTATTGATGAAAAGAAACGTTAGGCTTCTCTTAAGCGTTTTTCTTAGGTTTCTTGATTTGGAGGTGGAAGGTGGAGAGATGAATCATGAAGCGAGTGATACCATATTGAAATTCAGTCTCTCAATGTATGTTTTTCATCATCAATTCCGTTACAAGTGTCACTTAGTTATATAGTGACTCAGTTGCATCATCTTAACCGACTCTAGTTTTCCTTTCCTATTGTATCTTCATATTTCCGATGTATATATACTCTATTAACAAATATAGGCAACCAACCATAGATATATATTTTTACCTTAATTTCCAACAGATTTATAAATAACTACTTTTAGCTCATACTCACTCTTTCGAACCGTCTCCTTTCTTTTACCGATCTGTAAAGAGAATAAAGAAATGTTCAAAGCAATTGAAATTCTGCAAAAGCCAATGTTCAATTTTTATTTTATCAACATTCCACGTACTCTAAACAACAACAAAAATTTCTTTACACTTCTTTCCAAAACTAATAAAGTAAAGAAATTGATAGAATAAACCACGAATTTAGTCGCTATTGAGTATCACTCTCTCTTTTCAATTTAGTCAATATAGTGTATGAAACCTGTCAATTTAGTCTACGCTATTTAGATGTTAAAGATTAACATAACAAATTTTCATAAAACAGTAAGGACTAAATTTACGGATTTCATATTTAAGGACTAGCTACATTTTTATATTCTTTAGGAACTACATTAAAACACTAGTAGATCAAGAAAAATAGGACAAGTATGAGTCCACCGATATTAAAACATGATTAGTCTAAAAAAAATTATGTTAATTTGAAAGAGTCTCTCCATGAGTTAAAAAGTTTAACTTGAAAAATGAAACTATTATTGCAGGAGCAAAATTTCACAAAAGATAGAACTTGGTTTATTCTTTTGCACAAAAGTTAGTTTCTCTAATATATTTTACAAAATTAAAAAAAAAAAAAAATCAAGTTGAGGTATGAACAATCGGATGTGATTTTTTTTTACAAGCAATGAATGAATTATCATGTGTACGGTAGAAAAATAGAAATCAATACAAGAAAAATTTGAGAGAGTAAACAGAATAAAAAGGAAATCATGTGATTTTTTTTACCTGATTTTGAATACTTTGTGCATACTAGTTCAAGTAGCGAGCATAAAGAGAATATGTTAATTAGCGTTCACTGCAATTCAAGTAGCAAGTCTCAAGATAATAAGTTAGCGTTCACTGCAATTCAAGTAGTGCTTCAATAATTCACAAACTTTACAGCTTGCTAGCTAGTGATTTATTTAATGCTTCAATTATTAGTCTCACTTTACCAACTTTAAAGTGTAAAGAAAATCAACGGTTATAATTTGGGGGATAAAAGATAGGGATTATTATATATTATAGACTAGATTAGTGCTCTCACTATTTGGTCACTTTTTCCCATTCACGTTTCATATATTATCTAGAAAAAGAAAAAAGAAAAAAGAAAATTTTAAAAAGAAAAAATAAAAAGAGAAATTTATTTAGAAAATAAAGTCTCACTAGCATCAACTAGTAGAAGAGTGATGATTCTAACATGAGGTTCCGTAAAAAATCGATATGACAAATCATTATCAATTTCATGTTTTGCTAGGAAGTCTACACTATCGACATTTCGAATCAATCCACCAAAACTCGAGACGTCGGGATTACCGAGGCTATTGCCGTCAACATTCAATATCACACTACTACCTTTGTTTGCATTTCATGTGATCGTTCTCGTTGGATGAGACATATTATGCTTCAGAAAACATTTAGCTAAAAGATTAGCATAATTCACTATGATGAGTTTCAAAGTATAGGAATATTCAACTTCATTCGCAAGACACTATTTGTTCCTAGCATGCCACAACAACCAGCAAGCAGCCAAAAAGATAGAGTTACCATTGATGTCATGTCTATTCCAATCCAATAATATAATATATCCCCTTTGAAGAATAACGGGTCCAAGACGCCAATGGATTTCAAAAAATGAGAAGCAAATTCACAACCTCTCAAGTAGAGTAGAGTCGTTTCAACATTCTGATTGCATCTAGAACATACATTTGTCTGGAGCAGACCACAATTGCACAACAGTGATTTTGTAGGAAGAGACTCAAGTAAAGTCGTCCAAAGGAAGAATTTCCCTTTTTAAGAAGCAAGAATATGCCACACCTACTTCCAGGAGTTATTGTCACTTGTATTTTGAACAAATATAAGTCTGTCGAGCCAGTTATAACCATCCTGAGTAGTATAAATACCATCTAAATTTCCTTTACAGGTTAACTAATCAGAACCCGAGAATTCAAACAAATGGAAAGTGCTTTTAGGCGATCACAAACAATCGGAGGAATATTAGTATATAATGACTTGAAGTTCTAATTTTCATCCATGTAAACATCATTCACTCATAGATATCCACATAGAGAACCTGCTCCGCTAATTTTCCTACCCCCGTACCAATTGGAAAACAGATATAGGAGCTCTCATCCCCCAATCTAAATAAAACCCATCTTTAAGAGCTGAGAAAGCTTTCATAATTTTATTCCAAGTAAATGATCTCAGTTTATTTTTCATATTGTGCAATATTTCCTCATTGATGTACTTATGCTTTAAAACTTGTACCCATATATAGTTACAATCTCAGTGGAGATCCAAAGCCAACTTACCCAACAGAGGTATTGGCCTCTCTTACTTTCTGGATCCCAAAAGCATCCATCATTTTGGGCTTAGTGATTTTATTCCAGCCAACAAGATGTGCATCAAAGTTTGAATTACCTTTCCATGAAAAATCTTTGGCCATCATATCAATAAAACCACAAGATGGTTGAGGTATCCAAGCCACTTGCATATAATAATTTAGAATGAAGTTCAGGGCATACCTAACCAGAGTCAAACAACCAGTCTTATTTAATGATTTATTTTTCTAAGATGATAACCTCTGACTGATTTTCTCTTGTAGGAACACAAAGTCATTGCATTAAATATAATCATACAACATAGGGAAACTCAAGTACTTCTCTAAAGTAAGATTTTTCTTGATACTTGTCCCGAGACAATTAAATTCATTTTACTTCTCTTAGTGGTAATGGAGAATAACATATTTGATTAAGTAACATTCTCTTTAAGGCCAGAAAACATGATAAAAAGATTCAAGGTATTCACTGCAACAAAACGCCATACATTAACACCAAAGTCACCACGGTCCTACCAAACACCATGGTGACATCTCTAAACTCAGGCGTGAACTTTTTCTTTTTTAATTAATAATTGTTAGTGTGATCGGTGGAAATAGAACTGACTGTTTTGGAATGCTGGTTCGCGAAATGTCGCGGTAAGCAAGAGTCGCCACCATCTTTTATTTTCTCCAACAAGGAAAGGACAAAAGCACAGCAAAATTCCTTTTCGAGATGTTTCTCGGTTCGGGAGGTAGATTATAGAAAGGGAAGGTGTTAGCACCCTTTCTATTTGTGGTTATCCACGGGCTCTTAGGTACTTGCTCACTATGTTTTCAAAAATGTTTTGCTTTTCTTGTGTATGTGGGTTTTGAAAAAAGTTTCGTTTTGAAAACTTCTAGGTAACTCTTGTATCAGTCCTCAAGAGTGTATGAAGTATTTGTTTGAAAACTTTTTGAAAGTGTAGGTGCGAAAAGATGTTTTTTGTTTTTGAAAGAGCAAGTACCCAGGAGAAATCTACCTACTCTAAGGAATTAGGCTGTGTAAGAGTCCTTTAGACAGTACTATCCCACTATTGAGAAGTAGGTAGCACCGTCGTTGGAGTTATTCGGGTCAATTCGATTATAGGGACATGTGGTCACCAAAGCAATAGTAGGACACCTTAGAAGTAACCCTAATGTCCTAGATCCTTTTTTATCCGAGGCAACCGTTTCGAGGCAACTGGATCTTAGACAGGAGGGCGACCTCTAAAACAACCTATACTTGACGACCACGTTCGAGGCAACCAGTGAGGCGTACCCTAAGAGTGGCATGTGCTTGTGTGTTTTTTCAGTTAATGTTTATCTTGTACATGTCATTTGTGAGCTACGGATTGGTTTTATTTGTCATTCAGTCTTGCATGCGTATTAACAGTTAAGAGTGCGGAAATATGAATCTACGCTATTACAAGGCGCGGGTCTATACATCGCCAAAAACAAAAACCCGTTTTGAAATAAAGTGCGGAAAGTAAAGAAAGCGTTAAATCCTAATTACTATTACATCCTTTGAGCAGATACATAAATAATCAAGAATAATGATAATGCGCGAAAGAAATTAAATCAGGCCGTCCTAGGGTTTTGACCCTTTTGAGAAATAAAGAAATTTTTAGTCCCTTTTTTTGCAATTAATTAAACATTAAACCTAGTACTAATTAATTATTTAATTAAAAAAGAAAAAAATGTTTTTTTGTGTTTTATGTTTTTTTAATAAAAATAAAGAAGTTAAAAGTCAAAAGAAACCCTAATTCTAAGTTTATTTTATTAAAAAAAGAATCAAAATTGAACCTAATTTAAACTAATTAATTTGTTAGTATTTTATTTACAAGAAAAAGTCCTTTTTTATGTTTTTATGTTTTTTTTTATGAAAATAAAAAGAAAAAAGAATTAAAAAGTTAGTAAACAAAACCCTAATTCTATACTAATTTTATTTATTGTAAAAAGAAATTATAATTACCTAATTAAACTAATGAATTTGTTTACATTTTATTCACAAAAATAATAGTTAATAGTAAAATTAGTAATTAATAAAATATTTACAATTTTTTTTATCTCTGAATTTATTATAAAAAATTATTTTATTGGTTAATAATAATAATAATAATTAAAAAAAAGAAATTATAAGGAAAAGAAAATAAAAAAGTAACAAAACCATGGGGGGTGATGACCCATTAAGGAGGTGTTAACTAGAAATTTTAGGCCCATGAACATTCAAGCCTTGTTGACCTTCCTGGTTGTCCACGTCTGCGTTGACTCATGAACACCATGGTCTTCATTCTTTGGCCATTGGATTGATAGTGGTGGCCACATGGCATGCATCAGGATGAGGCATATGGTGGGATACATTTAGGAAGCCTGCGTGTGATTGAGTTAGAAAAAATATGAACAAGCATTTGGGGGGACCTGGGAATCGAACCCAGGTCCCGATGATCATTTGCCAGCACCTGTACCACTGAACCAACTGAACGCGTTTGTTATAATGGTAAACAATAAATATATTATAGGAAACCAACACATGTGCTAACAATTATAAAAAAAACGCGCGCCATTTAAATCATCCAGTAGCAAGCTGACACGCCCTCCGTCTTCATCCTTTTTCCTGTAAAACAAAAGCAATTAGCGGGAGTTTTTAACCCCCACAAAATAGGACAAGGGAAAATAGCGAATAGGTCCCTGAGCTATATAAATTGGGCGCGGTAGTCTTATTCAATTCGTCTTGTCCAGGCGGTTTCAACCATATGCGTGAGATAGTCCAATTTCACTATATGTGGAAAGCCCTAATCTGAGAGCTCTGAAACCCTAGATTTCATTAATGGTGTTTTGCATTTCAGGGCACCATAAGGCAATTAATCAATACCAAAAGCTTCAGAATGATGTTAGCAATGCAAAGCAATAATCAAAACATGTTAATGATGCATAAAACTTGAGTTTTAATTATGGAAAAGAATGGTAAACCGTGTGACTGTTTGAGGTGATTCCTGGAGCTTTAAGGCTTGTTTTGGATTGCAACACGTTCCTGAATGTCCCAGCAATGTATTGGAATCGTTCTAAGGCTTTGAATTGGTCTGCAATATGAAAAACAGTTTCAAGCTTTCTTTGAATTTTTGGAATTTGGCTATGGTTCTTGCAGCAGCTTTGCACGTCCATGACATTAGGTTTGACTTCAGCATATATAGTACAATAGAATTAGGGTAAATCTTGCACAAGAAATCCTTTGAATTCATGTTTTCAATATTTGATTTCAATCAAATCTTTTTGCATATTTTTGATTGATAAAGCTTGCCAAACATGGAGTTTTTTGCCTCTTTGATGGATGCACGAAATTGCCAGCTTGCCCTGATCTTATTTGCTTCACAAAAGATTTGAAAATCATATCTTTTGAATTTTCCTACAATTAAATCAATTAAATGAATTATTAATCAATTAAAAATCCAAATAATTAATAAAAATAAGAAAATAATTCAATTTAAGTTCAATGGGTCGTGCATAGGCCTTGGGCAATGTTTCAAGAAAGAATTTGAGGCCCATTAGCAAAAATGAGGTGTTTTGGGCAAAGTTGACTTTTGCAAATTCCCAAAACTTTCCCAACTTCTCCAATGCATATCTTGCTCAATTTTGAAGATATAAACATTTTCTTGGACATTTTGGAAAGGTCTTGAAGTCCTCTAACCAATGCCTTTGGTCCCATGTCATTTTGATTTACCAATCTCAAGTTATGGTCTTTGACTTAAAGTGCCTTTTTGTTGACTTTTGAAAATGACCTATAATGTAGAAATTGATAACTTTTTGTGAGAGCATTTATTGGACTTGGAATGTGAAGATGAGTTGTAGGAAATGTCATCCCCTTCAAAATGAGCATTGGATGGGATTTTTCTGATGAACCATGAAAAAGTTATGCCTTGGTCAAGTTACAGTTGACTTTTCAACTGTCCAAAAATAGAAACTTTTGGCATCTTGATGATTTTTGAGCCATGCTTGAGGAATCATGATCAAGAATTGATCAAATGATGATTGTGGCTTCAAAATAAGATGTTGACCAAAATTTTTGACTTTTGACTGCCAAATGACCATTTTACCCCTACAGTTGATTGTGGAGCAATTAGGGATTTTGACTGTGCAACTTGATGCTGTGAGTCTTGAAACTTGACATGTGGATGCTTGACAATGTATATAGGCCTATGGGACTTGATTGGACCACTGAAAACCTCAACTTCCTTGCAAGAACCAAAACCCTAATTTTGACTGCCTTAGGAGGCAGTTGGACTGTGTAACCCTTGAGGAATCTTGAAGCATTTGAAGATTGATCTTGACAAATCTTGAAGAATATGGGAGAGCAAATTTTGGGGTACAACAGTTAGGATATAATAACAATTACTTAACTGACTGTGGTGATATATTCAAGCTTTCATGGGTTTGTACTTCATCCAACTCAAGTATTTTATTCCTTTAATGTTAAGGTGCGCCTTTTATTTTATTTTTTAAATAAAAAATAAAAGGAATGGCATAACGGTTGGTTAGTTCAACCGTTTGATATATTTTGTTATTTTATTTAAAAATTTTAAATGGCTAAACATTGGAGCTTCTTTATGAAATTTGATTATGTAAATAGTATATCATTACGATTTAGAGTTTGGATCATGGTGATATCTTTTTAAATATTATACACTTCTAGTTAGCTTGTCTCTTCAGTTTCTATTTTTCCACTATAAAAAGAAACAAGATGAAACAACCCTAACCTTCAATATTGTGAAATGATACACAATTTCAACCCTAATACCATTATTCACTTTTTATCGTTCATTTTTCATTCAATACTTTGATATTGTCACTCTTTACTGGTCATTTTTGTCGAGGAGGTTGACAACACCAACACGATCATCCACGTCGAGGAGGAAGACAACACGAACATCGTCGTCATCTCCGGGAAGGAAGACAACACCATCATCATCGTCAGGAAGGAAGACAACACCACCAATAACACCAACACAGTATTCTCCTATACTTATGTTATCAAGTTTACGGTAAATAACACTTTTTCCACATGCATCTACAGTAAACTTCATTTGCCATTGTTGTGAATGTTGTTGTTGTTGTTGTTGATAAAATATGTTTTGTTATTATTTATGTTGTGGTTGTTGTTTAGGTTCTTGATGTTGTTGTTGTTTTTGTTGTTGTTAATGTTGTTGTTGTTGTTGTTGTTTAACATAGACGTCAACATTGTCGAATTCTTTATCTACTAGAAAAGAAACTCATACAAATGATTCTTGTACAAATGATACTTGTATAAATGGTACTCAAACTAAAAGATCATAAAGAGGTGTCACAATGATGCCCCAATTCACAAAAGTATGCAACTTAGGTGACAAAAGTTGGTCGTGTTTGATTCATTCTACAAGTTAGTTGATTGTGAATATTACTCTACTTTTAAGAGTTATATTGCATTCCTTGCATGTAGCAAAGTCATTATATTGATAGATAATTGGAAACAAGTGCCAAGTGTTATCAAAGAGAGCATTTGGACAGACGTTAAGGTAATAATTTTAATTTTCATCTATCTAATTTCACTTTCTGTTGTACCCCAAAATTTTCCCTCTCATTTCATCAACATTTTCTCATCACAAGACTCTTGGAACTCAAGATCAAGCTAGGGTTTGCTCTGCTCAAGACACCTCCTTGCACTGTTGACCTAAATTAGGGTTTGAGTTTGCACAGGGATGTTTTGACCTACAATGCCCAAAATGACTTTCATACTTCATGTTGGACTCACAAGTTTGTCCATACCAAGTTTCAAGCCTTGAATCAAATTTTTGCCCAGTCAATTGGACAGTTGATCTAGAAATCAACTGTATTGGGGAAAAAGTCAACTGTGGCCAATTGGCAGTCAAATCTCATGAATTTTGACCCACATCAATATTATGAACTCATATGAACCATTTGATCAAGTCGGGGTCACAATTCCACAAGAAATTTGATCAGATCACCAAAAGGGCAAAATGGTCATTTTTAGGGTTTTGACTGTGCAAAGGCAATTTTTGACTGTTTGACCTAGCCAATGGCAAATCAAGCTCAACCATGGACTCAAGGACCCAATGGCATCATCTTTACCTATTCAACAAGTTCAAAAGGTCTCAAATGCATAGGATTGACAGATGAATTTTTCAGTCAACTGATCAAAATTTGACTGTACACTAAAAAGTCAAACATTGGCTTTTTGGTCAAAATCAAGTTCCAAGAGTCATTTTACATCAAGAAATGTCAATTTATGAAACTTGTTCATCAAGAAACCCAAAATTGCAAATTAGGGTTTAAAATGGAAAATTTTCATAACTTAGAAATTTTCTAAGTTATGAAATTTTCTTATTTTTTCCTAACTTTGTCCCACTTTTTCACCAAGATGAAAATGGATTAAAACAAAACTTGCAACATGAAAGTTGTAGTCCATCACAAAGTCTAAAAATTTGATTCACAAAGTCTAAAACTTTGATTCACAAAGTTTTCTCAAAAGAAGCTTGTATCTCAAGTTATGATTTTTGGAACAAGGGTCCCTAAAACTTTTAACTTAGAGAATTTTTGCCCTAATTTAGGCAGGATTTTGACCCATCTTGTTGGCCATTTTTCACATAGTTCCACTTGGAGTCTTAAGTTTCATTTCAAATATGGATTATAGTACATGTTTCAAGCTTTCCAAATTGTCAAAGAACTCCTCAAACACCTTTGTGGTTAGGGATAATCGAATGCTTGAAGTTGGCAAAAACTCACTTTGTAACCATGGCCAATACATGTTCATACCAAGTTGCAAATCTGACCAAACTAGCTTAGTACATAATTACAGGTCTCTAAACCAATTTACACTCAAAAATTGAATGCAAATACATTGGTTAGAGTCATTGTTCTGATCAAGGGAGCATTGTACATTGAATAATTCCATTTTGGGCATAAAGATCACACTTCCATTTACATAAAGCATGCTTTATGTCAAGTTTCATTTCTTGAGCCATACACCAAGCCTTTTGCTGCAAACAAGGCTCTCTAATGCCAGGCAAAGCTCAACAACTTTGTGCATCTAGGTTCCAAGCCAGTACATCCTTGCATTGTCAACTCTCACATTTTGCTTCAAAACCAAGGCATTGTACTAAAAGTCCATAACATATACATCTGATAAAACCAATTCAAGCAAAGTTGTCAAACAAGTTTTGCATACCCTTGTAAACCAGAAGCACGAGCTTTTCATCCCAAAAGCACCCTTATACTCAAAAACACATTTTCTTGCAAAATAGGGCAAGCCCTGCAGAATCACTTCCAACTTCAATTTGCCTCGTGCGTTTTGCCTCAAACTTGTTCCAATACCTTCCATTCAACTCACTCAAACTATCCCAAACCTCCCTTGCCAACTATAACTCCATTTATAGTGTTTACCATTTTTGTTTGAAAGCTTTGCAGGTTGAGTTCTGTAGTACGATTCAGGCCACTTCAAAACAAACTAAGCATTGGGAAAGGTTCAAGGGACATCAAGCAAGCTCAAAAGAACCCCAGGCCTCATTGGAAGTTGCTGCATTTTCCAGCTCGAACTCAACTGAAACAGGTATTTCATGAACTTCTATCTCTCTATTTAGGAACATTTAGACTTAGGTTTGTGAATGAAAGATGTTGTATTCATTGCCCTGAAGCCATACATGTGCTTAGTTTTCATTTATATTAATCGTGCTAGGAGAATTTCATCCATGAACTTTCTGAAAAAATTAGGTTAGCAATTAGGGCCAGAGAAATTCTCTCTGGTCTTTGAGAGTTAGCTTAAGTTTTTTATATGGTTAGATTCGTTGTTTGATGCTCTACAAGTTTCATGTTTTGAGTTTTGTCAAAAGATCACAAATACAGGAGATACAGGTTTGTGTAGCAAGCGCACGTTTTTTCAAACTTCTGGAGGTTGAAGATGAAGTCTAGGCTGGGCTTGGGTTTCTTTGCTTCCAACACCCCCTTTTTCAGTTTCACACCCCCCTGGCCCATTTCTTGTATATTTATTTTAATTATTACTAGCATTAAAACATTTTATATGCTTTTATATTGTTTTGTTTAATTTTAAAAATAATGCAAATAATACTTTTATTTTCATTTCTATTTTTTTATTTACACCAAAAATATTTTCTTGAATATATACATTTTTGTAAATATTTTATTTTATTTTTACACACTTAACATATTTAATATATATATGTACATATATACTACATTTTATTAAATAATTAGAATAAAAAAACACAAAAATAATACATTTTTATTTTTATTAATATTTTATACTAAAAAACACTTTTTTTCAATATACTTCTATTTTTGTACATATTGATACATTTTTGTATATAAATATTAAATAATAATATTTCTTAAAGAGAATTAGGGTTTACCCTAAAAATAAATAAAATTAACTTTTTTTATTTTTTTTTATTTCCTTACATTTCTTTACTTTAAAAATACTTTTTACATACATAAAAAAACCTTTTTTTACATGATGCATTTTATCTAATATTTATTTATTGTATTTATTTAAATATTGTGCATTTAAATATTATGCCTTGCAAATTCAATATGGTTGTAATAATTTAGGGTTTAATTTCTTGCAAAATAATCCCCTATTCAAATTTGTACCCCCTCCCTATATCATGTTGTAATAGTGTAGAATTTAAATTCTCGCACCTTTAAGCTTTCAATTATGCCATGATTAGAATTAGGGTTTGTATGCAAAATCAAATTAACAAATAGTTTGACCTAATCAAAGAATAAATGCATGAAAAACAAACACAATGCACACTTGTGCCCCTAGGGTTACAATCCACTTGTTGCCTTCAAAAATGGGCCATTGTATGCATGTCAAGTACTTTGGCAAAACAAAAACAAAACAAAAGATCATAGTCCCTCAATGATGCTATCTGAGTTGCCTAAACAAAATGATCAAGTCCCTTAAGAAAATTGCCAAAAATACTTGACACCATTGCTATCATGGTCTATACGATGACCCGCGCCTGTCCCGTTTAACATCCTAACACAAGGTTGTTCACCAAATACAATGGTGAAACAACATTGTTAAAAGGGTTAAAAACATAAGAAAGATCTTTGAGTAAAATATGGTAGACAAATCTTAGTTACTTGATCAAAAGCTTGCAAAACATCCTTGCTATCTTCAAAACACACTTCACCACACAATTTCAAAACCCTACTTTCAAACATTGAAAACTTTTCAAAAGACAAAAACACCTTTGTATACAATCAAACAAGAATCATTACAAAGGTTGCCACAACGATGGCCTCTTTTCAAAACATCTTTCAAAATCACACACAAAGCACCATTTCAAACAATTGAAGAGCACCATTTCAAACAATTGAAAAGCAAAGCAAGTGATCTAAACAAGTAACTAAGAGCCCATGGATAACCATCGATAGAAAGGGTGCTAATACCTTCCCTTTCTATAATCTACTCCCCGAACCCAAGAAAACATCTCAAAGGTCTTTCCTGTGCTTTTTGACCTTTCCTTAGGATAAAATAAAAAGTCGTTGGCGACTCTTGCTAAACCGAAAGATTTGCAAACACAAACTCAAAATCCCAAGTCAGTTCTCCCACTGTATCACAGAACTGGCGACTCTGCTGGGGAATATTTTAAAAAGTGGAGTAACCTTAGGGCTTAGATCACCCTTTGCATGATTATATTGTTTGCTTTGATTGCTTTACATTTGGTTCTCTTGTTTGGGCTTCAAATCCTCTACCCGGATTTGGGAAACATTCATAGGTAAATAGCAATACGTTGTGGAAACTGTGTGGGGTATACCGACATGGTTGAAGCAATAGCTATATTAGTGCGACATATTTGTGAGTACCGATAGCCTTTGAGTCAATCAAAGAGAATACAGGGCCGCTGAGTGATGTCATAAAGCATTAATGAACTCTTAGAACCTTACTTGACCATCTTGGCCTTTTATTAGGGGTAGTGAGATGACCGACTTTGGTGCAGTCCGAAGTTGGTAGATACTCGATACTACACTCATTGAGGGTTGTTTTCTTGGAATATTTTGGTCACTAGTTAAGTGGCTAAACCAAAACAATGAACATAGAAAACAATCCAGTGATATTGAGCTCCTTAGAACCCGATTACTATTTATAGGACAGGTTTGAGCTAACTAAACTCAAGAGGGTATTTACCTATGAAACCTCATGCAAGCCTGAAACTAGGGTTTTGTGTGACTTGTTTGTACATGTTCTTGTGCATACATCATGAACATCATAAAGCATCATATGCATCCACTAACCATTTCAAGGGTTTGGATCTTCATCTTTGTTCTTGTTTTGTAGGTCATGGAATTTCTTCGCAGGAAAAACAATTCAAGTCAACCTTGTGAGAATCCCTCCTCAGCTCAAGGAGCTCACTTCCAGGATTCCAGAGCATTCTCTCTTCAGTGAAATACATGGTAGGCTTCTCAACTTGGTCAACTCCAACATTGAATAAGACATGGTGAAAGTTCTCTTCCAGTTCTTTGACCCCCTACACCACTGTTTCACATTTCCTGATTTCCAACTAGTACCCAGTTTGGAGGAATTTTCTCAACTCCTGAGAATTCCTATTCTTCATCAACTACCCTACAACGGTATGGAAAAAGAACCAAAGCCTGAAGATGTTGCTCAAGCATTACACTTGCAACCATCTGACATCAAGGGACATTGGGAAACCAGAAGTGGTATCAAGGGTTTCTTGACAATGTTTCTGTTTGAGAAGGCACAAGACTGCTGGAATTCTCTTGATCTACAAGCCTTTGAAGAGATTGTGGAACTCCTTATATATGGGTTGGTCCTGTTCCCAAACCTTGATCAACTTATAGATGTGAATGCTGTCAAGATTTTCATATCCCGGAATCCTGTACCTACATTGCTTGGGGACATCCTACACTTATTTTACACACGAACAATGAGGAAAAGAGGTGTTCTCATGTGTTGTACTCCTCTCCTAGCAAGGTGGTTTATTTCTCACCTTCCACAGTCAGTTTTGAAGAATGAGCAGGGTTTAAGGTGGTCACAACGATTGATGACCCTCACATATTCTGATGTTCATTGGTGTTCTCGGTCCAGAGAAAATGTCATCATCATTTATCGTTGTGGGGAATTCCCTAATGTCCCACTACTTGGCATTAGGGGAGGCATTACCTACAACCCCTGTTTAGCTCTAAGACAGTTTGGATATGCTCGGAGGGATAGCCCTCACGACATGTTGATTCCTGACCTAGTTTTTGACTTCGACAACGATGCGCAAGGACTTCGACAAAGATTCATCAGAGCTTGGAGGATGCCCAACAAGGTTGATAGCAAGACTCTGGGACACAAGAACTCCATCCCTCTTGAGCCTTATCTCAAGTGGGTACGAGCCCGAGCCCAGGGTCTAATGATGCCTTATCCTCATGTTCTCCCTGTGATTAAAGAGCCCGTCAAGGAAGGAGAGGTTCCCTACACCATCCTACATCCTGACATGCCTACATCGTGGGAGGAAATGCAGAAAAGTTGGATTCAGCTCAAAGAGGAACGGAACACTTTTGAAGCTAGCTTCTACGCCAGCGAGAAGAAGGTTCTAGAGCTTACCCGCCGACTCCATGAGCAAGAGGCCCTCAACACCTACATCGCACCAAAGAGGATGCGCAATGTCTTTTTACCTTGAGAAGTTGTTTTTGTAATATTTGGCCCATGGGGCATTTATGTACTAACAAATTTCTTCTTATTAATATGACGTGCGTTCTTCTTTGTCTGCAACAATTTTGAATGTTCTAAATCCTTGAATGCATTGCATACATAAGCATATCATTCATCATGTGCATAAGCAGGTCTCACTCCAGGTTTCCTTATCTGTCTGCTGTTTATTTCAGTAGGATGGATCTTGAGCAAACAGTCAAAGACCTGCAAGCTCAAAATGCACAGTTCCAGCAACTCCTAACGACCTTGGCTAAAGGTCAGGAGGATCTCAAGACCGTGCTGGGGAATAAAGACCCAGTGAAGAAGAAGAAAAAGAGACTCGGGGTGGCTACTTTAGGGAGAAGATTTGACGGAGAGGCCAGGAGAGTGCTTGAGTTTCCTCCTACTTCTGATGAAGGGACCAGTAAAGGAGGTGGAGCTGCGGTACCTTCCTAGTCCGATGTGGAAGAAGAGGAGGTCGAAGAGGATGAAGATTACTCTGATCAACATACCCTCCAGCTGATGATAAATACAAAGGTTTAGAAGACAGGTTGGCCGCCATGGAACTACAGAGAGTACCGGGTTTGGATTTTGAAGACTTGGGTTTGGTTGCCGGGATTGTGATTCCCCCAAAATTCAAAGTGCCAGTTTTTGTGAGGTATGATGGGCTGTCCTGCCCAAAAATGCATCTCAGGTCCTACGTGAGAAAGATTCAACCTTATACGGCAGATAAGAACCTGTGGATACATTTCTTTCAAGACAGCCTTTCTGGGGCTCAACTGGAGTGGTTTTATCAGCTAGAGGGAACCAGCGTCCGAAATTGGGAAGACTTGGCCACCGCCTTTAACAAACAATATCAGTACAATTCTGACCTTGCTCCTACGCGTACCCAACTTCAGGTTATGTCATTGGGAGCAGGCGAAGGATTCAAAGAATATGCACAAAAATGAAGGGATTTGGCTGGCAGGGTGCAGCCTCCTTTAACCGACCGTGAACTTGTTGATATGTTTCTAGGAACCCTATCTGGGCCATTTTTCAATCATCTAATTGGTAACTCTTCCGCGGGGTTTACCGATTTGATCTTAACAGGCGAAAGAATAGAAGTTGGCATCAAGTCAGGAAAGATTCAGAAGGGTGTTGCTGCAAGTGTTGAGAAGAAGCCTTTTAAGAAGGAAACAGCTGTAGTATATTCTCAGAGAAGAGCAGGGAAGACTGAGCACCGACCGACCGTGGGGGCCGTAATGATTCAAAACCCTTCAAGTGAGCAGCCTCGCTATAACCAGTCCAGACCAAATCAACAACGAGTGGAACGGCCACAACGATAGTTCACCCGTATTAATATGACTCCAGCGCAAGTACTTCCCCATCTGTTGAAGTTGAATCTCGCCACTATCAAAGAGGCACCAAAGAATGTGAATACGTCCTCTCCGCATTATCATCCTAATGCTAAATGCGCCTACCATTCTGACAGTGTCGGGCACGACACCAATGATTGTTGGGCACTCAAGCATAAAATCCAAGACCTGATAGAGGCGAAGGAAGTGGAGTTCGACGCTCCGGAGAAGCCTAATGTGATATCTGCTCCCATGCCGAAGCACGGCCGAAATGTCAATGCCATTGAAGAATATTTGTATGTTGCTGATGTCAATGATCTGATAACTCCATTGTTAACCATCAAGTTGAACCTGTTAAGGGCCGGGATCTTCCCGGGATGTAAAGAAGACTGCTATTGTTGTTACTCTCTGTCGTTTGATTGTCCATTACTGAAGAAAGGCATCCAAGGCCTAATGGATAGTCGACAAATTTTGTTTGAAAAAGTTTCTGCTGTTCCAACCCATACTGAAGATGTCTCAATCATAACCATTCACGCCAATCTTTCCAAGGCCGTCAGAAAGCCTGTTAAGATTACACCAGCTACGAAATCTGTTCCTTTGAAGATAACAATGCCAGGGCCTGTCCCCTATGTTTCTGAGAAGTCAATACCATGGAACTATGGCGGTGACGTCTACTACCATGGTATTAAACAAATCGAAATAACTGAAGAAAGTTCGGATGATGAAGAGGCCAGCATTGGTAACATTGCAGGCATGAGCAAAATCACCCGGAGCGGGAGAATATTTTCTCCAGAGATTGCCCCTCCAAGAGCAATCTTTGGACCCTCATCTACTGACAAGGTCATCCCTGCACCAATAAAGCTCTCCGCTAGAACCCCTTTGATTGAAGATGTTGTTGTTCCTAGTATTGTCCCTCCTACCACTGCTGATAAAGGTAAGGGAATCCAAGATGAGCTCGTCAGGACGAGGGCTCAACCCTTGGTCATCCCGGAAACCTCCAAGAAGGAAATGGATGAGATCTTGAAGATAATCAAAAGGAGTGATTACGATGTGGTAGAACAACTGGGGCAAACCCCCTCAAAGATCTCCATGCTGGCACTACTACTTTGCTCGGAAGCACACGCTAAAGCTTTGATCAAATTCCTGAAGGCAGCCCATGTGCCCCAGGAAACCTCTGCAGATCAATTTCAAAATTGCGTGGCTAGCCTGACTGCGGACAATGGATTAGGTTTCTCTGATGCCGACCTATCTCCTAAGGGTAGAAACCACAATGATGCTTTGCACATTTCAGTCGAGTGCCGAGGAACTACTCTCGCACATGTCTTGATCGACACTGGTTCGTCGCTGAATGTACTGCCTAAGAAGGCTTTGGACCGACTAGATTGTGAAGGGTTAGATTTGAAGCCGAGTGATATTGTTGTCAGAGCTTTCGATGGTTCGAAGAGAATGGTCCATGGGGAGGTTGAAATTCCCATCAAGATAGGCACCGAGGTGTTTAAATCTACTTTCTATGTGATGGACATCCGTCCATCATACTCTTGCTTGTTGGGTAGGCCTTGGATACACCATGCTGGGGCAGTCACCTCCTCCTTACATCAGATGTTGAAGTATCCTGTCAAGGGAAAGATCATTACCGTCCATGGTGAGGAGGAGTACATGATCAGTCACTTAAACTCATTTCGGTACGTGGAGGTAGAGGGGGAGTTCATTGAGACGCCTTTTCAGCATTTCGAAGAAGTCCTTCCTGAAATAACAGTAGCAAAGTTGGCAGCTGAGACACCGAGGCAGATGGCCAGGATGGCATCTCTGGAGGATGCAAAGGCCGCAATAAAGGAAGGGAAGAATTCAGCATGGGGGAGTTTGCCTGATATCCCGCATAAAACAGACAAATTTGGATTAGGGTTCACTACCGCGGGCCAGAAAGCTATGCGCCGTTCGAAGATTGAAAGAGCGCCTGTAAAAATTTCTCCCTACGGAATCAACGCTTTGGAGGATGAAGACAAAGAGAGCAACATCGAAGAGTGGATTTACCCAACTGTCAAAGGAGGATTGTGCAACTGGGAGGCAAAAGACTTTGTCCCCATCACTTTTATTCATCAGTAATTTATCTGTCAAACATTTCCTATTTGGTCTGTAATATTTATTTTCAAACAATCCGTACACTATCTTTTTCACCCCATGCCTTGCCCGGGGCATGTAGGTCCATTTGTAAGGGTTTTGATTATTTTTCATATCCATATGCCATGTTTAATGATTCATTGGACGTTTTTCATTTGATAAACTGCTTGTGTTCATTTTCTTTTCCTTTTGCATTTTTTGTTCAAGAATGGCTATCCCTTACACGCACCCACACTCACAAATGCAGGTACCCATCCACTCCGGATTCCATGGGTGACCATTCTGCTATATCCTTCAATAACTCTGAGGATCTGGTCAATCAAGCCGAGTATGAAGATGACGAAGGTTGTGAAGTACCATGGGAACTAGCCAGACTTCTACAGCAAGAGGAAAGGGCCATCTTACCGCACGAAGAGTCATTGGAAACTGTCAACTTAGGGACCGAGGAAGACCGGAAGGAGGTGCAAGTGGGTGCCAATCTGGAACCGAGTGTCAAGGAACGCCTGATACAGTTGTTGAATGAGTATGTTGAAATCTTCGCTTGGTCTTATGAAGACATGCCGGGTTTAGACACAGACATCGTGGTTCACCGTCTCCCCACAAGAGAGGATTGTCCACCGATCAAGCAAAAAGTTCGCCGAATGAGGCCTGATATGTCTGAAAAGATCAAAGCAGAAGTAATGAAGCAATTCGACGCTGGCTTTCTGGCTGTTACGTCCTATCCTCAATGGGTCGCTAACATCGTGCCAGTACCTAAGAAGGATGGCAAAGTCAGGATGTGTGTGGACTACCGGGATCTGAATAGGGCCAGCCCCAAAGATGATTTCCGCTACCTCATATTGACATTTTAATCGACAATACAGCTCAGCACAAAGTGTTTTCCTTCATGGATGGATTCTCGGGCTACAATCAAATCAAAATGGCCCCCGAGGATATGGAGAAAACAACTTTTGTCACGCAATGGGGCACTTTCTATTACAAGGTGATGCCGTTCGGACTGAAGAACGCTGGGGCAACTTATCAACGCGCCATGGTAGCTTTGTTTCATGATATGATACATCATGAGATTGAAGTTTACGTAGACAATATGATAGCTCGGTCACAAACAGAAGAGGAGCACCTTGAACATCTAGAAAAGCTGTTTGCCAGATTGAAAGAATACAAACTCAGGCTGAATCCAAGTAAGTGCACTTTTGGAGTTAGGTCTGGTAAACTTCTAGGATTCATTGTAAGCAACAAAGGCATTGAAGTCGATCCAGCAAAAGTGAAAGCAATACAAGAGATGCCTGCTCCCCGTACTGAAAAGGAGGTTAGAGGGTTCTTGGGGCGCTTGAACTATATTGCCAGATTCATCTCTCATCTGACTTCTACCTGTGAGCCAATTTTCAAACTCTTGAAGAAAGATCAGGTAGTCGAATGGAACGACGATTGCCAAGCTGCTTTTGATAAGATCAAGGAGTATTTGCTAGAACCTCCTATTCTGATGCCACCCGTCGAAGGAAGACCATTGATCATGTATCTGACCGTCTTGGATAACTCAATGGATTGTGTTTTGGGCCAGCATGACGAGTCTGGTCGAAAAGAGCATGCTATTTATTACCTTAGCAAAAAGTTTACCGACTGTGAGACTCGCTACTCACTGCTCGAGAAAACTTGCTGCGCTTTGGTATGGGCTGCTCGCCGACTAAGACAGTATATGTTGACTCATACTACCTTGTTGATTTCCAAAATGGATCCTATCAAGTATATCTTCGAAAAGCCTGCTTTATCTGGAAGGATAGCCAGATGGCAAATGATCTTAACCGAGTATGACATCCAGTACACCACCCAAAAAGCTATAAAAGGGAGTGTACTAGCTGACCATATGGCTCATCAAGCTATCGAAGATTATCAACCCATGAGATTTGACTTCCCAAACGAGGACATCATGAATTTGGACAACATTTAAGGTAACGGACCGTATGACGGACCCGAAAAGGGATCCCGATGGACCCTGTACTTTGATGGTGCTTCAAATGCACTTGGAAACGGTATCGGCGCGGTACTCATTTCTCCGGAAGGTTGTCACACACCTTTCACGGCCCGACTTTGCTTTAGCTGCACAAACAACATGGCTGAATATGAAGCTTGCATCTTTGGTCTCAAGGCTGCTATAGACTTGGGGATCAAATCTTTGATCGTATTTGGGGACTCGGCTTTGGTTATCAGTCAAATCAAAGGAGAGTGGGATACCAAGCATCCTAATCTTATCCCATACAAAGAACATGTCTTGACATTGTTGCCTCATTTCGAGCAAATTACCTTCGAGCATTTCCCGCGAGAAGAGAATCAGCTAGCAGATGCTCTAGCTACAATGTCTTCCATGTTTAAACTCAACTGGGATAACGAGGCTCCCCAAATCACCATCGAGCGAATGGATGAACCCGCACATTGTCACGAGATTAATACCGAAGAAGTAGTGGAACAACCTTGGTTCCATGAAATCAAAAGGTATCTCAAGACTAGAGATTATCCCGAAGGAGCTTCCGTAAATGACAAGAAGTTCTTAAGGAAATTTGCTGCCAAATTCTTCCTGAGCAACGACATCCTTTACAAACGAAGCCATGATTGTGTATTACTCCGATGCGTAGACAAAGCTGAAGCAGAATTGATCATGACTGAGATACACAGCGGCACATTTGGCACTCACTTGAGCGGGCATACAATGGCTAAGAAGATCCTAAGGGCAGGCTATTACTGGTCTACCATGGAAGTTGACTGCCATCAACATTCCCGTACTTGCCACAAATGTCAGGTCTACGCTGACAAAGTTCATATCCCTCTGGTTCCTCTCAACGTCCTGACTGCTCCGTGGCCATTTGCAATGTGGGGCATTGACATGATTGGAGAGATCAAGCCCACGGCTTCCAACGGACATCGCTTCATCCTGGTTGCCATTGACTATTTCACCAAATGGGTCGAAGCAGCTTCCTTCGCCTCTGTTACTAAAAATATGGTTGCCCGCTTCATCAAGCAAAATCTCATATGCCGGTATGGTGTTCCAGACAGGATCATCACAGACAACGGTACAAATCTGAATAACACGATGATCACCGCATTGTGCAAACAGTTCAAGATTTATCATCACAATTCATCTCCCTATCGGCCGAAGATGAACGGTGCTGTTGAAGCTGCGAACAAAAACATTAAGAAGATCATTCAGAAAATGACAGTCACTTACAAAGACTGGCATGAGATGTTACCTTTTTCTCTACATGGATACCGTACGACGGCACGTACTTAAATCGGGGCAACCCCATTTTCGTTGGTATATGGCATTGAAGCTGTCCTGCCTATGGAAGTTCAGATTCCTTCTCTAAGGATTATGAAGGACACAGGTTTGAATGAAGATGATTGGATGCAGACCCGACTTGATCAACTCAATTTGATCGACGAGAAGCGACCCGCTGCTATATGCCATGGTCAGACGTATCAAAAACGGATGATCAAGGCCTTCAATAAGAAAGTCAGACGTCAAGTGTATCAAGTCATAGATCTCGTAATCAAGCGGATTATCTTGCCGCAAAGTGATCCCAGGGGCAAATGGACTCCTACATATGAAGGACCATTTGTGATCAAGAGCATATTCTTTGGTGGTGCAATGATTCTGACCACCATGGACGGCGACGATTTGCCGCACCCTGCGAACGCAGACATAGTCAAAAGATACTACGCATAAAATAACCCGACAAGTCGAAAACCCGAAAGGGCGGCTTGGGCAAAAATGGGCATCCCGGTGAACCGAAAACCCGAAAGGGCGGTTCAGGCAAAAATTAGGGATAAAAACAAAAAAAATCTGTACACCCGGCAAGTTGAAAACCCGAAAGGGCGGCTTGGGCAAAAAGGGGTTTCCCGGTGGATCGAAAACCCGAAAGGGCGGTTCAGGCAAAAGTTAGGGAATTAAAGCGTATGACTATGTCTCGTCGGATCACTTCAAAGACAGTCTCTTCATCTACTAGTTCCGGGTTTCTGATCAATCCAGTCATCGGCAAACGAAGCATTGAATGGACAGATATTCAGAGTTGTGAAGGCTATAGCGGAATGGAATCCCATGGAATTATTTCACATAGCCATCTTTATTTTGTATAACTCTTTCAATATTTACGACAAAATCCTCTTACTAGGATGATTGTCTCCTTTGTACAAATATACTCATAGAAAGTCAATACAAATACTTTTCTCAGAAATTTGCGTCATTTCCTTTTTCTTTTCTCTTGCACTATTTGTTTATTTCGAGAAACGTCCAATGTTTTGTTAAATAGGCATATGCATTTGAACATAATCACTTCCTTATGAATCAGGAAAGTGGATTACTGATAGATTGAAGGTGCAGTTGGATACCTTGATACCCTTTCAAAGGAAACCCCCAGGAGATTTGGAATCCATATCCCCAGCAAGTTTTGAAGCTTATCCCCAGTAGATTCTGGAAGCTTATCCCCTGCAGAGTACGGACGTCTCTCCCGAGCTTTATTCAAAATTATTCCTCACAAGGGCTTATAACTGGGTTATCCTCAGCTTATTGCCACAGAAGATCGCACTCGCCAAAATTCTTCCTATCCCCAGCGGAGTTCATCAGAGTTCCCCAACATAGCTTATCAATACAATCCCCCAGAGGAGCCTATCTTTGTTATCCCCAGCCAGAGAATCCTCCAGAACTCAATTCCCATCAGAGTTTAAGTTTCAGTATCCCCAGCCGAGCTAAAGCTTCAAATTATCAATCCCCAGCGGAGCCAGACTAGTGAACCTTCTCCCCACAGAGATACTTCCCACCAAACTGAAGATTCTCAGTCTTACCTCCCCAGCATGAGTCTATTAGATTGGAACTCCCCAGTAGAAGTCATCAGGAATTCCCGAGAAGATTGGTATATAACCCAAGCTCCTTATTCTCCAGCAACAACCAGGAATTATTCTTCCCGGCAGCAGTCAAGATACTTTTATCTTCAGCCATCTCGGATTCATCTATCCTTTGCAAGACAGCTCTCCAGCTTACATGCGCATCCATTTACATCCATATCATATAACATACATTGTATCATGCATCATGACATTGCATATAACTAACCCTTTACCTTTTTCAAGTAAGATCAATCGAAAGACTAAAATCATTATCTTCCGAGATTCTTTCCAGGAATAGTTCGGATGTGACCCAGACATGGCAACATTCTAATGCTTATTCCAGATTCATCCAGATGCAGTTTTACACGAGCTCATCATCAGGGAACCCTACACCGGTTCTTCCTCCAAATTCAAGACTTCTAAAAACAGTTCACGGGTTCTCCAGTAACGGATGTTAACCTATCACTTGTTCAGACTCTTCTCAACTTTTGAAAACAGTTTACGGACGCTTCCCAACAACGGATGTTGCTCTATTGCTTATTCAACTTCAAGATTTCTGAAAACAGTTCACGGGTTCTCCAAGTAACAGATGTTGACCTATCACTTGTTTGGATTCTTCTCAAGACTTCTGAAAACAGTTTACGGATTCTTCCCAACAACGGATGTTAATCTACCAACTTGTTCAGATGCAATTTTTGAAAACAGTTTACGGACGCTTCCCAACAACGGATGCTGCTCTATTGCTTATTCAACTTCAAGATTTCTGAAAACAGTTCACGGGTCCTCCAAGTAACGGATGTTAACCTATCGCTTGTTCAGTCTCTTCTCAAGACTTCTGAAAACAGTTCATGGATTCTTCCCAACAACGGATGTCAATCTATTGCTTGTTCAGACCCCCAATTTAGATGTGGTTCAAAACATGGACACCTTTCTGATACTCATTTCCAGATGGCATCTTTAAGCCCATCCCCGAAAGTTTCTATCACTCTTCTAGATGGCATCGTTAAGCCCATCTCCAGATGGTATCTTTAAGCCCATCCCCGACAAGTTTCTATCACTCTTCCAGATGGCATCGTTAAGCCCATCTCCAAATGGCATCTCTAAGCCCATTCCCGCATACATTGCTGTGACGAGTGCAAATTTAAGGGAACTCTAGTGTCCAATCTCCTTTTACCCTCGAGTCACGAAAGGCAGACTTGCCAATCTAACTCTTCGGATTCAAGAAGATTGAACAGGGGCAACTGTTGTACCCCAAAATTTTCCCTCCCATTTCTTATTAATTTCTCATCACCAAGACCCTTGGAGCTCAAGATCCAGTTAGGGTTTCATCTGCTCAAGATTTCTCCTTGCACTGTTGACCCAAATTAGGGTTTGTGTTTGCACAAAGAGGTTTTGACCAAAAATGCCTAAGATGACTTTCATGCTTCATATTGGACTCCCAAGTTTATCCATATCAAGTTTCAAGCCTTGATTCCAAGTTTTGCCCAGTCAATTGGACAGTTGACCTAGAAATCAACTGTATTGGGAAAAAAGTCAACTGTGGCCAATTGACAGTCAAATCTCATGAAAATTGACCCACATCAACATTATAAACTCACATGGACCATTTGATCAAGTTTGGATCACAATTCCACAAGAAATTTGTTCAGATCACCAAAAGGGCAAAATGGTCATTTTTAGGGTTTTGACTGCACAAAGGCAATTTTTGACTGTTTGACCTAGCCAATGGCAAACCAAGCTCACATATGGACTCAAGGACCCCATGGAATTGTCTTGACATGCTCAACAAGTTCAAAAGATCCCAAGTACACAAGATTGACAGTTGAATTTCCCAGTCAATTGATCAATTTTGACTGTATACTGAAAAGTCAAACTTTGACTTTTTGGTCAAAATCAAGAGTCAAGATTCATTTTTCATCAAAACATGCCAAATCATGAAACTTGTTCACCAAGAAATCAAAAATTGCAAATTAGGGTTTGAAATGAGAATTTTTCATAACTTAGAATTTTTCTAAGTTATGAAAAACCCTAATTTTTTCCTAACTTTGCCCCACTTTCTCACCAAGATTCATTTGGATTCAAGCAAAAGTAAAAACATGAAAGTTGTAGCCTATTGCATAATCTACAACTTTGATTCACAAAGTTTTCCCAAAAGAAGCTTGTATCTCAAGTTACAATTTTTGGAACATGGGTACTAAACCATTCTTAACTTAGTGAAATTTTGACCTTTTTAGGCAAGGTTTTTACCTAACTTCAAGACCATTTTTCATATACTTCAACTTGGAATTTCAATTTGCATTTCAAAGGTGGATTGTAGTACATATTCCAAGCTTTCAAAAATGTCCAAGAACTCATCAAACAACCTCATGGTTAGGGAGAATCGAATTTGGCAAGTTGGGCAAAAGTCACTTTTGTTCTTGACCAAGACATGTTCATACACATTGCCATTTTCAAGTCAGCTTGGTTTATGCTACATTACAGGCCTCTAATCCCATTTGCACTCAATAATTTAATGCATACTCATTGTTCCAAGGCCTTGTTTTATGAGTTTAAGCATTACATGTTGAATTAAGCCATTTATAGAAAAAGTGAAATAGCCATTTTTGAAAAGTTACACTTTATGTCAATTAGTAAATCAAGAAGGTACAAAGGAAATCTCTTTGGCACAAGTTTATGAGTTAATCACACTGATCAAGGGGAAGGTTAGCAGCATAGTATGGGGGCCTGTACAGGCTAGAAACATCAAGTGGCCATTGCTTGCTTAAAGTGTAAGAAACATTGCATAACATGGACCAACTTTCATATCAGCAAGAAAACCTTGAAGCAAACTTATCAAACATATTCAAGACATCCATACTGAGCTACAACACGAGCCTTTCACCTCCAATACCTTCACAAACTCAGAATCACCATTGAACTGCACAAAAACAGGGCTTGTTGCAGATTGAGTTCCCTATCTCAATCCTTTCATACATTCTTGCCCAAAGCAGTTCAAACACCTTCCCTACCATCAATACAAACCATCCAAAGCATTAGAAATAGACTGTAACTCCTCTAATCCTTTTGGCCATTTTCATTTTTCTGATTTGCAGGTGGAGTTCTATAACTCGATTCAGCTAGCTCCAAAGCAAAGTAAAACTTGGAATAGCATCCTCACACTTCAAGGAAGCTGTGCAAATCATCATCTTGCCCTGAAAGCTCCTCCATTGCAAGGCACGATTCCAACTGAACAGGTATATTCATGAAGTTCTATCTCCCAATATAGGCATTGTTAGCTTTAGGTTTGTGAAGGAAACATGTCACAATCATAGCCCTGAACATGCCCATGTGATTAGATTTCATTTATATTATGTATGCTTAGAGAATTTTGAGTCTGAATATTGATGAAAAACTAGGTCAGGAATTGGGGGAGAAGAAATTCTCCCTCATCTTAGAGAGTTAAGTCAAGTTCTTTATATCCCTGGATTCGTCTTCTCATGCTCTACA
The DNA here is from genome assembly GCA_948472305.1 of Vicia faba. NCBI lineage: Eukaryota > Viridiplantae > Streptophyta > Magnoliopsida > Fabales > Fabaceae > Vicia > Vicia faba. The sequence goes on from OX451737.1 coordinate 19,502,484, forward strand.
TTTTTCATGTTGTAAGTTTTGCTTAAAAGTCCAGGAATTGGGAGATAGAAAACGCGTGTTTGAGTGTTCATACAGGTTCAGAGGTTGAAGAAGACAGGTTCTGGGCTGGGCCTGGAATGTTCTTTCTTTTTGCACCACTTGTTTGCTTTTACACCCCTAGGCCCATTTGGCTTATTTCTATGATTTTTTGACTTTTCTTTTTTCATTTTGACTTATTTATTTTTTCTCATGATATTAAAAATATAAAAATAATTTTTTACACCATTTTTGAATTTATAGGCATTTATTTGTTTAGATTAGTTATTTGTACATAAATAAATAAATAAACACTTTTTTTACTTAAAATACTAAAAATAATGTAAACACCATTTTATTTTCATTTTTATTTTGTTTTATCTTCTTAAAATATTTTATATAAAATATACTTTTTTTTTATAAATATTAAATATTATTATTCTTGTATATATAATATATTTGGTAAATAATAAAGATATCCATATATATATATATATATATATATATATATATATATATATATATATATATATATATATATATATATATATATATATATATATATATATATATATATATATATATATATATATATATATATATATATATATATATATATATATATATATATATATATATATATATATATATATATATATATATATATATATATATATATATATATATATATATATATATATATATATTAATATATTTAGGGCAAAAATACAAAATTACATACATTTTTTCTTTTATTAATATGTGACCTCAAAAATACTTTTTTATAAATATACTTCATTTTTATTATTTTTGAATATAATAAATAAATACTTGTACATATTAAATAATTAATATATTTACTTAATAAATTAGGGTTTTGCCCTTAAAACACAAAAACTCCAAAAAATAATACTTTTTTTATTTTGATTATTTAACATAAAAAATACCTTTTTTTCATACATATAAAAACCCTTTTTACATTTTGCATATTTATTTTATTCTATTTAATTTGTGCAATCAATTATATTGTAAATAATTCCAAATTGATGTAATAGCTAGGTTTAAATTCCTTGTCAAAACCCCCATTTAAACATTTGTACCCCCCTTTCCATATTGTGTTGTAATAGCTTAGGAACTTTACTTTTCGCACTTTAATGCTTTCTAAATATACCATGTTAGAATTAGGGTTTGTATGCAAATAAAAAGAACAAAAATAGTTTGACCTAATTTCAAGATAAACAAGCATGAAAATGGACAACACTTATCACACTTGCACCCCTAGGGTATTCCACTTGTTGCCTTCAATAAATGGGCCATATTGCATGTTAGGTCTCTTTGGGCAAAACAAACACAATTCAAATGATCATAGTCCCTCGATGACGCTTTCGAAAAGTTGCCTAAAATGATCAAGTCCCTTAAAGAAAACTTTGCCCAAAGATACTTGGCGCCATTGCAATTATGGTCTAAACGATGACCCGCGCCCGTCCCTTTCACATCCTAACACAAGATTGTCCACCAAATGCAATGGTGGAACAAAATTGTTAAAAGGGTTAAAACATAACAAAAATCTTTGAGAACTTTAGAGTAGATAGCTCTTAAGTACTTGCCAACTTGCAAAACAAAAACACTTGCCTATTTTTCAAACCACACTTCACAATCACTTTCAAAACAAACTTTCAAAAAACCTTGAAACATCTTTTCAAAAAGACAAACACCTTTTGTAAAACATTCGAGTAAAGAATTGTTACAAGGGTAGCCTATACAAGGCATCTTTTTCAAAACACTTTCAAAACCACGCACAAAGCACCATTTCAAACAATTGAAAACCAAGGCAAGTTGATCTAAGCAAGTACCTAAGAGCCCATGGATAACCATGGATAGAAAGGGTGTTAATACCTTCCCTTTCTATAATCTACTCCCCGAACCCAAGAAAATATCTCAAAGGTTTTTGCTGTGCTTTTTAAACCTTTCCTTAGGATAAAATAAAAAGTCGGTGGCGACTCTTGCTCAACCGAAACATTTGCGAAAACAAATGCAAAACCCTAGTCAGTTCTCCCACCGTATCACAGGTTGCCAATGTGGTGTCGGTACCAAAGAAGGACGGTAAGGTCAGAATGTGTGTCGATTACAGGGATTTAAACAGGGCCAGCCCCAAGGATGACTTCCCCCTGCCTCACATTGATGTTCTGGTTGACAATACTGCTCAGCACAAGGTGTTCTCTTTCATGGATGGTTTTTCAGGGTACAATCAGATCAAGATGGCTCCGGAAGACATGGAAAAGACTACCTTTGTCACTCAGTGGGGCACCTTCTGCTACAAGGTCATGCCATTCGGGTTGAAAAATGTTGGGGTAACCTACCAACGTGCCATGGTTGCTTTATTTCATGACATGATCCATCATGAGATTGAAGTGTATGTCAATGATATGATCGCAAGGTCCCAAACTGAGGAGGAACACCTTGATCATCTGCAGAAATTGTTTGACCGTCTGAAATTATACAAGCTGAGGTTGAATCCAAATAAGTGCACATTTGGGGTAAGATCTGGAAAGTTGCTAGGCTTCGTTGTGAGCGACAAAGGTATTCAAGTGGACCCTGCCAAGGTTAAATCCATACAAGAGATGCCAGTTCCAAAGACAGAGAAAGAAGTCAGAGGCTTTCTAGGACGTCTGAATTACATCGCCCGATTCATCTCGCATCTAACTGCTACCTGTGAACCAATCTTCAAGCTGCTGAAGAAAGATCAGGTAGTACGTTGGAATGATGAATGTCAGGCCGCTTTTGACAGAATCAAAGAGTATCTCCAAGAACCACCCATTCTCATGCCACCGGTTGAAGGGAGACCTCTAATACTATACTTGACAGTACTTGACAACTCAATGGGGTGTGTGTTGGGGCAGCATGACGAGTCTGGCCGAAAAGAGCATGCCATTTATTACCTTAGCAAAAAGTTTACCGACTGTGAGACCCGATACTCACTGCTCGAGAAAACTTGCTGCGCTTTGGTATGGGTTGCTCGCCGGCTGAGACAGTATATGCTGACTCACACTACTTTGTTGATTTCAAAAATGGATCCAATAAAGTACATATTCGAAAAGCCTGCTCTGTCTGGGAGAATAGCAAGATGGCAAATGATCTTGACAGAATACGACATCCAGTACACGACTCAGAAAGCTATCAAAGGAAGTGTATTGGCAGACCACTTGGCACACCAGGCAGTAGATGACTATCAGTCAATGAACTTCGAGTTTCCAGACGAGAGCATCATGATAGTGACTGATTGTGAAGTACCTGGACCGGATGAAGGACCTGAGGAAGGATCCCGATGGTCTATGCACTTTGACGGAGCCTCCAACGCTTTGGGTAACGGTATTGGCGCTGTGATCATATCCCCGAAAGGCACTCATACTCCACTCACTGCCCGGCTATGTTTCAACTGCACCAACAATGTGGCGGAGTATGAGGCGTGTATCATGGGTCTTCAAGCTGCAATTGACTTAAGGATCAAGTTTCTGAGTGTCTTCGGAGATTCCGCTCTCGTGATCAATCAGATCAAAGGCGAGTGGGATACGAAACATCCGAATCTTATTCCTTACAAAGAATGTGTGTTGACATTGATCCCCCATTTCACAGAGATAACTTTTGAACATTTCCCAAGAGAGGAGAATCAGTTGGAGGACGCGTTGGCTACGATGTCTTCCATGTTCAAAGTCAAGTGGGACAATGAGGCTCCCCGGATCATCATCTAGAAACTGGACGAACCGGCATACTATTGTGATCTTGAGGCTGAGACAGTAACTGAGAAACCCTGGTATCATGAGGTGAAGAGGTACTTGGAAGCTCAAGAATACCCTGAAGGTGCATCTGTCAACGACAAGAAATTTCTGAGAAGGTTCGCAGTGAAGTTCTTCCTCAGCAATGGCATTCTATACAAGCGAAACCATGATTCGACCTTACTGCGTTGTGTGGATAAGACTGAAGCAGAAAGGATCATGGCAGAGCTGCATGAAGGTACCTTCAGAACATATTCCAGTGGACACACCATGGTAAAGAAGATCCTTCGGGCAGGATATTTCTGGTCCACAATGGAAGCTGATTGTTACCAACATTCTCGGACCTGTCATAAGTGCCAGATATATGCAGATAAGGTGCACGTTCCTCCAGTTCCTCTGAAAGTCTTGACAGCACCTTGGCCTTTCGCAATGTGGGGCATTGATATGATCGGCGAGATTAAACCTACGGCATCCAACGGGCATCGCTTCATCCTGGTGGAGATTGATTACTTTACAAAGTGGGTTGAAGCAGCCTCCTACGCTACAGTAACCAAGAATGTCGTGGCACGGTTCATTCGGCATAATCTGATCTGTCGATACGGCATCCCGGAAAGGATCATTACGGACAATGGTACCAATCTTAATAACAAGATGATCACTGAGCTCTGCGAACAATTCAAGATACAACACCACAACTCTTCTCCTTACCGGCCGAAGATGAATGGGGCTGTCGAAGCAGCTAATAAGAATATCAAGAAGATTGTGCAGAAGATGACAGTGACTTACAAATATTGGCACGAGATGTTACCGTTCGCTCTTCATGGGTACCGTACCTCAGCAAGAACGTCAACCGGGGCAACTCCTTTCTCCTTGGTCTACGGAATGGAGGCAGTCTTGCCGATCGAAGTGCAGATACCCTCTCTCCGGATAATGAAGGATGCAGATCTGAGCGAAGATGACTGGATCCAGACTCGACTTGATCAGCTAAATCTAATTGACGAAAAGAGACTCAATGCTATTTGTCATGGTCAGACGTATCAAAAACGGATGATCAGGGCATTTAACAAGAAAGTCAGACCACAAGAGTATCAAGTTGGGGACCTGGTAATCAAACGATCATCCTTCCTCAAAGTGATCCAAGGGGCAAATGGACCCCCACGTACGAAGGGCCATTTGTGGTTAAACATGTGTTCTCAGGAGGAGCCATGATTCTAACTACCATGGATGGTGACGACCTTCCTCACCCCGCCAATGCAGACATAGTAAAAAGATACTACGCATGATAAAAGACCTGCTAGGTTGACATACCTAGGCAAAAATTAGGGCTTCCCGGCGAACCAAGAGGGTTCGGGCAAAATGAGGGATGAAATAAATAAAAAATCTGTACACCCGGCAAGTCGAAAACCTGAAAAGGCGGCTTGGGCAAAAATGGGTATCCCGGTGGACTGAAAACCCGAAAGGGCGGTCCAGGCAAAAGTTAGGGATAAAGCGTAATACTATGTCTCATTGGATCACCTTGCATCCAGAATCCGGTATCAACCATCAAGTTCAGACGACATCGATCAATCAGCTTCATCTTCAACTGAGCAGCCAAGTGATGAGACGCTCGAAGATATAAAGGCGATAGCAGAGTTGGAACCCAGTGGGATTATTCTTTTCACATAGCTGTTTTGTTTTCCCTTTTCACAAAATTGTATAAACTCTGTTGTTCGGCGGCGTTCTCTTACTAGGACGTCAGCCTCTTGTACAAAAACGCCTATTTACAGGCAATTCAAAAATCAATACAAATTCACTTTTCAGACAAATTGCCATTTGTTTTTCCTTTTTTGTTTTGTTTTGCGAAGAATGTCCAATGTTCAATTTTTGATATATGCATTTGACACTAATTGCTAACTCATAAATATTTGCATACGAAACAAAGGATTAATTACAGGTAACATTAGAAACAGGGGCAATAATGAGTTGTCTAAGCGATCTAATTGATCTGTCCACCAAGGTACCAAGGTAAGTTCAGCTGATGAACACGACCAAGATATCTTAATTCCCTAGAGAGTGAGCCAAGATTCAACAATTCTCCCCAAGCAGTTAGTCTCCAATCAGCCCTAACAAGGCACAGTATCTCCTAGCAAGTCAACAATACTCTCCCCAAGCAGAGTAGTCCACTGGCAGCCTTAAGAAAATTGGGTATCCCCAGCAGATCTCAACATTCCTCAGCGGAGTACACCAACATTCTTAACAAGCATCCCCGGCAGTCTTGATCTAAGATTGTTCCCCGGCGGTACACAGACTTTCAGTGGAGCCACTTCCAGCACATCTCAAAAATTTCCCCAGGAGAGTTCAACCAATCTCCCAAGGCAAGTGGAATCCATCTCCCCAGCAAGAAGCTTATCCCCAGTAGATTCTGGAAGCTTATCCCCGCATAGCATGAACGCGTCCCTCAGTTTTATTTAAAGGTTATTTCCCCACTAGGATATAACTGGGTTATCCTCAGCCAATTGTCACGGAAAGATCGTCCTCGGCGAAGTTCTTCCTATCCCCTAGCAGAGTTCATCAATTCCTTCAACATAGCTCAATAATGGTATCCCCAGCGGAGTTATCATCAAATCTCAACAAAGTATCTCTTTCCCCACAGAGCATCTCCCCGCAGAGTAATCTATTCGCCAAGTTTATTCCCCAACAAAGTCATCTTCTCCTACCGGTATTCTTGCAACAATCATCCCCAGCGGAAACAAGATTCTCCTTTTCCAACATTAAGCCCAGGATTCAACTTCCCGGCACCCGTCAAGGATTTACTTTCCGAGACAAAAACATACATTCATAAACATCGCATCTTCATACATTATAGCATGCACATACGCATCATAAACATACAATCTCATTTATTCTGAGAACATCACGCATGTCATACATCATGACATCGCATACGACTAACGTTTTGTCTTTTCAAGACAAAGGTTAATACAAAGATAATTGATATCAACTGTCGCAACTGAAGATCCAATTCCTGCATCTTGCCAGGGTGTATCTGTTGACGACTAGATTCCAGACTCGATTCCTGTATCCCGCCAGGGCACGTCTGAAGAGTTCGAGGATCCGATTCCTGTATCTTGCCAGGGTGTATCTGTTGACGACTAGATTCCAGACTCGATTCCTGTATCCCGCCAGGGCACGTTTGAAGAGTTCGAGGATCCGATTCCTGTATCTTTCCAGGGTGTATCTGTTGACGACTAACATTCCAGACTCGATTCCTGTATCCCACCAGGGCATGTCTGAAGAGTTCGAAGATCTGATTCCTGTATCTTGCCAGGGTGTATCTGTTGACAACTAACATTCCAGACTCGATTCCTGTATCCCGCCAGGGCACGTCTGAAGAGTTCAAAGATCTGATTCCTGTATCTTGCCAGGGTGTATCTGTTGACGACTAACATTACCAGACTCGATTCCTGTATCCCGCCAGGGCACGTCTGAAGAGTTCGAAGATCCGATTCCTGTATCTTACCAGGGTGTATCTGTTGACGACTAACATTCCAGACTCGATTCCTGTATCCCGCCAGGGCACGTCTGAAGAGTTCGAAGATCCGATTCCTGTATCTTGCCAGGGTGTATCTGTTGACGACTAACATTACCAGACTCGATTCCTATATCCTTCCAGGGCACGTTTGAAGAGTTCGAAGATCCGATTCCTGTATCTTGCCAGGGTGTATCTGTTGACGACTAACATTACCAGACTCGATTCCTATATCCTGCCAGGGCACGTTTGAAGAGTTTGAAGATCCGATTCCTGTATCTTTCCAGGGTGTATCTATTGACGACTAACATTACCAGACTCGATTCCTGTATCTTGCCAGGGCACGTCTGAAGAGTTCGAAGATCCGATTCCTGTATCTTGCCAGGGTGTATCTGTTGACGACTAACATTACCAGACTCGATTCCTGTATCTTGCCAGGGCACGTCTGAAGAGTTCGAAGATCCGATTCCTGTATCTTGCCAGGGCGTATCTGTTGACGACTATATTCTCCGGACTCGATTCCTGTATCCCGCCAGGGCACGTCTGAAGAGTTTAAAGATTTGATTCCTGTATCCAGCCAGGGTACATCTACATAAAGAGTTTGAAGATCAACTCCTGTAACAGGCCAGGTAATTATTTTCTTTCTCAGGTATGCAAGTTCTCACTAAGGAATCTCGTACGCGATCGACAACCTCTTGATGGCATCTGTAAGCCCATCCACATACCAACGGTCTCCAAATGGCATCTATAAGCCCATTTCCGACAAGATACTGTCAAACTTCCAAATGGCATCTATAAGCCCATCCTCCTATCCATCATCTCTCCAAATGGAATTTGTAAGCCCATTCGCTGCATCATACTGCTAACATTCTACTATGTGAGTGCAAATTTCTGGGCACTCTAGTGTTCAATCATCTTCCACCTTCAGATTACGAAAGGCACGCCAGCCAATCTACATCCTCAGGTCTAAGAAGATTGAACAGGGGCAACTGTTGTACCCCAAAATTTGCCCTCCCATATTCTTCAAGATTTGCCAAGATCAAATGATTCAAAATCACTCAAGGGTTGAACAGTCCAATTGCCTCCTAACACAGTCAAAATTAGGGTTTTGGTTTTGGCAAAGAAATTGAAGTTTCCAAGGGTCCAATCAAGTCCCACATTCCCATATACATTGTCAAGCATCCATATGCCAAGTTTCAAGACTCACAACATCAAATTGCACAGTCAAAAACCCTAATTGCTTCACAGTCAACTGCAGGGGCAAAATGGTTATTTGACAGTCAAAAGTCAAAAAATTTTGTCAACATCTTATTTTGAAGCTACAAACATCATTTGATCAATTCTTGATCATGATTCTCAAAGCATGGCTCAAAAAGTCTCAAGATGCAAAAGTTTCTATTTTTGGACAGTTGAAAAAGTCAACTGCAAATTGACCAGGGCATAACTTCTTCATGGTTTATCAGAAAAATTCCATCCAAAGCTCATTTTGAAGAGAATGACATTTCCTACAACTCATCTTCACACTTCAAGTCCAAGAAATGCTCTCACAAAAAGTTATCAATTTCATTAATATAGGTCATTTTCAAAAGTCAACAAAAAGGCACTTTAAGTCAAAGACCATAACTTGAGATTGACAAATCAAAATGACATGGGACCAAAGACATTGGTTAGAGGACTTCAAGACCTTTCCAAACTGTCCAAGAACATGTTCATAGCTTCAAAATTGAGCAAGATATGCCTTGTAGAAGTTGGGAAATTTTTGGGAATTTTGAAAAGTCAACTTTGCACAAAAAGCTTCAAAAATGCTAATGGGCCACAAATTCTTCCATGAATCATTACCCAAAGGCTATGCACGACCCACTAAGCTCAAAGGGAGTTATTTTCTTATTTTTTATTAATTATTTGAATTTTTATTATCATTAATTCATTTAATTAAATTTAAATATAAGAAAAATACTAAATCATGTTTTTTAAATCTTTTTATGTAGCAAATATCCTCCTCACATGTAAGAGATCTCGTGCATCAATCAAAAGGGACAAAATCATCCAAATTTGGCAAGAATTGCATGGAAAAAGATTGGAAAAGATATGAACAAAATCAAATATTGGAATCATCAATACATGGACTTTGGGCTTGGCTTTTTGACCTAATTCCATTCAGATACATATGCATAACATAACCCTATTCCATTAGACACGAAATATTGCATACAAGCTGCATACCAAATTGCAAATTTTCATCAAATTTTTGAAAACTGAAAACATAGTTACAGCGTGATTCAAAGCCTAAAACCTATTTCAAACGCTTGCTGGGACTTCCTTGAACGTGTTTCAATCCCTTTCCAGTCCCCACGCACAAGGAATTGGTAGAACATAATTGCTTTCTTCTTGAACTTTTCCATAATCGTGTTTTACTATTTATGCATTGTTCATGTATTTCATTTGTTGATTCTTGTTAATATTGATGTTCTGAAGCTAATGGTACCCTTTAATTGAACTAACAATGCCTATATCAAAAAATGCCATTAACGTTTTCTAGGTTTTCAGAGCTCCAAATTTAGGGGTTTTCACATATGGAAAAATCAGGCCACCAAACCTATGCCATTGAATTCGTGACATGAAGACGAATCATTCCATGACCTCGCGCCCTTTTTATATTTGCCCATTGTCTAATCGCTATTTTTCCTGGTGGTACTTAGTGGGGGTTTAAAACCCCCGCTATTTAGTTATATTTGCAGGTACAAAAGGAAGAAGACGCATGCGTGGCTTCATATGGTTGGACAGTTCAAATAAATCAGCGCGCTTTTTGCTTTATACCACTAACGCTTCTTTTTTTATATATATAATAATCATGTTCCATTATGCATACAAAGAAACGCGCTGGCTTGGTTGGTGAATGAGCTGTCTGGCAGGTATTGGGACCCGGGTTCGATTCCCAGGTCCCCCCACATATTCCATATTTTTTTTCCTTAATGTGTTTCTATGTAGTTTCCTTCAAACGTCCTACCATATGTCCCAACGCTCAGGCCTGCCAAGTGTCTCTGATGATCAATCCAATGGCCATAACGTGAATTCCACCATGTACCTCAATCAATGCTCATACACGCGCGCTAGAAAGTCAAAAAGGGCTTCATTCTGATGGGCCAAATCACTTCAATTCACCTCCAAGTTGGGCCAGACACCCCCCAATGTTTGTATATTCTTTAATTTTCTTTTCTTTTCTTTTTCTAGTTCTTTTAATCACTTTTATTTAATTCACTTCAAATAATTTTCTTTTCATAATAAAACCAGAAAATCAAAAACTAAAAATATGTTTAATTAATATTTAATTCATTATTATTTTTTGTAAATAAATTTTAACCATTATTTTAGTAAATTAGGTTTTAAAACTTTAATATTTTTCTTAATAAATAAAATATGTAGAAATTAGGTTTTTTTAACTTTTTCATCCTTTTTAATAAATTTTTTTTTCTTATTATTATTATTAATTATTAAATATTTTTGTAAATAAATATGTACATTAATTATTTAGTAAATTAGGTTAAACTTTAGCATTTTTTCATTAATAATTAAAAACAACTTAGAATTAGGGTTTCTCTTCAATTTTAATTTCTTTATTTCATTAAATACCAAAAACCTAAAAAACATGTCTTTCCTTTTATTAAATAATTAATTAACTTTTAATTCAATTTAATTTCAAAAGGGTCCAACGCCCTCGAACATTCTATTTTTATTCTTTTCGCACGTTATTTTATTTTCTTGTGAATATTATGTAATTGCTCAAGCCGTGTAATAGTAATTAGGAATTTATTTATTTTCCGCATTTTTTACCAAACGGGTCTTTGTTAATTTGGCGATGTATAGACCCGCGCCTTGTAATAGCGTAGGATTTACCTTTCCGCATTTAAATTTCCGCACTCTTAAAACTGCTAAACTTTGCATGAAAGAATGTATGGCCTAAATTAAAAACAAGCGTAGATCACCATGATACATGTACAAGATAAAACATAACATGAAAACAACACACAAATTCACACACCACTCTTAGGGTACGCCTCACTGTTGCCTTACCTTCGAAACGTGGTCGTCGAGTATAGGACGTTTTAGTAAGTCCTTATGTCCATGATCAATGGCATAAGGGTAGCTTCTAAGGTGTCCTACTATTGCTCCGATGACCACATTGTCCCTAAAAAACGAATTGACCCGAACACCTCCAACGGTGGTGCTACCTATCTCTCAATGGTGGGATGGCACTACCTTAAGGACATTTACACAGCCTAATTCCTTAGGGTAGGTAGATAACTCGTAGATACTTGCTCTATTCAAAAAACAATCAAAACTCTTTTCACACCGACACTTTCAAAAAGCTTTCAAAATAATTTTTCAAACACTCTTGAGGACTGATACAAGAGTCGATCTGAAACTTTTAAACGAAACTTTTTCTAACCCACTCACACTTTAAAAAACAAACACTTTTGAAAACACAAATGAGCAAGTATCTAAGAGCCCATGGATAACCATGGATAGAAATGATGCTAACATCTTCCCTTTCTATAAATCTACCTCCCGAACCGAGAAACTATCTCATAAGGAATTTTGCTGTGCTTTTGTCCTGTCCATGTTGGAGAAAATAAAAGACGGTGGCGACTCTTGCTTCCGCGACATTTCGCGAACCAGCGTTAAATAGTCAGTTCTAAATCCACCGAACACAGTAACCCTAATGTCTTAGATCATTTTTCCGAGGCAACCGTTTCGAGGCAAATATGATCTTTGGACAAGAGGGCGATCTCTAAAACTTCCTATACTCAATGACCACGTTCGAGGCAACCAAGTGAGGTGTACCCTAGCAGTGGCATGTGCAAGTGTGTTGTTTCGGATAATTTTTATCTGTACATGTCATGGTGAGCTATGTTAATTTTAGTTTAAAGATTGATCTTGTCATGCATTGCATAGTTATCAAACATCTAACAGTTAATATTGAGCGGAAATTAAATTGCAGGAAATTAATCTAAGCTATTACAAGGCGTCGGGTATTTACATCGCCAAAGACAAACCCTTTAAAATTAAATTGCGAAAAGTAAATAAAAGCGATAAATAAATAAATAAAATCCTAAGTTAAACTATTACATTCCCAAAGCAGTTACAATATTGAGATATGGATCAAAAATAATACGCGCGCGAGAAAAATTAAATCGGAGTGTCTTAGGGTTTTGACCCTTTTTATTAAATAAAGCATATTTTTTGTTATTTTTTGAATTAAAAATTAGTCTAAGTTAATAATTGAATTAATTAATTAAATGAAAATATTTTATGGGTTTTATTTTAATTAAGGAAATAAGATAAGAATGGTTAAAAATATTAAAAACCTAATATTCTAATTTGATTTTAATTTATTGCAAAAGATATTAATGTTAAACCTATTTAAACTAAATTAATTAATTAATTTTTATTTACAAAAATAAATAATGAAATCAATGGAATTAATAAAAATATTATTTTTTGTTGTTTCTGATTTTTTTATGAAAAAAGGTTAATTGGTTAATTAATTAATTAAGATAATAATAATAAAACAAAAATAGGAAAATAATGAAAAGAAAATAAAAAGGAACAAACTCAGGGGGTATTGGGCCCAAAGAGGGTGTTTGAATTGCAATTTCCAGGCCCATTTTCGTCCAGCCTGCTTGACTTTTGTGATTCCATAGGCGCATGTTGACCAGGGTTCATGGTGAACCTTCAATCTGGATCATTGGATCTGCCTTGTGGGACACTTGGCATTTGAGATCTGGAGGCATATGACCATCCACGCTTGGAGTGTTGCATGTGAATACCTGGAGAAACTTGTGGGACACTTGGCATTTGAGATCTGGAGGCATATGACCATCCACGCTTGGAGTGTTGCATGTGAATACCTGGAGAAAAAATCAAATAAAGTTTTGGGGGACCTGGGATTCGAACCCAGGTCCCAATGCTCAATGACACGCTCCCTTTGCCAACTCATCCATGCTGCTTTATTGTTAGTGGAATGTGCAACAAACATTATATGGATAAATCAATTAATCATGCTGGAAAAATAAATAAAAAATGCGCAATTTGTTTGAATGGACCAATGACGCTAGGACACGTCTTCGTCTTCTTCAACGAAGACTGGTTCGTTTACCTGCGGATTTTATTCCGCAACTAAATCCATGGCATCATCCTATCATGAGCTACAGGCCATATAAATACCAATGGAGACCATCACTGCATTCGTCTCTCTCCCCTGATCATTCCTATACCCATCATTAGCCTCAATTTATCTTGCATCAAAAATGCCTAAAAAGCAAGAACAAGAACCCTAGCTCTGGATACGGGGTTATAAGCCATGGAAATAAAATTAAATATTACAGAATCATTGGAAATTGAATGGCAAGTATGAATGTACAAGAAAATTGGCAAGAGGATGCAAGAAAGTGATTTCACGATGTCGTGTTCAGAGCTTGGTTCGTGATGACTTACAGTGCAATTGATGGCGTCTCAAGGGCTGGTTTTGATTGCTACAGTTTCAGGAGATGTCAGGGAAGAGAGCTATGTCAAGCTTTTTGTTTGAATTGAGCTCTAAGGTTGATTTTGATTTCCAAGTTTTCAAGCTTTTTCACCAACTTCTTCTGGCCGTTTCAGCAATGCTTTGTGCGTCCTCCGGATCCCTAATGCTTGTGTGAGTGTTATAGAATGAATTTAGGTCAAAACTTGGGCCATAATCCATATGCATTGAAGATGGAAGATTTGATTTTGATCACCATTATCAAACTTCCCAAAATAGCTCAAATCTGATTTTTTATGCATGAATAAGCCTTGATACGAATTGATTTGATGAATCATGACAATTGAAAATTGTACCAATCACAAAGATATTATTTCATCAATTTTTAGATTTTATTTGATTTAATATTGATTAAAAATGAATTAAATCAATAAAAATTAAATAAAATAGAAAAATAAATGAATTGACATGAAATCAAATATGGGACACGTGTGTGGCATGACAAGACCATATCAAGTGGAAAAAAAGTGGGCCCTTTTGTCAAAAATTGGAGTTTTGAGGATAGTTGACTTTTGGCAAATTTGGAAAAATGCCCAACTTCAACAATGCATAACTTCTTCAATTTTGAACTTTTGGAGGTGTTCTAGGACTTTTTAGAAACTTTGAGATGTCCTTTAATCAACCCTTTTGGTCTCATCTCATTTTTATGTTCCATGTGCAAGTTATAAGTTTTGGAAAAAAAGGTGTTTTTGTTGACTTTCAAAAATGACCTATAATGTCCAAATTTGTAACTTTTTGTGAGAGCATTTCCTAATCTTGGGGTGTGAAGATGGATTGTAGGAAATTGAATACTCTTAAAAATGAGCTTTTTATGGGTCATTTCTCATAAAGTATGAGAAAGTTATGCTTGGTCAAAGTTGAGTTGACTTTTCCTACAAAACCCTAATTTAGCAACTTTTGAATTTTGATGAATCTTGAGCAATCCTTGATGAATCATGATCAACCCTTGATCAAATGATTAATTATCCTTCAAAATGAGAATGTTGACAAAAAATATTTAGGTTTGATTGTATTTGGGTCACAGTTGACTTTTGCCCTAGCACAGTCGATTTTTGGACCTCTTGAGCAATTGACTGACCAAACTTCCTCTGCAAGGCTTAAAATTTGACATGGATGAACTTAAGAACACATTAGGACATTGGGTAGCACTTGAGGTCATTTGGATGTGAGGACCTTGATGCAACACAAAGCCCTAATTTTGAATTGACTGCCTTAGGAGGTGATTTGACTGTCCAACTCTTGAGCCATTTTGAACAACTTGGAGATAATTCTTGACATGTCTTGAGAAATATGGGAGGGCAAATTTTGGGGTACAACACCATGGAATCAATGTTGTTGAAGATGAAGATGAAGAGAACAACTTCGAAGATTGGATCTTCCCAACCGTCGAAGGGGGTCTAAGCAACTGGGAAGCAAAGGATTTTATTCCCATCACCTTCATCAACCAGTAAATTTATCTTTGAACAATTTCTTATTTTGGTCTATAAAAACTAAACAATTTGTACACTATTTTCACCTCATGCCTTGCCCGGGGCATGTAGGTCCATTTGTAAGGGCTTTATTTTCTTCATTATCATATTCCATGTTTTAATGAATCATTGGATGTCTTCATTTATAAACTGTTGTGTTCATTTTCTTTCCTTTTGCATTTTTCTTTATTTAAGGATGGCTATCCCTTACAAACACCCACACTCGCAAATGCAGGTACCCATCCACTCCGGATTCCATGGGTGACTATTCTGCTTTAGCCTTCGGTAACTCTGAAGATTTGGTCAATCATGCTGAGTACGAAGTTGACGAAGACTGTGAAGTGCCGGGAGAGTTAGACAGACTTTTGCAACAAGAAGAGAGGGCTATTTTGCCTCATGAAGAGTTTCTAGAAACCATCAACTTGGGAACAGAGGAAGACAAGAAAGAGGTAAAAATGGGTGCCAACCTGGAACCAGGTGTCAAAGAGCGCTTAGTGCAACTGTTAAACGAATATGTTGAGATCTTTGCCTGGTCTTATGAAGACATGTCGGGACTAGACACAGATATAGTGGTTCACCATCTCCCTACAAGAGAAGACTGTCCACCGATCAAGCAAAAGGTTCGCCGAATGAGGCTCGACATGTCTGAGAAGATCAAAGCTGAGGTAATGAAGCAACTCAACGCTGGCTTTCTGGCTGTTACTTCCTATCCATAATGGGTTGCTAACATTGTGCCCGTGCCTAAGAAGGACGACAAAGTCAGAATGTGTGTGGACTATTGGGACTTAAACAGGGAAAGCCCCAAGGATGATTTTCCACTACCACACATCGACATCTTGGTTGACAACACAGCTCAACACAAGGTTTTTTCCTTCATGGATGGATTCTCGGGATACAACCAGATCAAAATGGCCCTCGAGGACATGAAGAAAACTACTTTTGTCACGCAATGGGGTACCTTCTGCTACAAAGTGATGCCATTCGGACTGAAGATGGGCTTAACGATGCCATCCGAAGGAGTGTCGATCGCGTAAGAGATTCCTTAGCGAGAACTTGTATACCTGTTGTTGGGGGAGATTCCGCTGGGGAATGTTGTTCTTTGTCTTAGGAGAAATAGAACTTTAGGAGCTTCAGTCGTCCGTTATTCTACTGAGGAATCATCGCTGTTGAGAGTGAACTACTATCTGGTTGCAATCCAGGCTTCATAGTGATAAGACCGACTGATATCTAGTCGTAATCCAGGCTTTACAGTGACTTACTAGGGAGATGAGATTAAAACTTGCTATCCGGTCGTAATCCAGGCTTTGCAATATCTCACTTCTTATCTGGTCGAAATCCAGGCTTCAGAACAAATCAAGAGGTTATCTGGTCGCCTCCGGGCTTCAACTTGAATTTAGGGCACACTAATATCCGGCCGACTCCGAGCTTCTTAGTAACTGTCCATGTAAACTGCTATTTGGTATGAATCCAAGCTTCACAGTGTCTTGTACTGCTATCTGGTCGTAATCCAGTCTTCACAATACCTTACTTCTTATCTGGTCGAAATCCAGGCTTCAGAATAAATCAAGTGGTTATCCGGTCGCATCCGGGCTTCCTTTTGACTGTTGGGTTTACTAGTATCTGGTCGAATCCGGGCTTCACAGTAACTGGCTGGCTAAACTGTTATCTGGTTGTAATCCAGGCTTCGCAACGTCCCTTAATGCTATCTGGTCGTAATCCAGTCTTCACAATGTATCATACCACTATCTGGTCGAAATCCAGGCTTCGTAGTAGTCTTGGTTGTTATCTGGTCGTAACCCAGTCTTCACAACAACTTCTACCATTAGCTGGTCGTAATCCAAGCTTCAAGGTATTGTATTGCTTTCTGGCTGTAATCCAGTCTTCATAATAACTTGCTGAGGTGTTATCCGGTTGTGATCCGGGCTTCACAGCTTGTGTTTATGATATACCACTATCTGGTCGAATCCAGGCTTCATGGTGCTTACTGAGCTAATATTCGGTCGTAATCCGGGCTTCACGGCTCACTGGGGAATAAACTATTATCTGGTCGTTCTCCGGGCTTTATAGCTTACTTTTGAGAGATGTCACTATCTGGTCGTAATCTAGGCTTCGTGGTAGTCTGACATTATTATCCGGTCGTAATCCGGGCTTCACAATATGCTGTAGAAATCAAGATACTATCCGGTCGTACCCGAGCTTCATAACTTGAATTATGATCGTATATGTCCTGAAAGGTAAAGGTTAGCTGTATGTAATGCATGTTATGTATGTATGCAATGATGCTCTCAAAATAAATGGGATCGTATGGTATGACGCGTATATACATGTATCATGATGTATGGACATGTAATGTTTTAGCTGGGGAAAATAAATCCCGGAGCTGCTGGAGAATAGAGTTGAGTTCTTCGTTTCCGCTGGGGATGATGAACGAAGATGATAAACCTGTAGGAGAGGACAACTCCGTTGGGGAATAAACTGAGGAAGAGATTACTCTGAGGGGAATTACTCTGTGGGGAAGAGATGTTCTGCTAAATATTTTAACGATAAACTCCGTTGGCGGTTCCGCTGATAAACTCTATTGGGGATTTTGATGATGAACTCCGCTGGGGATGGATTACCGTTGCTGGTGATATAGAATCGATTGAGGATTGAAGTCCTGCCGGGGGGGGGGGGGAAGAAAGAACTTCGCTGGGGATGATCTTTTAGTTGCAACTTTCTGAGGATAACCCAGTTAGACTCCTGTGGGGATAACCCTCTGAATTTGGCTGGGGAAATTGATTTTGTACTCCACTGGGGGTAAGCTTCCAAAGTCTACTGGGGATGATGCCTCAACTCCGTTGGAGAATCTTCTTTAGACTGTGCTGGGGAAATGGCTACACTGGGGTATCTTGTATTCTGCCGGGGATACTCTTATGCTTGTTGGGGAATATCTTTATATTCCGCTGGGGAAGATTAAGACCTTCTGGGGATACCCAACCTTTCTAGTGTTGATGGTAGATCAACTCTGCTTGGGGAGAGTATTGCTGATTCGTTCATAGTTGCAAGTCTCAGCTGGGAGAGCTACCATTACTGTCTTACTCTGCAGGGAGTGATGGTATCTTGGTCATATTCTTCAGCTGAACCTACCTTGGTACCTTGGTGGACAGAGCAACTAGACAGCTCGGACAATACTTATTGCCCCTGCTTCTGATATTACCCGTAATTCGTCCTTTGTTTCGCCTGTAAATTTTTATGATCAGCAATTAATGTCAAATGCATATATCAAAAATGAACATTGGGCGTTCTTTGCAAAACAAAACAGATAAAGGAAAAATAGTTTGAAATTTGTCTGAAAATGAATTTGTATTGATTTTGAAGTTTGGCCTGTAAATAGGCGTTTTTGTACAAGAGGCTGACGTCCTAGTAAGAGAACACCGCCGAACAAATAGAATTTATACAATTTGTGAAAAGAAAACAAAACAGTTATGTGAACAATCCCACTGGGTTCCAACTCTATTATTGCCTTTATATCTTCAAGTATCTCATCACTTTGCTGCTTAGTTGAAGATGAATCTGATTGATTTGTGTCGTCCGAGCTTGATAGTCGGTACCGAAGTCTGGATATGAGGTGATCCAATGAGACATAATATTACACTTTAATCCCTAACTTTTGCCTGGACCGCCCTTTCGGGTTTTCAGTCCACCGGGATACCCATTTTTGCTCAAGCCGCCTTTTCAGGTTTTCGACTTGCTGGGTGTACATATTTTTTCATTTTCATCCCTTATTTTTGCCCGAACCCTTTTGGTTCGCCGGGAAGCCCTTATTTTTTCCTAGGCCAGTCAACCTAGCGGGTCTTTGATTATGCGTAGTATCTTTTCACTATGTCTACATTGACGGGGTGAGGAAGGTCATCACCATCCATGGTGGTTAGAATCATAGCTCCTCCTGAAAAAATGTTCTTAACCATAAATGGCCCTTCGTAAGTAGGGGTCCATTTTCCCCTGGGATCACCTTGAGGTAGAATAATGCGCTTGATTACCAGGTCCCCAACTTGATACTCTTGTCGTCTGACTTTCTTGTTAAATGCCTTGATCATCCGTTTTTGGTACGTCTGACCATGACAAATAGCAGTAAGTCTCTTTTCGTCGATTAGGTTCAGTTGATCAAGTCGGGTCTGCATCCAGTCATCTTCACTCAAACCCGCATCCTTCATTATCTGAAGAGAGGGTATCTGAACTTCAATAGGCAAGACTGCCTCCATACCATATACCAAGGAATAGGGTGTTGCCCCTGTTGACGTCCGTGTTGAGGTACGGTACCCATGAAGAGCAAACGGTAACATCTCGTGCCAGTCTTTGTATGTCACTGTCATCTTCTGCACAATCTTCTTAATGTTCTTATTAGTCGCTTCAACAGCCCCATTCATCTTCGGCCGATAGGGAGAAGAGTTGTGATGATGTATCTTGAATTGCTCGCAGAGCTCAGTGATCATCTTGTTGTTAAGATTGGTACCTTTGTCCGTAATGATCCTCTCTGGTACACCGTATCGACAAATCAGGTTATGCCGAATGAACCGTGCCACGACGTTCTTGGTTACCGTAGCAAAAGAAGCTGCTTCAACCCACTTCATAAAGTAATCAATCGATACCAGGATGAAACGATGCCCGTTGGATGCCGTAGGTCTGATCTCGCCAATCATATTAATGCCCCGTGTTATCGGTGGATCTGGAACTGACTGTTTAACGCTGGTTCGCGAAATGTCGCGGAAGCAAGAGTCGCCACCGTCTTTTATTTTCTCCAAATGGAAAGGACAAAAGCACAGAAAAATTCCTTAAAAGAGATTGCTCTCGGTTCGGGAGGTAGATTATAGAAAGGGAAGGTGTTAGCACCCTTTCTATCCATGGTTATCCATGGGCTCTTAGGTACTTGCTCAATGTGTTTTCAAAATTGTTTGTTTGCTTTTCAATTGTGGGTTTTAAAAGTTTCTTTGAAAAACTTCAGTTCGACTCGTACGTCAGAGTGTTTGAAAAATTTGCTTCGAAAGCTTTTGAAAATGTTGGTGTGAAAAGATTTCAGTTTGTTTTGAAGAGAGCAAGTATCCATGAGTCGTCTACCTACCCTAAGGAATTCGTCTGTGTAAATGTCCTTTAAAGTAGTGCCATCCCACCATTGAGAGGTAGGTAGCACCACCGTTGGAGGTGTTCGGGTCAATTCGAGTTTAGGGACATGGTGATCACTAGAGCAATGGGAAGACACCTTAGAAGCTACCCTCATGCCAGGTTCCCGGATCATGAGGACTTACTAAGACATCCTCTACTCGACAATCACCTTTCGAAAGGCAACAGTGAGGCGTACCCTAGGGGTGGTGTGTGCGAATCGTGTGTCGTGTTTCAATTATTTTGTCTTGTCATGTTTGTTGTGATCTACGCTTGATTTTATTTTTAAGTCCATACATTCTTTCATGCATATTTATTAACAGTTATATATTTGCGAGAAAATAAATCTAAACTATTACAAATGGCGCAGGTCCACATCGCCAAAATAAACCGAACCCGGTTTGACTGAAAGTAAAGAAGCAATAAAAGTGCGAGAAATAAAATAACAATTATTACAAGGCTTTGGGGCATATACATAATTATTTAAACGATTATAAACTAAATGCGCGAAACAAAATAATTAAAGCGACGGGCGTTGGACCCTTTTACAAACAGTTAAGATTAATGAGGAATTAATTAATTAGAATTAAATGTTTTTTTGGTATTTTATGTGTTTTTTAGGATTTAAAAGAAAAAAGAATTAATTAGGACAAAAACAATTGGTTGTAAACCCTAATTCTAATGTTTTTTAAGTTATTAAGAAAAAGATTTAATTTCTAACCTAATTTAACTCTAAATTAATTTATGTACAATTTTTAATTTATGAAAATAAAATAATGATATTATTATTCTGAAAAAAAGAAGGGAAATTAAAAAGAAAAATAAAAAGTTATTAAACCTAAACTCTATTTTTTGGATTTTAGTTATTAAAAGAATTAAATTTGAAAACCTAATTAAAACTAAATAATTACAAACATTTATTTAGAAAATAATTAAAATAAAAATTATATTTTTTATTGGTCTTTTCTGATTTTTGAAGGTTTTTATATTTTGTTAAAAAAATAATTAATTAAATAGATAGCAAATAAAAGAAATAAAAAGAAAGATTAAAGAAAGAAAAAAAAATAAAATAATAAGGCAAACCAGGGGGGGGTAGTCCCCAATTCAGGAGGTATAGGCCTGGAATTTCTGGCCCATTAGCTTTGAGGTCCATTGACTTTTTTGATCAGGTGTGATGCCTTTGACCAAGTGTAGCGTATTCCTTAGACCTAAGCCTTGGATCTGATTCCCTTGGACACATGGCCGTTGATCCTTGGCAGCGTATGGTGGAATGTTTTACTGAGCCTGCATGGGAATTTGAAGTGAAAAATAATATTGAAACTTTGCAAGACCTGGGATTTGAACCCAGGTCATGAGGGTTAATGGAATTCACGCTTGCCACCTGAGCCAGCACGCATATGTTACTATATTACAACAAATAAATAATAAAAAAGAAACAAGTGCGTTAGTGGCTTTCTGGCGCGAGAATTCAAACGCGCCTATCACGTGTTGACACGGAGTCATCTTCCTCACTGTCGCTGAAAACAAAACGAAATAGGCAACGGTTTCTGGGCGTTGCATTAGGTGAGCTATAAAAAAATAGCGAATAGCTCAGCTTCAAACATAAATTAGGCGCGATGGTTGGAATTTGTTCGTCTCTAGGCGCTGAGTTCAACCATGGTGGTCATGGGTCCTGATTTTTCCTCTATGCAAAAGCCCCAATTCCAGAAACCTGCAACCCTAGAAATTGAAAATGGCGAAGTCGCGTATGTGGCACAACAATGCAATTAAACCTAATGGTTAGCTCTAGAAACTCATAAGGAACATGAATCCACAGTTAGAATGTCATGATGATGCTTAGAATGTAAAACACGATTGCCACTTTTTTGCTGTACAGTTTTAGATTGCTTTACCAATTCTTCGCGTATTGATGAATGTTAGGGATTGTAATGTGTTCAGAATTTGTCCAGGATGCTAATAGAAAAAGAATTGAGGCTTCAAACTCTCCCTAACCTTGAAATCAGATTTGGCTTATATCACTAATTTTTCAAAGTTCCAATAGGCTTTTCAGCGCAGCATATGGTATATTGTGGTTAGGGTTTGACTTAGGGCTTATGCTGGAAGGGAATTGGCTTGCTAACTAACCTAGATTCATGCTTATGAGGGAATTAGTCCTAGGGTTTTTACCATTGACCAAGTTTCCTTCTTTTAAGCCAAGACCTAGACCTAGTGTGCAAATTAACCCTAGCCTGAGTTCTTGAGTTGGCCCATGATACAAGGAAATTGTCCAAATTCACATGACACTATTCCATTGGTTTTTTGAATTTTACTTGAATTTTCAAAGATTTAAAATGAATTAAATTATCAAAAATTAAATAAAATAGAAAAATCAATATTTGGTCTTGAAATTAACCATGGGACACGTGTGTGGCATGACAAGGATGAATCAAGTGGAAGAAAGTGGGCCCTTTTGTCAAAAATTGGAGTTTCAAGGATAGTTGACTTTTGCCATTTCACAAAAATTTCCCAACTTCTACAAGGCATAACTTGCTCAATTTTTAAGCTTTTCACATTTTCTTGGACATTTTGGAAAGGTCTTTGAGTCCTTTAACCAATGCCTTTGGTCCCATGTCATTTTGATTTACCAATCTCAAGTTATGGCCTTTGACTTAAAGTCCCTTTTTGTTGACTTTTGAAAATGACCTATAATGTTGAAATTGATAACTTTTTGTGAGAGCATTTCTTGGACTTGGAATATGAAGATGAATTGTAGGAAATGTCTTTCTCTTCAAAATGAGCTTTGGATGGAATTTTTCTGATAATCCATGTGAAAGTTATGCCCTGGTCAATTTCAGTTGACTTTTTCAGCTGTCCAAATATAGCAACTTTTGCATCTTGATGATTTTCTGAGCCAAATTTTGAGAATCATGATCAAGCATTGATCAAATGATGTTTGTGGCTTCAAAATGATATGTTGACCAAAAATTTGAACTTTTGACTGCCAAATGACCATTTTGCCCCTACAGTTGACTGTAGTGCAATTTGGGGTTTTGATTGTGCAATCTTGAGCTGAATGCCTTGAAACTTGATATGAGGATGCTTGACCATGTTTGTAAGCACATGAGACTTGATTGGGCCTTTGAAAACTTCATTTTCTTGATCAGACTCAAAACCCTAATTTTGACTGTTTGGGAGACTGTTGCACTGTACAACCCTTGGGGAATTTTGTGACTTGGCTTGGCAATTTCTTGAAGAATATGGGAGGGCAAATTTTGGGGTATAACAGTTGCCCCTGTTCAATCTTCTTAGACCTGAGGATGCAGATTGGCTGACGTGCCTTTCGTAATCCGAGGGTAGAAGATGATTGGACACTAGAATGCCCAGAAATTTGCGCTCACATAGTGGCAGTGATGGTGGAATGGGCTTATAGATGCCATCTGGATGTTTGATTGCGTAAGAGATTCCTTGGCGAGAACCTGCATACCTGCAAAAGAAAAAATGAGTACCTGACACGTTGCAGGAGCTGATTTTAGATGCTTGGTATAGATGTGTCCTGACTGGTTACAGGAGCTGAGTCTGGAGCTTCAAACGCTGATGAATGAACCAGGGATGGTTACTGCCTCAGCATGGATGGTAAGAGAACCTTGGGCGATTTTAACTTCAACAACGCTTGTTGAGAAAAATCTTGGGTGTCTTCTACTGGAATAAGAATCAGGGAGATCTTAGGGTCGATCTGACTGAACCAGAGAAGGCCTTTGACTGGGTAAGCATCAGGAAAATCTTGGGACGATTTAACTGAACCGGTCTAGGTCTTGAAATGTCTTCTACTGGGATAAGAATCAGGGAGATCTTAGGGTCGATCTGACTGAACCAGAGAGGCCTTTGACTGGATAAGCATCAGGAAAATCTTGGGACGATTTAACTGAACCGGTCTAGGTCTTGAAATGTCTTCTACTGGGATAAGAATCAGGGAGATCTTAGGGTCGATCTGACTGAACCAGAGAGGCCTTTGACTGGGTAAGAATCAGGAAAATCTTGGGACGATTTAACTGAACCGGTCTAGGTCTTGAAATGTCTTCTACTGGGATAAGAATCAGGGAGATCTTAAGGTCGATCTGACTGAACCAGAGAGGCCTTTGACTGGGTAAGAATCAGGAAAATCTTGGGACGATTTAACTGAACCGGTCTAGGTCTTGAAATGTCTTCTACTGGGATAAGAATCAGGGAGATCTTAAGGTCGATCTGACTGAACCAGAGAGGCCTTTGACTGGGTAAGAATCAGGAAAATCTTGGGACGATTTAACTGAATCGGTCTAGGTCTTGAAATGTCTTCAACTGGGGTAAGAATCAGGGAGATCTTAGGGTCGATCTGACTGAACCAGAGAGGCCTTTGACTGGATAAGCATCAGGAAAATCTTGGGACGATTTAACTGAACCGGTCTAGGTCTTGAAATGTCTTCTACTGGGATAAGAATCAGGGAGATCTTAGGGTCGATCTGACTGAACCAGAGAGGCCTTTGACTGGGTAAGAATCAGGAAAATCTTGGGACGATTTAACTGAACCGGTCTAGGTCTTGAAATGTCTTCTACTGGGATAAGAATCAGGGAGATCTTAGGGTCGATCTGACTGAACCAGAGAGGCCTTTGACTGGGTAAGAATCAGGAAAATCTTGGGACGATTTAACTGAACCGGTCTAGGTCTTGAAATGTCTTCTACTGGGATAAGAATCAGGGAGATCTTAGGGTCGATCTGACTGAACCAGAGAGGCCTTTGACTGGGTAAGAATCAGGAAAATCTTGGGACGATTTAACTGAACCGGTCTAGGTCTTGAAATGTCTTCTACTGGGATAAGAATCAGGGAGATCTTAGGGTCGATCTGACTGAACCAGAGAGGCCTTTGACTGGGTAAGAATCAGGAAAATCTTGGGACGATTTAACTGAACCGGTCTAGGTCTGGAAATGTCTTCTACTGGGATAAGAATCAGGGAGATCTTAGGGTCGATCTGACTGAACCAGAGAGGCCTTTGACTGGATAAGCATCAGGAAAATCTTGGGACGATTTAACTGAACCGGTCTAGGTCTTGAAATGTAGCTTGAGAACTTAACTGGATCTTTCCTGCAATGCATGATATGGATCAAGCAATGATGTTCTCAACATAAATGAGATTTGTATGATGCAGTGCGTTATGCATGCTATAATGATGTATGTGATGTTTTATGTATGTTTTCGTCTAGGAAAGTAAATCCTTGACGGGTGCCGGGAAGTCGTATCCTGGGCTGATGTCGAAGGATAGATTTTGCTTCCGCTGGGGATGATAGTAATTGCAAGGATACCGGTAGGAGACGATGACTCCGTTGCGGAATAAACTTGGCGAATGGAAGATTCTGCGGGGAGAAAAGATACTCTAGCGATCATGCTGGGAAGCAATACTCTGTGGGGATAGAGATGCTTTGCTGAGTGTTGATAGTAGTAATTTGCTGGCGATATCCTTGTTGTACTGAAAGTGTTGATGGACTTCGCTGGGTGAGAAGACTTCGTCGAGGACGCTCTTTTCTGTGGCTTTTGGCTGAGGATAACCCAGTTATATCCTGTTGAGGAAATAACTCTTTAAATCAAGCCAGACGACGCGTTCGTGTTCTGTGAAGGATAAGCTTCCAGAATCTACTGGGGATAAGCTTATTGCTTGGGGGTATGAATTCCAACCTTCCTGGGGAACTGGATTGGGCTCTTCTGGGGAAGTCTTGATATGCTGGGGAAGTGATTCCTTTGAATGTTGATGTATGCCGCCGGGGGCCAATCTTTAGACCAAGACTGCCGGGGATGCTTGTTAAGAATATATGCTGCTGGGGGGAATATTGGGATCTACTGGAGGATACCCAATTTCTTTGAGGTTGATTGTATAGCTTTGCTTGGAGAAGAGTGTACTGACTTGCTGGCTCACTCTCTGGGGAATTGAGATATCTGGTTATGTTCTTCAGCCGAACTCGCCTTGGTACCTTGGAGGACAGAACCATTAGACCATTTGAACGACTCATTACTGCCCCTGCTTCTGAGGTGGGAGAGGAAGACCTGTGGAGTGCTAACAAATCTTCTGGTAGACTGGTGATTAGATGTCGGGACATAGTCGTACGCTTTTGATCCCTAACTTTTGCCTGGACCGCCCTTTCGGGTTTTCAGTCCACCGGGATACCCATTTTTGCCCCAGCCGCCTTTTCAGGTTTTCGACTTGCCGGGTGTACAGATTTTTCATGTCATCCCTTCATTTTGCCCGAACCCTTTTGGTTCGCCGGGAAGCCCTTATTTTTGCCTAGGTGTGTCAACCTAGCGGGTCTTTGATTATGCGTAGTATTTTTCGACTATGTCCACTCTCTCAGAATATAGGGAGTTGCCCCTGTTAGAAGTATTGTCATGCCACCAGAAGATCTTCGTTTGATCGTCCAATGCCCCAGGTGACTCAGACGGAGATTTGCCCCAGGCTGGTTGGCCTTTTTGAGAGATTCTCCGAATCTTGACTTAACTGCCCCAGATGATGGACAATAGTCATGCCATGCCCCTTGATTGGAGGTACTTCTGTTCATTAGGCATTCGTCGTGCGAATTTCCTTGCTGTTCAAACAAAAAGTCATATGCAAACAAAGTTATGTTAAAAATGCAAAGCTTATGTCTGTCTTGAAGATTTTGAAAATGCATTCTTTTTTATAAAACAGATGAATGTTTGTAAAACATGATGTCAACTCCGTATTTACCGTAGGCTTTAAGGAGTCAGGATACCTTTCGTGACAGTATGCTTTCGAACTAACCCATGCTTCAGCTAGGACTTTTAAGGGTTGTAACGTGGCCTGGTTCACGGTTTAAGAAACAAAGGATAAAGGCTCAAATTATTTGTACCCACCCGCTCTTCGTGATGTTCTCCAAACCTAAACTCAGTTGATCATACGTTAGACCTAGTTTGAGTCTTTGCTTTGATATACCAGCGGTGGTTCGAATGTTGACAATTTATTTCAAATAGGCAGTCATCTTTGTTTTTGTTGAGGGTTTGTATGACCTTTTTCTTGTCTGATTTTGTTATCCCTTTCTTCTTCTTTTTTTTTTTGCCTGAACTGTTTCCTTTTTGGGATTACAGTCAGCGGGATGCCCCAGTTTGGTAAGTCTTCTTTATTGGCTTTGACTTTTTGGGCTTTTCATTCATGAATTTTTTTTGATAATGACTGCCTGTCCTTATGATTATTCGGAACCATCACTGTCTTTTGTATTGGAAAGACTCTTTTGATGCCATTCATTGTGCACCTAGATCAACTGAGAGAACTACCCTGCCCCAGGTTATGATTAAGGGTTTAATTTTCGAAAAGAAAAAACTCCTACTTCTTTGGCTCAAAGGGGTTGACGAGGGATTATCTGCCTTATAACTCCACTGTTTAGGATTTGAAACAATGCCTGCACTTCATCAGCGGGGTCTGTTCAAAAGCATACTGTAGATTGTGGTATCGTTTTCGTCATCCTCCCTCAAGAGGCTTAGAGTTTAGATCCAGAGTTGACATCAGAAAAAATATGAAAATAGTTTGCATATAGTGAATGCGAATATATTGATTCAAAAATAGACATAAGCGATGCATTAATGAAATAACAATGTTTTAACAATGAGTAAATGTTTGAACAATCAAAAGAAAATTACAATTTGAAAATTCTAATAAACACAAGTCTTCTAGCCTCAGGGCTTGTTACTTCAAATGGTGAACCTCGCAGGGATAGTAGAAGAACTCGACCTGACCATCTGGGGTGAATTCCACAGCTCCTTCATCAATCAGGCTTTGGATTTTGTACCTCAACTTCCAACAGTCATCAGTATCATGCCCCAGGCTGTTAGAATGGTATGCGCACCTGGCCTCAGGATTATAGTTGGGTGAAGAAGTCTTAGGATTAGGGTGAGGTCCTATCAACGTCACCAGATTCAACTTCAACAGGTGTTGCAAAGCTTGGGACAGCGACCTGTTGAGCTGGGTGAATTGTCTTTTGGGCTCATCTGGCTGAAGCTGGTGAGGTTGATACTGAATTGGTGATACTGGAGCCATATGAGGAGCTTTCTCCTTGCCTCCTTGTCTCAAAGGTGGTTGAACGATGATTGGCTTTTTACCCTTAGATGTTTGCCCCAGTTGGTTACCCTGAAGCAGTCTGTTGACGAGAACCCCGAGCTCATCTTGTCTTTGAGTTAAACCCTGAATGGCGTTCCCCTGCCCCAGCATTTGGGCTTTCATTGCATCTATCTCAGCTTGCAGGCGTTCCAGCCGTTCGTCCTCAGTACTG
Organism: Vicia faba; assembly: GCA_948472305.1. Classification (NCBI taxonomy): domain Eukaryota; kingdom Viridiplantae; phylum Streptophyta; class Magnoliopsida; order Fabales; family Fabaceae; genus Vicia; species Vicia faba. Next base: position 19,531,246 of record OX451737.1, read on the forward strand.
TTCTTGACAAAAGTCTCCATGAGAAGTGTCCTTAGCTCCTCCTGCCCCTTGGATAGATTCAGGAGGATTTCCTCGAACCGAGTCCCTTGAGCAAGAAGGTCCTGGTTGTCTTGTTGTGAAGCCATTGCTGAAATAAACAGCGGGAAAGGTAAGTGACCTGCAACAAAGATACCTGTTATGTAAGGATGAGTATGATATGCATGCAATGTTTTCAAGGATCTCGCGGGGTAAACAAGAAAATTGTTAGCATTTGAGTTTGGTAGCCTGATTGAAGGAACTTCATATTGTTGAGAGCCTTCTTCAAGGGTCAAAGGCTCACCATATCCAGTGGGTCATAGCCTCTGAATTTAGTCATCATGTCTGGTTTTGATTTCCAAACAACCTTGGTTAGGGCACCTTCTTCAGGAGTTAGAGCTCACCATATCAAGTGGGTCATAGCCCCTGACAACCTTGGCTAGAGGAAGATAAATCCTCTTTGCCCCTTGCTGGATGTTTGATTTATCCTGACCTGCATCGCAAGCCCTTGAGATCCTTGCAATGGGTTAGGATGTATGCAATGGTATGATGTCATGATGCATGGGGTAGTATGGATAACCCTGTTATGAGCCCTTATTAAGGACTGCAAACCAAAACCTGCAAGAAACTTAGGTAAAACCTGTCCTGAGTCCCAGTTAAGGACTATAAACAAAACCTGCAAGAAATTTGGTAAACCTTGTCATGAGTCCTAGTTAAGGACTATAAACAAAACCTGCAAGAAATTTGGTAAACCTTGTCATGAGTCCTAGTTAAGGACTATAAACAAAACCTGCAAATAGTTCATGTGTCAGCTAACAAGCATGCAAGTAGGCAAGTACAAAGGCACACAAGTCACACAAAAGAGCCCTTAGGGTTTAGGCCAGCATGAGGTCTAGGTATTACCCTCTTGAAGTTGGTGGGTTCAACCTGTCCTAATCAAATTAACCGGGTTCTAAGGTTCCCAATATCACGGGATTGCTTTCATTGTTCATCGTTTCGATTTAGCCACTGAACTGGCGACCGAAATATTCCAGGAAAGCAACCCTCAATTGAGTGTAGTATCGAGTATCAACCAACCTCGGACTGCACCAAAGTCAGTTATCTCACTACCCTAAAGAGGCCAAGATAGTTCAATTAAGGTTCCTAAGGTCTGTTGATGCTTCACGACACCACGCGGAGGCCCCGTACTCTCCTTGACTGAACTCAAGGGTTACCGGTACACACCAAAGTGCCACATCAACGTAGCAGACTGTTTCAACCATGTCGGTATACCCCGCACAGTTCCCTCACAGCCTTGTTGCTACTTTCTAAGAAGGTATCCCCCAGATCCGGGTTAGGATCTATAGAACTCCCAAGACAGTCCCACAATAATAAAGCAAACAAGGAAAGCAATTGAAAACACAATGATCTTAGTCCTAAGGTACACCTCACTTTAAGTTTATTCCCCAGCAGAGTCGCCAGTTCTGTTATCGGTGGATCTGGAACTGACTGTTTAACGCTGGTTCGCGAAATGTCGCGGAAGCAAGAGTCGCCACCGTCTTTTATTTTCTCCAAATGGAAAGGACAAAAGCACAGAAAAATTCCTTAAAAGAGATTGCTCTCGGTTCGGGAGGTAGATTATAGAAAGGGAAGGTGTTAGCACCCTTTCTATCCATGGTTATCCATGGGCTCTTAGGTACTTGCTCAATGTGTTTTCAAAATTGTTTGTTTGCTTTTCAATTGTGGGTTTTAAAAGTTTCTTTGAAAAACTTCAGTTCGACTCGTACGTCAGAGTGTTTGAAAAATTTGCTTCGAAAGCTTTTGAAAATGTTGGTGTGAAAAGATTTCAGTTTGTTTTGAAGAGAGCAAGTATCCATGAGTCGTCTACCTACCCTAAGGAATTCGTCTGTGTAAATGTCCTTTAAAGTAGTGCCATCCCACCATTGAGAGGTAGGTAGCACCACCGTTGGAGGTGTTCGGGTCAATTCGAGTTTAGGGACATGGTGATCACCAGAGCAATGGGAAGACACCTTAGAAGCTACCCTCATGCCAGGTTCCCGGATCATGAGGACTTACTAAGACATCCTCTACTCGACAATCACCTTTCGAAAGGCAACAGTGAGGCGTACCCTAGGGGTGGTGTGTGCGAATCGTGTGTCGTGTTTCAATTATTTTGTCTTGTCATGTTTGTTGTGATCTACGCTTGATTTTATTTTTAAGTCCATACATTCTTTCATGCATATTTATTAACAGTTATATATTTGCGAGAAAATAAATCTAAACTATTACAAATGGCGCGGGTCCACATCGCCAAAATAAACCGAACCCGGTTTGACTGAAAGTAAAGAAGCAATAAAAGTGCGAGAAATAAAATAACAATTATTACAAGGCTTTGGGGCATATACATAATTATTTAAACGATTATAAACTAAATGCGCGAAACAAAATAATTAAAGCGACGGGCGTTGGACCCTTTTACAAACAGTTAAGATTAATGAGGAATTAATTAATTAGAATTAAATGTTTTTTTGGTATTTTATGTGTTTTTTAGGATTTAAAAGAAAAAAGAATTAATTAGGACAAAAACAATTGGTTGTAAACCCTAATTCTAATGTTTTTTAAGTTATTAAGAAAAAGATTTAATTTCTAACCTAATTTAACTCTAAATTAATTTATGTACAATTTTTAATTTATGAAAATAAAATAATGATATTATTATTCTGAAAAAAAGAAGGGAAATTAAAAAGAAAAATAAAAAGTTATTAAACCTAAACTCTATTTTTTGGATTTTAGTTATTAAAAGAATTAAATTTGAAAACCTAATTAAAACTAAATAATTACAAACATTTATTTAGAAAATAATTAAAATAAAAATTATATTTTTTATTGGTCTTTTCTGATTTTTGAAGGTTTTTATATTTTGTTAAAAAAATAATTAATTAAATAGATAGCAAATAAAAGAAATAAAAAGAAAGATTAAAGAAAGAAAAAAAAAATAAAATAATAAGGCAAACCAGGGGGGGGTAGTCCCCAATTCAGGAGGTATAGGCCTGGAATTTCTGGCCCATTAGCTTTGAGGTCCATTGACTTTTTTGATCAGGTGTGATGCCTTTGACCAAGTGTAGCGTATTCCTTAGACCTAAGCCTTGGATCTGATTCCCTTGGACACATGGCCGTTGATCCTTGGCAGCGTATGGTGGAATGTTTTACTGAGCCTGCATGGGAATTTGAAGTGAAAAATAATATTGAAACTTTGCAAGACCTGGGATTTGAACCCAGGTCATGAGGGTTAATGGAATTCACGCTTGCCACCTGAGCCAGCACGCATATGTTACTATATTACAACAAATAAATAATAAAAAAGAAACAAGTGCGTTAGTGGCTTTCTGGCGCGAGAATTCAAACGCGCCTATCACGTGTTGACACGGAGTCATCTTCCTCCCTGTCCCTGAAAACAAAACGAAATAGGCAACGGTTTCTGGGCGTTGCATTAGGTGAGCTATAAAAAAATAGCGAATAGCTCAGCTTCAAACATAAATTAGGCGCGATGGTTGGAATTTGTTCGTCTCTAGGCGCTGAGTTCAACCATGGTGGTCATGGGTCCTGATTTTTCCTCTATGCAAAAGCCCCAATTCCAGAAACCTGCAACCCTAGAAATTGAAAATGGCGAAGTCGCGTATGTGGCACAACAATGCAATTAAACCTAATGGTTAGCTCTAGAAACTCATAAGGAACATGAATCCACAGTTAGAATGTCATGATGATGCTTAGAATGTAAAACACGATTGCCACTTTTTTGCTGTACAGTTTTAGATTGCTTTACCAATTCTTCGCGTATTGATGAATGTTAGGGATTGTAATGTGTTCAGAATTTGTCCAGGATGCTAATAGAAAAAGAATTGAGGCTTCAAACTCTCCCTAACCTTGAAATCAGATTTGGCTTATATCACTAATTTTTCAAAGTTCCAATAGGCTTTTCAGCGCAGCATATGGTATATTGTGGTTAGGGTTTGACTTAGGGCTTATGCTGGAAGGGAATTGGCTTGCTAACTAACCTAGATTCATGCTTATGAGGGAATTAGTCCTAGGGTTTTTACCATTGACCAAGTTTCCTTCTTTTAAGCCAAGACCTAGACCTAGTGTGCAAATTAACCCTAGCCTGAGTTCTTGAGTTGGCCCATGATACAAGGAAATTGTCCAAATTCACATGACACTATTCCATTGGTTTTTTGAATTTTACTTGAATTTTCAAAGATTTAAAATGAATTAAATTATCAAAAATTAAATAAAATAGAAAAATCAATATTTGGTCTTGAAATTAACCATGGGACACGTGTGTGGCATGACAAGGATGAATCAAGTGGAAGAAAGTGGGCCCTTTTGTCAAAAATTGGAGTTTCAAGGATAGTTGACTTTTGCCATTTCACAAAAATTTCCCAACTTCTACAAGGCATAACTTGCTCAATTTTTAAGCTTTTCACATTTTCTTGGACATTTTGGAAAGGTCTTTGAGTCCTTTAACCAATGCCTTTGGTCCCATGTCATTTTGATTTACCAATCTCAAGTTATGGCCTTTGACTTAAAGTCCCTTTTTGTTGACTTTTGAAAATGACCTATAATGTTGAAATTGATAACTTTTTGTGAGAGCATTTCTTGGACTTGGAATATGAAGATGAATTGTAGGAAATGTCTTTCTCTTCAAAATGAGCTTTGGATGGAATTTTTCTGATAATCCATGTGAAAGTTATGCCCTGGTCAATTTCAGTTGACTTTTTCAGCTGTCCAAATATAGCAACTTTTGCATCTTGATGATTTTCTGAGCCAAATTTTGAGAATCATGATCAAGCATTGATCAAATGATGTTTGTGGCTTCAAAATGATATGTTGACCAAAAATTTGAACTTTTGACTGCCAAATGACCATTTTGCCCCTACAGTTGACTGTAGTGCAATTTGGGGTTTTGACTGTGCAATCTTGAGCTGAATGCCTTGAAACTTGATATGAGGATGCTTGACCATGTTTGTAAGCACATGAGACTTGATTGGGCCTTTGAAAACTTCATTTTCTTGATCAGACTCAAAACCCTAATTTTGACTGTTTGGGAGACTGTTGCACTGTACAACCCTTGGGGAATTTTGTGACTTGGCTTGGCAATTTCTTGAAGAATATGGGAGGGCAAATTTTGGGGTATAACACCCCGCATTGCAAAAGTCCAAGGCGTTGTCAAGACATTCAGAGGAACTGGAGGTATGTGCACCTTATCAGCATAGACTTGACACTTGTGACATGTCTGAGAATGCTGATAACAGTCGGTTTCCATTGTAGACCAGTAATATCTTGCCCGAAGGATTTTCTTTGCCATGGTATGTCCACTGGAATGGGTTCCGAAAGTACCTTCATGTAACTCCGCCATGATCCTTTCTGCTTCATTCTTATCCACGCAACACAGTAAGGTCGAATCATGGTTACGCTTGTAAAGAATGCCATTGCTGATGAAGAACTTTGCCGCGAACCTCCTCAGAAACTTCTTGTCATTAACAGATGCACCCTCGGGGTACTCCTGAGCTTCAAGATACCTCTTCACCTCATGAAACCAGGGCTTTTCTGTTACTTCTTCAGTCTCAAGATCACAGCAATGTGCAGGTTCTTCCAATCTTTCAATAATGATCCGGGGAGCCTCGTTGTCCCAATTGACTTTGAACACAGAAGACATTGTAGCCAGCGCGTCCGCCAACTGATTCTCCTCTCTAGGGAAGTGTTCAAAGGTTATCTCCTCAAAATGGGGAAGCAACGTCAACACATACTCCTTGTAATGGATAAGATTTGGGTGTTTCATATCCCACTCGCCTTTGATCTGACTGATCACGAGAGCGGAATCTCCGACGAGACTCAGAAACTTAATCCTTAGGTCAATTGCTGCTCGAAGACCCATGATGCACGCTTCATACTTCGCCATGTTGTTGGTGCAATTGAAACATAGTCGGGCGGTAAACAGAGTATGAGAGCCTTCAGGAGATATGATCACAGTGCCAATGCCATTACCCAAAGCGTTTGAAGCTCCATCAAAGTACATAGACCATCGGGATCCCTCCTCAGGTCCTTCATCCGGTCCAGGTGTCTCACAATCAGTTATCAACATGATATTCTCGTCCAGGAATTCAAAGTTCATAGACTGGTAATCATCCACTGCCTGGTGCGCCAAATGGTCTGCCAATACACTTCCCTTGATTGCTTTTTGAGTCGTGTACTGGATGTCATACTTAGTCAGGATCATCTGCCATCTTGCTATTCTTCCGGACAAGGCAGGCTTTTCGAAGATATACTTGATTAGATCCATCTTTGAAATCAACAGAGTAGTGTGAGTCAGCTTATACTGTCTTAGCCGACGAGCAGCCCATGCCAAAGCGCAACAAGTTTTCTCAAGCAGTGAGTATCGGGTCTTACAGTCGGTAAACTTTTTGCTAAGGTAATAAATAGCATGCTCTTTTCGGCCAGACTCGTCATGCTGCCCCAACACACACCCCATTGAGTTGATAAATACTGTCAAGTATAAGATCAGAGGTCTCCCTTCAACTGGTGGCATTAGGATGGGTGGCTCTTGGAGATACTCTTTGATCCTTTCGAAAGTGGCCTGACATTCATCATTCCAACGTACCACTTGATCTTTCTTCAGTAACTTGAAGATTGGATCACAAGTAGCAGTTAGGTGTGAGATGAATCGGGCAATGTAATTCAGTCGTCCTAAAAAGCCTCTGACCTCTTTCTCTATCTTGGGAGCTGGCATCTCTTGTATGGCTTTCACTTTTGCCGGATCCACTTGAATGCCTTTGTCGCTCACGATGAAACCTAGTAGCTTACCAGATCTCACCCCGAAGGTGCACTTGTTCGGGTTCAACCTTAACTTGTACAACTTCAACTTGTTAAACAGCTTCTGGAGATGGTCAAGGTGTTCTTCCTCGGTCTGGGACCTTACAATCATATCATCGACGTATACTTCAATCTTATGATGGATCATGTCATGAAACAAAGCAACCATGGCACACTGATATGTTGCCCCAACATTCTTTAGTCCAAAAGGCATGACCTTGTAGCAAAAGGTGCCCCACTGAGTAACAAAGGTCGTCTTCTCCATGTCTTCGGGAGCCATCTTAATCTGGTTATAATCGGAGAAACCATCCATGAAAGAGAATACCTTATGCTGGGAAGTATTGTCAACCAGAACATCGATGTGAGGTAGAGGGAAGTCATCCTTAGGGCTCGCCCTATTCAAATCCCTGTAGTCAACACACATTCGGACCTTCCCATCCTTCTTCGGTACAGGAACCACATTGGCGACCCACTGAGGGTAAGAAGTAAATGCTAGAAAGCCGGCGTCAAACTGTTTCATAACTTCAGCCTTGATTTTCTCGGACATCTCTGGGCGCATACGGCGAACCTTCTATTTTACCGGAGGACAGTCTTCCTTGGTAGGCAGGCGATGAACCACAATGTCAGTATCCAAACCAGGCATATCTTCATAAGAACAGGCAAAGATCTCAACATAGTCACGTAGCATCTGAATCAACCGTTGTTTCACACTAAGCTCCAAGTTTGCACCGATCTTGACTTCCTTTTTGTCTGTCTCAGTACCCAGATTCACTGTTTCCACTGGCTCTTCATGTGGCTGAATGGCCCTCTCTTCCTGGAGTAGTAGTCTTGCAAGTTCAACAGGCACTTCGCAATCATCTTCACCTTCGTCTTCGGCTAAGTTGATCGGATTTTCGAAGTCATAACTGGCAGTAGCAGAGTCGTTACCAGTGAGATCCAGAGTGGATGTGGACCTGTATATGTGAGTGTGTGTAAAATAGCTGTTTTGCAATATATAATAAAGAAAAACAAGGAGCGCAAAATTTGAAATGCAAGAAACGTCCAGTGCTTTTATTAATGATATATGAAAATGGCACACAAAAGCCCCCACAAATGAAGCCACGGTGCCCCGGGTAAGACACCGGGCCATAAGGTTTCAAAACATTGTCTGTTACAAATTCAAAACAAAGAGTTCATTACTGGGTAACAAAAGTAATAGGGATGAAGTCCTTTGCTGTCCAGTTGCTTGGTCCTCCATTGGTCGTAGGATAGATCCAGCTGTCGAATTCAGACTCCTCCACATCATCTTCAATGGCATTTACTTCTGAGTTGCTGATGAACACGGGAGGTCTTCCGATCCTTGCATTACGAACATCCCTTTGATCTTCTGCAGTGAAACCCAAACCAAACTTGTTAGTCTTTTGAGTGAAATCAGGAAGTCGGCCCCAATTTGCACACCCACCCTTCTCAATAACAGCCCGAGCATCCTTTAAGGAAGCCATCTTCATAGGAGAATCTTCAACCATAGTCTCAGTTGATGCCAGTGTCTGAGGAACCTCTTCAAAATGTTGAAATGGGGTTTCAATGAACTCCCCATCCATCTCTACATATCGGAACGAGTTGAGGTGGCTGACCATATACTCTTCCTCCCCTTGTACTGTCACAATCTTCCCTCTGACTGGGTACTTCAACTTCTGGTGGAGCGTTGAGGTTACGGCCCCGGCTTTGTGGATCCATGGACGACCCAGCAAACAAGAGTAGGATGGCCGAATGTTGATCGGGACTTTATAAGTCTGTCGGGATACTAACTGCAAGTATACAATTTAGTCGTTCTAGTTTTAAAAGATTATCGAACCCACAGAGACTGAGGATCAATCGCATACGATCTAATGCTACAGTTTGTTTAACTAAGCGATGAATATTCGATTTTTGGGGGAAACAGTTTAATTAAAAATAATAGTAATAGTTATACCGGTATGTGATAATCGGACTTAGGAAATTCGGTGAATCGCTTGGCCTATAAAGTATTTCGGTAAAAGCTAATTGTTTAAAAACCTGAGACATACACTCTCATGTTTATGAAATAAGTCATGCTACTAAACCTAGTGGATGCACTTTAAATTTAATAACACTTTTTGAAAACAATTTGAGTTTAATTAATTTATTAAAACACTCTCATGTATTTAAAAATTAATGTTTCGTTACCACTATCTGGGTTGAACCCCAGCTCTCGCATGCAGGTTCTTGCCTTAATTAATTTCCCACTCTCGTGGGAAAATCGTGTTAATTAACCTCTCACTCTCGTGACAAGGGTAGTTAAATTAATCTTGGAAATTGGAAACCAGAAATTGTTTTATAAATATTTTTGGCCAAGGTATCACTGAATTCTTTCAGTTCTTAAGGGTCACATACCGGTATTAATAAATTAGCCAGACATAATAAATTTAACAGCAATGCAATTCAAAGTATAATTCATAATAATAATTGGCATAATATAAGAACGAATAAATATTAATTGCAATAAAAACCTGGAATCAAAGTTGCTATGGTAATCTTGAAGTATTACAATAATCCTTGAGCTTGATTGCAGTAAATAAATCGTGTTAATTCTTGAATGAAGAATTAACACTTGAAACTAAAAACTAAAGCTTTGAATGAAAATTACAGCAATGTAGAAAAACTTTAAAAACAAGAAAGTAGAAATAATTGTAAAAGAATAACAAATTTGCTCTGAGAAAATTCCAACGACCCCTTGGTACGTTGCACTTGCACACATATATATAGCAGAAGAAAAATAACAGTTGCCAAGTCTTGAGGAAAGGTTGAAGTGGAGAAAATATAGGGAGCACTATTGGTGGGTGGAGGAAAAATAGCAGAACGTGTCTGCCCTTGCGTTGCCCACGTCTCCACTCTTCACAACAACCATCTTTATGCGCGTGACGGTCGTCACAGGTGGGTGACGATTGTAACGCGCTTAAGTAGCGCATTACGCTAGTCAGTGATGTGTGACGAGCGTTATCCAAGTTGGGGGGTGTTACGCCCGTCACAAGGATGTGACGACCGTCACTGCTCCAAAAAAAACTTTGTATTTTTTTGTTCTTTTTCTCTTTGTTTATTGTCTAGCCTTCTTCATGTTGTCTTTTTCCATTGGTTTGAGTTGACAAATGTAATACCTATAAAAAGACAAATAATCTCGGAATAATCGGGGGTTAGACAACTTAATGTAATATAAAATCGGTAAAAATTGTGGTAATTATATGGTATGTTTTCTCGTTATCAAACGTCCATCACATGGAACGTAGAATTGAAGACCTGAGAACCAACTTTAATTGGAATATCAACTTCGCCGTGCACCATCCTTTTAGACCCATCAAAGGCCCTGACAACGATGTTACTTGGTTTTAACTCTAACCCTTCGCAATCCAACAGGTCTAGAGCTTTCTTGGGCAAGACGTTTGTTGTACCCCAAAATTTGCCCTCCCATATTCCTCAAGGTTTGGCAAGAACCATCTTTAAATGGTTCAAGACTTCTCAAGGGTTGCAAGTCCAAACATCTCCTAAGCCAGTCAAACTAGGGTTTTGGTTCCTTCAAAGAATTTGAGGTTTTCAATGGCTCAATCAAGTCCCATAGGCCTATACACATTGTCAAGCATCTACATGCCAAGTTTCAAGGCTCACAGGGTCAAGTTGCACAGTCAAAAGCCCTATTTGCTTCACAGTCAACTGTAGGGGTAAAATGGTCATTTGGCAGTCAAAAGTCAAATTTTTTTTGTCAACATCTTATTTTGAGGCCACAATCATCATTTGATCAAGTCTTGATCATGATTCCACAAGCATGACTCAAAAATCATTAAAGATGCAAAAGTTTCTATTTTTGGACAGCTGAAAAGTCAACTGTAACTTGACCAAAGCATAACTTTTTCATGGATCATCAGAAAAATCCCATACAATGCTCATTTTGAAGGGGATGACATTTCCTACAGCTCATATTCACATTCCAAGTCCTAGAAATGCTCTCACAAAAAGTTATCAATTTCAACATTATAGGTCAATTTCAAAAGTCAACAAAAAGGCATTTTAAGTCAAAGACCATAACTTGAGATTGGTAAATCCAAATGACATGGGACCAAAGGCATTGGTTAGAGGACTTCAAGTCCTTTCCAAAATGTCCAAGAACATGTTCATATGATCAAAATTGAGCAAGATATGCATTGGAGAAGTTAGGAAATTTTTGTGAAATGGCAAAAGTCAACTATCCTTGAAACTTTAATTTTTGACAAAAGGGCCCACTTTCTTCCACTTGATTCATCCTTGTCATGCCACACACGTGTCCCATGATTAATTTCAAGATCAAACATTTATTTTTCCATTTTATTTAATTTTTATTGATTTAATTCATTTTAAATCCATAAAAATTCAAATAAAATCTAAAAAATTAATGGAATAACATCTTTTGATTTGAATAGCTTTCATGTGTCATATGCCAGCTACCAAATTCGTGCCAAGCCTTTTTGTGCATAAAATCTTGAATTTGAACCAAAAATGGAAGGTTCCTTAATGGTGGTCAACAAGATCTCGAGGCTTCAATGCACAAGGATACAAGCCCAGCTGCTGACCTAATTTCGTTCACACATACATAAGCAAGCATTACAAACCTAATTCAGAATGCAAGCATTGCTGAAACGGCAAAATCAAAACTCAAAAATTGTTGGAAAAGTGAGAGATCTAGAACAAGGTTGCAGGCATTTTGAGATCAAAAGAAGCACGTAGTCTTCCTCCTTGCTGTCCACTGAACCTAAAGAGACCAATATCACGTCCTAAGATCCACTGAATAGCGCTGTAAGTTCTCAAATACAAACCCTTGAACACGATACCTCAATTCTCCATTCTTGCATTTTTCCTCAAAAATATTGGCATAGTTATGTTTCTTGTTTGATTTCTAATCTAATGACAATAGCCAATTTCGTTTTTAGGCCCTATACTGTGATACCCGATTCTAGGGTTTGTTTGCTTGTTTTTTAGGCGTTTTTAGTGCAGGAAAAATTGGCCACCATAATGGGTATAGGAGTGATCAGGAGATGGAAACGAGACCAACCATGGTTTTGGAATTAATTTTTGAAGCCTAGGGATGATTTTAGGAAAGGCCTATGAAACTTCCTGCGGATAAAATCCGCAGGTAAAAAACCTGCAATTTTGATGAAGAAGATGATTATGTGTTGCAGCGTGATTGGCCCTTTTTAAAATAATGCGCGTTATATTTTTTTTCCAGGGCATTGTTTGATTCACCAATATATTATTTACTTATTATTATTGTTTCAATTGAGACAATTGGCTCAGTGGCTAAGGCGTGCAGGCATGGAACGTTGGGACCTGGGTTCGAATCCCAGGTCCCCCAAAATATTTGTTTGTTTCTTTTCTTCATGTATTCCTATGCAGGCTTCATGAAAGGCTTCATCATATACCTCGCAAATCCACGCGCCATGTGTCCACAATCACAGATCCAAAGGCCGGAGATGGAGGATCATGGTGTTCCTCAGTCAACATGCATGTAGACAAATCAGGAAGTCAAACGCAGGCTTGGCAACCAATGGGCCTGGAAATTGCTAAGAGACCTTCAAATCTGGCCCAAACCCCCCTGGGTTTGCATTTTATTTTTGTCATTTTTGTTATTCATTTGCCTTATTTTATTTTATTATTTTTATTTTATTAATTATTAGCTAGATAATTATTTTTCATAATAAACCCAGAAAACAAAAAAAAAATAAAATATTTTTACTAATTAAATTTAATTAGTTATTATATTATAAATAAATATTAACCAAATTAATTTAGTGTAATTAGGTTCAATTTTTAATCTTTTTCATAATAACTAAAATAAATTTAGAATTAGGGTTTTTCTTTTGACTTTTAATTTCTTATTTTTATTTTCATTAAAAACATAAAAAACACAAAAACATATTTTCTTTTAATAAATTAATTAATTAGTAATTAGGCTTAATTTCATTAATTGCAAAAAAAGGACCAATTTCAATTCTTTTCTCAAAAAAGGGTCAAAACCCTAAGGACATCCCGATTCAATCTTTCGCGCGCATATTATTTTTAATTCGTTATTTTGATTATTTATGTATCTGCTCAGAAATGTAATAGTTAATTAGGGTTTATCGTTGTATTTACTTTTTCTCGCATTTTTATTTTCCAAACGGGTTTTGTTTTTGGCGATGTATATACCCGCGCCTTGTAATAGCTAGATTTACCCTTTCCGCAATTTATTTTCCGCACTCTTAACTGTTAAAAATGCATGAAAGACTTGTATGAAAAATAAAACCAATCCGTAGCTCACAAATAACATGCAAAGACAATTTAACTGAAAAACAACACACATGCACTTGCCACTCCTAGGGTACGCCTCACTCGGTTGCCTCGAACGTGGTCGTCAAGTATAGGGTGTTTTAGAGGTCGCCCCCCTGTCTAAAGATCCAGTTGCCTCGAAACGGTTGCCTCGGATAATAAGGATCTAGGACATTAGGGTTACCGCTAAGGTGTCCTACTATTGCTTTGGTGACCACACATGTCCCTAATAATCGAATTGACCCAAATAACTCCAACGACGGTGCTACCTACTTCTCAATAGTGGGATAGTACTGTCTAAAGGACTCTTACACAGCTTAATTCCTTAGAGTAGGTAGATTTCTCCTGGGTACTTGCTCTCTCAAACAAACAAAAACATCTTTTTCACACCTACACTTTCAAAAAGTTTTCAAACAAATACTTCATACACTCTTGAGGACTGATACAAGAGTTACGTAGAAGTTTTTTTTCAAACTAAACTTTTTCAAAACCCACATACACTTGAAAAGCAAACAATTTTTGAAAACATAAGAGCAAGTACCTAAGAGCCCGTGGATAACCACGGATAGAAAGGGTGCTAACACCTTCCCTTTCTATAAATCTACCTCCCGAACCGAGAAACATCTCGAAAAAGGCATTTTGCTGTGCTTTTGTCCTTTCCATGTTGGAGAACATAAAAGACGGTGGCGACTCTTGCTTACCGCGACATTTCGTGAACCAGCTTAAAAAATAGTCAGTTATATTTCCACCGATCACAGAACTGGCGACTCTGCTGGGGACACTTAATAAGTGAGGTGTACCTTAGGATTAGACCACTCTTATGTTTTCAATTGCTTGCTTTGTTTGCTTTAATATTGTGGGCCTGCTTTGGGAGTTTCATAGATCCTAACCCGGATCTGGGGGATACCTTTTAGAAAGTAGCAACAAACTATGAGGGAACTGTGCGGGGTATACCGACACGGTTGAAGCAGTTTGCTACGTTGATGTGGCACTTTGGTGAGTACCGGTAACCCTTGAGTCAAGTCAAGGAGAGTACGGGGCCGCCGCGTGGTATCGTGAAGCATCAACTGACCTTAGGAACCTTACTTGACCATCCTGGCCTCTTTAGGGGTAGTGAGATGACCGACTTTGGTGCAGTCCGAAGTTGGTAGATCCTCGATACTACACTCATTGAGGGTTGTTTTCTTGGAATATTTTGATCGCCAGTCCAGTGGTTAAATCAAAACAATGAACATAGAAAACAACCCAATGATATTGAGCTCCTTAGAACCCGGTTACTTTTGATAGGACAGGTTTTGAGCCCACCAACTTCAAGAGGGTAGTACCCCAAACTTCATGCTGGCCTAAACTCTAAGGGCTGTCTGGTGACTTGTGTGCCTTATCATGTTTGCTTTTTGTGAATACTTGTGGTGTGTCCTTATCATAACATCATAGCATCATACATCATCATATGCATTTACTAACCACTTCAAGGGTTCTAATCTTCATCTTTGTTCTTGTTTTGTAGGACATGGAAACTATCCGCAGAAAGACAATTCAGATCAACCTTGTAAGGGTCCCTCCTCAGCTTAAAGAGCTTACATCCAGGATTCCCGAGAACTCTTCCTTCAGTGAAAGGCATGGTAGACTCATCAGCTTGGTCAACACCAGCATTGAAGAGGATATGGTGAAAGTGTTGTTCCAGTTCTTTGACCCTTTGCACCACTGTTTTACTTTCCCAGATTATCAATTGGTGCCTACTTTGGAAGATTTTTCTCAGCTTTTGAGGATTCCCATTCTCAGTCAACTACCCTACAACAGTACGGAAAGGGAACCAAAACTTGAAGAGGTTGCTAAAGCATTATGCCTACAACCATCTGATATCAAGGGGCATTGGGAAACCAGAAGTGGTATCAAAGGATTTTTGGCCAAATTCATGTTTGAGAAGGCACAAGAATGTTGGAATTCCCTTGAACTACAAGCCTTTGAAGAAGTTGTGGCACTCCTTGTATATGGGTTGGTATTGTTCCCGAATCCATATCAACTTATAGATATCAATGCTGTCAAGATCTTCATGTCCAGGAATCCTATACCTACGTTGCTTGGGGACATCCTCCACTCATGTTACACTCGAACCATGAGAAAAAGAGGTGTTCTCATGTGCTGCACTCCTCTCCTGGCAAGGTGGTTTATTTCGCACCTTCCACAATCAGTTTTGAACAACGAGCGGGGTTTGAGATGGTCACAATGATTAATGACTCTTACACATGCTGATATACATTGGTGTTCTTGGTCCAGAGAAAATGTCACTATCATTGACCGTTGCGGAGAGTATCCTAATGTTCCTTTACTTGGAATCAGATGAGGCATTACTGATAACCCCTGTCTGGCTTTGAGACAGTTTGGATATGCTCAGAGGGATGGCCCTCATGACATGTTGATTCCTGACATAGTTTTTGACTTCGACAACAATGCGCAAGGACTTCGGCAGAGATTCATCAGAGCTTGGAGGATGCCTAACAAGGTTGATAGTAAGACACTGGGGCACAAGAACTCCATCCCCCTGGAGCCTTATCTCAAATGGGTACGAGCCCGCTCCCAGAAGCTTGTGATTCCATACCCTCATGTTCTCCCCGTAATCAAAGAGCCAGTTTTGGAAGGAGAGGTACCCTACACCATTCAATATCCTGACATGCCGACATCTTGGGAAGAAATGCAAAAGAGCTGGATCCAACTCAAGGAAGAGCGGAATTCTCTTGAAACCAGTCTACACGCCAGTGAGAAGAAGGTCTTAGAGCTCACCCGCCTACTGCACGAGGAAAAGACTCTCAACACTTACATAGCTCCAAAGAGGATGCGCAGTGTCTTTTGGGATTAGGTTTTGTAATGTTTTGCCCATGAGGCCCTGATGTACTGAACATATTATTTCTTAATATAACATGTGTTCCTTTTTGTCTACAACGAATTTGAACTTTCGAACCCTTGAATGCATTGCATAAATAGCATATCATGCATCATATGCATAACAGGTACCCTTTTTCTACAGGTTGCTTAATCTTCTTCGCTGTTTATTTCAGCACTCAATCATCATGTCTTCCGAGCCTACTACTGAACAAGCTATCAAGGCCCTCCAGGCCCAGAATGCCCAGTTTCAAGAGCTGGTCATGAGCTTAGCCCAGGGTCAACAGGAGCTGAAGACTCTGCTCTTGAAGGAGAAGAAGAAGAAGAAGAAGGGGACTGTGCTGTTTAACACTAGACGGAGGTTTGGGAATACACTGCAGAATGAGGCTGATCAGGCTACTTCCTCTGTAGGGAAGGATAGTCCCCAAGGGGGAAGGGTTCCTAGTCTTGCGGTCTCCGACAACGAGATAGATTACAATGACGAACAGTACCCTCCTGCTGAGGACAGGTACAAACAGCTGGAGGACCGGTTAAGTGCCATGGAGATTCAAGATGTGCCGGGGCTGGATTTTGGAGATCTAGGTTTATCTTCTGAGGTGGTGATCCCACACAAGTTCAAGGCACTTGCCTTTGTGAAGTACGACGGGGCTTCCTGCCCTAAGCTGCATCTCAGATCATATGTAAGGAAGATCCAACCTTACATTGCAGACAAGAACCTATGGATCCATTTATTCCAGGATAGCCTTTCAGGGGCTCAACTCGAATGGTTCTATCAGCTGGATAGAGCCAGTATTCGAAACTGGAAGGACTTGGCTACTGCATTTTATAAGCAGTATCAGTACCATTCCGACCTCGCTCCTACATGTACCCAGCTCTAGGGTATGTCGCTAGGGACGGGCGAAGGTTTTAAGGAGTACGCGCAAAAGTGGAGAGACCTGACTGGCAGGGTGCAGCCACCGTTGACTGACCGTGAACTCGTGGACATGTTCTTGGGGACCCTGTCTGGTCCGTTTTTCAACCATCTGATTGGTAATTCTTCTGCAGGGTTTATAGACCTCATTCTGACTGGTGAAAGGATAGAAGCTGGTATCAAGTCGGGAAAGATACAGAAAGGTGCCTCCTCGAGTATTGAAAAGAAGCCCTTCAAGAAGGAAGCTAGTGTTGTTTATGGTCCAAGGAGACAGAACAAACCAGAACACCGCCAAGCTGTCAACGCGGTGGTAATCTCAAAGCTTGCTGCTGCTCCTCAGCAATACAACCAACCAAGGGGTGAGAGACCCAAAAGGCAGTACACTCGGCTCAGCATGACCCTGTCTCAGATATTGCCGCAACTGCTGTCAACCAATCTGGTAACTATCAAGGAAGCTCCGAAGGTGGTAAACACAACCTCTCCAAAGTACAACCCCAACGCCCGTTGCACTTATCACTCTGATAGCCCGGGGCATTCTGCTGATGATTGTTGGGCTCTTAGGAGTAAGGTGCAGGACCTTATTGATGCTAAAGAAATACAGTTCGAGGCGCCCGAAAGGCCGAATGTTGTGACTGCTCCCATGCCCCGGCATGGAGTGAATGCTGTGGAAGAAGACCGGTGTGTGGCCTCTATGGATGATATTGATACCCCGTTGTTGACAGTCAAAAGGAACCTGTTGCTAGCCGGTTTATTTCCGGGATGTAGTAAAGATTGCCATTTATGTGCTGTTTCACCTGTTGGTTGTCCTTTGCTGAAGTCAGGCGTCCAAAACCTGATGGATAGCAAAGAGATCTTGTTCGAGAAGATTGTTGTTCCTGCTGTCCCTGCTGAAGAAGTGTCCATTGTCACTATTTTCAATAACCCTCCTAAGGCTCCCCCGAGGAAGCCTGTCAAAATTATGCATGTTCACAAGATTGCTCCTATCATCATCACTGTTCCGGGGCCCCTCCCCTATACGTCTGACAAAGCTGTCCCTTGGCACTATGGGGCAGATGCTTATGTGCTCGGAGTTAAGCAAGAGTTTGATACTAGTACCGGCGTCAGTAACATCACCGGGCCTGCTAAAGTCACTCGTAGTGGCAGGCTCTTCTCACCTGATATTGCGCCACCAGTTATTTAGAGACCTCTTGTCATCACACCTGCAAGTGTGCCCACTTCCCTGCCTGACCAAGTTCCTGTTTCTACCCCTGCTGTTGAATCATCTGACACTCGGGGCAAAGGGATTGCTACTGATGTGCCTGCCCAGACGGAGGCACCAAAGACAACCACTGTCGAAGCTTCCAAGCAAGAGATGGAAGAGATTCTCAAGATCATCAAGAAGAGTGATTTCAATGTAGTTGAGCAGCTGGGGAACACCCCCTCTAAAATTTCTATGCTATCACTGTTACTGTGTTCAGAGGCTCATGCCAAAGCCCTGATTGCCTTCCTGAAGACAGCCCACGTGCCACAAGAGATGTCTGCTGATCAATTTACCGATTGTGTGGCCAACTTAACTGCTGACAATGGTTTGGGTTTATTTGACGCCGATCTGACTGCCAAAGGAAAGAACCATAACAACGCCCTGCATGTCTCTATTGAATGCAGGGGCACTACTCTTGCCCATGTGTTGGTAGACACCGGTTCTTCGTTGAACGTATTACCCAAGAAGGCCCTAGATATGTTGGATTGTGAGGGTTTAGAGCTCAAGCCTAGTAACATTGTTGTCCGGGCCTTTGACGGGTCGAAAAGGATGGTACATGGGGAAGTGGACATCCCAATCAGGGTTGGTTCTCAAGTTTTTGATCCTACTTTCTATGTGATGGACATCCGACCATCCTATTCTTGTTTGCTGGGTCGGCCATGGATCCACAAGGCTGGAGCTGTGACCTCCACATTACATCAGAAGCTTAAGTACCCGGTCAGAGGGAAGATCGTAACAGTCCAAGGGGAAGAAGAATATATGGTCAGCCACCTCAACTCGTTCCGGTACGTAGAGATGGATGGGGAGTTCATTGAGACCCCCTTTCAACACTTTGAAGAGGTGCCTCAGACATTGGCAGCAGCAGAAACTGTGACTGAAGAGGGTTCTCCTTTGAAGATGGCTTCCTTAAAGGATGCCCGGGCTGTGATTGAAAAGGGTGAGTGTGTAAACTGGGGCCGACTTCCTGATTTCACTCCAAAGACTGACAATTTTGGTTTGGGTTTCACTGTAGAAGCTCAGAGGGTTGTTCGTAAGGCAAGGATTGGAAGACCTCCTGTGTTCATCACCAACCCGGGAGTGAATGCTATTGAAGATGGCGTAGAAGAATCTGAATTCGGCAGTTGGATCTACCCAACGACCAACGGTGGACCAAGCAACTGGACTGCCAAAGACTTCACACCTATTACTTTTGTCACTCAGTAATGAACTCCTTTGTTTTAAAGTTGTAACGAACAATAATTTGAAACTTTATGGCCTGGTGTCTTACCCGGGGCACCGTGGCCTCATTTGTGAGGGCTTTTGTGTGTCACTTTCATATATCATTAATAAAAGCATTGGTCGTTTTTTACATTTCAAATCTTGCGCTCCTTGTCTTTCCTTATTATATATTGCAAAACAGCTATATTTACACACACTCACTTATACAGGTTCCAATCCACTCTGGATCCCACTGGTAACGACTCTGCTACTGCCAGTTATGACTTCGAAAATCCGATCAACTTAGCCGAAGACGAAGGTGAAGATGATTGCGAAGTGCCTGGTGAGCTTGCAAGACTGCTACTCCAGGAAGAGAGGGCCATTCAGCCACATGAAGAGCCGGTGGAAACGGTAAATCTGGGTACTGGGACGGACAGAAAGGAAGTCAAGATTGGTGCCAATCTGGAGGCTAGTGTGAAACAAAGGTTGATTCAGATGCTGCATGACTACGTGGAAATCTTCGCCTGGTCTTACGAAGACATGCCTGGGTTGGATACCGACATTGTGGTTCATCACTTGCCTACCAAGGAAGAATGCCCTCCGGTAAAATAGAAGGTCCGCCGTATGCGTCCAGAGATGTCCGAGAAAATCAAAGCTGAGGTTATGAAACAATTTGATGTCGGGTTTCTAGCAGTGACTTCTTACCCTCAGTGGGTTGTCAACGTGGTTCCAGTGCCGAAGAAGGATGGTAAGGTCCGAATGTGTGTTGATTACAGGGATTTGAACAGGGCGAGCCCCAAGGATGATTTCCCTCTACCTCACATCGATGTTCTAGTGGACAATACTGCTCAGCACAAGGTGTTCTCCTTCATGGACGGTTTCTCCGGATATAATCAAATCAAGATGGCTCCTAAAGACATGGAGAAGACCACTTTTGTTACTCAGTGGGGAAACTTCTGCTACAAGGTCATGCCTTTTGGGTTGAAAAATGCTGGGGCAACCTACCAACGTGCCATGGTTGCTTTGTTTCATGACATGATCCATCATGAGATAGAAGTATACGTCGATGATATGATTTCAAGGTCCCAAACTGAGGAGGAACACCTTGACCATCTACAGAAGCTCTTTGATCGGTTGAAGTTATACAAGCTGAGGCTGAACCCGAATAAGTGTACCTTTGGGGTAAGATCTGGAAAATTGCTAGGCTTCGTCGTAAGCGACAAAGGTATTCAAGTGGACCCTGCCAAGGTGAAAGCCATACAAGAGATGCCAGTTCCCAAGACAAAGAAAGAAGTCAGAGGCTTTCTAGGACGGCTGAACTACATTTCCCGATTCATCTCACATCTAACTGCTACTTGTGAACCAATCTTCAAGCTACTGAAGAAAGATCAAGTGGTACGTTGGAACGATGAATGCCAGGACGCTTTCGAAAGAATCAAAGAGTATCTCCAAGAACCACCCATTCTTATGCCACCGGTTGAAGGGAGACCTCTAATCTTATACTTGACAGTACTGGATAGCTCAATGGGGTGTGTGCTGGGACAGCATGACGAGTCTGGCCGAAAAGAGCACGCCATTTATTACCTTAGCAAAAAGTTTACCGACTGTGAGACCCGATACTCATTGCTCGAGAAAACTTGTTGCGCTTTGGTATGGGCTGCTCGCCGGCTGAGATAGTATATGTTGACTCACACTACCCTCTTGATTTCAAAAATGGATCCAATCAAGTACATATTCGAAAAGCCTGCTCTGTCCGGGAGAATAGCAAGATGGAAAATGATCTTGACAGAATATGACATCCAGTACACGACTCAAAAAGCGATCAAGGGAAGTGTATTGGCAGACCATTTGGCACACCAGGCAGTGGATGACTACCAATCAATGAACTTTGAATTCCCAAACGAGAACATCATGGTAGTGACTGATTTTGAGGTACCTGGACCGGATGAAGGACCTGAGGAAGGATCCCGATGGTCTATGCACTTTGACGGAGCCTCAAACGCTTTGGGTAACGGTATCGGCGCCGTGATCATATCCCCTAAAGGCACTCATACTCCACTCACTGTCCGGCTATGTTTCAACTGCACCAACAACATGGCAGAGTATGAAGCATGTATCATGGGTCTTCAAGCTGCAATTGACTTAAGGATCAAGTTTCTGAGTGTCTTCGGAGATTCCGCTCTTGTGATCAATCAGATCAAAGGCGAGTGGGATACGAAACACCCAAATCTTATTCCTTACAAAGAGTATGTGTTGACGTTGATTCCCCACTTCGAGGAGATAACTTTTGAACACTTCCCAAGAGAGGAGAATCAGTTGGCGGACGCGTTAGCTACGATGTCTTCTATGTTCAAAGTAAAATGGGACAACGAGGCTCCCCAGATCATTATATGGAAATTAGATGAACCTGCACATTGTTGTGATCTTGAGGCTGAGGAGGTAACTGAAAAACCTTGGTATCATGAAGTGAAGAGGTACCTGGAAGCTCAAGAATACCCCGAGGGTGCATCTGTCAACGACAAGAAGTTCCTGAGAAGGTTCACGGCAAAGTTCTTCCTCAGTAACGGCATTCTATACAAACGAAACCATGATTCAACCTTACTGCGTTGTATGGATAAGACTGAAGCAGAAAGAATCATGGCAGAGCTGCATGAGGGTACCTTCGGAACACATTCCAGTGGACATACCATGGCAAAGAAAATCCTTCGAGCAGGATATTTTTGGTCCACAATGGAAGCCGACTGTTACCAACATTCTCGGACGTGTCATAAGTGCCAGATCTATGCTGATAAGGTGCACGTTCCTCCAGTTCCTCTGAACGTCTTGACAGCACCTTGCCCTTTTGCAATGTGGGGCATTGATATGATCGGCGAGATCAGACCTACAACTTCCAACGGGCATCGCTTCATCTTGGTGGCGATTGATTACTTCACAAAGTGGGTCGAAGCAGCTTCCTTCGCTACGGTAACCAAGAACGTCGTGGCACGTTTCATTCGGCACAACTTGATCTGTCGCTACGGTGAACCTGAGAGGATCATTACGGATAATGGTACCAATCTCAACAACAAGATGATCACCCATCTGCTAGCAATTCAAGATACAGCACCATAACTCTTCTCCTTACCGGCCGAAGATGAATGGCGCTGTAGAAGCAGCAAATAAGAATATCAAGAAGATTGTGCAGAAGATGACAGTGACCTACAAAGATTGGCACGAGATGTTACTGTTTGCTCTTCATGGGTACCGTACCTCAGCAAGGACGTTAACAGGGGAAACACCCTTCTCCTTGGTCTACGGTATGGAGGCAGTCTTGCCTATTGAAGTCCAGATACCCTCTCTCCGGATAATGAAGGATGCAGGTTTGAACGAAGACGACTGGATCCAGACTCGACTTGATCAATTAAACCTAATTGACGAAAAGAGACTCACCGCTATTTGTCATGGTCAAACATACCAAAAACGGATGATCAAAGCATTTAACAAGAAAGTCAGACGACAAGAGTATCAAGTCGGAGACCTGGTAATCAAGCGCATCATTCTTCCTCAAAGTGATCCCAGGGGAAAATGGACCCCTACGTACGAAGGGCCATTTGTGGTTAAGAATATCTTCTCAGGAGGAGCTATGATTCTAACCACCATGGATGGTGACTGTTGCACCCCAAAATTTGCCCTCCCATATTCTTCAAGAAATTGCCAAGCCAAGTCACAAAATTCCCCAAGGGTTGCACAGCTCAACAGTCTCCCATACAGTCAAAACTAGGGTTTGGGTTCTGATCAAGGGAAGGAAGCTTTCAAAGGCCCAATCAAGTCTCATATGCTTACAAAGATGGTCAAGTATCCCCATATCAAGTTTCAGGGCATTCAGCTCAAAATTGCACAGTAAAAACCCTAAATTGCACTACAGTCAACTGTAGGGGCAAAATGGTCATTTGGCGGTCAAAAGTTCAAATTTTTGGTCAACATATCATTTTGAAGCCACAAACATCATTTGATCAATGCTTGATCATGATTCTCAAAATTTGGCTCAGAAATCATCAAAGATGCAAAAGTTGCTATATTTGGACAGTTGAAAAAGTCAACTGAAATTGACCAAGGCATAACTTTCACATGGATTATCAGAAAAATTCCATCCAAAGCTCATTTTGAAGAGAAAGACATTTCCTACAACTCATCTTCATACTTCAAGTCCAAGAAATGCTCTCACAAAAAGTTATCAATTTCAACATTATAGGTCATTTTCAAAAGTCAACAAAAAGGGACTTTAAGTCAAAGGCCATAACTTGAGATTGGAAAATCAAAATGACATGGGACCAAAGGCATTGGTTAAAGGACTCAAAGACCTTTCCAAAATGTCCAAGAACATGAGAAAAGCTTAAAAATTGAGCAAGTTATGCATTGGAGAAGTTGGGAAATTTTTGTGAAATGGCAAAAGTCAACTATCCTTGAAACTTCAATTTTTGACAAAAGGGCCCACTTTCTTCCATTTGATTCAGCCTTGTCATGCCACACACGTGTCCCATGATTAATTTCAAGATCAAACATTGATTTTTCTATTTTATTTAATTTTTGATAATTTAATTCATTTTAAATCTTTAAAAATTCAAATAAAATTTAAAAGTCAATGGAATAGTGTCATTTGAATTGGAATAGCTTCCATATATCATGTGCCATCTCACAAACTCATGCTAGGGTTAGATTGTACACCAAGTCTTGGTTTTGCTTAAAAAAAGGAAAGTTGGTTAATGGTGAAAAACCTAGGACTAGTTCTCTCATGGGCATGGATCAAGGCCAGCTAATGACCTAATTCCCTTCCCTCATAAGTGCTGAGTCAAAACCTAATGCCAACACACTAAATGCTGCGCTCAAAAGCTCATTAAAAACTTGGAATTTTGACTTGAAAACGAAAATCTGAAATCAATGTTCTAGGGCGATTGAAGGCACAAAACCTATTCCAAAAGCTTCCTTGACAATTCCTGAACGTATTCCAATCCCTAACATCAACTCAAGCCCCAGGAATTGGTATATAGAACCTTCCCTGTACAGCAAAAAAGTGATGATCGTGTTTTCAGTTTTAGACATCCTCATTGCATTTTAATTATATATTCTTGTTCCTTGTGATGTTTTAAAGCTAACCCTTATGTTTAATTTGATTATCATGCTGTATATGAGGTTTTGCCATGCGCGATTTCTAGGTTTTTTCAGAGCTTAAATTTAGGGCTTCTTAAAAGAGGAAAAATTGGACATCCCCAGTACCACCATTCAAACCAGAGAGCTTGGACGAAGAAGATGCAATAGTCGCGCTGAATTTATGTTTAGAGATGAGCTAATCGTTATTTTCTCAAAACACCTCTAAACCCACGTTTGCAAAACCGTTGCCCAATGTTTTACATTTCAGGGCAGGTGGAGAAGATGAGTGCATGTCACGCATTGATTGGCACGTTTAAAACTCGCGCGCGTTTTCCAGCCTTCATCCACTTTTGTGTTATATTGTTTATTTGATAATATATATTAAATGTGATTAAAGTGGTTCAGTGGCAGGTGGAAGCGCTTGCAATGCTCATGACCTGGTTTCGAGTCCCAGGTCTGAATAATTTCAATATTATTTTTCTATGTTAATTCCCATGCAGGCACAACATTGAGGCACACCATATTCCTTCATCATCTAGCCCTCCACGTATCCAAGCAAATTCACATCAAAAGCTAAGATTGGAAGCACACCATGGACGTAGGTCAACATGGCTGTAGGTTGTTCAAAAAGTCAAACGGACTCAAAGCTCATTGGGCCAGCACTCCAGGATTACACCTCCATATTGGGGACCTCCACCCCCCTTGGTTTGCAAGTTTTTATTATTCTTATATTTTGTTTTTAATTATTATTTCATTTGTTTTATTGTTAATTTAATTTATTATTTTTACAAAATATAAAAAAACATCATAAAAAAAATCAGAAAAGACAAAAATGTGATAAATAATTTTTATTTTAATTATTTCCTTATACATAAATTAGCATATAAATAAATTCAATTTAAATTAGGGTTTGCAATATTAGTTCTTTTTTTCCATAAAAAAAAATCCAAAAATATAGCATTAGGTTTAATAACTTTTTATTCCTTTTAATTTTCCTTTTTTTTTTGCCATAATGTTAGTGATTTATTTATTTTCATAATTAAACTTGTAAACTAATTAGGGTTGCATTTAGGTTAAACTTAATACTTTCATAATAAACTTAAAAATAATTAGAACTAGGTTTAACATTTCATTTTGGTTTTTAATTAATTCTTTTTTTTATTAAATCTCAAAAAACACAAAAATACTAAAAAACATTTTCTTTTAATTCTTAATTTTAATTCCTTATTAATAATATTTTGCAAAAGGGTCCAACGCCCTCGTTCGTAATTTATTTTATTCGCACATTTGTTTTATTTCGCTTAATTCATTATGTATCTCTCCCGAAGCATTGTAACTTAAACTTCTCGCACTTTTATTTCTTTTGTTTTATTTACTTTCCGTCAAATCGGGTCCGGTTTAATTTTGGCGATGTGGACCCGCGCCATTTGTAATAGTTTAGATTTATTTTCCCGCAAATATTAACTGTTAAATAAGCATGCAAGAATGAATGGATAAAATAAAATCAAGCGTAGATCACCTATACCACGAACAAGACAAAATATCTGAAAACGACACACGAAGCACACACCACCCCTAGGGTACGCCTCACTGTTGCCTTGCCTCGAAAGGTGATCGTCGAGTAGAGGATGTCTTAGTAAGTCCTCATGATCCAGGAACCTGGCATGAGGGTAGCTTCTAAGGTGTCTTCCCATTGCTCTGGTGATCACCATGTCCCTACCAACGAATTGACCTGAACACCTCCAACGGTGGTGCTACCTACCTCTCAATGGTGGGATGGCATTACTTTAAAGGACTTTTACACAGACGAATTCCTTAGGGTAGGTAGGTTCTCAAGGATACTTGCTCTCTTCAAAACAAACTGAAATCTTTTCACACCAACACTTTTCAAAAGCTTTCAAAGCAAATTTTTCAAACACTCTGACGTACGAGTCAAACTGAAAATTTTCAAAGAAACTTTTAAAACCCACAATTGAAAAGCAAGCAACCATTTTTGAAAACACATTGAGCAAGTATCTAAGAGCCCATGGATAACCATGGATAGAAAGGGTGCTAACACCTTCCCTTTCTATAATCTACCTCCCGAACCGAGAGCAATCTCTATAAGGAATTTTTCTGTGCTTTTGTCCTTTCCATTTGGAGAAAATAAAAGACGGTGGCGACTCTTGCTTACCGCGACATTTCGCGAACCAGCGTTAAACAGTCAGTTCCAGATCCACCGACCACAGAACTGGCGACTCTGCTGGGGATTAAAACTTAAAGTGAGGTGTACCTTAGGGCTAGCTCATAACTATGTTTTCAATTGTCTTCTTTGCTTGCTTTATTATTGTGGGTTGCTTGGGAGTTCTATAGATCCTAACCCGGATCTGGGGATACCTTTCTTAGAAAGTAGCAACAAGGCTGTGAGGGAACTGTGCGGGGTATACCGACATGGTTGAAACAGTCTGCTACGTTGATGTGGCACTTTGGTGTGTACCGGTAACCCTTGAGTTCAGTCAAGGAGAGTACGGGGCCTCCGCGTGGTGTCGTGAAGCATCAACAGACCTTAGGAACCTTAATTGAACTATCTTGGCCTCTTTAGGGTAGTGAGATAACTGACTTTGGTGCAGTCCGAGGTTGGTTGATACTCGATACTACACTCAATTGAGGGTTGCTTTCCTGGAATATTTCGGTCGCCAGTTCAGTGGCTAAATCGAAACGATGAACAATGAAAGCAATCCCGTGATATTGGGAACCTTAGAACCCGGTTACTTTGATTAGGACAGGTTGAACCCACCAACTTCAAGAGGGTAATACCTAGACCCCATGCTGGCCTAAGCTCTAAGGGTTCTCTTGTGTGACTTGTGTGCCTTTGTACTTGCTTACTTGCATGCTTGTTAGCTGACACATGAACTATTTGCAGGTTTTGCTTATAGTCCTTAACTAGGACTCATGACAAGGTTTACCGAATTTCTTGCAGGTTTTGTTTATAGTCCTTAACTAGGACTCATGACAAGGTTTACCGAATTTCTTGCAGGTTTTGTTTATAGTCCTTAACTAGGACTCATGACAAGGTTTACCAAATTTGTTGCAGGTTTTGTTTATAGTCCTTAATTGGGACTCATAACAAAGTATACTGAATTTCTGGCAGGGTCTGTTTATAGTCCTTAATTGGGACTCATAACAGGGTTTACCTACATCACCCCATGCATAGCATGACATCATACCATTGCATACATCCTAATCCATTTCAAGGATCTCAAGGGCTTGTGATGCAGGTCATGATGAACCAACCGTCTAGCCAGGGGCAAAGAGGATTTATTTTCCTCTAGCCAAGGGTGTCAGGGGCTATGACCCACTGGATATGGTGAGCCTTTGACCCTTGACGAAGGACTCTCAACAAAATGAAGTTCTTTCAATCAAGTTGCCAGTTTCCAACTCTAACAAATTTCTTTGTTTACCCTGCGAGGTCCTTGAAATCATTGCATGCATGTCATACATCTCATTGCATTGCAGGTGTCCCCTTGGACAGGTTGCTTACCCTTCTTCGATGTTTATTTCAGCCGATCGTCATGAATCCTGAATCATCAGCTGAGCAGTCCATCAAGGACCTCCAGGCTCAGAACGCCCAGTTCCAAGAGTTGATCATGAATTTGACCCAGGGGCAACAAGATCTGAAGGCTCTGCTCTTGAAGAAGGACAAGAAGAAGAAGAGGACTGTCTTGTTCAGCCCTAGGCGCAGATCTGGAAATACACCGCAGACTGAAACTGAGAGGACAACCCCATCTGTGAGGGAAAGCAGTCACCATGAGAGAGAGGTGCCTAGTCCAGTGGTCTCCGACAACGAGACAGATTTCAACGACGAACAATACCCTCCGGCTGAGGACAAGTACAAACAGTTGGAGGATAGGTTGAAGGCTATGGAGGTTCAACAGGTACCTGGGCTGGATTTTGGAGAGCTGGGTTTGTCAACTGGCGTGATAATCCCCCACAAGTTCAAAGCACCATCCTTCTCTAAGTATGACGGGGCGTCTTGTCCCAAGCTACATCTAAGGTCCTATGTTCGGAAAATTCAGCCGTACTCTGCGGATAAAAATCTATGGATCCACTTCTTCCAAGAGAGTCTTTCAGGGACTCATCTCGAATGGTTCTATCAGCTGGATGGGACCAAGGTTCGTAACTGGGAGGAGTTGGCTACTGCTTTCTACATGCAGTATCAATATAATGCCGACCTTGCCCCTACGCGTACCCAACTCCAGGGTATGTCGTTAGGATCAAGCGAAGGTTTTAAAGAATATGCGCAGAAATGGAGGGATCTTGCTGGAAGGGTACAACCACCTCTGACTGATCGGAAACTTGTCGATATGTTCTTGGGGACCCTGTCTGGTCCATTCTACAACCACCTAATTGGGAATTCGTCTGCTGGATTCACAGATCTTATCTTGACTGGAGAGCGAATAGAAGCTGGCATCCGGTCTGGGAAAATTCAAGAGGCTGCACCTTCTGATAAAAAGCCTCATCAAGGAAAGAAAGAATCCAATGTTGTGCACGGTAAAAAGAGCCGTCAGGAGGTAGGGGCAATCCAGATCTCCAATCCTGGACCTGCTCAACAAGGACAGGGGCAGCAGCGCAAGGAGAAACGACAGTACACCAAACTCAACATGTCGCTGGATCAAGCACTGCAACAAATGTTGAAGGCAGGGCTGATCACCTTAAGGGCTCCTCTTCGGAATCCGAACACTTCGGCTCCCAACTATCATCCCAACGATAGGTGCGCATATCATTCTGATAGCCCGGGGCATACTACGGATAACTGCTGGCCTCTCAAGAACAAAATTCAAGACATGATCGACGCCGGGGAGATTCAGTTTGAAGTGCCTGAGACTCCGAACATAATCACTGCTCCGTTACCCAATCGTTGAAGACCTTTTGTTTATTTGAATTTCTGAGTTGTGTTTTTCTTTGCTTATATAAACAATTAATGTCATAACAAACTCTTTTATTCTATTAATGCATCGCATATGTCTGTTTTTGGAATTAATACAATTGTTTTCATTATATTCAAAATTCTTTTCAAATTTTTTCTGATGATCAACTCTTGGTTAATAATTCTGAGCCTCTTGAGGGAGGATGACGAAAACGATACCACGATCGCTACAGTATGCTTTTGAACAGACCCCGCTGGTGAGGTACAGGCATTGTTTCAATCCCTAAACACTGGAGTTATAAGGATGATAATCCCTCGTCAACCCCTCTGAGCCAAAGAAGTAGGAGTTTTTATTTTCGAAAATCAAAACCCTCAATCATAACCTGGGGCAGGGTAGTCTCTCAGTTGATCCGAGTGCATAACGAATGGCACCAAAAAGAGATCCTTACAAAACGAAGAAAGACAGTGATGGTTCCGAATAATCATAAGGACAGGCAGTCATTATCAACAAAAAAGTCATAAATGAAAAGCCCAAAAAGTCAAAGCCAACGAAGAAGACTTACAAAACTGGGGCATCCCGCTGACTGTAATTCCAAAAAAGGAAACAGTTCAGGCAAAAAATAGGGATAACAAAATCAAAAAGAAAGAGGTCCCACAAACCCTCGACAAAAATGATGACTGCCTATTCAGAATAAATCATCAATATCCGAACCATCACTGGAAAATCAGAACAAAGACTCAAACTAGGTCGAACGTATGATCAACTAAGTTTAGGTTTGGAGAACATCACGAAGAGCGGGTGGGTACAAATAATTTGAGCCTTTATCCTTTGTTTCTTAAACCGTGAACCAGGCCACGTTATAACCCTTAAAAGTCCTAGCTGAAGCATGGGTTAGTTTGAAAGCATACTGTTACGAAAGGTATCCTGACTCCTTAAGGCCTACGGTAAATACGGAGTTGACTTCATGTTTTTACAAACATTTACTTGTTTTATGAAAAAGAATGCATTTTCAAAATCTTCGAGACAGACATAAGCTTTGCATTTTTAACATAACTTTGTTTGCATATGACTTTTTGTTTGAACAGCATAGAAATTCGCATGACGAAAGTCTAATGAACAAGAGTATCTCCAATCAAGGGGCACGGCATGATCATGGTCTACCATCTGGGGCAGTTAAGTCAAGATCCAGAGAATCTCTCAAAAGGCCAAAAAGCCTGGGGCAAATCTCTGCCTGAGTCACTTGGGGCACTCCAGCAACGAATCTTGCACGATCAGACACCTTCTGGTAATATGGCAACACAAGCAGCCAGGGGCACCTACCTGCATTCTAAGAGCGTGGACATAGTCGAAAAATACTACGCAAAATCAAAGACCCGCTAGGTTGACACACCTAGGCAAAAATAAGGGCTTCCCGGCGAACCAAAAGGGTTCGGGCAAAATGAAGGGATGAAATGAAAAAAATCTGTACACCCGGCAAGTCGAAAACCTGAAAAGGCGGCCTGAGCAAAAATGGGTATCCCGGTGGACTGAAAACCCGAAAGGGCGGTCCAGGCAAAAATTAGGGATCAAAGCGTACGACTATGTCCTGTCATCTTGTCACCTGCCTACCAGAAGAAGGTTTGCTCATCAACAACTATCAAGCACCTCCACAGGTATCTTCCGCTCCCACATCAGAAACAGGGGCAATAAAGAATGGTCTAAGCAATCTGTTTGTTCTATCCTCCAAGGTATCAGGGTAGGTTCCGTGGAAGAACATAACCAATACAGTTCAAAACTTCCCCAGAGAGTCCAATCCAGTTCCCCAGGAAAGATGGAATTCATATCCCCAAGCAGTAAGCTTATCCCCAGTAAATTCTGGAAGCTTACCACCTCGTAGAGCACGAACGCGTCGTCCGGCTTTATTTAAAGAGTTATTTCCTTAACAGGATATAACTGGGTTATCCTCAGCCAAGAGCCACGGAAAGATCGTCGTCGACACAGTCTTCTTACCCCAGCGAAGTCCATCAATACTTCCAACAACAAGGATATCCTCAGCAAGTTACTATCAACAATCAGCAAGGCATCCCTCTTCCCACAGAGTATTACTTCCCAGCATGGCCGCTAGAGTATCTTTTCTCCCCGCAGAATCCTCCATTCGCCAAGTTTATTCCCCAACGGAGTTATCTTCGCCTATTGGAATTCTTGCAACTATTCTTCAACATCAGCCCAGGAGTGACTTCCCGGCACCCGTCAAGGATTTACTTTCCTAGATAAATATACATTCATAAACATCACATTTTCATACATCATAGCATGCATATGCATCTTACTACACGAATCTCATCAATTTTGAAGACATACAGTTCATGCATCATGATTTTGCATACAATTATGTTTTACCTTTTCAGGAAAAAGATCAATACAAAAATGACTACTATCAACTATTGCAATTCCTTCTAGATATAGTTTCAGATATGATCCAGATATGGTGACGTTCTGATGCTGCTTCCAGATTTCCTTCTAGATATAGTTTCAGATATGACCCAGATATGGTGACGTTCTGATACTGCTTCCAGAATTCCTTCTCGATATAGTTTCAGATATGACCCAGATATGGTGACGTTCTGATACTGCTTCCAGAATTCCTTCTCGATATAGTTTCAGATATGACCCAGATATGGCGACGTTCTGATACTGCTTCCAGATTTCCTTCTAGATATAGTTTCGGATATGATCCAGATATGGTGACGTTCTGATGCTGCTTCCAGATTTCCTTCTAGATATAGTTTCGGATATGACCCAGATATGGTGACGTTCTGATGCTGCTTCCAGATTTCCTTCTAGATGTAGTTTCAGATATGATCCAGATATGGTGACGTTCTGATGTTGCTTCCAGATTTCCTTCTAGATATAGTTTCAGATATGATCCAGATATGGTGACGTTCTGATGCTGCTTCCAGATTTCCTTCTAGATATAGTTTCAGATATGACCCAGAGATGGTGACGTTCTGATACTGCTTCCAGACATCCTTCTAGATATAGTTTCAGATATGACCCAGATATGGTGACGTTCTGATGCTGCTTCCAGATTTCCTTCTAGATATAGTTTCAGATATGATCCAGAGATGGTGACGTTCTGACGCTGCTTCCAGATTTCCTTCCAGATATAGTTTCAGATATGATCCAGATATGGTGACGTTCTGATGCTGCTTCTAGATCTCCTTCCAGATATAGTCCAGATGTAAACCAGATATGGCGACGTTCTGACACTTATTCCAGTTGAAGATATTTCAAGACCTTGTCTGGTTCAGTTAAATCGACCCTAAGATTTTCCTGATGCTTATCCAGTCAAAGGCCTTCTCTGGTTCAGTCAGATCGACCCTAAGATCTCCCTGATGCTTATCCAGTTGAAGATATTTCAAGACCTTGTCCGGTTCAGTTAAATCGACCCTAAGAGTTTCCTGATGCTTATCCAGTCAAAGGCCTTCTCTGGTTCAGTCAGATCGACCCTAAGATCTCCCTGATGCTTATCCAGTTGAAGACATTTCAAGACCTTGTCCGGTTCAGTTAAATCAATCCTAAGATTTTCCTGATGCTTATCCAGTCAAAGGCCTTCTCTGGTTCAGTCAGATCGACCCTAAGATCTCCCTGATTCTTATCCAGTTGAAGATATTCCAAGACCTTGTCCGGTTCAGTTAAATCGACCCTAAGATTTTCCTGATGCTTATCCAATCAAAGGCCTTCTCTGGTTCAGTCAGATCGACCCTAAGATCTCCCTGATGCTTATCCAGTTGAAGATATTCCAAGACCTTGTCCGGTTCAGTTAAATCGACCCTAAGATTTTCCTGATGCTTATCCAGTCAAAGGCCTTTTCTGGTTCAGTCAGATCGACCCTAAGATCTCCCTGATGCTTATCCAGTTGAAGATATTCCAAGACCTTGTCCGGTTCAGTTAAATCGACCCTAAGATTTTCCTGATTCTTATCCAGTCAAAAACCTTCTCTGGTTCAGTCAGATCGACCCTAAGATCTCCCTGATGCTTATCCAGTTGAAGATATTTCAAGACCTAGACCGGTTCAGTTAAATCGACCCTAAGATTTTCCTGATGCTTATCCAGTCAAAGGCCTTCTCTGGTTCAGTCAGATCGACCCTAAGATCTCCCTGATTCTTATTCCAGTAGAAGACACCCAAGATTTTTTCTCAACGAGCGTTGTTGAAATTAAAGTCGCCCAAGGTTCTCTTACCATTCATGCTAAGGTAGTAACCATCCCTGGTTCTTTCATCGCCGTTTGAAGCTCCAGACTCAGCTCCTGTAACCAGTCAGGACACATCTATACCAGGCATCTAAAAATCAGTTCCTGCAACGTGTCAGGTACTCATTTTCTGTTTTGCAGGTATACAGGTTCTCGCCAAGGAATCTCTTACGCAATCAAACATCCAGATGGCATCTATAAGCCCATTCCACCATCACTGCCACTATGTGAGCGCAAATTTCTGGGCACTCTAGTGTCCAATCATCTTCTACCCTCGGATTACGAAAGGCACGTCAGCCAATCTACATCCTCAGGTCTAAGAAGATTGAACAGGGGCAACTGTTGCACCCCAAAATTTGCCCTCCCATATTCTTCAAGAAATTGCCAAGCCAAGTCACAAAATTCCCCAAGGGTTGCACAGCTCAACAGTCTCCCATACAGTCAAAACTAGGGTTTGGGTTCTGATCAAGGGAAGGAAGCTTTCAAAGGCCCAATCAAGTCTCATATGCTTACAAAGATGGTCAAGTATCCCCATATCAAGTTTCAGGGCATTCAGCTCAAAATTGCACAGTAAAAACCCTAAATTGCACTACAGTCAACTGTAGGGGCAAAATGGTCATTTGGCGGTCAAAAGTTCAAATTTTTGGTCAACATATCATTTTGAAGCCACAAACATCATTTGATCAATGCTTGATCATGATTCTCAAAATTTGGCTCAGAAATCATCAAAGATGCAAAAGTTGCTATATTTGGACAGTTGAAAAAGTCAACTGAAATTGACCAAGGCATAACTTTCACATGGATTATCAGAAAAATTCCATCCAAAGCTCATTTTGAAGAGAAAGACATTTCCTACAACTCATCTTCATACTTCAAGTCCAAGAAATGCTCTCACAAAAAGTTATCAATTTCAACATTATAGGTCATTTTCAAAAGTCAACAAAAAGGGACTTTAAGTCAAAGGCCATAACTTGAGATTGGAAAATCAAAATGACATGGGACCAAAGGCATTGGTTAAAGGACTCAAAGACCTTTCCAAAATGTCCAAGAACATGAGAAAAGCTTAAAAATTGAGCAAGTTATGCATTGGAGAAGTTGGGAAATTTTTGTGAAATGGCAAAAGTCAACTATCCTTGAAACTTCAATTTTTGACAAAAGGGCCCACTTTCTTCCATTTGATTCAGCCTTGTCATGCCACACACGTGTCCCATGATTAATTTCAAGATCAAACATTGATTTTTCTATTTTATTTAATTTTTGATAATTTAATTCATTTTAAATCTTTAAAAATTCAAATAAAATTTAAAAGTCAATGGAATAGTGTCATTTGAATTGGAATAGCTTCCATATATCATGTGCCATCTCACAAACTCATGCTAGGGTTAGATTGTACACCAAGTCTTGGTTTTGCTTAAAAAAAGGAAAGTTGGTTAATGGT
Source organism: Vicia faba (assembly GCA_948472305.1). Lineage (NCBI taxonomy): Eukaryota > Viridiplantae > Streptophyta > Magnoliopsida > Fabales > Fabaceae > Vicia > Vicia faba. Next base: position 19,566,364 of record OX451737.1, read on the forward strand.
GAAAAACCTAGGACTAGTTCTCTCATGGGCATGGATCAAGGCCAGCTAATGACCTAATTCCCTTCCCTCATAAGTGCTGAGTCAAAACCTAATGCCAACACACTAAATGCTGCGCTCAAAAGCTCATTAAAAACTTGGAATTTTGACTTGAAAACGAAAATCTGAAATCAATGTTCTAGGGCGATTGAAGGCACAAAACCTATTCCAAAAGCTTCCTTGACAATTCCTGAACGTATTCCAATCCCTAACATCAACTCAAGCCCCAGGAATTGGTATATAGAACCTTCCCTGTACAGCAAAAAAGTGATGATCGTGTTTTCAGTTTTAGACATCCTCATTGCATTTTAATTATATATTCTTGTTCCTTGTGATGTTTTAAAGCTAACCCTTATGTTTAATTTGATTATCATGCTGTATATGAGGTTTTGCCATGCGCGATTTCTAGGTTTTTTCAGAGCTTAAATTTAGGGCTTCTTAAAAGAGGAAAAATTGGACATCCCCAGTACCACCATTCAAACCAGAGAGCTTGGACGAAGAAGATGCAATAGTCGCACTGAATTTATGTTTAGAGATGAGCTAATCGTTATTTTCTCAAAACACCTCTAAACCCACGTTTGCAAAACCGTTGCCCAATGTTTTACATTTCAGGGCAGGTGGAGAAGATGACTGCATGTCACGCGTTGATTGGCACGTTTAAAACTCGCGCGCATTTTCCAGCCTTCATCCACTTTTGTGTTATATTGTTTATTTGATAAAATATATTAAATGTGATTAAAGTGGTTCAGTGGCAGGTGGAAGCGCTTGCAATGCTCATGACCTGGGTTCGAGTCCCAGGTCTGAATAATTTCAATATTATTTTTCTATGTTAATTCCCATGCAGGCACAACATTGAGGCACACCATATTCCTTCATCATCTAGCCCTCCACGTATCCAAGCAAATTCACATCAAAAGCTAAGATTGGAAGCACACCATGGACGTAGGTCAACATGGCTGTAGGTTGTTCAAAAAGTCAAACGGACTCAAAGCTCATTGGGCCAGCACTCCAGGATTACACCTCCATATTGGGGACCTCCACCCCCCTTGGTTTGCAAGTTTTTATTATTCTTATATTTTGTTTTTAATTATTATTTCATTTGTTTTATTGTTAATTTAATTTATTATTTTTACAAAATATAAAAAAACATCATAAAAAAAATCAGAAAAGACAAAAATGTGATAAATAATTTTTATTTTAATTATTTCCTTATACATAAATTAGCATATAAATAAATTCAATTTAAATTAGGGTTTGCAATATTAGTTCTTTTTTTCCATAAAAAAAATCCAAAAATATAGCATTAGGTTTAATAACTTTTTATTCCTTTTAATTTTTCTTTTTTTTTGCCATAATATTAGTGATTTATTTATTTTCATAATTAAACTTGTAAACTAATTAGGGTTGCATTTAGGTTAAACTTAATACTTTCATAATAAACTTAAAAATAATTAGAACTAGGTTTAACATTTCATTTTGGTTTTTAATTAATTCTTTTTTTTATTAAATCTCAAAAAACACAAAAATACTAAAAAACATTTTCTTTTAATTCTTAATTTTAATTCCTTATTAATAATATTTTGCAAAAGGGTCCAACGCCCTCGTTCGTAATTTATTTTATTCGCACATTTGTTTTATTTCGCTTAATTCATTATGTATCTCTCCCGAAGCATTGTAACTTAAACTTCTCGCACTTTTATTTCTTTTGTTTTATTTACTTTCCGTCAAATCGGGTCCGGTTTAATTTTGGCGATGTGGACCCGCGCCATTTGTAATAGTTTAGATTTATTTTCCCGCAAATATTAACTGTTAAATAAGCATGCAAGAATGAATGGATAAAATAAAATCAAGCGTAGATCACCTATACCACGAACAAGACAAAATATCTGAAAACGACACACGAAGCACACACCACCCCTAGGGTACGCCTCACTGTTGCCTTGCCTCGAAAGGTGATCGTCGAGTAGAGGATGTCTTAGTAAGTCCTCATGATCCAGGAACCTGGCATGAGGGTAGCTTCTAAGGTGTCTTCCCATTGCTCTGGTGATCACCATGTCCCTACCAACGAATTGACCTGAACACCTCCAACGGTGGTGCTACCTACCTCTCAATGGTGGGATGGCATTACTTTAAAGGACTTTTACACAGACGAATTCCTTAGGGTAGGTAGGTTCTCAAGGATACTTGCTCTCTTCAAAACAAACTGAAATCTTTTCACACCAACACTTTTCAAAAGCTTTCAAAGCAAATTTTTCAAACACTCTGACGTACGAGTCGAACTGAAAATTTTCAAAGAAACTTTTAAAACCCACAATTGAAAAGCAAGCAACCATTTTTGAAAACACATTGAGCAAGTATCTAAGAGCCCATGGATAACCATGGATAGAAAGGGTGCTAACACCTTCCCTTTCTATAATCTACCTCCCGAACCGAGAGCAATCTCTATAAGGAATTTTTCTGTGCTTTTGTCCTTTCCATTTGGAGAAAATAAAAGACGGTGGCGACTCTTGCTTACCGCGACATTTCGCGAACTAGCGTTAAACAGTCAGTTCCAGATCCACCGACCACAGTGACGACCTTCCTCACCCCGCCAATGCAGACATAGTAAAAAGATACTACGCATGATAAAGGGCCTGCTAGGTTGACACACCTAGACAAAAATAAGGGCTTCCCGGCGAACCAAAAGGGTTTGGGCAAAAATAAGGGATGAAATGCAAAAAAATCTGTACACCCGGCAAGTCGAAAACCTGAAAGGGCGGCTTGGGCAAAAATGGGTATCCCGGTGGACTGAAAACCCGAAAGGGCGGTGTGATCGGTGGATCTGGAACTGACTGTTTAACGCTGGTTCGCGAAATGTCGCGGAAGCAAGAGTCGCCACCGTCTTTTATTTTCTCCAAATGGAAAGGACAAAAGCACAGAAAAATTCCTTATAGAGATTGCTCTCGGTTCGGGAGGTAGATTATAGAAAGGGAAGGTGTTAGCACCCTTTCTATCCATGGTTATCCATGGGCTCTTAGATACTTGCTCATTTGTGTTTTCAAAATGGTTTGTTTGCTTTTCAATGTGGGTTTTAAAAAGTTTCTTTGAAAATTCCAGTTCGACTCTTGTATCAGTCCTCAAGAGTGTTTGAAAAATTGCTTTCGAAAGCTTTTTGAAAAGGTGTCGGTGTGAAAAGTATTTTTGAATTTGTTTTGAAATTTAGAGCAAGTATCTACGAGAACCTACCTACCCTAAGGAATTCGTCTGTGTAAATGTCCTTTAAAGTAGTGCCATCCCACCATTGAGAGGTAGGTAGCACCACCGTTGGAGGTGTTCGGGTCAATTCGAGGTTCGGGACATGGTGATCACCAGAGCAATGGGAAGACACCTTAGAAGCTACCCTCATGCCAGGTTCCCGGATCATGAGGACTTACTAAGACATCCTCTACTCGACGATCATCTTTCGAGGCAAGGCAACAGTGAGACGTACCCTAGGGGTAGTGTGTGATTTGTGTGTCGTTTTCATTTATTTTTGTCTTTTGTCAAAGTGATCTATGCGTTTGTTTTTATTTTTTTGTCATTCATTCTTGCATGCATTTTATTAGCAGTTAAAAAGTGCGGAAAGATAAAATTCCTAAACTATTACAAAGGCGGGGGTCCACATCGCCAAATTAAACCAGGACCCGATTTGACATAAAATAAAGAAATAAAATGCGGGAAATATAAAATATCCGAGTTACATGGCTTGAGCAATTACATAATATTTGAAAGAAAATAAATGTGCGAAAGAAATAAAAATAGAACGTTCGGGGGCGTTGGACCCTTTAAAGAAATTAAATGAAATTAAAAATTAATTAATTATTTATTGAAATAAAAGAAGTGTTTTTTAGGTATTTTTTTGTATTTATGAAATAAGAAAATTAAAATTAAAATTAAAAGAAACCCTAATTCTAAGTTATTTTTAATTATTTGAGAAAAATGTTAAAGTTTAACTTAATTTACTAAAGAATTTATGTACATGTTTATTTACAAAATAAATTAGTAATTAATAATAATAATAATGATGAGAAAATTATTTATTAAAAAAAATGATGAAAAAGTTAAAAACCCTAATTTCTACATATTTAATTTATTAAGAAAAATATTGAAGTTTTGAAACCTAAATTAATCTAATTAATTGTTTAAAGTTTATTTACAAAAATAATAATAGTAAAATTAATATTAATAAAATAAACATTTTTTTGATTTTTTTGTATTTTATATTTATTATGAAAATTATTTTATGGAATTAAAAGAAAACAATTAAAAAACAATTAAAAGAATAAAAAGGAAAAACAAATAAAAATTAAAAATTGAGCAAACCATAGGGGGTGTCTGGCCCAAGGGGAGGTTTTTTGAAGTATTGATTCCTGAGTACCGTGGTCTGTATTCTTTGGCCATTGGATTGAGTTTCATGCATAAGTCGTTCTACTTTGGCCATTTGGCTTTTGGCTTTTGGCTTTTGGCCATTTGTGTTCTGGCTTCAACGTTCCTTTAATGTCTGGCTTAATGTCTGCCTCGCCATGTATTGGTGTCATGCATAAGTTTTTCTAGTCTGACCATTTGGCTTTTGGCTTTTGGCCATTTGACTTTTGGCCTCAACGTTCCTTAATGAACATGCCTGGGATCCTGTCTAAATCTGCAGTGTTGAATCTCACAAACACATCAAATAAAATCATAAAATGCAAATAAAGCCAATATATGAAGAAATTTAATGTTTAGGCACAATATGGCATGTATGAATGATTATACCCTTTTGATCATGGAGATCAAATCAACCTTACCCTTACTGGAAAAGTAGTGACATGAATGCTTTTATGCCCTTTGGATCATGGAGACCAAGCCAGCCTTACCCTTACTGAAGAAGTAATAAGATGTTGGTTTGTAACTGAGATGGCTTTGTTTGTAGTGAGAGAGAGATTTGTAATAAGGATTTCAAGGTTTTAGGGTTCTTGAAAGAGTTTGATATTCGAACAGTGTTGTGGCAAGGTTTTTTTTCTCTTTTTTCTCCTTCTTTTTTCTTTTTTTTCTCCCCCCTGGTTTGTGTGACAAGAAGGTGATTATATAGTGGAAATTAGGGTAAAGAAAATGGGATTTGAATGTGCAATTGGGCCTCCAATATTCACTTGAATTCGTCACTTTCCAGGCTAAATCGCAGGGACTTAAGTGCATTTTTTGAAGTTGAAATGTGAAAACAAAATGTAGCCGACATCGAGAACTAACTCCTGTCCGAAAATCGACTCAATCGGATAAACGGTGAATTAGTTATGAATTTTTGAAGTTTCAGCTCAGACAAACTTATTTTGGGCTCCAGTGTCGACTCTGACACGTTCTTCAATAAAAAACTGGTATTGATCGGTGCATAATCCGGTCTCGACTTTTGAAGCAAAGTTGTAAATCTACGAGTCAGGGACCTTGTGTAAAAATATGAGCCCAATCCGATAAAAATTGACCGAGTTATGAATTTTCGAAGTTTCGGCCCAGATGAAATAATATTCAGCATTCAGGATTTTCAGCGTGTCACGCACTCTGAGCAAAAAACGAAGGCCTTTTGAATACCGTTTGAACTTAATACCTTCTGTGAAAATGTAGCCAACTCAATTTGTGAAATTTTGGCGCCAGAACCAGCTCGATACGATGAAAATCGACCAAGTTATGATTTTTTGAACATGACGCAAATAAACTTCTGTCACAAATTTTCTGCACGAAAATACTTGATAAATCCACATTTTTGAAGACCTTCTGATCGAAATTGGCTTCCAGTCGTGAGAGATGAAAACGTAGACAATGTCAAGACGGAATTTTGGCCACCGGAACGGGTTCAAAACGAGCCACGATCTTCAAGTTATGAATTTTTTAGCGCGTAAAAACTGCACTTTCAGCACAATTTTTCACTATATTTCTTCAAGAAAACTCACACATTCGGATACCTTCTTTAAAGAATTGACTCTTGAGCCGAACCTGAATTTGAGAATATGTTATCAGAGATATCTTGGCGAAAGAATACCTGAATATGACGCGCCAGGTTGGACTTGTGAATTTTTCTTGAAATGTTTTTTTTGAGAAATATGGGAGGGCAAATTTTGGGGTACAACAGTTGCCCCTGTTCAATCTTCTTAAACCTGAGGATGCAGATTGGCTGACGTGCCTTTCGTAATCCGAGGGTGGAAGATGATTGAACACTAGAGTGCCCAGAAATTTGCGCTCACATAGTAGCAGTGAGATGATGGAATGGGCTTATAGATGCCATTTAGAGGTTGGTGAATAGGATGATGGGCTTATAGATGCCATCTGGATGTTGATCGCGTAAGAGATTCCTTAGCGAGAACCTACATACCTGCAAAAGAAAAATGAGTACCTGACATGTTGCAGGAGCTGTTTTCAGATGCTTGGTATAGATATGTCCTGACTGGTTACAGGAGCTGGGTCTGGAGCTTCACAAGATGATGAATAAACCAGGGATGGTTACTACCTTAGCATGAACAGTAAGAGAACCTTGGGCGACTTTAACTTCAACAACGCTCGTTGAGAAAATCTTAGTGGGAATTACCATCTTTGCAGTATCAGGAAGATAACCATAGGCAATTATAATCTGAAAGGGAATTGTCACCTCACTCACCGTCGGAGAGGGAACCATACGAGATTATCACCTCACTCACCGTCGGAGAGGGAAACATCTGAAAAGGACTTACCACCTCACTCACCGTCGGAGAGGGAACCATAGGAGACTATCACCTCACTCACCGTCGGAGAGGGAAACATCTGAAAAGGACTTACCACCTCACTCACCGTCGGAGAGGGAACCATAGGAGATTATCACCTCACTCACCGTCGGAGAGGGAAACATATGAAAAGGACTTACCACCTCACTCACCGTCGGAGAGGGAACCATAGGAGATTATCACCTCACTCACCGTCGGAGAGGGAAACATCTGAAAAGGAATTACCACCTCACTCACCGTCGGAGAGGGGACCATAGGAGACTATCACCTCACACTCATCGTCGGAGAGGGAAACATCTGAAAAGGACTTACCACCTCACTCACCGTCGGAGAGGGAACCATAGGAGACTATCACCTCACACTCATCGTCGGAGAGGGAAACATCTGAAAAGGAATTACCACCTCACTCACCGTCGGAGAGGGGACCATAGGAGACTATCACCTCACACTCATCGTCGGAGAGGGAAACATCTGAAAAGGACTTACCACCTCACTCACCGTCGGAGAGGGAACCATAGGAGACTATCACCTCACACTCATCGTCGGAGAGGGAAACATCTGAAAAGGAATTACCACCTCACTCACCGTCGGAGAGGGGACCATAGGAGACTATTACCTCACACTCATCGTCGGAGAGGGAACCAATAGGAATTTATAATTTGGGATAATTTCTACTGAGTCTTTATCAGAAAAATCTGTTGGGAGTCGATTTAGCTGGACTAGAGAAGGCCTGGGACTGGATAAGAAATCTTTGGAGTCGATTAACTGAACCGGTCTAGGCCGTGAAATATGATTGAGAATTTCCATCGCATCCTTCCTGAAAGGTAAATGTCAGTCATATGCAATGCATGATATGGACCAAGCAATGATGTTCTCACCATAAATGAGATTCGTATGATATGATGCGTCTATGCATGCTATAATGATGTATGTGATGTTTTATGAATGTTTTTCGTCTAGGAAAGTAAATCCTTGACGGGTGCCGGGAAGTCATTCCTGGGCTGATGTTGGAGAATAGATTTTTGCTTCCGCTGGGGATGATAACTGCAAGAGTACCGGTAGGAGAAGATGACTCCGTTGCGTAATAAACTTGGCAAATGGAAGATTCTGCAGGGAGAAAAAGACACTCTAGCAACCATGCTGGGAAGCAATACTTTGTGGGAAGAGGGATGCCTTGCTGAATATTTTGCTGGGGATACCCTTGTTGTGCTGGAAGTGTTGATAGACTTCGCTGGGGATAAGGAGACTTTGTCGACGACGCTCTTTCCGTGGCTTTTGGCTGAGGATAACCCAGTTATATCCTATTAAGGAAATAACTCTTTAAATAAAGCCGGACGACGCGTTCGTGCTCTTGCGTGGATAAGCTTCCAGAATTTACTGAGGATAAGCTTACTGCTGGGGAAATGATTCCAACTTTCCTGGGGAACTAGATTGGACTCTCTTGGGGAAGTTTTGAGATGCATCGGGGAATTGATTCCTTTGAATGTTGATATACCGCCGGGGAACAATCTTTAGACCAAGACTGTCGGGGATGCTTGTTAAGAATATATGCTGCTGGGGAATGTTTGAGATCGGCTGGAGGATACTCAACTTCCTTGAGATTTGATAACTCTGCTTGGAGAAGAATGCACTGACTGCTGACTTACTCTCTGGGGAATTAAGATGCCAGGTTATGTTCTTTAGCTGAACCTACCTTGGTACCCTGGAGGACAGAACAATTAGGTTGCTTAGACCACCTATTATTGCCCCTGTTTCTGATGTGGGAGAGGAAGACCTGTGAGGTGCTGATAGTTGTTGATGGACAAACCTTCTTCTGGTAGGCGAGTGATGAGATGATAGGACATAGTCGTACGCTTTAATCCCTAACTTTTGCCTGGACCGCCCTTTCGGGTTTTCAGTCCACCGGGATACCCATTTTTGCCCAAGCCGCCTTTTCAGGTTTTCGACTTGCCGGGTGTACAGATTTTTTCATTTTCATCCCTTATTTTTGCCCGAACCCTTTTGGTTCGCCGGGAAGCCCTTATTTTTGCCTAGGTATGTCAACCTAGCGGGTCTTTGATTTTGCGTAGTATTTTTTCGACTATGTCCGTGTTCTCAGAATGTAGGGAGTTGCCCCTGTCAGAAGTGCTTTGTCATGCCACCAGAAGGTATTTGATCAGGCAAGATTTGTTGCTGGAATGTCCCAAGTGACTCAGGCGGAGATTTGCCCCAGACTATTTGGCCTTTGAGAGATTCTCCAAATCTTGATTGGATTGCCCCAGATAATGGACCATGGTCACGCCTGCCCCTTGATTGGAGGTACTTCTGTTCATTAGGCATTCGTCGTGCGAACTTCTATGCTGTTCAAACAAAAAGTCATATGCAAACAAAGTTATGTAAAAAATGCAAAGCTTATGTCTGTCTTGAAGATTTTGAAAATGCATTCTTTTTCCCGTAAAACAAGTGATTGTTTGTAAAACGTGATGTCAACTCGTTATTTTATTGCGAGCCTTAAGGAGTCAGGATACCTTTCGTAACAGTATGCTTTCGAACTAACCCATGCTTCAGCTAGGACTTTTAAGGGTTGTAGCATGGCCTGGTTCTCGGTTTAAGAAACAAAGGGTAAAGGCTCAAATTTTATTTGCACCCACCCGCTCTTCGTGATGTTCTCCAAACCTAAACTCAGTTGATCATACGTTAGACCTTGTTTGAGTCTTTGCTCTGATTTTTCGGTGATGGTTCAGATATTGATGATTTATTTGGAACAGGCAGTCATTTTGTTGAGGGTTTATAAGACCTCTTTCTTTTTGCTTTTGTTATCCCTGTTTTTTTTTTTGCCTGAGCTGTTTCCTTTTTTAGAATTACAGTCAGCGGGATGCCCCAGTTTGGTAAGTCTCCTTCATTGGTTTTGACTTTTTGGGCTTTTCATTTATGATTTTTTTTTTGATAATGACTGCCCGTTCTTATCGATTGTTCGGAACCATCACTGTCTTTTGTTTTTGGAAAAACTCATTTGGTGCCATTCATTGTACACTTGGATCAACTGAGAAGACTACCCTGCCCCGGGTTATGATTAAGGGTTTCAATTTTCGAAAATAAAAACTCCTACTTCTTTGGCTCAGAGGGGTTGACGAGGGATTATCTTACTTATAACTCCAGTGTTTAGGATTTGAAACAATGCCTGTACCTCATCAGCGGGGTCTGTTCAAAAGCATACTGTAAAGATTGCGGTATCGTTTTCGTCATCCTCCCTCAAGATGCTTAGAATTATTATTTAAGAGTTGATCATCAGAAAAAAATAAATAAATAAATAAATAAATAAATAATTTGCATTTAGTGAATACGAATATATTGTTTTAGAACAGACATATGTGATGCATTAATGAAATAACAATGTTTAACATGAGTAGATGTTTGAACAAAAGAGAATTGCAACTTGAACATTCGAATGAACAAAACTTTCTCAATCCTAGCCATGTTTTGGCAAGGGAGCAGTGATCACGTGGGGAGTCTTGGGTACTTTAAACTGAATCTCTCCAGCGTCGATCATGTCTTGGATCTTATTTTTCAAGCTCCAACAATCATCTGCAGTATGCCCCGGGCTGTCAGAGTGATAAGCGCAGCGGGCGTTGGGGTTATACTTCGGTGACGTTGTATTTTGGTTCTTCGGAGCTTCTTTTAGAGTTACCAGCTTGGTCTCCAGCAACTGTGGCAATATCTGGGATAAGGTCATGCTGAGCCGAGTGAACTGCCTTCTCTCGCTCTTTTGTTGGTTGTGATGTTGAATTTGTGACACTGGAGCCATTTGAGGAGCTCTCCCCTTACCTCCTTGTCTCAAAGGTGGTTGAACGATGACTGGCTTTTTACCCTTAGACTTTTGCCCCAGTCGATTACCCTGAAGCAGTTGGTTGACGAGAAACCAGAGCTCATCTTGTCTTTGAACTAGGCCTTGAATGATAGTCATCTGCCCCAGCATCTGGGCTTTCATTATATCCACTTCAGCTTGCAGATGTTTCAGCCGTTCATCCTCAGCACTGTTCCTGACTAGAGTCTCCATGAGAAGTGTCCTTAGCTCCTCCTGCCCCTTGGATAGATTCAGGAGGATTTCCCCGAACCGAGTCTCTTGAGCAAAAAGGTCCTGGTTATCTGGTTGGAAGGCCATTGCTGAAATAAACAGCGAGAAAGGTAAGTGACCTGCAACAAAGGTACCTGTTATGTAATGATGTGTATGACATGCATGCAATGTTTTCAAGGACCTCGCGGGGTAAACAAGAAAATTGTTAGAGCTTGGATCCTGGTAACTTGATTGAAGGTGCTTCATGTTGTAGAGAGTCCTTCTTCAAAGGGTCAAAGGCTTACCATATCCAGTGGGTCATAGCCCCTGACATCCTTGGCTAGGGCAATCTTCTTCCAGTGTCAAAGCTCACCATATCAAGTGGGTCATAGCCCCTGACAACTTTGGCTAGAGGAAAATAAATCCTCTTTGCCCCTTGCTAGATGTTTGATTCATCATGACCTGCATCACAAGCCCTTGAGACCCTTGAAATGGGTTAAGATGTATGCAATGGTATGATGTCATGATGCATGGGGTAATATGAATAAACCCTGTTATGAGCCCTTATTAAGGACTATAAACAGAAACCTGCAAGAAACTCAAGTAAAACCTGTCATGAGTCCCAGTTAAGGACTAAAAAACAAAACCTGCAAGAAACTCGGTAAACCCTGTTATGAGCCCTAATTAAGGATTGCAAACCAAAACCTGTAAGAAACTTAGTATACCCTGTTATGAGTCCCGATTAAGGACTATAAACAAAACCTGCAAGTAGTTCAAGTGTCAGACAACAAGCATGCAAATAGTCAAGTACGAAGGCACACAAGTCACACAAGAGAAACCCTTAGAGTTTAGGCCAGCATGGGGTCTGGGTATTACCCTCTTGAAGTTGGTGGGCTCAACCTGTCCTATTAGAAGTAACCGGGTTCTAAGGGTCCCAATATCACTGGATTGCTTTCATTGTTCATCGTTTCGATTTAGCCACTAAACTGGCGACCGAAATATTCCAGGAAAGCAACCCTCAATTGAGTGTAGTATCGAGTATCAACCAACCTCGGACTGCACCAAAGTCAGTTATCTCACTACCCTAAAGAGGCCAAGATAGTTCAATTAAGGTTCCTAAGGTCTGTTGATGCTTCACGACACCACGCGGAGGCCCCGTACTCTCCTTGACTGAACTCAAGGGTTACCGGTACACACCAAAGTGCCACATCAACGTAGCAGACTGTTTCAACCATGTCGGTATACCCCGCACAGTTCCCTCACAGCCTTGTTGCTACTTTCTAAGAAGGTATCCCCCAGATCCGGGTTAGGATCTATAGAACTCCCAAGCAACCCACAATTTAAAGCACACAAATCAATACAATTGAAAACACAGTTATGACCTAGCCCTAAGGTACACCTCACTTTAAGATTATCCCCAGCAGAGTCGCCAGTTCTGTGATCGGTGGATCTGGAACTGACTGTTTAACGCTGGTTCGCGAAATGTCGCGGAAGCAAGAGTCGCCACCGTCTTTTATTTTCTCCAAATGGAAAGGACAAAAGCACAGAAAAATTCCTTATAGAGATTTCTCTCGGTTCGGGAGGTAGATTATAGAAAGGGAAGGTGTTAGCACCCTTTCTATCCATGGTTATCCATGGGCTCTTAGATACTTGCTCATTTGTGTTTTCAAAATGGTTTGTTTGCTTTTCAATGTGGGTTTTAAAAAGTTTCTTTGAAAATTCCAGTTCGACTCTTGTATCAGTCCTCAAGAGTGTTTGAAAAATTGCTTTCGAAAGCTTTTTGAAAAGGTGTCGGTGTGAAAAGTATTTTTGAATTTATTTTGAAATTTAGAGCAAGTATCTACGAGAACCTACCTACCCTAAGGAATTCGTCTGTGTAAATGTCCTTTAAAGTAGTGCCATCCCACCATTGAGAGGTAGGTAGCACCACCGTTGGAGGTGTTCGGGTCAATTCGAGGTTCGGGACATGGTGATCACCAGAGCAATGGGAAGACACCTTAGAAGCTACCCTCATGCCAGGTTCCCGGATCATGAGGACTTACTAAGACATCCTCTACTCGACGATCATCTTTCGAGGCAAGGCAACAGTGAGACGTACCCTAGGGGTGGTGTGTGATTTGTGTGTCGTTTTCATTTATTTTTGTCTTTTGTCAAAGTGATCTATGCGTTTGTTTTTATTTTTTTGTCATTCATTCTTGCATGCATTTTATTAGCAGTTAAAAAGTGCGGAAAGATGAAATTCTTAAACTATTACAAAGGCGCGGGTCCACATCGCCAAATTAAACCAGGACCCGATTTGACATAAAATAAAGAAATAAAATGCGGGAAATATAAAATGTCCGAGTTACATGGCTTGAGCAATTAGATAATATTTGAAAGAAAATAAATGTGCGAAAGAAATAAAAATAGAACGTTCGGGGGCGTTGGACCCTTTAAAGAAATTAAATGAAATTAAAAATTAATTAATTATTTATTGAAATAAAAGAAGTGTTTTTTAGGTTTTTTTTTGTATTTATGAAATAAGAAAATTAAAATTAAAATTAAAAGAAACCCTAATTCTAAGTTATTTTTAATTATTTGAGAAAAATGTTAAAGTTTAACTTAATTTACTAAAGAATTTATGTACATGTTTATTTACAAAATAAATTAGTAATTAATAATAATAATAATGATGAGAAAATTATTTATTAAAAAAAATGATGAAAAAGTTAAAAACCCTAATTTCTACATATTTAATTTATTAAGAAAAATATTGAAGTTTTGAAACCTAAATTAATCTAATTAATTGTTTAAAGTTTATTTACAAAAATAATAATAGTAAAATTAATATTAATAAAATAAACATTTTTTTGATTTTTTTGTATTTTATATTTATTATGAAAATTATTTTATGGAATTAAAAGAAAACAATTAAAAAACAATTAAAAGAATAAAAAGGAAAAACAAATAAAAATTAAAAATTGAGCAAACCATAGGGGGTGTCTGGCCCAAGGGGAGGTTTTTTGAAGTATTGACTCCTGAGTACCGTGATCTGCATTCTTTGGCCATTGGATTGAGTTTCATGCATAAGTCGTTCTACTTTGGCCATTTGGCTTTTGGCTTTTGGCTTTTGGCCATTTGTGTTCTGGCTTCAACGTTCCTTTAATGTCTGGCTTAATGTCTGCCTCGCCATGTATTGGTGTCATGCATAAGTTTTTCTAGTCTGACCATTTGGCTTTTGGCTTTTGGCCATTTGGCTTTTGGCCTCAACGTTCCTTAATGAACATGCCTGGGATCCTGTCTAAATCTGCAGTGTTGAATCTCACAAACACATCAAATAAAATCATAAAATGCAAATAAAGCCAATATATGAAGAAATTTAATATTTAGGCACAATATGGCATGTATGAATGATTATACCCTTTTGATCATGGAGATCAAATCAACCTTACCCTTACTGGAAAAGTAGTGACATGAATGCTTTTATGCCCTTTGGATCATGGAGACCAAGCCAGCCTTACCCTTACTGAAGAAGTAATAAGATGTTGGTTTGTAACTGAGATGGCTTTGTTTGTAGTGAGAGAGGGATTTGTAATAAGGATTTCAAGGTTTTAGGGTTCTTGAAAGAGTTTGATATTCCAACAGTGTTGTGGCAAGGTTTTTTTTCTCTTTTTTTTTCCTTCTTTTTTCTTTTTTTTCTCCCCCCTGGTTTGTGTGACAAGAAGGTGATTATATAGTAGAAATTAGGGTAAAGAAAATGGGCTTTGAATGTGCAATTGGGCCTCCAATATTCACTTGAATTCGTCACTTTCCAGGCTAAATCGCAGGGACTTAAGTGCATTTTTTGAAGTTGAAATGTGAAAACAAAATGTAGCCGACATCGAGAACTAACTCATGTCCGAAAATCGACTCAATCGGATAAAAGGTGAATTAGTTATGAATTTTTGAAGTTTCAGCTCAGACAAACTTATTTTGGGCTCCAGTGTCGACTCTGACACGTTCTTCAATAAAAAACTGGTATTGATCGGTGCATAATCCGGTCTCGACTTTTGAAGAAAAGTTGTAGATCTACGAGTCAGGGACCTTGTGTAAAAATATGAGCCCAATCCGATAAAAATTGACCGAGTTATGAATTTTCGAAGTTTCGGCCCAGATGAAATAATATTCAGCATTCAGGATTTTCAGCGTGTCACGCACTCTGAGCAAAAAACGAAGGCCTTTTGAATACCGTTTGAACTCAATACCTTCTGTGAAAATGTAGCCAACTCAATTTGTGAAATTTTGGCGCCAGAACCAGCTCGATACGATGAAAATCGACCAAGTTATGATTTTTTGAACATGACGCAAATAAACTTCTGTCACAAATTTTCTGCACGAAAATACTTGATAAATCCACATTTTTGAAGACCTTCTGATCGAAATTGGCTTCCAGTCGTGAGAGATGAAAACGTAGACAATGTCAAGACGGAATTTTGGCCACCGGAACGGGTTCAAAACGAGCCACGATCTTTAAGTTATGAATTTTTTAGCGCGTAAAAACTGCACTTTCAGCACAATTTTTCACTATATTTCTTCAAGAAAACTCACACATTCGGATACCTTCTTTAAAGAATTGACTCTTGAGCCGAACCTGAATTTGAGAATATGTTATCAGAGATATCTTGGCGAAAGAATACCTGAATATGACGCGCCAGGTTGGACTTGTGAATTTTTCTTGAAATGTTTTTTTTTGAGAAATATGGGAGGGCAAATTTTGGGGAACAACAGGCGGTCCAGGCAAAAATTAGGGATATGCGTAATACTATGTCTCATTGGATCACCTGGCATCTAGAATTCGGTATCAACTATCAGGTTCATACGGCACCAATCAAGCAGCTTCATCTTCAACTAAGCAGCCAAGTGATGAGACGCTTGAAGACATAAAGGCGATAGCAGAGTTGGAACCCAGTGGGATTATTTTCACATAGCTGTTTTGTTTCCTTTTCACAAAATTGTATAAACTCTATGTTGTTCGGCGGCGTTCTCTTACTAGGACGTCAGCCTCTTGTACATAAACGCCTATTTACAGGCAAATTTCAAGATCAATATAAATTCACTTTTCAGACGAATTGCCATTTGTTTTTCCTTTATCTGTTTTGTCTTGCGAAGAACGTCCAATGTTCATTTTTGATATATGCATTTGACACTAATTGCTAATCATAAATATTTGCATGCGAAACAAAGGACTAATTACGGGTGATATCAGAAACAGGGGCAATAATGAGTTGTCTAAGCGATCTAGTTGCTCTGTCCACCAAGGTGCCAAGGTAGGTTCAGCTGAAGAACGTAACCAGAATACCTTCACTCCCCGCAGGGTAAGACCAGAATCAACAATACTCCCCCAAGCAGAGTTGGTCTCCCATCAGCCCCGAAAAGGCACAGTATCTCCAGCAAGTCAGCGATACTCTCCCCAAGCAGAGATAGGCTACTGTCAGCCCTAAGGAAGTTGGGTATCCCCAGAAAATCTCAACATTCCCCAGCGGAGTATACAGATATTCCTCAATAAGCATCCCCGACAGTCTTAGTATAAGATTGTTCCCCGGTGGAATATCAGACACCCTAGTGGAGCCATTCCCCAGTACAGTCCAAAGGGTTTCCCCTGGAGAGTTGAATCAATCTCCCCAGTAGATTCTGGAAGCTTATCCCCAGTAGATTCTGGAAGCTTATCACCTGCAGAGTACATACGTCTCTCCCCGACCATATTCAAAAGTTATTCCCCACCAGAGCTTATAACTGGGTTATCCTCATCTAATTACCACGGAAGGATCGTCCTCGGCGAAGTTCTTCCTATCCCCCAGCGGAGTTCGCAAAATCCCTCAACAAAATTTATCAACGGAATCCCCAGCGGAGTTATCATTAAATTCTCAACGAAGTACCTCTTCCCACAGAGTAATTCCCCGCAGGGTAATCTCTTCATCAAGTTTACTCCCCAACAGAGTCATCTTCTCCTACCGGTTTATTCTCGCAATCACCATCCCCAGCGGAAACGAAGAACTCTACTCTTCAACATCAGCCCAGGATTTAGTTCCCGGCATTCGTCAAGGATTTATTTTCCTAGACGAAAATACATCCATAGACATTTCACATTTCATACATCCTGCTTACATACATGATAAAGTGCATACGACACGATCTCATTTATTTTTGAGAACATCATGACATCACGCATTTCATACATCATGACACTGCATACGACTAATGTTTTCCTTTTCAGGAAAAGGCCAATCAAAAGATGATTATCATCAACTTTCACAGTTCCAGATTCGATACCTGTATCTAGCCAGGGCATATCTGTGAGTGATTGATTGTAGATTCGATACCTGTATCCAGCCAGGGCACATCTGCATGAAGAGTTTAGAGATTCGACACCTGTATCCAGCCAGGGCATATCTGTAGACGACCAGTTCCGGATTCGATACCTGTATCCAACCAGGGCATATCTGTGAGCAATTGATTATGGATTCGATACCTGTATCCAGCCAGGGCATATCTGCATGAAGAGTTTAGAGATTCGATACCTGTATCCAGCCAGGGCATATCTGTAGATGACTAATTCCAGATTCGATTCCTGTATCTAGCCAGGGCATATCTGTGAGTAATTGATTATGGATTCGATACCTGTATCCAGCCAGGGCATGTCTGCATGAAGAGTTTAGAGATTCGATACCTGTATCCAGCCAGGGCATATCTGTAGACGACTAATTCCAGATTTGTTACCTGTATCCAGCCAGGGCATATCTGTGAGTGATCAATTGTAGATTCGATACCTGTATCCAGCCAGGGCATATCTGCATGAAGAGTTTAGAGATTCGATACCTGTATCCAGCCAGGGCACGTCTGTAGGCAACCTTTTGAAGTTCTGGATTCGATTCCTGTATCCAGCCAGGGCACATCTGTGAGCAATTGATTGTGGATTCGATACCTGTATCTAGCCAGGGCATATCTACATGAAGAATTTGAAGATCAACACCTGTAACAGGCCAGGAAATTATCTTTCTTTCTCAAGTACGCAAGTTCTCTCTAAGGAATCTCTTACGCGATCGACACCTTCAGATGGCATCTATAAGCCCATCTCCACAACTATCCATTACACTTCCAAATGGCATCTATAAGCCCATTCCCGACAAGGTTCTGTCACATCTTCAGATGGCATCTATAAGCCCATCCTCCTATCCACCATCTCCCCAAATGGCATCTGTAAGCCCATTCCCTACATCACATTGCTGATATTCTACTATGCGAGTGCAAATTTCTGGGCACTCTAGTGTTCAATCATCTTCCACCTTCGGATCACGAAAGGCACGCAAGCCAATCTACATCCTCAGGTCTAAGAAGATTGAACATGGGCAACTGTTGTACCCCAAAATTTTCCCTCCCATATTCCTCAAGGTTTGGCAAGAACCATCTTCAAATGGTTCAAGACTTCTCAAGGGTTGCAAGTCCGAACATCTCCTAAGCCAGTCAAACTAGGGTTTTGGTTCCTTCAAAGAATTTGAGGTTTTCAATGGCTCAATCAAGTCCCATAGGCCTATACACATTGTCAAGCATCTACATGCCAAGTTTCAAGGCTCACAGGGTCAAGTTGCACAGTCAAAAGCCCTATTTGCTTCACAGTCAACTATAGGGGTAAAATGGTCATTTGGCAGTCAAAAGTCAAAATTTTTGGTCAACATCTTATTTTGAGGCCACAATCATCATTTGATCAAGTCTTGATCATGATTCCACAAGCATGGCTCAAAAATCATCAAAGATGCAAAAGTTTCTATTTTTGGATAGCTGAAAAGTCAACTGTAACTTGACCAAAGCATAACTTTTTCATGGATCATAAGAAAAATCCCATCCAATGCTCATTTTGAAGGGGATGACATTTCCTACAACTCATCTTCACATTCCAAGTCCTATAAATGCTCTCACAAAAATTTATCAATTTCAACATTATAGGTCAATTTCAAAAGTCAACAAAAAGGCATTTTAAGTCAAAGACCATAACTTGAGATTGGTAAATCCAAATGACATGGTACCAAAGGCATTGGTTAGAGGACTTCAAGACCTTTCCAAAATGTCCAAGAACATGTTCATATGATCAAAATTGAGCAAGATATGCATTGGAGAAGTTGGGAAATTTTTGTGAAATGGCAAAAGTCAACTATCCTTGAAACTTCAATTTTTGACAAAAGGGCCCACTTTCTTCCACTTGATTCAGCCTTGTCATGCCACACACGTGTCCCATGATTAATTTCAAGATCAAACATTTATTTTTCCATTTTATTTAATTTTTATTGATTTAATTCATTTTAAATCCATAAAAATTCAAATAAAATCTAAAAAATTAATGGAATAGCATCTTTTGATTTGAATAGCTTTCATGTGTCATATGCCAGCTATCAAATTCGGGCCAAGCCTTTTTGTGCATAAAATCTTGAATTTGAACCAAAAATGGAAGGTTCCTTAATGGTGGTCAACAAGATCTCAAGGCTTCAATGCACAAGGATACAAGCCCAGCTGCTGACCTAATTTTGTTCACACATACATAAGCAAGCATTACAAACCTAATTCAGAATGCAAGCATTGCTGAAACGGCAAAATCAAAACTCAAAAATTGTTGGAAAAGTGAGAGATCTAGAACAAGGTTGCAGACATTTGGAGATCAAAAGAAGCACGTAGTCTTCCTCCTTGCTGTCCACTGAACCTAAAGAGACCAATATCACGTCCTAAGATCCACTGAATAGCGCTGTAAGTTCTCAAATATAAACCCTTGAACACGATACCTCAATTCTCCATTCTTGCATTTTTCCTCAAAAATATTGGCATAGTTATGTTTCTTGTTTGATTTCTAATCTAATGACAATAGCCAATTTCGTTTTTAGGCCCTATACTATGATACCCGATTCTAGGGTTTGTTTGCTTGTTTTTTAGGCGTTTTTAGTGCAGGAAAAATTGGCCACCATAATGGGTATAGGAGTGATCAGGAGATGGAAACGAGACCAACCATGGTTTTGGAATTAATTTTTGAAGCCTAGGGATGATTTTAGGAAAGGCCTATGAAACTTCCTGCGGATAAAATCCGCAGGTAAAAAACCTGCAATTTTGATGAAGAAGATGATTATGTGTTGCAGCGTGATTGGCCCTTTTTAAAATAATGCGCGTTATATTTTTTTTCCAGGGCATTGTTTGATTCACCAATATATTATTTGCTTATTATTATTGTTTCAATTGAGACAATTGGCTCAGTGGCTAAGGCGTGCAGGCATGGAACGTTGGGACCTGGGTTCGAATCCCAGGTCCCCCAAAATATTTGTTTGTTTCTTTTCTTCATGTATTCCTATGCAGGCTTCATGAAAGGCTTCATCATATACCTCACAAATCCACGCGCCATGTGTCCACAATCACATATCCAAAGGCCAGAGATGGAGGATCATGGTGTTCCTCAGTCAACATGCATGTAGACAAATCAGGAAGTCAAACGCAGGCTTGGCAACCAATGGGCCTGGAAATTGCTAAGAGACCTTCAAATCTGGCCCAAACCCCCCTGGGTTTGCATTTTATTTTTGTCATTTTTGTTATTCATTTGCCTTATTTTATTTTATTATTTTTATTTTATTAATTATTAGCTAGATAATTATTTTTCATAATAAACCCAGAAAACAAAAAAAAATAAATAATATTTTTACTAATTAAATTTAATTAGTTATTATTTTGTAAATAAATATTAACCAAATTAATTTAGTGTAATTAGGTTCAATTTTTAATCTTTTTCATAATAACTAAAATAAATTTAGAATTAGGGTTTTTCTTTTGACTTTTAATTTCTTATTTTTATTTTCATTAAAAACATAAAAAACACAAAAACATTTTTTCTTTTAATAAATTAATTAATTAGTAATTAGGCTTAATTTCATTAATTGCAAAAAAAGGACCAATTTCAATTCTTTTCTCAAAAAAGGGTCAAAACCCTAAGGACATCTCGATTCAATCTTTCGCGCGCATATTATTTTTAATTCGTTATTTTGATTATTTATGTATCTGCTCAGAAATGTAATAGTTAATTAGGGTTTATCGCTTTATTTACTTTTTCTCGCATTTTTATTTTCCAAACGGGTTTTGTTTTTGGCGATGTATATACCTGCGCCTTGTAATAGCTAGATTTACCTTTTCCGCAATTTATTTTCCGCACTCTTAACTGTTAAAAATGCATGAAAGACTTGTATGAAAAATAAAACCAATCCGTAGCTCACAAATAACATGCAAAGACAATTTAACTGAAAAACAACACACATGCACATGCCACTCCTAGGGTACGCCTCACTCGGTTACCTCGAACGTGGTCATCAAGTATAGGGTGTTTTAGAGGTCGCCCTCCTGTCTAAAGATCCAGTTGCCTCGAAACGGTTGCCTCGGATAATAAGGATCTAGGACATTAGGGTTACCGCTAAGGTGTCCTACTATTGCTTTGGTGAAAACACATGTCCCTAATAATCGAATTGACCCGAATAACTCCAACGACGGTGCTACCTACTTCTCAATAGTTGGATAGTACTGTCTAAAGGACTCTTACACAGCTTAATTCCTTAGAGTAGGTAGATTTCTCCTGGGTACTTGCTCTCTCAAACAAACAAAAACATCTTTTTCACACCTACACTTTCAAAAAGTTTTCAAACAAATACTTCATACACTCTTGAGGACTGATACAAGAGTTACCTAGAAGTTTTTTTTCAAACTAAACTTTTTCAAAACCCACATACACTTGAAAAGCAAACAATTTTTGAAAACATAAGAGCAAGTACCTAAGAGCCCGTGGATAACCACGGATAGAAAGGGTGCTAACACCTTCCCTTTCTATAAATCTACCTCCCGAACCGAGAAACATCTCGAAAAATGAATTTTGTTGTGCTTTTGTCCTTTCCATGTTGGAGAACATAAAAGACGGTGGCGACTCTTTCTTACCGCGACATTTCGCGAACCAGCTTAAAAAACAGTCAGTTCTATTTCCACCGATCACAACGTTCAATGAGGAGCCAGTATCAACCATTACATGTGCAAGAGTAGTGCCCCTGCATTCAATAGAGACATGCAGGGCATCGTTGTGGTTCTTCCCCTTAACAGTCAAGTCAGCGTCTGAGAAACCCAAACCATTATCAGCAGTTAAATTGGCCACGCAATCGGTAAACTGATCAACTGATGTTTCTTGTGGCACGTGGGCAGTCTTCAGGAAGGTGATCAGAGCCTTGGCATGGGCCTCTGAGCACACCAATAGTGACAACATAGAAATCTTGGATGGGGTTTGCCCCAGTTGCTCGACTATGTTGTAATCACTCTTCTTAATAATCTTCAGAATCTCTTCCATCTCCTGTTTGGAAGCTTCAACAGTAATTGTCTTTGGTGCCTCCGTCTGGGCAGGCGCATCAGTGATGATCCCTTTGCCCTGAGCATTAGATGACTCGGCGATAGGGGTAGGACTAGGAACTTGATCAGGAATGGAAGTAGGTACACTTGCAGGTATAATGACCACAAGTCTTCGGACAGTTGGTGGAACAATATCAGGTGAGAAAAGTCTACCGCTGCGGGTGACTTTAGCAGGCCCAATAATGTTGCTAACGTCAGTATCAGCATTCAACTCTTGCTTAACTCCAATAATATAAACATCAGCCCCATAATGCCAAGAGACAGCTTTGTCAGAGGTGTAGGGGATGGGCCCCGGAATAGTAATGATCACATGTGCGATCTTCGAAACAGATGTAATTCTAACAGGCTTCCTCAAGGGAGCCTTGGAAGAATTGTCGAAAATGGTAATGATGGCAACTTCTTCAGAATGAACGGATGGAACAACAGTCGTCTCAAACAGAATCTCCTTACTATCCATCAGGTTTTTGACACCTGACTTCAGGAATGGGCAACCGGTAGGTAAAATAGAACACAAATGGCAACCTTCGTCGCAGCCCGGAAATAAACCGGCTAGCAACAGGTTCTTCTTGACAGTCATCAGAGGGGTAGCAATGTCATCCACATAAACTACAAACAAGTCTTCCTCTACAGCATTTACTCCATGTTTGGGCATGGGAGCAGTCACAACATTAGGCCTCTCGTGCGCCTCGAACTCAATCTCCTTTGCATCAATTAAGTCTTGTATCTTGTTCTTTAATGCCCAACAATAATCTGTATTATGCCCCGGGCTATCGGAGTGATAAGCGCAACGGGCATTAGGGTTATACCTCAGTGATGTTGTATTTGCATTCTTTGGTGGTTCCCTTAGAGTCACCAGATTAGTCTTCAGTAACTGTGGCAGAATCTGAGATAAGGTCATGCTAAGACGAGTGAATTGCCTCTTTGGTCTCTTGTCTTTCTGTTGATTGTTGTACTGAGGAGCACCGGTAGGTTTTGAAATAACAACCGCATTGACAGCTTGGCGGTGTTCAGGTCTATTATGTCTTCTTGCACTGTAGACAGCACTGGACTCTTTCTTAAACGACTTCTTCTCGGTGTTCGAGGAGGCACCCTTCTGTATCTTCCCAGCCTTAATACCAGCCTCAATTCTCTCACCAGTCAAAATAAGATCTGTAAACCCAGATGAAGAGCTCCCAATCAGATGGTTAAAGAATGGACCAGACAGGGTCCCCAAAAACATGTCAACAAGCTCACGATCAGCCAAAGGTGGTTACACCCTTCCGGCAAGGTCTCTCCACTTTTAAGCATACTCTTTGAATCCTTCACCCATTCCTATTAACATACCCTGGAGTTGGGTATGCGTAGGAGCGATGTCAGAATTGTACTGATACTGCCTGTAGAATGCAGTAGCCAAATCTTCCCAACTGCGGATACTGGCTCCATCCAACTGATAGAACCACTCAAGCTGAGTCCCTGAGAGACTGTCTTGAAAGAAATGGATCCATAAGTTCTTATTAGCAGTGTAAGGTTGGATCTTCCTCACATATGACCGGAGGTGCAACTTTGGACAGGAAGCTCCGTCATACTTGGCAAAGGCAGGTGCCTTGAATTTGTGGGGAATCACCACCCCAAATGATAGACCTAGATCTCCGAAATCCAGACTGGGCACCTTCTGTATTTCCATAGCGCTCAAACGGTCTTCCAGCTGTTTGTACTTATCCTCAGCAGGAGGATACTGTTCTTCATAATAGTATGTCTCGTTGTCGGAGACCATAGGGCTAGGAGCCCTCCTTTCTTGTGGACTATCTTTCCCTCCAGATGAGGTGGTCAGATCAACTTCATTCTGCAACTCGTTTCCAAACCTGCGTCCAGTATTGAACAGGATGGTCCTCTTCTTCTTCTTCTTTTTCTCCTTCAGAATCAAGGTCTTCAGGTCCTACTGACCCTTAGCTAGATTCATGAACAGTTCCTGAAATTGGGCATTCTGGGCCTGGAGGGCCTTGATAGCTTGCTCAGTTGAAGGTTCAGCAGACATGATGATTGCTGAAATAAATAGTGAAGAAGATAAGAGACCTGTAATGGGTACCTGCTTATGGAGTGCATGGGATGAAATGCGTATGATTTATGATTTCAAAGACAATCGGGATTCAAATTTGTAAACAAGAAAGGAAACATGCTTTATTAGATTTAAACTTCAAAATTTAAATTGTTCAACAAACTGCCCTTAGGCGTTACAAGAGTGGAAATACTGAAAAGTAAATAAAAACTGTAAAAGAAATCATCAAAGGTCCATCAATGCTCCCATGGTCTCTTCTTCTCAGTGCGGACATAATCATTCAGGATCCGCTCGTTCTCCAACTGTCTAGTCAGCTTCTGGATCTTTTGCTCTTGCTCGTTGAACTTCTCTAGGTAAGAATCCCGTTCATCCCTCAACTGCATCCAAGACCTCTTCAGTGTCCCAATATCAGTGGGCATATAAGGGTGGAGAATAGTTGGAAGAACCCCCTCCTCATTAGCAACTTCAAGAGTAACAGGCCTGACAGCTTCATATGGCATACCTAGCTTCTGGGCACGGATGCGGACCCTTCTGAGATATGGCTCCATTGGCAGAGAAGTCTTTGGACCCAACTCATGTGGGTCAGATTGGTGAACTCTGTCCCAAGCCCTTATGAATCTACGACGTAGCTCGTCGCTATCTCCCTGAAAATCAAAGATGATATGTGGCATTAACATTTCATGTGGTCCTTCTCTTCTGGCTCTTCCAAACTGACGGAGAGCTAAGCATGGGTTGTAAGAAATTCCTCCATGGGTTCCTAGCAGGGGAACATTAGGATACTCTCCACAGCGATCAATGATAGTCACCTCATCCATACCTTTGAGGGTCCAGATAATGTCATTATTAGAAAGAGACATCACCCTATAAGCCCAACCCATTCTTTCTTTATTTTTCAGCACTGACTTCGGGAGGTGCGAAATAAACCACCTCGACAATAAAGGAGCACAACACATCAAAGTTCCCCGCTTTCAGGCAGTACGAGCATAGAGCTGATGAAGGATGTCACCCAAGAGGGTGAGTACAGGGTTCTGAGAAATGAAGATCTTTATGGCATTAATATCAACAAAAGTGTCAGGATTCAGAAACAATACCAAGCCATAAATCAAGAGAGCCAGAATATCCTCGAACGCCTTGAAGTCTAAGCTGTCCCAGAAGTAGTTAGCCTTGCCAACCAAGAACTTAGTCAAAAAACCCTTAGCTCCACTTCTAGTCTCCCAGTTAGCCATTACCTCTTCTTTGGTCAAGTGAAGGGCTGCAGCAATTTCTTCGGGCTTAAAAGTCTTCTCCCATCCAATAAACGGGGTCTGCTCCAGAACAGAGATACCGAGCAGCTCAGAGAACTCTTCTAGGGTAGGAACCAGCTGGAAGTCCTGGAAAGTAAAACAATGGTACAGCGGATCATAGAATTGGACCAGGACACTCATCATTTGTTCGTACAATTTTGAGGTGACCAAACTGAGAAGAGAACCATGTCTCTTGATGAAGGAAGTAGTGTCTGGCATCCTGACAACCAACTCTTTAAGCAAGGTAGGGACTTGGACAAAGTTGATCCGGATAGTATTCTTACGCATGGGCATCATGATGACCTACAAAACAGAGCAAAGATGAAACCCTCATGTCTTTGAAATAGGTTAGTCCTTATGCAAGATGTATGCAATGTTATGATGTCATGATGTCATGATAGTAGGCACACCACAAGTATCCACAAATAGCAAACATGGTAAAGGCACAAAAGTCACACAAAAGAGCCCTTAGATTTCAGGCTGACAAGGAGCTTAGGTACTACCCTCTTTCAGTTCGGTTAGTTTAAACCTGTCCTAAAAATAGTAACCGGGTTCTAGAGGATCTCAATATCACTGACTACCCTCAATCGGTCATAATTCCAGTTTAGCAACCTTTTCTTTCAGCCAGAATCATCGCGAGAGTTTAGTCTCAATGAGTGTAACATACTGCTACTGTTCTATGGCCAAGTTGGTCAATTTACGGTTCTAAGGTCAGTTAGTGCTTAATGACCCCTTAGAAGACCCATATTCTCCTCGTTCCAACACAAGGGATATCGGTACAAACTAAAGTGCCACACCAACGTAGCTACTGCTTCAACTGTGTCGGTCTACGCCAGACAGTTCCCTCACAGTTTATTGCTACTTACCTAGAGGGTATTCCCAGATCCGAGTTAGGATCTATAGAACTCCGATACAAGCCCACAAAGATAAATCATACAAAGCATACAATTGAAAACACAATGATCTAATCCTAAGGTACACCTCACTTAAAATATATTTCCCCAGCAGAGTCGCCAGTTCTGTGATCGGTGGGAAAGAACTGACTGTTTTGGAATGCTGGTTCGCGTTTGCTTTTGTTTTCGCAAAATGTCGCGGTAAGCAAGAGTCGCCACCATCTTTTATTTTATCCAACAAGGAAAGGACAAAAGCACAGAAAAATTCCTTTTTGAGATATTTCTCGGGTTCGGGAGGTAGATTATAGAAAGGGAAGGTGTTAGCACCCTTTCTATCTGTGGTTATCCACGGGCTCTTAGGTACTTGCTCATTGTGTTTTCAAAAGTTTGCTTTTCTTTATGTTTGTGGGTTTGAAAAGAGTTTTTGTTTTGAAAGGAGTGTAAGTGCGAAAAGTTTTGTTTTGTCTTAAAAAGAGCAAGTACTTAAGAACCATCTACCTACTCAAGAAGGAAACAAACTGTGCAAATGTCCTTTAGACAGTGCTATCCCACTATTGAGGAGTAGGTAGCACCGTCGTTGGAGTTTCTGGGTCAATTCGATTAAGGGACGTATGGTCACTAAAGCAATGTTAGGACGCCTTAGCGGTAACCCTAATGTCTTAGATCATTTTTCCGAGGCAACCGTTTCGAGGCAACTATGATCTTTGGACAAGAGGGCGATCTCTAAAACTTCCTATACTCAATGACCACGTTCGAGGCAACCAAGTGAGGTGTACCCTAGGAGTGGCATGTGCAAGTGTGTTGTTTCGGTTAATTTTTATTTGTACATGTCATGGTGAGCTATGTTAATTTTAGTTTAAAGATTGATCTTGTCATGCATTGCCTAGTTATCAAACATCTAACAGTTAATATTGAGCGGAAATTAAATTGCAGGAAATTAATCTAAGCTATTACAAGGCGTCGGGTATTTACATCGCCAAAGACAAACCCTTTAAAATTAAATTGCAAAAAGTAAATAAAAGCGATAAATAAATAAAATCCTAAGTTAAACTATTACATTCCCGAAGCAGTTACAATATTGAGATATGGATCAAAAATAATACGCGCGCGAGAAAAATTAAATCGGAGTGTCTTAGGGTTTTGACCCTTTTTATTAAATAAAGCATATTTTTTGTTATTTTTTGAATTAAAAATTAGTCTAAGTTAATAATTGAATTAATTAATTAAATGAAAATATTTTTTGGGTTTTATTTTAATTAAGGAAATAAGATAAGAATGGTTAAAAATATTAAAAACCTAATATTCTAATTTGATTTTAATTTATTGCAAAAGATATTAATGTTAAACCTATTTAAACTAAATTAATTAATTAATTTTTATTTACAAAAATAAATAATGAAATCAATGGAATTAATAAAAATATTATTTTTTGTTGTTTCTGATTTTTTATGAAAAAAGGTTAATTGGTTAATTAATTAATTAAGATAATAATAATAAAACAAAAATAGGAAAATAATGAAAAGAAAATAAAAAGGAACAAACTCAGGGGGTATTGGGCCCAAAGAGGGTGTTTGAATTGCAATTTCCAGGCCCATTTTCGTCCAGCCTGCTTGACTTTTGTGATTCCATAGGCGCATGTTGACCAGGGTTCATGGTGAACCTTCAATCTGGATCATTGGATCTGCCTTGTGGGACACTTGGCATTTGAGATCTGGAGGCATATGATCATCCACGCTTGGAGTGCTGCATGTGAATACCTGGAGAAAAAATCAAATAAAGTTTTGGGGGACCTGGGATTCGAACCCAGGTCCCAATGCTCAATGACACGCTCCCTTTGCCAACTCATCCATGCTGCTTTATTGTTAGTGGAATGTGCAACAAACATTATATGGATAAATCAATTAATCATGCTGGAAAAATAAAAAAAAAACACGCAATTTGTTTGAATGGACCAATGACGCTAGGACACGTCTTCGTCTTCTTCAACGAAGACTGGTTCGTTTACTTGCGGATTTTATTCCGCAACTAAATCCATGGCATCATCCTATCATGAGCTACAGGCCATATAAATGCCAATGGAGACCATCACTGCATTCGTCTCTCTCCCCTGATCATTCCTATACCCATCATTAGCCTCAATTTATCCAGCATAAAAAATGCCTAAAAAGCAAGAACAAGAACCCTAGCTCTGGATACAGGGTTATAAGCCATGAAAATAAAATTAAATATTACAGAATCATTGGAAATTGAATGGCAAGTATGAATGTACAAGAAAATTGGCAAGAGGATGCAAGAAAGTGATTTCACGATGTCGTGTTCAGAGCTTGGTTCGTGATGACTTACAGTGCAATTGATGGCGTCTCAAGGGCTGGTTTTGATTGCTACAGTTTCAGGAGATGTCAGGGAAGAGAGATATGTCAAGCTTTTTGTTTGAATTGAGCTCTAAGGTTGATTTTGATTTCCAAGTTTTCAAGCTTTTTGACAACTTCTTCTGGCCGTTTCAGCAATGCTTTGTGCGTCCTCCTGATCCCTAATGCTTGTGTGAGTGTTATAGAATGAATTTAGGTCAAAACTTGGGCCATAATCCATTTGCATTGAAGATGGAAGATTTGATTTTGATCACCATTATCAAACTTCCCAAAATAGCTCAAATCTGATTTTTTTATGCATGAATAAGCCTTGATACGAATTTATTTGATGAATCATGACAATTGAAAGTTGTACCAATCACAAAGATATTATTTCATCAATTTTTAGATTTTATTTGATTTAATATTGATTAAAAATGAATTAAATCAATAAAAATTAAATAAAATAGAAAAATAAATGAATGGCCATGAAATCAAATATGGGACACTTGTGTGGAATGACAAGACCATATCAAGTGGAAAAAAGTGGGCCCTTTTGTAAAAAAATGGAGTTTTGAGGATAGTTGACTTTTGGCAAATTTGGAAAAATGCCCAACTTCAACAATGCATAACTTCTTCAATTTTGAATTTTTGGAGGTTTTATAGGACTTTTTAGGAACCTTGAGATGTCCTATAATCAACCCTTTTGGTCTCATCTCATTTTGATGTTCCATGCTCAAGTTATAAGTTTTGGCAAAAAAGGTGTTTTTGTTGACTTTCAAAAATGACCGATAATATCCAAATTTGTAACTTTTTGTGAGAGCATTTCTTGATCATGGGGTGTGAAGATGGATTGTAGGAAATTGCATCCTATTCAAAATGAGCTTTGGATGGGCCATTTCTCATAAAGTATGAGAAAGTTATGCTTGGTCAAAGTTGAGTTGACTTTTCCTACAAAATCCTAATTTAGCAACTTTTGAATTTTGATGAATCTTGAGCAATCCTTGATGAATCATGATAAAACCTTGATCAAATGATGAATTATACTTCAAAATGAGAATGTTGACAAAAAAATCTTGAGGTTTTACTGTATTTGGGTCACAATTGACTTTTGCCCTAGCACAGTCGATTTTTGGACCTCTTGAGCAATTGACTGACCAAACTTCCTCTGCAAGGCTTGAAATTTGACATGGATGAACTTAAGAACATATTAGGACATTGGGGAGCACTGGAGGTCATTTGGATGTGAGGACCTTGATGCAACACAAAACCCTAATTTTGAATTGACGGCCTTAAGAGGTGATTTGATTGTCCAACTCTTGAGCCATTTTGAACAACTTGGAGATAATTCTTGACATGTCTTGAGAAATATGGGAGGGCAAATTTTGGGGTACAACACCATGGAATCAATGTTGTTGAAGATGAATATGAAGAGAACAACTTCGAAGATTGGATCTTCCCAACCGTCGAAGGGGGTCTAAGCAACTGGGAAGCAAAGGATTTTATTCCCATCACCTTCATCAACCAGTAAATTTATCTTTGAACAATTTCTTATTTTTGTCTATAATAACTAAACAATTCATACACTATTTTCACCTCATGCCTTGCCCGGGGCATGTAGGTCCATTTGTAAGGGCTTGATTTTCTTCATTATCATATGCCATGTTTTAATGAATCATTGGACGTCTTCATTTATAAACTGTTGTGTTCATTTTCTTTCCTTTTGCATTTTGCTTTGTTTAAGGATGGCTATCCCTTACACACACCCACACTCACAAATACAGGTACCCATCCACTCCGGATTCCATGGGTGACTATTCTGCTTTAGCCTTCGGTAACTCTGAATATTTGGTCGATCATGCTGAGTACGAAGTTGACGAAGACTGTGAAGTGCCGGGAGAGTTAGCCAGACTTTTGCAACAAGAAGAGAAGGCTATTCTGCCTCATGAAGAGTTGCTAGAAACCATTAACTTGGGAATAGAGGAAGACAAGAAAGAGTTAAAAGTGGGTGCCAACCTGGAACCAGGTGTCAAAGAGCGCTTAGTGCAGCTGTTAAACGAATATGTTGAGATCTTTGCCTGGTCTTATGAAGACATGCCGGGACTAGACACAGATATAGTGGTTCACCGTCTCCCTACAAGAGAAGACTGTCCACCGATCAAGCAAAAGGTCCGCCGAATGAGGCCCGACATGTCTGAGAAGATCAAAGCTGAGGTAATGAAGCAACTCAACGCTGGCTTTCTGGCTGTTACTTCCTATCCATAATGGGTTGCTAACATTGTGCCCGTGCCTAAGAAGGACAGCAAAGTCAGAATGTGTGTGGACTATCCGGACTTAAACAGGGCAAGCCCCAAGGATGATTTTCCACTACCACACATCGACATCTTGGTTGACAACACAGCTCAACACAAGGTTTTTTCCTTCATGGATGGATTCTCGGGATACAACCAGATCAAAATGGCCCCCGAGGACATGGAGAAAACTACTTTTGTCACGCAATGGGGTACCTTCTGCTACAAAGTGATGCCATTCAGACTAAAGAATGCAGGGGCAACCTATCAACGCGCCATGGTAGCTTTGTTTCACGATATGATACATCATGAGATCAAAGTTTACGTAGACGAAATGATAGCTCGATCACAAACAGAAGAAGAACACCTTGATCATTTGCAAAAGTTGTTTGCCAGGTTGAAAGAGTATAAGCTCAAACTGAACCCAAGCAAGTGCACTTTTGGAGTTAGGTCTGGTAAACTTTTGGGATTTATTGTCAGCAACAAAGGCATTGAGGTTGATCCAGCTAAAGTAAAGGCTATACAAGAAATGCCTGCCCCCCGCACTGAAAAGGAGGTTAGAGGATTCTTGGAACGCTTAAACTATATCACGAGGTTCATCTCTCACCTAACATCTACCTGTGAGCCAATCTTCAAGCTGCTGAAGAAAGATCAGGTAGTTGAATGGAACAATGATTGTCAAGTTGCTTTTGATAAGATCAAGGAGTATTTATTGGAACCTCCTATTTTGATGCCACCCATCGAAGGAAGGTCGTTAATCATGTATCTGACTGTTTTGGATAACTCAATGGGGTGCGTACAGGGCCAACATGACGAGTCTGGCCGAAAAGAGCATGCCATTTATTACCTTAGCAAAAAGTTTACCAACTGTGAGACTCGCTACTCACTGCTCGAGAAAACTTGTTGCGCTTTGGTATGGGTTGCTCGCCGGCTAAGGCAGTATATGTTGACTCATACCACTTTACTGATTTCCAAGATGGATCCGATCAAGTATATCTTCGAGAAGCCTGCTTTATCTGGAAGAATCGCTAGATGGCAGATGATCCTGACTGAGTATGATATCCAGTATACTACCCAAAAAGCTATAAAGGGGAGTGTACTAGCTGACCATCTAGCTCATCAAGCCGTCGAAGATTACCAATCTATGAGATTTGACTTCCCTGACGAGGACATCATGACATTAGACAACATTGAAGGTAACAGACTGTATGACGGACCTGAACAAGGATCCCGATGGACCCTGTACTTTGATGGTGCTTCAAATGCACTTGGCAACAGTATTGGTGCGGTACTAATTTCTCCGGAAGGTTGCCATACACCCTTCACTGCCCGACTTTGCTTCAGTTGTACCAACAACATGGCTGAATATGAAGCTTGTATCTTCGGTCTCAAGGCTGCTATAGACTTGGGAATCAAATCTTTGGTCGTATTTGGGGACTCGGCTTTGGTTATCAGTCAAGTCAAAGGAGAGTGGGACACCAAACATCCTAATCTTATCCCATACAAAGAACATGTCTTGACATTGTTGCCTCATTTCGAGAAAATTACCTTCGAGCATTTCCCGCGAGAAGAAAATCAGTTAGCCTATGCTCTGGCTACAATGTCTTCCATGTTTAAACTCAACTGGGATAACAAGGCTCCCCAAATTACCATCGAATGAATGGACGAACCTGCACACTGTCACGAGATTAACACCGAAGAAGTAGTGGAACAACCCTGGTTTCATGAAATCAAAAGGTATCTCCAGACTCGAGAATACCCTGAAGGAGCTTCCGTCAATTACAAAAAGTTCTTAAGGAGATTTGCTGCCAAGTTCTTCCTAAGCAATGACATCCTTTATAAGCGCAACCATGATTGTGTTTTACTTCGTTGTATGGACAAGGTTGAAGCAGAGTTGATCATGACCGAGATACATAGTGGCACATTTGGCACCCACTTGAGCAGACATACGATGGCTAAGAAGATTCTAAGGGCAGGCTACTACTGGTCTACCATGGAAGTTGATTGTCATCAACATTCCCGCACTTGTTACAAATGCCAAGTCTACACCGACAAGGTACATATTTCGCCTGTTCCTCTCAACGTTCTGGAAGCTCCTTGGCCATTCACAATATGGGGCATTGACATGATTGGAGAGATCAAGCCTACGGCATCCAATGGACATCGCTTCATCTTGGTCGCCATTGATTACTTCACCAAGTGGGTCGAAGCAGCTTCCTACGCCTCAGTTACAAAGAATATGGTTGCCCGCTTCATTAAGCAGAACCTCATATGCCGGTATGGTATCCCCGACAGGATTATCACGGACAACGGTACAAATTTGAACAACACTATGATCACCGCTCTATGCGAACAGTTCAAGATTTATCATCACAATTCATCTCCCTACCGGCCGAAGATGAACGGTGCTATTGAAGCCGCGAACAAAAATATCAAGAAGATCATTCAAAAGATGACAGTCACCTACAAGGACTGGCATGAGATGTTACCGTTTGCTCTGCATGGATATCGTACCACGGCACGTACTTCAACCGGGGCAACCCCATTTTCTTTGGTATATGGCATGGAAGCTGTTCTACCCATGGAAGTTCAGATTCCTTCTTGAGGATTATGAAGGATGACAGTTTGAGTGAAGACGATTGGATTTAGACCCGGCTTGACCAACTTCATTTGATCGACGAGAAGCGACTTACTGCTGTTTGTCATGGTCAGACGTATCAAAAACAGATGATCAAGGCTTTCAACAAGAAAGTCAGGCGTCAGGTATATCAAGTCGGAGATCTTGTAATCAAGCGGATCATCTTGCCGCAAAGTGATCTCAGGGGCAAGTGGACTCCTACTTACGAAGGACCATTTATGATCAAGAGCATATTTTCTGGTGGGGAAATGATTCTGACCACCATGGACGGCGACGACTTGCCGCACCCTACGAACGCAGACATAGTCAAAAGATACTACGCATAAAATAACCCGACAAGTTGAAAACCAGAAAGGGCGACTTGGGCAAAAATGGGCATCCCGGTGAATCGAAAACCCGAAAGGGCGGTTCAAGCAAAAGTTAGGGATAAACAAAAAAATTTGTACACCCGGCAAGTTGAAAACCCGAAAGGGAGACTTGGGTAAAAAAGGGTTTCCCGGTGGATCGAAAACCCGAAAGGGAGGTCCAGGCAAAAGTTAGGGAATTAAAGCGTATGATTATGTCTCTTCGGATCACTTTAAGAACAATCTCTTCACCAATAAGCTCCAAGATACTGATCAATCCAATCATCGGCGGACGAAGCAGCGAATGGACAAGATACTCAGAGTTGTGAAGGCTATAGCAGAATGGGAATCCCATGGAATTATTACACATAGCCATCTTTCGCTTGTATAAAATTTTTCTCAATTTTTACGACAACATTCTCTTACTAGGATGTATGTCTCCTTTGTACAAAGATACTTACAAAAGTTAATACAAAGATAGTTCAAAGTGCAGAAATTTGCTTGCCTTTATTTATTTTTACACTTATGTTTTATTTGAAAACGTCCAAAATTTTGTTAAATAGGCATATGCATTTTGAATATAATCACTGCTCACAAATAAAACAAAATTGAGAAAGGATAATTACTGGTAGGTTGAAGGTGTAGGAAGATATCTTTGTGCCATTCCAGAAGAAATCCCCTGCAATACACTGTTCAGATTCTCAACAAAGCCAAAGTCTTAAAGTATGTGTCCCCAGCGGAGCCCGAAAACTCTAAAATACCTATCCCCAGCGGAGCCAGAATATTCTAAACCTTCTTCCCCAGCGAAGTCAAATTCCAACTATCAACCCCCGGTGGGAACTGTTCAACTTCCCCCAATTTCCCCAGCAGGCTATCTTAAAAGTCTGAAAACTAAGCAGATGACAATTAACTTCTTGGCTTATCCCCAACTAGGGTGATTCCCTAGTAGTTTGGCATACAACCCAAAGCTCCTGATTTCACCGGCCGAGTAAACATTCTCCCCACAGAGTTATCTCCCAGCAAGATCGAAGATTCTCGGTCTCATTTCTCCAAGCAGAAGCCTCCCAGGTTTTAATTCCCCAATAGAGATTTTCAGATTTTTCCCTATTTCCCAGGAAAGTCAGGAAGGATTCTCATTCCCTGCAGAAGTTGTCAAAGGCCTTGTTAATCCCCACAAATCACCGAGGATTTTCAATCCCCAGCAGTGGTCCCAGGATTTCTCCTTCTCAAACAAACAGAGATCTTTAATCCCCAAGCGGTCAGCAAGGATCTCTCATCTTCAGCGATCAAAGAGTTTTGAATCCTCAACATCGTTCAAGGATTTACTTTCCCCGGCAGCAGTCAAAGATTTCAATCCCCAGCAATAGCCAAGGATTTATTTGTCTCTGTAGGACAGCCACTCGGCTTACATGCCCATCGATTACATTCATATATCATAAACATTGATGAAACACAATTCATTGCATCATACATATCATGCAACATAACTTTGTGTTTTAGCTAACATTTTACCCTTTTCAGGATAAGATTAAAAGGTTATCGTTAACAATTTTCCTGATACAGTATGGATACACCCCAGACACGGCGGTCATTCTATTGCTCATTCAGAATTTCAAGTCAAAATACAGTATGGATACACCCCCCAAACACGGAGGTCATTCTACTACTCATTCAGACTTCAGCAATCCGATACAGATTAGATACGCTCTAGACACGGCGGCCATTCTATCTCTCATTCAGATTCAACTATCAACTACAAGTTCAGATACGCTCCAGACACGGATGCCATTCTGGACCTTACACCAGAAGATTGATTCTCCCCAGTGCAGTCTCCACGAAAGTCATTCTATCACTTATTCAGATCCCAGTTACAGTCTCAGATACACTCCAGACACGGAAGTCATTCTGCTACTCATACAGATCTCAACTTCAGATACAATACAGATATACTCCAGACACGGCAGTCAATCTGATATTCATTCAAAGTTCAAATATAGTTACAGCTCAGATACGCTCCAGACACGGACACCATTCTTTTGCTCATACAGACTCAGTCTCCAGATACAGTTCAAATGCATTCCAGACACGGATACCATTTTGATGCTCATTCTTCTGACCTACAACATTACAATTCAACAAACATTCTTGGATGGAATCTTTAGTCCCATCTCCAGCAAGATTCCACCTTCTCCAAATGGCATCTTTAAGCCCATTTCCTCAGCTATATTTTTGACGAGTGCAAATTTACGGGCACTCTAGTGTCCAATCCTCTTTTACCTTCGAGTCGCGAAAGGAAAACTTGCCAATCTAACTCTTCAGGTTCAAGAAGATTGAACAGGGGCAAATGTTGTACCCCAAAATTTCCCCTCTCATTTCATCAACATTTTCTCATCACAAGACTCTTGGAACTCAAGATCAAGCTAGGGTTTGCTCTGCTCAAGACATCTCCTTGCACTGTTGACCTAAATTAGGGTTTGAGTTTGCACAGGGATGTTTTGACCTACAATGCCCAAAATGACTTTCATACTTCATGTTGGACTCACAAGTTTGTCCATACCAAGTTTCAAGCCTTGAATCAAATTTTTGTCCAGTCAATTGGATAGTTGATCTAGAAATCAGCTGTATTGGGGAAAAAGTCAACTGTGGCCAATTGGCAGTCAAATCTCATGAATTTTGACCCACATCAACATTATGAACTCATATGAACCATTTGATCAAATTGGGATCACAATTCCACAAGAAATTTGATCAGATCACCAAAAGGGCAAAATGGTCATTTTTAGGGTTTTGACTGTGCAAAGGCAATTTTTGACTGTTTGAACTAGCCAATGGAAAATCAAGCTCAACCATGGACTCAAGGACCCAATGGCATCATCTTGACCTATTCAACAAGTTCAAAAGGTCTCAAATGCATAGGATTGACAGATGAATTTTTTAGTCAACTGATCAAAATTTGACTGTACACTGAAAAGTCAAACTTTGGCTTTTTGGTCAAAATCAAGTGCCAAGAGTCATTTTCCATCAAGACATGTCAATTTATGAAACTTGTTCATCAAGAAACCCAAAATTGCAAATTAGGGTTTAAAATGGAAAAAAATTCATAACTTAGAAAATTTCTAAGTTATGAAATTTTCTTATTTTTTCCTAACTTTGTCCCACTTTTTCACCAAGATGCAAATGGATTCAAACAAAACTTGAAACATGAAAGTTGTATTCCATCACAAAGTCTACAACTTTTATTCACAAAGTTTTCTCCAAAGAAGCTTGGATCTCAAGTTATGATTTTTGGAACAAGGGTCCCTAAAACTTTTAACTTAGAGAATTTTTGCCCTAATTTAGGCAGGATTTTGACCCATCTTCTTGGACATTTTTCACATAGTTCCACTTGGAGTATTAAGTTGCATTTCAAATATGGATTATATTACATGTTGCTAGCTTTCCAAATTGTCCAAGAACTCCTCAAACACCTTTGTGGTTAGGGAGAATCGAATGCTTGAAGTTGGCAAAAACTCACTTTGTAACCATGGCCAATACATGTTCATACCAAGTTGCAAATCTGACCAAACTAGCTTAGTACACAATTAAAGGCCTCTAAACCAATTTACACTCAAAAATTGAATGCAAATACATTGGTTAGAGGCATTGTTCTGATCAAGGGAGCATTGTACATTGAATAATTCCATTTTGGGCATAAAGATCACACTTCCATTTACATAAAGCATGCTTTATGTCAAGTTTCATTTCTTGAGCCATACACCAAGCCTTTTGCTGCAAACAAGGCTCCCTAATGTCAGGAAAATCTCAACAACTTTGTGCAGCTAGGTTCCAAGCCAGTACAGCCTTGCATTGTCAACTCTCACATTTTGCTTCAAAACTAAGGCATTGTACCAAAAGTCCATAACATATACATCTGATAAAACCAACTCAAGCAAAGTTGTCAAACAAGTTTTGCATACCCTTGTAAGCCAGAAGCACGAGCTTTTCATCCCAAAAGAACCCTTATACTCAAAAACACATTTTCTTGCAAAACAGGGCAAGCCCTACAGAATCACTTCCAACTTCACTTTGCCTCGTGCGTTTTGCCTCAAACTTGTTCCAATACCTTCCATTCAACTCACTCAAACTATCCCAAACCTCCATTGCCAACTGTAACTCCATTTACAGTGTTCACCATTTTTGTTTGAAAGCTTTGCAGGTTGATGTCTGTAGTACGATTCAGGCCACTTCAAAACAAACTAAGCATTGGGAAAGGTTCAAGGGACATCAAGCAAGCTCAAAATAACCTCAGGCCTCATTGGAAGTTGTTGCATTGTCCAGCTTGAACTCAACTGAAACGGGTATTTCATGAACTTTTATCTCTCTATTTAGGAACATTTAGACTTAGGTTTGTGAATGAAAGATGTTGTATTCATTGCCCTGAAGCCATACATGTGCTTAGTTTTCATTTATATTAATCGTGCTAGGAGAATTTCATCCATGAACTTTCTGAAAAAACTAGGTTAGAAATTAGGGCCAGAGAAATTCTCTCTAGTATTTGAGAGTTAGCTTAAGTTTTTTATATGGTTAGATTCGTTGTTTGATGCTCTACAAGTTTCATGTTTTGAGTTTTGTCAAAAGATCACAAATACAGGAGATACATGTTTCTGTAGCAAGCACGCGTTTTTTCAAACTTCTGGAGGTTGAAGATGAAGTCTGGGCTGGGCCTGGATTTCTTTGCTTCCAACACCCCCTTTTTCAGTTTCACACCCCCCTGGCCCATTTCTTGTATATTTATCATTTTTGCATTTTTATTTCATTTCTGACTTTGATATTTTATTTTTAAATATAAAAAATGCTCCAAAAATATTTTTATAATTTTTTACATTTATTTGGTATTTATTTTAATTATTACTAGCATTAAAACATTTTATATGCTTTTATATTGTTTTGTTTAATTTTAAAAATAATGCAAATAATACTTTTATTTTCATATCTATTTTTTTATTTACACCAAAAATATTTTCTTGAATATATACATTTTTGTAAATATTTTATTTTATTTTTACACACTTAACATATTTAATGTATATATACATATATACTATATTTTATTAAATAATTAGAATAAAAAAAACACAAAAATAGTACATTTTTATTTTTATTAATATTTTATACTAAAAAACACTTTTTTTCAATATACTTCTATTTTTGTACATATTGATACATTTTTGTATATAAATATTAAATAATAATATTTCTTAAAGAGAATTAGGGTTTACCCTAAAAATAAATAAAATTAACTTTTTTTATTTCCTAACATTTCTTTACTTTAAAAATACTTTTTACATACATAAAAAAACCTTTTTTTACATGATGCATTTTATCTAATATTTATTTATTGTATTTATTTAAATATTGTGCATTTAAATATTATGCCTTGCAAATTCAATATGGTTGTAATAATTTAGGGTTTAATTTCTTGCAAAATAATCCCCTATTCAAATTTGTACCCCCCTCCCTATATCATGTTGTAATAGTGTAGAATTTAAATTCTCGCACCTTTAAGCTTTCAATTATGCCATGATTAGAATTAGGGTTTCTATGCAAAATCAAATTAACAAATAGTTTGACCTAATCAAAGAATAAATGCACGAAAAACAAACACAATGCACACTTGCACCCCTAGGGTTACAACCCACTTGTTGCCTTCAAAAATGGGCCATGGTATGCATGTCAAGTACTTTGGCAAAACAAAAACAAAACAAAAGATCATAGTCCCTCGATGACGCTATCTGAGTTGCCTAAACAAAATGATCAAGTCCCTTAAGAAAATTGCCAAAAATACTTGACACTATTGCTATCATGGTCTATACGATGACCCACGTTTGTCCCGTTTAACATCCTAACACAAGGTTGTTCACCAAATACAATGGTGAAACAACACTGTTAAAAGGGTTAAAAATATAAGAAAGATCTTTGAGTAAAATAGGGTAGACAACTCTTAGTTACTTGATCAAAAGCTTGCAAAACATCCTTGCTATCTTCAAAACACACTTCACCATATAATTTCAAAACCCTACTTTCAAACATTGAAAACTTTTCAAAAGACAAAAACACCTTTGTATACATTCAAACAAGAATCATTACAAAGGTTGCCACAACGATGGCCTCTTTTCAAAACATCTTTCAAAATCACACACAAAGCACCATTTCAAACAATTGAAGAGCACCATTTCAAACAATTGAAAAGCAAAGCAAGTGATCTAAACAAGTAACTAAGAGCCCATGGATAACCATCGATAGAAAGGGTTCTAATACCTTCCCTTTCTATAATCTACTCCCCGAACCCAAGAAAACATCTCAAAGGTCTTTCCTGTGCTTTTTGACCTTTCCTTAGGATAAAATAAAAAGTCGGTGGCGACTCTTACTAAACCGAAACATTTGTAAACACAAACGCAAAATCCCAAGTCAGTTCTCCCACCGTATCACACTTTCTAACTAGCTTCTAATACATAGTTATTAATTTAAACATAGTTGAGTTTTAGTTTACCGATGACTCAAAGTTGAAAAAAAAAGTGGATCACTTATGCCATACTTGTTGGAGGGCCTTTAAGTAAAAGCTCACACTAGACTATATTAGAAAGCCTAAGCCTTCTCTTTCTCGTCCATGTATAAGATATAGTTTTATATCGAAGAAACAATGGAAAATGTTTACGAAGGACCATCGTTTTGAGAAATTCAAGGTTAGTAATACTCATATTTATTCGATAATGTTATGATAATGAGTTATAGATACTAATCATATATATTTTTCACTATGTGAGTAATAAGCTAAAACGAAATAGGAATACAAAACAAGACAAAAACATGTTCACCATAGATTGTCTTGTGGGGGTTACAGGAAAATTGAGAAAACAACCATGTTTGAAAAAAATCAAGAAACACGTGATGATCACATCCCATCTCCATCTTTAAGACGTGAGAATTGAAAGAGGGCTCGACTAATACCAAATGGAGAGCACACCTCAGATGCATCAAGATTAGTTACTGAGAAAATTGTAAGTATGATTTGTTTTGATTATGCTATTTGTTATTTAAATGCTTTTGTAATAATATATGTAAGTTTCTCATTTTGTGTAGGATAAGTTGGTTGAGGCGGCCCGTGAAGGAACATTTCTTCCAGAACCACGACATAATATAATAGTAGAAACTATCGAAATAGATGAGCATGGTAGGTGTGTCTGTGTTGTTTGAGAAGGTGTTGGCATGAGGTTATACTCTGGTTCTGCAAGAAAAAGTAAAGAGAGTGTAGAATTTCATCACACAAAGAGAAAAGATTGAGAATTTTGAGAAGAAGTTAGATGAACAAAGAAGGATGTTAGAAGAGGATAAGGAAATACAAAAGAAAGATATGTTAACATTAGAAGAGTTATATACGGTATGTGTAACATCCCAAATTCTACCCGGTAGTTATAACTAAAATCAGAGTATTTAAAAACTTCCAACACATTTGGGATATCACATTTCAACATGTTACAACACATAAACAGATACATAACACTTTAATTTTGGAGGATCATACAACAACTTGCATCAGCTTTTAAAATAAAACCACTTCTTTTATAAATAACGCAGCAGAATCATAATTACAACTTCAGGTAGCATCATATGTTTCGTTCAACTAAAACAATTTCAACAAGTAAACAACTATTCGATCATCCCCCCCCCCCCCCCCCCCCCGAGTGCTACGTATCAGAGCGACCAACCGACTTTAAACTAATAAGACTAAGCAAATCTTCATTCTTGAATACCTGCATGTTACCAACAGAGGGAAACATTCAAATAGTAAGGGGTGAGATTCTCAAATCGTATAAGTGAGCGCTTGATAAATCATATATTAGAATCAGGTCACGCAAAAATCACCACTTCACAACAATAATCGCAACATGGTATCATCAAAATGCAATAATTAATTCATCAACACAACAACTCAATCGTATAACTTAGATTGCGACTCAATGTTATGCAAATGCATGTGGTACCATTGCAGAAGAACTCCCAACTTAGAAAATCTGTCAATAATTAGAGGCATCAACAAGGCATAAGCCTTCAACTTAATATTTTTCCAATCCAGGCCAGCGTGGTGCCAATCCAGGCCAACTTAATAATGCAAATTCATGTGACTTAATGAATGCAATAATCACATACAAGAACGACAATATATTCGACAACGTTGGCATAATCCTACAACTTAATCAACTTATAAATTACAACATATTCAACAACAACAATGTATTCAACAACGTTGGCATAAGCCTACAACTTAATCAACTTATCAATCACAACATATTCAACAACAATAATGTATTCAACAACGTTGGCATAAGCCTACAATTTATTATGTCACAACAATAATATCATATCAACAATTAGTAATGTGACAACCACACAATTCATTCGATAATAACTTATTCACAGCAATAACCAACAAAACAATCCCATATACCGGAACCATTCAACTTAATTCGACTTCACCTGCAAATCAACTTTATTCTACATGATTCTAACAAAACAAATTAACTAAAAATACCCAAATTTATATACGACTTATTCCGACAATTTCAACTAATTTCGGTTAACCAATTTTACCGCCCAAATCTACAAATTCGGCTAATCGATATTGCTTAATATACTATTATTACTACTATTTATTTATACTGCTACTAATCTTTCTCTGCCAAATGAGTGTCACTTGTTTCCTGTAATTCACTTATAACATATACTACTTGGTAACATATTCTCTTCTGCTATTTAGTTAATCCTCCAAAACAGTTACTGCAACTTTACTAATTATTTCTAACACTGTCTTATTACTACAGACTATTAAAATTATATTGTAACTACTAGATTAAGATTACTGACATAAGGGCTACTTCTATTAATATTTTTCTGCTATAACCTGCTACTGATAAGAATAGTTAATTGGTTCCCAAACTGCTTTTTTTCTATTAATAAAACTCTATACTGATACCATATAAAAAAAATTGTATAGCATAGTGCCATAAAACAGAACAAGTGCCCCTGCCCAAAGGTGTGCCGCACGGCACATCCTCCCAGTTCCTCAAAGTGTCGATCGGCACCACCCTCCATAATCCAGCTGTCGTTCGGCAGCATCCAACCAGCAACAAGCTACCGTTCGGCAGCATTCCAGGCACAGATTCCCTTCTCTATTTTCTTCTTCTTTCGTCCACTCGGTACTGTTTTAATGGATTTTCTGCTACTGTCTACTATTCCAAATCCAGTCCAGGCAAGTATATAACACATTAACACACTAATTTCTTGAAAATTCTTTAATCACATCAATTATTAATAATGTTTATCATAACAACATAAACCAACACAAATCAACAAACAGTAATAATCCCACAAACTAATTCCTATATACAAAATATCATATACCCCTTTATAGGATAAGAAACTCCACCCTTACCTGGTTTGGTTTGATGACAACTCTATGTGTCTCCAATTTGAATTTCCTCTTGACCTCTTAGTTCAACTTCACGTAGCTCTCTTCTTCTCCAAAAACCTTATTTTCCTCTTTCTTTTCTCTTTCCTGATAACACTAACTCTCTTCCTTTTTCTTATTTTCTAATAATAATATATATTATTCTATTAATCCAAATAATATTGTTTCTCTTAGTGGGCCTACATACACACCCCACTATTACTACTATCATAACTTAAGCCCAATTAAATAAATAGTCACATATTATAATCTAATATTATTTCCAATAATATTCTTCAACTATGATCGATCCATACTTTAAATAATACTAACTCACAAATAATATTCTAATAATAATTCTCCGACTAAACCGTCTAATTTATCCGACTATCAACTTACCGCTCAACTCAACATATTTATCCAATTACACTTCTTAGAATAATACTGATAATTCTCAACTTAATTCCACCAAATTAAATCTGATTATTTATCATGCCACTAAATAAAATAATTCCGACTTCGACGATTAAAGTTTGAATTAATATAAAATAATCCAAAACAATATTTAATTAACTAAATAATTAAATATCGGGGCGTTACAACTCTTCCCCACTTAGAATATTTCCGTCCTCGAAAATCTACTCGATACTACCACGCTTAACGCGAAGTTCACATCCAACTTTCTGATCCCCGAGTCGCGTTTGGCAACACTCCGACCACTACTTCACCAACACAACAATAACTCAACACAATTCAAATTGATTACACATATGCCAATCATTCAACACTTCGCGATATAATCGTTACTAGCATCTCAACTACTCCACCATAATCTGACATACCAACATTTAAAGTAGCAACAACTATAACACACTTATACTTGAATATACATCATCTCAATATCATCTTAACACCTTTTTCAACCTCTAAACAAATACACAATTTCATTCCTATATGTTAATTATCAACAAATTTGTTCACATCGTCGTATCACTCTTATAGTGACATCAACATAGGCAACATAATCGACTTCTTCATATTATGAAATATTATTCCTTTACTTACGGTAACCAACAACAACATCATGACAACGGGAACCAAATCATCACAACATCAACTTAACTGTATAACTCAACAATTATACACACAACTCACCATTAACTAACAATCACAATAATTTCCGTTAAACATATGGTTTACAAGTTTCAATCTAGTTTCAGACTTTCCTCAATATCCACCATAAAACCATTGTCCACTTGATATTCTCAATCTTTCACATTTGCAACGTTAG
Organism: Vicia faba; assembly: GCA_948472305.1. NCBI lineage: Eukaryota > Viridiplantae > Streptophyta > Magnoliopsida > Fabales > Fabaceae > Vicia > Vicia faba. Next base: position 19,611,201 of record OX451737.1, read on the forward strand.
CTCGCATATAACTTGCTACTCCGACTTGTTCCACGATATAGCATCAACCACTTTACACACCATTAAGATAGCACAACAAATCTATATCATCCAACATGGTCTCTTCTACTATCAATAATGGATTGAGGGTGATCAGTTCCTCAATTTTTCAATTAGTATTCGACAACCATAAGAGAGTATAAATCGTCATACCAAACTATAATAGCGTTTCCTTAAAAATCGTATTCAAGTTTTCTAAAACACAACATGTCTAATCCTCATTCACCCACCATCCAACAATGATCAATCATTTCTCACTCGAGATCTGTTGGCATATCAATACATTACAAACCCTTCCACTCTAGTCTTAGTCTTTATCTACATAAAGGATTTTAACATCATTCTTAAACTCTTAATCCTCTTATGAATTTCACAACATCAAAAATACATGTATCTCCACCTCCCAAACTCATTCCAATCACACTCTCAACTTTAATATCTTATCTAACAACATCTCATATACAACTACACCTCAGACAACTACGATAGTAATCATCTAAGCTCAACAAGTTACTAACCTCTATAACAGACTTCGTCGTTCTCCAACTTAGAACTGCATCCACCTTGAATGGATCTACATACACTTTCACTTGGAAATAAAATTACTCAAGAGAACTCTTCTCCCAAAACTATAACATACATCCTGGCAACTTAGCATAAATCTTCCTCCTTTTTCGACATCGTAATTTTCTCACAACTTCGCACTATCGTCTTTCATTCTAATTAATAACATCAAAGCTTCCCAAATGACACATTTGATTTCACAAATTACTTTAAATAAATCTTCCAATTTCTCCTTTAATTCACCTAACCCGGGCGCTGACGTCCCGTACAACACTGAAGAACAAGCCTAGTCCCAAAGACAAGCTTAACAACAAACTGCACTTACTTCCAATATCATCACGTGATAAACGAATCTATTACAGCTACTGGAACCATTTTTAAAATAAAGTTAATTTCGTTAGCTTTTCAACACTTCAAACGGAACTCAAATTGGATACCCGGAACTCTAGTTATGAATTTTCGAAGTCTCACAATAATCTTGCAGTTTCCTGCGATTCGCTTACAGAAATTCCACTTCGAAACTCATTTGTCTTCAAATTAGACACATTCCAAACAACTCTTAACATATCTTGTGTTCCCAAACTTCTTATAACTTGAGAGATGCATTCCTTCGCCAAAGTTCAGGTTCCAAAACACCAGGGCAACAATCCTTTTCGCAACGCTACTCATTTCTTCAAGTTTCGACTCAGACTCGCGATTCACAACTACTTATCAATGTCAACTACTCTCGAAAATCACTTATATGATCCAACACAAAAGTTACAGCAACTTTATTACTCCATCATTGTTCAAACATCGACATCTTACACTTGCTTCGTAAATCAACAAATTTTACACCGCTTTTCATCCTTCGAGAAGTAAGCACTAATAATGTCTGATCAATTTCACTCAAGGAGCTATAACTCGAATAACAACAAGAACTTGAATCCAAGTCACCTTTAAATTCGGGAACAACAAGACTCCAACAATTCTTGCATTGTCGTCGGCAGCACATTGAACCAACACCTTTCAATTGAACATATCCGAGAAGAAAAGCTTCTCCTCCACTTATCTTCAACCAACTTCCTGCATACAACTCGATTAGAAAAACAACAAGCACCGACAATATTTCACACACTTGTCGCGCACTAAGGAATAAACGACATTAGACAACTTGGTCAGACGGACCGACCTGCTCTGATACCACTAATGTAACACCCCAAATTCTACCCGGTAGTTATAACGAAAATCAGAGTATTTAAAAACATCTAACACATTTGGGATATCACATTTCAACATGTTACAACACAAACAGATACATAACACTTTAATTTCGGAGGATCATACAATAACTTGCATCAACTTTTAAAATAAAACTATTTCTTTTATTAATAACGCAGCAGAATCATAATTACAACTTCAGGAAGCATCATATGTTTCATTCAACTAAAACAATTTCAATAAGTAAACGACGATTTGATCATGTCCCCCTGAGTGCTACGTATCAGAGCGACCAACCGACTTTGAACTAATAAGACTAAGCAAATCTTCATTCTTGGATACCTGCACGTTACCAACAGAGGGAAACATTCAAACAGTAAGGGGTGAGATTCTAAAATCATATACGTGAGCGCATGATAATTCATATATCAGAATCAGGTCACGCAAAAATCACCACTTCACAATAATAATCGCAACATGGTATCATCAAAATGCAACATTTAATTCATCAACACAACAACTCAATCGTACAACTTAGATTGCGACTCAATGTTATGCAAATGCATGTGGTACCATTGGAGAAGAACTCTCAACTTAGAAAATCTGCCAATAAATAGAGGCATCAACAAGGCATAAGCCTTCAACTTAATATTTTGTCAATCCAGGCCAATGTGGTGTCAATCCAGGCCAACTTAATAATGCAAATGTATGTGACATAATGAATGCAATAATCACATACAACAACTACAATATATTCGACAACATTGGCATAAGCCTACAACTTAATAAACTTATCAATCACAACATATTCAACAATAATAATGTATTCAACAACGTTGGCATAAGCCTACAACTTAATCAACTTATCAATCACAACATATTCAACAACAACAATGTATTCAACAACGTTGGCATAAGCCTACAATTTATTATGTCACAACAAGAATATCATATCAACAATTAGTAATGTGACAACCACACAATTTATTCGATAATAATTTATTCACAGCAATAACCAACAACACAATCCCATATACCAGAACCATTCAACTTAATTCGACTTCACCTGCAAATCAACTTTATTCTACATGATTCTAACAAAACAAATTAACTAAAAATACCCATATTTATATACGACTTATTCCGACAATTTCAACTAATTCCGGTTAACCAATTTTATCGCCCAAATTTACAAATTCGGCTATTCGATATTGCTTAATATTATATTATTACTACTATTTTTTTATACTTCTACTAATCTTTCTCTGCCAAATGAGTGTCACTTGTTTCCTGTAATTCACTTATAACATATACTACTTGGCAATATATTCTCTTCTGTTATTTAGTTAATCCTCCAAAACAATTACTGCAACTTTACTAATTATTTCTAACACTGTCTTATTACTACAGACTATTAAAATTATAGTGTAACTACTAGATTAAGATTACTGACATAAGGGTTACTTCTATTAATATTTGGTCGATTTAATATGAGCCAGAGGATGCTTAAATTCGACTTCGACTGGAAGAAGTATTAGAATAAATCTTTGGTCGATTTAATCTGAGCGGGAAGAGGTTTCTTTGTATTTAACTGGAAGAAGTATCAAAATAAATCTTTGGTCGTTTAATTTGAGCCAGAAGAAGGTCTGCTGGAAGAAGTATCAGAATAAATCTTTAATCGATTTAATCTGAGCCAGAGGATGTTTATGTACGACTTCGTTTGGAAGAAGTATCTGAATAAATGTTTAGTCGATTTAATCTGAGCTTGAAGAGGTCTCTTTGTCTTTAACTGGAAGAATTATCAGAATAGATATTTGGTCGATTTAATCTGAGCCAGAAAAAGGTCCGCTGGAAGAAGTATCAGAATAAATCTTTGGTCGATTTAATCTGAGCCAGAAAAAGGTCCGCTGAAAGAAGTATCAGAATAAATCTTTAGTCGATTTAATCTAAGACAGAGGGTGTTTATGTCCGACTTCGACTGGAAGAAGTATCAGAATAAATCTTTGGTCGATTTAATCTGAGACAGAAGAGGTCTCTTTGTCTTTAACTGGAAGAAGTATCTGAATAAACCTTTGGTCGATTTAATTTGAGCCAGAGGATGTTTATACCCGACTTGACTAGAAGAAGTATCAGAATAAATCTTTGGTCGATTTACTTTAAGCCAGAAGAGGTCTCTTTGTCTTTAACTGGAAGAAGTATCAGAATAAATCTTTGGTCAATTTAATCTGAGCTAGAAAAAGGTCAGCTGGAAGACGTATCAAAATAAATCTTTGGTCGAATTAATCTGAGCCAAAGGATGTTTATACTCGACTTTGACTGGAATAAGTATCAGAATAAATCTTTGGTCGATTTAATCTGATCTAGAAGAGGTCTCTTTCTCTTTAAATAGAAGAAGTATCAGAATAAATCCTTGGTCGATTTAATCTGAGCCTGAAAAAGGTCCGCTAGAAGAAGTATCAGAATAAATCTTTGGTTGATTTAATCTGAGCCAGAGGATGTTTATACCCGACTTCGACTGGATGAAGTATCAAAATAAATATTTGGTCGATTTACTCTAAGACAGAGGAGGTCCCTTTGTATTTAACTGGAAGAAGTATCAGAATAAATCTTTGGTCGATTTAATCTGAGGCGGAAAAAGGCCTGCTAGAAGAAGCATCAGAATAAATATTTGGTCGATTTAATCTGAGCCAGAGGATATTTATGCCCGACTTCAACTGGAAGAAGTACATAATAAAAGGTTCTCCCGGATTAGGCAAAGTCAAAATTGGATCCGACGTCAACCTTTTCTTCAACTCATTAAAACTTTCTTCACATCGAATATCCCACACAAAGGTTTTACCCTTACAAGTCAACTTGGTCAATGGAAGTGCCAACTTAGAAAAACCTTTGATAAACCGTCTATAGTAACCAGCTAAACCCAATAAGCTTCTAATCTCGGTAACCGACTTCAGAGCTTCCCATTGTAACACAACATCAACTTTAGAAGGATCCACAGTAATGCCACCAACAGAAATGACATGACCAAGGAAACTGACCTCATGCAACCAGAATTCACACTTGGACAACTTCGCATACAACTTCTTCTCTTTCAAAACTTGCAATACAACTCTTAGGTGTTCTTCATGTTCTTCTTCCGATTTAGAGTAAATCACAATGTCATCAATGAATACCACCACAAGCCAATCCAAATAAGTATGAAAGATACGATTCATGTACTCCATGAATACTCCCGGCACATTGGTCACACCAAAAGGCATCACCGAATACTCGTAGTGTCCATACCGAGTTCTGAACGCAGTCTTCTAAATATTATCTTATTTCACTCTAATCTGGTGATACCCTGACCTCAAATCAATCTTAGAAAACACACTTGCACCCACCAATTGATTCATTAAGTCATCAATTCTCGGAAGCTGATACTTGTTCTTAATCGTCACTTTATTCAACTGTCTGTAATTGTGATACGGTGAGAGAACTGACTTGATGTTTTGCGTTTCGATCGCATTTGTGCGGATAGCAAGAGTCGCCACCGACTTTTCTTTTATCCAAAGGAAAGGTAAAAAAGCACAGGAAAGACCTTTCGAGATTATTTCTCGGGTTCGGGGGGTAGATTATGAAAAGGGAAGGTATTAGAACCCTTTTCATCCATGGTTTTCCATGGGCTCTTAGTTACTTGTTTAGATCACTTGATTTCATTTGACAGTGTGCTTGTGATGTGGGCTTTGAAAGTATTTTGAAAAATCTCTTTGTAATGGTTCTCGTTTCTATAAGAACACGTACAAAGTTTTGTTTCGAAAAGTGGTTCAAAGATGTGTTTGTGAATTGTGTTTTGGAACGTGTTTTGAAAAGATGTTTTGCAATGGCTCTCGTCTCTATAAGAACGTATACAAAACATTTTGTCTTTTGAAAATGTTTTGAAATGAAAGTGTAGATGTAAAAATGTTTTTTATCATGAGCAAGCGAGTAACTAAGAGCGAATCTATCTACTCGAAAGGTCTTAAATTGTTCTTTTCTTCCTCCTCTTAATCTGGCTATCTTACCATTAATTTGGTAAGAAGCCCCATCATTGGATGTGAAGAGACAGGCACGGGTCAAGTTTTTACAGTCATCGAAGGCAACTTATGAGACGCTTTAGCAATTTTTGTAAGGGACGAGATTGTTTTATCGAAGGCAACATTGAGGGTCGTCGAGGGACTACGATCTTTTTTATCGATGGGTCATTGCTAAAGCATCCCATATTCGAGGGCATGACTGTATTTCCGAGGCAACGAGCGAGGTTACTCTAGAGGTGCGCGTGTGAAAAGTGTGTTGGTTTCAAGTTATTTTATTCTTTGATTAGGTCATTTAGCGATTGATTTTTTTGAATCTTGCCATACACGCCTAATTACTATACAGTATGAGGAAAACAGTAAATTGCGGGAATTGAAATTCTACGCTATTACAAAGTGTTCGGGAATGGGGGTACAATTTTTACAAATGGGGATGAATCAAATGCGATAAAAAGGTCCAAATAGCAAACAATACAACCAAATCGAATTTTGCACGATTAAATAAAGCTACAATAATCTATGAAAATAAAATTAACAAATGAAATATGGATATAAAAATTTATATATTTACTTGTAAGGAAGAAAGGAAAAAAATAAGATATTATTTAAAGAAAATGTTTAACTAAAGAAATTAAATCAAAGTGCATATATTTTTTTTCTATCTTTTAATATTTTTCATGATGAAAAGAATTAATTAATCCTATGAAAGATTTATATTTTTATATTTTTTGAATATGAGAAAATAAAAAAATGTTCTATATTTTTTGTAATATTTGTATCATGAAAAATAAACAAAGGAAAATTAATAGAAAAAGTTTGATCAAGAAACAAATTAGGAACAAAAAAATAAATTACTCAGAATAAATGATGTAAACAAAAATTATGATTTAAACAAATGAAGGGGGTGTATGCAATGAACAGAAATGGGCTTATGGTGAAGATTTGGGGATGAGGCCCAAAGAAAATGATTATTTACTTGCTGTAACAAAAATCAAACAAAATGGGGGTGGGGCCAATAAAACGGATTGGGCTTGTGTAGCAAAGGTGAAGGGTCACCCAACACAAATCAAACAAATCCAACCCAAATTCCTAAAACAAGCTTAGCCACGAATTAAGGGATAACACAAAAATTAGGGTTTGGAATTTCCCTTTCATACGGCGCCATCCTTCTCTGTTCATTGTTTCCACACGCTAAAACCTTTTATCCTTCCTAACTACCCCGTCCTTGTATTACCTCGCGAATGAATCGCTCTCTTCAGTAACCACCCACACCTCTTTGTCTCACAGTGGCTAACATCTTTTTGAAACCCTTTTTCGTGAATTCGGATTTAGATCAGAAAAACCCAAAATCGTCTCATCCTTGACCTCCCTTAACCTCTCTGTTACCGAAATACACCTCTCTCGTCTCCCTTATCAAACTCTAGCGATTTTTGAAAAGTTAAGATTTTTTTGTTATTTTCAAAGCTTACAGATTTTCACTGATTTTTCTTCTCTAACTGCCCATCAGTTCTTATTGCCCCTGTTTCTTCGGGAGAAGATGCCTGCGGAGGCCCTGTGGATCGAGTATTATCCCCACCTATGAGGTGCTTGGTATCTTTCGGTTGAAATGACAAGTCTTCTTCTGGTAGGCAAGTGACGAGATGACGGGACATAGTCGTACGCTTTGATCCCTAATTTTTGCTTGGACCGCCCTTTCGGGTTTTCAATCCATCGGGATACCCTTTTTTGCCCAAGCCGCCTTTTCAGGTTTTCGACTTGCCGGGTGTACAAATTTTTCATTTTCATCCCTTATTTTTGCCCGAACCCTTTTGGTTCGCCGGGAAGCCCTCATTTTTGCCTAGGCCAGTCAACCTAGTGGGTCTTTGATTATGCGTAGTATTTTCTGACTATGTTCGTGCTCTCGGGATGTAGGGAGGTGTCACTATCGGTAGTGTTGTGTTGCCATACTACCAGAAGATCTTCGTTTGATCATGCAAGATTCGTTGCTGGAATTCATGTCCAATGCCCCAATTGATTCAGACGGAGATTTGCCCCTGGCTATTTGGCATTTTGAGAGATTCCTTGAATCTTCACTTGACTGCCCCATATGATGTACAATGATCACGCCGTGCCCCTTGATTGGAAGTGTTTTTCCACTTGAGGTGATCCTTTTTATTGAGAAGGTTTTTTTTTTCTAGATATTCGTCGTGCGAATTTCTCTGCTCTTTGAACAAATAGTCATATGCAAACAATGTTATTTTAAGAATGCAAAGCTTATGTCTGTCTTGAAGTTTTTGAAACTTCAGTTTTCAATAAAACAAGCGAATTTTTGTAAAATGTGATGTCAACTCAGGATTTACAGCGAGCCCTACAGGAGTCAGAATACCTTTTGTAACAGTATGCTTTCGAACTAACCCATGCTTCAGCTAGGACTTTTAAGGGTTATAACGTGGCCTGGTTCACGGTTTAAGAAACAAAGGATAAAGGCTCAAATTTTATCTGCACCCACCCGTTCTTCGTGATGTTCTTCAATCCTAAACTCAGCTAATCGTGCATTAGATCTTGTTTGAGTCTTTACTCTGACATACTAGTGATGGTTCGTATACTGACAATTTATTTTGGAAAGGCAGTCATTTTGCAGTATCTCTTTCTTTTTGGTTTCTATTATCCCTGTCTTTTGCCTGAACTATTTCTTTTTGTGATTACAGTCAGCGGGATGCCCCAGTTTTTCTTAAGTCTCCTTCACAGGTTTTGACTTAATGGGCTTTTATTTCTGAGAGATAACGACTGCCTGTCCTGACGATTATAAGGAACCACCACCGTCTCTTGTTTTGGAAGGACGTCTTCGATGCCATTCATTGTGCATCTGAATTAACTGAGAAAACTACCCTGCCCCGGGTTGTGATTAAGGGTTTTAATTTATGAAAAGAAAAACTCAAACTTCTTTGGCTCAAAGGGGTTGATTAGGGATTATCTTCCTTATAACTCCACTGTTTAGGCTTTGAAACAATGCTTGTACCTCGTCAGCGGGGTCCGTTCAAAAGCATACTATAGAGATTTTGATATCATTTTCGTCATCCTCCCTCTAAAGGCTTAAAAAAATTTAATCGAGAGTTGATCATCACAAAAAATGAAAGCAATTTGAATATAGTGAAATACGAATGGATTGATTCAAAATAGACATATGCAATGCATTGGTAAAGTAATAAAGTTTGACATGAATAAATGTTCGAACAGTCAAAATAAAATTACAACTTGAAAATTCTAATGAGCAAAAGTCTCTTAGTTCGAACTAGTCATTTCAGGTAGAGAACCCTCAGCGGAAGATTTTCATCTCGCCATCCGGCATGAATTCCAGCACTCTTCTGTCAATCAAGTCTTGGATCTTGTTTTTCAAAGCCCAACAGTCGTCGGTGTCATGTCCAGGACTATAGGAGTGGTATACACAAAATGCGTCGGGGTGATAGCCAGGAGCAGAGGTATTGGGATTCCAGAGAGGATCCTTTAAAGGAATCAGATTGACCTCCAACAAGCGTTTCAGTATTAGAGATAATGGTATATCAGTCTCAGAGAAATGTCTTCCAGATGTATTTTGCTTACGCCGATTACCCCGTTGACGCTGGCGAGGTTGTTGCTGGGCTTGTGACCCTGAAGCGAGTTGGGGAGCTTTTCCCTTGTCTTCTTGTCTCAATGGAGGTTGAATGATGACTTGATCTTCAACCCTAGTTGTTTGCCCCACTTGGTTATTTTGAAGTAGTTTGTTGACGAGGACCCTGAGCTCTTCTTGTCTTTGAGCCAGGTCTTGAATGAGAGCCATCTGGCCCACCAGCTGTCCCATCATCTGGATCTTCATTGTTGCCAACTCAATTTGTAGCCCTTCAAACTGATCATTCCTGATGCCGCCTGGATTCCCTAGGACTAAGCCCCTTGTGAGGAGAGCTTTTATTTCTTCCTGCCCCTGGGATAGGTTCAAGAACATTTCTTGAAGTTGAGCGTTTTGACTCTGGATATCTTCGACAGTTCTCTCTAGGGCCATCTCTACTGAAATAAACAGTAGGAGAATAAGGAACCCTGAAAGGGAAAACCTGTCATGATGTGGATGCATGTTATGTGGATGCATGTTTTCAAGAATCTCTCGGGGTAAACAAGAAACTTGTTAGAATTTGAATTTTGCAGCTTTGATTGATGAAACTTCATGTTGTTAAGAGTCCTTCTTCAAGAGTCAAGCTCACCATATCGAGTGGGTCATAGCCCCTGACCCAAATTATCGTGTTTTGATTTCTAGACAACCTTGGCTAGAGGAAAATAAATCCCTTTGCCCCTTGCTAGACCTTTGATTTACCATAGCCTGCATCACAGACCCTTGAGACCCTTGAAATGGTTAAGGAAATGTTAAGGTATGATGTTATGATGTGTATGCTATGCGTTTAAGCAAAAGTGTGAGGTGATGTAAGTAAATCCTGAAATAAATCCAAATTATTGGATAAGGACTGTAAATAAAACCTGCAAGGAACTCATGTTGTCAGATAACAAGAATGTGCAAGTAGTTCAAGTTTGAAGGCACACAAGTCACACATATAGCCTTAAGTTTAGGCTGGCATGGAGTTTAGGCATTACCCTCTTTTAGTTTAGTTGGTTTAAACCTGTCCTAAAAATAGTAATTGGGTTCTAGAGGATCTCAATATCACTGACTACCCTCAATCGGTCATAATTCCAGTTTAGCAACCTTTTCTTGCGGCCGGAATCATCGCGAGAGTTTAGTCTCAATGAGTGTAGCATACTGCTACTGTTCTATGGCCAAGTTGGTCGATTTAAAGGTTCTAAGGTTAGCTGGTGCTTAATTACCCCTTAGATGACCCATATTCTCCTCGTTCCAACACAAGGGATATCGGTACAGACTAAAGTGCCATACCAACGTAGCTACTGCTTCAACCGTGTCGGTCTATGCCGGACAGTTCCCTCACAGTTTATTGCTACTTACCTAAAGGGTATCCCCAGATCCGGGTTAGGATCTATAGAAACTCTGATACAAGCCCACAAATATAAATCATACAAAGCAATCAATTGAAAACACAATATTCTAATCCTAAGGTACACCCCACTTATAATACTCCCCAGCAGAGTCGCCAGTTCTGTGATACGGTGGGAAGAGAACTGACTGTTTTTGGAATGCTGGTTCGCGTTTTGCGTTTTTTCCCGCAAAATGTCGCGGTAAGCAAGAGTCGCCACCGTCTTTTGTTTTATCCAACAAGGAAAGGACAAAAGCACAGAAAAATTCCTTTTTGAGATGTTTCTCGGGTTCGGGAGGTAGATTGTAGAAAGGGAAGGTGTTAGCATCCTTTCTATCCGTGGTTATCCACGGGCTCTTAGGTACTTGCTCATTGTGTTTTCAAATTTTGCTTTTCTTTATGCTTGTGGGTTTGAAAAGAGTTTTTGTTTGAAAAGAGTGTAAGTGCGAAAAGTTTTGTTTTATTTTAAAAAGGAGCAAGTACTTAAGAACCATCTACCTACTCGAAAAGTGAATTAAACTGTACTAATGTCCTTTAGACAATGTTATCCCACTATTGAGGAGTAGGTAGCATCGTCGTTTGAGTTTTAGGGTCAATTCGATTAAGGGACGTATGGTCACTAAAGCATTGTTAGGACGCCTTCGCGGTAACCCTAATGTCTTAGATCATTTTATCTGAGGCAACCGTTTCGAGGCGACTATGATCTTTGGACAAGAGGGCGACCTCTAAAACTTCCTATACTCAATGACCACGTTCGAGGCAACCAAGTGAGGTGTACCCTAAGAGTGGCATGTGCAAGTGTGTTATTTCGGTTAATTATCTTTGTACATGTCATGGGTTATCTATGTTGATTTTAAGTTCATACATTGAATCTTGTCATGCATTCCCTATTATCAAACATCTAATAGTTAATATTGTGCGGAATTTAAATTGAGGAAATTAAATCTAAACTATTACAAGGCGTCAGGTATTTACATCGCCAAAAACAAACCCTTTAATTTAAATTGCGGAAAATAAATAAAAGCGGTAAATAATTAAAATCCTAATTAAAAGCTATTACATACCGGAAGCAATTACAATGTTGGAAATATGGATCGCGTGCGAGAAAATTAAAACGGCGCATTTTAAGGGTTTTGACCCTTTTTATTAAAGAAAATATTTTTTGCTTATTTTGGAACTAAAAAATTAAATCTAAGTTAATAATTAAATTAATTAATTAATGAAAATCTTTTTGGGGTTTTGAATATTTAAGGAAATAAAGTGAAATGGTTAAAATTGTTAAAAACCTAATATTCTAATTAATTTTAATTTATTGCAAAAATGTTAAAATTATACCTAATTAAAAAAAACTAAGTTAATTAAGTTAGTGTTTATTTATAAAAATAAAATGATGAAATTAATAAAAATAATATATTTTTTTTGGTTTTCATTTTATTAAGAAAAATGAATTATTTAGTTAATTAAATATTAATGATGAAAATTAAGTAAAACAAATAAATAAAAAAAGAAAATATAAAGAAATAACCCATGGGGAGGGTGTTGGGCCCAACTCTGAATGTGAGGATAGCAATTCTGAAGCCCACTTATGCCAGCCTCGTTTGACTTTCTGGAATCCCACGCGCGCCTTTGACTAGGGAACATGATAGTCTTTCATTCCTAGCCACCAGATTTGGCCTGAAGGCCATCTGGCGCCTGATCAGGTGATGATGCATGGTGGACCTTAAGCCTTAACATGTACTGGATAGCCTGGAAATAAAATGCAACAAATATTGGGGGACCTGGGATTCGAACACAGGTCCCATAGGTCCTTCCACTAACGCCTCCACCAACTAAGCTGTGATGCTTTGTTGTTAATAAAATAAGCGTTGATTATTATATGTGACCAACAATTAATATGCTGAAAAATAAAAAAATATGGCACTAGTTTTGAATGGACCAATGGGAAGAATACACGCCTTCGTCTTCCCCACAAATCTCTGGTTTATTTCCTGTGGATTTGAATCCGTAGCAAAATCCGTAGCTGCCTTCTAAAATCCTCTATAGGCCATGGAAACGAGTTTTAAGAACATCAACTTGCTCGTCTCCTTCCCCTGACTCCATTTATGCCCATGATTCGTTCTAATTTTCCCTGAAATTAAAACGCCTAAAAAACAAGAACCAAAACCCTAGCTTCGGGCATGGCTGTACAGGCTATAAAAATGCAATCAAATTATGCCAAAAGCTTCATAATGCAACGAAAAGCATGAATATACAAAGATTTAGGCGAAAATATGCAAGAATAGGAAGTTATGTTTTCGTGTACAGAGGCACATTCATGAGTACTTACAGTGCGTTGCAGGGAAGAAGAAGGCTTGGTTTTGATTCCAATCGCTTCAGGGGATGGCAGTCAAGAACACCACGTTGAGTTTTGGTCTTGAAAACGTCCTTAATGTGGATTTCGATCTTCACTTTTTTCAAGCTTTTTTTCAGTTTTGGTTTGGCCGTTTCTGTCACTTTTAGGTCGTGTTTTTGATGTGTCTAGCTTGTACATGTATAAGGGATTGCATTAGGTTAAATCTTTGGGCTTGAATCCATGTGCATTGAAGATTTGAGATTTGATTTGATCTCCATTAACAAAGCTTCCAAAATTATGCCAAATCTAAGATTTTGTTCACAATATGGCATGGCACGAATTTGATTGGGTGTATCATGATATTTAAGACCTGTAATGATCAAAAAAATCTTATTCCATCAATTTTGGATTTTATTTGAATTAATATTCATTTAAAATGAATTAATTCAATAAAAATTAAATAAAATAGAAAAATAAATGAATGGACATGAAACTGAATATAGGACACGTGTGTGGTGCGAAATAATCAAATCAAGTGGAAAAAAGTGGGCCCTTTTGTCAAAAATTGGAGTTTTGAGGATAGTTGACTTTTGGCACTTTTGGAAAAATGCCCAACTTCAACAATGCACAACTTCTTCAATTTTAAACTTTTGTAAGTGTTCTTTGACTTTTTAGAAACCTTGAGATGTCCTATAACCAACCCTTTTGGTATCATCTCATTTTGATATTCCATTCTCAAGTTATAAGATTTGGAAAAAAAAGGTGTTTTTGTTGACTTTCAAAAATGACCTATAATGTCCAAATTTGTAACTTTTTGTGAGAGCATTTCTTAATCTTGGGGTGTGAAGATGGATTATATGAAATTTCATACTCTTAAGAATTAGCTTTGGATGGGTCATTTCTCATAAAGCATGAGAAAGTTATGCTTGGTCAAAGTTGAGTTGACTTTTCCTACAAAACCCTAATTTAGCAACTTTTGAATCTTGATGAATCTTGAGCAATCCTTGATGAATCATGATCAACCCTTGATCAAATGATGAATTAACCTTCAAAATGAGAATGTTGGCAAAAAATCTTGAGGTTTGACTATTTGTAGGTCACAATTGACTTTTGCCCGAGCACAGTCGATTTTTGGACCTCTTGAGCAATTGACTGACCAAACTTTCTCTGCAAGGCTTGAAATTTGACATAGATGACCTTGAGAACATATTAGGATATTGGGGAGCATTTGAGGCCATTTGGATGTAAGGACCTTGATGCAACACAAAACCCTAATTTTGAATTGACTGCCTTAGGAGATGATTTGACTGTCCAACTCTTGAGCCATCTTGAGCAACTTGGAGATTATTCTTTACATGTCTTGAGAAATATGGGAGGGAAAATTTTGGGGTACAACAGTTGCCCCTGTTCAATTTTCTTAAACCTGAGGATATAGATTGGCTTTCGAGCCTTTCGTGATCAGAAGGTGGAAGATAATTGAACACTAGAGTGCCCAGAAATTTGCACTCGCATGGTGTAGCATCAGCATTGTGATGTCGAGAATGGGCTTACAGATGCCATTTGGAGATTGTTGGTAGGAGGATGGGCTTACAGATGCCATCTGCAGGAGTGTCGATCGCATAAGAGATTCCTTAGCGAGAACTTGCATACCTGTTGTTGTAGAAGATTACGCTGGGGAAACCTAACTTTTGTTGAGATTTAGGAACTTGCCTGTACTTCAACTGAGAGAACGCCTCGGCTGAGTCTTAAGAGCTTGTCCATAATTCAACTGGGGGGAAACATCTTCATCAAGATCTAGGAATTGTCTGGTCTTCAACGTAGTATACCGTCTAAATTAGAGAACTCGTCCACACTATGACGGAGGAAAACATCAAGATCTAGGAACTGACTAGTGCTCAACATAGTATACCGTTGAGGTTATAGCACTCGCCCATACTATGACGTAGGGAAACATCTTCATCAAGATCTAGGAACTGTCTGGTGCTCAACATAGTATACCGTTGAGGTTAGAGAACTTGTCCACACTTTGATGGAGGAAAACATCAAGATCTAGGAGCTGACTAGTGCTCAACATAGTATACCGTCGAGGTTATAGCACTCATCCACACTATGACGTAGGGAAACATCTTCATCAAGATCTAGGAACTGTCTGGTGCTCAACGTAGTATACCGTTGAGGTTAGAGAACTTGTCCACACTTTAACGGAGGAAAACATCAAGATCTAGGAACTGACTAGTGCTCAACATAGTATACCGTTGAGGTTATAGCACTCGTCCACACTATGACGTAGGGAAACATCTTCATCAAGATCTAGGAACTGTCTGGTCTTCAACGTAGTATACCATTGAAATTAGAGAACTCGTCCACACTATGACGGAGGAAAACATCAAGATCTAGGAACTGACTAGTGCTCAACGTAGTATACCGTTGAGGTTATAGTACTTGTCCACACTATGACGTAGGGAAACATCTTCATCAAGATCTAGGAACTGTCTGGTCTTCAACGTAGTATACCGTTGAAATTAGAGAACTCTTCCACACTATGAAGGAGGAAAACATCAAGATCTAGGAACTGACTAGTGCTCAACATAGTATACCGTTGAGGTTATAGCACTCGTCCACACTTTGACGTAGGGAAACATCTTCATCAAGATCTAGGAACTGTCTGGAGCTCAACGTAGTATACCGTTGAGGTTAGAGAACTTGTCCACACTTTGACGGAGGAAAACATCAAGATCTAGGAACTGACTAGTGCTCAACATAGTATACCATTGAGGTTATAGCACTCGTCCACACTTTGACGAAGGGAAACTGTCGAGATTGAGAACCTTATCTGAAAGTCAACCGAGGGTAATTCAATTGAGATTTAAGAACTGGTCAGGTTTTCGACTAAGCTGAGAACTTAACTGCATCTTTCCTGAAAGGTAAAGGTCAGTCATATGCAATGCATGAGATGGATCAAGCAATGATGTTCTCAACATAAATGAGATTGTATGGTATGATGCGTATATGCATGTATCATGATGTATGAAAATGTAATGTTTCTAGCTGGGGAAAATAAATCCCAGAGCTGCTGGAGAATAGAGTTGAGTTCTTCGTTTCCGCTGGGGATGATGAACGGAGATGGTTGTGAGAATAAACCCACAGGATAAAATAACTCCGTTGGGGAATAAACTTGATGAAGAGATTACTCCAAGGGGAATTACTCTGTGGCGAATTGATGCGTTGCTGAAGATTTTAACAATAAACGCTGCTGGGAATTCCGCTGATAAACTCTATTGGGGATTTCAATGATAGACTCCGCTGGGGAGGGATTACTGTTGTTGTTGATACAGAATCTGTTAAGGATTGAATTACTGTTTTGGGGAAAGAAAGAACTTCGCTGGGGACGATCTTTCAGTTGCAACTTGCTGGGGATAACCCAGTTAGACTCTTGTGGGGATAAACCTCTGAGTTTTGTTGGGAATGATCCTTTGAACTTGGCTGGGGAGATTGACTTTGTACTCCGCTGGGGGTAAGCTTCCGAAGTCTACTGGGAATGATGCCTTAACTCTGTTGGGGAATCTTTTTCAGACCGTGCTGGGAAAATATTGACTCCACTGAGATATCTTGTATTCTGTCGGGGAACATTATTATACTCCACTGAGGAACATCAAGACCTTATGGGGATACTAAGCCTTTTTAGGGCAGATGGTAGACTAACTCTGCTTGGGGAGAGTATTGCTGATTCATCCATAGTTGCAATTCTTAGCTGAGAGAGAGCTACCATTACTGTCTTGCTCTGTGGGGAGTGAAAGTACCTTAGCCATATTCTTCAACTGAATCTACCTTTGTACCTGATGGAAAGAGCAA
This sequence comes from Vicia faba, assembly GCA_948472305.1. Lineage (NCBI taxonomy): Eukaryota > Viridiplantae > Streptophyta > Magnoliopsida > Fabales > Fabaceae > Vicia > Vicia faba. The sequence goes on from OX451737.1 coordinate 19,628,225, forward strand.
CTGTATATTTTAGACAATTCTTATTGCCCCTATTTCTGCGGGAGAAGATGCCTGCGGAGGCCCCGTGGATCGAGTATTATCCCCACCTATGAGGTGCTTGGTATCTTTCGGTTGAAATGACAAGTCTTCTTCTGGTAGGCAAGTGACGAGATGACGGGACATAGTCGTACGCTTTGATCCCTAATTTTTTCCTGGACCACTGTTGTACCCCAAAATTTGCCCTCCCATATTCTTCAAGATTTGCAAAGATCATGCTTCAAAATCTCCCAAGGGTTGCACAGTCCAATTGCCTCCTAACAGTCAAAAATTAGGGTTTTGGTTCTGGAAAAGAAGTTGAAGTTTCCAAGGGTCCAAACAAGTCCCACATGCCTACAAACATTGTCAAGCATCCTCATGTCAAGTTTCAAGACTCACAGCACAAAATTGCACAGTCAAAAACCCTAATTGCTCAACAGTCAACTGCAGGGGCAAAATGGTCATTTGACAGTCAAAAGTCCAAATTTTTGGTTACCATCTTATTTTGAAGCCACAAACATCATTTGATCAATTCTTGATCATTATTCTCAAGGCATGGCTCAAAAAGTCTCAAGATGCAAAAGTTCCTATTTTTGGACAGTTGAAAAAGTCAACTGCAACTTGACCAGAGCATAACTTCCACATGGTTTATCAGAAAAATTCCATACAAAGCTCATTTTTAATAGAATGACATTTCCTACAACTCCTCTTCACACTTCAAGTCCAAGAAATGCTCTCACAAAAAGTTATCAATCTCAACATTATAGGTCATTTTCAAAAGTCAACAAAAAGGCACTTCAAGTCAAAGACCATAACTTGAGATTGGTAAATAAACATGACATGGGACCAAAGGCATTGGTTAGAGGACTTCAAGACCTTTCCAAAATGTCCAAGAACATGATCAAAGCTTAAAAATTGAGCAAGATATGCCTTGTGGAAGTTGGGAAATTTTTGGGAATTTTGAAAAGTCAACTTTGCTTCAAATGCTTCAAAATTGCTAATGGGCCACAATTTCTTCCAAGAATCATCACCCAAAGGCTATGCACGACTCATTGACCCAAAGGGGAGTTATTTTCTTATTTTTTGATTAATTATTTGAATTATTATTATTATTAGTTCACTTAATTAAAATTAAATATGAAAAAATACTAAAGCATGTATTTTAAATCTTTTTATGCAGCTAATAGGTCCATTATAAGCTCAAGATTTCGTACCCCTTCAAAAAGGAAAGAATCATTCATGATTTGGCATATTTGGCATGAAAAAGATTGAAAAAGATTACATGGAAAATCAAGGATCCAAATCATCAATGCAAAGGTTTTTGGCTTGGATTTCTGACCTAATGCATTCACATACATATACACAATGCAACCCTAATGAGAAAAAGAAGCATGCTGCGCTGAAGCCTGAAAACAAAACTTGCATTTTTCTTAAAAATCTCAAAAACTGTTTTGGTATCTAGAAGGCGTTTCAAGGCATAAAAAGTATTCCAAAGGCTTGCTGGGACATTTTTGGACGTGCCTCAATCATTTTCCACTCTCCATACACAACGAACTGGTAGAACACAGTTGCCCTGTTCATGAAAATTTCCTTAATCGTATTTACATTTGCATGCATTTTCCATATGTTTTAGTGTTTGATTTATACTAATATGATGATTCTGAAGCTAATGACACAATTTAATTGAAGAATGCTTGCATGTATGGAAAGTTACCATGAACGATGCCTAGGGTTTCAAAGCTCTAATTTTGGGGTTTCTTTCATATGGAACAATTGGCCATTCAAACCTACATCATTGAAACTAGGATGTTCAGACGAATAGGAATCACAAAGATCTTTATAGAAAGGCTCAATTGGGGTGAACAAGTGATCACTCACTCACAAGGTAGATTGATTATATATTTGACTCAAGTGGTTTTTCTCAAAATAAAATAATGAATGCCTTGATCATTTTCCAACTTTCACACATCAACACCCATGCATCATTAAACATGATAAAATCGAGTTAACAAGAAATGTTAATTTCCCGCATTTAAGTGCACAATGAAAAACTTCCTCACACAAGGTTAAGTTCTAAGGTGATTCACAATTCACAAGTGTTGTTAAAGAATTAAAGGTATGACATTATGCACAAACTATAAGTTTTATATTTATGCTAAGTTTAGAAAGCAATAAATATGTACCTTGAAGTTGTTACTACAATTCAATTCATATCATCACCATTCAATTGCAAGTTGAACCGCATTTGTACAAGTTCACTTGATTCCTTCAAAATTGTCAAACTAAGGAACAAACATAAGCTTTTGCTTCTTTCTTTTTATTTTTTTTTAATATTTTAAAATAAGCTAACAAACTTACTAATATAATGCCATAGAATTAAAAATCCCAAAAATAAAAACAAACAAAAACAAACACCTCAAAATGGTGTACCAAAGTCATCCATGGCATAAAAATGCCTCCAAAAGTATTAAACCCAAAATACAACCATAAAACATCATCCTTAAAAGGATCACATCATGATAATTATTTGAAAATTAAAATAAAAGACTAAATAAAAAAACATAAAAATTATGATAATGTGGCAAACCAATCCGCGCCAGATCAACCGCTCCACTCATCATCACTCTCCTTAACTTCTTCATCTTCCTGCTCTTCATCACTTTCCTCAACATCTTCATTAGCATTAGCAATTATAAACACAAGCTTGTTGTTCACTAAACTCAGCTCGAGCTACCGGAGAAACATGCGCCTAAGACTGAGGGGCTGCCTCACCTGACAACTTTGGCACACAATGCCTAAGCACATAATCATCATTCACAATACTACTAATCCTTTTGGTAGCCACATTGAGAATGTCAACACCTGGCTTCCTACACAGCCCCATGATAAGAGCCGGAAAACCAAGAGTCATAGGGGCCTTGTTACCATGAGAGTGGCCACTGATGACAATCTTTCGAATCTCATTAGAAATCACCTGAGCTACATCACTCTGTCACCCTTTAATCATGTAATGCAAAAGGCAAGCTATGAAGGATGCTAATACAGTTATTGTGAGATTTCCTTTGGAATGAAACTCATACAAAAAAAATCTCACATGATAGTGTAGTCCAGCATTTATGGATGAAATTGAAATTTTAGCCGTCAAGACCCGAGCATTTGTTTCCATCAAACTCCCAACCCACTTCCCTAACCTCCTTCATCGTGAACATTTCTTACAACGAAATAACATCCTCCGATTCCAGCTGCTCAAAATATAAACCATCCAACCTTGATCTGTTAGCAAAATTTTCCTTATATTTGGATTCGAAGAAACTTTTGACTTCAAACTTTACCCCTGCAACATCGCACACCCTCTCTGAACCTAAGACTACACTACACAGATAATTCATATATTCCTTCCTTTCATTGCATTATGGAAAAACCTGGTATTTTAATCACCTTCCTTACACCAGGAAATTCTTGATTTCTGCTTTGCCGATAATCCACTTCACTCCCCCTAAAACTCTTCTCTAAATCACATGACATCTCCTTGATTTTCGTCTCCTACAGAGAGCACAAGTCAGCCTTCCCTTTTGACAAACACTTCATAATCCTTCGCTGCTTTAAACAATTTCCACCTCCTCTAATATTGTAAGAAACAATATTCATCCATTCCCTTGAGTTTTTGCCGCCATTTGTACCCTATGACCTTCGCAATCTCTAGCCTCTGTTTCCCTAACTGATTCCCCGTTAGCGACACCTGAACCTTACTTTTTGTCTTTTCAACTGATCTACTCCTTCTAGGTGACAACAGGACCTCAATATCCTTCAAGACATGCAACACCTTTTTGCCTTCCTCCACGTGAATTGACTCACCCACCCTCTCAGAAGTAGTCGTGTAACACCAGCCTAATCAGAATCACCTCCATCCAGATACGATGAAGAAACTTGCTTCCGGTGTTCCTTCAAGAAATTTTTCAGCATTACAATTTTAACGGGTCCTGGAATATCCTCAACCACCTCGATTGAGTATGCTTCATCATTCACACCAATGTTAAAAGATTCTCTTAACACCATGTTGTATTTGGTCCCCACAAAAACTCTAGCCACACCAAACCTTATACGTTGCTGAGTATCATCATCGCTGCGGATTGTTGAATAAATATTAAATGTGTTAGTAATAAAGTTTTACATTAAACATGGTAGTAGGAAGGACAAAAGTTTTAGTAAGTTATTAGTAGCAATTATGTTTTAGTTTATGTTTTAGAATTGTAAAAGCTATTTGGGTCTATAAAAGACCAAGGGTGTATTTTATTTTATAAGAGCAATATAGAAGTATTCATATAGAAGTCTGATCACTTTATAACAATTTGGTATCAGAGCTCATGGCAAACATGATGAATCAAATGTCGTTGCCACGGCTAACGAAGTCTAATTATGAAAACTGGAGTATCCAAATGAAAGCTCTTCTTGAATCCCTAGACGCGTGGGAAGTGACCAATGATGGGTTTGAAGAACCAACAGAAGTTGGGGGATATACGGAAGCTCAAACGAGGACGTTGAAAGAGACGCGATCGAAGGACAAAACAGAATTATACATGTTGTTCAGGGCTGTAGATGAATCAGGCTTCGAGAAAATTGCTGGTTCGACTACGTCGAAACAAGCGTGGGACACGTTAGAAAAAGTGTTCAAAGGAGAAGATCGAGTGAAGCAAGTTCGACTCCAAACTCTTCGTGGCGAATTGGAGAGGATACAGATGAAGGATACAGAAATTGTATCTGACTACATCACACGTGTGCAAAAGGTGGTGAATCAACTCACCAGAAATGGAGAGACAGTACCTGATGCACGAGTTATTGAAAAGATCTTGAGATCTTTAACAGACAAGTTTGAAAATATTGTATGTGCAATAGAAGAGTCGAAGGACCTTTCAACGCTCTCAATCGAAGAGCTCGCTGGTTCTCTCGAAGCACATGAACAACGAAAGATGAAAAAGAAAGAAGAAGCAGACGAAGAAGCAAACCAAACCAAGGAATCGAACAAAGACGAAAAGGTACTCTTTTCTCATAACTTTCGAGGAAAAGGACGTGGACGTGGACGTGGAGGTCGTGACAGTGGTCGAAGTGGTAGAGGTAGCAACTTCGAAAGAGGACAATCGAGCCAACAAAATTGGCGTGGCATGGGACGTGGTCAAAAAGGTGGTCATTTGAATTATTCCAACTTCGAATGCTACAAGTGTGGGAAGTATGGTCATTATGCGAAGGATTGTAACTCCTACAAATGTTACAACTGTGACAAAGTGGGACATCTTGCAAAAGACTGTCGAATCGAAAAGAAGATTGAAGAAACAACCAACCTAGCCTTGGAAGCTGAATCGAATGAAGGCTTTCTCCTGATGGCTCAAAACGAAATCAACACCAATGACGGTGTTTGGTATCTTGACTCAGGAGCAAGTAATCACATGTGTGGTTACAAACACCTGTTTAAATATATGAAGAGAATTGAAGATGGTAATGTGTCTTTTGGAGATGCATCGAAAGTGAAGGTCGAAGGAAAGGGCACAATCAGTTACTTGCAGAAGGATGGATTGATTGGATCAATCGAAGACGTTTACTATGTACTAGATCTCAAGACCAACATATTAAGTCTGGGACAACTTACAGAAAAAGGTGCTTCGATACTGATGAAAGATCGAACACTGCATTTGAAGGACAAAGCAGGATATCTGATTGCCGCTGTCGAAATGGAAAGAAATTGAATGTACAAACTGAACCTGAGGAACATTCGAGAGAAATGTCTGCAAATCGAAGTGCAAGACAAAGCGTCACTATGGCATATGCGCTTTGGTCATCTACATCATGCTGGTTTGAGAAGGTTGGCGAAAAGGAACATGGTGCATGGACTATCAGACATGGATTTCGAAGGAAAATTCTGTGAAGAATGTGTGCTCAGCAAACAAACAAGAACCTCATTTCAAAGGAAGGCAGAGTATCAAGCTAAACATATTCTCGAATTGATACATACTGACATATGTGGGCCAATCACTCCAGAATCCTTCAGTGGAAAAAGGTACTTCATTTCCTTTATTGATGACTTCTCAAGAAAAACCTGGGTCTACTTCCTGAAATAAAAGTCTGAAGCATTAGAAGTGTTAAAAAAGTTCAAAGTAATGGTAGAGAAGGCAACAGACAGACACATCAAAGCAATTCGATCTGACAGAGGAGGTGAGTATACTTCAATGGACTTTGTGAAGTACTGTGAAGAACAGGGCATAAGGAGATTCCTAACTGCACCATATTCACCTCAGCAAAATGGTGTGGCTGAAAGAAAGAATCGAACTATTTTTGACATGGTTCGATCAATGCTCAAAAGCAAGAACATGTCAAAAGAATTCTAGGCAGAAGCAGTACAATGTGCTGTTTATATTCAGAATAGATGTCCACATTCGAAGTTAGAAGACAAAACACCACAAGAAGCATGGAGTGGACAGAAGCCAACAATTTCTCATCTCAAGGTATTTGGTAGTATAGCTTATGCACATGTACCAGATCAACGAAGAACAAAGCTTGAAGACAAAAGTCAGAAGTACATATTCATTGGATATGATGAGAAGACGAAAGGGTACAAGCTCTTCAATCCCATAAGCAAGAAAGTGATCGTGAGCAGAGACGTTCGAATGAACGAAGCAAGCAAGTGGGAATGGAACATTTCGACAGAGGTTGTTGACACAGTCGAAGAAACAACTGTAGTTGTACCAACAAGTATTCCAACAGAACATGAAGAAACAGAAGATGGAGATGAACCTCTACAACCCAAAATGAGAAGTTTGCAATATTTGTATGATTCAACAAGTGAGGTGCATCTTGTGTGTCTTCTGGCAGATGCTGAAAACATCAACGTCGAAGAAGCGTTACGAGACAAGAAGTGTAAAAGTGCCATGGGCGAAGAGATTAGAGCAATCGAACGCAACAATACTTGGGAGCTAGTCGAATTACCAAAAGGAAGTCAACCCATTGGTGTAAATTGGGTATTCAAGAAAAAGATGAATGCTCAAGGAGAAATCGAAAGATTCAAAGCACGACTGGTTGCGAAGGGATACAAACAGAAAGCAAGAATTGACTATGACGAAGTGTTTGCGCCTGTTGCAAGAATGGAGACAATTCGATTACTCATTTCTCAAGCTGCTCAGTTCAAATGGCCAATATTTCAAATGGATGTCAAGACAACATTTTTGAATGGTGTGCTCGAAGAAGAAATCTATGTCGAACAACCACTTGGATATATGAGAACTGGAGAAGAGAAGAAGGTGTTGAAACTGAAGAAATCACTGTATGGGCTGAAGCAAGCACCTAGGGCATGGAACACACGTATTGACACATATTTCAAAGAGAATGGGTTCGAGCAATGTCCTTATGAACCCGCCCTCTATGTGAAGAAAAATGGAAGTGATTTATTACTTGTTGCTCTCTATGTTGATGACCTTATCTTTCTAGGCAGTGATGTTCAGATGATCGAAGATTTCAAGAGCACCATGACAAGCGAATTCTAAATGACAGACTTAGGTCTGATGAGATTCTTTCTTGGTCTGGAGGTTCGACAAGAAGAAGCTGGAATTTTCATCTCACAAGAAAAATATGCAAAGGAAATCTTAGAAAAATATAAAATGAAGAATTGCAATCCAACTTCGACGCCAATGGAACCAGGTACAAAACTATCAAAGTTTGATGGAGGAGAACGGGTCGAAGGAAGCAAATATTGAAGCTTGGTAGATAGCCTTCGATATCTCACATGCACAAGGCTAGACATTTCACTAAGTGTTGGCATAGTAAGTCGATTCATGGAGGAACCAGTACACACACATTGGAAGGCGCTGAAACGAATTCTAAGATACATCCAAGGAACAGTATCACTAGGAATGTTTTATTCAAAAACAGAAGACTACAAGTTAGTTGGTTATTCTGACAGTGACTGGTGTGGAGACATAGACGATCGGAAGAGCACCTCTGGATATGTATTTTTCATGGGAAACACATCATTTACTTGGCTGTCGAAGAAGCAACCTATAGTAACACTTTCGACGCGTGAAGCTGAATATGTGGCAACATCCTGGTGCGTCTGTCATGCAGTATGGCTCAGAAGGTTGATAAGCAAGATGGAGCTGAAACAGGAAGATCCAACAATAATACAAGTGGACAATAAATCAGCTATCGAATTGGCAAAGAATCCAGTGAATCATGAACGAAGCAAACATATTGATGTTCAATTTCACTTCATTCGTGAACATGTGAAGGAGGGAAGTGTCGAATTAAGGCATGTAGCAAGCAGAAACCAAGCAACGGATATTTTTACAAAACCACTATCAAAAGAGGTCTTCGACAGAGGCAAGAAGATGATAGGAATGCTGGATGGAAGAAACATTTAAGTTTACAGAGGAGTTTTGTTGAATAAACATTAAATGCGTTAGTAATAAAGTTTTACATTAAACATGGTAGTAGGAAGGACAAAAGTTTTAGTAAGTTATTAGTAGCTGTTATGTTTTAGTTTATGTTTTAGAATTGTAAAAGCTATTTGGGTCTATAAAAGACCAAGAGTATATTTTATTTTATAAGAGCAATATAGAAGTATTCATATAGAAGTCTGATCACTTTATAACACGGATGAACGTTCCCACGGGAGACGTCAAAATCTGGAAAAAAATCCGAACACTGTGCATGGCATGGAATGCCATAACAACATAATGGGATTTTATTTATTTATTAAATAATGAATTAAATTATATTTAAAATATGGAAATTTGCATTTAATTTATCTACTAAATGTTAAAATAGAAATAAGGAAAAGTGGAATAAAGGATGATTGGAGTCAGGTTACCAAATAGTATAGCAAATTATCCTACATTTTTATATAAAATATTGGCTCTAAAATAATTTTTATAATTTAAAGATAAATTAAAAAATCGTAATGCATTTTAATTTATGTAGAATTTTTCTTATAAATAAGACTAGCTTGGGAATTTATTTAAATAATAGCTATGATAACCATAAAAAATGAGAATACTAAATAACTATTTAATGAGAATGATACTTATCTATTATTTTAAAGTATACTATTAGGTTTTGGGCAAAAAAAATTTTTATGTAGATTTCTTAATTTATTGGTACCACTTTATTCTATTTTTTATATTGTTATTCAAAATGGTTTTATTAAAATAAAATTAATTTAATAATTTAATTTATATATAGAATAAAATTATAAATTATTTATACGTAAAATACTCTTATTTAAATATTAATTTTACAATATTTAAATATTTAAATTATTTATACACAATTATTTATACATAAATTAATAGGAAACATTAATTTTACAATAATCAATTGGAAAAATTAATTTTACAATATTATGTTATTTCTAATTTTGTAACTGATTGATAAAAACTTTAACTCAATTTTTTGTTTAGTTGTTTAATAAATGTTATTATTAGGTTCTACATAGTTTTTGCTGACTTTGCATTACATGTTATTATAGTACTATAGTTTTTGCTGACATTTTTGCTCCTACATAGCTTCATCTTTTGTCATTTTTCTTCTTCTTTAATCATTTTCCAAAATCAATTCAAATTTTAAAATGGTATTATTATTTTTCCATAGTCGCTTCTGCATAACTTGAATTGCACTGAAAACTACCTTATTTTATTGCTTGTAGAACTTAAAGTATACATTATTTTAAGTTTATTTGAATCATTTATGGCTAACATTGATCTATTGAAATTGATTTAGATGGAGTGTTGCTTAACTGAATCGGGGAAGATATGTATGGAGAAATTGATAGATAAGGCAATAGCAGAACTACGTCATGTATTTTGCTTCACAAGCACAGCTAATGAATTCAAAGAAAAAAAGACTTGGCTGGAAGAAGAAATAAAAACAATGGAGCAACCTGCTAAAGTGGCAGCAGGAAATGATAAAGATATTGAAGCTGATTATCATTTATGGAAAGAGAAAGCGGAAAAGCTCGTTCAAGAGGACATCCTAACAAAACAAAAATGCTTTTTTGGATTATGTCCTAATTGCATATGGCGATATAAAAAGGGAAAGGAGTTGGCAAATAACATACAAGACATTAAACAATTAACAGAAAAGAGAGGGACATTTGAAAATATTGAAATCTCTCGCCGTCTTCCGGATGTTGAACGTTACTCATCTAAAGATTACATTTCTTTTCCAAGTAGAGATTCAAAATACAAAGAGCTACTGGATGCATTAAAAAATGACAACAATTATATGATCGTATTGCAAGGGATGGGGGGCACCGGAAAAACTACATTGGCCAAAGAAGTGGGTAAAGAACTAAAGAAGTCTGAACAATTCGCTCATGTAATCGATACAACAGTCTCATTTACTCCTGATACAAAAAAAATTCAAGATGATATTGCTGGATCTTTAGGATTGGAATGGGACGACTGTAATGACTCAGACCGACCAAAAAAACTATGGAGCAGATTAACAACCGATGAAAAAGTTCTTCTAATAATGGATGATGTGTGGGATCAAGGCTCACCTCTTGATTTTGATCTAATAGGAATTCCAAAACAAGACAATCACAAAGGTTGCAGAGTTCTTATAACTACACGAAGTAAACAAATATTCAATATAATGGGTTGTGATAAGATGATTGAATTGGATATCTTACCTGAAGAAGAAGCATGGACCATGTTCAAAATGTATGCATGTATAATCGATAATTCTTCCATAAGTTTGATCGCCACGGGACGTGAAATTGCTAAGGAGTGCAAACAATTACCGGTTGCAATTGCAGTTATCGCCAGAAGTTTAAAGGGCCAACAAGATCGTAAGCACAAGTGGGATACTACCTTAAAATTATTGAAGGAAACTGTGTCCATGGACAATGTTGATGAAGAAAAGGTTGGAATTTATAAATGTTTGAAGTCTAGCTATGATGGTATGAAGTATGAAAAAGCCAAGGGATTGTTTCTATTATCTTCAGTATTCCCAGAAGATAAAGAAATCCCTATTGAAATTCTAACTAGACTTGGCATTGGAACGGGCCTTTTTGGGAAGAATTATGGCAACTACAATGATGCTCAAAACCAAGTAGTTGTAGCTAAAGATAAACTCATAGATTCATGTGTTGGCGATTTTGTATCACCAATGTATTTTAGTAGTAATGTGATTTCTAAAGGCCGATGCAATTATGCGTTAAGTTCGGAGACGAGTTAGGGAAGTGCGGAGTGCACGCTCGTCGAGCCAATACATAATTGAATACGAATAATTGAAACGGGGTTCCAAGGGGTGAAGCCCCTGGCGGGGTGCGGGGCAGCGCCCCGTTGGGGTTCCAAGGGGCGAAGCCCCTGGCGGGGTGCGGGGCAGCGCCCCGTGCAAAAATTTTGAATCCTTTCCCTAACGGACATAACTGTTCCCCAACGGACATAACTGTTTCCCAACGGACATAACTGTTTCCCAACGGACATATTCGTTTCGAACAAATGTGTCTCTTCGTTTCAATTACTGTTCTCCTATATAAGGAGTCGTTCGGCCTCGGTCTCGCATACAGAAAAACGCATCCTTCTCTCTATAATTACAATTCGTTTCTTTTGTCGGAAACATAATTTCTTCGAGAATTATCCCCACAAAGATTTCGTGAACCCAGACAAGAATAGGGTCGAAATACTTTGTTCGGAAAGTGTACGAACATGATTCATCGAAATTATCCAGGATTATCACACCCTAAATTTCTAACAAACGAACAAAGTAGTTTTTTCTGATAATCATGGCTGGAGGAAGCACCATCAAGGAGATGACAACAAAGTTCGGAAAATTGGACAAGTTTCAAGGACAAGATTTCAGGCGTTGGCAGAAGAAGATGCACTTCATGTTGACAACGTTGAAAGTGGTACACGTCCTGTCTACACCGATTCCAGAACCTCGTGAGGATGAATCAGTCGAAGATATAAGACGCAGATCAAAGTGGGAGAACGACGACTACATATGCAGAGGGCACATTCTTAACGGTATGTCTGATCCCTTATTTGATATTTACCAAAACATGGAATCTGCTAAAGAATTGTGGGATCAACTCGAATCCAAGTACATGGCAGAGGACTCATCCAGTAAAAAGTTTCTGGTAACCGATTTTAACAATTACAAAATGGTTGAATCGAGGTCTGTCATGGAACAATTCAATGAACTCCTTCGAATCCTTGGACAATTCACACAACATGGATTGAATATGGATGAAACAATATCTGTCTCAAGCATCATAGACAAATTGCCTCCTTCGTGGAAGGACTTCAAACACAATCTGAAACATGGAAAAGACGAACTGTCTTTGATCCAACTTGGAAGTCATTTGCGCATAGAAGAATCTCTAAGAGCGCAGGAAGATGACAAAGGAAAAGGCAAAGGAATTGCTGGACCCTCGGTTAATATGGTCGAAGAGGGTGGTAAGAACAATAACAACAAAAACAAAGGAAAGAAGCGTGCCTTCAAGAACAAACAGGGCGGTTTCGGTAATAATAAGAAACCAAAACTAGAATGCTGGAAGTATGGCAAAACAGGCCACTTCAAGAGGGACTGCCGTTTCGGTAAAAAGAACGACAACGCGAATGCAAGTGGTTCAGGAAAGGGGTCTAAGGACCACTCCGAAAACCAAGGTCAGAAATCAATTCGTGATTTGAATAGTTTGATTAAACATTCAGTTTCACTAAATTCTGAATCATTTTATGTGCAGGATGATGCTGCCGCGTGGTGGATTGATTCTGGTGCCACAACACATGTTTGCAAGGATCGTTTCTGGTTCAAGACTCTTGTTCCAGTGGAAGATGGTTCTGTCCTCTACATGGGAGATGATCACTTCGCTCCCGTTGAAGGCAAAGGAAACGTGGTGCTAGAATTCAGTTCTGGAAAGACTATTACTTTGTTTAATGTATTGTATGTTCCTAAATTACGTAAGAATTTAATTTCTGGTCCTGTATTAAACAAGCTTGGATACAAGCAAGTGTGTGAATCCGATAAATATGTATTATCGAAGTCTGGTGTGTTTGTAGGATTTGGATATTATAATAATGATATGTTTATGATGAATTTGAATGGAGTTCCTAATGAATCTGGTTCTGTTTTTATGTCCTCGTCAAATGTTATTAATTTTTCGTTATGGCATGCTCGTCTAGGACATGTACACTATAAAAGAATGCATGAAATGTCTAAAAATGATTTAATTCCTAATTTTAATGGAAATGTAGAAAAGTGTAAAACTTGTATGTTAACAAAGATCACTAGGCAACCTTTTAAAAGTATAACAAGGAAATCTATCATTCTTGAATTGGTACATAGTGATTTATGTGATTTGCATGCTACTCCTTCGTTAGGGCATAAAAAGTATTTTATCACCTTCATAGATGATGCGTCTAGATTCTGCTATGTTTATTTGTTGCACGCTAAGGATGAAGCCTTAGATAAATTTAGAATCTATAAAACTGAAGTTGAAGTGCAACAGAATGTACTGATTAAAACATTACGTACAGACAGAGGTGGTGAATATTATGATCCTGTGTTTTTCCAGTCCGTAGGAATCATTCATGAAACTACGGCACCTTATACACCTCAACAAAATGGTGTGGCTGAAAGGAAAAATAGAGTTCTTAAGGAAATGGTGAACGCCATGTTATCCTACTCTGGTCTGAGTGAAGGGTTTTGGGGAGAAGCTATGTTAACGGCTTGCTATTTGTTAAATAGGGTTCCTAATAAAAGGAACAAGACTACCCCATATGAACTTTGGTATAAGAGACGACCCAACTTAACATTTCTACGTGTTTGGGGTTGTAGGGCCGTGGTTAGACTCCCGGACCCAAAAAGGAAAACTTTGGGTGAAAAGGGTATAGCTTGCATCTTTGTTGGATATGCTGAGCACTCCAAGGCCTATAGGTTTTATGTTATAGAGCCTAATGACTCGATTTCTATTAACACAATAATAGAATCAAGAGATGCCATATTTGATGAGAATTGTTTCTCTTCTATACCTAGGCCAAAGATTTCTATACCTAATTCAGATGAATCTCCAAAGGATGATCATTCAAATGATGTGCCAAGTGAGACACTTGAACCTCGTAGGAGCAAAAGAGCTAGAAAATCTAGAACTTATGGATCTGATTTTCAACTATATTTGGTTGAGGGATCAAAGGATCAGATTGATACTCAATACTATTATTGCTATAGTATAGAGGAGGATCCAAGAACATATGATGAAGCTGTGAAGTCTCGAGACTCTGTTTTTTGGAAAGAAGCAATTGATGAAGAGATTGGTTCTATCATGGAAAATAATACTTGGGTATTGTTTGATTTACCACCAGGTTGCAAACCATTGGGTTGCAAATGGATCTTCAAAAGGAAGATGAAAGTCGATGGTACAATTGACAAGTTTAAAGCTAGATTAGTTATCCAAGGCTTCAGACAAAAGGAAGGGATCGATTATTTCGATACCTATGCTCCAGTTGCTCGTATCACTACTATTAGACTGTTGATTGCCTTGTCGGCTATTCATAATTTAGTGATTCATCAAATGGATGTCAAAACAGCATTTATAAATGGTGATTTGGAAGAAGAAGTGTATATGAAGCAACCTGAAGGATTTGTTATGCCTGGTAATGAGCATAAAGTGTGTAAGCTAGTTAAGTCATTGTATGGGCTGAAACAAGCTCCGAAGCAGTGGCATCAAAAGTTTGATGAGGTTGTTTTGTCTAATGGTTTCATTCTAAACCAAGCTGACAAATGTGTATATAGCAAATTTGATACATCCGGTAAAGGAGTTTTCATTTGTCTATATGTTGATGACATGTTGATCTTTGGCACCGACCAAAATCAAATTGATAAAACAAAGAATTTTCTGTCATCAAAATTCTCCATGAAGGATATGGGAGAAGCGGACGTTATTCTTGGTATTAAGATTAAACGGGAGAATAAAGGGATTGTAATTACTCAATCCCATTACATTGAGAAAATACTCAAGAAGTTCAATTGTGAAAGTTGTTCTCCAGTAAGTACTCCCATGGATCCGGGAGAAAAACTCATGCCAAATACAGGTAAACCTGTGGATCAACTCGAATACTCAAGAGCTATAGGCTCTTTGATGTATGCTATGATTAGCACTAGACCGGATATTGCTTATGCGGTTGGAAAGTTGAGTAGATTTACTAGTAATCCTAGTAGACACCATTGGCATGCAATAACTAGGGTATTCAAGTACTTGAAGGGTACTATGAATTATGGATTGTCGTATATGGGATTTCCTTCGGTGTTAGAAGGTTACTCAGATGCTAGTTGGATAAACAATGCTGAAGATTCATCCTCAACAAGTGGATGGGTGTTCTTGCTTGGGGGAGGTGCCATTTCGTGGGCTTCCAAGAAGCAAACATGTATAACCAGTTCCACAATGGAATCTGAGTTTGTGGCATTAGCTGCTGCTGGTAAAGAAGCGAAATGGCTAAGGAACTTGGTATATGAGATTCCGATATGGCCTAAACCAATATCACCAATATCTATTCGTTGTGACAGTACTGCCACATTGGCTAAGGCTTATAGTCAAATATATAATGGGAAGTCTAGACATTTGGGTGTTAGACATAGTATGATTAGGGAATTAATCATGAATGGGGTGATATCTATTGATTTTGTTCGGTCGCAACAAAACTTAGCTGACCACTTGACGAAGGGGTTAGCTAGAGACTTAGTGAAGAAGTCGGTAATTGGGATGGGATTAAAGTCCATTTAAATCCGTTAGCTATGGTATATCCAATTCCCTTCTAATACAACGTTAGAAGCAAAATTCAATGTAGAAAGATCATAGTTAGGGATTGGAGCACTCGTGTTTATCTTCCCAAGGTATGTGCTCAGACCTGCAAGTAATGACTAGGTTGAAGTATATCTTCTTAATGGTTCTCTTTGAAAAATTGCAAATGCAGGTGCAAGATTAAAGGGATCACCTATGTGAGCATGAAGTTTTGCCGCTTCAGGAAGCTTGGACTTGGCTTTCTATATGCTTATTAATGGATAAGGACACATGGCTTGTAAAAGTGTCAAGAATGGATAGTAGAGTATTGTAAGAAACATATGTGTACTGTATCTTCAGATGTTCAAATGGATTGACGGGTTCAATCTTTATGACACCCCGATTTTCGAGTATTTGGAATGTGTATTTGTACTAAGATGAAAATTCAATCGTAAGACATTTTCGTTTATGCATGTGTTTAATCGTTTTACCTGTAGATTGTACCCTTGTATATAACTATATATACTGAGTTAATCAAGGATTACACTAAAATGGGGGGGATTTGTTGGCGATTTTGTATCACCAATGTATTTTAGTAGTAATGTGATTTCTAAAGGCCGATGCAATTATGCGTTAAGTTCGGAGACGAGTTAGGGAAGTGCGGAGTGCACGCTCGTCGAGCCAATACATAATTGAATACGAATAATTGAAACGGGGTTCCAAGGGGCGAAGCCCCTGGCGGGGTGCGGGGCAGCGCCCCGCGGGGTCCAAGGGGCGGAAGAACATGTTCTCCTTTCCCCAACGGACATAACTGTTCCCCAACGGACATAACTGTTTCCCAACGGACATAACTGTTTCCCAACGGACATATTCGTTTCGAACAAATGTGTCTCTTCGTTTCAATTACTGTTCTCCTATATAAGGATTCGTTCGGCCTCGGTCTCGCATACAGAAAAACGCATCCTTCTCTCTATAATTACAATTCGTTTCTTTTGTCGGAAACAGAATTTCTTCGAGAATTATCCCCACAAAGATTTCGTGAACCCAGACAAGAATAGGGTCGAAATACTTTGTTCGGAAAGTGTACGAACACGATTCATCGAAGTTATCCAGGATTATCACACCCTAAATTTCTAACATCATGTTTGTTGGTGGGGGTCGGTGAAGAACATGTAAAAATGCATGATTTGGTTCGTGAAGCGGCTCAATGGATAGCATACAAAGAGATTCGACATGTTAATTTATCGAACAAAGATGAAAAATCATCTGCTCAAAAGGAAAAAAATATGAAATATTTATTTTGTGAAGGGAAGGACATGGATTTGTTTTCCTTGAAGTATGATGGTTCCAAGCTTGAGACTCTAATTCTCGATGTCGAAATGGATGAAGACCGTAAATATATGGAAGCCCCAAATTCTTTCTTTGATAATATTGACCATCTTCAAGTTTTGTACATTTTAGGTCATGACAATCGAACCCTATCATTACCATATTCAATTAGCTCATTGGCAAATATCGTATCTATATTGGTTGATGGAGTTGATTTAGGTGACATCTCTATTTTTGCAAATCTGCAAAGTCTTGAGACTCTTGATTTGGTTAAATGCAAAATCAATGAATTGCCTCGTGAAATTGCAAAATTGGGGAAACTTAAATTGTTAAACTTGGAAAGGTGTGAAATTACAAGGAATGATCCATTTGAGGTTATTGGAAGATGCTCAACACTTGAAGAGTTGTACTTGATAGATAGTTTTAATGATTTTTGTCGAGAAATAACCTTACCTGAGTTGAAAATGTATCATATCCAGAAAGGGCGGAGAAAGCTTCTTAACTCACTATCAAAATATGTGTCTTTTGATGCAGGTCGTGGTGAATGTTTTTTTTCAAAAGACACATTCAAGTATTGCATGCATACAACAGAGGGTCTTGACTTAAATGGAATTAAGGAGGGATGGAGAAATCTCATGCCTGAGATTGTTCCTATAGATTCAGGTATGAAAGATCTTGTTGAGCTGCGTTTGAGTTCTATCTCACAGTTACAGTGTCTCATTGACTCTGTTGGTTCTCAAGTACCAAACATATTTCCCAATTTGGTTGTACTAAAAGTGAGCACAATGGAAAATTTGGTAGAATTGTTCAATGGCTCCCTTTCTTTTGACTCTTTGAAAAATTTAGAGAAGTTGTCGATAAAGAAGTGTAAAATGTTTCAAAGATTGTTTAATTGCAAGCTAAATCTCTACAATCTAAAGACCGTGACACTTTGTGATTGCCCAATGTTGGTAAACCTCTCTTCACTGTTAACTTCTCGGAACCTGATGCTGCTAGAGAAATTGAAAATAGTTGATTGTGAAGGATTGACAAACATAATAATAGAGGAGGGATCAAAAGAACATGATAATGGTAAGAAGAGTTCTGTCTCAATGTTTCCAAAACTAAAAGTTGTTGAAATTGAAGGATGTCAGCTATTAGAATCAATACTTCCCTTCCTCTCCTCTCAAGACCTTCCAATACTTGAAGCTCTAAGAATAAGAAGATGTCATAAGCTGGAATATATATTTGGCCAGTATGTTGAACTGAGTTCACTCAAAGAAATAGATCTTTGTGAATTACCAAATTTTATGGCCATTTTTCCGAAATCTTCCACTTCAAGAGATGGTTTCAAGGAACAAACACATGTGGACCCAGTCAAATGCAACCTCTTCTCATGGAGTTGTAAATGTTGGCATATGTCAACTACTAAAGTCCCATCGGTTCATGAGGATTCACTGCAGAAGAACTCAACACCATCAGTAACACTATAACCTTTTTTTGTTATATTTTGATAAGTTCTCTTTTAAATGTGTTTCTTGTTTCTTCTATTGATTAAACATCCAAAATTTGAAGTCTTATCCTATATGAAGTGTTTCAAAAATTTTCGTTGCACAAAATTAATTTGAAAAAACTTTTTACATTTGCATTTCCATAAGTTGTATGCACATGCCAGTAATGTTTGGTTTAATTTTTATATTATAGGTATCAAATTCACAATGTCTACAGCTATGGGAACGTGCTCAATGCCTTCCAGTACAATCACACATCATGTGCAATATAAAAGAGATTAAGCTATCTGGTTTTTTGAAGATAAAATCTTTGTTTATCTTTTCTATTACTCCAGTAATGTTGGTGGAAACTTTGACAATTTCGAAATGTGATGAATTGGAGTACATAATAGCAGACATTGGAGATGATGAAAGAGGTGGCAATAATTGGGGAAATGCCTTCCCAAAATTGAAACAGCTTTACGTATATGATTGCATGCAATTGAAATACCTATTTGGGCACTACACTAACGACCATCCAAACCTTCATCTTCCAGCATTACAGTATCTCAAACTTCGCAATCTGCCAAGTTTAGTTGCCATATGTCCCAAACAATATTGCACACCATTTCCACCCTTGGAACAACTTGACATCTCAGAATGCTGCCAGGTTGCTATCAAATCTATTGGTGAATTCATTATTAATCATTCAGATTCAAAATCTCTTGACAATACAATCATCAAGGTATCCCTTTTTCCATATATCTTTCTTGTTTGCCAAATTATTCAATGATTTCAATTTTACCTAAACATTGTTGAATTGCAATTCACAATTACTAGGTGAGAGTAATATTTTCATGTATTATAAATGAAAGTATAAATCTTTCCAAAATAAAATGCTTATGCATTCCAATGGAATCAAGTGGCATGAAGTAGATTTTTATGTGATTTCCAAAATTTATGAAAATACCACCAACACCCAGTAGTATATATTCCTTCCGTAACGAATTATAAGCAAAATTAAATTTTTTTGATACATTTGACAATTAATATATGTATGTAGTCCATATATATATTAGATGCATTAATTGTCAAATATACAAAAAAAAAAAAAAAATCAAATTTACTTATAATTAGTTACGGATGGAGTATATAGATATATTTGATTTTTTATCAAATATAAAATTAGTAATTGTAAAAATAATTAAGTATGAATAAATACAAAAAAAATTATGCTATAATGAACTTAAGAATTTGTTTTACTAATAAAGTCAATGTTTCAAAATTTCGTTTCCTCTCTTTTGAAGACCTTTCAATACTAGAAGTTATTAGTGTAAGTAGACGTGATGAGCTTAAATACATATTTGCCAGATACCAACATGTTGAACTAAGTTCACTAAAATAAATAAAGCTTTGTGAGTTACCAAATTTCATGTTTTTTTTTCCGAAACATTCTCATTCTATGTTTTCCCTCGTGAATAAGCCATCTTCCGATTCTAGACACAAATACAATTGGACCCTATAAAATGAAACATCTTTCGTGTCATGGTGATTGTATTGCTTGTGTCGAATATGATCACACATGTTGTATATTTATACGCAAAATAAATATATACAATATGTAAATAAATATACACAATATGTAATAATATAATTTACACTTATGACTAACTGAATACAAATCAATACTAATTGATCTGTAACCGATTCTCAATACTTTCCCTCAAGTCGGACCATATATATTGTATGATTCGAACTTGTTACAAATGTAATTCACTCGGGAACCCTTAAGATATTTGAAAAACATATCATCCAATTGATCTTCAGATTTGACGAACGTTGTGGTTATTTCTCCTGACAATACTTTTTCTCTTACATAGTGACAATCTATTTCTATGTGCTTGGTCGTTCATGGAATACCGGATCTGATACAATACGAAGCGTCGCTTGATTGTCGCATATGAGTCTTGTGTCCTGAAGATCTCCCAATCTATGTTCTGAGAGTCAATTCTTAAGCCACGCAAGTTCCTTTAATGTTGCCGCCATAGCACAATATTCAGCTTCAACATTAGATAGTGCAACCATGTTTTCTTTCTTGCTCCTCTATGAGATCATATTTCCTCCAATAAGAACACAATATCCAGAAGTAGATCTCCTATCTGTTGATGATCCTGCCCACTCTGCATCTGAATAACATATGATTTTAGAATCACCTTTATTTTCATATAATACGCCTCTTCCTGGTGCTTTCTTTATATATCTGAGAATCTGAATAACTACATTCTAATGATTATCA
Source organism: Vicia faba (assembly GCA_948472305.1). Lineage (NCBI taxonomy): Eukaryota > Viridiplantae > Streptophyta > Magnoliopsida > Fabales > Fabaceae > Vicia > Vicia faba. Next base: position 19,649,097 of record OX451737.1, read on the forward strand.
CAAGGGGCATTCATAAATTGACTCATAATGCTCAGTCCCAAAGTAATATCTGGTCTGGTGAGAGTAAGATAAATTAAACTACTCACTAGACGTTGATATCTTCCCGGGTCTTTCAACAGCTCCCCCTTACCCAGAATAAGCTTAACGTTGGGATCCATATGAGTATTCATCGGACGACAATCAAGCATACCGATTTCATTGAAGATGTCTAATGGATACTTACGTTGGTTAATTGCAATGCCTGATAAGGACTGAGCAACTTCAATACCCAAGAAGTATTCGAGTGGACCCAAGTCTTTTGTTTAAAACTTGTTGAAAAGATGAGTTTTGAGTCGTTGGATACCATTTGTATTATCTCCAGTGATAACAATGTCATCAATGTAGACCACAAGAAAGATGCGTTGACTGATGGAGAAATGAAGAAGGAAAACTGAGTGATCTGATTCACATCTAGTCATATCGAACTATATCAAGGCAGAGCTGAAGCGACCAATGAGACCAACGAAGCCGAAAGACAAGTCTAGAATTTCCAGGAATGGTAAAACTTGGAGGTTGGCCATATATACTTCCTCCTCCAATTCTCCATGTAAAAAGGCATTTTTAATGTCTAATTGATGAAGCGGCCAACGATTAATATCAACTATTGCAAGGAAGAGACGCACTGAACTAATCTTGACTACAGGAAAAAAAGTGTCACCATAATCAAGACCAAATATTTGTGTATATCCTTTGGCTATCAAACGAGCTTTGAAACGATCGATTTGACCATATGGTCCAACCTTCACTGTATAAACCCTTCAACGTCCTACTATAGTTTTTTCGAAAGGTAAAGTAACAATATCCTAAGTCTGATTTAAATGCAATGCATCCATTTCTTCCACCACCGCCTGACGCCTATTGGGATCAGTCATAGCCTCACCTGTAGACTTAGGAAGACACAGAATTCAAAGAAGACACAAAAGACACATAGGAAGTAGAAACACAATCATAATTTAAAACATATACATATTTAAGATTTGGAGTATGAGATCAAATACCTTTTCGTGATGCTATTGGGAGGTCAAGTTCAGGTGACGTAGATGGAGGAAGAGTTGGACTAGGAGATGGTGTTGATGGATTAATATCATCTCTAACTTTCGATGGATGGGGTATTCGTCGCTGGTAGATCTGTAATGAAGGTTTAATGGGTATGGGGATGATAGAAGGGACATCCTGAACATCTAAGTTACAAGTCTCATCGTGTGACACAGAGATAGATAAAAATGGGAAACCTTCAAAGAATGTAACATCAGAGGAAAAAATGTACCGTTGAAGTTGAGGATAAAGACAATGATATCCTTTTTGTATACATGAGTAGCCTAGAAATATATATTTTAGAGATTTGGCATAGAGCTTGTCTTTACCTGGACTAAGATCATGAACAAAACATGTGCAACCAAAGTGACGAATCAGAATGGGGTAGAGGTCATGTTGTGGGTTCAAGATAGAGTATGGAATCTAATCTTAGAAGACCGATTAAGGCATTCAGTTGATAATGTGACAGTATGTGAGGAGAGCATCACCCAAAAACGAGAAGGTACATTGTGGTGAAGTAATAGAGTTTGTGCGGTTTCTACTAAATAACGATTCTTCTGTTCAACAACATCGTTTTGTTGTGGTGTATGAGCACATGATGATTGGTGAATAATTCTCTGTGATGTTAAAAAAGATTGAAACTAGATATCAAGACATAATTTTGTTTCAAGTCAGGACTCTAAAGGAAGATTAAAAGAATTATTCTAAAGGAAGATTGGTGAATCAGACTCTAGAGGCAGATTAAAAGAACATACTCTAAAGGTAGGTTTGGATGTGGGTGTTCCTGACCAAGGTCTTAAACTTTGATTTTAAAACTATCAGCCATAGTGACAGAAGGACAAGAATCAGAATAAGACAAGTGAGCTAAAAGGCATTTGTTAGCAATCATATGATCAGAGGAACCTGAGTCAATAACCTAAGGACCAAGCGAAGATGTATATACAAAGGTTGTAGGATTAACCGACTGAGCAACATTGACAAATGATGATGGTTGATGGGCTGTTTTGAATAGGAGGAAATCATTGTAATCAACGGTAGGAATTTTAATATCTTTATTGTTGTTCAGTTGAGCGACATGAGCGACCCGTGGTTGTCGTTGTTGTTCTCTTGCCTTTACCGTAATGATTACAATAGTTACAATTAATACCATGACGTTGTCCACCCCTTCCTCTATTTCGTCCATCACGACCATGATAGCGGGAAGCAAGAGTAGATAATTCAATGAGAGATAGAGTGGAAATCGGTCCAAAGGCGTGAGTGTAGCCAAATGCAATAGTTGTTCACTAACTGCTTCATAGTTAGGAACATTGGATTCTGATAAAATTTGGTTCTAGACAGAATTAAGCTCCGATGGTAGTCCGACAAGTGCCACGATCATGAAATACTTACTTTGTTGTTCAGCATAAGTTGTTGGATCTTTGGTAAAGGGAATTAGGGTTGTGAAATTTTCCTTAAACGCATCAAGCTTACTCAGATAGGCTTTGTTCTGGACTGGGCCCGACAGGCCCAAAAGCATTGCAAAGGCCCAGTCCAAATGGACTTACAAGGGCCACGCCGACCAAAGAGTGAGACCGTGCCTGACGCGCAGTCGCTGGCTCGACGATACGCCTCCAGCTCGACATGAGGTGGTTCAGCACCACAGTCTGAGGCCCAGCTCGACGTTACCTCGAGCACCCCAGCTAGGGCAGACTCAGTCCATTGTCCCCCCAACGATACTCCGAAAAGACCGCGTCTCCGTCCGCCCGCACTTCACGCAGAACATCCAGGAAGGGGACCACGTGCGGGTCCCTACTACGCACGTAGAACCTGGCAGTTCCTCCATTGGGCCAAACCTGCCCGGCCCAGTGAAGGAACCTTGGCCCAGCGCTGGGGGCTATAAATACCCTCTGCTTCCAGAGGGTCAGGTATTGATCATTCTAACCTTACACTTGCTATTATCTGCTCGTACTCCTACTTACTTCAGCATCGGAGTGCCTTGCAGGTACCCCCCCCCCCACCTCGTTCAAAAAAGCTTTCTGCTCGGAGCCAGCCGTGACGGTCCATTTCTGATCAGGTCAGATCAGTGGCGCCGTCTGTGGGAAACTAGCTTCCCCGTCTAACGAACAATTCTAAAGACCAAAGCTCAATTCAACTACCTGTCATGGCTGATCCAGCTCGCGATGAGCAGCCCGTCCGTGTCGCCGACACTAATAACGGTACCGCGGACAAGAATGGACACCTCGACAACCCCGGTGATCCCGGCCACAGTGCCATCCCTGTGACAACCGCCCCTGGACCTTCCTCCTACAGGGACGGGGCTACTGCATCATCCTCTACGACCCCTCCAGCACTCGAAGACGACCCGGTAGCTCTCGCTCATCACAGAGCTGCCCGATTCTATGAAGTCCCAGTTCCCGCCGGGGTAGATGCCACGACTCAGGCACTGTTCGCGCCCATTAATCAGACAAATTATCTCATATTCGCCCAAGGAGAAAGATTAAGGGCACTTGAAGATGATCGACGACCCCCGAGGAGGCATCGGAGGCCACATTCTCCACCTCCTCGGATCACGGAAGTTCGACACCCTTCTCCCCCGCGAAGACACTACAGGGAGAACTCCAGGAGCCCTTCTCCCCGGCCAAAGCAGAGGCGGACCTACCATGAGAGACAGCCCGCCATCCCTGCCGGAGAACCCAGTCGCGACCCATCAAGGCACGACAAGAGGCACGCCGGGGACGGGCGTGTGACCTTCAACCACCGAGCATCACGCTCGAGGGAAACTCAGCACGATCATCGTGCCAGACATAACTACAGGACCCCTTCTCTTTCTCCGGAGAGGAGCGACGAGGACGACCCCCGCGGTCCCCTGTCGCAGGCCATCATGGATGCACCTATCCCCCCGGGCATGGAGAAGCCCCCGCATCTGAAGGAGTATGACGGAGTAGCGGACCCGGTCGACCACATTGACGGGTTCGAAGCCATGCTCCACTATCATAATGTCGGGGGGCCCATCAAGTGTCGTCTTTTCCCCACGACTCTCAGGAAGGCGGCCATGGACTGGTATAAAGGGCTCGCCCCGGGCTCAATTACGTCGTGGCGGAACCTGAAGAACCAGTTCATCAGTTCCTTCACAGCTTCTCGGCGCCATCCGAAGACCGAGGCAGCCCTCGAGGCCATCATCCAAAGACAGGATGAAACCTTGAGGGAATTCATCAACCGCTTCAACCGGGAAGCAATACAGGTCCCCTGCGCGGACCATATGAAAAGATACTTGCTGGAGAGGGGTCTCCTCCCCGGCACAGAATTCAGAAAGGCTGTGGGTATTGAACCACCTCCAACTTTTGATGCCCTCCTCGACAAGGCCCGAGCATACATGGACTACGAGGAGAGAGAAGCTGCCAACAGGGCCCGAGACTCCAGGGCTCGCGCTCCCAACAACAGCAGCAGCTCATAACAAGAGCCTCCTCCCCGACGTACCGGGGAGAAAAGGAAGGAAGATCGGCCCCGGGAAATCCGGGAACAAAGGGGCCCCTCGGGCCGTTTCACCGAGTACACTCTGCTCACGGCTTCCCGCGAGCGTATTTTGGCGGAGTGTGCCAGTACAGATTTCAGAGACGGTGGCGTCAAGCGTCCCCGACCTGCTCCCGCCAAGCCAGGGGCAGATAAAAATAAATACTGTCAATACCATAGGAGTCATGGTCATTTGACAGAAGACTGCGTCCACCTCAAGGACGCCATTGAAACCCTCATCAAGGGAGGGAGGCTCGCACAGTACAGGCGAAACGACGCTCCCCGTCGTGACGCCCATGAAACCAAGGAGCCCGAAGAAGATGCCCGACCATCAGACGAGTCGGTGCCTATCCAAACCGCCTTCTCGGTAACCAGGCCCGAGGATTTCGACGTTCCCGAGCTCCTGCAGGAGCCCCTGACAACACACAGCAGGTGGGAATACTTCCCCTCCGCCATGATCATCAACGGGGGCGAGTTCAACGACCTCACCATCAATTCAGCTAAGAGGAAGTTGGACGAGCTGGTCGACATAGCTCCTCCGCAAACGGTAACGTTCGAAAGGGTGAAGGGCAGGTCAGAGCCCATCACCTTCTACCTAGAAGAACTCCCCGGCGGAGCCCCGAACGCAGTCATCCCCTTACTGATAAGGGCAAAAATGGCCATTTTTGACGTACACCGCATCTTGGTCGACGAAGGGAGTTTCGTCGACGTGATGTACAGCCAGCTGTTCCGGACCTTACAACTGGACGACTCACATCTCTCTCTGTATGTGGGTTCGGATCTTCAAGGCTTCAACGGCTCGACTTCCAAACCTTGGGGTTATGTCGAGCTCCTGGTTACGTTCGGAGAAGGAACGACTACGAGACAGGTTAAGGTCCGCTTCCTCGTCATCGATTGCCCGTCTCTATACAATTGCATCTTGGGGAGACCGACACTGGCGGAGCTGACAGCGGTGCCCTCGACTGTCCATCTGAAAATAAAGTTATATACCAAAAGGGCACGGGTAGCCACCATCCAAGGAGACCTTGCTGCTGCCCGCAGGTGCTTCAACGCCGCTTCAAAGGGACGGGATACCGTCGACGTGGGGACCAGACCCACCAAGAGGACAAAGCAGGAGCCCGACAGAAAAGCATCCCCCGAGGAAGAAGTCCAGAAGGCTCCACAAAAGGTCGACTCCATAGCCCTCGACGCTCGCTTCGACCAGGACGAGCCATCCAGCAGCGAGCAAATCCCACTCCGACCTATCCCGGACGGGGATTTCGAACTCGTTCCCCTCGGCACGGACCCGACCAAGGGAGTGAAGATTGGTAAAGACCTCCCCGACTTGGCCAGGAAGCAAATCAAGGCCTGTCTGCGCGAGAATGCTGATCTCTTCGCCTGGAGCGCTGCAGAGATGCCTGGACTCGACCCTGAGGTCGCCTGTCACCACCTCGCCATTGATCCAGCCGCCAAGGCCGTAGTACAACGTAGGCGTAGGCAGTCTCCAGAAAAAACGGAGGCTAGTGAAAAAGCTGTAAAAGACCTCCTAGAGGCAAATTTTATTTCTGAAGCCCGGTATTCCACCTGGCTGTCAAATGTTGTACTTGTGAAAAAGAATAATGGAAAATGGAGAATGTGTGTTGACTATACCGATCTCAACCGGGCTTGCCCGAAGGATGCTTTTCCTTTACCTAACATAGACATGCTGGTCGACAACTCGGCCGGCTACAAGACTTTGTCGTTCATGGACGTCTACTCGGGATATAACCAAATCCCAATGGCCCTAGGCGACAAACACTGCACGGCATTCATGACCGGCTCGGGCAACTATTACTACAACGTAATGCCCTTCGGACTGAAAAACGCCGGAGCAACTTACCAACGTATGATGAACAGAGTGTTCAACAAACAGATTGGCGACATGCTCGAGGTATATATGGACGACATGATCGTCAAATCCCGAGCAGACACCGATCACGCCGCTCATCTCAAGACAGTCTTCGCCCAAGCAAGACAGTGCAAAATGAGGTTCAACCCCGAGAAGTGCACGTTCGGGGTTAAGGCAGGAAAATTCCTTGGATTCTATCTAACAGAACGAGGGATTGAAGCCAACCCCGACAAATGTCGGGCATTCTCCGACCTCCCAACACCAACGTCGAAGAAGTCGATACAAATCATGAACGACATGCTGACGTCACTATCCCGCTTCGCCATCTGAAGCAGAGCCTGTCTCAACCGCCCGTGTTGTCTTGACCAGACGACGGGGAATCGCTGTACTTATACTTGGCCGTTTCGAACAAAGCCATCAGCGCAGCCCTTATCCGCGAGACCCCTGACGGGCAGAAACCTGTCTACTTCACGAGCAAAGCCTTACAAGGGCCCGAAAGCAGATATCAGCAGATAGAAAAGGTTGCTCTGGCCCTCGTCAACGCTGCGAGGAGGCTCAGACACTACTTTCTAGCCCACACCATCATCGTACGAACCGATCAGCCGGTGAGGCAGCTCCTGGGTCGGCCAGATATGGCGGACAGGATGCTAAAATGATCCTTGGAACTCTCTGAATTCGACATTCAGTACGAGAGCAGGAAGGCCCTGAAAGCACAAGCCTTGGCCGACTTCGTCGCGGAAATGACCACTCACGACCTTCCCCCGGGGAAGGAACACAAGTGGACCATCTTCGTCGACGGAGCGTCCAGCTCGTCCGGTAGCGGCGCAGGGATCCTCCTGGAAAACGAAGAAGGCGTAGTGATCGAGCACTCTTTAGTTCTCTCCTTCCCGACGTCAAATAACCAGGCAGAATACGAAGCCCTGCTCGCAGGACTGAGACTAGCCGAGGACCTGGGAGCCCACGAGGTACAAATTTACACCGACTCCCAGCTCGTCGCTTCTCAAGTACAGGGAAGCTACCAGGCCAAAAACGACAACCTCATCGAATATTTGAACTTAGTCAAAAAACACATGGCAAAATTCGTACGAGCAGAAATTTCTCATGTTCCCCGCGAGCAAAACACTAGAGCGGACATATTGTCTAAGCTCGCGAGCACACGAAAAAAGAGCGGGAATAAATCCGTCATCCAGAAATCTCTGGCACGTCCAAGTATCGAACCACCCTCGACTACGGTCGAGATCCACGCCATCGACGATGCCACGTCCTGGATGACCCCGGTTTATAATTTCCTGACAAAAGGAGAACTCCCGTCGAACCAGTCTGAAGCTGCCATAATCAAGCGACGAGCATGTTCCTATGTAGTTCTCGAGCAGAAACTGTACCGAAGAGGATTCTCCATTCCCCTCCTGAAATGCATCGACGAGACCGCCATCCCCGACGTACTGCGGGAGATACACGAAGGGATTAACGCCCAGCACATGGGCGGTAAATCCTTGGCAAGGAAAGCCCTTCGAGCAGGATACTACTGGCCGACGATGCAACAGGACGCCAAGGAACACGTGAAAAAATGTGACAAGTGCCAGAAGCACGGGGATATGCACCTCGCCCCCCCGCACGAGCTGAACACATTGTCGTCCCCGTGGCCGTTCGCCTGGTGGGGCATGGACATCCTCGGGCCCTTCGTGCAAGGAACCTATCAGAACAAATTTCTTATCGTGGCCGTCGATTACTTCACGAAGTGGATCGAGGCCGAGGCACTCGCAAAAATCACCTCGCACAATATCCTCCGTTTCTACAAAAGAAACGTCCTCGCCAGGTTTGGAATTCCGCAGGCCCTGGTGACCGACAACGGTACCCAGTTCACCGACCACGGGTTCCGGGACTTCGTCACCAAACTTGGGACAAAACAACATTTCACGTCGGTCGAGCACCCTCAGACCAACGGGCAAGCCAAAGCCGCGAACAAAGTCATCCTCCGAGGGCTCAAACATCGTCTAGGCGAAGCCAAAAGAGGATGGGTCGAGGAGCTCCACAGCGTCTTGTGGGCCTACCGCACCACACCCCACTCAACGACGGGTGAGACACCATTTCGACTGACGTATGGCACCGAGGCTGTCATCCCGGTCGAAATCATGGAACTGTCCCGGCGAACGGAGGAACCCCTCGACGAAGAAATGAACGGCGAAGCACTAAGGGATGAACTCGACCTAGTCGAGGAAATCCGATCGGGTGCAGCCCTGCGCGAAGCCACCCTAAAACAACGAGTGGCTCTGCGCCACAACGACAAGGTCATCAAGCGCGAGTTCGAAATCGGCAGTCTGGTATTACGCAGGAACCAGAAAGATTCCCGTGAAGGGAAGTTGGCCGCGAACTGGGAAGGACCTTACCGCGTCCACGGCACCACGGGTACCGGGGCGTACTACCTCGAGAAATTAGACGGAGAGCCATTACCACGACCCTGGAACGCTGCTAAGCTGAAGCAGTACTACAGTTAGAAACTACCAACACCTGGGACCCTCGACCAACAGCACCCGCGCTCGGCCAACGAGGAAAAACGTCTGACTTCGTATAAGGCTAAGGTACAAGCCCGACATACGGCCAAAATGGCACAGAATCGCGCGGTAAACGATGACGATCGATAGTGCCCGACGTGGACAGCTATACCGAGCCCCACCGTCGTTGTACCCATAAGGCAGAACACCCAGCTCGCGATGGGCAGTTCACACCAAGGGCAAATAGTCCCTAACGGGCTCCACGCCCGACTGAGCAACTTCGCTCCAAAATGCCCGACATGCCATCAAGAATGACGGGCCATCTAAAAGGGTCAAAGGGAAGTCTCTCCCCTCGAGGACAACACTTAGGTGACTCTGGCCAGCGAATGAGGGCTGGACACGCATGCAAACGGAAGGCGGGCAGACTCGCTCGCCAAATCAAAGCCACTTACGGGCACTCCTCGGTCCCATGACTTAGGCTAAAAATTCATGCGAATATATGATTTCAAACAAGGGCAAAACATCCAAAATGTAAAACAACATTGATATAAATGCCCGAAGGCGATAAAACAATTATAAACCGACCAAGAAGGCCGGCGATGTTCGTAACATACAACAAACGGGCACGCAGGCCCAAAGAATACAAATGTCAAGGGCACGCAGGCCCGCTATCCTAGTCAGGTCTCCCCGGAACCATCATTGTCGGCGCTTGGAGAGTCGGGCGGAGGAACGATCACGCCATCCACGATCTGATGTGTGTGGCCGATACCCTCAGTAACCAGACCATGGTTTAGCAAGGAGAGTTGACCGACCGCGGAGTTGAACCCATCCTCCAGGGCACCGACGCAATCCGCCTCGAGGAGCCGGATATGGGCGACCAGCTCCAACCGACTCTTCAAAGCCACTATGTCCTCGGGCTCGTCCTCGGCAGGTTGCATGGCAGCATTCATTTCCTCGATCTGCTGGGCCAAGCGTTCGACTTCGGCCCCCAGACGATCCCTATCTGCCCGAAGAAGCTCCCCCTCCTCGGCCAACTTCCCTGACTTCTCCTTCTCCAAGGTCAACATCTCCCTCTCAGCATCGAGCATCGCCGTCTGCTCGCGGAACATCTCCTCGGAGCGTTCCAGAGCGACCTTCAACTTCCGCGAGCTCGAGATCAGGGCCGCCTTCTCCTGCTCGAGTTCCTCAACACGGGCAGGATCCCCTCCTTCCTCGGATAGCACCAAAGCCATCTCGGCCATTTTTACCAGCCCGTCCATACTGGCGGCCAGATGCGTCTTCCGATCCTCTTTACTCATCTTTTTTATAGCTGCAGCTTCGTCGGCGATCACTGTCAGAGGGAATCTCTCGAAAAAGCCCGCCTCTTCGAAGCAAGGGGGGAAGGAGAAAGATTTAACGGCACCGGCGTCCTCGCCAACAGTCGGACCACTTTCCACACGGGTCCTCTTCCTCTGTATCAAGACGGCACTAGGGTCGATCTCTTCAACTTCTGGGGTCCCATCCGACGCGGCCCCCGAGCTTGACGGCGAGTCCACCCTCACCGGCTGAGGAGCATTTGGACTGTATGGTGGGCCCATCCTCGTCGCCTATGGGGCCTTCACGACCCTCCTGCCTCGCCTCTGGTCGCAGGATAATTTCAAGAGCCTTTCATGTCGACCAGCCATCGAACCTGCACAAAATAAAAGTTGGGTCAGTATCGGGCAAACTCATAAATAAATGACGAGCAAAGAAATTCAAGCAATAAACAACCTAACAGACGGGCAGCCTGCCTGTACGTCGGACACTCCACGAGCGCCTTGGTATCAATCGGACGGGACTCGAACGTTGGGTAACCATCTTTGTCCAAGATATCATCCCCTTCCCGCGTAACCCACCGGGCAGGGTGGAAGCTATCGACGAACCGGAAAAGTGCGGCGTACGCCTCCTCGTCTTCCGAGCACATGTCCCCGACGGCAGTATGGTAATAACCAGTCCCATGCTCGTAATGCCGGAACATCCAGTGCACAGGGACTTTAGCCGTACGGGCCAACACAGGGTTCCCATCGTCGCCCAAAACCGCCTCCCCGTCATCGTCGCTCAGGGGCTCCTCCTCCTCGAAAAGAGAACTTAAAGCAGAGGTGGTAACTGGCCGCACAACGTACCACTTGTCTTTAAAACCCCTTACGGAGTCCATATACATTTTGAAGAGTCTCCTCGACTGCTTCAGGGAGACCCAGCTATGTTTCCCTCCTCGGGACTGGCGCTGCAGATGAAAAATTCGGAAGAAGAGCGGTATGGTCGCCCCGATCCTCAGATAGCGACACGTCAACTCAAACGCCCGGATGAAGGCGAGCGAGTTTGGATGTAGCTGGGACGGGGCCAGCTCCAGGTGAGTGAAGACCCCAACTTGGAAATCAGTGAAGGGCAGCCGCAACCCTAGATCTTTGAACGTGATCTCGTACATCGCGAAGCTGTATTCCGGATAAACCGAGCAGATCCTGGCACGGGAGGACGGGCGCATGACTACGAAGTTCCTTTGAAAGTCGGGCTGGCCCTGGCCCGTCTCGATGACATTGTACGGATTTCGGTCGTCTCGGCTGTAGATCGACGCGATCCCTCGAGGCTCGACGCCCACCCAATCCAGCAAAGGGTCGGTCACAGTATCAATCAGGTTGACCGACTCGTCGGCTCTTTGTTCTTCACGATCGTGACGCCCGGAGGAGCTCGGCTCGTCCGCCATGGTTACCTGCAGAGCACGGAAAACCAGTCAATTGGGCACGAAGCCATACGCTCGACAAATCACGTCGTCCCATTCACGACCACGTAGTCCGTTTCCACGAATGGTTGCCTCCCCGACATCCCGAAACTCGTTGTGTTCTTCCTCAAACCAACTACGCGGTCACTCTCCAACATGTCGACCCAAGGTATGAACATGGCGAGCCACACCATGAGGCCCACGGCCAAGACCATGAACATACCGGGCGTGATCATGAATCAGGCGCCCTGGATCATGAAGACCCCGAGCAGCGCTGAAGTTTATCACCTAAAACTATGAATACGCCGGCCACAAACATGCGTTTGCCGGTCCTAGGCATGAATATGTCGGGCTAAGTATAAGTCTACCGGGCTAATCCCACGCGCACGGCCCTAAAACATCTACAAGCGCCAAAAATCATGCATTCTAACAAGAAAATGAAGAAGATAGACCACTTACTTGAATCAAAGAGTAGGATTTGGCTACGGAGTAGAAGAATCTGTGACAGAAAGTCGCAACTGGAAGAAATCAGGAAGAGCAGCAGCAGAGAGAGCGCAGAGAATAGAAACGTGTTATGGGGCCCAAGGTTCCTATTTATAGTGATGACGTGGAATACCAAACGTCACCTCGGGCAACCACGGACTCCCTCTCCTCGACGCGCTGCTCCCAACGCAATGATGACCCTATCCCCATAGGGTGACGGCACAGTTCCCGAAAGATACCTCGTATGCTCGACAGACGCGCCCGGTAAGGATCCTCCGTGCATCCACCGCCGAAGACGGCTCCGAGCACGACACGAGGAGGCCCTCGAGGGCCCACACCTCTGTCACGGGCACGAGACCTCGATGAGGAAGCGACTTGAGTTCAAGTCATGGCTCCTCACAAAGGAACCACGACTTGGGGGGCTCCTGTTCTGGACTGGGCCCGACAGGCCCAAAAGCATTGCAAAGGCCCAGTCCAAATGGACTTACAAGGGCCACGCCGACCAAAGAGTGAGACCGTGCCCGACGCGCAGTCGCTGGCTCGACGATACGCCTCCAGCTCGACATGAGGTGGTCCAGCACCACAGTCTGAGGCCCAGCTCGACGTTACCTCGAGCACCCCAGCTAGGGCAGACTCAGTCCACTGTCCCCCCAACGATACTCCGAAAAGACCGCGTCTCCGTCCGCCCGCACTTCACGCAGAACATCCAGGAAGGGGACCACGTGCGGGTCCCCACTACGCACGTAGAACCTGGCAGTTCCTCCATTGGGCCAAACCTGCCCGACCCAGTGAAGGAACCTTGGCCCAGCGCTGGGGGCTATAAATACCCTCTGCTTCCAGAGGGTCAGATATTGATCATTCTAACCTTACACTTGCTATTATCTGCTCGTACTCCTACTTACTTCAGCATCGGAGTGCCTTGCAGGTACCCCCCCCCCCCCCCCACCTCGTTCAAAAAAGCTTTCTGCTCGGAGCCAGCCGTGACGGTCCATTTCTGATCAGGTCAGATCAGGCTTGCATATCCATATTCTCCAATTTCAAAGAGTTGAGTTTGGTGATGAAACTATAAAGATTATGGACATCATTGGAGAACACTTTCTTAGCCTTTTCCCAAACCTCATAGATTGGTATTGTGCTTGGAGTTTAGTTGTTATGGAAAAGCATAACATAGTGCATAGAGAAGCATCTGTTTGTTTCGGTTTATCGTGTTTGGCGGCGGTAATATTTTCTGATTTTGTAGTTAAGTGATCTTCATGTCCTTGACCATGAAACCACATTTTGACAGCACCAGCCTATATATTATAGTGTGTTGTTCTAGTGAGTTTCTCACACGGGATAAGTGAAACCTTCGTAAAAGTGGCGGAATCGGTATCTCCCATGATTTTTGGTTGCTTGGATGGAAAAACCAAGAGCAGATCTGAAAAGAGCACAAAAGGCGACAAAAATGGCAATAGAGGTGGTGGGACGTGTTGTCACGCGCATAGGGAAGGTCGACACATGAGATCCACACACAAGTGGCGGCAGCGAGCGTTGTAAGGTAGATCACAACAACGATTTTGGGTACCGACTGATCAGAAGGAGGCAATGTCGCCGGTATGGTTACTTCGCTGGAAAAGTCGTCAGGAATGGTGTTGCCCTCGTGCAGTGTCGTGAATGGCCTGATATTTTGCGGAAACGGGAAAAAAAATTTCTCGAAGACAGTGAGTCAACCAACTCTAGATACCATGCTGTGATTGTATTTCTGTTAGTCTAATATGATCAAACATGTTATATATTTATATGCAAAATAGATATACACAATAGATAATAATATAATTTACACTTATGACTAATTGAATACAAATCAATACAAATTGATTTGTAACCAATTCTCAACATAAATAACCATAGACACAAACTTGGAAGTATGTCAACTACTTTAATTCAATTCAGAGTTATCAATCCTGGGTAATAACAACACTATCCTGGGAGAGCAGTGCAAAGTTGTGGCCAACCGCTATGACATACTAGTTCGTGTCTCAGTTTGACTTGGAGCGGTTTGCAGCACAGAGCGCTTCCCGGCCCGTAGAGGTTTCAATCTACTATCTATTTTTAATGGAAAAAAATCTTATTTACCCATACATAAATAAATATTGAAAGATTTGTCTTCTCACTTCCTCACGCGTTTCTCTCCTGTTCATGGTTGTCAAAATCGAGATCTCAATAAAGATCATTAGAGTATAGAACAAGCATAAATCTTAGGATTGTAACACATATTGTAAGATCCCAACAAATAGACAAAATTATAGAAATAATTAGGAAAAATTACTTTAATGTAAAAGTTCTCATTAATTTATCTAAAAATACATAATGGAATATCACTTAAAGTAACATTCTCATTAATTTATCTGAAAAATATAATAGTATGTGTTTATGGGCTTATTTCAATTGTTTAATGATCGGGTCGAAATGCGTCTAAAACGGGTAAAAACAAAAAAAAAAGGATCGTTGGGATCTCAATATCCCACGATTTAAAGATCTTTCTCTAGGAGTTCAACGCTCCAGTCAAATCTCAGATCTTTGTACCACTAAAATCGATAGCCGGTTGTCAAAGCGTAAGATCGTAAGATTTTGAGAGTTAGAGCAAGATCCCGACAACCATGGTCCCGTTCTCACCGCGGCATCAACTAACTCAGAAAACTCTCTTTGATCTTCTCACTTGAAAAATTCTTCTCTTCTCAGGTTGGTTTTTGAAAGTTCTTCATATTACTTCTCTATTTTTTATTTTCTCTTCTTTCTTTTCTTTTTTCTTTACTCTTCTCACTGTCCCGTCCTCAATTTTTTCTCTTCTTTTTATCTTTAATCTTTATACATTCTTGGTTTTATTAAGCCTTGTGATTTAATATTTGATTTTATGAATCCTTTATTGTAGTTTTTTTTAAAAACTCTTTTATGGTATTGTGTTATTTGTTTAGTTTTTTTTTATTAAATGTATGTTTTATAGCTATTATTCATATAATTAATAACACCCGGCGGAACAACTCAGCCGCATTAGTAACACTCTCACCTCTTTTTTGTTATTTTTTTATATGTTCTCTTTTAAATGTGTATCTTGTATTGTCTATTGACACTTGATATCATTTTGCTTATTAAACATCCAAAATTTGAAGTCTTGTATTAAAAGTGGCATCCTATATGAAGTGTTTCTAAAATATTTTTGCACAAAATTAATTATAGATATTGTGGACCTATCTTTAGGGCTTATATCATAAAAAAAACAATTTGAAAATTTTCAAAAAGTTTCAAAAAGTTGTATGCACAAACATAATTATATATAACATACACGTATCTTTTAGGACTTATATAAGAGAAATGTTATACGCATCTTTAGGACTTGTATACACACTTGTTCAATAATGTTTGATTCGATATTGGGATTACATTACAGGGATCAAGTTCACACTATATTCAAATATGGGACGGTGCACAATGTTTTCAAGCACGATTGCTTAACATGTGTAATGTAAAAGAAATTACAGTTTGTGATATTTCGATGATAAAATGGGTGCTCATCATGTCTATTACTCCAACAATGTTGGTGGAAACTTTGACGATCAAAAAGTGTAATGAATTGAAGCACATAATAGTTGACATTGGAGATGATGACAGTGGTGGCAATAATTGGTGCAAGGTCTTCCCAAAATTAAAAACTCTTTGCGTTGAAAGTTGCGAGAAATTGGAATACATATTTGGACACTACACTGATGACCATCACAACCACTCTAAGATTCACCTTCATCTTTCGGCATTGCAAAGTCTCACTCTCAATTACCTACCAAGTTTAGTTGCCATATGTCCCAAACAGTATTGCACAACATTTCCACCTTTTAAAAACCTTCGCCTCTCAGACTGCTCTGAGGTTGCAATCGAATCTATTGGTGAATTCATTATTAATCATTCAGAATCAGAATCTCTGTTAAATACAATCACCAAGGTATCCATGTTTTTCTGAAATGATATCTCATTTAACTTAAGTTAACAATATAATCTAAAATGATATCTCATTTGAGTGAATTTCAAAAAAGATATTATGATACTATTCCTAATTCAATTTATGTCCCTAAATGTAGGTGAGTGGGAGCATTGAAAATTTTGTTGCTTTAGAAAGTCTCTGGCTACATAAGTCCAAAGCAGAAAATATACTGTGTCTCAATGAAATAGAAGGAGAACCATTGAACTTAAGGTTGCGATGGATTTACTTATACGATCTGCATTATATGATGTACCTTTTTGTAGGTCCCAAAAATTCTTTTGCCCTACAAAAACTTACAAGAATAATCATCAAGCAATGTGAAATATTGGAAGTAGTTTTCTCTACTTCTATTTTAAGATGCATACCACAATTGAGAGATATAATTATATCAAATTGCAAACAGTTGAAGCATATCATTGAAGACGACAGGCAGAATCAAAACCTGTCCTTAAGGACTTGTTTTCCAAAACTAAAAACACTTTCCGTAATAAAGTGTCACAAATTGAAATATGTCTTTCTGGCCTCCACATGCAAAGAACTTCTGAGGTTAGAGAGTTTGATGATCATGGAATCAGATGAGCTTGAAGAAATATTCAAATGCGAAGGTGACCAGAAAGTCAAGATCCCAAATCTAAATATTCTAGTACTTGACCGCCTACCAAGCCTCTTCCACACCCAAGGAATCCTATTTCAGGCGGCAAAAAATCGTTATGTACATAGTTGTCAAAATCTCTCTTTGACTTCAGCCTCTACTCCTTTTCTCATCTATGACATTGATCGGCTTTACATAGGTACACACTATACCCAATACTTTTAATAACCATTACATAATAGTTATAACAAATTACATATCATACACTGTTAGTAAAATATTTTGAAAACTTATGTTAATTTCTTGTAACTCTTTTGTGGATTTATGAAAGTGTGTATAGTCACATGCACACTACTACAATTTTTTTTGGATACTCATACATGTATATGTTACTTTCTTTCTGATTATATACTTTTTCAAATTATATGAGATGCAAATGGTGGGTCCTTAATAGAGGTGACCTTATTCGATTAACGACTGACTTTCTTGATACATAAGTTAAAACTTGGGAAATTATTTCAGTAAATTTGTTTGCACAATATTTCTTATCAAGGACTAGAAGAGAGTATACATATGTCTCTTGGTATAATTTAAAAGAAAAGTTATGGCATTGTCAAAGATGTCATATATGTTGAAACTATAATTTCATGTATCGAAGCAGCTTGCTCGACAGAAAATAAGGAAGTGTCGAAACACCTAGTGTGTGTGTCAAAAATATTATATCGACTTGTAAGCAGATTACTACACACAAATTTGATTTAGATATAAAATAAATAGATTCGATTTAGATATATATTTGATTTAGGTCTAAAATAGATATTTTGGACTTTTATAGTTTTGGGCTTTTTGGCTTATGGAGAAAGCAAGCTCAATTATAAATAGATGGAGTAACCTCTTTTTTGTAACCAACTAATTCAGATTGAGTATTCACAGAATTTGCAGTTGCAAGTGAATAAAGTTCTCCACAGTTTTGGACAGAGAGAAACTCTCAAGAAACCCTAATCTTCTCTTCTTTATTTTTCTTTTCTTTTCATTGTCATTGTGTGGTGGTAACAATCTTGTTTATCAAGATTGATAAAAATTTATCATAGGTTTTGATGGATTTCCAACATTTGGTATCAAGAGCTCCAGTTGAGCGATCAAATGGAAAAGAAGAAGAAAATCAATGGCGATGAATTTTGCGAATGGAAACTTTCCATCGAACCTTCCGATTCTGAAAGGAGATAATTATGAGAATTGGTGCAAACAGATGAAGGTTGTATTCTGTTTTCAAGGTCTTTAGGAACTTGTGAAATATGGATTAGAACCACTTGAAGAAGATGCTTCAGAAAAGAAGAGGCGGAATAAAAAGAATTAAAGAAGAAGAATTATAAAAGTTCTCTTTATAATTCACCCATGTGTTAGCCCAGACAATTTCTCAAAAGGTTAGTGATGTAGATTCTGCAAAAGAAGCTTGGGAAATTCTAAAGAAATCGTTTGGAGGCGATGAGAAGGTGAAAGAGGTGAGGTTACAAACTCACAAAAGAATGTATAAATTGCTTTAGATGGAAGATAGTGAAAGCATATCTGATTTCATCACTAGGGTTACGAAACAAGTAAATCAAATCAAGGTTTGTGGAGAGAGGTTAACAACAAGAGCTGTTGTTTCGAAGATCTTGAGATCGTTGGATCCGATGTTTGATCATGTGGTAGTTTCCACTGAAGATTCGAAAGACATGTCAACTTTGTCGAAAGAAGAGCTTCAAGAGACTCTTGAATCTCATGAACAAATATTGGCTGAAAGAGGTGCAGGAAAATCGAAGAGTGGTGTGGTTTTATAGGCTTAATCAGTAAAAGATAAGAAATGCAAAGGAAAATGGTTCGAAGACAAAAGTAGAGTTGACTACAACAATTAGACTTGTAAAGGAAACCAGCATGAAGGAGTTGTGTTGAATCAGAGAAAACCCCAATACCAAGGAAACAAAGAGGTGGTTCTGGAGTTAGAGGAAGAGGTGATGGTCGAAAACCTGACAAAAGTCACATTCATTGTTACAATTGTCAAAAGTATGGTCACTATTCTAGTGATTGTCCTGAAAAGCGAAAGAATCAAGAAAGTGATACAAAGTTTGCAAAGTATGAAGAATAATAGATGTTGTTGATGGTCACAATAAGCGATGAAGAAAAATTCAAGGACCAATGATACTTGAATTCAGGATGCTCATCACACATTTCTGGAAGGAAAGATTGGTTTGTCAACCTAAAACCCTCAATGAAGAACACTGTAAAATTTACAAATGACAATATTCTAGCAGCTGAAGGTATTGGAGATGGAAAAAGGTCAGTAATTTCCAATGTGGTGTACATTCAAGGCATGAAGAGAAACTTGTTAAGCATAGGGCAGTTTGTCAAAATGAATTACAAAGTTCAGGTCGAAGACAAGATGATGAGAGTCATCGACGCAAATGGAAGATTAATCTTGAAGGCTCCTATGTCTCGGAATAGAACCTTCAATATCGAACTTAATATGACGGAGCATCAGTGCATTTCGACTGCAGCTAGCAGAGACAAATGGATATGGCACTATCGACTAGACCATCTCAACTTTAGAGACACCAAAGATTTAAAGAGAAAAAATATGATTTCAGAATTTCTAGAGATCGACATTCCAAACGAGGTGTGTGAGGAATGTGTGCAGGCAAAACAACACAAGAATAGCTTCAACAAGGATGTAGGAAGCAAGTCGAAGGTGATTCTCAAAGTCATATACTCTAATGTATTTGAATCATTCCAGGTGGATTAGATGGGAGGTAACAAATACTTTATCACATTCATAGATGACTTCAGTTGAAAACTGTAGAATTACCTGCTCAAGAAGAAAAGTGAAATGATCGAGGTATTTATCAAGTTTAAATCTATGGTCGAAAGGAAAAGTGGTTGAAAGCTCAAAGTTTTGAGAACTGATGGTGGTGGAGAGTATGTGTCGAAAGATTTCCACGAATTATGTGAAAAGGAAGGGATTGTACATGAGGCAGTGTCACCCTAAACTCTACAGAAGAATGAAACTACAGAGAGGAAGAATAAAACCATCATGAATATGGTGTGAAGTATATTGAAAGGCAGGAATTTTCCTAAAAAAAATTGGGGTGAAGTCGTGTCTACTGCAACATATATTTTAAACATATGCCGAATGAAGAAGTTAGAAGGAGTCACTCCAGAAGAATAGTTGTCTGGTGTAAAACCTAGTTTAAGTCATCTGAAAGTGTTTAGATCAATAACACATAGACATGTGCCAGATCACTTGAGAAGAAAACTTTATGACAAGTTGAGTCAAACGATCCTAGTTGGATATAATTCGACATGAGATTACAAGTTGTTCAACCCTATGAACAAACAGATTATGATCAACAGGGACATGATCATAGATGAGCTTAAAGAATAGGATTGAACTGAAAATGTCAAGAAAGATTCAGTGAGAATCTTGCTTGAAGAATCAGAAACTCAAGTTGAAAGTGAAGTTCGACAAGAGGAAGTTAGAGATCAACCAAGTACAAGCAGACCTCGGAGAACAAGACGCATGCCAACAAGGCTGCAAGATTGTGTGATTACACTAGATGATGTGGTAGATAATGAAGGTGAGCTAGTACATTATGCTTTCTATGCAGATGTCGAACCAGTCAATGCAATTGAAGCATTGAAGGATTTGAAGTGGGCGAAAGCAATGAACGAAGAAGTAAATTCCATCGAAGACAACAACACTTGGTCACTTGTCGAATTTCCTCAAGACAAGAAGAAAATTAATGCCAATTGGGTATACAAAGTGAATATGAATCCCAAAGGGAAATTAACTCAACACAAAGTAAAGCTCGTGGTGAAAGGATTTCTCCAGAAAAAGGAATAGACTTCGATGAGGTTTTTGCACCTGTGGCTAGAATCAAAATAATTAGGTTGGTTGTTGGTATAGCAGAAATGAACAGTTGGCACATATGTCAGATGGATGTAAAGTATGCATTCCTAAATGGACCTTTAGACGAAGAAGTTTATGTTGCACAACCAGTCTGGTTTGTGAAGCATGGCAAAGAGAGAAAGGTGTATATGATGCATAAAGCCATGTATGGATTGAAAAAAGCTCCAAGGGCTTAGAATAAGAAGATTGATAGTCTTCTAAGGGAAAAGGAATTTGTGAAGTGCACAACTGAGCATGTAGTATATGTAAGAAGAAGAAATAGTGAATTTCTTATAATATGTCTCAATGTCGATGACTTGTTAATAACAGGTAGCTGCAAGAAGAAGATCGAAGACTTCAAAGATGATCTCAGCAAGGAATTAGAAATGTCTGATCTGGGTGACATTTCATATTTCCTTAGCATCAACTTCTACAAGAGTAGTTGAGGTTTGATGATGCATCAAAGAAGGTATGCAGGAGAAATTCTCAAGAGATTTGAGGTGGAAGAATGTAACTCGACTTCGACACCTGCATAACCCAGACTGCAACTGTCAAAAGATTTAGAAGAAGATAATGTCAACCCAACTCAATACAGAAAATTTATTGGATCATTAAGATACCTTTGTCACACAAGGCCTGACTTAGCATCCAATGTAGGTATGGTAAGTAGATTCATGCAGAAGTCAAAGATATCACACCTAGCAGCGACGAAGAGGATACTGAGTTATCTGAAAGGAACTTTTAACTATGACATTTTATTTCCTGCAGATGATAAAGGAAAAGAGTACAAGTTAGTGGGGGTACACTTATTCGAGTTGGTGTAGTGATGTTAAGGATCGAAAATCCACAGCATGTTATGTGTTTATGTTAGGTGGTGCACCAATTGCTTAGAGTTCGAGAAAGGAACCATTAGTGAAATTATCATCATGCGAAGTAGAATACATAGCTTCTTCTATTTGCGCATGTGAAGCAACATGGATTGTGAACTTGGTCGAAGAGATAACAGGTAAAGATCATGGGGCAATTACCATGAAGATCGACAGCATGTCAGTTATCAATCAGGCGAAGAACCCGATAGCACATGGTCGAAGCAAGCACGTCGAAATGAGGTTCCACTATCTTCGAGAGCAAGTAGAAGATAGGAAGATGAACTTGGAACACTACAGAACTGAGAATCAGATTGCAGATGTCATGACCAAATGTGTGGAGGTCGAAATATTTAGAAAACTAAGAGCTATGATGAATATAGATAGCTTAGACACAATGAATTAGGTGGTGTGTTGAAAGTATAATTCCTTGTGTCGAAGCAGTTTGCTCGACAGAAAACAAGAAAGTGTCTAAACACCTAGTGTGTGCGTGTGTCGAAAAGATTTGTCGAGTTGTAATTAGTCTATCGAAGTGTTGTAAGCAAATTTCTACACACATATTTGATTTAGTTCTAAAATAGATAGATTTGATGTAGGTCTAAAATAGATATATTTGATTTAGGTCTAAAATAGATATGTTGAGCTTTTATAGTTTTAAGCTTTTTGGCTTATGGAAAAAGTAAGTTCAATTATAAATAGAGGGTGTAACCCCTATTTTTGTAACAAACTAACTCAAGTTGAGTATTCAGAGAATTTACAGTTGCAAGTGAATAAAGTTTTCCACAATTTGTGGGCAGAGAGAAATTCTACAGAAACTCTAATCTTTTCTTCTTTAATTTTCTTTTCTTTTCATTGTCATTGTGTGGTGGTAACAATTTTGTTCATCAAGATTGATAGAAATTAATCATAGATTTTGGTGGATTTTCAACAATATAATAATTTGTTTTTTCTTTATCTCTATTTTTCTTTTTTAAAATATTTTAAAAATTTAACTACGTTGAAAAATAAATAATTGAGGTAAAAATGTGCATGAATAACTATTTTAAAATGAAAGAATTTATGCAGTTATCCAATTCCTTACTAATAGAAGCTTTATAAAAGTAGTAAAGTGTTGATTATTAGGGATGGAGTTCAAATCACATTACTTAATAATAGTTTCCTTTTTCCCATTTGTTTAATAAAAAAATAATTAATTGTAAATCTAGTGAACGTTTTTGTTTTACTATGTTAATGAGTTACTATCTAACGATTGGAATCAATATTATTTTTCTGTAGATCTTTATACAAGGTTTCTGCTTAAGATTCTATTTAAAAAATTACAAAAAGAGTCGACAACTGAAGATACTTGTAATGAAAATTCAAGTGGAGAAACCACAAAAGATGATGTTGCTAGTGTTGGGATTGAAACTGAAGCAGTATTAGGACATGAAACGACATATTCACAGGTCAACATAAATCTGTTTATTAGATAAAAATGTCTCTGAATCAAACATATTTTTTTAGTAGATAAAAATGAAACAAGCAGTAGTGGCAGAGCATGAATGTGTCGAAAATGCTTCTTATTTAGAGACACCATCTGTTCCAGTATTACCAACAAATACAAAAGTAATGTTATATCTCTAATGCATGTTTTTAATATAGAAGTTGGAGAAAGAACAATCAATGAGTCAACAAGGTCCACTTGGAGAAATCAATACTACCATCAAACCACCTCAGGCAAGTAATTTAATATAGTATCACCTAATTTTGCATCAAAAGCTAAAAATATATAGATTTTACTTCAAGTGCTTGTTAAAATTTTACTACATGTTATTTACATTTTCCTAAACTAAGGGCATATCTCTCCTATATTGTTTGTTTTCATTTTGACCCCTTTTGAATGTAGTTTGAATTACACTACCAACTTAAACATCATTTTTAATTTATGCAGAGTGTTGAAGAAGAAACTGCATTAACAGATGCCAAGATATTAACAACCTCAACTCATTTAGAGTTAATCAGTTCATCACAAGTAAGTGTGACTTTATAGAATCTTATCAAGCTTTTTAATGTTTACAAATACTGATATTTTTTGTTTTTTGTTTGTTATTCTCTCTATGATAAAAGTTAGGCTCTTCCAAACTAGAATATATATATATATTGATATATTTAGTGAGGCTAATCTTACAAATACTAATATTTTGGATACTGATAATATCATTTGTTTATTTGAATATGTTTAGGAACAAGATTTTGCTGTTAGAGATTCTCTAGAAACTGTTAAGCTTAATGATGATCAAGGTAACGACTTTTTAGACCAATTTTATTTTCTCATGTCATCTTTACCCCTTTGGATTTTGATCTTCGGTTTCTCTAAATGAAGATGTTGTCATTAAAGTGTTTATTTCTTGTAACTCGTATGTGTATTTATGAAAGTGACGTGCACACTAGCACAAAATCCTTTAGAATATACACAAATATATTTGTCATTTTCTATCTAAATAAATACTTTTTAAACTGCCTAAGATGGAGACATTTTGGATCCTTAAAAGAGGTGATTTTACTTGATTAATGGATGACTTTCTAAATACATCATATAATCTTTGTTTTATCTTTATCATCAATTTCTCTCTTTTGTTGGATGAAATCCTTATAATTCAAGTGTTGTAACTAGTTAACACAAATGTGTAACCATTATGGCTGAAAGAAAAATCACTTTTGCAAGTAAGAAAAGCAGTTTTGAGTTAGTGTTAACTGGTTACGCATACGCGTTAACTGATTACACCTGATAATTTGAAGTTTCTGTTATGGTTGTGTTAACCGGTTACGAGCCTGATATTTAATGTTTTTTCTTGTACTTTAGTGAATTGTTTTAGATCCCAATTGTTATGTAACACTAGTATACATGCCTTGGAGACATCCTCATCTCAAGTTAATAGAATTGTTCATTCTCACCCTCAATTACTCTCTCCCTCTCTCTAATTTTCTTCTTCTCTCACTATCTTCTTCTTCACATATCCAAAATCCTCTATTGTTCACCAATTATGTGATTGAATGTTCCAACATTTGGCATCAAGAGTCTTGTTCTGATCCATAACCCGCTATACAAACATGAATAATGTCTCCAATGATAGAGTGTCCACAAACCTATCAACCCTTGATGCGAAGAATTACGACAAGAGTTGCAAGAAAATAAAAGTGTTGTTTGGATACCAAGAAGTTCTTTAAGGGATCAAGAATGGGGTGAATCCCCTCGTCGAAGGTGCAACGGATGCACAAAAAATTCAGACAAAAAAATTCATGACTTCACGCGCACACGCGTCTTGGGACGCACATGGGCTGATGGCACGAGTCTGGGGACGCGTTCAGGTAAGGAGGTAGTTTTCTTGCGTGTTTCTACCACTTGACACGCGTGTTGGGACTTGTTTGACCCGAGGATCCTTTTTCTGACTTCCTGTAGGAGATGGAACGCATTTGGAATGAGACGTTGCTGACAGGGTACAAGGCTTGCGTCTAGGCACACAAGTGCCTCTAGCACGCGTTTTGACATGTGTCTGACTAGAGGGATGCTTTTTCTTTGATTTCTTTGACTGGGACACATGTATTGGCATGCATGTGGGAAGAGAGACCCAATTCTGGATGGTTTCCTAAGCTGGCACGCGTCTGGGCACTTATTTGGGCAGAGGAATGCATTTTTTTCTATTCCACACACATTTGGCCATATGTTTGGCCAACCACACCACACTTCTCACTCTATTCTATGTATGTTTGTCCTGCAAAACACACAATACCTTCCTAAAAAGATCAAAAGAATTTGAAATGATATAATCACAAGAACCTTTAAAACCATTAGAAACTTACTATAAATATTCTCATTTTGCAAAGAAGTACTGCAAAAGACTAACAAAAACAACTAATAAAACACAGCAAAAATGTGGTCGATCACCTACAAAAAGGCTTGAGAAGAAAACACCGGAAGTGGAATGGTCTAGATTCAAACTGAATCTAAACCATTTGAGAGTTTTTCATTTCCGTGCTATATCAACATGTTCTGGGTCAACTTAGAAAGAAGTTGGATGGCAAAGGGGAGTTGACGATACTTGCGGAGTATCACCCTACTAGAGGTTACAAGTTGTTTGATGTTGAAAACATGAGGATTGTGATCAACCAAGATGTTCTAATCGATGAATTGAAGCAAATGGAGCAGCGTGTAATCGATTTAACACGTTAATTGGTTTCATAAAGGCATTAATTGGTTAGACGTGCGATTTTTTGGATTCTCGAGAATCTGAAACAAATAACTACCGCACGTCGAACTAAGAATTGATGAAAATGTGAGACGAACAACTAGGCAAAGAGGTTTTCCTCAAATACTCCAAGATTGTGATATATTCTGCAACAAGGAAACCAATGATGATGGTGATTTCGTCTATTTTTCACTTATGGCTGAATTCGAGCCCGTTAAGACGGAAGAGGTCTTGAGTGATCCAAAGTGGATATGTGCTATAAAAGAGGAGTTAGAATCGATTGAGAAAATTAATACTTAAGAGTTGGTTGATCTACTAGAAGGAAAAAAGTCGATTGGGGTAAGATGGGTCTATAAGGAGGAGGAAAATCCCAAAGTTGAAATAATCAAGCATAAGGCTCCATTAGTTGCAAAAGGATATTTGTAAAGAGAATATAAACGTTGATGAGGTATTTGCACTGGTTTTTAGGATTGAAACCATAAAGCTATTTGTTGGTATTGCGAATAGCATAAATTGGTATATCTATCAAATAGTTGTGAAGTCCGCATTTTTTAACGGCCCGCTTGAAGTAGAACACCCCCACTGGTTTTGTTGTGAAAAAACAAGAGGGATGGTTCTACAAGTTGAGAAAAGCATTGTATAGTTTGAATCAAGCTTTGAGAGCTTGGAATAAAAGGATAGATAAATGGTTTCCGAATTTAGGTTAGCTTCAAGGAATGTGTGTCCGAGCATGGAATTTGTGTGAAGACGGGTGCAAGTGAAGCGTGATCATTTTTATCTATATGTAGGCGACTTGTTGATTATAGGCAGCAACGAGATGAGTATTTCTATGTTCAAGAGTAAGCTCATGAAATTATTTGAGAAGAGCAACCTTGGTATTATGACATGCTTCCATGGCATAAAGTTCCACAAATCCAAAAGGAGACTGCTTATGCATCAAAGAAGATATGCCATTGAGATATTGAAGAAGTGTGATATGGAGCATTATAATGTTGCCATTACACCAGCTGAACTAATGTTGTAGCTATCCAAGAATGAAGAGGAGCAGAACATAGATCCTACTCAATATAGAAGGTTTATTAGATCATTACGTTAATTGTGAATATGCAGCCATATTTTGCTTTTAGTGTCAGTATTGTGAGTAGATTCATGGAGAGGCTGAAGATGTCTCACTTGACATCAGTCAAGAGAATCCTGGATACATTAAAAGGGGATTGCTTATGCATCAAAAGAGATAATTCCATTGAGATATTGAAGAAGTGTGATATGGAGCATTGTAATGCTTCCATTAGACTAGTTGAACCAAGTTTGCAGTTGTCCAAGAGTGAAGAGGAGCAGAAAGTAGGTCCTACTCAATATAGAAGGTTGATTGGATCATTACATTACTTATGCAATATACGGCCAAATTTTGCCTTTGTTGTAGATATTGCGAGTAGATTAATGGAGAGACAGAATGTCTCTCACTTGGCAACAATAAAGAGAATCTTGAGATACATCAAAAGGGGACTGCTTATGCATCAAAGGAGATATGCCATTGAGATATTGAAGAAGTGTGATATGGAGCATTGTAATGCTGCCATTACACCAGTTGAACCAAGGTTGCAGCTCTCCAAGAATGAAGAGGAGCAAAATGTAGATCTTACTTAATATAGAAGGTTTATTAGATCATCACGTTACTTGTGCAATATGCGGCCAGGTTTTGCATTTAGTGTCAATATTGCGAGTAGATTCATGGAGAGACCGAATGTGTCTCACTTGAAAGTCGTCAAGAGAATCCTGAGATACATCAAAAGGGGACTACTTATGCATCAAAAGAGATATACTATTAAGATATTGAAGAAGTATGATAAGGAGCATTCTAATACTGTCATTTCACCAGCTGAACCAAGGTTTCAGTTGTCCAAGAATGAAGAGGAGAAGAACGTAGATCCTACTCAATATAGAAGGTTGATTGGATCATTATGTTACTTGTGCAATATGCGGCTAGAATTTGTGTTTAGTGTTGGTATTGCAAGTAGATTCATGGAGATACTGAATGTGTCTCACTTGGAAAAAGTCAAGAGAATCCTGAGATACATCAAAGGATATGTTGGATGCTAAATTCTCTTTCTCGCAGCGGATACAGGAAGAAAATGCAATTTTCTTGGTTTTATCGATTCTAATTGGTGCAGAGATAAAGATGATCGTCAGTCTACACCTAGATAATCTTTATCTTCGATGGAGCTTCAATCTCATGGTGTTCGAAGAAGCGACCGGTAGTGGCACTCTCGTCTTGTGAGGTCGAGTATATTGTCGCTTCATTATGTGCGTGTCAAGCCGTATGGCTAATGAATATATTGAAAGAGTTGGGCAGTAATGGGTAAAGCTGTCACACTCTTGGTTGATAATATTTCAACTATTAATCTTGCTAAGAACCCAATAGCACGTGTGAGAAGTAAACACATTGAGACGAGGTTTCACTACTTGAGGGAGCTTGTTAGTGAAGGCAAGTTAAGAATGAGATATTGTAGAAGTGAGGATCAAGTTGTTGATTTGTTGACTAAGGGAGTCACAAATGATGTGTTCAAGAGGTTGAGGATGAACATGAGTATGTAAGACTTGAAACACTTGAATTAAGGTGGTGTGTTGGATGAAATCCTGATAATTCAAGTGCTATAATTGCTTAATACAGGGGGTGTAACTGGTTACACTTTGAAGAAAAAACCCTTCTGGAAGCAAAAAAATAACTTTTGAGTTGGCGTTAACCGGTTACGCATACGTTTTAACCGGTTACACTAACTGTTTGAAGTTTTTGTTTTGGTCTGTTTAACCGTTTAACGGTTTATGTTAACCGATTACAAGCCTGATTTTTTTTCTTGTACTTTAGTGAGTTGTTTTAGGTCTCAATTGTTGTATAACACTTGTATAAGTTCCTCTGAGGCATTCTCATCTCAAATTAATAGAATTTTTCATTCTCACCATTAATTACTCTCGTTGTGTCTCTAATTCTCTTCTTCTCTCACTATCTTCTTCTTCACATACCCTAAATCTTCTTTCACTGTCTTCTTCTCCACATACCTTAAATCCTCCATTGTTCACCATCAATTATGTAATTGTATGTTACGACATCTTTGTTTTAATGGTTAAAAAATTAAATAATTAAAGCGTTTAGAGTAGAAATGTGCATATAAGTATTTTAAAACGAAAGGATTTATAGAGTTACATATATCCTAACTAATAAAAGCTTTATAAAAGTGGTAAAATATTTACTATTAGGCGTGTCCTTCTAGAAACATTTTTAAATCTCCTCTGAAATGGGTGTAAAATAGTCATAAGTGTACATTATGGTTTTATTGTTATATTTATGACTTATTATCTAATGATTTTAATCAAAACTATTTTTCGATAATTATAAGATAGAACCAAGGGTTACGATACTGGTAATGAAAATTCAAGTGCAGAGACCACAAAAGCTTTTGTGGTTGGTGTTGGGATTGAAGTTGAAGCAACATTAGAGCACGGGTTGACTTCTTCACAGGTCAATATCAATATGTTTATTCAAGCTACTCACATCTAATTACAATTAGCATGAAAATGTCTTTGAATCAAACATGTTTTCTGAATATTAATATTTTGGATATTGATATTATCATTTATTTTATTGAATATGTGTAGGAACAACATGTTGATGTTAGAGATTCTCTAGAAACTACTATGATTAATAATGATCGAGGTGACGATTGTTTAGACCAATTTTATTTTCTTATGTTATCTTATCACCCTTTTGATTTTGATGTTGCACTCTCTTCCCTCCCACCTTTTGTTCAGTTTCTCTATATGAAGATGTTGTCATGAAAGAAAGCCCAATTGTTGAGGAACAAATTTCTAGCAATATTGCATTTCAGGCTCCTTCAATGCATTTTGAAGGTATTTTCTCTCTTAATTTTTTTAACATTTTTTTTTAGTCTTATCTAGTCTTTTCTTCATTATTAGGGAACCCTTCTCAAAAAGTGCAAGATTTAAGTTCTCCTTATCTTGTCACGCGGAAGCTTGAGGAATTGGTTTCCAAGAAGCATTTGGATTACGAGAACTTGTCTTTGTTGACTGATTTTCTTGTTAAGCATCCTTCAGTTCTTCTAAGTGACAAACATAGTAACGGATATAAGGGCCATGCATACAAGTTCCTAATTAAGCTATTGAAATTCCTCCAAACCCATAGTGTGTTGGATGTGTTAGGTTCTTGCCACTCTGAATTTCTCGAGTTATTACATGATGTGCGCGGTTTTACTTTTGACAAGGATTGGTTGGATGGTGTTGAAAAGCGCGCTTTGTTTCCTAATTTGGAATTCTCTCAAGATGCATTGCAAAAATTATTGGTTTCCAAGAAACAGATTGTCGAGGATGTTGAAGTCGTGCGTTTCAAGATACACATTTTAAGTCGAAATATGGAAGAACTTAAGCAACAATTGTCCTCCTCCGAAGCTGATTTGGAGAGTATCATTCAACAAGAGAAACAAATTGTAGAATCTAAGGCTGCTTTAACTGCTCCTCTTGGTTATTAGAGTATTTTCCTTTGCATTCTTTTACTGCAATATCTTTTGTCGTTAATAATTTTACTCTTGAATCTTGGATAGTATCTTTTGTCGTTTGAAATGAACTTGTATCTTATTGTGCTTGTGTATTTAATTATTGTTATTGACGTGTAATAATTTCTTCCTTCATTTCAAATGATAAGGTGAAGAAATGATTATTATTGTTGCAATATTTATGTATTAAACAAACTATCTCAAGTCACATTATCCTTGCCGTTAATTTATAGCCAAATGTTAGTTTATAATTTATTATGTTAGTATTCAAATTTCAAACTCTAAATCTCCTTCTCAAATTCTTTCAAATATCTAAACTACAGGTTTTTATTGTTATTTTAGAGTTTCCTCTCATGTATGCAAGGAGGAAAACCTCATATTTAGTAGGATTCTATAAAGTCTTGGATAAATATAAGTTAATATCTTTCTATTATTGTTTACTTTTATATTTTATTTCTGCACAAAAATCGTTGCACATATTTTATTGCTTATAGTGTTATCCAAAAAAAAAATTATTGCTTATAAGTTTAGGTGATTTTTAGTTGGAATATATAATTAAGAGTTCAATATGTATTATTCTAATAAACAGTTTTAGCTTCTTTTTTTTTAGTATTGTCAATAGAATGAGCCAATGTGAGAGTTTGTAAATAGATTTAGTGAAATTCAAACTAATTGGAAGAAAAAATTGGCAATTTCTCATTCTAGCGTTATACATTCTCTCAACCCTCAGTTTTCTGGCGAAATTTCTAAAATATCTCCTGTTTTCGGAGGCATATCAAAACGCACCAAATTTTATTTTTTACAAAAGTTTAGTTCGGAGATGTATTTTCCATTTTTGTTAGAGTGAATTCAGAGATATATCTCCGGAAATACCATTTGTTCTAATTGTCATCGACTTTTCAATAAAATTGGATAAATAAAAATAGAGATTTTCTTAAAATAGAAATTTTAATTATTCTAATAAATATAAATATTACTATTATTTACTATAATTATTATTTTCTTGACTAATATATAGTTCACATAATAATAATAATAATTATAATTATTTACTGACTAATATATAATTCATATAGACTAATTATTAAATAATTGTTATGAAATTAATGAAAAACAATATAATAAAAGAGTAGAAACGAATAAGAGAAAGAGAGAAATAGTATTGTATTATTCTCATTATGAGTGTCAATTTTAAGTATAATATAAGTCTTATTTAGAATTTCTTTTTGGAATAACTAGGTATTAAAAAAATTGCAAATAACCATGTTTCGGAGAAAACTACGCAAATAATCATGTTTCAGAAAACCCCACAAGGGAGGAGCCAACCCAGTTGGTGCCTACACCTTATTTTAAAGGGGAGGCGCCATCTCACTTAGCGCCTAGGTGTGAAAGGCTTGCCCTAAGTCAAGTGAGATGGCGCTTTAGTGCAATTGGGAGGCGATTTTTCATATTTTTTATTTTAAATGCGGTGCGTTACGTAAACGATATAGGATCAACAAAATTGACTTTTTATTTACACAATATGATTACACACATAACGATTACATAAAAAATATAGATTAATCAGTGGTCCCCCGGAACCCGGTAATGACCCTCGGTTTCGCATCCCAGTCTTCGCCTTTCCCGTGCTGGGTTTCGTCGTGTTTCCTGTTGTGGCAGGGTCGATGGCCCAGCGAAGTCAATGCGTTCCAGATCCATGAAATCCTTCAGATCTCCATATCTAGAAGATCCGCTTTGGTACAGTCGGTTGCCCATACCCTTAAAGTTTGGTCGTGTTGGTGGTGGGTGAGGTTCCATGGTTGGTATGTAGCACTGGTCGTCTGAGTATGGGGGGTAGAAAGAAAATGGATCTTGGGGTGTTTGGTATTGAGAATGTTGGGTGCTTTGGTGATGTTGTGGTTGATGGTAAGTTGGGTCAGATGGTTCATAATCTTCGGACAATCCCAGATCAGGACTAAGGTTGGATGTTGAGGGGCCCATATTGGGATATGTAGAAGACTGAAGTTGTGTGTGGGGTATGCGGGTGTATTCGTATTGTGATTGAAATTGTGGTTGAGTGTGAGGCATATGGGGGTATTGGTACTAAGGTGGTGATTGTGGTTGGTTGTGGGCATGTGGGTGTAATTGTATTGTGGTGGTGACTGTGGTTAGGTGTTTGTGGTTCTGTTTCGGCGGGGGGGTTGGTGGGAGGTTAATGCGTGTTGGGTTTGTTGTTGGGGGAAATGAGGGTTGTGTCCATTATGTCTGTGGGTCAACCAAATACATTGGATGAGACACGTGCATTTTTAGGGTACTAACCGATCAGTACCAAGATAAATACTGATCTGTGTGTCGCATATTACCATGGTTGAGGAAAACTGGGAATTGCACGACATGTCGGTGACGCCTCTGCCACATCTTACACCATTTTGGAGCAAAATATTTCTAGTTGGTAAGACCCCATTGGGCGTCGACCCTTTTGAGATGCCACGGGGACAAACAAGTCGGATCACCGGGTATTTCTTGATGCATTCCAAACTGAATCTTGACACGGTCACTGTGGTGCATCTCCACAATATTGAACTGTATGATTGCAGACTTTGCGCTCCAAATTGCTGCATCCTTGGGGTTTGGTTCATGGTCCAAACCCAAATATGGTTTCCAGACAAACTGCGGATAAAATTAAATCAGCTTAATGAAAATGTAATAAATAAATAATTTAAAAGTAGAAAAGTTGAATGGTATGACGTACATCATCCGGGCCAAGGTGATCTAATAGATTGCGGTATAGAGCGACATTGAATCTTGGATTCTTGGCGTAATCCATACCCCTCACGCAGTACCTAAAGGAATTGAAAAATATTTTATTTTTATCATATATTTGGTGAAGAGATGAATAGTAATAAATGATATAAGTTGATGGTTTACTTTGTTGCGCATGGGAAAACGAATGTGTTGTTGTTAACGGGGTTTAGGGACTCCATCCTCCACCAACCCCAGGCTTGAAGTAAAAAAGCGCAACCATAAAATGTACATTTTTCCTTGATTTCATTTTTACACAAGGAACTGTATAGATGGGCTAAAACAGCAGAACCCCAACTATACTTTCTAGTTTTTTCGAAGTCTCTAAGTAAATTTTAATACATAAAATTTACACTATTTCCCGTACTTTCGGGAAATAAAAAGGTTCCAAATAGTATCATTATATAATTTTTAGCTTTTATTACCTTAGCTAGCTCGGAGGAATTTTCGTTCAATTCCAGAGTCGCATAATGATTTTTTAGCTCAGTAAGTAGTATACCCTGACCTCTCGCACCACCACCTTCAACCATATCCCTGCCCAATAATTCTTCACACAGAGAATTGGGTTGTTGAACCGACCCGTTAACCGCCTTACCATCGACAGGGAGACCCAATAACATGTACACGTCCTCTAGTGTGACGGTACATTCACCTATTGGTAGATGAAATGTATGGGTCTCTGGTCTCCAACTTTCCAACATTGCAAGTATGAACTTTGAATCAATCGTGCAGTTGGAGATTTTTATAACGTTTCTGAAACCTGCGTATTCGAGATAGGGTACGATCAACGGATCGGGAGCAAGGTAGTTATGTGACCGAATTCTGAATCTTTTAGTATCCTAAGTTAATAATGTAAAAAGTGTAAGAGTAGGTAAGATGAATAAAGCATTAATAGAAGTATGAAAAATGTATAAATATACAAGAAACTTACAAACACTGCAATGTTTTCCCTTGTGCCTTTGTGAGAATCGC
The DNA here is from genome assembly GCA_948472305.1 of Vicia faba. NCBI lineage: Eukaryota > Viridiplantae > Streptophyta > Magnoliopsida > Fabales > Fabaceae > Vicia > Vicia faba. Next base: position 19,683,172 of record OX451737.1, read on the forward strand.
CCATTGTGAGAAGATCCATTGTTGAAAATGTCTGAGATTATGAAAGAGTTTGAAATTGTATGAGATTATGAAAGAGGTTGTAGCAGAGAGTGAGACGATTGTGAATGCGATAGAAGTATGTGAGGCTCTATATTTATAGGCAAACTTTTATCATAGAGTAAGTGAGGTGGTAGGTGGGTGCATGCATGCATGATAAGTGTCACTCTTGCAGTGTAGGTGCAGGCTACGTGGCAACGTTGGGGAAGGCATCTCTGCATACATGTAACACGATTGGACGTGAAGGGAGACGCCATTGGACTTGGTGAAAGAGTACAAAAATGAAAGGTGTTGCCATCCCTCTTGGCGAATAAGAGGTGGCATGGGTTGCAGTGTAGGTGCAGGCTAGGTGACAGCCTTGGAGAAGGCATCTCTGCGTGCATGTAACACGATTGGGTATGAAGGGAGGCGCCATTGGAGTTGGCGAAAGAGTACAAAAATGAAAGGTGTCGCCATGCCTGTTGGCGAATAAGAGGTGGCATGGGTTGTAGTGTAGGTGCAGGCTAGGTGACAGCCTTGGAGAAGGCATCTCTGCATGCATGTAACACGATTGTACGTGAAGGGAGGCGCCATTGGACTTGGTGAAAGAGTACAAAAATGAAAGGTGTCTCCATCCCTGTTGGCGAATAAGAGGTGGCATGGGTTGCAGTGTAGGTGCAGGCTAGGTGACAGCCTTGGAGAAGGCATCTCTGCATGCATGTAACACGATTGGATATGAAGGGAGGCGTCATTGGACTTGGCAAAAGAGTACAAAAATGAAAGGTGTTGCCATCCATGTTGGCGAATAAGAGGTGGCATGGGTTGCAATGTAGGTACAGGTTAGGTGACCGCCTTGGAGAAGGCATCTTTGCATGCATGTAACATAATTGGACATGAAGGGATGCACCATTGGACTTGGAGAAAAAGTACAAAAATGAAAGGTGTCGCCACCCCTGTTGGCGAATAAGAGGTGGCATGGGTTGCAGTGTAGGTGCAGGCTAGGTGACAGCCTTGGAGAAGGCGTCTCTGCATGTATGTAACACGATTGGACGTGAAGGGAGGCGCCTTAGAGGTTTCTTTTTGTTGGTTTATTCAAATTCAGATTAACCTATTTAATATTACATTTATCAAAACACTCCTACACTTAATCACTCAAACACTAGAACATTCAAAAATTTAAGCAATTAACTCAAATACTTCAAACCTTCAAACCTTTAAACAGTCATACACAATGGTCTATGCACCCCCAATATGTGATCAGTGTACATTTCAACGTTGAGACATACATTTCTCCCACCTCTGGGTTTTTGTTTAGAGACACTGAGAACATCTGATTTTGTTTAAACAGGAAATCCAATTTCTTTTATTTCAAAAAACGATTGGAGGCCAAACGTGGACGAGGTCCCGTGACACAAATATTTTATCAGAATCCAGTTTTTTTTTTGGAACAACCAAATAATATTTTATAAGGTTGAGGTTCAAGATGACGAGGACCTTCAGAATATGTTTTCCAGTCATGAGTATTCTGGGTATGACTCTATTGAGTTGTACATTATGCTACGAGAGCCTCAGCTGTCACAAGTGGTTGATCCTTTGGAGACCGAACAAGCAAAAGTAGATGTCGTTGATGAAGAAGAAGAATATTACGAGCTTGAGTTTGACGACATGGTCAACGATGATTCCAAAGACGATGGGATACCTGGTATTCCTTCAAACGAGATATACACACCACCTCCGCACATGACAAACTTCAACATGGGTGGAGATGAACCGTCTTCTGATTTACTTTTCAATTCGTATATGCAGTCGGATGAAAACTTAAAAGAGAAAGACAAATTTCGTAATAGAGAAGAATGTATCCGAGCCATCAAAAAATTTCACATGCTCAACTCGGTCGATTTTAAGGTCGACCGTGTAAATCCAGAAAGGTACAAGATCAAGTGTGTCCACCCAGATTGTATGTTCAAGATCACTGCATTATACATATTAAAAGGTGATTTTTGGGTCATAGGTTCTATGACTACCCACACGTGTCTCAGTTCTACTCAATCACAGGATCATCGGAAACTAAATTATAATCTCATATGTCAAGTAATCCTACCACTCGTCAGCAACGATCCATCATTGAAGGTGAAAACCATAATCTCCCACATCACTATGGTATTTAACTATACTCCATCTTACCGAAAGGCGTGGTTAGAAAAGACCATGGCGATTGAAAAGGTATATGGAAACTGGGAGGAGTCATACCAAGAACTTCCTCGCTACCTAAATGCACTTCAGACTTATTCTCCGGGTACTGTTTACATTCTGGAAACACTTCCAGCGTACGCCCCAGATGGTAGTCAAATCAATAGAAATGGAATATTCAGTCGAGTGTTTTGGGCTTTTCAACCTTGCATCACAGGGTTTGCGTCATGCAAACCAATTATACAAATTGATGGGACTTGGTTGTATGGGAAATACAAATGCACGCTACTGATGGCAGTTGCATAAGATGGCAACAACAACATTTTTCCAATTGCCTTTGCCCTAGTCGAGGGAGATACTGGTGGTGCTTGGAGATTTTTTCTCAAGAATCTATGAACACATGTGGCTCCTCAACCAGATCTCTGTTTGATCTCTGATAGAAATGCATCCATTGAAAGTGCATACAACAATCCTGCAAACGGTTGGCATGACCCTCCTTCTACGCATGTCTATTGCATTAGACATATCGTCCAAATTTTCACTAGGGAGATCAAAGACAAAGCTCTTAGGAAAGAGGTTATGAATGCGGGATATGCATTGACACAACCTACATTCAAATATTATCGCAACGAGATCCATTTGTCAAATCCGAACGCCGGTAGGTGGATCGATAATATTCTGGTAGAAAAATGGACTAGGTCATACGACAATGGACAAAGATGGGGCCACGTGACAACAAATCTAATTGAATCCATGAACAGTGTATTCAAAGGCATACGAAACCTCCCAGTAACTGCTTTGGTTGAATCAACATATTTTAGGATGGCTTTGTTGTTTGCCAAAAGAGGTGAAATATGGAATGTTGTGTTGCAATCTAGACAAATATGGAGTGAAAGCTGCATGAAGTACATTAAGGCAGAAAGTGCCAAAGCCAACACCCATATGGTTATATAGTTTGACCGACACAGCCACAACTTCGTTGTCAAAGAGACAATCGACCAGAACGAGGGCCTGCGAAGACAAGAGTATAGGGTTATACTACCTTCTCATTGGTACGATTGTGGCAAGTTTCAAGCCTTTCGTATGCCTTTCTCTCATGTCATTGTTGTATGTGCCTATACTCATCAAGATGCGCTACAACTTCTGTCTCCCATTTACAAATCTGAAACCTTGCTCAACGTATACAACAACAGCTTCCCTTTGGTAGCAAAACCCGATTATTCGCCTGCATACGACGGCGAAATAGTATGGCACAATGACCAAATGTGAAGGAATAAAAAGGGTCGTCCCAAAAGTAAGTGCATCACAACTGAAATGGACTCTCTTGACAAGATGGAAAGAAAGTGTGGTTTATGTCGTCAGGTCGGACGCAATTGCAAAAATTGTATGAATCGGGCTACTGGCTCAACCACATAAAATTGTATTACAAAACATCTTTACTTTTTTAAGTTGTAAACATTAGGGTTTTTCATTAACAGCATTTATTACAATAAACCTTGCGCGAACAAGAAATAAAACATGATAAATCGTCTACAAAATTACAACTGTTAAAAAATTTTCATCTGACCCATGCATCATCAACATTATGTTGCTGTCTGTTTTGACTTCCTCCAACCAAAAATTAGGTCTTCCTATCGCAAGTGAAGTTGTTGTTCGTCTTCGCTGGCTCCTTCTAATTTGTTCCCCCTCCTTGATGTCTCCCTCTAGCCATCGCATCAACTCCCTCTTCAGACGCTCCATGGAATGAATGTGCCAGAATTTCATTTTCATCGGAGGTTTTGTGGCGGAGAAAATAACGTAACCATCTCTGGCAAAAATCATGGGCGATGTCATGACGCAAATAACAGAGAAAAAATAAGAGAGCAGTGTGTTGCACCCCAAAATTTGCCCTCCCATATTCTCCAAGAAATTGCCAAGCCAAGTCACAAAACTCCCCAAAGGTAGCACAGCTCAACTGTCTCCTATACAGTCAAAACTAGGGTTTGTGTTCTGATCAAGAAAAGGAAGTTTTCAAAGGCTCAATCAAGTCTCATATGCTTACAAATGTGGCCAAGCATCTTCATATCAAGTTTCAAGGCATTCAGCTCAAAATTGCACAGTCAAAACCCTAAATTGCACTACAGTCAACTGTAGGGGCAAAATGGTCATTTGGCAGTCAAAAGTTCAAATTTTTGGTCAACACATCATTTTGAAGCCACAAACATCATTTGATCAATGCTTGATCATGATTCTCAAAATTTGGCTCAGAAATCATCAAAGGTGCAAAAGTTACTATATTTGGACAGCTGAAAAAGTCAACTGAAATTGACCAGGGCATAACTTTCACATGGATTATCAGAAAAATTCCATCCAAAGCTCATTTTGAAGAGAACGACATTTCCTACAACGCATCTTCATACTTCAAGTCCAAGAAATGCTCTCACAAAAAGTTATCAATTTCAACATTATAGGTCATTTTCAAAAGTCAACAAAAAGGGACTTTAAGTCAAAGACCATAACTTGAGATTGGTAAATCAATATTACATGGGACCAAAGGCATTGGTTAGAGGACTCAAAGACCTTTCCAAAATGTCCAAGAACATGTGAAAATCTTAAAAATTGAGCAAGTTATGCCTTGTGGAAGTTGGGAAATTTTTGGATATTTTGAAAAGTCAACAATGGTTCAAATGATTCAAAATTGCTAATGGGCCCATTTTTCTTCCAAGATTCATCATTACAAGCATGTGAACGACCATTTGGCCCAAAGGGAAGTATTTTCTCATTTTTTATTTATTTATTTGAATTTTTATTCATATTAATTCAATTAAATCAATTAAATATGTGGAAAATATCTAAATGAACCAAATGAATCTTTTTATACATGTTTTAGACTTGATATTTCGTGCTTAGCCAATTATGGAAAGATTTGGCTTGATTGAAACCTAATTGACACAAAATACACTTGAAAAAGATTCAAAAAGATCTTAAGGAAATCAAATATGCAAAACAACGAATGCCTTGGATTTGTGCTAGTTTTGTTAACCTAATGCCTTCCATACAAATACTTGGATCAAAACCTAATCATGATACACCCTAAGCTGCGCAGGAAACCATTGACAAAACTTGGAAAAAGTCTCTAAAAGCTCAAAACTGAAAAGCACTCTAGAGGTCGATTCAAGCCTCCATTCTGATCCTATTAGCTTCCTTGGCAACCCCTGAACATATTCCAATCCCTACTATCAACTCAAACCTCAAGAATTGGTAAAACAAACTCAAACTGTACATCAAAAAACTCATAATCGTATATCATCTTTTAAGCATTTTTACAACATTCTATTCATGGAATCATGTTTGTTTTGAGCTTCTGAAACTAACCATTGTGTTTGATTGAATTTTTGCAAGCCATACGCGATTATGCCATAACTGCTTTTTAGGGTTTACAGAGTTTTAAAATTGGGGTTTCCCAAACCAAGTAAAATTAGGACTCAAGGCCATGACCATTAGCATCAGTGTATCTGGACGAACAGGAATCACCTATCGCGCCCAATTTATGGGTACCATAGCGCTAGTCGCTATTTTCTTGAAGCCGGTCTAAGAAAGCGCTAAAAAACCGTTGCTTATAACATTCATGTTTCAGGAAAAACAAAACTGGGCGAGGAAGATGATGTGTTGGCAAGCATTGGTTGGGTCTTTTAAAATTACGCGCGTTTTTTCAGATAACTAACCAATTTTCTTTTATATTGATTAATAGCTATTATATATTAAAAGAAGTTGAAGTGGTTCAGTGGCGCAGGAAGTGGTTAGCAATGCTAGTGACCTGGGTTCGAGTCCCAGGTCTTGATATTTTCCATGTTATTTTCCAATTCATGTTCACCTATGCTTCAAGGCTGCAGACGCACCATATTCCATCATCATCAAGCCAGCCACGCGTCCTGGGAGATCAATCAAAGGGTTCAGATTCAATGCATATGGTAAACGCTGGTCAACTTGGCCACACGCTACGCAAAAAGTCAATGGACCCATGTCTTATTGGGCCAGGATTTCACCATCAAAACCTCCATATTGGGACTTCCACCCCCCCTGGTTTGCTTTCATAATTTTTTCTTTTTTCTCCTTATTCTTGTTTTAATTCTAATTTTTATTTTAATTACTGTTTATTTAATTAATTATTTTTTTTACAAAATATAAAAACATCACAAAAAATCAGAAAAGAATAAAAATATAATAAATATTTAATTTAATTATTTTCATAAATAAATTAACATGTAAATTAATTTAGTATTAATTTAGGTTGCAACTGTAATTCTTTTCATAATAAAATAATAAAAATATAGAATTTAGGTTTAATTAAGATTTTCATTCCTTTTAATTTTTCTTTTTTATCATGATACTTATTTATTTATTATTTTCATAATTAATTGTACATAAATAACTTAGGTTAAATTAGGTTAAAAACTTCAACATTTTTTAATAAGTTTAAAAAACAATTAGAATTAGGGTTTGACATTTTATTTTTAATTTTAATTAATTCCTTTTTCTGTTAAATCTTAAAAAACACAAAAATACTAAAAACATTTTCTTTTAATCTTTAATTCTAATTTCACATTAATTCTAATTAATTAATTCATTAACTTTAATTTTTTGCAAAAGGGTCCAACGCCCATATTTTTAATTGTTAATTTCGCACATTTATTTTATGTCGCTTATTATAATTATGTAATTCTCCCAAAGCGTTGTAACAATTTATACTTTTCGCACTTTTACTTTGCTTTATTTATTTTCCGTCAAATCGGGTCCGGTTTAATTTAGGCGGTGTGGACCCGCGCCATTTGTAATAACTTTAGAATTTATTTTCCTCGCAAACTTTTAAACTATTAAATAAGCATGCAAGAATGAATGGACATAATAAAATCAAGCGTAGATCACAATGAACTTGACGAAAGACAAATGCAAATGAAAACGACACACGAATCGCACACACCACCCCTAGGGTACGCCTCACTGTTGCCTCTCGAAAGGTGATCGTCGAGTAGAGGATGTCTTAGTAAGTCCTCATGATCCGGGAACCTGGCATGAGGGTAGCTTCTAAGGTGTCTTCCCATTGCTCTGGTGATCACCATGTCCCGAACCTCGAATTGACCCGAACACCTCCAACGGTGGTGCTACCTACCTCTCAATGGTGGGATGGCACTACTTTAAAGGACATTTACACAGACGAATTCCTTAGGGTAGGTAGGTTCTCGTAGATACTTGCTCTCTTCAAAACAAACTGAAATATTTTCACACCAACACTTTTCAAAAGCTTTCAAAGCAAATTTTTCAAACACTCTGACGTACGAGTCGAACTGAAATTTTTCAAAGAAACTTTTTTAAACCCACATTGAAAAGCAAACAAACCATTTTTGAAAACACATTGAGCAAGTATCTAAGAGCCCATGGATAACCATGGATAGAAAGGGTGCTAACACCTTCCCTTTCTATAACCTACCTCCCGAACCGAGAGCAATCTCTTTAAGGAATTTTTCTGTGCTTTTGTCCTTTCCATTTGGAGAAAATAAAAGACGGTGGCGACTCTTGCTTCCGCGACATTTCGCGAACCAGCGTTAAACAGTCAGTTCCAGATCCACCGATCACACAGTGCAAGAAAGTGTGAGGAATGACGGAGAAACAGACGAATTATTTATAAAAATTGCATTTTTCCCTAGGAGCCAAGTGAGATGGCGCCTCCTCTCACTTTTAAAGTGCATGCACCATCTCACTTGGCTAAAAGAGAGAGGAGGCTCCAAGTGAGATGGCGCCTAGGGAAAAATAGGGAGTGGATGCGCCAACTGGGTTGGCTCCTCCCTTGTGGGGTTTTCTGAAACATGGTTATTTGCGTAATTTTCTTCGAAACATGGTTATTTGCGGGGAAAAATTTTAATACCTGGTTATTCCAAAAAAATTCTCTTATTTATACGACATATGTAATAAATAGAAAATAAATTGAAATCTCCTAATTGATGGACATTCATAATCATTCCATTTATAACACTCCTCCTTTGACGTCGATAAAGAATATGCCTCATTAAAATCTTACTTGAAAAAACCTAGTGAAAAAAATTCTAGTGAAGAATAAAGAGTAAAACATTCTTTTTTAAGGAACTACCTCATTACTAGTCAATACATATTATTACAAATTAGAAATAAAATTATAGGGAGACAATCATCCACTATTCAACAATATCCCTTGGATGTTTATTCAGGATATGCCTCGTTAAAACCTTACTAGTAAAAACCCATAGAGAAAAAATCTAGTGAAGGAAAAAGAGTATAATATCCTTTTAATAAATATTCATTTCTACCCCTCAGTTGAACGAATTCATTTCTCCCCTTCAGTTGAACGATCATTTCTTCGACGATGAAGACCAATCTTTTGCACTAAAAGGTCCGCAAGATGAACAAGTTTGTTGGAGCTAAAATATTACCACTTTGCTAAAGATCATGAGTGAAAAAGAACTTTGGAGAAAGTTATTTTGTTCGATCTCCTTTAAGGTAATCATCTTTCATTTGAGTAATGTATGCAGTATTATCTTCATATATGATTATATTTCTTTTTCCACGTGTCATTTGAGTGTGTTAAATTTGGAATCTCAACCAAACACATTCTAGACTTGCCTCATGTAGTGCTAAAAATTCTTCATGATTAGACGAAGTTGTTGTTATCTTTTGATTCACTGGTCTCCATGAAATAGTTGTACCAACATAAGTAAACAGATAATTTGTGTGATCTACCATTATGAAGATCTGGAAAGTATTATCTTTCTGCATAACCTATTAATTCTAATTTGGATACAAATAAAACAAACTCATGTTCATTTACCCCTAAAATAACAAAGTATATTTTGACTTCGTTCTAATGCCTTCGTGTAGGCGGAAAACTATATCTTGTTATTAGAGTAATATTACTTCATACCTCATGGTGTGTATAATTAGCAAGATAAATTGGTACTTGAATTACACTGAGATATGGTACTTCATAATCAATTAATTTTTTACCCCCTTCTCGAAGTCTAAAAGGATCTTTTATACATCCAATTATCTACCATCATAGAGGTAGACAACATACGAGATTTGTCCAGATAGGAAAATTTTAACATTTTTGTTATATACGAGATTTTTCCATGTAGAAATGTTTTAACACTTTTTCTATATAACCTTCTTGGTGTATGAAAATTCCATTGTCTAAATGTTCACCTTGTAAAAACTCTGTCTTTTTCAAGTCCTTCACATCAAACCATTTATTTAAACAATTTAAAGATTTTGGAAACTCTACAGGAGTTTCAATAATATTTATGTCATCCACATGAATATCTATTATACGAAATTCTTTTCCAGATATTTTCATAAAAATACAAGGAAATTTGGACTTATTTGTATATCTCTCTCTTAGCAAATCTTTACTAAGACGATTATACCACATGTGTCAATATTGTTTTAGCTCATAAAGAGACTTGTTTAAATTTATGGAGTAGCTTTCTCCAGATCGAAAATTATGTGTCTCTGATATATTAAACCCTTTAGGAATTTTCATGTAAATGTCACTATCAAGTGAGCCATATAAATAAGATGTCACAACATCCATCATATTCATATTAAGCCCTTCATGTGCTATAAGGCTAATCAAATATTGAAAAATTAATTAAATCCACTATAGGTTGATATGTTTTATATAAATCAATCTTAGGTCTTTGTGAAAATCATTGAGCAACTAATCAAACTTTATAGAATCCTTATTTTGCTTTTTCACAAAAATTCATTTATATCCCATTGGTTTTACACCTTGAGGTATTTGGATTCTAGGTCCAAAACCAAGTAGCTTGTAAAGTGAGTTTAATTCTTCTTCAATTGAATATATTAATTTTGGTCAATTCTCACTTTATCTACAATCTTTAATAGACTTTGATTCATGATCCTCGTTATCATTTATAATGTTTAGCGCTATATTTTATCCGAAGACATTGTCAATATTGACTTTATTTTGGTTCCCTGACATAATTTATCGAGATCTCTTTATTTTTATAAATTTCATGTACCTAGTTAATTCTTTTGAAACTAAAAATAAAGTATGTCAAAGTACTCTTAGAGTTTACATATCCTCACTTGAGTAATCTTTAATAGTATCTCCTTTTTTTTGTAGAGGACTTTTAAATTAGAACCAACTTACCTACCATGCTTTGCGTGGTTTCAACTCATTTGTAATATTAGATTATCTGACAAGAGAACCTACTTTAGTTGGAGTATTAGCAGCTGATAATAAGTTTGATAAACTTTAGAAATGAGAAATATATTTAACTTCTGGTTTGTATTTGTTTATACGAGGATCAATATGACAATTTATTTTAAATTGTATATGAACTTCTGATTCACTCTTCAGTTGCTAAATGTCTCCTCCTAATATTGGAAAATTTAATTTCTCAATTAATAATCAGCCTACTGGGCTGCAATCAAGTATCCAATTATTTGCTCGAATTATATCTCAAAATTGAGATTTATGTCAAATATATTTTTCCAATATTCTTTTAGGACTCGTCTTAGTGTATTATTGTTGTACCATAATTTTTTCCCCTAAGATTCCCTCATCATACCATGTTGATTCCATCACAACAAGATCACATTAGGATTCTTGGTTCCCCTCCCTATATTAGCTTTTCTCTTTAAGGAATCACCAAGCACCTTGACTTGTGTTATTTTATGATCATGAATATTTGTGTCTTGATTTCTTCTTTTAATTAATAAAATGCAATGTTGGTTTGTATTGCTTGTTACTCATGTAGGTCAAGGCAATGAGATTCAGCAAGTTGCTCCATGGGTTCATGAGTTTATTTCCATGCCCTAGTCAATAAAGCTTGAGAAGTTCAAACCTCACCATTGGATTTGTTTTGGAGGAAATGGCATGGCAAAGTTATTTTGGTTCACCACATTTCAAGATTATCAAATTTGGTTCAAAAGTACAAGGGATTGATTGGAGAAGTTGTCATGCTTGGACAAGGCTTTGTTCCCATTGGTCACAAATGCATATTTCTCTCAATTCTCAAGATATGAAAGTGGATTTGGTGACTATGAGTTCTCATTTTCATCATCAACAACTTCTATTTATAAAGCATTTGTGTTGGTACAAGAAGTTTGTTCAAAATTGTCAAAGTTCCTCAAGGCATTTTCTTGATCTATGAGCTAGGATTTTGAACTTTAAAGAATCATATCTTGCTCATATTTTGGTATTTTAGAGTGATTCCAAAGACATCCTTCTCTTCAAAGGTTTATCAATAAATCACTTCAAAATTTCCAAGGAGTTTTCATGTGGAAGAAGCTTTATGATGAAGAAAGATTACAAGTCCTCTAGATGAACCCCCAATTTCTCATATATGACTTCAAATTATCATAACTTGGTCAATTTTTACCACCTTGAGCCCATTCTTTCTCCACAATTATCTTGAGGAGGGTAACTTTATGCCTTATTTTATGTTCAAAGGGAGAAAATGGATGGAAGATTCCCTAAGGATACAAAAAATTATAGGCCATTTCATGATTTTTTGCCAACTTCAATAATTCATAACTCTCTCATTTTTTGAGGATTTTGAATGGTTCAAGTTTTAAAATGTCATTCAAGAGGTCTCTTTCATTCCATATTTTTTGGTCAAGAGCAAATTCCAAGTGGAAGGTGTGATACGGTGGGAGAACTGACTTGAGGTTTTGCGTTTGTTTTCGCAAATGTTTCGGTTGAGCAAGAGTCGCCACCGACTTTTTATTTTATCCTAAGGAAAGGTTAAAAAGCACAGCAAAAAACCTTTTGAGATGTTTTCTTGGGTTCGGGGAGTAGATTATAGAAAGGGAAGGTATTAGCACCCTTTCTATCCATGGTTATCCATGGGCTCTCAGTTACTTGCTTAGATCACTTGCCTTTTATTTTCAATTGGTTTGAAATGGTGCTTTGTGTGTGGGTTTGAAAATGTTTTGAAAAGAGGCCAATGTGGGTGGCAACCTTTGTAATGATCCATGTGGGGATGTATACAAAGATGTACATCTTTTGAAAAGGTTTTCATTTGTTTTTGAAAGTCATTTTGAAAATGTAGTGATGTGTGGTTTTGAAATTAGGCAAGTGTTTTGTTTTGCAAGTTTGATTCAAGTAACTAAGAGGTTATCTACTCCTAAATTTCTCAAAAGATCATTGCTATATTTTAACCCTTTTAACAAGTTTGTTCCACCATTAAATTTGGTGGGCAACCTTATGTTAGGATGTGAAAGGGACAGGCGCGTGTCATCGTTTAGACCATAATTGCAACGGCGTCAAATGTCTTTGGGCAATTTCTTTAAGGGACTTGATCATTTGTTTTTGTTTGTTTTGAAAAGTTTTGTCGAGGGACTATGATCATTCAAATTGTTTGTTTTGCCCAAAGAAGTTCAACATACAATATGGCCCATTTATTTGAAGGCAACAAAGTGGAGTACCCTAAGGGTGCCAGTGTGATTTGTGTATTCATTTTCATGCTTATTTGTCTTGAGATTAGGTCATAACTATTTTTTATCGTTTTTTTCGCATACAAACCCTAATTCTAACATGTTATCATTAGAAAGCAATAAAATGCGAAATTAAATTTACTAAGCTATTACAAAACCAAATATGGGAAGGGGGGTACAAATGTTCAAATGGGGACATTGACAAGAATTTAAATCTAAATTATTACATCATTTTGAATATTTGCAATTTAATCAATGTACAAAAATTAAATAAGAATGCAAGATGCAAAAGAAATGTTTTGTATATGTATGAAAAAATGTTATTTATATAAAAGAGAAAAGAAAAGAAAAATTACATTATTTTTGGAGTATTTTGAATTTAGGGCAAAAACCCTAATTTTGAAGAAAATGCATTATTATCTAATTTAATACAACTATTTATTTATTATTTATAAAAATAAAATAAAATGAAGTATATCATGGAAAAAGTATTTTTGTATCAAATATCAATAAAAAATGGAAAATTCAAGTATTTTTATATTTTTACTTAAATATATTAATAAACATATATATATATATATATATATATATATATATATATATATATATATATATATATATATATATATATATATATATATATATATATATATATATATATATATATATATATATATATATATATATATATATATATATATATATATATATATATATATATATATATATATATATATATATATATATATATATATATACATATATATATATATATATATATATATATATATATACATATATATATATATATATATATATATATATATATATATATATATATATATATATATATATATATATATATATATATATATATATATATATATATATATATATATATATATATATATATATATATTAAGTTCTAAATATGCCTTATATACAAATAATAATAATAATTAAATTTTTTAATAAAATCAATAATAAATAAAAAAGGTATTTTTTATGTGAAATATTTTTAGAAGGTAAATAAAAAATAAAAATGTATTTACACCATTTTTGTATTTATTCTAAATAAAATATGTATATATTTATGCATAAACAAAAGAAATAAATCAAATAAATATGCCATAAATTCAAAAAAAAATGGAAAAAATATTTTTATGTTTTTTATATCATGAGAAAAAATAAACAAAGTCAACCAAAAAAGAAAAAGTCAAAAAGAGTCAAAAATGAAGCAAATGGGCTCAGGGGGTGTAATAGTAAATGAGTGGTGTGAATAAGAAAAGATATACAGGCCCAGCCCAAGGAACACTGTCTTCAACCTCCAGCAACAAAATTCAAAAAAACGCGCGCCCCTGTTCTTCAATGTCCAACTCTCGATTCCTGGCTTTTCAGCAAAAACTCATAACACAACAAATGTTCAGTATGAAGAGACGGTTCTAACCATATATGGAACTTGACCTAACTCTCTAAGATGAGGGAGAATTTCTCCTCCCCCAAATCCTAACCTGATTTTTCTGCCATTTTCAAACTACAAATTCTCTCTACTCAGGCAAAAGAAATGAAATGTAAAGATATGTGCATGCTCAAGGCTATGAGTAGAACCTTGTTTCTTCACAAACTTAAGACTAAAGATGCATGATAAGAGAGATACGAGTTCAAAGTTTTACCTGTGCAGTTGAACTTCTATCTGGGGAATGAGGAACTTTCAGTGTAATGTAATGATTGGAAAAGCTTCCTTGAGGTCCAGGGATGCTGTTTCAATGCTTACTTTGTCTTGAGAGCTTCTGAATCAAGCTATGGAACTTCAACTGCAAAAGGAAAAAATGAAAATGGTGGAAACTATTAGGGTGATTACAGGTCAGGTTTTAGGCCATGGTTAGCTTGCATATGTTGTAAGGAAGGTAGAGGAACAGGTTTGGACAAGAATGCTCGAAGGGATTGAGAGATAGCACTCAATCTGCAGGGGTTCCCCTGTTTGTGCAGTTTCAAGGTGATTAGGGCAATGGGAGTGTTTTAGATGGCAAGGGCTCGTGTATTAGCTTGGATCTATTCTATGGAATGTGTTTGATAGTGTGATCGGTGGATCTGGAACTGACTGTTTAACGCTGGTTCGCGAAATGTCGCGGAAGCAAGAGTCGCCACCGTCTTTTATTTTCTCCAAATGGAAAGGACAAAAGCACAGAAAAATTCCTTAAAGAGATTGCTCTCGGTTCGGGAGGTCGGTTATAGAAAGGGAAGGTATTAGCACCCTTTCTATCCATGGTTATCCATGGGCTCTTAGATACTTGCTCAATGTGTTTTCAAAAACGGTTTGTTTGCTTTTCAATTGTGGGTTTTAAAAGTTTCTTTGAAAAATTTCAGTTCGACTCGTACGTCAGAGTGTTTGAAAAATTTGCTTTTGAAAGCTTTTGAAAATGTGTTGGTGAAAAGATGTTTTGATTTGTTTGAAATTAGAGCAAGTATCCTTGAGAACCTACCTACCCTAAGGAATTCGTCTGTGTAAATGTCCTTTAAAGTAGTGTCATCCCACCATTGAGAGGTAGGTAGCTCCACCGTTGGAGGTGTTCGGGTCAATTCGAGTTTGTAGGGACATGGTGATCACCGGAGTAATGGGAAGACACCTTAGAAGCTACCCTCATGCCAGGTTCCCGGATCATGAGGACTTACTAAGACATCCTCTACTCGACGATCACCTTTCGAGGCAAGGCAACAGTGAGGCGTACCCTAGGGGTGGTGTGTGCGATTCGTGTATCGTTTTCATTGATATTTGTCTTGTCATGTTCATTGGTGTTCTACGCTTGATTTTATTTTATCCATTCATTCTTGCATGCTTTGTTAACAGTTAATATTTGCGGGAAAATAAATCTAAACTATTACAAATGGCGCGGGTCCACATCGCCAAAATTAAACCGGACCCGATTTGACGGAAAGTAAAGAAATAAAAGAAATAAAAGTGCGAGAAATTAAATTGTCCGAGTTACATGGCTTTGGGAGAGATACATAATGAATTAAGCGAAATAAAACAAATGTGCGAATAAAATAAATTACGAACGAGGGCGTTGGACCCTTTTGCAAAATATTATTAATAAGGAATTAAAATTAGGAATTAAAAGAAAATGTTTTTTAGTATTTTTGTGTTTTTTGAGATTTAATAAAAAAGAATTAATTAAAAAAACCAAAATGAAATGTTAAACCTAGTTCTAATTATTTTTAAGTTTATTATGAAAGTATTAAAAGTTAACCTAAATGCAACCCTAATTAGTTTACAAGTTTAATTATGAAAATAAATAAATCACTAATATTATGGCAAAAAAGAAGGAAAATTAAAAGGAATAAAAAGTTATTAAACCTAATGCTATATTTTTGGAATTTTTTATGGAAAAAAAAAGAATTAGTATTGCAAACCCTAATTTAAATTGAATTTATTTACATGCTAATGTATGTATAAGGAAATAATTAGAATAAAAATTATTGATCGTATTTTTGTCTTTTCTGATTTTTTTTTTATGATGTTTTTTATATTTGTGAAAAAAAAATAATTAATTAAATTAAAACAAATCAGGAAAATAAAATAGCAATTAAAAAATAAAAAAATAAAAGAATTGCAAACCAGGGGGGTGGATGGACCCAATGGAGGTTTTTGTTTCAGGGCATTATAATCAAATTAAATTGTACCAAAAGCTTCGTACAGTCCCTGTGAGCACAAAACAATCCACAAAATACGTTAATGATGCATGAATCGAAGTATGCGTTTATGGAAAAAATTCAAACCGTGTGACTTGTTCTTGCGTGTTCTTGGAGCTTTATGGCTTGTTTTTTTATTCCAATCCGTTCCTGGGAATATCAGCAGTGTGTTGGAATCACTCTAAGGCTTTGAATTGTGCTTGAATGTGGAATTCGGTTTTCAAATTTTCCTTGAATTTTGGAATTTGCTTATGGTGTTCTGTAGCAGCTTGTGTCTTTTTGGCTTTAGGGTTTGCTTCAATATTTATGTTGGAAGGGAATTATGGTACAAACTAGGTCAAAGATCCATGAAATAAGAGAATTAGGTTTAGGTTTTCCACCTTTAACAAACTTTCCCTTTTTTTAAGCAAAACCAAGACTTGGTGTACAACATAACCCTAAACTAGGTCAAAGATCCATGAAATAAGAGAATTAGGTTTAGGTTTTCCACCTTTAACAAACTTTCCCTTTTTTTAAGAAAAACCAAGACTTGGTGTACAACATAACCCTAACATGAGTTTGTGAGCTGGCACATGATGAATGAAAGCTATTCAAATCCAAAAGATACTATTCCATTGATTTTTAGATTTTATTTGAATTATTATGGATTTAAAATGAATTAAATCAATAAAAATTAAATAAAATAGAAAAATAAATGTTTGATCTTGAAATTGATCATGGGACACGTGTGTGGCATGACAAGGCTGAATCAAGTGGAAGAAAGTGGGCCCTTTTGTCAAAAATTGAAGTTTCAAGGATAGTTGACTTTTGCCATTTCACAAAAATTTCCCAACTTCTACAAGGCATAACTTGCTCAATTTTAAAGCTTTTCTCATGTTCTTGGACATTTTGGAAAGGTCTTTGAGTCCTTTAACCAATGCCTTTGGTCCCATGTCATTTTGATTTTCCAATCTCAAGTTATGGCCTTTGACTTAAAGTCCCTTTTTGTTGACTTTTGAAAATGACCTATAATGTTGAAATTGATAACTTTTTGTGAGAGCATTTCTTGGACTTGAAGTATGAAGATGAGTTGTAGGAAATGTCTTTCTCTTCAAAATGAGCTTTGGATGGAATTTTTCTGATAATCCATGTGAAAGTTATGCCCTGGTCAATTTCAGTTGACTTTTTCAGCTGTCCAAATATAGCAACTTTTGCATCTTTGATGATTTCTGAGCCAAATTTTGAGAGTCATGATCAAGCATTGATCAAATGATGTTTGTGGCTTCAAAATGATATGTTGACCAAAAATTTGAACTTTTGACTGTCAAATGACCATTTTGCCCCTACAGTTGACTGTAGTGCAATTTAGGGTTTTGACTGTGCAATTTTGAGCTGAATGCCTTGAAACTTGATATGAGGATGCTTGACCATGTTTGTAAGCATATGAGACTTGATTGAACCTTTGAACACTTCATTTTCTTGATCAGAACCCAAACCCTGGTTTTGACTGTATGGGAGACTGTTGCACTGCACAACCCTTGGGGAATTTTGTAGCTTGGCTTGGCAATTTCTCGAGGAATATGGGAGGGCAAATTTTGGGGTATAACAGTTGCCCCTGTTCAATCTTCTTAGACCTGAGGATGCAGATTGGCTGACGTGCCTTTCGTAATCCGAGGGTAAAAGATGATTGGACACTAGAGTGCCCAGAAATTTGCGCTCACATAGTGGCAGTGTGGTGGGAATGGGCTTATAGATGCCATTTAGAGATTGATCGCGTAAGAGATTCCTTAGCGAGAACCTGCATACCTGCAAAAGAAAAAATGAGTACCTGACACGTTGCAGGAGCTGATTTTATATGCTTGGTATAGATGTGTCCTGACTGGTTACAGGAGCTGAGTCTGGAGCTTCAAACGCTGATGAATGAACCAGGGATGGTTACTGCCTCAGCATGGATGGTAAGAGAACCTTGGGCGATTTTAACTTCAACAACGCTCGTTGAGAAAAATCTTGGGTGTCTTCTACTGGAATAAGAATCAGGGAGATCTTAGGGTCGATCTGACTGAACCAGAGGAGGCCTTTGACTGGATAAGCATCAGGAAAATCTTAGGGTCGATTTAACTGAACCGGTCTAGGTCTTGAAATATCTTCAACTGGATAAGCATCAGGGAGATCTTAGGGTCGATCTGACTGAACCAAGAGAAGGCCTTTGACTAGATAAGCATCAGGAAAATCTTGGGACGATTTAACTGAACCGGTCTAGGTCTTGAAATGTCTTCAACTGGATAAGCATCAGGGAGATCTTAGGGTCGATCTGACTGAACCAGAGAAGGCCTTTGACTGGATAAGCATCAGGAAAATCTTGGGACGATTTAACTGAACCGGTCTAGGTCTTGAAATGTAGCTTGAGAACTTAACTGGATCTTTCCTGAAAGGTAAAAGTCAGTCATATGCAATGCATGATATGGATCAAGCAATGATGTTCTCAACATAAATGAGATTTGTAAGATATGATGTGTACATGCATGCTATAATGATGTATGTGATGTTTCATGTATATTTTTGTCTAGGAAAGTGAATCCTTGACGGGTGCCGGGAAGTCGTATCCTGGGCTGATGTCGAAGAATAGATTTTGCTTCCGCTGGGGATGATAACTGCAAGGATACCGGTAGGAGAAGATGACTCCGTTGCGGAATAAACTTGGCGAATGGAAGATTCTGCGGGGAGAAAAGATATTCTAGCGATCATGCTGGGAAGCAATACTCTGTGGGGATAGAGATGCTTTGCTGAGTGTTGATAGCAGTAATTTGCTGAGGATGTCTTTGTTGTTGGAAGTGTTAATGGACTTCGCTGGGGATAGGAAAGAACTATGTTGACGATGACCTTTCCGTGGCTTTTGGCTGAGGATAACCCAGTTATATCCTGTTAAGGAAATAACTCTTTGAATAAAGCCGGACGACGCGTTCGTGCTCTGCGAGGGGATAAGCTTCCAGAATCTACTGGGGATAAGCTTACTGCTTGGAGAGATGAATTCCAATTTTCCTGGGGAAACTGGATTGGACTCTTCTGGGGAGTTTTGGAATGTAATTTTATAAGTTGAAAGGGGGAAGCTATGTAGGGTTGCATGCTGATGAGTTTGTGTAAAACTGTATCTGAAATGGAGAAGGAACCTGGGTAGGGTTACTTTGATGATGAGTTCGTGTAAAACTTCGTTTTTTTGGAAAGGGAGAACCTGTGTAGGGTTTCTGGGTGACGAGTCCATGTAAAACTGCATCTTGAAGAGAGGGAACCGATGTAGGGTTGCTTGGTGAGGTAAGTTCATGTAAAACTTCTTGATGAACCGGGGTGAGGTTATCTTGAGCTAAATCCATGTAAGACTTCTGGGGGGAACCAGGGTTAGGTTGCCGCAGGATAAGTTCGTGTAAAACTTCTTGACGAACCGAGGTAAGGTCATCTTGAGATAGGTCCATGTGAGACTCTTGGAGGAACCGGGGTTAGGTTACGGCAGGATAAGTTTGTGTAAAACTTCTTGATGAACCGGGGTTAGGTCATCTTGAGATAGGTCCATGTGAGACTCTTGGAGGAACCGGGGTTAGGTTACAGCAGGATAAGTTTGTGTAAAACTTCTTGATGAACCGGGGTTAGGTCATCTTGAGATAGGTCCATGTAAGACTTCTGGAGGAACCGGGGTTAGGTCACTTCGGGATAAGTTCGTGTAAAACTTCTTGACGAACCGGGGTAAGGTTACTTGTGATAAATCCATGTAAGATTTCTGGAGGAACCGGGGTAAGGTTACTTGGATAAGTTTGTGTAAAAACTTCTGGAGGAACCGGGGTAAGGTTATTTGGTTGAGTTTGTGTAAAAATCTCTGGAGGAACCAGGGTAAGGTTACTTGGATAAGTTTGTGTAAAAACTTCTGGAGGAACCGGGGTAAGGTTGCTTCGAGATAAGTTTGTGTAAAACTTCTTGATGAACCGGGGTTAGGTCATCTTATGGAGGAGGAGTCTGTGTAAGACTTTGTCTGAAGGTTGAGCAGAAACCGGTGTTGGGTTGCATGATTTTGATTAAGTGGATAATTGTCCTGTTTGGTCTCGGACGTTAGCCCACGATCTGGAATTTGTAAAGGTAGATGGTAATCATTTTTATGTTGATCTGTCCTTTGTAATTTGGTTGACAGAGCAATTGGATCGCCTGGATAGCTCATTATTGCCCCTGCTTCGGAGGTGAGGGAAGAGGATACCTGTGCGGGTGATCGACAAATCTTCGGGTAGGCAAGTGACGAGATACCGGAACATAGTCGTACGCTTCGATCCCTAACTTTTGCCTGGACCGCCCTTTCGGGTTTTCAGTCCACCGGGATACCCATTTTTGCCCAAGCCGCCTTTTCAGGTTTTCGACTTGCCGGGTGTACATGTTTTTCGTTTCATCCCTTCATTTTGCCCGAACCCTTTTGGTTCGCCGGGAAGCCCTTATTTTTGCCTAGGTATGTCAACCTAGCGGGTCTTTGATTATGCGCAGTATTTTTTTCGACTATGTCTACGCTCTCAGAATGTAGGGAGTTGCCCCTGTTGGAAGTATTTTGCCATGCCCCAGATAATGAGCAATGTGCCCCTTGATTGGAGGTTCTTCTGTTCACAAGGTGTTCATCATGCGAATTTCCCTGCTTGTTCAAACAAGTAGTCATATGCAAACAAGGTTATTTTAAGAATGCAAAAGTCTATGTCTGTCTTGAATTTTGAAAATGCATTTTTTGTAATACAGTGCGATGTCAACTCAATATTTTACAGCAAACCTTCAGGAGTCAGGATACCTTCGTAACAGTATGCTTTCAAACTAACCCATGCTTCAGCTAGGACTTTTAAGAGTTATATCGTGGCCTGGTTCACGGTTTAAGAAACAAAGGATAAAGGCTCAAATTATTTGTACCCACCCGCTCTTCGTGATGTTCTCCAAACCTAAACTCAGTTGATCGTGCGTTAGACCTTGTTTGAGTCTTTGCTCTGATTTTCCGGTGATGATTCGGATATTGAACGTTTATTTGAATAGGCAATCATCCCCTTTTTTGCTGAGGGTTTGTGAGACCTCTTTTTTTTTGATTTAGTTATCCCTTTCTTTTTTTTTGCCTGAACTGTTTCCTTTTTGGGATTACAGTCAGCGGGATGCCCCAGTTTGGTAAGTCTTCTTTATTGGTTTTGACTTTTTGGGCTTTTCATTCATGAATTTTTTTTTGATAATGACTGCCTGTCCTTATGATTGTTCGGAACCATCACTGTCTTTTGTTTTTGAAAAACTCATTTAGTGACATTCATTGTGCACTTGGATCGACTGAGAGAACTACCCTGCTCCAGGTTATGATTAAGGGTTTTGATTTTCGAAAATACAAACTCCTACTTCTTTGGCTCTGATGGGTTGACGAGGGATTATCATCCTTATAACTCCAGTGTTTAGGAATTGAAACAATGCCTGTACCTCATCAGCGGGGTCTGTTCAAAAGCATACTGTAAATTGTGGTATTGTTTTCGTCATCCTCCCTCAAGAGGTTTAGAATTTTCAATTAAGAATTGACCATCGCAAAAAATATGAAAGCAATTTTAAGCATAGTAAACATAATTAATTCAAGACAGACATGTGTAATGCATTCATGAAATAAAAGAGCTTAACACAATAATTGTTTATCTGAACAAGAAAAGGAAAAATACAACTTGAAATCAAATGAACAAAAATTTAGCCATGCTTTGGCAATGGAGCGGTGATCACGTTGGGAGTCTCCGCAGGCTCGAACTCGATCTCTTTGGCATCGATCATGTTCTGAATCTTGTACTTCAGTGCCCAACAGTCCTCGGTATCGTGCCCCGGGCTATCAGAATGATAAGCACACCTTGCTTCTGGATTGTAGCTAGGAGAGGAGGTCTTGGGATTTGTAGGAGGATTAATCACTGCAATCAGGTTCATCTTCAACATGTGTTGCAGTGCTTGTGACCATGGCATGTTAATGTTGGTGAACTGTCTTTTAGGCCCGTCCGGCCTTTGCTGGTTTCCCCTTTGTGGTTAGCGGCGTGGTGCAGAACCAGAGATCATGACTGCCCCTGCATGTTGATCACGGCGACTCTTTTGACTGTATGCAGCATTAGATTCCTTCTTTCACGTGTAAGGCTTTTTATGAATATCAGAAGGTGTGGCCTCTTGAATTTTCCCACTCTTGATACCAGCTTCAATTCTTTCGCCAGTCAGGATGAGGTCGGTAAATCCAGCCGATGAGTTACCAATGAGGTGATTGAAGAATGGCCCGGATAGGGTTCCCAAGAACATATCAACGAGTTCCCGGTCAGTTAACGGAGGTTGCACCCTTCCAGCAAGGTCTCTCCATCTTTGTGCGTACTCCTTGAAACCTTCACTTGACCCCAACGACATACCCTGGAGTTGGGTACGTGTGGGAGCAAGGTCGGCATTGTACTGGTACTGCTTATAGAAAGCAGTCGCCAACTCCTCCCAGTTACGAACTTTGGTCCCATCCAGTTGATAGAACCATTCGAGGTGAGTCCCTGAAAGACTTTCCTGGAAGAAGTGGATCCACAAGTTCTTGTCTGCTGAGTATGGTTGGATTTTCCGAACATAAGACCTGAGATGCAACTTGGGACAAGACGCCCCGTCATACTTGGTAAAGGATGGTGCCTTGAACTTCCGAGGAATAATCACACCAGTTGACAAACCCAGATCTCCAAAATCCAGCCCAGGTACCTGTTGGATCTCCATAGCATTCAGCCTATCCTCCAACTGTTTGTACTTGTCCTCAGCCGGAGGGTACTGTTCGTCGTTGAAATCTGTCTCGCTGTCGGAGACCACTGGACTAGGCACCTCTCTCTCATGGTGACTGCTTTCCCTCACAGATGGGGTTGTCCCCTCAGTTTCCTCCTGCGGTGTATTCCCAGATCTGCGTCTAGGGCTGAACAGAACAATCCTCTTCTTCTTCTTGTCCTTCTTCAAAAACAAAGCCTTCAGATCTTGTTGACCCTGAGCCAAGCCTTTGATCAGCTCCTGAAATTGGGCATTCTGCGCCTGAAATTGGGCGTTCTGCGCCTGAAGAGCCTTGATAGATGCCTCGGTTGATGATTCAGGATTCATGACGAGACTGCTGAAATAAACAGCGAAGAAGGTAAGCAACCTGCAGAGGAAGGGTACCTGTTATGTAATGATATGTATGATATGCATGCAATGATTTCAAGGACCTCGTGGGGTAAACAGAGAAACTTGTTAGAGTTGGAAACTGGCAACTTGATTGAAAGTACTTCATGTTGTTGAGAGTCCTTCGTCACGGGTCAAAGGCTCACCATATCCAGTGGGTCATAGCCCCTGACTTTAGTCATCATGTCTGGTTAGGGAACCTTCTTCAGGAGTCAGAGCTCACCATATCAAGTGGGTCATAGCCTCTGACAACATTGGCTAGAGGAAAATAAATCCTCTTTGCCCCTTGCTAGATGTTTGATTTATATGACCTGTATCACAAGCCCTTGAGATCCTTGAAATGGGTTAGGAGGTATGCAATGGTATGATGTCATGATATGCATGGGGTAATGTGAGTAACCCTGTTATGAGTCCCAATTAAGGACTATAAACAGACCCTGCAAGAAATTCAGTATACTTTGTTATGAGTCCCAATTAAGGACTATAAACAAAACCTGCAAGAAATTTGGTAAACCTTGTCATGAGTCCTAGTTAAGGACTATAAACAAAACCTGTAAGTAGTTCATGTGTCAGCTAACAAGCATGCAAGTAGGCAAGTACAAAGGCACACAAGTCACACAAGAGAAACCCTTAGGGTTTAGGCCAGCATGGGGTCTGGGTAGTACCCTCTTGAAGTTGGTGGGCTCAACCTGTCCTAATCAAAGTAACCGGGTTCTAAGGTTCCCAATATCACGGGATTGCTTTCATTGTTCATCGTTTCGATTTAGCCACTGAACTGGCGACCGAAATATTCCAGGAAAGCAACCCTCAATTGAGTGTAGTATCGAGTATCAACCAACCTCGGACTGCACCAAAGTCAGTTATCTCACTACCCTAAAGAGGCCAAGATAGTTCAATTAAGGTTCCTAAGGTCTGTTGATGCTTCACGACACCACGCGGAGGCCCCGTACTCTCCTTGACTGAACTCAAGGGTTACCGGTACACACCAAAGTGCCACATCAACGTAGCAGACTGTTTCAACCATGTCGGTATACCCCGCACAGTTCCCTCACAGCCTTGTTGCTACTTTCTAAGAAGGTATCCCCAGATCCGGGTTAGGATCTATAGAACTCCCAAGCAACCCACAATTTAAAGCACACAAGGAAAACAATTGAAAACACAGTGATCTTAGTCCTAAGATACACCTCACTTTAAGTTTATCCCCAGCAGAGTCGCCAGTTCTGTGATCGGTGGATCTGGAACTGACTGTTTAACGCTGGTTCGCGAAATGTCGCGGAAGCAAGAGTCGCCACCGTCTTTTATTTTCTCCAAATGGAAAGGACAAAAGCACAGAAAAATTCCTTAAAGAGATTGCTCTCGGTTCGGGAGGTCGGTTATAGAAAGGGAAGGTATTAGCACCCTTTCTATCCATGGTTATCCATGGGCTCTTAGATACTTGCTCAATGTGTTTTCAAAAACGGTTTGTTTGCTTTTCAATTGTGGGTTTTAAAAGTTTCTTTGAAAATTTTCAGTTCGACTCGTACGTCAGAGTGTTTGAAAAATTTGCTTTTGAAAGCTTTTGAAAATGTGTTGGTGAAAAGATGTTTTGATTTGTTTGAAATTAGAGCAAGTATCCTTGAGAACCTACCTACCCTAAGGAATTCGTCTGTGTAAATGTCCTTTAAAGTAGTGCCATCCCACCATTGAGAGGTAGGTAGCTCCACCGTTGGAGGTGTTCGGGTAAATTCGAGTTTGTAGGGACATGGTGATCACCGGAGTAATGGGAAGACACCTTAGAAGCTACCCTCATGCCAGGTTCCCGGATCATGAGGACTTACTAAGACATCCTCTACTCGACGATCACCTTTCGAGGCAAGGCAACAGTGAGGCGTACCCTAGGGGTGGTGTGTGCGATTCGTGTATCGTTTTCATTGATATTTGTCTTGTCATGTTCATTGGTGTTCTACGCTTGATTTTATTTTATCCATTCATTCTTGCATGCTTTGTTAACAGTTAATATTTGCGGGAAAATAAATCTAAACTATTACAAATGGCGCGGGTCCACATCGCCAAAATTAAACCGGACCCGATTTGACGGAAAGTAAAGAAATAAAAGAAATAAAAGTGCGAGAAATTAAATTGTCCGAGTTACATGGCTTTGGGAGAGATACATAATGAATTAAGCGAAATAAAACAAATGTGCGAATAAAATAAATTACGAACGAGGGCGTTGGACCCTTTTGCAAAATATTATTAATAAGGAATTAAAATTAGGAATTAAAAGAAAATGTTTTTTAGTATTTTTGTGTTTTTTGAGATTTAATAAAAAAGAATTAATTAAAAAAACCAAAATGAAATGTTAAACCTAGTTCTAATTATTTTTAAGTTTATTATGAAAGTATTAAAAGTTAACCTAAATGCAACCCTAATTAGTTTACAAGTTTAATTATGAAAATAAATAAATCACTAATATTATGACAAAAAAGAAGGAAAATTAAAAGGAATAAAAAGTTATTAAACCTAATGCTATATTTTTGGAATTTTTTATGGAAAAAAAAAGAATTAGTATTGCAAACCCTAATTTAAATTGAATTTATTTACATGCTAATGTATGTATAAGGAAATAATTAGAATAAAAATTATTGATCGTATTTTTGTCTTTTCTGATTTTTTTTTTATGATGTTTTTTATATTTGTGAAAAAAAAAAAATTAATTAAATTAAAACAAATCAGGAAAATAAAATAGCAATTAAAAAATAAAAAAATAAAAGAATTGCAAACCAGGGGGGTGGATGGACCCAATGGAGGTTTTTGTTTCAGGGCATTATAATCAAATTAAATTGTACCAAAAGCTTCGTACAGTCCCTGTGAGCACAAAACAATCCACAAAATACGTTAATGATGCATGAATCGAAGTATGCGTTTATGGAAAAAATTCAAACCGTGTGACTTGTTCTTGCGTGTTCTTGGAGCTTTATGGCTTGTTTTTTTATTCCAATCCGTTCCTGGGAATATCAGCAGTGTGTTGGAATCACTCTAAGGCTTTGAATTGTGCTTGAATGTGGAATTCGGTTTTCAAATTTTCCTTGAATTTTGGAATTTGCTTATGGTGTTCTGTAGCAGCTTGTGTCTTTTTGGCTTTAGGGTTTGCTTCAATATTTATGTTGGAAGGGAATTATGGTACAAACTAGGTCAAAGATCCATGAAATAAGAGAATTAGGTTTAGGTTTTCCACCTTTAACAAACTTTCCCTTTTTTTAAGCAAAACCAAGACTTGGTGTACAACATAACCCTAAACTAGGTCAAAGATCCATGAAATAAGAGAATTAGGTTTAGGTTTTCCACCTTTAACAAACTTTCCCTTTTTTTAAGAAAAACCAAGACTTGGTGTACAACATAACCCTAACATGAGTTTGTGAGCTGGCACATGATGAATGAAAGCTATTCAAATCCAAAAGATACTATTCCATTGATTTTTAGATTTTATTTGAATTATTATGGATTTAAAATGAATTAAATCAATAAAAATTAAATAAAATAGAAAAATAAATGTTTGATCTTGAAATTGATCATGGGACACGTGTGTGGCATGACAAGGCTGAATCAAGTGGAAGAAAGTGGGCCCTTTTGTCAAAAATTGAAGTTTCAAGGATAGTTGACTTTTGCCATTTCACAAAAATTTCCCAACTTCTACAAGGCATAACTTGCTCAATTTTAAAGCTTTTCTCATGTTCTTGGACATTTTGGAAAGGTCTTTGAGTCCTTTAACCAATGCCTTTGGTCCCATGTCATTTTGATTTTCCAATCTCAAGTTATGGCCTTTGACTTAAAGTCCCTTTTTGTTGACTTTTGAAAATGACCTATAATGTTGAAATTGATAACTTTTTGTGAGAGCATTTCTTGGACTTGAAGTATGAAGATGAGTTGTAGGAAATGTCTTTCTCTTCAAAATGAGCTTTGGATGGAATTTTTCTGATAATCCATGTGAAAGTTATGCCCTGGTCAATTTCAGTTGACTTTTTCAGCTGTCCAAATATAGCAACTTTTGCATCTTTGATGATTTCTGAGCCAAATTTTGAGAGTCATGATCAAGCATTGATCAAATGATGTTTGTGGCTTCAAAATGATATGTTGACCAAAAATTTGAACTTTTGACTGTCAAATGACCATTTTGCCCCTACAGTTGACTGTAGTGCAATTTAGGGTTTTGACTGTGCAATTTTGAGCTGAATGCCTTGAAACTTGATATGAGGATGCTTGACCATGTTTGTAAGCATATGAGACTTGATTGAACCTTTGAACACTTCATTTTCTTGATCAGAACCCAAACCCTAGTTTTGACTGTATGGGAGACTGTTGCACTGCACAACCCTTGGGGAATTTTGTAGCTTGGCTTGGCAATTTCTCGAGGAATATGGGAGGGCAAATTTTGGGGTATAACAGATAGCTTTTGTGTTGTGTTTCTATGCTGAAGAGAGAGTTGTGATAAGTTATGCACTTTTCTTCTATGTTAAGCAACAAAAGCAAGTTGATGGTTTTAGGTCAGTAGGGGGCCTCCTAATGTGCTGCATAATCTTCTCTTGATCAGAGCAACTTGTCCATAATCTTGTGCCAAAAGGATTTAGCTTGTACCTTCTTGATTTCTAAATTGACATAAAGCTAATCTTTTCAAAAATGGAAAGTTCACTTTATCTAGTTTAGGATTAATCCACTATGCAATGTTAGAACACAAAGAACATGGCCTTAACACACTGAATATGCATTAAATTATTGAGTATGGAATGGTTCAAGGACCTGTAATCAAGCATAAAGCAAGCTGATTTCAAATTTGCAAGATTATGAACATGTTTTGATGAAGAACAAAAGTGAATTTTTGCCAACTTGTGAAATTCGAATCTCTCAAGTTATGAGGTTGTTTGATGAGTTCTTGGACATTTTGGAAAGCTTGGAATGTGTACTACAATCCATCTTTGAAATGCAAATTAAAATTCCAAGTGGAAGGGTATGAAAAGTGGCCTTGAAGTGGGGTAGAAAACCTTGTCAAAATAGGTTAAAATTTCACTAAGTTAAAAATGGTTTAGTGCCCTTATTCAAAAAATTGTAACTTGAGATACAAGCTTCAAATGAGAAAACTTTGTGAATCAAAGTTGTAGATTATGCAACAAGCTACAACTTTCATGTTTTGACTTTTGTTTGAATCCAAATGGATCTTGGTGAAAAGGTGGGGCAAAGTTGGGGGAAAATTAGGGTTTTTCATAACTTAGAAAAATTCTAAGTTATGAAAAAATCCATTTTCTAACCCTAATTTGCATTTTGTGATTTCTTGATGAACAAGTTTCATGATTTGGCATGTTTTGATGAAAAATGAATCTTGACTCTTGATTTTGACCAAAAAGTCAAAGTTTGACTTTTCAGTATACAGTCAAAATTGATCAATTGATTGGGAAATTCAACTGTCAATCTTGTGCATTTGGGATCTTTTGAACTTGTTGAGCATGTCAAGATAATTTCATGGGGTCCTTGAGTCCATATGTGAGCTTGGTTTGCCATTGGCTAGGTCAAACAGTCAAAAATTACCCTTGTGCAGTCAAAACCCTAAAAAATGACCATTTTGCCCTTTTGATGATCTGATCAAATTTCTTGTGGAATTGTGATCCAAACTTGATCAAATGGTCCAAATGAGTTCATAATGTTGATGTGGATCAAATTTCATGAGATTTGACTGTCAATTGGCCACAGTTGACTTTTTCCCCAATACAGTTGATTTCTAGGTCAACTGTCCAATTGACTGGGCAAAACCTGGAATCAAGAATTGAAACTTGGTATGGATAAACTTGGGAGTCCAATATGAAGCATGAAAGTCATCTTAGGCATTTTAGGTCAAAACATATTTGTTCAACCACAAACCCTAGTTTGGTTTAACAGTGCAAGGAGAAGTCTTGAGCAGAGGAAACCCTAACTGGATCTTGATCTTCAAAGGTCTTGTGATGAGAAAATGTTGAGGAAATGGGAGGGCAAATTTTGGGGTACAACAGTTGCCCCTGTTCAATCTTCTTGAACCTGAAGAGTTAGATTGGCAAGTTTGCCTTTCGCGACTCGAGGGTAAAAGGAGATTGGACACTAGAGTGCCCGGAAATTTGCACTCGCATGTTGAAGTATCAGCAATGTGATGTCAGGAATGGGCTTACAGATGCCATTTGGAGAGGTGGTAGATAGGGAGATGGGCTTATAGATGCCATTTGGAAGTGTCGATCGCATAAGAGATTCCTTAGCGAGAAACTTGTATATTTGAGAAAGACGGATGTTTTCCTGGCTTGTTACAGGTGTTTGATCTTCAATCTCCTTATGCAGATGTGCCCTGGCTAGATACAGGTGTCGAATCTACAATCGGTTGGTCACAGATGTGCCCTGGCTGGATACAGGAGTCGAATCTGGAAATAGTCGTTAATAGATGTGCCCTGGCTGGATGCAGGAATCGAATCTTTGGACTCTTCAGACGTGCCCTGGCTAGATACAGGAATCGAGTCTGGAAACGTGGTCAACAGATATGCCCTGGCTGGATGCAGGAATCGAATCCGGAGATGTTATAGTTGATAGATGTGCCCTGGCTGGATACAGGAATCGAGTCTTCGAACTTTTCAGACGTGCCCTGGCTAGATACAGGAATCGAGTCTGGAAACTGATCACTCTCAGATGTGCCCTGGCTAGATACATGTATCGGATCTGGAATTGTGACAGTTGAAGGTAATTGGGATTGTCTTTTTCCTGAAAAGGCAAAAACATAAGTTGTATGCAATGTCATGATGTATGATATGCATGATATCATGATGTCCAACATGAGATAGTGTTGTATGTGTTTCATCATGTATGTAAGCAAGATGTGTGAAAATGTGAAATGTTTATGAATGTAATTTTGTCTTAGGAAAATAAATCCTTAACGAACGGCCGGGGAGTTGCTCCGTGGTAGAGATACTTGGCCGAGGTTTTGCTGAGAGGCCTGTTGAGGATTTTAAAGATGGATTCCGCTGGGGATAATGATGATAAACTCCGCTGGGGATTGAAGGAACTTTGCCGAGGGCGGTCTTCCGTGGTTTTTTAGCTGAGGATAACCCAGTTATAAGTCCTTGTGAGGAAATAACTCTAAATAAAACTCGGGAGAGACGTCCGTACTTTGCAAGGGATAAACTTCCAGAATCTACTGGGGATGAGCTTTAAGACCTGCCGGGGAATGCTGTGCTTCCTCAGGATCGACGGGGAATCAACTCCGCTTGGGGAAAGT
Organism: Vicia faba; assembly: GCA_948472305.1. NCBI lineage: Eukaryota > Viridiplantae > Streptophyta > Magnoliopsida > Fabales > Fabaceae > Vicia > Vicia faba. The sequence goes on from OX451737.1 coordinate 19,713,956, forward strand.
ATTGCCGCATCTTGTCTTACTCTGCGGGGAAATTGAGATGATCTGGCTACCTTCTTCAGTTGAATTTACCTTGGTACCTTGGCGGACAAAACAACCAGACTGCATTAGACAACTTCACATTGCCCCTGTCTCTGATGTCACCTGTAATCAATCTCTTGTTTCATATGTAAACATTTATGAATCAGCAATTCAATGTCAAATGCATATATCAAAAATGAACATTGGACGTTCTTCGCAAGACAAAACAGAAAAAGGAAAACAATTGGCGCTTTTAACTGAAAAGTATATTTGTATTGATTTAAACTTTGCCTGTGAATAGGCGTTTTTGTACAAGAGGCTGGCATCCTAGTAAGAGGATGCCGCCGAATAACAGAGAGTTTACAATTTGAAAAAAGAAACAAAACAGCTATGTGAACAATCCCACTGGGTTCCAACTCTGTTATCGCCTTTATGTCTTCGAACATCTCATCGCTTTGCTGCCTAGTTGAAGATGAAGCTGATTGGTCGATGCCGAAATCTGGAGCCAGATAGTTGATGCCGAATTCCGGACGCGAAGTGATCCAATGAGACATAGTGTTACGCTTTTATCCCTAACTTTTGCCTGGACCGCCCTTTCGGGTTTTCAGTCCACCGGAATACCCATTTTTGCCCAAGCCGCCTTTTCAGGTTTTCGACTTGCCGGGTGTACAGATTTTTTTTTATTCATTTCATCCCTTATTTTTGCCCGAACCCTTTTGGTTCGCCGGGAAGCCCTTATTTTTGCCTAGGTATGTCAACCTAGCGGGTCTCTTATTCATGCGTAGTATTTTTTCACTATGTCTGCATTGGCGGGGTGAGGAAGGTCGTCACCATCCATGGTGGTTAGGATCATGGCTCCTCCTGAGAACACACGTTTAACCACAAATGGCCCTTCGTAAGTAGGGGTCCATTTGCCCCGGGGATCACTTTGAGGAAGGATGATGCGTTTGATTACCAGGTCCCTAACTTGATACTCTTGCGGTCTGACTTTCTTGTTAAATTCCCTGATCATCCGTTTCTGATACGTTTGACCATGACAGATAGCAGTGAGCCTCTTTTCGTTAATCAGATTTAATTGATCAAGTCGAGTCTGGATCCAATCATCTTCATTCAAGTCTGCATCCTTCATTATCCGGAGTGAGGGTATCTGGACTTCAATTGGCAAGACTGCCTCCATGCCATAGACCAAGGAGAAGGGAGTTGCCCCGGTTGACGTTCTGGCTGAGGTACGGTACCCATGAAGAGCGAACGGTAACATTTCATGCCAATCTTTATAGGTCACTGTCATCTTTTGCACAATTTTCTTGATATTCTTATTGGCTGCCTCTACAGCCCCATTCATCTTCGGCCGGTAGGGAGAAGAATTGTGGTGCTGTATCTTGAATTGTTCACAGAGTTCAGTGATCATTTTGTTATTGAGATTGGTACCATTGTCCATAATGATTCTTTCCGGGACGCCGTACCGACAGATCAGATTATGCCGGATGAAACGTGCCACGATGCTCTTGGTTACTGTGGCGTAGGAGGCTGCCTCAACCCACTTTGTGAAGTAATCGATCGCCACCAAGATGAAGCGATGCCCATTGGATGCCGTCGGTCGGATCTCACCGATCATGTCTATGCCCCACATTGCAAACGGCCAAGGCGCAGTCAGAACATTCAAAGGAACCGGAGGGATATGCACCTTGTCAGCATAGATCTGGCATTTATGACAAGTTCGGGAGTGCTGGTAACAATCGGCTTCCATTGTGGACCAGAAATATCCTGCCCGAAGGATTTTCTTAGCCATGGTGTGTCCACTGGAATGTGTTCCAAATGTACCTTCATGCAGTTCTATCATGATTTTCTCTGCTTCTGCCTTATCCACACAACGTAGCAGGGTTGAATCATGATTCCGTTTGTAGAGAATGCCGTTGCTGAGGAAGAATTTTGCAGCAAACCTCCTCATGAACTTCTTATCATTGACAGATGCACCTTCAGGGTATTCCTGAGCTTCCAAGTACCTCTTCACCTCATGATACCAGGGTTTTTCAATCATCTTCTCAGCCTCCAGCTCACAGCAGTACGCCGGTTCATCCAACTTCCAGATAATGATTCGGGGAGCCTCATTGTCCCATTTAACTTTGAACATTGAAGACATCGTAGCTAGGGCGTCCGCTAGCTGATTCTCCTCTCTAGGGAAGTGTTCGAAAGTTATCTCTTCAAAGTGGGGAAGCAAGGTCAACACATACTCCTTGTAAGGAATAAGATTCGGGTGTTTCGTATCCCACTCGCCTTTGATCTGATTGATCACGAGAGCGGAATCTCCGAAGACACTTAGAAATTTTATCCTTAAGTCGATTGCAGCTTGTAAACCCATGATACATGCCTCATATTCTGCCATGCTGTTGGTGCAGCTGAAACATAATCGGGCGGTAAGGGGAGTATGAGTTCCTTTGGGAGATATGATTACAGTGCCGACGCTGTTACCCAAAGCATTGGAGGCTCCATCAAAATGCATAGACCATCGGGATCCTTCCTCAGGTCCTTCATCCGGTCCAGGTACTTCACAGTCAGTTACCACCATGATGTCTTCGTCCGGAAAATCAAAGTTCAATGATTGGTAATCGTCCACAGGTTGGTGTGCCAGATGATCTGCCAGTACACTTCCCTTAATTGCTTTCTGAGTTGTATACTGGATATCATATTCTGTCAAGATCATTTGCCATCTCGCTATTCTTCCAGACAGAGCGGGCTTTTCAAATATGTACTTGATGGGATCCATCTTTGAAATCAATAAAGTAGTGTGAGTCAGCATATACTGTCTCAGCCGGCGAGCAGCCCATACAAGAGCGCAGCAAGTTTTCTCAAGCAGTGAGTAACGAGACTCACAGTCGGTAAACTTTTTGCTCAAGTAATAAATAGCGTGCTCTTTTCGGCCAGACTCGTCATGCTGCCCCAGCACACACCCCATTGAATTATCAAGCACTGTCAAGTATAGTATCAGAGGTCTTCCTTCCACCGGTGGCATAAGAATGGGTGGCTCTTGGAGATATTCCTTTATCCTTTCAAAGGCAGCCTGACATTCATCATTCCAGCGTACTACTTGATCTTTCTTCAGCAATTTGAAGATTGGCTCACAAGTAGCAGTCAGATGTGAGATGAATCGGGCAATGTAATTCAGTCGTCCTAGGAAACCTCTGACTTCTTTCTCTGTTTTTGGAGTCGGCATCTCTTGTATGGCTTTTACCTTGGCAGGGTCCACCTGAATACCTTTGTCACTTACAATGAAACCTAGCAATTTTCCGGATCTTACCCCAAAGGTGCATTTGTTGGGATTCAACCTTAGCTTGTATAACTTGAGTCGGTCAAACAACTTCCTCAGATGGTCAAGGTGCTCCTCCTCAGTTTGAGACCTCGCAATCATGTCATCAACGTATACCTCAATCTCATGATGGATCATATCATGAAATAAAGCAACCATGGCACGTTGATAGGTTGCCCCAGCATTTTTCAATCCGAATGGCATGACCTTATAACAGAAGGTGCCCCACTGAGTTACAAAGGTAGTCTTCTCCATATCTTCCGGAGCCATCTTGATCTGATTATACCCTGAAAAACCATCCATGAAGGAGAACACCTTGTGTTGAGCTGTATTGTCAACAAGGACATCAATGTGAGGTAGAGGGAAGTCATCCTTGGGGCTGGCCCTGTTCAGATCCCTGTAGTCAACACACATTCTGACTTTACCGTCCTTCTTCGGCACTGGCACCACATTGGCAACCCACTGAGGGTAAGAAGTCACTGCAAGGAACCCGACATCAAACTGTTTCATAACCTCGGCCTTGATCTTTTCAGACATCTCTGGACGCATCCGTCGGACTTTTTGCTTTACCGGAGGGCAATCTTCCTTGGTTGGCAGGTGGTGAACTACAATGTCGGCATCCAACCCAGGCATATCTTCATAGGACCAAGCAAAAATCTCCATGTAGTCTTGTAGCATCTGGATCAATCGTTGCTTCACGCTGAGCTCTAGATTGGCACCAATCTTGACCTCTTTCCTATCTGTCTCAGTACCCAAGTTAATTGTCTCCACCGGCTCTTCATGTGGCTGAATAGCCCTCTCTTCCTGGAGTAGCAGTCTTGCGAGTTCACCAGGCACTTCACAATCATCTTCACCTTCGTCTTCGGCCAAGTTGATCGGATTTTCGAAGTCATAACTGGCAGTAGCAGAGCTGTTACCGGTGGGATCCAGAGTGGATTGAAACCTGTATAAGTGAGTGTGTGTAAATATAGCTGTTTTGCAATATATATAACACGGAAAGGAAAAGAGCACAAGATTTGAAATGCAACAACGTCCAATGTTTTGATTGATGATATATGAAGATGTCATACAAAAAGCCCTCACAAATGGAGCTACGATGCCCCGGGTAGGACACCGAGCCAACAAAGTTTTAACATATTGTTTGTTACAAATTGGAAATCAAAAGAAATTAATTACTGCGTGACAAATGTGATAGGGGTAAAATCCTTTGCCGTCCAGTTGCTTGGTCCGTCGCTGGTAGTCGGGTAGATCCAACTGTCAAATTCTGCTTCCTCCACATCCTCCTCGATAGCATTCACCCTTGAGTTGGAGATAAACACCGGAGCCTTTCTGATCTTCTCCTTGCGCACAGCCCTCTGAGCCTCTGCAGTAAAGCCCAGCCCAAACTTGTCGTTCTTCTGCGTGAAGTCAGGAAGCTGACCCCAGTTTGCACAATTGCCTTTCTGAACCACAGCCCGGGCATCCCTTAGGGAAGCCATCTTCAAGGAAACATTCTCTTCGACTGTTGCTTCTGCTGCCGCTGAAATTGGATGCACCTCCTCGAAATGCTGAAAGGGGGTTTCAATAAACTCTCCATCCATCTCAATGTATCTGAAGGAATTCAAATGGCTCACCATATACTCCTCTTCTCCTTGCACAGTGACGATCTTCCCCCTGACGGGATACTTCAGCTTCTGGTGCAAAGTGGAGGTCACTGCCCCAGCCTTATGGATCCAAGGTCGACCTAGTAGACAAGAGTACGATGGACGTATATCCATCACATAAAAAGTAGAGTCAAACACTTGAGAGCCCACACGAATAGGGATGTTAACCTCTCCATGAACCATCCTTTTTGAACCGTCAAAGGCCCTGACGATGATGTTGCTGGGCTTCAGTTCCAGGCCTTCATAATCCAAACGGTCTAAAGCCTTTTTCGGTAGGACATTCAAGGAAGAACCAGTATCCACCAATACATGCGCCAGAGTAGTGCCCCTGCATTCGATAGAGACATGCAGGGCGTCGCTGTGGTCTTTCCCCTTCGCAGTCAGGTCAGCATCTGAAAAACCCAAGCCATTGTCTGCTGTCAGATTTGCTACACAATCAGTGAACTGGACTGCAGTTGTCTCCTGCGGCACATGGGCCGTTTTGAGAAATGAAATCAAGGCTTTAGCATGGGCCTCGGAGCATAGCAATAAAGAGAGCATGGAGATCTTGGAGGGCGTATGCCCCAGCTGCTCGACAACATTGAAATCACTTTTCTTTATTATTTTCAGGATCTCCTCCATTTCTTGTTGGGAGGCCTCAGCATTTATGGGTATTGGTGCCTCCATCCGGGCAGGCTCTTCTTCAATCTCTTTGCCCCGAGCATTAGATGACTCGGCGGCAGGGGAAACAACTTGATCAGTAGCAGGAACAGGTAAACTTGTAGGTGTGATAAGGAGGGGTCTTCGAATAGCGGGCGGTGCAATGTCAGGCGAGAAGAGCCTGCCACTGCGGGTGACCTTGGCTGGACCAGTGATATCGCAGATACTGGCGCCAGTGTCGAATTCTTGTTTGATTCCATTTACATACACGTCTGCCCCATAATGCCAGGGGACAGCTTTATCAGACACGTAGGGGAGAGGCCCCGGGACAGTAATAATCACAGGTGCAACAGTCATGATTTGAACAGGCTTCTTCGGGGGAGCCTTGATTGGATTTTTGAAGATGGTAACCACAGAAATTTCTTTTATCGGAACCAACTGAACAGCAGACTTCTTAAACAGAATCTCCTTGCTATCCATTAGGCCTTGGACGCCTAACCTCAGCAAAGGGCAACCAGACAGGGAAACAGCACAGAACAGGCAACCTTCACTGCAACCCGGAAATAAACCGGCCCGCAGTAGGTTCTTCTTAACGGTCTTCAGAGGGGTGACAACTTCATTTACCGAAACAGCATACAATTCTTCCTCAATGGCATTTACTCTATGCTGGGGCATAGGAGCAGTTACAACATTTGGTCTCTCCGGCGCTTCAAACTAAATTTCCTTTGCGTCGATCAGATCTTGCACTTTGTTTCTCAGGGCCCAGCAATCATCAGTAGTGTGCCCGGGACTATCAGAATGATAAGCACACCGGGCATTTGGGTTATACTTAGGAGATGCAGTGTTGACGACCTTAGGAGCTTCTTTGAGGGTCACCAGGTTGGTGGATAATAGTTGGGGTAAAATTTGAGATAAGGTCATACTCAGTCGAGTATACTGCCTCTTGGGCCTTTCGCTTCTTTGTTGATTGTACTGCTGAGGAGCAGCAACAGGTTTTGAGATGACCAAAGCATTGACGGCTTGGCGACTTTCGGGCTTGACTGATCTTCTAGGACCATAGACGGCACTTGCTTCTTTCTTAAACGGCCTCTTCTCAGCACTTGTGGAGGCAGCCTTTTGTATCTTGCCTGACCTGATGCCAGCTTCAATTCTTTCACCCGTTAATATCAAATCTGTAAACCCGGCGGAGGAGTTACCAACCAAATGATTGAAAAACGGACCAGACAACGTCCCTAGAAACATATCAACCAGCTCTCGATCAGTCAATGGAGGCTGCACCCTGCCAGCCAAATCTCTCCATTTTTGAGCGTACTCTTTGAACCCTTCACCCGTTCCTAGAGACATACCCTGAAGTTGGGTACGCGTGGGAGCAAGATCAGAATTGTATTGGTATTGTCTGTAGAATGCGGTTGCCAAATCTTCCCAGTGTCAGATGCTAGCTCCATCCAATTGGTAGAACCATTCAAGCTGTGACCCCGAGAGGCTATCTTGGAAGAAGTGAATCCAGAGGTTCTTATCCGCCGTGTAAGGTTGGATCTTCCTTACGTACGACCTTAGATGCAGCTTTGGGCAGGAGACCCCATCATACTTGGCGAAGGCAGGCGCCTTAAACTTGTGTGGAATTACTACCCCAGAAGACAACCCCAAATCTCCGAAATCCAGTCCCGGCACATTCTGAATTTCCATGGCGCTTAAGCGGTCCTCCAATTGCTTGTATCTGTCAGCAGCATGTGGGTATTGTTCGTCGTTATAGTCCGTCTCGTTGTCGGAGATTGCGGGACTAGGAGCTCCTCCCCCTTGGGGACTGTTTTTCTCAGCAGAAGAAGTAGTTGGATCAGCTTCATTATGGAGTGTGTTCCCAAATCTGCGTCCGGTATTGAACAACGCAGTCCTCTTCTTCTTCTTCTTCTTCTTCAGGAGTAGAGTCTTCAACTCTTGCTGACCTTGGGCTAGGCTTAGGACCATCTCTTGAAACTGTGCACTTTGGGCCTGAAGGGCCTTGATTGCTTGCTCACTGGATGAGTCTGGATTCATGACTGTGCAAAATAAACAGCGAAGGGGATTAAGCAACCTGTGAAATAGGGTACCTGCTATGCATATGGTGCAATGGAATGCGTATGTTTTATGTTTTCAAAGACAAACAAGATTCAACTTTGTAGACAAAAAAAAGGAAACACACTTCATTAGATTAAAATTTTAATTGTTCAACAACTGGCCCTTAGGCATTACAGGAATGAAAAATACTGGGAATAAAACTACAAAAGGAAACATCCAAAGCTCATCAATGCTCCCATGGCCTCCTCTTTTCAGTGCTGATGTAGTTGTTCAAGACCCGCTCTTCCTCCAATTGCTTAGTCAGCCTCTGGATCTTTCGTTCCTGCTCGTTGAATTTCTCCCGATAGGTATCTGAGGAGGGAGGACAGTTGGAGGAACCCCATCTTCATCAGGAGACTCAAGAATGAGGGGTCTAACAGCTTCGTAGGGCATACCTAACCTTTGAGCACGGATGCGGACCCATTTGCAATAGGGCTTCAATGGCAGGGAAGTCTTTGGTCCCAACTCATGTGGGTTGGCTTTGTGGATTCTGTCCCAAGCTCTAATGAATCCCTGGCGTAGTTTGTCACTGTCTGCCTGAAACTCAAAGTGGAAGTGAGGAACCAGCATTTCATGAGGCCCATCTCCTCTGGCTCTTCCAAACTGACGGAGAGCTAAGCATGGATTGTAAGAGATTCCTCCTTGGATACCAATCAATGGAACATTCGGGTATTCTCCACAACGGTCAATAACAACTACCTCATCCAAACCTCTGAGAGTCCAGGTGATGTCATTATCAGTGAGAGACATTAACCTCCGAGCCCAACCTTTTCCTTCTTCATTCTTCAGCACGAACTTAGGAAGGTGCTAAATAAACCACCTTACTAGCAAAGGAGCACAACACCACGGAGTCCCCCGTTTCCGAGCAGTACGAGCATAGAGTTGTTGTAGAATATCACCCAAAAGAGTGGGTACCGGATTCCGAGACATGAAGATCCTTATGACATGGATACTGATAAAGGTGTCAGGGTTGGGAAACAGTACCAGACCATAGATCAAAAGAGCCAGAATATCCTCATATGCCTTGAAGTCCAAGTCATTCCAGAAATCATTAGCCTTGCCAACCAGAAATTTGACCAAAAAGCCCTTGATCCCATTTCTAGTCTCCCAGTTGGATAATACCTCTTCTTTGGTCAAGGGGAGAATTGCAGCAATCTCTTCAGGCCTAGGAGTCTTTTCCAAACCAGTGAATGGAGTTTGTTCCAAGACAGGAATCCCAAGCAAATAAGAAAATTCTTCCAGGGTAGGAACCAGCTGGAAGTCTTGAAAGGTGAAACAATGGTACAAAGGGTCATAAAACTGGGTCAGAACACTTATCAATTGTTGGTCCCATTTTGCAGTGATCAAGCCAAGGAGAGAACCATGTCTGTTGATGAAGGAAGAAGTGTTTGGAATCCTTCCAACCAAATCCTTGAGTAAAACTGGTGGTTGAACAAAGTTGAGCCGGACAGTATTTCTGCGCACGGGCATCATGATGTCCTACAAAACAGAGCAAAGATGAAACCTTTTTTGTCTTTGAAATGGGTTAGTCCTTTGTACAGGATGCATGCAATGGTATGATGGCATGATGCTATGATGAAACACACCACAAGTATTCACATAGGCAAATAAGGCACACAAGTCACACAAGACACCCTTAGGTTTCAGGCCAGCATGAGTTTCAAGTATTACCCTCTTTTGGTTTTGTTGGTTAAAACCTGTCCTATTAAAAGTAACCGGGTTCTAAAGGATCTCAAATCATTGGCTACCCTCAATCGGTCATAACTCCAGCATCGCAATCTTTTCTCGCGGCCAGAACCATCTCGAGAGTTTAGCCTCAATGAGTGTAGCATACTGCTACTGTCCTAATAGCCAAGTTGGTCAATTTAGGGTTCTAAGGTTGGTTGGTGTTTAATGACCCCTTAGAAGACCTATATTCTCCCCGTTACAACACAAGGGATATAGGTACAGACTAAGATGCCACACCAACGTAGCCACTGCTTCACCCATGTCGGTCTACGCCGGACAGGTCCCTCACAGATTATGCTACCTAAAAAGGGTATATCCCAGATCCGGGTTAGGATCTATGAACTCCGATGCAAAGCCCACAAATATAAAAGCAAACAAAGCAAACAATTGAAAAACAAAGGTGATCTAAGCCCTAAGGTTACTCCACTTTTAAAAGTTATCCCCAGCAGAGTCGCCAGTTCTGTGATACGGTGGGAGAACTGACTTGAGGTTTTGCGTTTGTTTTCGCAAATGTTTCGGTTGAGCAAGAGTCGCCACCGACTTTTTATTTTATCCTAAGGAAAGGTTAAAAAGCACAGCAAAAAACCTTTTGAGATGTTTTCTTGGGTTCGGGGAGTAGATTATAGAAAGGGAAGGTATTAGCACCCTTTCTATCCATGGTTATCCATGGGCTCTCAGTTACTTGCTTAGATCACTTGCCTTTTATTTTCAATTGGTTTGAAATGGTGCTTTGTGTGTGGGTTTGAAAATGTTTTGAAAAGAGGCCAATGTGGTGGCAACCTTTGTAATGATCCATGTGGGGATGTATACAAAGATGTACATCTTTTGAAAAGGTTTTCATTTGTTTTTGAAAGTCATTTTGAAAATGTAGTGATGTGTGGTTTTGAAATTAGGCAAGTGTTTTGTTTTGCAAGTTTGATTCAAGTAACTAAGAGGTTATCTACTCCTAAATTTCTCAAAAGATCATTGCTATATTTTAACCCTTTTAACAAGTTTGTTCCACCATTAAATTTGGTGGGCAACCTTATGTTAGGATGTGAAAGGGACAGGCGCGGGTCATCGTTTAGACCATAATTGCAACGACGTCAAATGTCTTTGGGCAATTTCTTTAAGGGACTTGATCATTTGTTTTTGTTTGTTTTGAAAAGTTTTGTCGAGGGACTATGATCATTCAAATTGTTTGTTTTGCCCAAAGAAGTTCAACATACAATATGGCCCATTTATTTGAAGGCAACAAAGTGGAGTACCCTAAGGGTGCCAGTGTGATTTGTGTATTCATTTTCATGCTTATTTGTCTTGAGATTAGGTCATAACTATTTTTTATCGTTTTTTTCGCATACAAACCCTAATTCTAACATGTTATCATTAGAAAGAAATAAAATGCGAAATTAAATTTACTAAGCTATTACAAAACCAAATATGGGAAGGGGGGTACAAATGTTCAAATGGGGACATTGACAAGAATTTAAATCTAAATTATTACATCATTTTGAATATTTGCAATTTAATCAATGTACAAAAATTAAATAAGAATGCAAGATGCAAAAGAAATGTTTTGTATATGTATGAAAAAATGTTATTTATATAAAAGAGAAAAGAAAATAAAAATTACATTATTTTTGGAGTATTTTGAATTTAGGGCAAAAACCCTAATTTTGAAGAAAATGCATTATTATCTAATTTAATACAACTATTTATTTATTATTTATAAAAATAAAATAAAATGAAGTATATCATGGAAAAAGTATTTTTGTATCAAATATCAATAAAAAATGGAAAATTCAAGTATTTTTATATTTTTACTTAAATATATTAATAAACATATATATATATATATATATATATATATATATATATATATATATATATATATATATATATATATATATATATATATATATATATATATATATATATATATATATATATATATATATATATATATATATATATATATATATATATATATATATATATATATATATATATTAAGTTCTAAATATGCCTTATATACAAATAATAATAATAATTATATTTTTTAATAAAATCAATAATAAATAAAAAAGGTATTTTTTATGTGAAATATTTTTAGAAGGTAAATAAAAAATAAAAATGTATTTACACCATTTTTGTATTTATTCTAAATAAAATATGTATATATTTATGCATAAACAAAAGAAATAAATCAAATAAATATGCCATAAATTCAAAAAAAATGGAAAAAATATTTTTATGTTTTTTATATCATGAGAAAAAATAAACAAAGTCAACCAAAAAAGAAAAAGTCAAAAAGAGTCAAAAATGAAGCAAATGGGCTCAGGGGGTGTAATAGCAAATGAGTGGTGTGAATAAGAAAAGATATACAGGCCCAGCCCAAGGAACACTGTCTTCAACCTCCAGCAACAAAATTCAAAAAAACGCGCGCCCCTGTTCTTCAATGTCCAACTCTCGATTCCTGGCTTTTCAGCAAAAACTCATAACACAACAAATGTTCAGCATGAAGAGACGGTTCTAACCATATATGGAACTTGACCTAACTCTCTAAGATGAGGGAGAATTTCTCCTCCCCCAAATCCTAACCTAATTTTTCTGCCATTTTCAAACTACAAATTCTCTCTACTCAGGCAAAAGAAATGAAATGTAAAGATATGTACATGCTCAGGGCTATGAGTAGAACCTTGTTTCTTCACAAACTTAAGACTAAAGATGCATGATAAGAGAGATACGAGTTCAAAGTTTTACCTGTGCAGTTGAACTTCTATCTGGGGAATGAGGAACTTTCAGTGCAATGTAATGATTGGAAAAGCTTCCTTGAGGTCCAGGGATGCTGTTTCAATGCTTACTTTGTCTTGAGAGCTTCTGAATCAAGCTATGGAACTTCAACTGCAAAAGGAAAAAATGAAAATGGTGGAAACTGTTAGGGTGATTACAGGTCAGGTTTTAGGCCATGGTTAGCTTGCATATGTTGTAAGGAAGGTAGAGGAACAGGTTTGGACAAGAATGCTCGAAGGGATTGAGAGATAGCACTCAATCTGCAGGGGTTCCCCTGTTTGTGCAGTTTCAAGGTGATTAGGGCAATGGGAGTGTTTTAGATGGCAAGGGCTCGTGTATTAGCTTGGATCTGTTCTATGGAATGTGTTTGATAGCTTTTGTGTTGTGTTTCTATGCTGAAGAGAGAGTTGTGATAAGTTATGCACTTTTCTTCTATGTTAAGCAACAAAAGCAAGTTGATGGTTTTAGGTCAGTAGGGGGCCTCCTAATGTGCTGCATAATCTTCTCTTGATCAGAGCAACTTGTCCATAATCTTGTGCCAAAAGGATTTAGCTTGTACCTTCTTGATTTCTAAATTGACATAAAGCTAATCTTTTCAAAAATGGAAAGTTCACTTTATCTAGTTTAGGATTAATCCACTATGCAATGTTAGAACACAAAGAACATGGCCTTAACACACTGAATATGCATTAAATTATTGAGTATGGAATGGTTCAAGGACCTGTAATCAAGCATAAAGCAAGCTGATTTCAAATTTGCAAGATTATGAACATGTTTTGATGAAGAACAAAAGTGAATTTTTGCCAACTTGTGAAATTCGAATCTCTCAAGTTATGAGGTTGTTTGATGAGTTCTTGGATATTTTGGAAAGCTTGGAATGTGTACTACAATCCATCTTTGAAATGAAAATTAAAATTCCAAGTGGAAGGGTATGAAAAGTGGCCTTGAAGTGGGGTAGAAAACCTTGTCAAAATAGGTTAAAATTTCACTAAGTTAAAAATGGTTTAGTGCCCTTATTCAAAAAATTGTAACTTGAGATACAAGCTTCAAATGAGAAAACTTTGTGAATCAAAGTTGTAGATTATGAAACAAGCTACAACTTTCATGTTTTGACTTTTGTTTGAATCCAAATGGATCTTGGTGAAAAGGTGGGGCAAAGTTGGGAAAAAATTAGGGTTTTTCATAACTTAGAAAAATTCTAAGTTATGAAAAATTCCATTTTCTAACCCTAATTTGCATTTTGTGATTTCTTGATGAACAAGTTTCATGATTTGGCATGTTTTGATGAAAAATGAATCTTGACTCTTGATTTTGACCAAAAAGTCAAAGTTTGACTTTTCAGTATACAGTCAAAATTGATCAATTGATTGGGAAATTCAACTGTCAATCTTGTGCATTTGGGATCTTTTGAACTTGTTGAGCATGTCAAGATAATTTCATGGGGTCCTTGAGTCCATATGTGAGCTTGGTTTGCCATTGGCTAGGTCAAACAGTCAAAAATTACCCTTGTGCAGTCAAAACCCTAAAAAATGACCATTTTGCCCTTTTGATGATCTGATCAAATTTCTCTTGGAATTGTGATCCAAACTTGATCAAATGGTCCAAATGAGTTAATAATGTTGATGTGGATCAAATTTCATAAGATTTGACTGTCAATTGGCCACAGTTGACTTTTTCCCCAATACAGTTGATTTCTAGGTCAACTGTCCAATTGACTGGGCAAAACTTGGAATCAAGACTTGAAACTTGGTATGGATAAACTTGGGAGTCCAATATGAAGCATGAAAGTCATATTAGGAATTTTAGGTCAAAACATCTTTGTTCAACCACAAACCCTAGTTTGGTTTAACAGTGCAAGGAGAAGTCTTGAGCAGAGGAAACCCTAACTGGATCTTGATCTTCAAAGGTCTTGTGATGAGAAAATGTTGAGGAAATGGGAGGGCAAATTTTGGGGTACAACAGAAGGCCATGTTTGGATGCAAAACATTATAGGTCACTTTTGAAGAAAAATTTAAAATATTTCTAAGTATGGAAAGTCAACCTTTTTCCCCAACTTTGACTCAATGCAACTTTCAACTTAAGCATCCATTTGATTCCATTATTTTTTCATTGCAAAGCTTGTAATCTCATCTTTCTAAAGCATCAAGAATCACGCCTTAAGACCCCTTGAGCTGAGAATGCCATTGGATTGAACTTGGTAACTTGGAACTGAAGTTTCTTCATAAGTCAGAATTTGAAATTCATGTTTTGGCCTCTAAACGTCAAATTAGAACGCATTTGTGATCTAAACATGTTTAACCAAGTTGCTAAAGTGGATTAGAGCCTTAAAACGCAAGGATTGGATTAGTTTTGATGGAAATTAGATCACACTTTGCTCGTGCATCAGGTTCACACGATTTCCCTCCAAACTTCATCATTTCACACGCTTGAACATTCCATTTGATTCCCTATAAATAGAGGGTCCTCCCCTATTCATTTCCTTAAGCTTTGAGAGCCAAAAACACTCTGTCAAAACCTCACACGAGCTTGAAATTTTTGAAATCAGTTTATGAGATTCCAGCCTTTTCCTCCAAAATTCTTTTCACATTCATCTTCCTTAAGCATCATACAAACTCTCCAGCACTTAAACCAAGCAAAACGGGCCATAATCCAAGCTACAGAAGTCCAGTTTCAGAGCTTCCTTCTTGAACTTCGAAAAGATAGAATTCTCCATCATTTGGATCCAAATAAAGCACTAACCTATTCTACTCCTTCTCCTGATTCTAGTGCTTCTTATAGTTTTTAAATCCATTGAGAATTGAGAGAGAAATCTCAAATTGAAGGTGCTCGCTATTTTCTGGATTTTTTATTCATATCTCTTTGTATACTTTATATAAATTTGGCGCGATGGTGGTGTTAGGATCGTCTTGAAGAGATGAATCCAATAATACTAGTCTGGGATCCTAATTTTACCGTTTGAAGGATCTCACAAAATCTCCATTGCAGGGTGGCTGGAGGTTGAAGATGATGACATGTCTCGTCTCAGCCAATGATAGCGTGCCAAGCGTTTTAATTTCATTGGTTGCCCTTTTCTGATTCCCTGCACATCCCACTAAGGTCCATGTCAAGCACATCGCGTCTGGTCCATTGGCTTAGCTTACTAACGTGTTTTGACTATGATCTGATGGTCCATATCTTTTTGGTTTTATTTTATTTTCTGATTTTTATATTTTAATTGGTTTAATTTTCAAAAATTCATAACTCTTTTTATTTTTTATCCAAAAATTATGAAAAAATTCACAAAAATATTTTGAATTATTTCTGATCTCATGACTATTTTTCACATTTTTATTTTGAAATTTGAGATCTTTTATATTTTTTTGCATTATTTGCTTCCTTTTAATTACTTTAAAAATACTTTCTGACATTTTTTAATTCTGAAAAATTTCCTAAATATCATTTTGCATATTTCTGACTTTTTGAAAATTTTATGGAATTTTATATTAATGTTTACTATTTTTGACCTATTTTCTTTTTGTTTGAACAATTTTAATTAATTTTAAAATAGTTTCTGACTTTTAAAAATTGCCAAAAATTTTATAAAAATATTTGAGTCCTTTTCTGATTTTTCTATGGCCTTACTCAATTTTTCTTGATTAATTTGAATATAGTTGATATTTTTCTTTCTTATTTCTATTTTAAAACATTTTAAAAAAACCCTTTTTAATGTATATATTAAATGCAATATTACTTTGTGATTATTTTCTGGCTGAATTTGGGTTAAATTTTTATTATGAACTTTATTAACACCATTGGATCCATGGTGTTGAGTCAAACTCCACAAAAATGGATGAATGATTTTAATAATAGTTTGATTAAAATTTAATTCAAATGTGGTTTGTATATTTTTCCCACTCCTCTCCATCTCATCCCTTTCTTATTGCACTAAGTGTTTTTGGAGCATGATCTCTATATCATGTCTCAAAACATATTGTGCATAGATTGCTATTGACCGGCCTCAAAATAGGTGCGACTTCTATATAAGTCCACTTACGATTGCTTAACATAGCGCTAAATTTTGTCCTGATTCGAATAAATGATCATTTGTGGCCCAAACCTGTGTTTGCAAGCCCAAGTATGTTAATTTGATCTCTTTGATCCAATAACCTTGAGATTCATTGTGTGGAGGCTTTGGTTCTACCAATCCTCTAATGGATCTACAACACTTTTGGTCAACGCAGATCACTTAAACATCGTTGATCATCAAATGGCACTTGTGAGGATTCCAAATGGGTGATATACTTGACAAAAAGCAAATGCAACTTGTTGTGTGGAGGCTTTGGTTCTACCAATCCTCTAATGAGTTCCAAATTCAAGTTTCAAGATGATCATCCAACTAACCACTAATCACAAATAATTGATTTTACCCTTTTGTTTTTTTTACTTTATGCCCCTTTATTTTTTATGCTTTATGCACTATTTACTTTTTAAGCATTTTCATTTCATGCTATCTTCATCTTTGCTCACTTGAGCCTTTTCTTTTTTCTTCTAAGACACCTAATAATCAACATAAACCATAAAAAAAAATTTAATGGTACTTGGACTATTTCGTTACTATCCTTGGCATTATGGAATATGGGAATTCTTGGACTTAGGATTAGAAACCTTGGCCTATGTTGGAGACCTTGTGACCTTAATTGATATTTTGTATGGAGTTCTTGAGGTTTACCTCAAGACATTGGGTTGTTTGTTTATTTTGTGTGCAGGTTATTATGATTACATACTTTGTTTGTAGTCTGGAATTCACCCGTATACAGCCGTTACTCTGCCCAATTTTTTTTGAAGACCTAATACACTTGAAGTTTGATTCTCACAAGAGGTCTAGTATATTTGCTTGCTTGGTTTCAATCTAAAGAATGGGAATTCTATCTTGACTCATAATGTCAAGTATTGGATTTTTGTTGGTTAAATGATTCTTATCCCTAGCTTTTACCTTATGCTTTAGGATAGTCTCTTCTTCTCCTCCCATCTTCTTTAATTTCAAAATCTTCTTCCTCCTTTTGAAAACTCTTCTTGTTTTGAAACTTGAACTATTTTCATAATAAACTTGGACTTAGGTCCATGCATTTTCAAAACATTTTTCATAAACAAATTTCAATCAACTTAATAATACTTTGACATTTTTTGTGAGAAGACTAAAAATAAATCAATTTTATTTCAAATTATTTTGCCACTTTGGATTTTTTATTTTAAAACCTTTATCAAAAGGTTAGACTCTTGTCAATCCTTGTAGTGATGCAAACAACTATACTTCTACGATATATAGTAAAGTGAGATATTTTACACTTGGGTATTGAGTGAGGCATTGTTGATTTTAAAATCCAAGTCATATCCTCCACTTTGAGATGATGCAAATTCTCATTTCTCATGATTGTGGGTAGTAAGAATGTTTTCCACACGGACAATGACGATGATGTTTTATCTCATAAAAATTAACCAACACACTTACATTTTAAAATTTTTAAAGAGGAACTACGTGTACCCTGATCCCCTATTGCACGGAAGGTGGTACATAGGCACTAAAGGTTCGCAACCGCGGCGGGTGCAAAAATCATAAAAAATATATTTCTTTTCTCACCTCCACCATCTATTTTTATACAACATTTTTTATAGCCAAAATATACAGATTTTACAAAGAGGTTCATGCGGAGTACCGTAGATGTTTAGAGTGTTAATACCTTCCCTTTATATAACCAACCCCCTAACCTTGAATCTTTCCCCCCTCTTTTTTGGGTTACTCGCTCTTTTCCCATTCCTTCGGAAACAATAAAGCGCGGTGGAGATTTCTATTTTGATTTGTACAAGTCTAGTTAATCCAATGGCTTAGTCTTAAACATTTTTACCGCTACAATTATATTGGAGCAATTGGAAAATACACAACACATGTAAAAATTCATTTAGACGGCAAGTATCATGTTATTATCCTGAAATACATTATATCAAGGAAGGAGAAATGTATCGCAAGGTGTTGGCTTGATGCGAATAAATATCTTAATACTATACTTTGGGTGTTTAAAATATATAGTTTGTAATGATGATCTCATAAGTATCAACCACATAATTAACTTTAGACGTATAAAGGTTCAGGAGCCTCATCAAACTCTTGCTCTCCATTAAAGCCTTCTGCAATCTATGATAAAGATAAACAAATTTTAGAAATTTTTGATGCCCAAGGTAAAAGGTCTTTTTTCCATACTCAAGTTGGTGATAACAAGTATCATCTTCACATTTAGGACACGCTCTATGTCCTTTGACACTATATCTAGCCAAGTTATCGTAAACATGAAAGTCGTTGATTATGCAAAACAATATTGCATGCATTTTAAACTTCCCCCATAATATGCATCATCAACTTCAATGCCTTCATCCCACAAGAGTCGTAAATCATCAATTAATGGACTTAGATAAACATTTATGTCGCTACCAGGTTGTCGTGGCCCAAAAATCATCATACTTAATAGTATATACTTGTGTTTCATGCATAATCAGGGAGATAGGTTGTAACTAGTGAGAAGAACGGGCCACGAAGAGTGATTAGTGTACTGATTACCAAAGGGTTCCATTTCATAGGTGGCAAGCCCAATCCTAAGGTTTCTTGGCTCATCTCCAAAATCTGAAAATAACCAATCAATTTTCTTCCATTGTAACTAATCAACTACATGGCGAATGTTCCCATCACGAGTCCTTTCATCTGCATGCTATCTAAGATTCTTTGCGTCATTCGAATTAGCAAAAAATATCTTAAATCATGAAACTATTGGCAAGTACCATAACACTTTAGCAAGAGAATGCTTCCTGATAACATTGCCATAGTCATTGTCATCACTATTGTTGGCCTTCAGCTTGTAATGTGACACATCACATTTCAGACATTGATACAAGTCTTCAGACTCATTCCTATATAATATGCAATCATTAGAGCAAACATGTATTTTGATATAATCCAGACTCATTGGAGACAATATCTTCTTGGTCTCATAGCAACAATCCAACAATTTGTTATCTTCAGGTAACATTTGCTTTAGCAATTCAAGTAATTATGTGAAACTTTTATCCGACTATCCATTTTTTGGCTTCAGATTAAACAACTTTAACACCATCGACAATCATGTAAAATTTTTGCATCCCTTATATAAAGGGGTGTCTTTATCACTACATAAAGTATCATAAATATGAGCATTCTTAAAATAAGATTCCCCAATATCATGGAACATGTCCTCTAGTTGATCTTCCATATATTCATCTTCATCCACTCTTTGACTTTGTGACGCCCAACTTTCCTCTTTATCCACCTCACCATACCACATCCGTATTATATAATTTTGACATATATCATCACAATAAAGGTGATGGAATATTTTTTCTTTGTACCCTTATTGATATTCGTGCAAACAACACAAGGACAATAATAGATACCATTATTGTCAGGAAGATGTTTATCAGCGTATTAAAGTAATTCAAGACCTCTGTTCTCATGAAACGGACATAATCTATCGACTTTCATCCAACTACATTCCATAATAACTTCTGAAATTTATACACGTATAATAATGTGAATGACACACCAAAATATAATCCAAAAACTAAAGCATAGGCATATGAAAATCTAAACCTAAAGCATATGAAAAATATACTCTCATACTGACTTGAGCTTATACAACATAAACAAAGAAAAAAGGAATGAAGGTGTTGAAGAATACCGTACTTCAAAGCTGAATAATCGTATGCACGTAAGAAATGAAGATGTTGAAGAGTGCCGTACTTCAAACCCGAAGAATCAAATGAACGAAGAGGGTCAATATTTTAGCATATACAACATAAACCAATAAAAAATAAATGAATATGTTGAAGAGTACCGTACTTTGAAGCTGAAGAATTAAATGAATCTGTTGTAAATACAACGGTGTATATGAATCTGTTGTAAATATAACGTTGTTGTTTGTGTTAGAATTAATTTAAATTTAATTAGATATTAATTTATATTTAGGAATATCTTTTATATTGTTTATATCTTTTTTGGAAGATATATATCTTAGATCTTCTTATATATTTGTAAAAGATATATTTTAGATTTAATTTTGTGTATAAATAGCCTAATGGGGTAGGTTATTGTAATTCATTGTAAATCCTTATTTTGAAGATGTCAGTAAATATTCTTTTTTCCTTTTATCTTCCTTGTGCACCAACAATTGGTATCTAGAGCTCCAGTTCAAAATCCACGGGAAAAGAAGTATTGTGATTAAGAATTACAATATTCTGATTCTGGGGTTTTGAGAAAACATTGATTTAGGAAACTCTGCGTAAATTGCATAAGGTAGAAGATGAACGGAAATGGCGGCGATATTCATTCCATGCTTCCAGTATATGATGGAAAAAACTGGAATCGTTGGAAGATCCAGATGCGCGTGTATTGGTTCTCAAGATGTGTTAGAACTTGTCACTGATGGCTATAATCTGTTAGAACCAGATGCAACAGAGGCCCAAAAGATAGCACAAAAGGTGCTGAGGATGAGAGATCAGAAGACGTTGTTCTACATCTATCAATGTGTGGATGCGAATATGTTTGAGAAGATTGATGATTCTGAAACAACGAAGGCTGCATAGGACACGTTGGTCCGATGTTACGATGGTGACACAACAGTGAAGAAGGTGAAGCTTCAGTCTCTCAGAAAGCAATATGAGAATCTCAACATGAAGGACAACGAGAAGGTTTCTGAATACATCTCTAGAGTGATTCTTATCACTATTGAGATGAAAGCTTGTGGAGAAACTTTGTCTGAACAAGTAATAATTGAGAAGATCTTGAGATCTTTAACTTCTCAATTTGATTATATTGTGGTAGCAATTGAACATTCTAAAAATCTGAGCACCGTGAAAGTTGAAGAGTTGCAAAGTAGTCTAGAGGCGCATGAGTTACGTATGACTGCAAGAACTTCTGAGAGGGAAGTAGAGCAGCAGACTCTGAAATTAACTTCTGGTAAGAAGCATCAGAAGTGGACTTGGTCAGAATCCAGGAAGAAAACTAATGATGGTCAAAAGTCAGAAGCTTCAAATTCTATAGGCAGAAGAATGTCCAGAAGGGAAATGAGAAGTCTGACAAGAAGAATGTTCAGTGTTACTGTTGTAAGAACTTTGGTCACTATGCCAGAGATTGTTGGTCAAACAAAGAAAGGAAGTCAGAAGAAGCAAATATAGCAAGAGGAGAGTCTGATGATGAATATGTGCTATTGTTGGCTTCTGAACCTGATGATCTGAATTCATCAAAATGGTGGTATATGGACACTGTGTTCAAACCATCTTACTGGAAACAAGAAGTGGTTGGTTGATTTTGACTCTGGGAAGAGTACAAAGATCAGATGAGCTGATGATAAATACCTCAATGCAGAAGGTATGGGAAATGTCAGAATCATTCTAAACAATGGGAAAGCAGCAGTGATCCAGAATGTTTGGTATGTACCTGGCATGAAAAGAAATCTGATGAGTGTGGGACAACTGGTTGAGAAAGGTTTTTTAGTTACCATGAAGTACAATATTCTAAAGTTGTATGACTGTAATCAGAAGTTGATTGTTGCACCCCAAAATTTGCCCTCTCATGTTTTCCAAAGTCTTCCCCCTGCATGGTTGATCACAAACACTTGCCTAAGGAAAAAGAAAATTTTTGAGTGGTGCTTTAAGACCCTTCGATTGGCATTCTGAAAGACCCTTCGATTGGCATTCTGAAGGAGCATTTCGATTGGCATTCTGAAGGAGCACTTCGATTGGCATTCTGAAAGACCCTTCGATTGGCATTCTGAAGGAGCATTTCGATTGGCATTCTGAAGGAGCACTTCAATTGGCATTCTGAAAGACCCCTTCGATTGGCATTCTGAATGAGCATTTCGATTGACATTCTGAAGGAGCACTTCGATTGGCATTCTGAAAGACCCTTCGATTGGCATTCTGAATGAGTCTTTCGATTGGAATTATGGACAAGCACTTCGATTGGCATTCTGAAAGACCCTTCGATTGGTATGTTGAAGGAGCCTTTTGATTGGCATTATGGACAAGCACTTCGATTGACATTATGTCAAGGCCTTCGATTAGCATGAAACAGCACCTTTCGATTGGCCTGTTAACAAAGCCTTTCGATTGGAATTTTAATTAGTACCCTTCGATTGATCTTTGGACAAAGGCCATTCGAAGGAGGTCATCAAGAGGGCACCCAAATCAACATGTCCAGGTTCATTCAAGAGACACAAATGTTTCAAAAAAGGAAAACTTTTAATGTGTCTGTTTCTTATCTCATGGCATTTAATGGTCAGTTTAATGGCTGTCTCTTGCCATTACTGCACCCTCACACCCCTATAAATACAGAGGCCAGCATACATATCCAGAACACGAAAATTATACAACGAAACACACAAAACTCTACAGGAGAACACACACAAAAAATACACAAAAAAATTGCCTCAAAGAGCCACACGCATACACTTCCTCAGTAATCCACGCCCATAAGCTCCAAATCAAAAGTGCCTACATCCAGGAAGTGCCCAGATCGAAGGTGCCTACATCCAGGAAACGCCCAAATTAAAAGTCCAATTTGCTGGTAAGAAAGGGTAAACTATCCAACCTAATATTTGCATAATACATCCATACTGGTTGTTACCTTCGATTTTCTATCCTAGACAGGATCAAGAGGCCTGGGTTTGGCACCTAGGCCATGTCCATCATTTGCTAATATTTGCTGCAGACATAGCCTGAAGAGACCCAGCAAGCGCAGGATTGAAGGGCCTGGGGTTCGATACCCAGGCCCTGCATTTTATTTCGCTAACACACTTTTGCAGGTATAACATCCCAAATCGAAGGAGAAACCTTCTCTGGATCGAGCCCATTAGCATGCTGGATCGAAGGAGGCATCTCATTCCTGGATCGAAAGCCATGACCTCCATGATCAAAAGACAATCCTCTTCCCTGGATCGAAGGCTACTCACGCCTTACTGTCTGGCCCAATCGAAAGGACCATTTCCCTCCCTGGGTCGAAACTCCTTTTTTACCTGGATCGAAGGATCCCCCCCTTGTATTTTATTTTTGTTTTCATTGACATCTTTTTATCTTTTTTAATTAACATTAAAATCAAAAAAACCACAAAAAATATTAGGCTAGTTTTTTCTATTAAAATTAACTTTGTTAATTAATCTCTTAATTATCTTAACATTTTCTCAAAAACTAAAATTAAATAGATTTAGATCATTTTCCAAAAATAAAATAAAACCACAAAAAGATTTTATTCTTAGGATTTTTAGAGTTTATTTTCAGATTTGCGCGCGTTTATTTTATTGTAACTGCCTACTGGGATGTAATAGCTTAACTAAGACTTTTACTTTATTGCTTTATTCCCCAATTTTGGACATGTAAATAATCCCCCTCCCCGAAACCTTGTAATAGCGTAGGATTTACAATTCCCACACTTTAAATTCCTGTACATATATTAACTGCTTAGATGTATGCTAACTAGGATTGTATGACAAGATCTATCTTAACTTAAAATCAACCGTAGCTCACCATAACATGTACAAAGATAATATAAACTGAAAATTGACACACTTGCACATGCCACTCCTAGGGTACACCTCACTTGGTTGCCTCTAACGTGGTCATTGAGTATAGGAAGTCTTAGAGGTCGCCCTCTTGTCCAAAGATCAAAAGTTTCCTCGAAATGGTTGCCTCGATAAAAATGATCTAAGACATTAGGGTTGCCACTAAAGCATCCTAACATTGCTTTAGTGACCACACGTCCCTTAAATCGAATTGACCCGAAAACTCCAACGACGGTGCTACCTACTCCTCAATAGTGGGATAGCACTGTCTAAAGGACATTTGCACAATCTAATTCCTTTTTGAGTAGGTAGAGGTTCTTAAGTACTTGCTCCTTTTAAAAACAAAACAAAAAATTTCGCACTTACACTCTCTTCAAGAAAAAAACTCTTTTCAAAACCCACAATCACAAAGAAAAGCAAACTTTTGAAAATATAGTGAGCAAGTACCTAAGAGCCCGTGGATAACCACGGATAGAAAGGGTGCTAACACCTTCCCTTTCTATAATCTACCTCCCGAACCCGAGAAACATCTCGAAAAGGAATTTTTCTGTGCTTTTGTCCTTTCCTTGTTGGATAAAAATAAAAGACGCTGGCGACTCTTGCTTACCGCGACACTTTGCGAAAACAAACGCAAACGCGAACCAACATTCCAAAACAGTCAGTTCTCGTTCCCATCGATCATAGAACTGGCGACTCTGTTGGGGACATTTAATAAGTGAGGTGTACCTTAGGATTAGATCACTCTTGTTTTCAATTGTATGATTTTAACTTTGTGGGATTGTATCAGAGTTCTATAGATCCTAACCCGGATCTGGGGATACCCTTTAGGTAAGTAGCAACAAACTGTGAGGGAACTGTACGGGGTATATCGACATGGTTGAAACAGTAGCTACGTTGATGTGGCACTTTGGTGAGTACCGGTAACCCTTGAGTTAAGTCAAGGAGAGTACGGGGCCGCCGCGTGGTGTCGTGAAACATCAATTGACATTAGAACCTTACTTGACCATCTTGGAATTTTTTAGGGGTAGTGAGATGACCGACTTTGGTGCAGTACAAAGTTGGTAGATACTCGATACTACACTCATTGAGGATTGTTTTCTTGGAATATTTTGGTCGCTAGTTCAGTGGCTAAACCAAAACGATGAACATAGAAAACAATCCAATGATATTGAGCTCCTTAGAACCCAGTTACTATTTATATGACAGGTTTTGAGCCAACTAAACTCAAGAGGGTACTTACCTATGAAACTCCATGTCAGCCTAAACTTAAGGTTGTTTGTGTGACTTGTGTGCTTTCAAACTTAAACTACTTGCACATTCTTGTTATCTGACAACGTGAGTTCCTTACAGGTTTTGTTTACAGTCCTTATCCAATAATTTGGACTTATTGCAGGGTTTACCTACACCACTTCACACTTTTGCTTAAACGCATAGCATACACATCATAACATCATACCTTAACATTTCCTTAACCATTTCAAGGATCTCAAAGGTTTGTGATGCAGGTCATGATGAACCAAATGTCTAGCAAGGGGCAAAGGGGATTTATTTTCCTCTAGCCAAGGTTGTTTAGAAATCAAAACATGATAACTTGAGTCAGGGGCTATGACCCACTCGATATGGTGAGCTTGACTCTTGAAGAAGGACTCTCAGCAACATGAAGTTCCTTCAATCAAGCTACCAGATTCAGATTCTAACAAGTTTCTTGTTTACCCCGCGAGATCCTTGAAAACATTGCATACATATATTATACATATCATTGCATAACAGGTCTCCCAGTACAGGTCTCTTATCTTCTTCGCTGTTTATTTCAGCAATCATCATGTCTGCTGAACCTTCCACTGAGCAAGCTATCAAGGCCCTCCAGGCCCAGAACGCCCAATTTCAAGAGCTGGTCATGAATCTAGCTAAGGGTCAGCAGGACCTGAAGACCTTGATTCTGAAAGAGAGGAAGAAGAAGAAGAGGACCATCCTGTTCAACACTGGACGCAGGTTTGGGAACGGGCTGCAAAGTGAGGTTGATCTGACCACCCCATCTGAGGGGAAGGATAGTCCACAAGAAAGGAGGGCTCCTAGCCCTATGGTCTCCGACAACGAGACGGACTATGATGAAGAACAATATCCTCCTGCTGAGGATAAGTACAAATAGCTGGAAGACCGTTTGGATGCTATGGAGGTTCAGAAGGTGCCCGGTCTGGACTTCGGAGATCTGGGTATATCATCTGGGGTAGTTATTCCCCATAAGTTCAAGGCACCTGCCTTTGACAAGTATGACGGAGCTTCCTGTCCAAAGCTGCACCTCCGGTCATATGTGAGGAAGATCCAACCTTACACTGCTGATAAGAACTTGTGGATCCATTTCTTTCAAGACAGTCTTTCAGGGACTCAGCTTGAGTGGTTTTATCAGTTGGACAGAGCCAGTATTCGCAGCTGGGAGGATTTGGCTGCTGCGTTCTATAGGCAGTATCAGTACAACTCCGACCTCGCTCCTACGCGTACCCAACTCTAGGGTATGTCAATAGGAACGGGTGAAGGATTCAAAGAGTATGCTCAAAAATGGAGAGACCTGGCCGGAAGGGTGCAACCACCTTTGGCTGAACGTGAGCTGGTTGATATGTTCCTGGGGACCCTGTCTGGTCCATTCTTTAACCATTTGATTGGAAACTCTTCCGCCGGGTTTACAGACCTTATCTTGACTGGTGAGAGGATTGAAGCTGGTATTAAGACGGGGAAGATACAGAAGGGTGCCTCATCGGGTACCGATAAGAAGCCGTTTAAGAAAGAGTCCAGTGTTGTCTACAGTTCAAGAAGACAGAATAGACCTGAACACCTCCAAGCTATCAACGCGGTTGTTATTTCAAAACCTGCTGGTGCTCCTCAGCATCACAACCAACAAAGGGGAGAGAAACCTCGAAGGCAATACACTCCTATTAGCATGACTTTATCTCAGATGTTGCCACAGTTGCTGAAGAACAATCTGGTGACTCTAAAAGAAGCTCCGAAGATTTTAAATACAACATCACCAAGGCATAACCCTAACGCCCGCTGCGTTTATCACTCTAATAGCCCGGGGCATAATACAGATGATTGTTGGGCTTTGAAGAACAAGGTCCAAGACTTGATTGATGCGAAAGAGATCGAAATCGGCCCTCCTGAGACTCCCAATGTGATCACTGCTCCCTTGCCAAAATATGGCTAGGATTGAAAGCACTTTTGTTCATTTGAATTCTGAAGTTGTATTTTTCTTTGCTTATTCAAACAATTATTGTCATGTCAAACTTTTTATTTCATTAATGCATTACACGTGTTTGTTTTGAATTAATTGTTTTCACTGTGCTTAAATTGCTCCATATTTCCTTTTTGTGATGTTCAACTCTCGATTAAAAATTCTAAGCCTTTAGAGGGAGGATGACGAAAACGATACCACGATCTTTACAGTATGCTTTTGAACAGACCCCGCTGACGATGTACAGGCATTGTTTCAAATCCTAAACAGTGGAGTTATAAGGAAGATAATCCCTCGTCAACCCCTTTGAGCCAAAGAAGTTGGAGTTTTTCTTTTCACAAATTAAAACCCTTAATTATAACCTAGGGCAGGGTAATTCTCTCAATTGATCCAGGTGCACAATAAATGGCATCAAAGAAGTCCTTCCAAAACAAGAGACGGTGTTGGTTCCGTATAATCGTAAGGACAGGCAGATATTATCTCTCATAAATAAAAGCCCATTAAGTCAAAACCTATGAAGGAGACTTACAAAACTGGGGCATCCCGCTGACTGTAATCACAAAAGAAACAGTTCAGGCAAAAAGACAGGGATAACGCAATCAAAAAGAAAGAGATCCTACAAACTCTCACAAAATGACTGCCTGTTCAAAATAAATTGTCAGTATTAGAACCATCACTGGTATGTCAGAGCAAAGACTCAAACAAGATCTAATGCATGATTAGCTGAGTTTAGGACCGAAGAACATCACGAAGAGCGGGTGGGTACAAATATAATTTGAGCCTTTATCCTTTGTTTCTTAAACCGTGAACCAGACCACGTTATAACCCTTAAAAAGTCCTAGCTGAAGCATGGGTTAGTCCGAAAGCATACTGTTACAAAAGGTATCCTGACTCCTGTAGGGCTTGCTGTAAATCCTGAGTTGACATCACATTTTACAAAATTTGCCTATCTTACTGAAAAAATGCATTTTCAAAAACTTCAAAACAGACATAAGCTTTGCATTCTTAAAATAACATTGTTTGCATATGACTATTTGTTTAACAGCAGAGAAATTCACACGACGAGTATCTAGTGAACAAAAAACCTTCTCAATAAAAAGGATCACCTCAAGTGGAAAAACACTTCCAATCAAGGGGCACGGCATGATCATTGTCCATCATCTGGGGAAGTCAAGTCAAGATTCAAGGAGCCTCTCAAAGATGCCAAATATCCAGGGGCAGATCTCCATCTGAGTCAATTGGGGCATTGGACATGAATTCCAGCAACGAATCTTGTATGATCAAACGAACATCTTCTGGTAGTATGGCAACACAACCTCCTTACATCCTGAGAGCATGGACATAGTCCGAAAATACTGCGCATAATCAAAGACCCGCTAGGTTGACTGACCTAGGCAAAAATAAGGGCTTCCCGGCGAACCAAAAGGGTTCGGGCAAAAATAAGGGATGAAAATGAAAAATCTATACACCCGGCAAGTCGAAAACCTGAAAAGGCGGCTTGGGCAAAAAAGGGTATCCCGGTGGACTGAAAACCCGAAAGGGCGGTCCAGGCAAAAATTAGGGATCAAACCATACGACTATGTCCCGTCATCTCGTCACTGGCCTACCAGAAGAAGACTTGTCATTTTGGCCGAAAGACACCAAACACCTCATAGGTGGGGATAATACTCGATCCACAGGGCCTCCACAGGCACCTTCTCCCGCATAAACAGGGGCAATGAGAATTGTCTGAACCGTGCAGTTGCTCTGTCCACCAGGTACCAAGGTAGGTTCAGCTAAAGAATATGGCTAAGATACTTTCACTCCCCGCAGAGTAAGACAGTAATGATAGCTCTCCCAACTGAGACTTGCAACTATGTACAAATCAGCAATACTCTCCCCAAGCAGAGTTAGTCTACCATCAGCCCAAAAAAGGCTTGGCATCCCCAGAAGGTCTTAATATTCCCCAGCGGAGTATAAGGATATTCCCCAGCAAGCATAAGAGTATCCCTGGTAGTCTTAGTATTCCTCAATGGAATATGAGAATGTTCCCCGGCAGAATGCAATATACCCCCAGTGGAGCCATTTCCCCAGCGCAGTCTAAAAAGGCTTCCCCGCCAGAGTTGAATCATCTTACCCAGTAGATTCTGGAAGCTTATCCCCTGCGAAGCACAAATAAGTCTCCTCAGCCAAATTCAGAGATTAACCTCACAAGAGTCTAGCTGGGTTATCCTCAGCAAGTTGCAACTGAAAGATCATCCCCAGTGAAGTTCTTTCTATCCCCAGCGGAGTTCATCATCAAGATCCCCAGCAGAGCTTATCAATGGAATCCCCAGCGGAGTTTATCATTAAAATCTCAGCGAAGTATCTCTTCCCCACAGAGTAATTCCCCGCAGAGTAATCTCTTCATCAAGTTTATTCCCCAACGAAGTTCTTTTCTCCTGTAGGTTTATTCTCACAATCATCTTTGTTCATCATCCCTAGCAGAAACGAAGAACTCAACACTATTCTCCAGTAGCTCCGGGATTTATTTTCCCCAGCTAAAAACATCACATCTTCATACATCATGACATGCATACGCATCATACAACACAAATCTCATTTATTTTGAGAACATCATGACATCATGCATTTCATACATCATGACATTGCATACAGCTAATGTTTTACCTTTTTCAGGAAAAGGTCAATCAAAAGATGGCTACCATCAACCTTTTTAAGTCCCAGTTGAATACATGTAGCAAGCCAGGAAAATATCTGTGGACGACTGATTGTAGATTGATACCTGTAACAAGCCAGGAAAATTATCTACATGAAGAGATTGAAGATTAACACCTGTAACAAGCAAGGAAGACCTTTCTTTCTCAGGTCAGAGATCAATACCTGAAACCAGCCAGGACAGATATCTCCTCGACCAACCTTTTCAGGTCCCAGTTTAATACCTGTAGCAAGCCAGGAAAATATCTGTGGACGACTGATTATGGATTAATACCTGAAACAAGCCAGGAAAATTATCTACACGAAGATATTGAAGATTAACACTTGTAACAAGCCAGGAAGACCTTTCTTTCTCAGGTCAGAGATCAATACCTGAAACCAGCCAGGACATATATCTCCTCGACCAACCTTTTCAGGTCCCAGTTTAATACCTGTAGCAAGCCAGGAAAATATCTGTGGACGACTGATTGTGGATTAATACCTGAAACAAGCCAGGAAAATTATCTACACGAAGAGATTGAAGATTAACACCTGTAACAAGCCAGGAAGACCTTTCTTTCTCAGGTCAGAGATCAATACCTGAAACCAGCCAGGACAGATATCTCCTCGACCAACCTTTTCAGGTCCCAATTTAATACCTGTAGCAAGCCAGGAAAATATCTGTGGACGACTGATTGTGGATTAATACCTGAAACAAGCCAGGAAAATTATCTACACGAAGAGATTGAAGATTAATACCTGTAACAAGCCATGAAGACCTTTCTTTCTCAGGTCAGAGATCAATACCTGAAACCATCCAGGACAGTATCTCCTTGACCAACCTTTTCAGGTCCCAATTTAATACCTGTAGCAAGCCAAGAAAATATCTGTGGACGACTGATTGTAGATTAATACCTGTAACAAGCCAGGAAAAGTATTTACACGAAGAGATTGAAGATTAATACCTATAACAAGCCAGGAAGACCTTTCTTTCTCAGGTCAGAGATCAATACCTGAAACCAGCCAGGACAGATATCTCCTCGACCAACCTTTTCAGGTCCCAGTTTAATACCTGTAGCAAGCCAGGAAAATATCTGTGGACGATTGATTGTGGATTAATACCTGAAACAAGCCAGGAAAAGTATCTACATGAAGAGATTGAAGTTTAATACCTGTAACAAGCCAGGAAGACCTTTCTTTCTCAGGTCAGAGATTTGTACCTGAAACCAGCCAGGACAGATATCTCCTTGACCAACCTTTTCAGGTCCCAGTTTAATACCTGTAGCAAGCCAGGAAAAGTATCTACATGAAGAGATTGAAGTTTAATACCTGTAACAAGCCAGGAAGACCTTTCTTTCTCAGGTAAGAGATCAATACCTGAAACCAGCCAGGACGATATCTCCTCGACCAACCTTTTCAAGTCCCAGTTGAATACATGTAGCAAGCCAGGAAAATATCTATGGACGACTGATTGTAGATTGATACCTGTAACAAGCCAGGAAAATTATCTACATGAAGAGATTGAAGATTAACACCTGTAACAAGCCAGGAAGACCTTTCTTTCTCAGGTCAGAGATCAATACCTGAAACCAGCCAGGACAGATATCTCCTCGACCAACCTTTTCAAGTCTCAGTTGAATACCTGTAACAAGCTAGGAAAACAATCTGTGGACGACTGATTGTAGATTGATACCTGTAACAAGCCAGGAAAACCATCTACACAAAGAAATTGAAGATTAATACCTGTAACAAGCCAGGAAGACCTTTCTTTCTCAGGTATGCAAGTTCTCGCTAAGGAATCTATTATGCGATCGAAACTCCTGCAGATGGCATCTATAAGCCCATCCTCCTACCAACAATCTCCAAATGGCATCTGTAAGCCCATTCCCGACATCACAATGATGATACTACACCATGCGAGTGCAAATTTCTGGGCACTCTAGTGTTCAATTATCTTCCACCTTCGGATCACGAAAGGCTCGAAAGCCAATCTATATCCTCAGGTTTAAGAAAATTGAACAGGGGCAACTGTTGCACCCCAAAATTTGCCCTCTCATGTTTTCCAAAGTCTTCCCCCTGCATGGTTGATCACAAACCCTTACCTAAGGAAAAAGAAATTTTTTGAGTGGTGCTTTAAGACCCTTCGATTGGCATTCTGAAAGACCCTTCGATTGGCATTCTAAAGGAGCATTTTGATTGGCATTCTGAAGGAGCACTTCGATTGGCATTCTGAAAGACCCTTCGATTGGCATTCTGAAGGAGCATTTCGATTGGCATTCTGAAGGAGCACTTCGATTGGCATTCTGAAAGACCCCTTCGATTGACATTCTGAAGGAGCATTTCGATTGGCATTCTGAAGGAGCACTTCGATTGGCATTCTGAAAGACCCTTCGATTGGCATTCTGAATGAATCTTTCGATTGGCATTATGGACAAGCACTTCGATTGGAATTCTGAAAGACCCTTCGATTGGTATGCAGAAGGAGCCTTTCTATTGGCATTATGGACAAGCACTTCGATTGGCATTATGTCAAGGCCTTCGATTAGCATGAAACAACACCTTTCGATTGGCTTGTTAACAAAGCCTTTCAATTGGAATTTTAATTAGTACCCTTCGATTGATCTTTGGACAAGGGCCATTCGAAGAAGGTCATCAAGAGGGCACCCAAATCAACATGTCCAGGTTCATTCAAGAGACACAAATGTTTCAAAAAAGGAAAACTTTTAATGTGTCCGTTTCTTGTCTCATGGCATTTAATGGCCTGTTTAATGGTTGTCTCTTGCCATTACTGCACCCTCACACCCCTATAAATACAGAGGCCAGCATATATATCTAGAACACGAAAATTATACAACGAAACACACAAAACTCTGCAGGAGAACACACACAAAAAATACACAGAAAAATTGCCTCAAAGAGCCACACGCATACACTTCCTCAGTAATCCACGGCCATAAGCTCCAAATCAAAAGTGCCTACATCCACGAAGTGCCCAGATCGAAGGTGCCTACATCCAGGAAACGCCCAAATTAAAAGTCCAATTTGCTGGTAAGAAAGGGTAAACTATCCAACCTCATATTTGCATAATACATCCATACTGGTTGTTACCTTCGATTTTCTATCCTAGACAGGATCAAGAGGCATGGGTTTGGCACCTAGGCCATGTCCATCATTTGCTAATATTTGTTGCAGACATAGCCTGAAGAGACCCAGCAAGCGCATGATCGAAAGGCCTGGGGTTCGATACCTAGGCCCTGCATTTTATTTCGCTAACACACTTTTGCAGGTATAACATCCCAGATCGAAGGAGACACCTTCTCTGGATCGAGCCCATTAGCATGATGGATCGAAGGAGGCATCTCATTCCTGGATCGAAAGCCATGACCTCCATGATCAAAAGACAATCCTCTTCCCTGGATCGAAGGCTACTCACGCCTTACTGTCTGGCCCAATCGAAAGGACCATTTCCCTCCCTGGGTCGAAACTCCTTTTTTCCCTGGATCGAAGGATCCCCCCCTTGTATTTTATTTTTGTTTTCATTGACATCTTTTTATCTTTTTTAATTAACATTAAAATAAAAAAAACCACAAAAAATATTAGGCTAGTTTTTTCTATTAAAATTAACTTTGTTAATTAATCTCTTAATTATCTTAACATTTTCTCAAAAACTAAAATTAAATAGATTTAGATCATTTTCCCAAAATAAAATAAAACCACAAAAAGATTTTATTCTTAGGATTTTTAGAGTTTATTTTCAGATTTGCGCGCGTTTATTTTATTGTAACTGCCTACTGGGATGTAATAGCTTAACTAAGACTTTTACTTTATTGCTTTATTCCCTAATTTTGGACATGTAAATAATCCCCCTCCCCGAAGCCTTGTAATAGCGTAGGATTTACAATTCCCGCACTTTAAATTCCTGTACATATATTAACTACTTAGATGTATGCTAACTAGGATTGTATGACAAGATCTATCTTAACTTAAAATCAACCGTAGCTCACTATAACATGTACAAAGATAATATAAACTGAAAATTGACACTCTTGCACATGCCACTCCTAGGGTACACCTCACTTGGTTTCCTCTAACGTGGTCATTGAGTATAGGAAGTCTTAGAGGTTGCCCTCCTGTCCAAAGATCAAAAGTTTCCTCGAAATAGTTGCCTCGATAAAAATGATCTAATACATTAGGGTTGCCGCTAAAGCATCCTAACATTGCTTTAGTGACCACACGTCCCTTAAATCGAATTGACCCGAAAACTCCAACGACGGTGCTACCTACTCCTCAATAGTGGGATAGCACTGTCTAAAGGACATTTGCACAATCTAATTCCTTTTTGAGTAGGTAAAGGTTCTTAAGTACTTGCTCCTTTTAAAAACAAAACAAAACTTTTCGCACTTACAGTCTCTTCAAGAACAAAACTCTTTTCAAAACCCACAATCACAAAGAAAAGCAAACTTTTGAAAACATAGTGAGCAAGTACCTAAGAGCCCGTGGATAACCACGGATAGAAAGGGTGCTAACACCTTCCCTTTCTATAATCTACCTCCCGAACCCGAGTAACATCTCGAAAGGGAATTTTTCTGTGCTTTTGTCCTTTCCTTGTTGGATAAAAATAAAAGACGGTGGCGACTCTTGCTTACCGCGACACTTTGCAAAAACAAACGCAAACGCGAACCAGCATTCCAAAACAGCCAGTTCTCGTTCCCACCGATCACACTGATTATGGAGTCAGAACAGGCAAGGAACAGAACATTCAAGGTGAATGTTAGAACTGCAGACTCTGAATGCCTTAGTGCAACAAGTGTTGTCAAGGAGAGTGAGTTGTGGCACAAAAGATTTCGTCATCTGAATTTCAGAAGTTTAGGGCATCTGAAATCAAAGAATATGGTACATGGAATTCCTACAATCAAGAAGCCTGAAAAGTCATGCAAGGTGTGCATGGAAGGGAAGCAACCAAGATTACTCTTTGCATCATAAGTAGCTCCAAGAGAAAAACATGCCTTAGGAGTAGTACATTCTGATGTGTGTGGTCCGTTTCCACTAGAATTAACTGGAGGGAATAAATATTTTGTGTCATTTGTTGATGAGTTCACTAGAATGACATGAGTATCTCTCATAAAGTTCAAACACGATGTGTTTTCTGAATTCAAAAAGTTCAGACTGAAGGCTGAGAATCAGAGTGACCAGACTCTGAAGATTCTTAGAACTGGTGGTGGTGGTGAGTATAACTCCACAAAATTCAGAAGTTTCTATGAGGAGAATGGAATTGAGAATGAGGTTACTGCTCCCTATACTCCTCAACACAATGGTCTTACAGAAATAAGAAATCGTACTTTGCTAGATATAGTGAGAAGCATGCTGAAAGAGAAGAAGCTTCCTCATACTCTGTGGGGAGAAGTTGTTGCAACTGCATGTTATGTGCTCAACAGATGTCCAACAAAGAAATTAAAAGAAATAGTTCCTATTCAGAAGTGGACTGGAGATAAGAAAAGTGTTAGTCATCTGAAGGTGTTTGGTTCTGTATGTTACAAACATGTTCCAGAAGCCAGAAGATAGAAGTTGGATGATATAAGTAAAGGGATGTTGCTGGTGGGGTATCACAGTACAGGTTCTTACAAACTTTATTGTCCAGAAACTAACAAAGTTGAGTTCAGCAGAGACGTCATTGTAGAGGAATCAAAAGTTTGGAATTGAGAAAAGTATCATCCTGACTCTGATGATAGGACTTCTGAAGAAAGGTCAGAAATACATGTTTCTGAAGCTGGTAAAGAATCTGACTCTGAAGAAGATACAGAAGGAGAAGATGATTCTGACTCTAACTCCGATGGTGATCCAGACTCTAAAGATAGTCAAAGTTCTGGAGAAATTCCAATTTCTGAAGCAAGTGCTTCTGAAGGGGAAGTTCTGGTGTCCAAAGTTCTAAAGGTCCAGTTCAGAGGCAACAAAGAGTCAGAAGCATCCCAAGAAGATTTGCAGTGTTTGACATGTTGTAAGACACTGAAGTAGACTCTGAAGGAGAAGTTATTCAGTGTGCAATGTTAGTAGACTCTGAACCCGTGAGTACATAAGAGGTTTTTAAGCAGCAAGTTTAGTTACAGGCCATGAAAGAAGAACTTGATGCTATAGAGAGAAACAAGACTTGGAAACTGACAGAACTTCCAAAAGGCAAGAAAGCCATCAGCGTCAGATGGGTTTTCAAGCAGAAGCTAAAGCCAGATGGATCAATTGGCAAACACAAAGCGAGATTAGTAGCAAGAGGCTTTCTACAGAAGGCTGGGCTAGATTACTTTGAAGTGTTTGTACCTGTAGAGAGACATGAAACAATCAGACTAGTGATTGCAATAGATGCTAACATGAATTGGCCTCTGATGCATTTATATGTAAAATATGAATTTCTGAATGGTCCATTAGAAGAAGAGGTGTGCGTTTCACAAAACTCCTGGATTTGAGAAAAAGAATCAGGAAGGGATGGTGTTCAAATTACACAAAGCATTGTATGGATTGAAGCAAGCGCCCAGAGCTTGGAATTTGAAGATTGATTCATTTTTCAAGGAACAAGGGTTTCAGAATTGTGAGATGGAGTATGGTGTTTATGTTCAGCACACTTCAGAAGGTAATATGATTCTGGTCTGTTTGTATGTTGATGACATATTACTCACAGGAAGTTCTGAACAAGAGATAGTTGAGTTCAAGAAAGTTCTGATGAATACATTTGAGATGACAGATCTTGGAAAAATGAGTTTCTTTCTAGGGATGGAATTTATGTACTCTGAGAAAGGAATCATTTTACATCAGATGAAGTATGAACTAGAGCTTCTGAAGAGATTTGAGCTAGAAAATTGCAAGGTTGCTATCACACCTGCTGATACGAATCAGAAGTTGGACTCTGATTCTGATGGAGAAATATGGATGCTACAACCTTCAAACAAATGGTTGGTTCTCTGAGGTATTTGTGTAATACCAGACCTGATATTTGCTATGCAGTTGGAATGGTTAGCAGATTTATGAGTAAAACAAAGTGGTCTCATTACCAAGCTGCAGTCAGGATTCTGAGGTATGTGAAGGGAACTCTGAAATATGGAGTGCTATTTCCGTCTGGAAGAAAGATTGAATAAGAACTTCTGAGTTATTCTGATTCTGATTGGTGCGGAGATAGAGTTGACAGAAGAAGTACTTCTGGGTACTTATTCAAATTTCTGGGAGGTCCTATTT
The DNA here is from genome assembly GCA_948472305.1 of Vicia faba. Taxonomy (NCBI): domain Eukaryota; kingdom Viridiplantae; phylum Streptophyta; class Magnoliopsida; order Fabales; family Fabaceae; genus Vicia; species Vicia faba. The sequence goes on from OX451737.1 coordinate 19,750,889, forward strand.
CTTGGTGTTCCAAGAAGCAACATGTTCTTGCTCTGTCAACTTGTGAAGCTGAATATATTGTAGGTGCTCTGACTGCATGTCAAACCATGTGGATTCTGAACTTGTTGAAAGATTTGAAGATTGAGGTAAATAAACCTCTGAAGCTGATGATTGATAACAAGTCCGCAATCAATCTTGCAAAGAATCCAGTGTTTCATGGGAGAAACAAGCATATTGAGACCAAGTATCATTTTCTGAGGAATCAAGTTCAGAATAGAATATTAGAGGTTGTGCACTGTAGCACCCAGAAGCAACTGGCAGATGTTCTGACAAAGGCTATTAAAACTGATCAATTTCTTGGTTTAAGGGATGAAATTGGTGTTGTCAGTTTTGGGTAAATATAAATTAAGGGATGGTGTTAGAATTAATTTAGATTTAATTAGATATTAACTTATATTTAGGAATATCTTTTAAATTGTTTATATCTTTGTTAGAAGATATATATCTTAGATCTTCTTATATCTTTGTAGAAGATATATTTTAGATTTAATTTTGTGTATAAATAGCCTAGTGGAGTAGGTTATTGTAATTCATTGTAAATCTTTATTTTGAAGTTGTCAGTAAATATTCTTTTTACCTTTTATCTTCCTTGTGCACCAACAGTTTGCGTGTTTTGTAGTAGCGAGTCCATTTTTTATGAGCATATGCTACAAGATGTTCAATATTAATTTTAATAGTATATGTGATACTAATACAAGAATTTCTAAAAAATTCAAAAAACAAGATCTTAGTCTAACTAGTTGAGAAAATAATTTCACAAACTTCTGGTTGTGAGTAGACATATGCGTGATTTTTTAGTCGATGCAACAATTAATGTCATAAAAACTCAATTTATCAAATTTTCTTTTGGAAACACACAAATTTTATTGGATTGAAGAAACTTATGATTCTTCAAAACTAATTCTCGCATCATAATACATTTAAGATGACCCAAATGACCCGGTCAATTTTGTCAACAATACACTTAAGTTTGATTGTAAACTTCTAGTTTACATAATACATATGATTTTATTCTTCTAAGTTGTTTTAATCTATAGTAAATAATAAAAAAAATTATATAATATATTTTAAAAAATAGATGGCATATAATTTAATTACAATTTTGACATCTAAATAAAAATTTATAAATTTTGATAATAGTCACAAATTAATAATATTCAATTTTGAAATAAGTGCTTGTCAATCTTAATAAATTTACAATAACAAAATTTGTTTTCTACTTATATATGTCATAAAAACTTAATACCCATTATGAGAACAAAAATAAAAAATAAAATTATCAAACAAAATAAATTATTATATTAGAGAGAATGAAATCACTATTAAATTCAAAATATTATCAAATAAAATAAAATTATCATGTAGTTAAAGTTTTCCTTTATCTCATTTCTCTTTCAAATCAAAGGTATAACTTTTTAATCCCAGATATTTATCAATTAATATTATCTCTTTAAAAAAAATTTGAAAAAATGGTCTCATAAACATTAAAAAAATATAGTTTAAATAAATATAAATGTAAAACATACAAATTTTTATTTTTAATTATTTGGAAACTATATCACAAACGATATACATATACATATATTTATAAATAATAATTAAAATACTCTTTCCTTATGATTCTTTAATATATAAATGTTGTCTTTTTGGGATTGTTTAACATTATTGATGCACTTCTTTTAGAATGCATAAAAATCATCATTGATAACTTTTTGATCAAAGGAGACAAAATATGTTATTAATAATAATATTAATTTTCTAATCAATGCATAAATATCATGATTTGCATCATTCTTATAATGAAACTTAACTATTAGTCCTTCATGGATGTATGCAATTCTTTAAGAACTCTTAACACTAATTTTGTTATATTCTTCAACATGTGAATATTTTAAAATAGTCATGTAAGTCAATGTATAGGAAATGCTTAGTTTTTCAGGAATTCATTAATAAATTACCTTTTTTATAGTTAATCGGAAACTTATTCACAAATCTTTTTACAAACTTCTTCAGAAACTCAATCACAAATTTTTTTATGCGGTTCTTTAGAACTCAATTACAAATCTTTTACGAACTTCTTCAGAAACTCAATCACAAATCTTTATATGCAGTTCTTCAAGAACTCAATCACAAATCTTTTTATTAATAAAAATAATAATATTTGTAATTCTTCAGTTATTCATGAACCATAAAACAAATTTATTATTTTGCTATCCTTCAGGGATGTTTTATCTGTTCTCAAGAACTATATAATAAATTAATTATTTTGCTATTCTTCAGGGATACTTTATATGTTCTTCAGAAATTATATAAGAGATTCAATATTTTTTTGATCTTGTATGGATGCTTCATATGTTCTTCAGAAATAATATAAACTTATTATTTTTGTATCATTCATGGATACTTGATAAGTTTTTCGGGAACTATATAATAAACTGTTATTTTTCTATCCTTCAGGGATGCTTGATATGTTCTTCAGAAACTTATATAAATATTATTTTGTAATAAATATATTATAATTAACGGGTAGAAAATATATATTATAAAAAGAAGAAGAAATCATGTTATCTTGCAAGTCTTGGATCTTCGTGTTGATAGCGTGTTATGAAATTAATGAGAAATAATACAATAAAATATTAGAAACGAATAAGAGAAAGAGAGAAATAGTATTGTATTATTCTCATTATCAGTGTCAATTTCAAGTACAATATAAGTCTTATTTATTGGACATGTGTATTAAATAGAAAATCAAATGAAATCTCCTAATTGATAGACATCCATAATCATTCCATTTTTAATAATAATATTATTATAGACTAATAATTTAGGGCATGTTTGCTTGAGCTTTAAAAAAATTAAAATTTTTTGTATTTTTGAAAATAGATTTTATAAAACCGATTTTTAAAATATTTCAAATTTTTTTATACTCATTTTTTATAAATTGAAAGACTTAGTTTGACATCCTATAATATAAATATACATTATTGAAGATCAAAATATAGTTATTTAAAAAGGAGCATTTGTTGGATATGATAGAAGTTGTGGGAACATATATGAATAGCCTTTGGATGGTTATGGGGGCTGTAATTATGTCTAGACAAGTCAGGACAGGACAGGAGGTAATAATGTCTGTGAAGCTTAGTACATGGATCTTGTTAACATGACGCAAAAGACTGGCTTGTTTGAAACTCCCACCAAAGGGTGCCACTTTACTTGGTCCAACAAGCACAGAACTGGAGTGATCTATTCTCTAAATGATAGGTTAAATGGGAATTTGGATTGGTTTCAAAAATTTCAGGATGCCATTGTGGATGTTTTGGCTCCCAATATCTATGACCATGCCCCTCTAAGAATGAGAATGTATCAGCAGCAGAATAGAAAGAAGAGTAACTTTAAATTCATGAATTGTATTACTAAATATGACACTTACATGGATACTATCAAGAGAAGCTGGCAGCAGGAGACACCTGGAAATTCTATGCATATAATCTGGACTAAGCTTAAAAGACTCCAGTATCATTTGAAACCCATGACTAGGAAGTTCACTGATATTCAGGTTCATATCCAAAGTTCTAGGAAGAATTTAATTATAAGCCCAGGAAATTCTTCTTAACAACTTTTTCGATACTAATGCAATTGAGAAGGTGAAGATCCTAACTGAAAAAGTGGTGCATCTTAACCAGGTGGAAGAGGATATGTTGAGACAAAAAGCTAAGGTGAATTAGCTGAAGATGGGGGACAACAACAATTCTTTTTTCCATGCTTCTGTCAAAGAGAAAAAAAAAGTAAGGGATTGTGCACGCTGATGTCATTAGAGGGAGAGATTTTGAGTAATCAGGAGGATATAGAGAAGGAAATTATGGAGTTCTACAGGAACTTAGTTAGGACTAACTGTAAGGAGCTAAAGTGTATTGTTTATCCCATTGTTATGAGGGGTAACACTTTGTCTAGAGAAGCTGATTTAAACCTTATAAAACCTATTGAGGAAAGAAGATATGGAATTCTTTAGAGAGTATAGGTAACACAAAGGCCCCAAGTTTGGATGGATAAAGATGTCTGGAAGGTGGTCAAATATGATGTCATTGCTGCTATTAAAGAATTTTTTATACCAGTAGGATGCATAAAGCTTTGAATTGTTCCCTTATTACTTTGATCCCTAAAATTATTGATGCCACAACTATAAAAGATACGCAAACCATTTCTTGCTGCAGTGCCATATATAAGATAATCTCGAAGATTCTAACTGAAAGGCTGGGAAAAGTTATTAATTATGTCATCAATGAGAATCATTCTGCTTTCATACCTGGAAGGCTTATACATGATAACATAATGCTTGCTCAAGAGTTAGTGATAAGGTATGGAAGGAAGCACATATCTCTTAGATGTATGGTCCAAATGGACATACAAAAAGCCTATGATACTGTGAAATGGACCTCTTTGGCTCAAATATGAGTGTATTAAGATTCCCTGTGAAGTTTATAAATTGAATCCTTGCTTGTGTCACTTCTGTCTCATACAGGTTTGCAATTAATGGTACTCATAGTGGCATTCTCAAAGAAAAAAGGGGCGGACATAGGGAGACCCGATCTCCCCCCTTCTTTTTGTTCTAATCATGGAGTATTTTTATAGAGTCATCTATGGGTTGAAGGATAATCATGACTTTAACTACCACCCTAAATGTGAGAAGTTAAAAATTGTGAACCTTTGTTTTGTTGATGACATTCTTATGTTTGTTAGAGGGGACATGGGTTCTATTAGGCTACTAATGAGAAAAATCAAGGATTTTTCTGATGGTACTGACCTTACGATGAGTGTTCCAAAGAGTAAAATTTATTTTGGTGGTGTGGATGTTGTAACTCAGAACCTTATTCAATAGAAAATAGGTTTTGCTATAAGGAAAATGCCATTCAAATACTTGGGGGTCCCTCTTGTCAATAGAAAGTTGTCTGTTGCAGCTTGTCAAACTCTTATAGAGCAGATGCTAGCTAGAATAAATCACTAGAGCACAAGACTCTTATCCTATGTTGGGAGGCTCCAACTTGTGAAAAGTGTTTTGTTTTCTATTGCTAACTAATGCCTCCAAATCATCCTTTTCCCTAAGGTTTTAGCTCATGTGGAAATTTTGTGTAGAAACTTTCTCTGGACTGGTTTAGAGAATCATAGCAGAAAAGCTCATATTCCGTGGGATCATGTTTGTGACCATGTGGCTGCTGGAAGAATGAACTTGATTGCTCTTAAAGAGTGGAACAAAGCCACAATAAGTAAAATGATGAAATCCTTAAAATAACATTTTAAGAAAACTATTCAAACTAAATTTTTATTTGAAGCTTTTATGAAAAAAACTTTTGTAAAACTTTTTTCACAAAATTATGTAACACTATAAAAATCATTTAAAAAAAAAACAAAATAAATGGGACCTTAACTCTTACTTGGCCTCATTTTAAGCTAGTAAAAACAATTACACATTTAGCTTTTTATATTAAATAATTCATTTTTAGTACAAAAAATAATTAAAAAATATATAAAACCATGATTTAAAATTATATGATTTATTACAAAAAAGCATTGAATTAAAATAAATAAATAATTATTTTTTTAGTGTATTTTGATGGATTTTCTTTTACATGATTTTATTAATAAAATATATCAATCTTGATTGTTTTTTTTTTATTACTAAAATGTTAACATAATAATATAGAAAATTATTATTATAGAAAATAATAACACGTAAATTATATATTAGTCAAAAAAATAATTATAATAATTAGTATGATGTAAATTATATATTATGTAATAAAATAATTATTATCATAAATAATAAATAATATTTATATTTATAGAAGAAGAAAATGTCTATTTCAAGAAAATTTATATTTCTATTTATTTAATTTTGTTGAGAAGTTGATGACAATTGGAATTAATAGTATCTTTGAAGATACATCTCCGAATTCACCTCAGAAAAATTCAAAGATACATCTCCGAACTAATTTTTTGCAAAAAAATGAGATTTGGTGCGTTCGAATATGCATCTCTTAATTCATCCAAGAGTATTTTTGAATTTTCAAATGTGTATCCCATATAATAAGGGTGGGGTGAGAAATTCAAAAATAAATAATTTTTTATAGGTGTGTACCCAGATAGAATCATTTAGAATATTGTCTATCATAATAAATTTTCAATTTGCAAGCTTTTACTATTGGATTACTTTTCCCACTCTAAGGATTACTCATCCATCCTAGTAAAAAATAAAACTATTTCTGAAATTTTAAAATGTATTTTTTGATGCACCCTAATTCACACACAACCCACTCGTAAGTGAGTTAGACCCTAATTTTTGACAAAAAAGAATTCGGAAAACATCTTCTTATTATGTATGAAAGTGTATTTTCATATACTATTAAACCAGAAGGCATAAACAAAGCATATGCAGAAACATGAATAAATTATCCTCTATCATTAAAAACAAAATATTACATAGATAATTGTTAATGTAAATCGAACAATACATTTCATTATAAAGTGTGACTTTTCAACATCTTTAAAATATCTTTGGTCGATCTTGTAATTTTCGCATACATCTCGAACAGACCTTTTGTTTCGTAACATTGAAATGTATTTGACATGATAGTTAAATATTTATTCGTCTTCGATTGTCTGGATAGACATTCTATAGTTGACATAAGTGAGATATTCATATTGAGATATTTTATATGTTATATGTGTGTTTGTTCTAACAAGTATAGTGACACCCATATATATATATATATATATATATATATATATATATATATATATATATATATATATATATATATATATATATATATATATATATATATATATATATATATAAAGTTTTAGATCAATATGGATCATAAAAATCTAATCTTTTCTCAAAGAATATTTCAGAGATGTACATCCAGATACACCTTATTTTGTTGTGTAAAATTATGTTATGTTCAAAAATGCATTTCCAAATAAATCCCTCCAATATTTTTTTAAACCACTATTAGGGTGATTCTGAAAAAGTATCAACTTCCTAACTAAGACTGAACATGCTTAGTCTATCCCTAATACACCCTTTATTTGTTTCATGATTTACACTAAACATTGTCCTAATGGTAATTGACTAAATCAATAAAAATGAATCAATCAACATTTCCATTTTGTACACTTGGCATAATACTCTTCAAATGCACATCCTAATACCTTAAAACCATGTACTACTCGGTTCCTTATATTTCTTTGCAAGGATTTCCAAAATTGTATCAACTTAAACATTATTTCATCTCACTTCTCATGTCATTCATATCCATTCTTCCTTTTAACCTCAACCCTTCTGATTTCTTCCTCATCATAGCAATCGTTTCATCCAACCTCCACCGTTGTTAACAGCAGTAAAGTAACATCAGTATTTTACATTGCATTTGAACTTTGTGTTATCAAATATTTAATGATTTCCTTGGTTTACTGATGTTTTTTGTGTTTCATCTTCAACTTCAACTTCATGATTGTTAGTTTCTTTTTTATGTTCATCTACTTCAGTTAGTTTTTTAAAATATCAGCTTGAAATGCTAAAATTCACATTTTTATGTCATGCTTGTGTTAGGAACTTGTGTATGTTTCAGAAAAGATTATAAAACTTACAAAGCAATGGCTTTCAGAAAATATTTCAAACTTGTGTTTCATTCGAACTTGTGTTTCTTTCGATATTGTGTTTCAACATATTTTAGCTAGCTTGTCTTCCGGTCTTGACCATAGCTTGTGTTACATCCTTATTTTTTTAACTATATGGTTTTATGATATATTTGGTGATAAGTGACTCTTTTTTCGGTTTCATTGTAAGATTTTTATTTATGATATTTTCATGTCAATTCTGTGAAGAACCATGTCGAGACCACCCATTTTCACCAATGACTTGAACCTTGAAAATAACATCTGGAAACTGGCTATTCGTGTGGTCGATCTTTAGAATGTTAAGGAGCGTAATGAATAGCAACATCTTAAAGCTATTATACAAGATGCAAAGGTGATGGTTTTTCCTTTACTTTGTTGTTTAATGCATTTGTGTACTTTCTATTTTATGTTTCACTTACCTATAATTTTTTTTTTAAAATAGGATGACCAAATTCATGCTGTTACCTGCTCCCGAGAATTTGATATGTGGAAGAAGGCCTTAGAGGAAAATGATACCTACATGATTTATAATGGAGAATCGTTGATTAATGACCTACCCTTTAAAGTTTTCGACAACAACTTCAAGCTATTTTTTAATCGCGCCACCAATGTCATGGCCATATATATGCCAGACATCCCATAACACACGTTCAAATTTAAGTTCTTTCAAGATTTCTTAACTAGAGATTTTGTAGTTGATCACTTACATGGTAACTTCAGTTTTTCCGTGTTTTCCATAATATCGTTGTGATACGGTGGGAGAACTAACTTAGGTGTTTTGTGTTTTATCGCAATTGTTGCGGATAGCAAGAGCCGTCACCTACTTTTCTTTTATCCAATAAAGGAAAGGGTGAAAAGAACAGGAAAGACCTTTTGAGATAATTTCTTGAGTTCGGGGGGTAGGTTATGAAAAGGGAAGGTGCTAGCACCCTTTTCATTTGTAGTTATCTATGGGCTCTTAGTTGCTTGCTAGTTCACTTTTGCTTTGTTTGAAATGTGCTTTGTGGTGTAAGTTTAAAAATATTTGAAAATACCTTTGTTGCGGCAAACTTTATAAGGATTCTCGTCTCTATAAGAATATGTACAAAGTGTTGGTTTTGAAAATAGTTCAAAGAGATGTTTGTTTTTGAAGATGTTTTAAAAGTGTAAGTGTGAAAATGGTTTTGATTTGTGAGCAAGCAACTACGAGCGTCCTACCTACTCAAAAGGTCTTTGTTCTTTTCCTCCTCCTTTAGATGTTGCTATCTTACCATTGATTTGGTAAGAAGCCCCATTATTGGATGTGAAGGGACAGGCGTGGGTTATCGTATAGTCATGAATATCAATGTTGTGAGATATATTAGTATTTATCTTTAAGGGACTAGGATCATTTGTAAGGCAACATTCAAAGCATCACCGAGGGACTATGATCTTATATTTTTTGCTAAGACGTCTCACATGCATACTATGACCATTTTTAAGGCAACAAGTGGAGTTAACCCTAGAGGTACAAGTGTGCAAAGTGTTTGCATTTCATGCTTGATTTTGTCTTGGATTATGATTTTCTAAGGTTGATTTTTTATCTTTTCATGCACACCCTAATTACTAACATTTATATGAAAACGATAAATTGCGGAAAATAAATATCCTACGTTATTACATCATTTAAGGGATGGAGGATACAAATGTACAAATGGGGATTGCAAGAAATTAAACCTAATTATCTATACAAACCATTTTTGAATGACTATGAAGCAAATATATGAAATATGTAAAAAAAAGCAGCGCAAAAGAGAGGAAAAACAAATCCTTCGACAGCATGTGTCGAAGCATATGGATCGAAGCATGCTTATATGCATCGAACGCATCCTTCTTTCCCTCCTGTAATTCCAAATTGAATCAGCATGAATCGAAGCATAGTATTATGTGTCTAATCACACACCTTTTCCCTTCTTCTTGGGCCTGTAAAGCAGTATGGATCGAAGCCTAAGGCTTTGTGTCGAATCATGTTGTAACTCGTTCACTTCAACATTGTTTTATGGTGTGTACAAGTTAGTTCTTAACATATAATTGACAAGAAAGGAAGACAAACGAAAGGTTAGCTTCGAAGGAAATGATTATCTACATGTTATCTTTGAAGATGAATCATCAATGATGTTTGAAACGAAGAGTTTTAAGTCAAGAAGACTTACCTTGAAGCTGGAACTTGTGTTTCGAACTTGAGTTGCAACCTTGAATGCTCTTGAATTTGAAAAGAAAAATAAAGGTGATGTTTTTTTATTCTGGGTTTAAGAGTGTTTTAGGGCTTCAGCCTTAGTGTTCTCTCTTCTCTCTTTTTTCTCTTTTCTCCCTTCTTTCTTGTCAAAAGCCTCCTTTGTATGTTGTGAAGAAGCTTATTTATAGAAGAGTCTTGCTGGGTTTTTTTTGGGGGGGGGGGGGGGGGGGGGGGGGAACAAATACAATTTGAACAGTTTGAGTATGTTCTTTTCATAGCTTTCGAGGTGCAGCTCTTATATGCTAGTTTGGGGCAAATATGGGACTGGTTTAGGAGCAGCATAGCAGGACTGTTTTGCAGCAGTTTTGGAGTGTTGTGGCAGCTTGGTGCAAGGTTGTTTCATAGCAGTGCAGCAGACTGCTTTTTGACATGGTTTTAGGCTGTTATGTAGATAGTACAACAAGCATCTTGAATACTTCACCCTTTCGTTTTGATCAAATAGATTCACAACCTTCGACCAAACTTATCAATAGACAAAACAATATTTGTTTCCCCCAATTGTGTGTTCTTAGAATGGACCAATTGTATGTTCTTCGAATGGACCAACAATTGTATGTTCTTCGAAACCACCAATTGTATGTTTTTCTAATGGACCACCAATTGTATGTTCTTTGAATCCACCAATTATATGTTCTTTGAATGGGCCACCAATTGTATGTTCGTTGAATCCATCAATTGCATGTTCTTCGAACGGATCACTAATTGTATGTTCTTCGAATCCACCAATTGTATGTTCTTCGAATGGACCACCAATTGCATGTTTTTCGAATGGACCAACATTCATCTGAATGTACCATTTTTAGTATGCAAGATGATCTCATTGGCATAGTCAAAATGAAAGAATTTCTGGATTTCTTTCCTACCAGTAACCATCAGTTGACTAAGTGGTTGACAGTTCAAATGTCCAAACCTCAAACTGTAATTCATAGTGTAGAAACTATGTGCGTCGAAGGGTTTAGAGGTGGGTCAAAGGAAGCCATTTCCCAGTCGAAGCTTGTGGATCGAAGTAAGCATGAAGATAGACTTGTAATTCATAGTGTCGAAACTATGTGTGTCGAAGGGTGCTTACAGGTGGATCGAAGCAGGTTGCTTCGAAGGAAGCCATTTCCCAGTCGAAGCTTGGGGATCAAAGCAAGCTTGCTCTACTTCTTTCGATCAGTCACGTAGTTCGAATAGCCAGTTTTACCTTGCTCTTTCGACAGTTTCCTCTTCCTCCTTTCGAAGATTCATAAATTCCATCTTCGACCCGATGCTTGAAAATCCAATATGATCCATGAAACTATATGGGGCATTAAAAGTCCAATTGTAACTTGTGAAAACTTGAGATTTTGCAGATCTTTGTGAGAAATGTCTTGAGAGAAGAGAGGGGAAATTTTGGTGTACAACAGTCGTGTTATTGTGAAACACCATATTAACTTTTAATCCATCACTAAATAGATGTTGTTATTACCACAGTTTTGTGATTGATTAAATTTTGGTAAAACATGGTTCTACTGATGTTGAGCGGGATGTTATTACGTATGCATCAAACATCATGAAAATTCAGCTGTTATGTGTTTTTAACCATGAAATTATGGTATAGAAGAACTCAGATGTCCTATAGGATGTTGAGATATTTGATTTGAACATAACAACATAGTCAAGGTATAAACATTGAAAACAATACTGAAAAGCATAAACAACACACCAGAATTGTTAACCCAGTTCGGAGCAACTCTCCTACTCTGGGGGTATACCATGCCAGGGATAAGTCCACTAAAATAGTATCAATTCATAGACCCTCATCAAACCTCCTATTTACGGTCTAATCACTTAATCACTACCCTTGTTAGACTTCTAACTAAGACACACCTAGATATGATGCCCTCCTCAATCCCTCTTCAATCACAGACAGCGATTGGATCAAAACAATTATGAACAAACAGGAAGACACATTTCCATGGCAATACATAACTAAGACTTAAAGTTAAACTCCACCGTTTACAACTTTACTCCTAACTAAGAACACAACTTGGAGTTACTTAAAAGCTTCCTCTAAGAACAATACTCAACTCATTATCTACAAGTTTTTGAGAGAGAACATAGTGACCATCTCAAACCTGAGTGGTTCACTTACACCAACTCTCCTAGAGAGCAGCACAAAGACAATTCCCTAAACTTATATATCTTGGACCCATGCCTTTCATAGGTTACAAAGACTTCTATTTATAACCTATACCCAACTAGATTTGGGCCTTTAAAACACAGCTCTTTGGTTGTTACATACCATCAGTAACTTCTTTTGTACCCCAAAATTTGTCCTCCCATATTTCTCAATACATTTCAAGTGAGGTCCTCAAATTTCTCAAGGAAGTCCAAGGGTTGACCAGACAAACTCTCTCCTAAGGCAGTGTACCCCAAATTAGGGTTTCATTTTGCATCAAGATGTTTGAGTCCAAAGGATCCCAAATTCTCACCATTGTCCTAATATGTTCTCAAGATCATCCATGTCAAGTTTCAAGCCTTGCAGAGGAAGTTTGCTCAGTCAATTGCTCAAAGGCCTGAAAAATCGATTGTGCTAGGACAAAAGTCAACTGTGGCCCACATACAGTCAAACTTCAAGATTTTTGGTCAACATTCTCATTTTGAAGTATTATTCATCATTTGATCAAGGGTTTATCATGATTCCTAAGGGATTGCTCACAATTCATCAAAACCCAAAAATTGCTAAATTAGGGTTTTGTAGGAAAAGTCAACTCAACTTTGACCAAGCATAACTTTCTCATGCTTTATAAAAAATGACCCATAAAAAGATCATTTTGAAGAGGATGCAATTCCCTACAATTCATCTTCAGCTCCCAAGTTCAAAATATGCACTCACAAGAAGATATGAATTTGGACATTATAGGCCATTTTGAAAAGTCAACGAAAACACCTTTTGGGTCAAAGCTTCATACATGAACATGGAAGACTCAATTGAGATGAGACTAAAAAGGTTTCTTATAGGACATCTTAAGATTTCTAAAAAGTCCAAGAACGCCTCTCTAGGATCAAAATTGAGGGAGTTATGCATTGGCAAAGTTGACCCTTTTTGTAAAATTGCCAAAAGTCAAAAGTGTCCAAAATTGCATTTTTTGTCAAATGGGCCCAACTTTTTATGCTTGCACTGAGTTTGTAATGTGATCCATGACCCATGAGCTCTTCCATTTGTTATTATTTTATTTTTGTCCTTTATTTTGATTTTATTTCATTTAAATCAAATAAAATCAAAATAAAATAGTAAAAATATCAAAAGCTAATCAAATCTTGAGATTTTGTGCATGTTTAGGTCTATTACACAACTGGAAACAAGATCAAATCGTGCAAGGATCATATGGATACAAAAAGATTGCATTTTGCTTGATTTGGAAAGATTTGCACAAAGGATCAAATCATGAATCAATAATCATAATTAAGGGAGATTTGATACAAGTTTGAAACCCTAATTCATTCTAGGGTACATAAGGAACAATTGCAGACCAAAAACATAGAGGTTGAAGGCGTGAAGAGAGAGAGAGAGAGAGAGAGAGAGAGAGAGAGAGAGAGAGAGAGAGAGAGAGAGAGAGAGAGAGAGAGAGAGCAAGTTGCAAAAAGTTCAAGAAAAAGTGTAAAATGATTTTCAGGTTTCAGGCCCTCTCAAGCCATTCCAGTCACACCAATCGCTTGCTGGACATCCAAGGATCAAGATTCAACCACTAGCAAGCTTCCTCACACCCAGAATCGCGCTGTAAGTTTCATACGGTTCATCCCTTTTCTTGAATTTGAATATCTCAATTATGGCACATTTAGCATGATTCATTGATATATTCTTAAACCTTGAGATGTTTGCAAGCTAATGGTTATATCCAATTGTATTTTTATTGACCATACAACAAGTTGCCATAGCTAGGGTTCTAGTTTCGTTTTTAGGGGTTTTGTGTACAGGAACAATTAGGCATGGATAATGGTACCATGATGCTCATGAGGTTGCAACTAGTTGATTGGTACCATTGGTTGTGATTTATCATGCTTGCACGGGATTTTGGAGATGCACAGTGTTGTACCCCAAAATTTACCCTCCCATTTCCTCAACATTTTCTCATCACAAGACCTTTGAAGATCAAGATCCAGTTAGGGTTTCCTCTGCTCAAGACTTCTCCTTGCACTGTGGACTCAAACTAGGGTTTGTGTTTGAACAAAGATGTTTTGACCTAAAATGCCTAAGATGACTTTCATGCTTCATATTGGACTCCCAAGTTTATCCATACCAAGTTTCAAGTCTTGATTCCAAATTTTGCCCAGTCAATTGGACAGATGACCTAGAAATCAGCTGTATTGGGGAAAAAGTCAACTGTGGCCAATTGACAGTCAAATCTCATGGAAATTGACCCACATCAACATTATGAACTCATATGGACCATTTGATCAAGTTTGGATCACAATTCCACAAGAAATTTGATCAGATCATCAAAAGGGCAAAATGGTCATTTTTAGGGTTTTAACTGCACAAAGGCAATTTTTGACTGTTTGACCTAGCCAATGGTAAACCAAGCTCACATATGGGCTCAAGGACCCCATGGAATTGTCTTGACATTCTCAACAAACTCAAAAGATCCCAAGTACACAAGATTGACAGTTGAATTTCCCAAGTCAATTGATCAATTTTGACTGTACACTGAAAAGTCAAACTTTGACTTTTTGGTCAAAATCAAGAGTCAAGATTCATTTTTCATCAAAACATTCTAAATCATGAAACTTGTTCACCAAGAAACCAAGAAATGCAAATTAGGGTTTGAAATGGAATTTTTCATAACTTAGAATTTTTCTAAGTTATGGAAAACCCTAATTTTTTTCCAACTTTGCCCCACTTTTTCACCATGATTCATTTGGATTCAAACAAAAGTCAAAACATGAAAGTTGTAGCTTGTTGCATAATCTACAACTTTGATTCACAAAGTTTTCCCATTTGAAGCTTGTATCTCAAGTTACAAATTTTTGAATAAGGGCACTAAACCATTCTTAACTTAGTGAAAATTTGACCTATTTTGGACAAGTTTTTACCCCACTTCAAGGCCATTTTACATACACTTCCACTTGGAATTTCAATTTGCAATTCAAAGATGGATTGTAGTACACATTCCAAGCTTTCCAAAATGTCCAAGAACTCATCAAACAACCTCATGGTTAGGAAGAATCGAATTTCACAATATGGCAAAAACTCACTTTGTTCATAACCAAGTTACATGTCCATAACCTTGCAATTTGAACTCAGCATGCTTTAGAATAGATTACAGGTCCTTAAACCAAGTTACACTCATAAATTTAATGCATATTCTTTGTGCCAAGACCAAGTTCTTTGAGTTCAAGCATTGTCTAGAGGATTAATCCCAATTTGGAAAAAGTAAACTATCCATTTTTGCAAAAGTTCACTTTATGTCAAATTGAAAATCCAACAAGTACATTGCAAATCTGATGGGCACAAGATTATGGACAAATTACTCTGATCAAGAGAAGCTTTGCATCAGGATTAGGGGTCCTCTACTGACCTAGAAACACAAGTTGGCTTTTGTTGCTTAAGAAAGAAGAAAAGTGCATAACTCATGGCAACTTCCATCTCAGCTTAGATACACAAGAAAAAAGTTATCAAACACCTTACACACATCATAACCAAGCTATTGCACGAGCCATTTACCTCCCAAACATCATCAAACCAGAAAACACCATCAAACTGCAAAAACAGAGTTGCCTTTGCAGTTTGAGTGCCAACTTCTATTTCTCTCAAGCATTCTTGCCAAAACCAGTTCACACACCTTCTATACCATCTATGCAAGCTAACCAAAAGCCAAAGCACGACCTGTAATCACTCTAGCCACTTCCACCATTTTCATATTTCTGACTTGCAGGTGAAGTTCTCTAGCTTGATTCAGAAGCTTTCAAGACAAAGTAAACATTGGAATAGCATCCCTGGACCTCAAGGAAGCTTCTCCAATCATCACCTTGCACTGAAAGTTCCTATATCTCCAGATAGAACTTCAACTGAACAGGTAAGTTTTTGAATTCGTATCTCTCTTATTAGGCATCATCAGCTTTAAGTTTGTGAAGAAACAAGGTTCTACTCATGCCACTGAACATGTACATGTCTTTACTTTTCATTTCTTTTGCTTGAGTTGTGAGAATTTGGAGTTTGAAAATGGCAGAAAAAATAGGTTAGGATTTGGGGGAGGAGAAATTCTCCCTCATCTTAGAGAGTTAGATCAAGTTATGCATATGGTTAGAATCGTCTCTTCATGCTGAACATTTTTTATGTTATGAGTTTTTGCTAAAAAGCCAAGAATCAAGAGTTGGAAGATGAGGAACAGGGCGCGCGCATTTTCAAACATTGTTTGCTGGAGGTTGAAGACAAGTCTTCTGGGCTGGGCCTGGAACATTTTTCTTTTTGCACCACATAATTGCTTTTACACCCCCAAGGCCCATTTGCTTATTTCTTTGACTTTTTGACCTTTTTCGTTTTTGATTGACTTTGTTTATTTTTTCTCATGACATAAAAAATATAAAAATATTTTTTCTCACCATTTTTTAATTTATTAGGTATTTATATGATTTTCTTTTGATTAATACTTAGATAAATAAATATATACATTTTATTAAAATATTGAGATATAGGTAGAAATACTTTTATTTTCATATTTATTTTATTATACCCTCTGAAAATATTTTACATAAAAATACCCTTTTTTATACATATTAAAATTATTATTATTTATATATATAATACATATTTAGAACTTAATACACATATACATATATTTATTAATATATTTAGGATAGAATACAAAAATACTTATATTTTTCATTTTATTAATATTTGATGTAAAAAAATACTTTTTATAACATACTTCATTTTATTTTTATTTTTATACATAATAAATTAATACTTGTATTAAATTAAATAATAATACATTTTATTTAATAGAATTAGGGTTTTGCCCTAAATATGAAAGAACTCCAAAAATAATATCTTTTTGTTATCTTTTATTTTTACATAAATAATATTTTTTTTCATACATATACAAAACATTTTTGCATCTTGCATATTTTATTCCATTTTTATTTAATTATTGTACATTGATTAAATTGTATAAATTCAATATTGATGTAATAGTTTTAGGTTTAAATTCCTTGTCAAAATCCCCATTTGAACATTTGTACCCCCCTCCCCATATTTGGTTTTGTAATAGCTTAGTAAGTTTATTTTCGCACTTTATTGCTTTCTAATTATGTCATGTTAGAATTAGGGTTTGTATGCGAAAAACGACAAAAAAATGGTTATGACCTAATTTCAAGACAAACAAGCATGAAAATGGACACACAAATCACACTTGCACCCCTAGGGTATTCCATTTTGTTGCCTTTCAAAATGGGCCATATTGCATGTTAGGTCTCTTTGGGCAAAACAAACAAATTGAATGATCATAGTCCCTCGATAACATTTTTCAAAACAAACAAAAACAAATGATCAAGTCCCTTAAAGAAAATGCCCAAAGATACTTGGCACTATTGCAATTATGGTCTAAACGATGACCCGCGCCCGTCCCTTTCACATCCTAACATGAGATTGTCCACCAAATACAATGGTGGAACAAACTTGTCAAAAGAGGTTGAAACATAGCAATAATCTTTGAGAAATTTAGGAGTAGATAACCTCTTAGTTACTTGAATCAAACTTGCAAAACAAAACACTTGCCTATTTTCTAAACCACACATCACTACACTTTCAAAACAACTTTCAAAAACAAATGAAAACCTTTTCAAAAGATATACACCTTTGTATACATCCCCACATGGATCATTACAAAGGTTGCCACCACATTGGCTTCTTTTCAAAACATTTTCAAACCCACACACACACACAAGCACCATTTCAAACAATTGAAAACAAAAGGCAAGTGATCTAAGCAAGTAACTAAGAGCCCATGGATAACCATGGATAGAAAGGGTGCTAATACCTTCCCTTTCTATAATCTACTCCCCGAACCCAAGAAAACATCTCAAAAGGTTTTTGCTGTGCTTTTTAACCTTTCCTTAGGATAAAATAAAAAGTCGGTGGTGACTCTTGCTCAACCGAAACATTTGCGAATACGAACGCAAAACCTCTAGTCAGTTCTCCCACCGTATCACAGAACTGGCGACTCTGCTGGGGAAATTTTTTTTTTTAAAGTGGAGTAACCTTAGGGCTTAGATCACCTTTGTTTTCAATTGTTTGCCTTGTTTGCTTTTATATTTTGTGGGCTTTGCATCGGAGTTTCATAGATCCTAACCCGGATCTGGGAAATACCCTTTTTAGGTAGCATAATTTGTGAGGGACCTGTCCGGCGTAGACCGACATGGGTGAAGCAGTAGCTACATTGGTGTGGCATCTTAGTCTGTACCTATATCCCTTGTGTTGCAACGGGGAGAATATAGGTCTTCTAAGGAGTCATTAAGCACCAACCAACCTTAGAACCCTAAATTGACCAACTTGGCTATTAGGACAGTAGCAGTATGCTACACTCATTGAGGCTAAACTCTCGAGATGGTTCTGGCCGCGAGAAAAGATTGCGATGCCGGAGTTATGACCGATTGAGGGTAGCCAATGATCTGAGATCCTCTAGAACCCGGTTACTTTTGATAGGACAGGTTTTAACCAACAAAACCAAAAGAGGGTAATACCTGAAATTCATGCTGGCCTGAAACCTAAGGGTGTCTTGTGTGACTTGTGTGCCTTATTTGCCTGTGTGAATATTTGTGGTGTGTTTCATCATAGCATCATGCCTTCATACCATTACATGCATCCTGTATAAAGGACTAACCCATTTCAAAGACAAAAAGTTTCATCTTTGCTCTGTTTTGTAGGACATCATGATGCCCGTACATAGGAATACCATCTGGCTCAACTTTGTTCAACCACCAGTTTTACTCAAGGATTTGGTTGGAAGGATTCCAAACACTTCTTCCTTCATCAACAGACATGGTTCTCTCCTTGGCTTGATCATTGCAAAATGGGACCAACAACTGATAAGTGTTCTGACCCAGTTTTATGACCCTCTGTATCATTGTTTCACCTTTCAAGACTTCCAGCTGGTTCCTACCCTGGAAGAATTCTCTTACTTACTTGGGATCCCTGTCTTGGAGCAAACTCCATTCACTGGTTTGGAAAAGACTCCTAGGCCTGAAGAGATTGCTGCAATTCTCCCCTTGACCAAAGAGGAAGTATTAGCTAACTGGGAAACTAGAAATGGGGTAAAGGGCTTTTTGGTCAAATTTCTGGTTGGCAAGGCTAATGATTTCTGGAATGACTTGGACTTCAAGGCGTACGAAGATATTCTGGCTCTTTTGATCTATGGTCTGGTATTGTTTCCCAACCCTGACACCTTTATCAGTATCCATGTCATAAAGATCTTCATGTCTCGGAATCCGGTACCCACTCTTTTGGGTGATATCCTACAACAACTCTATGCTCGTACTGCTCGAAAACGGGGAACTCCGTGGTGTTGTGCTCCTTTGCTAGTAAGGTGGTTTATTTCGCACCTTCCTAAGTTCGTGCTGAAGAATGAAGAAGGAAAAGGTTGGGCTCGGAGGTTAATGTCTCTCACTGATAATGACATCACCTGGACTCTCAGAGGTTTGGATGAGGTAGCTGTTATTGACCGTTGCGGAGAATACCCTAATGTTCCGTTGATTGGTATCCAAGGAGGAATCTCTTACAATCCATGCTTAGCTCTCCGTCAGTTTGGAAGAGCCAGAGGAGATGGGCCTCATGAAATGCTGGTTCCTCACTTCCATTTTGAATTTCAGGCAGACAGTGACAAACTACGCCATGGATTCATTAGAGCTTGGGACAGAATTCACAAAGCTGACCCACATGAGTTGGGACCAAAGACTTCTCTACCAATGGAGCCCTATTGCAAATGGGTCCGCATCCGTGCTCAGAGGTTAGGTATGCCATACGAAGCTGTTAGACCTCTCATTCTTGAATCTCCTAATGAAGATGGGTTTCCTCCAACTGTCCTCCCTCCTCAGATACCCACTGATTTTGACACGATGAAGAGATCTTGGGCACAGCTAAAGGAAGAACGGGATTTCTATCGGGAGAAGTTCAACGAGCAGGAACGGAAGATCCAGAGGCTGACTAAGCAATTGGAGGAAGAGCGGGTCCTGAACAACTACATCAGCACTGAGAAGAGGAGGCCATGGGAGCATTGATGAGCTTTGGATATTTCTTTTTATAGTTTTATTTCCTTTCCAGTATTTTTCATTCCTGTAATGCCTAAGGGCAAATTGTTGAACAATTGAAAATTTTAATCTAATGAAGTGTGTTTCCTTTTTTGTCTACAAAGTTGAATCTTGTTTGTCTTTGAAAACATAAAACATACGCATTCCATTGCACCATATGCATAACAGGTACCCTATTTCACAGGTTGCTTAATCTCCTTCGTTGTTTATTTTGAACAGTCATCATGAATCCAGACTCATCCAGTGAGCAAGCCATCAAGGCCCTTCAGGCCCAAAGTGCACAGTTTCAAGAGATGGTCCTAAGCCTAGCCCAAGGTCAGCAAGAGTTGAAGACTCTACTCCTGAAGAAAAAGAAGAAAAAGAGGACTGCGTTGTTCAACGCCGGACGCAGATTTAGGAACACACTCCATAATGAAGCTGAACCAACTACTTATTCTGCTGAGAAAAACAGTCCCCAAGGGGGAGCTCCTAGTCCCGCAGTCTCCGATAACGAGACGGACTATAATGACGAACAATACCCACCTGCTGCTGACAGATACAAGCAATTGGAGGACCGCTTGAGCGCCATGGAAATTCAGAATGTGCCGGGACTGGATTTCGGAGATCTGGGGTTATCTTCTGGAGTAGTAATTCCACACAAGTTTAAGGCGCCTGCCTTCGCCAAGTATGATGGGGTCTCCTGCCCAAAGCTGCATCTGAGGTCGTACGTAAGGAAGATCCAACCTTACACGGCGGATAAGAACCTCTGGATTCACTTCTTCCAAGATAGCCTCTCGGGGTCACAGCTTGAATGGTTCTACCAATTAGATGGAACTAGTATCCGACACTGGGAAGATTTGGCAACCGCATTCTACAGACAATACCAATACAATTATGATCTCGCTCCTACGCGTACCCAACTTCAGGGTATGTCTCTAGGAACGGGTGAAGGGTTCAAAGAGTACGCACAAAAATGGAGAGATTTGGCTGGCAGGGTGCAGCCTCCATTGACTGATCGTGAGCTGGTTGATATGTTCCTAGGGACTTTATCTGGTCCATTTTTCAATCATTTGGTTGGTAACTCCTCCGCTGGGTTTACGGATTTGATTCTAACGGGAGAAAGAATTGAAGCTGGCATCAGGTCAGGCAAGATACAAAAGGCTGCCTCTACAAGTACTGAGAAGAGGCCGTTTAAGAAAGAAGCAAGTGCCGTCTATGGTCCTAGAAGACAAGTCAAGCCCGAAAATCGCCAAGCCGTCAACGCTTTGGTCATCTCAAAACCTGTTGCTGCTCCTCAGCAGTACAATCAACAAAGAAGTGAAAGGCCCAAGAGGCAGTATACTCGGCTGAGTATGACCTTATCTCAAATTTTACCCCAACTGTTATCAACCAACTTGGTGACCCTCAAAGAAGCTCCTAAGGTCGTCAACACTGCATCTCCTAAATACAACCCAAATGCCCGCTGTGCGTACCATTCTGATAGCCCGGGGCATTCCACTGATGACTGTTGGGCATTAAGGAATAAGGTGCAAGACCTTATTGACGCGAAAGAGATACAGTTCGAAGCGCCTGAGAGGCTGAATATGGTAACTGCTCCTATGCCCCAGCATGGAGTAAATGCGGTTGATGAAGATGTTTACGCTGTTTCTGTGGATGATCTAGCTACCCCTCTGAAGACTGTCAAGAAGAACCTACTGCTGGCCGGTTTATTTCCGGGTTGCAGTGAAGGTTGCCTGTTCTGTGCTGTTTCCCTATCTGGTTGTCCCTTGCTGAAGTTAGGCATCCAAAGCCTAATGGATAGCAAGGAGATTCTGTTTAAGAAGTCTGTTGTTCAGTTGGTTCCAGTAGAAGAAGTTTCTGTGGTTACCATCTTCAATAATCCAATCAAGGCTCTCCCGAAGAAGCCTGTTCAAATCATGACTGTTGCACCTGTGGTTATTACTGTTCCGGGGCCTCTCCCCTACGTGTCTGATAAAGCTGTCCCCTGGCATTATGGGGCAGACGTATATGTGAATGGAATCAAACAAGAATTCAACACTGGCGCCAGTATCTGCGATATCACTGGTCCAGCCAAGGTCACCCGCAGTGGTAGGCTCTTCTCGCCTGACATTGCACCGCCCGCTACCCGAAGACCCCTCCTTATAACACCTACAAGTATACCTGTTCCTGTTGCTGATCAAGTTGTTTCCCCTGCTGCCGAGTCATCTAATGCTCGGGGCAAAGGGATTGAAGAGAAGCCTGCCCGGATGGAGGCACCAATACCTATAAATGCTGAGGCCTCCCAACAAGAAATGGAGGAAATCCTGAAAATAATAAAGAAGAGTGATTTCAATGTTGTCGAGCAGCTGGGGCATACGCCCTCCAAGATCTCCATGCTCTCCTTATTGCTATGCTTCGAGGCCCATGCTAATGCCTTGATCTCATTTCTCAAGACGACCCATGTGCCACAGGAGACATCTGCAGTCCAGTTCATTGATTGCGTAGCAAATCTGACAGCAGACAATGGCTTGGGTTTCTCAGATGCTGACCTGATTGTGAAGGGAAGAGACCACAATGATGCCCTGCATGTCTCTATCGAATGCAGGGGCACTACTCTGGCGCATGTATTGGTGGATACTGGTTCTTCCTTGAATGTTCTACCAAAAAAGGCTTTAGACCGTTTGGATTGTGAAGGTCTGGAACTGAAGCCCAGCAATATCATCGTCAGGGCCTTTGACGGTTCAAAAAGGATGGTTCATGGAGAGGTTGACATTCCTATTCGTGTGGGCTCTCAGGTGTTTGACTCTACTTTTTATGTGATGGATATAAGTCCATCGTACTCTTGTCTACTGGGTCGACCTTGGATCCATAAAGCTGGGGCAGTGACCTCTACCTTGCACCAGAAGCTGAAGTACCCTGTCAGAGGGAAGATCGTCACCGTGCAAGGAGAAGAGGAGTATATGGTGAGCCATTTGAATTCCTTCAGATACATTGAGATGGACGGGGAGTTTATTGAAACCCCCTTTCAGCATTTCGAGGAGGTGCTTCGAATTTCAGCAGCAGCAGAAACAGCAGTCGAAGAGAATGTTCCTTTGAAGATGGCTTCCCTAAAGGATGCCCGGGCTGTGGTTCAGAGAGGTGAATGTACTAACTGGGGCAGGCTTCCTGACTTTACACAGAAAACTGACAAATTTGGACTGGGCTTTACTGCAGAGGCTCAGAGGGTTGTGCGCAAGGAGAAGATCAGAAAGGCTCCGGTGTTTATTTCCAACCCAAGGGTGAATGCTATCGAGGAGGATGTAGAAGAAGCAGAGTTTGACAGTTGGATCTACCCGACTGCCGGCAACGGACCAAGCAACTGGACGGCAAAGGATTTTACACCTATCACATTTGTCACGCAGTAATTAATTTCTTTTGATTTCCAATTTGTAACAAATAATATGTTAAAACTTTGTTGGCTCGGTGTCCTACCCGGGGCATCGTAGCTCCATTTGTGAGGGCTTTTTGTATGGCATTTCCATATATCATCAATCAAAACATTGGACGTTTGTTGCATTTCAAATTTTATGCTCTTTTTCTTTCTGTGTTATATATATTGCAAAACAGCTATATTTACACACACTCACTTATACAGGTTTCAATCCACTCTGGATCTCACTGGTAACAGCTCTGCTACCGCCAGTTATGACTTCGAGAATCCGATCAACTTGGCCGAAGACGAAGGTGAAGATGATTGCGAAGTGCCTGGTGAGCTCGCAAGACTGCTACTCCAGGAAGAGAGGGCTATTCAACCACATGAAGAGCCGGTAGAAACGATCAACCTGGGTACTGAGACAGATAGGAAAGAGGTCAAGATTGGGGCTAATCTAGAGCTCAGCGTGAAGCAACGATTGATCCAAATGCTACAGGATTACATGGAGATATTTGCTTGGTCCTATGAGGACATGCCTGGTTTGGATGCCGACATTGTAGTTCATCACCTGTCAACCAAGGAAGATTGCCCTCCGGTAAAGCAAAAAGTCCGACGTATGCGCCCAGAGATGTCTGAAAAGATCAAAGCCGAAGTTATGAAGCAATTCGATGCCGGGTTTCTTGCAGTGACTTCTTACCCGCAGTGGGTTGCCAATGTGGTGCCAGTGCCAAAGAAGGACGGTAAAGTCAGAATGTGTGTCGACTATAGGGATTTAAACAGGGCAAGCCCCAAAGATGATTTCCCCTTACCTCACATCGACGTTCTTGTTGACAATACCGCTCAACACAAGGTTTTCTCCTTCATGGATGGTTTTTCAGGGTATAATCAGATCAAGATGGCTCCAGAGGATATGGAGAAGACTACCTTTGTGACTCAGTGGGGCACCTTCTGTTATAAGGTCATGCCGTTCGGATTGAAAAATGCTGGGGCAACCTATCAACGTGCCATGGTTGCTTTATTTCATGATATGATCCATCATGAGATTGAGGTATATGTTGATGACATGATTGCAAGGTCTCAAACTGAGGAAGAGCACCTTGACCATCTGAGGAAGTTGTTTGATCGACTCAAGTTATACAAGCTGAGGTTGAATCCCAACAAATGCACCTTTGGGGTAAGATCCGGAAAATTGCTAGGTTTCATTGTAAGTGACAAAGGAATTCAGGTGGACCCTGCCAAGGTAAAAGCCATACAAGAGATGCCGACTCCAAAGACAGAGAAAGAAGTCAGAGGCTTCCTAGGACGACTGAATTACATTGCCCGATTCATCTCGCATCTGACTGCTACTTGTGAGCCAATCTTCAAATTACTGAAGAAAGATCAAGTAGTACGCTTGAACGATGAATGTCAGGCCGCCTTTGAGAGGATAAAGGAATATCTCCAAGATCCACCCATCCTTATGCCTCCGGTTGAAGGGAGACCTCTGATACTATACCTAACAGTGCTTGACAATTCAATGGGGTGTGTGCTGGGGCAGCATGACGAGTCTGGCCGAAAAGAGCACGCTATTTATTACTTGAGCAAAAAGTTTACCGACTGTGAGTCTCTTTACTCATTGCTTGAGAAAACTTGCTGCGCTCTAGTATGGGCTGCTCGCCGGCTGAGACAGTATATGCTGACTCACACTACTTTATTGATTTCAAAGATGGATCCCATCAAGTACATATTTGAAAAGCCTGCTCTGTCTGGAAGAATAGCGAGATGGCAAATGATCTTGACAGAATATGACATCCAGTATACAACTCAGAAAGCAATTAAAGGAAGTGTATTGGCAGATCATTTGGCACACCAACCTGTGGACGATTACCAATCATTGAACTTTGATTTTCCGGACGAAGATATCATGGTGGTAACTGACTGTGAGGTACCTGGACCGGATGAAGGACTGGAGGAAGGATCCCGATGGTCTATGCATTTTGACGGAGCCTCCAATGCTTTGGGTAACGGCGTCGGCGATGTAATCATATCCCCCAAAGGAACTCATACTCCATTCACCGCCCGATTATGTTTCAACTGCACCAACAACATGGCGGAGTATGAGGCATGTATCATGGGTCTTCAAGCTGCAATTGACTTAAGGATCAAGTTTCTGAGTGTCTTCGGAGATTCCGCTCTCGTGATCAATCAGATCAAAGGCGAGTGGGATACGAAACACCCAAATCTTATTCCTTACAAGGAGTATGTGTTGACTTTGCTTCCCCACTTTGAGGAGATAACTTTTGAGCACTTCCCAAGAGAGGAGAATCAGCTAGCAGACACACTAGCTACGATGTCTTCAATGTTCAAAGTTAAATGGGACAATGAGGCTCCCCGGATCATTATCTGGAAGTTGGATGAACCGGCATACTGCTGCGATCTCGAGGCCGAGAAGGTGACTGAAAAACCTTGGTATCATGAGGTGAAGAGGTACTTGGAAGCTCAGGAATACCCTGAAGGTGCATCTGTCAATGACAAGAAGTTCATGAGGAGGTTTGCGGCAAAATTCTTCCTCAGCAACGACATTCTCTACAAACGGAATCATGATTCGACTCTACTACGTTGTGTGGATAAGGCTGAAGCAGAGAAAATCATGATAGAACTGCATGAAGGTACATTCGGAACGCATTCCAGTGGGCACACCATGGCTAAGAAAATCCTTCGGGCAGGATATTTCTGGTCCACAATGGAAGCCGATTGTTACCAACACTCTCGAACTTGTCATAAATGCCAAATCTATGCTGACAAGGTGCATATCCCTCCGGTTCCTTTGAACTTCCTGACGGCACCTTGGCCTTTCGCAATGTGGGGCATCGATATGATCGGTGAGATCCGACCAACGGCAACCAACGGGCATCGCTTCATCTTGGTGGCGATCGATTACTTCACGAAGTGGGTTGAGGCAGCTTCCTACGCCATAGTAACCAAGAGCGTCGTGGCACGTTTCATCTGGCATAATCTGATCTGTCGGTACGGTGTCCCGGAAAGAATCATTACAGACAATGGTACCAATCTCAATAACAAGATGATCACTGAACTCTGTGAACAATTCAAGATACATCACCACAATTCTTCTCCCTACCGGCCGAAGATGAATGGGGCTGTAGAGGCAGCTAATAAAAATATCAAGAAAATTGTGCAGAAGATGACAGTGACCTATAAAGATTGGCACGAGATGTTACCATTCGCTCTTCATGGGTACCGTACCTCAGCAAGGACGTCAACCGGGGCAACTCCTTTCTCTTTGGTTTATGGCATGGAGGCAGTCTTGCCAATTGAAGTTCAGATACCCTCTCTCCGGATAATGAAGGATGCAGACTTGAGTGAAGATGATTGGATCCAGACTTGACTTGATCAATTAAATCTGATTGACGAAAAGAGGCTCACTGCTATCTGTCATGGTCAAACGTATCAAAAACGGATGATCAGGGCATTTAACAAGAGGGTCAAACCACAAGAGTATCAAGTTGGGGACCTGGTAATCAAACGCATCATCCTTCCTCAAAGTGATCCCCGGGGCAAATGGACCCCTACGTACGAAGGGTCATTTGTGGTTAAACATGTGTTCTCAGGAGGAGCCATGATCCTAACCACCATGGATGGTGACGACCTTCCACACCCCGCCAATGCAGACATAGTGAAAAAATACTACGCATAAATAAAAGACCCGCTAGGTTGACATACCTAGGCAAAAATAAGGGCTTCCCGGCGAACCAAAAGGGTTCGGGCAAAAATAAGGGATGAAATGAAAAAATCTGTACACCCGGCAAGTCGAAAACCTGAAAAGGCGGCTTGGGCAAAAATGGGTATCTCGGTGGACTGAAAACCCGAAAGGGAGGTCCAGGCAAAAGTTAGGGATAAAGCGTAACACTATGTCTCATTGGATCACTTCGCATCCGGAATTCGGCATCAACTATCTGGCTCAGACTTTGGCATCGACCAATCAGCTTCATCTTCAACTAAGCAGCAAAGTGATGAGACGCTCAGAGACATAAAGGCGATAGCAGAGTTGGAACCCAGTGGGATTGTTCACATAGTTGTTTTGTTTCCTTTTCAAAATTGTAAATTCTATGGTATCCGGCGGCATTCTCTTACTAGGATGTCAGCCTCTTGTACAAAAACGTCTATTCGCAGGCAAAATTCAAATCAATACAAATTCACTTGTCTATACAAATTGCCATTGTTTTTTTTCTATTTCTGTTTTGTCTTGCGAAAAACGTCCAATGTTCATTTTTGATATATGCATTTGACATTAAATTGCTGATCCATAAATATTTGCATGTGAAACGAAAGATTAATTACAGGTGACATCAGAAACAGGGGCAATATGAAGTTGTCTGATGCAGTCTGGTTGCTTTGTCCGCCAAGGTACCCAGGTAGATTCGACCGAAGAATGTGACCAAATCATCTCAACTCCCCGCAGAGTAAAACAAGATTCAGCTGTACTTTCCCCAAGCAGAGTTGACTCCCCGTCAATCCTGAAAAGGGCACAACATTCCCCGGCAGGTCTTAAAGCTCACCCCCAGCAGATTCTGGAAGCTTGTTCCCTGCAGAGTACGGACGTCTCTCCCGAGTTTTATTTAGAGTTATTTCCTCACAAGGACTTATAACTGGGTTATCCTCAGCGAATTGCCACAGAAGATCGCCCTCGGCAAAGTTCCTTCAATCCCCGACGGAGTCTATCTTTGGTTATCCCCAACGGAGTTTATCATCATTATCCCCAGCGGAGTCCATCATTGAAGTCCTCAGCAGGCCTCTCAGCAAAACTTCGGCAAAATACCTCTTCCACAGAGCAATTCCCCGGCCGGTCGTCAAGGATTTATTTTCCTAAGACGAAAATACATTCATAAACATTTCACACATCTTGCTTACATACATGATAAAGTGCATACAACACTATCTCATGTTGAACATCATGACATCATGCATATCATACATCATGACATTGCATATAACTTATGTTTTTACCTTTTCAGGGAAAAAGACAATCCCAAAGACAACTACCTTCAACTGTCACAATTCCAGATTCGATACCTATATCTAACCAGGGCACATCTGAGAGTGATCAGTTTCCAGACTCGATTCCTGTATCTAGCCAGGGCACGTCTGAAGAGTTTGAAGATTCGATTCCTGTATCCGGCCAGGGCATATCTAACAACTATCACAATTCCGGATTCGACTCCTGTATCCAGCCAGGGCATATCTGTTGACCACATTTTCATATTCGACTCCTGTATCCAGTCAGGGCATATCTGTTGACCACATTTCCAGACTCGATTCCTGTATCTAGCCAGGGCACGTCTGAAGAGTTTGAAGATTCGATTCCTGTATCCGGCCAGGGCATATCTAACAACTATCACAATTCCGGATTCGACTCTTGTATCCATCCAGGGCATATCTGTTGACCACATTTCCAGACCCGATTCCTGTATCCAGCCAGGGCACATCTGTGAGCAACCAATTGTAGATTCGACACCTGTATCTAGCCAGGGCATATCTGCATGAGGAGATTGAAGATCAAACACCTGTAACAAGCCAGGAAAACATCTGTCTTTCTCAAATACACAAGTTCTCGCTAAGGAATCTCTTGTGCGATCAACACTTCCAAATGGCATCTATAAGCCCATTCCCGACAAGGTTCTGTCACATCTCCAGATGGCATCTATAAGCCCATCTCCCTATCCACCATCTCTCCAAATGGCATCTATAAGCCCATTCCCGACATCACATTTACTGATACTTCAACATGCGAGTGCAAATTTCCGGGCACTCTAGTGTCCAATCTCCTTCTACCCTCGAGTCATGAAAGGCAAACTTGCCAATCTAACTCTTCAGGTCCAAGAAGATTGAACAGGGGCAACTGTTGTACCCCAAAATTTTCCCTCCCATTTCCTCAACATTTTCTCATCACAAGACCTTTGAAGATCAAGATCCAGTTAGGGTTTCCTCTGCTCAAGACTTCTCCTTGCACTGTGGACTCAAACTAGGGTTTGTGTTTGAACAAAGATGTTTTGACCTAAAATGCCTAAGATGACTTTCATGCTTCATATTGGACTCCCAAGTTTATCCATACCAAGTTTCAAGTCTTGATTCCAAATTTTGCCCAGTCAATTGGACAGATGACCTAGAAATCAGCTGTATTGGGGAAAAAGTCAACTGTGGCCAATTGACAGTCAAATCTCATGGAAATTGATCCACATCAACATTATGAACTCATATGGACCATTTGATTAAGTTTGGATCACAATTCCACAAGAAATTTGATCAGATCATCAAAAGGGCAAAATGGTCATTTTTAGGGTTTTGACTGCACAAAGGCAATTTTTGACTGTTTGACCTAGCCAATGGCAAACCAAGCTCACATATGGGCTCAAGGACCCCATGGAATTGTCTTGACATTCTCAACAAACTCAAAAGATCCCAAGTACACAAGATTGACAGTTGAATTTCCCAAGTCAATTGATCAATTTTGACTGTACACTGAAAAGTCAAACTTTGACTTTTTGGTCAAAATCAAGAGTCAAGATTCATTTTTCATCAAAACATGCCAAATCATGAAACTTGTTCACCAAGAAACCAAGAAATGCAAATTAGGGTTTGAAATGGAATTTTTCATAACTTAGAATTTTTCTAAGTTATGGAAAACCCTAATTTTTTTCCAACTTTGCCCCACTTTTTCACCATGATTCATTTGGATTCAAACAAAAGTCAAAACATGAAAGTTGTAGCTTGTTGCATAATCTACAACTTTTATTCACAAAGTTTTCCCATTTGAAGCTTGTATCTCAAGTTACTAATTTTTGAATAAGGGCACTAAACCATTCTTAACTTAGTGAAAATTTGACCTATTTTGGACAAGTTTTTACCCCACTTCAAGGCCATTTTACATACACTTCCACTTGGAATTTCAATTTTCATTTCAAAGATGGATTGTAGTACACATTCCAAGCTTTCCAAAATGTCCAAGAACTCATCAAACAACCTCATGGTTAGGAAGAATCGAATTTCACAATATGGCAAAAATTCACTTTGTTCATAACCAAGTTACATGTCCATAACCTTGCAATTTGAACTCAGCATGCTTTAGAATAGATTACAGGTCCTTAAACCAAGTTACACTCATAAATTTAATGCATATTCTTTGTGCACAAAGGATTGGCATTAAATTTATGAGTGTTGAATGGTTTAGAGGCCTGTAATGTAGCATAAACCAAGCTGACTTGAAAATGCATAAGTTATGAACATGGAAATTGGTCAATTCAAAAGTGAGTTTTTGCCATATTGCAAAATTCGATTCTTCCTAACCATGAGGTTGTTTGATGAGTTCTTGGACATTTTGGAAAGCTTAGAATGTGTACTACAATCCATCTTTGAAATGCAAATTGAAATTCCAAGGGGAAGTATGTGAAATATGGTCTTGAAGTTAGGTAAAAACCTTGTCTAAAAAGGTCAAAATTTCACTAAGTTAAGAATGGTTTGGTACCCTTGTTCCAAAAATTGTAACTTGAGATACAAGCCTCTTTTGGGAAAACTTTATGAATCAAAGTTGTAGATCATGAAATAGGCTACAACTTTCATGTTTTGACTTTTGCTTGAATCCAAATGAATCTTGGTGAGAAAGTTGGGCAAAGTTGGGAAAAAATTAGGGTTTTTCATAACTTAGAAAAATTCTAAGTTATGAAAAATTCTCATTTCAAACCCTAATTTGCAATTTTTGATTTCTTGGTGAACAAGTTTCATGATTTGGCATGTTTTGATGAAAAATGAATCTTGACTCTTGATTTTGACCAAAAAGTCAAA
Organism: Vicia faba; assembly: GCA_948472305.1. Lineage (NCBI taxonomy): Eukaryota > Viridiplantae > Streptophyta > Magnoliopsida > Fabales > Fabaceae > Vicia > Vicia faba. The sequence continues at coordinate 19,782,334 of OX451737.1, forward strand.
GTTTGACTTTTCAGTACACAGTCAAAATTGATCAATTGACTGGGAAATTCGACTGTCAATCTTGTGTACTTGGGATCTTTTGAACTTGTTGAGCATGTCAAGACAATTCCATGGGGTCCTTGAGTCCATATGTGAGCTTGGTTTGCTATTGGCTAGGTCAAACAGTCAAAAATTGCCTTTGTGCAGTCAAAACCCTAAAAATGACCATTTTGCCCTTTTGGTGATCTGATCAAATTTCTTGTGGAGTTGTGATCCAAACTTGATCAAATGGTCCATGTGAGTTCATAATGTTGATGTGGGTCAATTTTCATGAGATTTGACTGTCAATTGGCCACAGTTGACTTTTTCCCCAATACAGCTGATTTCTAGGTCAACTGCTCAATTGACTGGGCAAAACTTGGAATCAAGGCTTGAAACTTGATATGGATAAACTTGGGAGTCCAATATGAAGCATGAAAGTCATCTTAGGAATTTTAGGTCAAAACATCTTTGTGCAAACACAAACCCTAATTTGGGTCAACAATGCAAGGAGAAATCTCGAGCAGATGAAACCCTAATTGGATCTTGATCTCCAAGGGCTTGGTGATGAGAGATGTTGAGAAAATGGGAGGGAAAATTTTGGGGTACAACAGTTGCCCCTGTTCAATCTTCTTGAACCTGAAGAGTTAGATTGGCAAGTTTGCCTTTCGTGACTCGAGGGTAAAAGAAGATTGGACACTAGAGTGCCCTTAAATTTGCACTCGTCAAAGCAAAGGATGCGAGAATGGGCTTAGAGATGCCATTTGGAGATGGGCTTAACGATGCCATCGGGAGGAATGAAAGAAACTTGTCGGGGATGGGCTTAAAGATGCCATCTGGAATGAGTATCGGGAAGGTGTCCATGCTCGGGACCATCTCTGAACTGGGGGTCTGAATAAGCAATAGATTGACATCCGTTGTTGGGAGGAATCCGTAAACTGTTTTCAAAGGTTGCATCTGAACAAGTGATAGATTGACATCCGTTGTTGGGAAGGATCCATAAACTGTTTTCAGAAGTCTTGAGAAGAAACTGAACAAGTGATAGGTTAACATCCGTTACTTGGAGAACCCGTGAACTGTTTTCAGAAGTCTTGAAGTTGAATAAGAAATAGAGCAGCATCCGTTGTTGGGAAGCGTCCGTAAACTGTTTTCAAAGGTTGCATCTGAACAAGTGATAGATTGACATCCGTTGTTGGGAAGGATCCATAAACTGTTTTCAGAAGTCTTGAGAAGAAACTGAACAAGTGATAGATTAACATCCGTTACTTGGAGAACCCGTGAACTGTTTTCATAAGTCTTGAATTTGGAGGAAGAACCGGTGTAGGGTTCCCTGATGATGAGCTCGTGTAAAACTGCATCTGGATAAATCTGGTATAAACATTAGGATGTTGCCATGTTTAGGTCACATCTGAACTATTCCTGGAAAGAATCTTGGAAGATAATGATTTTAGTCTGTCGACTGATCTTACCTGAAAAGGTAAAGAGTTAGTTATATGCAATGTTATGATGTATGTCATACGATATGAATGTAAATGAATGTGCATGTAAGCTGGAGAGCTGTCTTGCAAAGGATAGATGAGTCCGAGATGGCTGAAGATAAAAGTATCTTGACTGCTGCCGGGAAGGATAATTCCTGGTTGTTGCTGGAGAATAAGGAGCTTGGGTTGTATACCAATCTTCTGGGGAATTCCTGATGACTTCTACTGGGGAGTTCCAAACTAGTAGACTCATGCTGGGGAGGTAAGACTGAGAATCTTCAGCTTGGTGGGAAGTATTTCTGGCGACTTCACTGGGGAACTCAAGATTTGCCCTCCCAAAATTCTGTGGGGAGAAGGTTCACTAGTCTGGCTCCGCTGGGGATTGACAATTTGAAGCTTTAGCTCGGCTGGGGATACTGAAACTTAAATTCTAAGGGGATTTGAGTTCTGGAGGACTCTCTGGCTGGGGATAACAAAGATAAACTCCTCTGGGGATTGTATTGATAAGTTATGCTGATGAACTCTGCTGGAGATAGGGAGAATTTTGCTGGGTGCGATCTTCCGTGGCAATAAGCTGAGGATAACCCAGTTATAAGCCCTTGTGAGGAATAACCTTGAATAAAGCTCGGGAGAGACGTCCGTACTGTGCAGGGGATAAGCTTCCAGAATCTACTGGGGATAAGCTTCAAAACTTGCTGGGGATATGGATTCCAAATCTCCTGGGGGTTTCCTTTGAAAGGGTATCAAGATATCCAACTGCACTTTCAACCTATCAGTAATCCTCTTTCTTGATTCATAAGGAAATGATTATGTTCAAATGCATATGCCTATTTAACAAAACATTGGACGTTTCTCAAAATAAAACAAATAGTGCAAGAGAAAAGGAAACGACACAAATTTCTGGGAAAAGTATTTGTATTAACTTTTTTTTTATGAGTATATTTGTACAAGGGAGACAACCACCCTAGTAAGAGGATTTCGTCGTAAATATTGAAAAATTTATACAAAATAAAGATGGCTATGTGAAATAATTCCATGGGATTTCATTCCGCTATTGCCTTCACAACTCTGAATATCTATCCATTTAATGCTTCGCCTGCCGATGACTAGATTGATTAGGAGCCTGGAACTGGTTGATGAAGAGATTGTCTTTGAAGTGATCCGACGAGACATAGCCATACGCTTTAATTCCCTAACTTTTGCCTGAATCGCCCTTTCGGGTTTTCGATCCACCGGGAAACCCCTTTTTGCCCAAGCCGCCCTTTCGGGTTTTCAACTTGCCGGGTGTACAGATTTTTTTTATTTTTATCCCTAGCTTTTGCCTGAACCGCCCTTTCGGGTTTTCGGTCCACCGGGATGCCCATTTTTGCCCAAGCCGCCCTTTCGGGTTTTCGACTTGTCGGGTTATTTTATGCGTAGTATCTTTTGACTATGTCTGCATTCGCAGGGTGCGACAAATCGTCGCCGTCCATGGTGGTCAGAATCATTGCACCACCAGAAAATATTCTCTTGATCACAAATGGTCCTTCATATGTAGGAGTCCATTTGCCCCTGGGATCACTTTGCGGCAAGATAATCCGCTTGATTACGAGATCTCTAACTTGATACACCTGACGTCTGATTTTCTTATTGAAGGCCTTGATCATCCGTTTTTGATACGTCTGACCATGGCATATAGCAGCGAGTCGCTTCTCGTCGATCAAATTGAGTTGATCAAGTCGGGTCTGCATCCAATCATCTTCATTCAAACCTGCATCCTTCATAATCCTTAGAGAAGGAATCTGGACCTCCATAGGCAGGACAACTTCCATGCCATATACCAAAGAAAATGGGGTTGCCCCTATTGAAGTACGTGCCGTCGTACGGTATCCATGCAGAGCAAACTGTAACATCTCATGCCAGTCTTTGTAAGTGACCGTCATTTTCTGAATGATCTTCTTAATGTTTTTGTTCGCAGCTTCAATAGCACCGTTCATCTTCAGCCGATAGGGAGATGAATTGTGATGATAAATCTTGAACTGTTCGCACAAAGCGGTGATCATTGTGTTATTCAGATTTGTACTGTTGTCTGTGATGATCCTGTCTGGAACACCATACCGACATATGAGATTTTGCTTGATGAAGCGGGCAACCACATTTTTAGTAACAGAGGCGAAGGAAGCTGCTTCGACCCATTTGGTGAAATAGTCAATGGCAACCAGGATGAAGCGATGTCCGTTGGAAGCTGTGGGCTTGATTTCTCCAATCATGTCAATGCCCCACATTGCAAACGGCCAAGGAGCAGTCAGAATGTTGAGAGGAACCGGAGGGATATGAACTTTGTCAGCGTAGACTTGACATTTGTGGCAAGTACGGGAATATTGATGGCAGTCAGCTTCCATGGTAGACCAGTAATAGCCCGCCCTTAGGATCTTCTTAGCCATTGTATGCCCACTCAAGTGAGTGCCAAATGTGCCGCTGTGTATCTCAGTCATGATCAACTCTGCTTCATCTTTGTCTACGTATCGGAGTAATACACAATCATGGCTTCGTTTGTAAAGGATGTCGTTGCTCAGGAAGAATTTGGCAGCAAATTTCCTTAAGAACTTCTTGTCATTTACGGAAGCTCCTTCGGGATAATCTCTAGTTTCGAGATACCTTTTGATTTCATGGAACCAGGGTTGTTCCACTACTTCTTCGGTATTAATCTCGTGACAATGTGCAGGTTCATCCATTCGCTCGATGGTGATTTGGGGAGCCTCGTTGTCCCAGTTGAGTTTAAACATGGAGGACATTGTAGCTAGAGCATCTGCTAGCTGATTCTCTTCTCGCGGGAAATGCTCGAAGGTAATTTGCTCGAAATGAGGAAACAATGTCAGGACATGTTCTTTGTATGGAATAAGATTAGGATGCTTGGTATCCCACTCTCCTTTGATTTGACTGATAACCAAAGCCGAGTCCCCAAATACGATCAAAGATTTGATCCCCGAGTCTATAGCAGCCTTGAGACCAAAGATGCAAGCTTCATATTCAGCCATGTTGTTTATGCAGCTGAAGCAAAGTCGGGCCGTAAAAGGTGTGTGACAACCTTCCGGAGAAATGAGTACTGCGCCGATACCGTTTCCAAGTGCATTTGAAGCTCCATCAAAGTACAGGGTCCATCGGGATCCCTTTTCGGGTCCGTCATACGGTCTGTTACTTTCAATGTTGTCTAAATTCATGATGTCCTCGTCTGGGAAGTCAAATCTCATGGGTTGATAATCTTCGATAGCTTGATGAGCCAAATGGTCAGCTAGTACACTCCCTTTTATAGCTTTTTGGGTGGTGTACTGGATGTCATACTCAGTCAAGATCATCTGCCATCTGGCTATTCTTCCAGATAAAGCGGGCTTTTCAAAGATATACTTGATAGGATCCATTTTGGAAATCAACAAGGTAGTATGAGTCAACATATACTGTCTTAGTCGGCGAGCAGCCCATACCAAAGCGCATCAAGTTTTCTCGAGCAGTGAGTAGCGAGTCTCACAGTCGGTAAACTTTTTGCTAAGGTAATAAATAGCATGCTCTTTTCGACCAGACTCGTCATGCTGGCCCAAAACACACCCCATTGAGTTATCCAAGACGGTCAGATACATGATCAATGGTCTTCCTTCGACGGGCGACATCAGAATAGGAGGCTCTAGCAAATACTCCTTGATCTTATCAAAAGCAGCTTGGCAATCATCATTCCATTCGACTACCTGATCTTTTTTCAAGAGTTTGAAAATTGGCTCACAGGTAGAAGTCAGATGAGAGATGAATCTGGCAATATAGTTCAAGCGCCCCAAGAATCCTCTAACCTCCTTTTCAGTACGGGGAGCAGGCATCTCTTGTATTGCTTTCACTTTTGCGGGATCGACTTCAATGCCTTTGTTGCTTACAATAAATCCTAGAAGTTTACTAGACCTAACTCCAAAAGTGCACTTACTTGGATTCAGCCTGAGTTTGTATTCTTTCAACCTGGCAAACAGCTTTTCTAGATGTTCAAGGTGCTCTTCCTCTGTTTTTGACCGAGCTATCATATCGTCTACGTAAACTTCGACCTCATGATGTATCATATCATGAAATAAAGCTACCATGGCGCGTTGATAAGTTGCCCCTGTGTTCTTCAGCCCGAACGGCATCACTTTGTAACAGAAAGTGACCCATTGTGTGACAAAAGTTGTTTTCTCCATATCCTCGGGGGCCATTTTGATTTGATTGTAACCCGAGAATCCATCCATGAAGGAAAACACTTTGTGCTGAGCTGTATTGTCGATCAAAATGTCAATGTGTGGAAGTGGAAAATCATCTTTGGGGCTGGCCCTATTCAAATCCCGGTAGTCCACACACATCCTGACTTTGCCATCTTTCTTAGGTACTGGCACGATGTTAGCGACCCATTGAGGATAGGACGTAACAGCCAGAAAGGCAGCGTCAAATTGCTTCATCACTTCTGCCTTGATCTTTTCAGACATGTCAGGCCTCATTCGGCGGACTTTTTGCTTGATCGGTGGACAATCCTCTCTTGTGGGGAGACGGTGAACCACGATGTCTGTGTCTAAACCCGGCATGTCTTCATAAGACCAAGCGAAGATTTCAACATACTCATTCAATCAACTGTATCAGGCGTTCCTTGACACTTGGTTCCAGATTGGCACCCACTTGCACTTCCTTCCGGTCTTCCTCGGTCCCTAAGTTGATAGTTTCCAATGACTCTTCGTGCGGTAAGATGGCCCTTTCCTCTTGCTGTAGAAGTCTGGCTAGTTCCCCTGGTACTTCACAACCTTCATCATCTTCATACTCGGCTTGATTGACCAGATCTTCAGAGTTATTGAAGGATATAGCAGAATAGTCACCCATGGAATCCGGAGTGGATGGGTACCTGCATTTGTGAGTGTGGGTGTGTGTAAGGGATAGCCATCCTTAAACAAAAAATGAAAAAGGAAAGAAAATGAACATAAGCAGTTTATCAAATGAAAAACCTCCAATGAATCATTAAACATGGCATATGGATATGAAAGATAATCAAAACCCTTACAAATGGACCTACATGCCCCGGGCAAGGCATGAGGTGAAAAGATAGTGTACATATTGTTTGAAAATAAATATTACAGACCAAATAGGAAATGTTTGACAGATAAATTACTGATGAATAAAAGTGATGGGGACAAAGTCTTTTGCCTCCCAGTTGCAGAATCCTCCTTTGACAGTTGGGTAAATCCACTCTTCGATGTTGCTCTCTTTGTCTTCGTCCTCCAAAGCATTGATTCCGTAGGGAGAAATTTTGACTGGCGTTTTTTCAATCTTTGAACGGCGCATATCTTTCTGGCCTGCGGTAGTGAACCCTAATCCAAATTTGTCGGTCTTATGCGGAATATCAGGCAATTTCCCCCATGCTGAATTCTTCCCTTCCTTTATTGCGGCCCTTGCGTCTTCCAGAGATGCCATCCTGGCCATCTGCCTCGGTGTCTCAGCTGCCAACTTTGCTACTGTTATCTCAGGAAGGACTTCTTCGAAATGCTGAAAAGGCGTCTCAATGAACTCCCCTTCAACCTCCACATACCGGAAAGAATTCAAGTGGCTAATCATGTACTCCTCTTCGCCATGGACAGTAATGATCTTTCCCTTGACAGGATATTTCAACATCTGATGTAAGGAGGAGGTGATTGCCCCAGCATGGTGTATCCAAGGCCTACCCAGCAAGCAAGAGTATGACGGACGGATGTCCATCACATAGAAAGTAGACTTAAACACCTCAGTGCCTATCTTGATGGGAATTTCAACTTCTCCATGGACCATTCTCTTCGAACCATCGAAAGCTCTGACAACAATATCACTCGGCTTCAACTCCAACCCTTCACAATCTAGTCGGTCCAAGGCCTTCTTAGGCAATACATTCAGCGACGAACCAGTGTCGACCAAGACATGCGCGAGAGTGGTTCCCCGGCACTCGACTGAAATGTGCAAAGCATCATTGTGGTTTCTACCTTTAGGAGTTAGGTCGGCATCAGAGAAACCTAATCCATTGTCCGCAGTCAGGCTAGCCACGCAATTTTGAAATTGATTCGCAGAGGTTTCCTGGGGCACATGGGCTGCCTTCAGGAATTTTATCAGAGCTTTAGCGTGCGCTTCCGAGCAAAGTAGCAGTGCCAGCATGGAGATCTTTGAGGGGGTTTGCCCCAGTTGTTCTACCACATCGTAGTCACTCCTTTTGATTATCCTCAAAATCTCATCCATTTCCTTCTTGGAGGTCTCCGGGATGACCAAGGATTGTGCCCTCGTCCTGACGAGCTCATCTTGGATTCCCTTACCTTTGTCAGCAGCGGTAGGAGGGACAGTACTAGGAACAACAACATCTTCAATCAGCGGGGTTCTCGCAGAGAGTTTTATTGGTGCAGGGATGACCTTGTCGGCAGATGAGGGTCCAAAGATTGCTCTTGGAGGGGCAATCTCTGGAGAAAATATTCTCCCGCTCCGGGTGATTTTGCTCGTGCCTGCAATGTTACCGATGCTGGCTTCTTCATCATCTGAACTCTCTTCAATTATTTCGATTTGTTTAATACCATGGTAGTAGACGTCGTCGCCGTAGTTCCATGGTATCGACTTCTCAGAAACATAGGGGACAGGCCCTGGCATTGTTATCTTCAAAGGAACAGATTTCGTAGCTGGTGTAATCTTAACAGGCTTTCTGACGGCCTTGGAAAGATTGGCGTGAATGGTTATGATTGAGACATCTTCGATATGGGTTGGAACAGCAGAAACTTTTTCAAACAAAATTTGTCGACTATCCATAAGGCCTTGGATGCCTTTCTTCAGTAACGGACAATCAAACGGCAGAGAGTAACAACAATAGCAGTCTTCTTTACATCCCGGGAAGATCCCGGCCCTTAACAAATTCAACTTAATGGTTAACAAAGGAGTTATCAGATCATTAACATCAGCAACATACAAATATTCTTCAATGGCATTGACATTTCGGCCGTGCTTCGGCATGGGAGCAGATATCACATTAGGCTTCTCCGGAGCGTCGAACTCCACCTCCTTCGCCTCTATCAGGTCTTGGATTTTATGCTTGAGTGCCCAACAATCATTGGTGTCGTGCCCAACACTGTCAGAATGGTAGGCGCATTTAGCATTAGGATGATAATGCGGAGAGGACGTATTCACATTCTTTGGTGCCTCTTTGATAGTGGCGAGATTCAACTTTAACATATGGGGAAGCACTTGCGCTAGCGTCATATTAATGCGGGTGAATTGCCGTTGTGGCCGTTCCACCCGTTGTTGATTTGGTCTGGACTGGTTATAGTGAGGCTGCTCACTTGAAGGATTTTGAATCATTACGGCCCCCACAGTTGGCCGACGCTCAGTCTTCCCTGCTCTTCTCTGAGAATATACCACAACCGTTTCCTTCTTAAAAGGCTTCTTCTCAACACTTGCAGCAACACCCTTCTGAATCTTTCCTGACTTGATGCCAGCTTCTATTCTTTCGCCTGTTAAGATCAAATCGGTAAACCCCGCGGAAGAGTTACCAATCAGATGATTGAAAAATGGCCCAGATAGGGTCCCAAGAAACATATCAACAAGTTCGCGGTCGGTTAAAGGAGGCTGCACCCTGCCAGCCAAATCCCTCCATTTTTGTGCATATTCTTTGAACCCTTCGCCTGTTCCCAGTGACATACCCTGAAGTTGGGTACGAGTAGGAGCGAGGTCAGAATTGTACTGGTATTGTTTGTAAAAAGCGGTGGCCAAGTCTTCCCAATTTCGGACGCTGGTTCCCTCTAGCTGATAAAACCACTCCAATTGAGCCCCAGAAAGGTTGTCTTGAAAGAAATGAATCCAAAGGTTTTTATCTGCCGTATAGGGTTGAATCTTTCTCACGTAGGACCTGAGATGCATCTTTGGACAGGACATCCCATCATACCTCACAAACACTGGCACTTTGAATTTTGGGGGAATCACAATCCCGGCGACCAAGCCCAAGTCTTCAAAATCCAAACCCGGTACTCTTTGTAGCTCCATGGCGGCCAACCTGTCTTCTAAACCCTTGTATTTATCATCAGCTGGAGGTTATTATTGATCAGAATAATCTTCATCCTCTTCGACCTCCTCTTCTTCCACATCGGACTCGGAAGGTACCGTAGCCCCACATTCTTTGCTGGTTCCTTCATCAGAAGTAGGAGGAAATTCAAGCACTCTCCGAGATTCTCCGTCAAATCTTCTCCCTAAAGTAGCCACCCCGAGTCTCTTTTTCTTCTTTTTCACTGGGTCTTTATTCCCCAGCAAGGTCTTGAGATCCTCCTGACCTTTAGCCAAGGTTGTTAGGAGTTGCTGAAACTGTGCATTCTGAGCTTGCAGGTCTTTGACTGTTTGCTCGAGATCCATCCTACTGAAATAAACAGCAGACAAATAAGGAAACCTGGCGTGAGACCTGCTTATGCACATGATGAATGGTATGCTTATGTATGCAATGCATTCAAGGATTTAGAACATTCAAAACTGTTTCAGACAAAGAAGAACGCACGTCATATTAATAAGAAGAAATTTGTTAGTACATAAATGCCCCATGGGCCAAATATTACAAAAACAACTTCTCAAGGTAAAAAGACATTGCGCATCCTCTTTGGTGCGATGTAGGTGTTGAGGGCCTCTTGCTCATAGAGTCGGCGGGTAAGCTCTAGAACCTTCTTCTCACTAGCGTAGAAGCTGGCTTCGAAAATGTTCCGTTCCTCCTTGAGCTGAATCCAACTTTTCTGCATTTCCTCCCAGGATGTAGGATGGTGTAGGGAACCTCTCCTTCCTTGACGGGCTCTTTAATCACAGGGAGAACATGAGGATAAGGCATCGTCAGACTTTGGGCTCGGGCTCGTACCCACTTGAGATAAGGCTCAAGAGGGATGGAGTTCTTGTGTCCCAGAGTCTTGCTATCAACCTTGTTGGGTCTTCCCTGAGCTCTGATGAATCTTTGGCGAAGTCCTTGTGCATCGTTGTCGAAGTCAAAAACTAGGTCAGGAATCAACATGTCATGAGGGCCATCCCTCCGTGCATATCCAAATTGCCTCAAAGCTAGGCAAGGGTTGTAGGTGATACCCCCCTAATTCCAAGTAAAGGAACATTAGGAAACTCTCCACAACGATCGACGATGATGACATTTTCTCTGGACCGAGAACACCAATGTACATCAGAGTGAGTAAGAGTCATCAACCGTTGGGACCACCTTGAGCCTTGGTCATTCTTCAAGACAGATTGTGGAAGGTGCAAAATAAACCACCTTGCAAGGAGAGGAGTACAACACATGAGAACACCCCTCTTTCTCATTGTTCGTGTGTAAAATGAGTGAAGAATGTCCCCAAGCAATGTTGGTATTGGATTTCTGGACAAGAAGATTTTGACGGTGTTGACATCTACCAATTGGTCAGGATTTGGGAACAACACCAACCCATAGATAAGGAGTGCCACAATTTCTTCAAAGGCTTGTAGGTCCAATGAGTTCCAACATTCTTGTGCCTTCTCAAACAAGAATTTTGCTAAGAATCCCTTGACGCCGCTTCTGGTTTCCCAATGCCCCTTGATGTCAGATGGTTGTAGATGTAATGCTCGAGCAACATCTTCCGGCTTTGGTTCCTTTTCCGTACCGTTGAAGGGTAGTTGATTAAGGATAGGAATTCTCAGGAGTTGAGAAAACTCCTCCAAAGTGGGCACCAACTGATAATCAGGGAAAGTGAAACAATGGTGAAGAGGGTCAAAGAACTGGAATAGCACTTTCATCAAGTCTTCTTCAATGTTGGTGTTGACTAAGCTGAGCAGTCTACCATGTCTTTCACTGAAGGATGAGTTTTCCGGAATTCTTGAGGTGAGCTCCTTGAGTTGAGGGGAGATTCTCACAAGGTTGACTTGAATGGTGTTTCTGCGAGGAATTTCCATGACCTACAAAACAAGAACAAAGATGAAGATCCAAACCCTTGAAATGGTTAGTGAATGCATATGATGCTTTATGATGTTTATGATGTATGCACAAAACATATGTACAAGCAATTCACACCAAACCCTAGTTTCAGGCTTGCATGGGGTTTCATAGGTAAGTACCCTCTTGAGTGTAGTTGGCTTAAAAACCTGTCCTATAAATAGTAACCGGGTTCTAAGGAGCTCAATATCACGGGATTGTTTTCATTGTTCATTGTTTTGGTTTAGCCACTTAACTAGCGACCAAAATATTCCAAGAAAACAACCCTCAATTAGTGTAGTATCGAGTATCTACCAACTTCGGACTGCACCAAAGCCGGTCATCTCACTACCCCTAATAAAAGGCCAAGATGGTCAAGTAAGGTTCTAGGTCATTAGTGCTTAGTGACATCACTCAGCGGCCCCGTACTCTCCTTGATTGAACTCAAGGGTTACCGGTACTCACAAATATGTCGCACTAATATAGCTATTGCTTCGACCGTGTTGGTATACCCCGCACAGTTTCCACAACGTATTGCTATCTATGAATGTTTCCCAAAATCCGAGTGTAGGATTGCAAACCCAAACAAAAGAGCCAAAATGTAAAGCAATCAAGACAAACAATTAATCATGCAAGAGGGTGATCTAAGCCCTAAGGTTACTCCACTTTTAAAATTCTCCCCAGCAGAGTCGCCAGTTCTGTGATACGGTGGGAGAACTGACTATGGTTTTGCGTTTGTTTTTGCAAATGTTTCGGTTGAGCAAGAGTCGCCACCGACTTTTTATTTTATCCTAAGGAAAGGTTTAAAAAGCACAACAAAAACCTTTGAGATTTTTCTTGGGTTCGGGGAGTAGATTATAGAAAGGGAAGGTATTAGCACCCTTTCTATCCATGGTTATCCATGGGCTCTTAGGTACTTGCTTAGATCAACTTGCCTTGGTTTTCAATTGTTTGAAATGGTGCTTTGTGTGTGGTTTTGAAAATGTTTTGAAAAAGATGCCTTGTCTAGGCTACCCTTGTAACAATTCTTTACTCGAATGTTTTACAAAAGGTGTTTGTCTTTTTGAAAAGATGTTTCAAGGTTTCTTTGAAAGTTTATTTTGAAAGTGTTTGTGAAGTATGGTTTGAAAAATAGGCAAGTGTTTTTGTTTTGCAAGTTGACAAGTACTTAAGAGCTATCTACCCTAAAGTTCTCAAAGATTTTTGTTATGTTTTAACCCTTTTAACAATTTTGTTCCACCATTGCATTTGGTGGACAATCTTGTGTTAGGATGTGAAAGGGACGGGCGCGGGTCATCGTTTAGACCATAATTGCAATAGTGCTAAATATCTTTGGGCAATTTTTCCTTAAAAGGGACTTGATCATTTTAGGCAACTTTTCGAAAGCGTCATCGAGGGACTATGATCATTTGATTGTTTGTTTTACCCAAAGAAACTTAACATGCAATATGGCCCATTTATGGAAGGCAACAAGTGGAATACCCTAGGGGTGCAAGTGTGATATGTGTTGTCCATTTTCATGCTTTGATTATCTTTGAAATTAGGTCAAACTATCTTGTTCTTTTTATTTGCATACAAACCCTAATTCTAACATGGTATATTTAGAAAGCGTTAAAGTGCGAAAAGTAAAATTCCTACACTATTACAACACAATATAGGAAGGGGGTACAAATGTTCAAATGGGGGGATATTTAGACAAGGAATTTAAACCTAGCTATTACATCAATTTTGGAATATTTACAAAATAATTAATTGCATAAATTAAATGGAAAATAAAATAAAGATGCAAAATGCAAAAAGGGTTTTCATATGTATGGAAAAAGGATATTTTTTATGTCAAATAAACAAAAATGAATAAAATAAAAAAGTAATATTTTTGGAGTTTTTTGTGTTTTAAGGGTAAAACCCTAGTTTTTATTAAGTAAATATATATATTATTTAATTTATACAAGTATTTGTTTATTATATACAAAAAAAAAATGAAGTATATTTATAAAAAGTATTTTTTTGAGGTTAAATATTAATAAAATAAAAAATGTATATATTTTTTTGTATTATTTACCTAAATATACTAATATATATAAATATCTTTATTATTTACTAAACAAATATTATATATATAAAATAATAATATTTAATATTTATAAAAAAAAGTATATTTTGTATAAAATATTTTCAAAAGATAAAAAGGAATAAAAATCAGAAATAAAATATATTTGCATATTTTTTCTAGTTTTTCTAAATAATAGTATATATATATTATTTATGTACAAATGTCCATATAAACAAATAAATGCCTAAAAAATATAAAAATGGTGTAAAAATGTTTTTTTATGTTTTTAATATTATTAGCAAAAATAAATAAATCAGAATAAAAAGAGAAAAGTCAAAAAATCAATGAAATAAACAAAATGGGCTCAGGGGATATGAAAGCAAAAATAGGGTGTGAAGAGAAATAGCACAAAAGGCCCAGCCCATGAAGACCTTTCTTCAACCTTCAGCCAAAAAAATGTTCCAAAACGCGCGCCTGTACTTAAGTTCAAACATCTGGATTCTTTGATCTTTTGCACAAACTTTCAACATAAGAAATGTTAATCATCAAGCCACGATTCTAAATATGTAAAGAACTCATCCTAACTCTCAGAAATGAGAGAGAATTTTGACATTCCCAAATCCTGACCTAACTTTTCTTCCATATTCAAACCTTAAATTCTCATAGCTCAGGCAAAATAAATGAAAAGTAAAAGTATGTACAGATTCAGGGGCATGAGTAGAACACTTCTTATTCACAAACTTAGAGCTAATGATTCCTACACTAAGAGTTAGAAGTTAAAGAAGATACCTGTTCAGTTGAAGTTCTATCTGGCAATGGGGGAGCTTTCAGGGCAAGATGATGATCTGTACAGCTTGCCTGAAGTGTAGTGATGCTATTCCAATGCTTACTTTGCTTTGAAACACCTTGAATCGAGCTATGGACCTTCAACTGCAAAACAAGAAAGTGAAAATAGTGGAACTGGTTAGAGGAGTTACAGGTCGTGTTTTATGTTTGGGTTAGCTTCAAGTGATGCTAGGGAATGTGTTTGATGAGCTTTTAGCAAGAATGCATGAAAGGGATGAGAGTTGGCACTCAAACTGCAGCAAGCCCTGTTTTTGTGCAGTTTAATGGTGATTTTGAGTTTGTGGAGGTATTGGAGGTGTTGGAGTCGTGTGCTAGCTCAGTTAGGATGTCTTGAATGTGTACAAGATATTTGCTTAAGGGTTCTAATGCTGAGATGAAAGTTGTGTCCTCAAATGCTAAGTTTCTTAACACTTAAGCAAGCAAAAGCCAAGTTGATGTTTAGACAGGTAGAGGCCCCCATAACATGCTGCAAACCTTGGTATTGATCAGTGTGATTAGTCCCTAAACTTGTGCCAAGAGGATTTGATCTGTACTTCTTGGATTTTCAATTTGACATAAAGCTTAACTTTTCAAAAATGGCTATTTCACTTTTTCCATAAATGGATTAAACTTGCATGTAATGTTTGAACTCATAGAATAACACTTTGGCACAAAGGATTGGCATTAAATTTATGAGTGTTGAATGGTTTAGAGGCCTGTAATGTAGCATAAACCAAGCTGACTTGAAAATGCATAAGTTATGAACATGGAAATTGGTCAATTCAAAAGTGAGTTTTTGCCATATTGCAAAATTCGATTCTCTCAAGTTATGAGGTTGTTTGATGAGTTCTTGGACATTTTGGAAAGCTTGGAATGTGTACTACAATCCATATTTGAAATGCAAATTGAAATTCCAAGGGGAAGTATGTGAAATATGGTCTTGAAGTTAGGTAAAAACCTTGTCTAAAAAGGTCAAAATTTCACTAAGTTAAGAATGGTTTGGTACCCTTGTTCCAAAAATTGTAACTTGAGATACAAGCCTCTTTTGGGAAAACTTTTTGAATAAAAGTTGTAGATCATGAAATAGGCTACAACTTTCATGTTTTGAATTTTGCTTGAATCCAAATGAATCTTGGTGAGAAAGTGGGGCAAAGTTGGGAAAAAATTAGGGTTTTTCATAACTTAGAAAAATTCTAAGTTATGAAAAATTCTCATTTCAAACCCTAATTTGCAATTTTTGATTTCTTGGTGAACAAGTTTCATGATTTGGCATGTTTTGATGAAAAATGAATCTTGACTCTTGATTTTGACCAAAAAGTCAAAGTTTGACTTTTCAGTACACAGTCAAAATTGATCAATTGACTGGGAAATTCAACTGTCAATCTTGTGTACTTGGGATCTTTTGAACTTGTTGAGCATGTCAAGACAATTACATGGGGTACTTGAGTCCATATGTGAGCTTGGTTTTCTATTGGCTAGGTCAAACAGTCAAAAATTGCCTTTGTGCAGTCAA
The DNA here is from genome assembly GCA_948472305.1 of Vicia faba. Classification (NCBI taxonomy): domain Eukaryota; kingdom Viridiplantae; phylum Streptophyta; class Magnoliopsida; order Fabales; family Fabaceae; genus Vicia; species Vicia faba. The sequence goes on from OX451737.1 coordinate 19,798,161, forward strand.
AACCCTAAAAATGACCATTTTGCCCTTTTGGTGATCTGATCAAATTTCTTGTGGAGTTGTGATCCAAACTTGATCAAGTGGTCCATGTGAGTTCATAATGTTGATGTGGGACAATTTTCATGAGATTTGACTGTCAATTGGCCACAGTTGACTTTTTCCCCAATACAGCTGATTTCTAGGTCAACTGCTCAATTGACTGGGCAAAACTTGGAATCAAGGCTTGAAACTTGATATGGATAAACTTGGGAGTCCAATATGAAGCATGAAAGTCATCTTAGGCATTTTAGGTCAAAACATCTTTGTGCAAACACAAACCCTAATTTGGGTCAACAGTGCAAGGAGAAATCTTGAGCAGATGAAACCCTAACTGGATCTTGATCTCCAAGGGCTTGGTGATGAGAGATGTTGAGAAAATGGGAGGGCAAATTTTGGGGTACAACAGTAACACTCTTGAAGACAGAAACAAGGGTTAAAACGAAGTAAAACAAAACTTTTCAAAACAAACACATACAAGCAATTTTAAAAGATGAGCAAGTACCTAAGAGCCCATGGAAAACCATGGATATAAAGGGTGCTAACACCTTCCCTTTCTATAATCTACCCCCCGTACTCAGAAGATCTCGAAAAAGGAATTTTTCTGTGCTTTTTTCCTTTTCGGTTGGATAAAATAAAAGTCGGTGGCGACTCTTGCTTACCGCGACATTTTGCGAATAAAAAATGCAAAATGCAAACCAGCATTTTCAAAATAGTCGGTGTTGTACCCCACAATTTGCCCTCCCATATTCTTCAAGATTTGCAAAGAGCATGCTTCAAAATCTCCCCAAGGGTTGCACAGTTCAAAGGCCTCCTAACAGTCAAAAACTAGGGTTTTGGTTCTAGCAAAAAAAATTGAAGTTTCCAAGGGTCCAATCAAGTCCCACATGCCTACAAACATGGTCAAGCATCCATATGCCAAGTTTCAAGACTTACAGCACAAAATTGCACAGTCAAAAACCCTAATTGCCCTACAGTCAACTGCAGGGGCAAAATGGTCATTTGACAGTCAAAAGTTCAAATTTTTGGTCAACATCTTATTTTGAAGCCACAAACATCATTTGATCAATGCCTGATCATGATTCTCAAAGTATGGCTCAAAAAGTCTCAAGATGCAAAAGTTTCCATATTTGGACAGTTGAAAAAGTCAACTGTAACTTGACCAAGGCATAACTTCCACATGGTTCATCAGAAAAATTCCATCCAAATCTCATTTTGAAGAGAAAGACAATTCCTACAACTCATCTTCATACTTCAAGTCCAAAAATGCTCTCACAAAAAGTTATCAATTTCAACATTATAGGTCATTTTCAAAAGTCAACAAAAAGGGACTTTAAGTCAAAGACCATAACTTGAGATTGGTAAATCAAAATGACATGGGACCAAAGGCATTGGTTAGAGGACTTCAAGACCTTTTCAAAATGTCCAAGAACATGATCAAAGCTTAAAAATTGAGCAAGATATGCCTTGTGGAAGTTGGGAAAGTTTTGGGAATTTTGAAAAGTCAACTTTGCTTCAAATGCCTCAAAATTGCTAATGGGCCACATTGTTTTCCAAGAATCATCATCCAAAGGATATGCACGACCATTTGTCCCAAAGGGGATTTATTTCATCATTTTTTATTATTTATTTGAATTTTTATCACTATTAATTCATTTAATTAAATAAAATATGAAAAAAATACAAAACAAATGTGTTTGAATCTTTTTATGCAGTCTATGCCCTCATTGGTTACTCAAGATCTCGTGCACATCAAAAAAGGGAAGATTTGGTGCAAGTTGGCATGTTATTCATGTGGAAAAGATTTGAAAATATTCATTGAAAATCAAATATTTGATACATCAATGCAAAGGCTTTTTGACTCAAATCTTTACCCTAATTCGTCCCATACATAAGTCAGAACCTAACCCTAGTGCAAACAACCTTGAAGCTGCGCCCAAACCTAAGAACACACTTTGCAATTTTTGGTGAAAAAGTAAAAACTGAAAACTGCATTAGAGGACGATTCAAAGCTTCTAACCAATTTCAATAGCTTGCCAAGGCTTCAAGGAACCTAACTGCATCCTTTTCCAGTCCCCACGCATCAAGAATTGGTATATAGAACTCAAAATTTCTCATACTTTATGCATAATCATATTTGAATTTCTGGGCATTTTCCATACATTTTGATTGTTGTTTTGTACTAACATGGACCTTCTGAGTCTATTGATATTGTTTAATTGAGTTTTTATAGCCTATACGCAAAGTTGCCATTGGAGCTCATTAGGTTTTCTAAACTGTAAATTTGGGGTTTCCTTATTCTGGAAAAATTGAGACACAAGACCTGGACCACTGAACTCACGACCTCCATACGAATTGATTACACTAGTCGCGCTCAATTTATGAGCAACCAGGGCCTAATCGCTATTATCTTGTTCTTCATTTAGTGGGGGTTTAAAACCCCCGCTATCCATCTGTTTTTTTTCAGGCAAAGCAAACGATTGGAGAAGAAGATGAGGTGTAAGCCAGCGGTTGGTGCGTTTGAATTACGCGCGAAATATACCACTAACCATTGTTTTGCATTATGTTGTTTATTTGTCATATTATATTACAAGCGCGTTAATGGCTCAGTTGGCAGGCACATGGCTTGGTAAGCAATGGGACCTGGGTTCGATTCCCAGGTCCCCCCATTCCTTCAATATTATTTTTCCTAATATCTTCCCATGCAGCGCTTTATCTGAAGACTACCATGGACGCCTATGTTTGAGCTCACCACATGTCCTTGGAGATCCACTCAATGGCCAAGATCTAAAGCCCAGGGAACACCCCAGTCAACGCATATGCACGTGGCCGTTAAAAGTCAACTAAAGGCCTTAATTCATTGGGCCTGATTGCTACAATATTACCTCCATTGGGTCAACAAACCCCTTCCTGTTTGCATTTCTCTCTTTCCTTCTTTTTTTATTTATTTGTTTTAATTTATTTTTTTTCATTTAATTCCTCCAAATTAATTTTTTATAATATAATAAAAATAACAAAAAAAAACAGAAAGACAAAAAATATAAATATATTCTATTTAATTGTTTTTTTTATAAATAAATTCTATTAATTAATTTAGTTTTTAATTCTAGGTTCAATTTTAATGTTTTTTCTAATAAACTAAAAAATGTAGAATTAGGGTTTTAGATACTTTTATCCTTTTTTCTTTTCCTTCACCATATTTAATAATTAATTATTTATTTTGTAAATAAATTGCCATGTAAATAATTAGGTTAAAATTAGGGTACAAACTTAAACATTTTTTAATAAATTAAAAATAGTTTAGAATTAGGTTTTAATTCCATTAATCCTCATTAAACTCCATAAATACAAAAACTCCAAAAATTCTTTCTTTTTATTTTAACTTAATTAATTTATTAATCGTAATTTAATTTCCTTAAAAGGGTCCAACGCCCTCGCATTCGATCGTAATTCTATTTCGCGCGCTTATTTTATTTCCCTTTTCTTATAAATTTCATGTAATTGTCCCAAAGCCATGTAATAGATTAATTAGGATATTTATTTTTTCGCATTTTGTTTTATTTCAAATCGGGTCTTGGATTAATTTGGCGATATAGACCCGCGCCTTTGTAATAGCGTAGGACTTTTAATTCCGCATCTTTTAAACTGTTAATAACTTGCATGAAAGAATGAATGTCAAAATAAAAGCAACGCGTAGATCACCAATGCATGAACAAGATAAACATAAATGAACCTGACACACAAATCACACACCACCCCTAGGGTACGCCTCATTGTTGCCTTGCCCCTTCGAAAGGTGATCGTCGAGTAGAGGACGTTTTAGTAAGTCCTCATGTCCATGAACATGGCATGAGGGTAGCTTCTAAGGTATCTTCCTATTGCTCCGGTGATCACCATGTCCCGAACCCTCGAATTGACCCGAACACCTCCAACGGTGGTGCTACCTACCTCTCAATGGTGGGATGGCACTACTTCAAGGACATTTACACAGACGAATTCCTTAGGGTAGGTAGACGACTCTAGATACTTGCTCTAATTCAAAACAAATCAAAAAATACTTTTCACACCGACACTTTTCAAAAAACTTTCGAAAGCAACTTTTCAAACACTCTTGAGGACTGATACAAGAGTCGAACTGAAATTTTCAAAGAAACTTTTTTTAAACCCACAGTTGAAAAGCAAACAAACAATTTTGAAAACACAAATGAGCAAGTATCTAAGAGCCCATGGATAACCATGGATAGAAAGGGTGCTAACACCTTCCCTTTCTATAATCTACCTCCCGAACCGAGAGCAATCTCTATAAGGAATTTTTCTGTGCTTTTGTCCTTTCCATTTGGAGAAAATAAAAGACGGTGGCGACTCTTGCTTCCGCGACATTTCGCGAACCAGCGTTAAACAGTCAGTTCCAGATCCACCGATCACAGAACTGGCGACTCTGCTGGGGAATAATAAAGTGGGGTGTACCTTAGGATAGTTTATAACTGTGTTTTCAATTGTATTGAGTTGCTTGCTTTAAAATTGTGGGTTGCATCGGAGTTACATAGATCCTAACCCGGATCTGGGGATACCCTGTTTAGGTAGCATAAGCTGTGAGGGACCTGTCCAGCGTAGACCGACATGGGTGAAGCAGTGGCTACGTTGGTGTGGCACCTTGGTCTGTACCGATACCCCTTGTGTTGCAACAAGGAGAATATGGGTCTTCTGAGGAGTCATTAAGCACCAACAGACCTTAGAACCTTAAATGACACAACTTGGCCATTAGAACAGTAGCAGTATGTTACGCCCATTGAGGCTAAACTCTCGTGATGGTTCCTGCCGCAAGAAAAGATTGCGATGCTGGATTTATGAACGATTAAGGGTAGTCAGTGATATTGGTATCCTCTAAGAACCCGGTTACTTTTGATAGGACAGGTATGAACCAACAAACTGAAAGAGGGTAATACCCAGACCCCATGTTGGCCTAAACTCTAAGGGCTTCTCTTGTGTGACTTGTGTGCCTTCGTACTTGACTACTTGCATGCTTGTTATCTGACACATGAACTACTTGCAGGTTTTGTTTATAGTCCTTAATTGGGACTCATAACAGGGTTTACCAAGTTTCTTGCAGGTTTTGTTTATAGTCCTTAATTGGGACTCATAACAGGGTTTACTAAGTTTCTTGCAGGTTTTGTTTACAGTCCTTAATTGGGACTCATAATAGGGTTTACCTACATTACCCTATGCATACCATAACATCATACCATTGCATACATCCTAACCCATTTCAAGGATCTCAAGGGCTTGTGATACAGGTCATGATGAACCAGAATGTCTAGCAAGGGGCAAAGGGGATTTATTTTCCTTTAGCCAGGTTGAGGATCTGAGTCAGAGGTTATGACCCACTGGATATGGTGAGCCTTTGACCCTTGAAGAAGGGCTCTCAACAACATGCAGTTCCTTCAATCGAGCTATCGGATCCCAACTTTAACAATTCTCTTGTTTACCCCGCGAGATCCTTGAAAACATCGCATGCATACATACATATCATTGCATTACAGGTACCCTTGTTACAGGCCACTTACCATATGCGCTGTTTATTTCAGCAATGGCTTCCCGAGAATACAACCAGGACCTTCTTGCTCAAGAGACTCGGTTCGAGGAAATCCTCCTGAATCTATCCAAGGGGCAGGAGGAGCTGAGAACACTTCTCATGGGGACTTTGGTCAGGAACAGTGATGAGGATGAACAGCTGAAATACCTGCAAGCTGAGATGGATGCCATGAAAGCACAAATGCTGGAGAAGGTGACTGACATTCAAGGTTTAGCTCAAAGACAAGAAGAGCTCGGAGTTCTCGTCAACCAACTGCTTCAGGGTAACCAACTGGGGCAAACGTCTAAGGGTAAAGAGCCAGTCATCGTTCAACCACCTGTGAGACAAGGAGATAAGGGGAGAGCCCCTCAAATGGCTCCAGTGTCACAGATTCAGCATCAACCTCACCAGCTTCAGTCAGGCAAGCCCAGGAGGCAATTCACCCAGCTCAACATGTCGTTGTTTCAAGCTTTACAACGCCTATTGAGATTGAATCTGATCACATTAAGGACTCATCCCCTGAACCCCAACACAGCATCTCCTACCTATCACCCTAATAAAAGGTGTGCCTACCACTCTGCCAGTCCAGGACATGATACAAATGAGTGTTGGGCTCTGAAGAACAAGATCCAGGACCTGATTGATGAAGGAGCATTGGAGTTCACACAAGATGGTCAGGCTGAGTTTTTCTACCATCCCTCCAAGGCTCACCATTTGAAGTAACAAGCCCTGAAGATGAAAAGACTTTTGTTCATTAGGATTTTCAAGTTGTAATTTTCTTTTGTTCAAACATTTACTCATGTTAAACGTTGTTATTTCATTAATGCATCGCATATGTCTGTTTTGAAGCAATATATTCGTATTCACTATATGCAAATCATTTTCGTATTTTTTCTGATGATCAACGCTCGATTAATAATGCTAAGCCTCTTGAGGGAGGATGACGAAAACGATACCACAATCTACAGTATGCTTTTGAACAGACCCCGCTGATGAGGTACAGGCATTGTTTCAATTCCTAAACACTGGAGTTATAAGGAAGATAATCCCTCGTCAACCCCTTTGAGCCAAAGAAGTAGGAGTTTTTCTTTTCGAAAATTAAAACCCTTAATCATAACCTGGGGCAGGGTAGTTCTCTCAGTTGATCCAAGTGCATAACGAATGGCACCAAAGAGGTCCTTACAAAACAAAGAAAGACAGTGATGGTTTCGAATAATCAATAAAGAAAGGCAGTCATTATCTTTCAAAATAAGAACCCATTAAGTCAAAACCTAGGAAGGAGACTTACAAAACTGGGGCATCCCGCTGACTGTAATCACAAAAGAACAGCTCAGGCAAAAAAAAGGGATAACAAAAATCAGAAAAAGAAAGAGGTCTTACAAACCCTCGATAAAAAATGACTGCCTATTCAAAATAAGTTATCAACATCCGAATCATCACCGGAAAATCAGAGCAAAGACTCAAACAAGGTGTAACGTATGATCAACTGAGTTTAGGTTTGGAGAACATCACGAAGAGCGGGTGGGTACAAATAAAATTTGAGCCTTTATCCTTTGTTTCTTAAACCGTGAACTAGGCCATGTTATAACCCTTAAAAGTCCTAGCTGAAGCATGGGTTAGTTCGAAAGCATACTGTTACGAAAGGTATCCTGACTCCTTAAGGCCTACGGTAAATACGGAGTTGACATCACGTTTTACAAACATTCACTTGTTTTATGAAAAAGAATGCATTTTCAAAATCTTCAAGACAGACATAAGCTTTGCATTTTTGATATAACATTGTTTGCATACGACTATTTGTTTGAACAACAGGGAAATTCGCACGATGAAAGCCTAGTGAACAAAGGCACTTCCAATCAAGGGGCATGACATGATCATGGTCTATCATCCGGGGCAGTTAAGTCAAGATTCAGAGAATCTCTCAACAATGCCAAGCAGCTAGGGGCAACTCTCCATCTGAGACACTTGGAGCATTAGACAGGAATTCCAGCAACGAATCTTGCCTGATTAAACATCTTCTGGTCGCACGACAACATTTCGGACAGGGGCAACTCCCTACATTCCAAGAGCGTGGATGTGATCGGTGGATCTGGAACTGACTGTTTAACGCTGGTTCGCGAAATGTCGGGGAAGCAAGAGTCGCCACCGTCTTTTATTTTCTCCAAATGGAAAGGACAAAAGCACAGAAAAATTCCTTAAAGAGATTGCTCTCGGTTCGGGAGGTAGATTATAGAAAGGGAAGGTGTTAGCACCCTTTCTATCCATGGTTATCCATGGGCTCTTAGATACTTGCTCATTTGTGTTTTCAAAATGGTTTGTTTGCTTTTCAACTGTGGGTTTAAAAAGTTTCTTTGAAAATTTCAGTTCGACTCTTGTATCAGTCCTCAAGAGTGTTTGAAAAATTGCTTTCGAAAGCTTTTTGAAAAGGTGTCGGTGTGAAAAGTATTTTTGATTTGTCTTTGAAATTAGAGCAAGTATCTAGAGTCGTCTACCTACCCTAAGGAATTCGTCTGTGTAAATGTCCTTTAAAGTAGTGCCATCCCACCATTGAGAGGTAGGTAGCACCACCGTTGGAGGTGTTCGGGTCAATTTGAGGTTCGGGACATGGTGATCACCAGAGCAATGGGAAGACACCTTAGAAGCTACCCTCATGCCAGGTTCCCGGATCATGAGGACTTACTAAGACATCCTCTACTCGACGATCACCTTTCGAGGCAAGGCAACAGTGAGGCGTACCCTAGGGGTGGTGTGTGATTTGTGTGTCAGATTCAGTTATTTTGTCTTGTCATGTCAAAGTGATCTATGCGTTTATTTTTATTTTTGTCCATTCATTCTTGCATGCCTTGATTAACAGTTAAAAAATTGCGAGAAGTAAAAGTTCTAAAGCTATTACAAAAGGCGCGGGTCCACATCGCCAAAATTTCCAGAACCCGATTTGACAGAAAAATAAAGAATTAAAGGTGCGAAAGATAAATATTACATGGCCTTGGGAGAGATACATAAATATTATAAAGAATAGAAAATAAATATGCGAATTGGAATTAAAGTTGAAACAAGGGCGTTGGACCCTTTTTTTTATGGAATTAAATGATTATTAAATTAATATTAAAAAAGAAAAGAAATTGTTTTTGGTATTTTTTGGTATTTTTTGGTATTTAGGGGAATTTAATGCAATTAAACCTAATTCTACAATTTTTATTTTATTATGAAAACATATTAAAGTTTAACCTAAAATTAACCCTAATTATTTTACATGCAATTTAATTACAAAAATAAGTAATAGTAAATATTTAATTATTATGAAATAAAAAAAAAGGATAAAAAATTAATTAAACCCTAATTCTACCAATTTTAGATTTTTATTATGAAAATATTACAATTAAACCTAATTTAAGAACTAAAATTAATTAATGCAATTTATTTACAAAAATCCTAAAATAAAAATATTTATTATTTTTTTATCTTTTCTGATTTTTTATTGTTTTGGTGTTTTTATGAAAAATAATTAAATTAACAGAATTAATTAAAAATAATAATTGAAAGTAAAAAAAAAGAATGAAAAAAAGAAAAATATTGCAAACCTCAGGGGGGTGTTGTCCCCAGATGGAGGACTTATTGTAGTAATTCTGGGCCCAATTATCCCTGGCCTCTTTGACTTTTCAGGACACGTGTGAGATCTTTGACTAGGGTCCACCATGCTCTCCAGATCATGGCCCTTTGATTGACCTCAGGGTGTACGTGGAAGGCTTGATTTTGAAGGCGTACGGTGGTCCACTACATTGAAACTGCATATGAATATTACATGAAGAAAAATATGAAAGAGGATGGGGACCTGGGGCTCGAACCCAGGTCCTGAGGTTTATGAACGTCCTTCTCAACCAACTGAGCTGCATGCATATTCATTAATATAAATGGAAAACAAATTATATAATAGAAAATTGGAGTTAGTGGTGGTCTGGTGCGAAAATTCGAATCAACCACTCATTGCCTGCCACCGAGTCATCGTCTTCATTGTTTTTTTTTCTTCTGAAACATAAAGAACATAGGCCACGGTTTTTACATCGTTCCCTTATGCCCTTTTCTGGAAAATAGCGAATAGCTTGTGGAGGCTCATAAATTGAGCGCGAGATGCGTTTTGAGATCGTCTGAGTATGCTGAATTGAGTGGCCTAAGTCTTATGTTCCAATTTTTCCATAGCCAAAAACCCCTAATTCGAAAGCTGAAGAACCCTAACCTTTAACAATGGTGAAATCGCATATAGGTGATAAAAATACAATTAAATTACATAGCTAGCATCAGGAGAGTCTCATTAGTACAAATCCATGAACAAAATGCAATGAGAATGCTGGGAATTTAAAATATGATTATAGAAAAAATATGAACAAGTTTGATCTCTGTATACCGTTTCAAGGTGCGAGGGACGTGAAAATCTATTCAGTTAGGATCAGTGATGTCCTAGGAAGGTGGTGGGATGGTTCTTTTGGCTTGAATCAAACTCTAACCCTGTTTTCAGTTTTGAGATTTTTAAGCAAAAAGTCAAGTTTTGTTCTCCAGATTCTTGCGCAGCTTTTTGGTTCCCAGCATTAGGTCTTGCTTGTTTGTATATGTATGAATGATTTAGGGTTGAAAATTTGATCAAAGAATCCTTGAATTGATTGTGCAATATTTGATTTTTAAGCCATGATATTTTCTAATCTTTTCATGCAAATTGATATCAAATCATGACAAAACCTTCCAAAAATGATTATGCACGAATCTTGAGTGTCCAATGAGAGTATTTTCTGCACAAAAAGATTTGATTTCATTAGTTTAGTATTTTTTTCATATTTTATTTAGTTTAAATGAATTAATTGTAATAAAAAATTCAAATAAATAAATAAAAATAATAAAAAACTTCCCTTTGGGCCAAATGGTCGTGTGCATGTCTTGGATGATGAATTGTGGAAGAAAAAGAGGCCCATTAGCAATTTTAGGTCATTTGAATCAATGTTGACTTTTCAAAATATCCAAAAATTTCCCAACTTCCACAAGGCATAACTTGCTCAATTTTTAAGCTTTGCTCATGTTCTTGGACATTTTGGAAAGGTCTTTGAGTCCTCTAACCAATGCCTTTTGTCCCATGTCATTTTTATTTACCAATCTCAAGTTATGGTCTTTGACTTAAAGTCCCTTTTTGTTGACTTTTGAAAATGACCTATAATGTTGAAATTGATAACTTTTTGTGAGAGCATTTCTTGGACTTGAAGTATGAAGATGAGTTGTAGGAAATGTCTTTCTATTCAAAATGAGCTTTGGATGGAATTTTTATGATAATCCATGTGAAAGTTATGCCCTGGTCAATTTACAGTTGACTTTTTCAACTGTCCAAATAAGGAAACTTTTGCATCTTGATGATTTTTGAGCCAAGCTTTGAGAATCATGATCAAGCATTGATCAAATGATGTTTGTGGCTTCAAAATGAGATGTTGACCAAAAATTTGGACTTTTGACTGTCAAATGACCATTTTGCCCCTACAGTTGACTGTAGTGCAATTAGGGTTTTTGACTGTGCAATTTTGTGCTGAAAGTCTTGAAACTTGGTATGGGGATGCTTGACCATATTTATAGGCATGTGGGACTTGATTGGACCCTTGGAAACTTCATTTTCTTGATCAGAACCAAAACCCTAATTTTGACTGCTTAGGAGGCCCTTGAACTGTGCAACCTTTGGGGAGATTTTGAAGCTTGACTTTGCAATTCTTGAAGAATATGGGAGGGAAAATTTTGGGGTACAACAGTTTCCCCTGTTCAATCTTCTTAGACCTGAGGATGCAGATTGGCTGACGTGCCTTTCGTAATCCGAAGGTGGAAGATGATTGAACACTAGAGTGCCCAGAAATTTGCGCTCACATAGTAGCAGTGTGATGATGGAATGGGCTTATAGATGCCATTTAGAGGTTGATGAATAGGATGATGGGCTTATAGATGCCATCTGGATGTTGATCGCGTAAGAAATTCCTTAGCGAGAACTTGCGTACCTGCAAAAGAAAAATGAGTACCTGACATGTTGCAGGATCTGGTTTTTAGATGCTTTGTGTAGATATGTCCTGACTGGTTACAGGAATCGGATCTTCGAATTCTTCAGACATGCCCTGGCGAGATACAGGAATCGAGTCTGGTAATGTTAGCCTCCAACGGATACACCCTGGCAAGATTCAGGCATCGGACCCTTGAACTCTTCAGACACACCCTGGCAAGATACAGGAATCGGATCTGGTAATGTTAGTCTTCAACAGATACACCCTGGCAAGATTCAGGTATCGGATCCTTGAACTCTTCAGACACACCCTGGAAAGATACAGGAATCGGATCTGGTAATGCTAGTCTTCAACGGATACACCCTGGCAAGATTCAGGTATCGGATCCTCGAACTCTTCAGACACACCCTGGCAAGATACAGGAATCGGATCTGGTAATGTTAGTCTTCAACGGATACACCCTGGCAAGATTCAGGTATCGGATCCTCGAACTCTTCAGACACACCCTGGCAAGATACAGGAATCGGATCTGGTAATGCTAGTCTTCAACGGATACACCCTGGCAAGATTCAGGCATCGGATCCTCGAACTCTTCAGACACACCCTGGCAAGATACAGGAATCGGATCTGGTAATGTTAGTCTTCAACGGATACACCCTGGCAAGATTCAGGTATCGGATCCTCGAACTCTTCAGACACACCCTGGCAAGATATAGGAATCGGATCTGGTAATGCTAGTCTTCAACGGATACACCCTGGCAAGATTCAGGTATCGGATCCTCGAACTCTTCAGACACACCCTGGCAAGATACAGGAATCGGATCTGGTAATGGTCATCAACAGATACACCCTGGCAAGATTCAGGAATCGGATCTTTGGTTGCAACCATTGATAGTAATCATTTTTGTACTTACTTTCGTCCTGAAAAGACAAGCGTTAGTTGTATGCGATGTCATGTGGTATGACATGCGAGATACTCTCTGAATACGTGAGATTGTATGTTCATGATGCATATATGCATGCTATAATGTATGAAGATGTTTATGAATGTATTTTTTCGTCTAGGAAAGTAAATCCTTGACGGGTGCCGGGAAGTCACTCCTGGGATGATGTTGGAGAATTAGATCTTTGCTTCCGCTGGGGATGATAGTTGCAAGAATACCGGTAGGAGAAGATGACTCCGTTGGGGAATAAACTTGGCGAATGGAATAACTCTGCACGGAGGAAAGTACTCTAACGATCTTGCTGGGAAGCAATACTCTGTGGGGAGAGAGATACTTTACTGAGTTGTTGATAATGACTTGCTGGGGATATCTTTGCTGTGTTGGAAGTGCTGATAGACTTTGCTGGGGATAAGAAAGAACTTCGCCGAGAACGATCTTCCCATGGCTTTTGGCTGAGGATAACCCAGTTATATCCTGGTAGGGAAATAACTCTTTGAATAAAGCTGGACGATGCGTTCGTGCTTTGCGCGGATAAGCTTCCAGAATTTACTGGGGATAAGCTTACTGCTTGGGGGGATGGGTTCCAACTTTCCTGGGGACGCTGGATTGGACTCTCCTGGGGAAGTTTTGAACTGCGGGGGAAGTGATTCCTTTGAATGTTGGTATGCCGCCGGGGAACAATCTTTAGACCAAGACTGCCGGGGATGCTTGTTACGGATGTACATATACTGCTGGGGAATGTTGGAATCTGCTGGAGGATACCCAACTTTCTTAAGGTTTGATAACTTTACTTGAGGAAGAGTGCACTGACTTGCTGACGTACTCTCTGGGGAATTAAGGTGTACTGGTTATGTTTTTTAGCTGAACCTACCTTGGTACCTTGGAGGACAGAACAATTAGATTGCTTAGACAACTCTTTATTGCCCCTGTTTCTAATGTTACCTGTAATTAATCCTTTGTTTCGTATGCAAATATTCATGAGTTAGCAAATTATTGTCAATGCATATATCACAAATTGAACCTTGGACGTTCTTCGCAAAACAAAACAGAAAAAGAAAAACAATTGGCGATTTTAACTGAAAAATATATTTGTATTGATTTTTGAATGGCCATAAAATAGGCGTTTGTGTACAAGAGGCTGACGTCCTAGTAAGAGAACGCCGCCGAACAAAAGAGTTTATACAATTTTTTGTACAAGAAAAAATAAAACAGCTGTGTGAAATGAATGATCCCACTGGGTTTCAACTCTGCTATTGCCTTTATAACTCCGAGCGTCTCATCACTTGATGACCTTGGTTGAAGGTGAAGCTGACTGATTGATGCCGTCTGAACTTGATGTAGATACCGGATTCTGGATGCAAAGTGATCCAATGAGACATAGTATTACGCTTTTATCCCTAATTTTTGCCTGGACCGCCCTTTCGGGTTTTCAGTCCACCGGGATACCCATTTTTGCCCAAGCCGCCTTTTCAGGTTTTCGACTTGCCGGGTGTACAGTTTTTTCATTTCATCCCTTCATTTTGCCCGAACCCTTTTGGTTCGCCGGGAAGCCCTAATTTTTGCCTAGGCATGTCAGCCTAGCGGGTCTTTTTTCATGCGTAGTATCTTTTTACTATGTCTGCATTGGCAGGGTGAGGAAGGTCGTCACCATCCATATTGGTTAGAATCATGGCTCCTCCTGAGAACACATGTTTAACCACAAATGGCCCTTCGTACGTAGGGGTCCATTTGCCCCTTGGATCACTCTGAGGAAGGATGATTCGCTTGATTACCAGATCCCCAACTTGATATTCTTGTGGTCTGACCTTTTTGTTAAATGCCCTGATCATTCGTTTCTGGTACGTCTGACCATGACAGATAGCAGCGAGTCTCTTTTCATCAATGAGGTTGAGCTGATCAAGTCGTGTCTGGATCCAATCGTCTTCGTTCAGATTTGCATCCTTCATTATCCGGAGAGAGGGTATTTGCACTTCGATCGGTAAGACTGCCTCCATACCATAAACCAAGGAGAAAGGAGTTGCCCCGGTTGATGTCCTAGCTGAGGTACGGTACCCATGTAGAGCGAACGGTAACATCTCGTGCCAATCTTTATAAGTCACTGTCATCTTCTGCACGATTTTCTTGATATTTTTATTTGCTGCTTCTACAGCCCCATTCATCTTCGGTCTGTAAGGAGAAGAATTGTGGTGCTGTATCTTGAACTGCTCGCAAAGCTCAGTGATTATCTTGTTATTCAGATTGGTACCGTTGTCTGTAATAATTCTTTCTGGGACGCCGTACCGACAGATCAGGTTATGCCGAATGAACCGTGCCATAACAGTCTTGGTTACCGTAGCGTAGGAAGCTGCTTCAACCCACTTTATAAAATAATCAATCGCCACTAGGATGAAGCGGTGCCCATTAGATGTCGTAGGTTTAATCTCACCAATCATGTCTATGCTCCACATTGCAAACGGCCAAGGCGCAGTCAGAACATTCAGAGGGACTGGAGGAACATGCACCTTGTCTGCATAAATCTGGCACTTGTGGCAGGTCCTGGAATGTTGGTAGCAGTCAGCTTCCATTGTGGACCAGTAATACCCTGCCCGAAGGATCTTCTTTGCCATTGTATGTCCACTGGAATGTGTACCAAAGGTCCCTTCATGTAGCTCTTCCATGATCCTTTCTGCTTCAGTCTTATCCACACAACGCAGTAAGGTTGAATCATGGTTTCGCTTGTACAAGATGTCGTTGCTAAGGAAGAACTTTGCCGCGAACCTTCTCAGGAACTTCTTATCATTGATAGAGGCACCTTCAGGGTATTCCTGAGCTTCCAAATATCTTTTCACCTCATGGTACCAAGGCTTCTTAGTCACCAA
The DNA here is from genome assembly GCA_948472305.1 of Vicia faba. NCBI lineage: Eukaryota > Viridiplantae > Streptophyta > Magnoliopsida > Fabales > Fabaceae > Vicia > Vicia faba. Next base: position 19,813,585 of record OX451737.1, read on the forward strand.
TTCAGTCTCGAGATCACAATAGTATGCCGGTTCGTCCAGTTTCCAGATGATGATCCAGGGAGCCTCATTGTACCATTTGACCTTGAACATAGAAGACATTGTAGCTAACGCGTCCGCCAGCTGATTCTCTTCTCTTGGAAAGTGTTCAAAGGTTATCTTCGTGAAGTGGGGGATCAAGGTCAACACACATTCTCTGTAAGGGATAAGATTCAGATGTTTCGTATCCCACTCTCCTTTGATCTGATTGATCACAAGAGAGGAATCTCCGAAGACACTCAGAAACTTGATCCTTAGGTCGATCGCAGCTTGAAGACCCATGATGCACGCCTCATACTCGGCCATGTTGTTGGTACAGTTGAAACATAGTCGGGCAGTGAGTGGAGTATGAGTGCCTTGAGGGGATATGATGATGGCGCCGATACCATTTCCCAAAGCGTTGGAGGCTCCGTCAAAGTGCATAGACCATCGGGATCCTTCCTCAGGTCCTTCATCCGGTCCAGGTACTTCACAATCAGTTACTATCATGATGCTTTCATCCGGAAACTCGAAGTTCATTGACTGATAGTCATCTACGGCCTGATGTGCCAAGTGGTCTGCCAATACACTTCCCTTGATGGCTTTCTGGGTTGTATACTGAATGTCGTATTCCGTCAAGATCATTTGCCATCTTGCAATTCTCCCAGACAGAGCAGGCTTTTCGAATATATACTTTATAGGATCCATCTTTGAGATCAACAAAGTAGTGTGAGTCAGCATATACTGTCTCAGCCGGCGAGCAGCCCATACCAAAGCGCAGCAAGTTTTCTCAAGCAGTGAGTATTGGGTCTCACAGTCGGTAAACTTTTTGCTAAGGTAATAAATGGCATGCTCTTTTCGGCCAGACTCGTCATGCTGCCCCAGCACACACCCCATTGAATTATCAAGTACTGTCAGATATAGTATCAGAGGTCTCCCTTCAACCGGTGGCATAAGGATGGGTGGTTCTTGGAGATACTCTTTGATTCTGTCAAAAGCAGCCTGACATTCATCGTTCCAACGTATTACCTGATCTTTCTTCAGCAGCTTGAAGATTGGCTCACAGGTAGCAGTCAGATGTGAGATGAATCGAGCAATGTAATTCAGGCGTCCTAAGAAGCCTCTGACCTCTTTCTCTGTCTTAGGAACTGGCATCTCTTGAATAGCTTTAACCTTGGCAGGGTCCACTTGAATACCCTTATCACTTACCACGAAGCCTAACAACTTTCCAGATCTTACCCCGAAGGTGCACTTGTTCGGGTTCAACCTCAGCTTATACAGTTTCAACCGGTCAAACAATTTCTGCAGATGATCTAGGTGCTCTTCCTCAGTCTGGGACCTTGCGATCATGTCGTCAACATACACTTCTATCTCATGATGGATCATGTCATGAAATAAAGCAACCATGGCACGCTGGTAGGTTGCCCCAGCGTTCTTCAACCCAAATGGAATGACCTTGTAGCAGAAGGTGCCCCACTGAGTAACAAAGGTAGTCTTCTCCATGTCTTCAGGTGCCATATTGATCTGATTATATCCTGAAAATCCATCCATGAAAGAGGACACCTTGTGCTGAGCTGTATTGTCAACAAGGACATCAATGTGAGGTAAGGGGAAGTCATCTTTGGGGCTGGCCCTATTCAGATCCCTGTAATCAACACACATCCTGACCTTTCCATCCTTCTTTGGTACTGGAACCACATTAGCAACCCACTGAGGGTAAGACGTCACTGCAAGGAACCCCGCGTCAAACTGTTTCATAACCTCGGCTTTGATCTTCTCAGACATCTCTGGACGCATACGGCAGACTTTTTGCTTAACCGGAGGACAGTCTTCCTTAGTTGGCAAGTGATGGACCACAATATCGGTATCCAAACCGGGCATGTCTTCGTAGGACCAGGAAAAGATCTCCATATAATCATGCAGCATCTTAGTCAACCGTTGCTTCACGCTGAGCTCTAGGTTGGCACCAATCTTTACCTCTTTCCTGTCTGCCTCAGTACCCAAGTTTATTGTTTCCACTGGCTCTTCATGGGGTTGAATTGCCCTCTCTTCCTGAAGTAACAGTCTTGCAAGCTCGCCAGGCACTTCGCAATCATCTTCACCTTCGTCTTCGGCTAAGTTGATCGGATTTTCAAAGTCATAACTGGCAGTAGCAGAGTCGTTACCAGTGAGATCCAGAGTGGATTGGAACCTGTATGAGTGAGTGTGTGTGTAAATACAGCTGTTTTGAAATATATGTAAAGGAAAGAAAGACAGAAAAGGAGCATAAGATTTGCAATGCGAGAAAACGTCCAATATTTTAATTTATGATATATGAAATGACAATTTATATGCCCTCACAAATGAGACCACGGTGCCTCGGGTAAGACACCGGGCCATAGAGTTTAATTTATTGTTTATTACAAATAACGAAACAAAGAAGTTTATTACTGCGTAACAAAGGTAACAGGTAGATTGTCCTTTGCACTCCAATTGTTAAGTCCACTGTCGGTTTCCGGGTAAATCCAGCTATCAAACTCAGCTTCATCCACTTCGTTGTCCTCCCCAACAGCATTCACTCCATGAGCAGGCAGGGGAGCTTTCACTACATTAGGCTTCTCAGATGCCTCGAATGGTACCTCCTTGGCGTCAATAAGGTCCTGCAACTTATTCCTTAATGCCCAACAGTCATCAGTGGCATGCCCCGGGCTATCGGAGTGATAAGCACAGCGGGCATTTGGGTTGTATTTAGGAGATGTAGTATTTGCAAACTTCGGAGCCTCTCTGACGGTTACTAAGTTGGTTGAGAGCAACTGTGGTAAAATCTGCGACAAGGTCATACTCAAACGGGTGAATTCCCTTCTGGGTCTCTCAGCCCTTGGTTGGTTAGCTTGCCGAGGAGCGGCGGCAGGCTTTGCAATCACCAATGCGTTGACAGATTGGCGGCGCTCTGGTTTGTCTTGCCTTCTAGGCCCATACACCACACTGGCCTCTTTTTTGAAGGGTTTCTTCTCCGAACTAGACGATGCACCCTTCGGAATCTTACCAGACTTCAACCCAGCCTCAATTCTCTCTCCAGTCAGAATCAGATCAGTGAACCCTGCAGACGAGTTCCCGATAAGATGGTTGAAAAATGGCCCAGATAGGGTCCCCAAGAACATGTCTACCAACTCCCGATCAGTCAACGGAGGCTGCACCCTGCCAGCCAGGTCTCTCCACTTCTGAGCGTACTCCTTAAAACCTTCACTTGAACCTAACGACATACCCTGGAGTTGGGTACGTGTAGGGGCAAGGTCGGCATTATATTGATACTGCTTATAGAAAGCAGTAGCCAACTCCTCCCAGTTACGAACCTTGGTCCGATCCAGCTGATAGAACCATTCGAGATGAGTCCCTGAAAGACTCTCCTGGAAGAAGTGGATCCACAAATTCTTATCCGCTGAGTACGGTTGAATCTTCCGAACATAGGACCTGAGATGTAGCTTGGGACAAGACGCCCCGTCGTACTTAGTGAAAGATGGTGCTTTGAACTTCCGAGGAATAATCACACCAGTAGACAAACCCAAGTCTCCGAAATCCAGCCCAGGTACCTGTTGTATCTCCATAGCATTCAATCTGTCCTCCAACTGCTTGTATCTGTCTTCTGCAGGAGGATACTGCTCTTCATCAAAATCAGTCTCGTTGTCGGAGACTACCGGACTAGGACCTTTTTCTGCTTGAGGAGTACTCTTGCCAATAGAAGAACCAGCCTCTTTATTCTGCAAAGTGTTGCCAAACCTTCGGCCCGAGCTAAACAGAACAGTCCTTCTCTTCTTCTTCTTTTCCTTCTTCAGGAGCGGAGCCTTCAGCTCTTCTTGGCCCTGAGCCAAACCCATGATTAGTTCCTGAAATTGCGCATTCTGCGCCTGAAGAGCTTTGATGGATGTCTCAGTTGAGGATGAGTCAGGATTCATGATGCTGAAATAAACATCGAAGAACTGTAAGCAACCTGAAAAGAGGAAAAACCTGCTATGCACATGATGAATGGAATGCGTATGATTTATGTTTCCAAAGACAATCAGGAATCAACTTTGTAGACAAAAAGGAACACACTTCATTAGATTCAACTTTGAAACTGAAATTATTCAACAGGTTGCCCTTAGGCATTACATGAAAGGAAATACTGAAAAGGGAAATAAAACTGTAAAAGAACATCCGGAGCCCCTTATTGATCCCATGGTCTCCTCTTCTCAGTACGGATGTAGGCATTCAGAGCTCTCTCATTCTCCAACTACTTTGTCAGCTTCTGGATCTTTAATTCCTGCTCGTTGAAATTTTCCCGGTAAGAATTCCGCTCTTCTCGCAGTTGCGACCAAGATCTCTTCAATGTCTCATAATCAGTAGGTATCTGAGGAGGAAGGACAGTTGGAGGAACACCATCTTTATCAGGAGACTCAAGAATGACGGGTCTGACGGCTTCATACGGCATACCTAACTTCTGAGCACGGATGCGAACCCATTTGTAGTAGGCTTCCATAGGTAAAGAAGTCTTTGGCCCTAACTCCTGTGGGTCAGCTTTATGAACTTTGTCCCAAGCCTTGATGAACCTACGACGCAGCTCGTCACTATCCACCTGAAACTCAAAACTGATGTGAGGCACCAACATCTCATGGGGGCCTGCTCTTCTTGCTCTTCCAAACTGACAGAGTGCTAGACATGGATTGTAAGAGATCCCTCCTTGGGTACCAATCAGAGGAACATTAGGGTATTCCCCGCATCGATCAATGACAGCTATCTCATCCAAACCTCTGCAAGTCCAAATGATGTCTTTATCGGTGAGAGACATTAACCTATGAGCCCAACCTCTTCCTTCTTGGTTCTTCAGCACGAACTTGGGGAGGTGCGAAATAAACCACCTCACCAACAAAGGGATACAACACCATAGAGTTCCTCGTCTTCGGGTAGTACGAGCATGAAGTTGTTGCAAGATGTCACCCAAGAGAGTGGGTACATGATTCTGAGACATAAAGATCCTTATGGCAGTGACATTGATGAAGTTGTCAGGATTAGGAAACAAGACTAACCCATAGATTAGGAGAGCCAAGATGTCTTTATATGCCCTAAAGTCCAGGTCATTCCAGAAACTGTTAGCTTTACCAATCAGAAATTTGGCCAAGAAACCCTTAACTCCGCTTCTAGTCACCCAGTTGTCCATTACCTCTTGCTGTGTCAAGGGAAGAGCTGCAGCAACATCCTCAAGCCTGAGGGTCTTTTCCCAACCAGTAAAGGGAGTCTGATCCAAGATAGGGATACCAAGCAAATCAGAGAACTCTTCCAGGGTAGGGACCAGCTGGAAGTCTTGAAAGGTGAAGCACTGGTACAGAGGGTCATAGAACTGGGTCAGAACACTCATCAACTGTTGATCCCGCTTTGCAGTGACTAAACTGAGAAGAGAACCATGCCTCTGGATGAAGGAAGTGGTATTTGGAATTCTGCTAACCAACCCCTCAAGCAACTCAGGTGAATGAACAAAGTTGAACCAGATGGTATTCCTTCGCACGGGCATCATGATGTCCTACAAAACAGAGCAAAGGTGAAACCCTCTTGTCTTTGAAATGGTCAGTCCTTATGCAGGATGCATGCAATGCTCATGATGTTATGATGTTATGATAAAGCACACCACAAATAGATACAAAGGCAAACATGGTAAGGCACACAAGTCACACAAGGCAAACCCTTAAAGTTTAGGCCAGCATGAGGTCTAGGTACTACCCTCTTTCAGTTTGTTGGTTCATACGTGTCCTATCAAAGTAACTGGGTTCTTAGAGGATCCCAATATCATTGACTACCCTCAATCGGTCATAACTCCAGCATCGCAATCTTTTCTTGCGGCCAGAACCATCACGAGAGTTTAGCCTCAATGGGCGTAGCATACTGCTACAATTCTAAAGGCCAAGTTGTGTCAATTAAGGTTCTAAGGTTGTTGGTGCTTAATGACTCCTTAGAAGACCCATATTCTCCTCGTTGCGACACAAGGGATATCGGTACAGACCAAGGTGCCACACCAACGTAGCCACTGCTTCACCCGTGTCGGTCTACGCCGGACAGGTCCCTCACAGCTTATGCTACCTAAATAGGGTATCCCCAGATCCGGGTTAGGATCTATGTAACTCCCATGCAACCCACAATAGTAAAGCAAGCAAATCAATACAATTGAAAACACAGTTATGAACTAACCCTAAGGTACACCTCACTTTAAGTTTAAGTCCCCAGCAGAGTCGCCAGTTCTGTGATCGGTGGATCTGGAACTGACTGTTTAACGCTGGTTCGCGAAATGTCGCGGAAGCAAGAGTCGCCACCGTCTTTTATTTTCTCCAAATGGAAAGGACAAAAGCACAGAAAAATTCCTTAAAGAGATTGCTCTCGGTTCGGGAGGTAGATTATAGAAAGGGAAGGTGTTAGCACCCTTTCTATCCATGGTTATCCATGGGCTCTTAGATACTTGCTCATTTGTGTTTTCAAAATGGTTTGTTTGCTTTTCAACTGTGGGTTTAAAAAGTTTCTTTGAAAATTTCAGTTCGACTCTTGTATCAGTCCTCAAGAGTGTTTGAAAAATTGCTTTCGAAAGCTTTTTGAAAAGGTGTCGGTGTGAAAAGTATTTTTGATTTGTCTTTGAAATTAGAGCAAGTATCTAGAGTCGTCTACCTACCCTAAGGAATTCGTCTGTGTAAATGTCCTTTAAAGTAGTGCCATCCCACCATTGAGAGGTAGGTAGCACCACCGTTGGAGGTGTTCGGGTCAATTTGAGGTTCGGGACATGGTGATCACCAGAGCAATGGGAAGACACCTTAGAAGCTACCCTCATGCCAGGTTCCCGGATCATGAGGACTTACTAAGACATCCTCTACTCGACGATCACCTTTCGAGGCAAGGCAACAGTGAGGCGTACCCTAGGGGTGGTGTGTGATTTGTGTGTCAGATTCAGTTATTTTGTCTTGTCATGTCAAAGTGATCTATGCGTTTATTTTTATTTTTGTCCATTCATTCTTGCATGCCTTGATTAACAGTTAAAAAATTGCGAGAAGTAAAAGTTCTAAAGCTATTACAAAAGGCGCGGGTCCACATCGCCAAAATTTCCAGAACCCGATTTGACAGAAAAATAAAGAATTAAAGGTGCGAAAGATAAATATTACATGGCCTTGGGAGAGATACATAAATATTATAAAGAATAGAAAATAAATATGCGAATTGGAATTAAAGTTGAAACAAGGGCGTTGGACCCTTTTTTTTATGGAATTAAATGATTATTAAATTAATATTAAAAAATAAAAGAAATTGTTTTTGGTATTTTTTGGTATTTAGGGGAATTTAATGCAATTAAACCTAATTCTACAATTTTTATTTTATTATGAAAACATATTAAAGTTTAACCTAAAATTAACCCTAATTATTTTACATGCAATTTAATTACAAAAATAAGTAATAGTAAATATTTAATTATTATGAAAGAAAAATAAAAAAAAGGATAAAAAATTAATTAAACCCTAATTCTACCAATTTTAGATTTTTATTATGAAAATATTACAATTAAACCTAATTTAAGAACTAAAATTAATTAATGCAATTTATTTACAAAAATCCTAAAATAAAAATATTTATTATTTTTTTATCTTTTCTGATTTTTTATTGTTTTGGTGTTTTTATGAAAAATAATTAAATTAACATAATTAATTAAAAATAATAATTGAAAGTAAAAAAAAAGAATGAAAAAAAGAAAAATATTGCAAACCTCAGGGGGGTGTTGTCCCCAGATGGAGGACTTATTGTAGTAATTCTGGGCCCAATTATCCCTGGCCTCTTTGACTTTTCAGGACACGTGTGAGATCTTTGACTAGGGTCCATCATGCTCTCCAGATCATGGCCCTTTGATTGACCTCAGGGTGTACGTGGAAGGCTTGATTTTGAAGGCGTACGGTGGTCCACTACATTGAAACTGCATATGAATATTACATGAAGAAAAATATGAAAGAGGATGGGGACCTGGGGCTCGAACCCAGGTCCTGAGGTTTATGAACGTCCTTCTCAACCAACTGAGCTGCATGCATATTCATTAATATAAATGGAAAACAAATTATATAATAGAAAATTGGAGTTAGTGGTGGTCTGGCGCGAAAATTCGAATCAACCACTCATTGCCTGCCACCGAGTCATCGTCTTCATTGTTTATTTTTTTCTGAAACATAAAGAACATAGGCCACGGTTTTTACATCGTTCCCTTATGCCCTTTTCTGGAAAATAGCGAATAGCTTGTGGAGGCTCATAAATTGAGCGCGAGATGCGTTTTGAGATCGTCTGAGTATGCTGAATTGAGTGGCCTAAGTCTTATGTTCCAATTTTTCCATAGCCAAAAACCCCTAATTCGAAAGCTGAAGAACCCTAACCTTCAACAATGGTGAAATCGCATATAGGTGATAAAAATACAATTAAATTACATAGCTAGCATCAGGAGAGTCTCATTAGTACAAATCCATGAACAAAATGCAATGAGAATGCTGGGAATTTAAAATACGATTATAGAAAAAATATGAACAAGTTTGATCTCTGTATACCGTTTCAAGGTGCGAGGGACGTGAAAATCTATTCAGTTAGGATCAGTGATGTCCTAGGAAGGTGATGGGATGGTTCTTTTGGCTTGAATCAAACTCTAACCCTGTTTTCAGTTTTGAGATTTTTAAGCAAAAAGTCAAGTTTTGTTCTCCAGATTCTTGCGCAGCTTTTTGGTTCCCAGCATTAGGTCTTGCTTGTTTGTATATGTATGAATGATTTAGGGTTGAAAATTTGATCAAAGAATCCTTGAATTGATTGTGCAATATTTGATTTTTAAGCCATGATATTTTCTAATCTTTTCATGCAAATTGATATCAAATCATGACAAAACCTTCCAAAAATGATTATGCACGAATCTTGAGTGTCCAATGAGAGTATTTTCTGCACAAAAAGATTTGATTTCATTAGTTTAGTATTTTTTCATATTTTATTTAGTTTAAATGAATTAATTGTAATAAAAAATTCAAATAAATAAATAAAAATAATAAAAAACTTCCCTTTGGGCCAAATGGTCGTGTGCATGTCTTGGATGATGAATTGTGGAAGAAAAAGAGGCCCATTAGCAATTTTAGGTCATTTGAATCAATGTTGACTTTTCAAAATATCCAAAAATTTCCCAACTTCCACAAGGCATACCTTGCTTAATTTTTAAGCTTTGCTCATGTTCTTGGACATTTTGGAAAGGTATTTGAGTCCTCTAACCAATTCCTTTGGTCCCATGTCATTTTGATTTACCAATCTCAAGTTATGGTCTTTGACTTAAAGTCCCTTTTTGTTGACTTTTGAAAATGACCTATAATGTTGAAATTGATAACTTTTTGTGAGAGCATTTCTTGGACTTGAAGTATGAAGATGAGTTGTAGGAAATGTCTTTCCCTTCAAAATGAGCTTTGGATGGAATTTTTCTGATAATCCATGTGAAAGTTATGCCCTGGTCAATTTACAGTTGACTTTTTCAACTGTCCAAATAAGGAAACTTTTGCATCTTGATGATTTTTGAGCCAAGCTTTGAGAATCATGATCAAGCATTGATCAAATGATGTTTGTGGCTTCAAAATGAGATGTTGACCAAAAATTTGGACTTTTGACTGTCAAATGACCATTTTGCCCCTACAGTTGACTGTAGTGCAATTAGGGTTTTTGACTATGCAATTTTGTGCTGAAAGTCTTGAAACTTGGTATGGGGATGCTTGACCATATTTATAGGCATGTGGGACTTGATTGGACCCTTGGAAACTTCATTTTCTTGATCAGAACCAAAACCCTAATTTTGACTGCTTAGGAGGCCCTTGAACTGTGCAACCTTTGGGGAGATTTTGAAGCTTGACTTTGCAATTCTTGAAGAATATGGGAGGGCAAATTTTGGGGTACAATAGTGGACATAGTCGAAAAAATACTACGCACAATCAAAGACCCGCTAGGTTGACATACCTAGGCAAAAATAAGGGCTTCCCGACGAACCAAAAGGGTTCGGGCAAAATGAGGGATGAAATGAAAAAAATTTGTACACCCGGCAAGTCGAAAACCTGAAAAGGCGACTTGGGCAAAAATGGGTATCCCGGTGGACTGAAAACCCGAAAGGGCGGTCCGGGAAAAAGTTAGGGATCAAAGCGTACGACTATGTCCTGTCATCTTGTCACTTGCCTACCAGAAGAAAGTTTGTCCATCAACAACTATCAGCACCTCATAGGTCTTCCTCTCATACCTCAGAAACAGGGGAAGTAATGAGTCGTCCAAGCAATCTAATTGCTCTATCCACAAGATACAAGGTATGATCAGCTGAAGAAGGTAACCAATATACCTTAATTCCCCAGAGAGTGAACCAGCAAGTCAATGCACTCTCCCCAAGTTACAGTCAACCTTAAGGAAGTTGGGTATCCTCCAGCAGATCTCAACATTCCCCAGCAATATACAGGCATTCTTAACAAGCATCCCCGTCAGTATTAACTTAAATATTGTTCCCCGGCGGTATATCAAACATTCAACGGAGTCACTTCTCCGGTACAGTTCAAAACTTCCCCAAGAGAGTCCAACCCATTTTCCCCAGGAAAGTTGGAACCCAGCTCCCCAAGCAGTAAGCTTATCCCCAGTAGATTCTGGAAGCTTATTCCCCCGTAGAGCACGAACGCGTCTCTCGGCTTTATTCAAAGGTTATTCCCTTACCAGGATATAACTGGGTTATCCTCAGCCAAAAGCCATGAGAAGATCGTCCTCGACAAAGCCTTCTTATCCCCAGCGAAGTCTATTAACACTTCCAACATAACAAAGGTATCCCCAGCGAAGTTACCATCAACATTTCAGCAAAGTACCTCTCTCCCCACAGAGTATTGCTCCCCAACAAGATCGCTAGAGTACTTTCCTCCCCGCAGAGTAATCCATTTGCCAAGTTTATTCCCCAACGGAGTTATCTTCTCCTACCGGCATTCTTGCAACTATCATCCCCAGCGGAAGCAAAGATCTATTCTTCAACATCAGCCCAGGAGCGACTTCCCGGCACCCGTCAAGGATTTATTTTCCTAAAACGAAAAGATACATTCATAAACATCACATTTTCATACATTATAGCATGCATATACGCATCATATCTTACAAATCTCATTTATATTGAGAACATCATCGCTTGATTCATATCATGCCTTGCATACGACTGACCTTTACCTTTCAGGAAAAGATCCAGTTAAGTTCTCAGCTATATTTCAAGACCTTGCCTAGTTCAGTTAAATCGACCCTAAGATTTTCCTGTTTCTTATCCAGTCAAAGGCCTTCTCTGGTTCAGTCAGATCGACCCCAAAATCTCCCTGTTTCTTATCCAGTTGAAGATTCCAAGACCTTGTCTGGTTCAGTTAAATCGACCCTAAGATTTTCCTGTTTCTTATCCAGTCAAAGGCCTTCTCTGGTTCAGTCAGATCGACCCTAAGATCTCCCTGATTCTTATCCAGTTGAAGATTTCAAGACCTTGTCCGGTTCAGTTAAATCGACCCTAAGATTTTCCTGTTTCTTATCCAGTCAAAGGCCTTCTCTGGTTCAGTTAGATCGACCCTAAGATCTCCCTGTTTCTTATCCAGTTGAAGATTTCAAGACCTTATCCGGTTCAGTTAAATCGACCCTAAGATTTTCCTGTTTCTTATCCAGTCAAAGGCCTTCTCTGGTTCAGTCAGATCGACCCTAAGATCTCCCTGATTCTTATCCCAGTAGAAGACACCCAAGATTCTCTCAGCGTTACTGTTGAGGTTGAAGTCGCCTATGATTCTCTCAGCGTTACTGTTGAGGTTGAAGTCGCCCAAGATTCTCTCAGCGTTACTGTTGAGGTTGAAATCGTCCAAGATTCTCTCAGCGTTACTGTTGAGGTTGAAGTCGCCCAAGATTCTCTCAGCGTTACTGTTGAGGTTGAAGTCGCCCAAGATTCTCTCAGCGTTACTGTTGAGGTTGAAGTCGCCCAAGATTCTCTCAGCATTACTGTTGAGGTTGAAGTCGCCCAAGATTCTCTCAGCGTTACTGTTGAGGTTGAAGTCGCCCAAGATTCTCTCAGCGTTACTGTTGAGGTTAAAGTCGCCCAAGATTCTCTCAGCGTTACTGTTGAGGTTGAAGTCGCCCAAGATTCTCTCAGCGTTACTGTTGAGGTTGAAGTCGCCCAAGATTCTCTCAGCGTTACTGTTGAGGTTGAAGTCGCCTATGGTTCTCTCCCCGTTACTGCGGAGGTAGTAGTCGCCCAAGATTCTCTCAGCGTTACTGTTGAGGTTGAAGTCGCCCAAGATTCTCTCAGCGTTACTGTTGAGGTTGAAGTCGCCTATGGTTCTCTCCCCGTTACTGCGGAGGTAGTAATCGCCCCAAGATTCTCTCAGCGTCCCGTTGAGGTAGTAATCGCCCCAAGATTCTCTCAGCGTTCCTGTTGAGGTAGTAATCGTCCAAGGTTCTCTCAGCGTTCCTGTTGAGGTAGTAATCGTCCAAGGTTCTCTCACCGTCCCGTTGAGGTAGTAACCATCCCTGGTTCATTCATCACCTTTTGAAGTTCCAGATTCAATTCCTGTAACCAGTCAGGGCGCATCTATACAAAGAGTTTGAAGACCAGCTCCTGTAACAGGTCAGGTAATCATCTTTCTTTTTCAGGTACGCAAGTTCTCGCTAAGGAATCTCTTACGCGATCGACACCCAGATGGCATCTATAAGCCCATCCACCTTCCATCACCTCTCTTAGAATGGCATCTATAAGCCCATCATCCTATCCATCAATCTCCGAATGGCATCTATAAGCCCATTCCCACCATTACACTGCTAACATGTGAGCGCAAATTTCTGGGCACTCTAGTGTTCAATCATCTTCCACCTTCGGATTGCGAAAGGCACGTCAGCCAATCTACATCCTCAGGTCTAAGAAGATTGAACAGGGGCAACTGTTGTACCCCAAAATTTGCCCTCCCATATTCTTCAAGATTTGCAAAGAGCATGCTTCAAAATCTCCCCAAGGGTTGCACAGTTCAAAGGCCTCCTAACAGTCAAAAACTAGGGTTTTGGTTCTAGCAAAAAAAATTGAAGTTTCCAAGGGTCCAATCAAGTCCCACATGCCTACAAACATGGTCAAGCATCCATATGCCAAGTTTCAAGACTTACAGCACAAAATTGCACAGTCAAAAACCTTAATTGCCCTACAGTCAACTGCAGGGGCAAAATGGTCATTTGACTGTCAAAAGTTCAAATTTTTGGTCAACATCTTATTTTAAAGCCACAAACATCATTTTATCAATGCTTGATCATGATTCTCAAAGTATGGCTCAAAAAGTCTCAAGATGCAAAAGTTTCCATATTTGGACAGTTGAAAAAGTCAACTGTAACTTGACCAAGGCATAACTTCCACATGGTTCATCAGAAAAATTCCATCCAAAGCTCATTTTGAAGAGAAAGACATTTCCTACAACTCCTCTTCATACTTCAAGTCCAAAAAATGCTCTCACAAAAAGTTATCAATTTCAACATTATAGGTCATTTTCAAAAGTCAACAAAAAGGGACTTTAAGTCAAAGACCATAACTTGAGATTGGTAAATCAAAATTACATGGGACCAAAGGCATTGGTTAGAGGACTTCAAGACCTTTTCAAAATGTCCAAGAACATGATCAAAGCTTAAAAATTGAGCAAGATATGCCTTGTGGAAGTTGGGAAATTTTTGGGAATTTTGAAAAGTCAACTTTGCTTCAAATGCCTCAAAATTGCTAATGGGCCACATTTTTTTCCAAGAATCATCATCCAAAGGCTATGCACGACCATTTGGCCCAAAGGGGATTTATTTCATCATTTTTTATTATTTATTTGAATTTTTATCACTATTAATTCATTTAATTAAATAAAATATGAAAAAAATACAAAACAAATGTGTTTGAATCTTTTTATGCAGCCTATGCCCTCATTGGTTACTCAAGATCTCGTGCACATCAAAAAAGGGAAGATTTGGTGCAAGTTGGCATGTTATTCATGTGGAAAAGATTTGAAAATATTCATTGAAAATCAAATATTTGATACATCAATGCAAAGGCTTTTTGACTCAAATCTTTACCCTAATTCGTCCCATACATAAGTCAGAACCTAACCCTAGTGCAAACAACCTTGAAGCTGCGCCCAAACCTAAGAACACACTTTGCAATTTTTGGTGAAAAAGTCAAAACTGAAAACTGCATTAGAGGACGATTCAAAGCTTCTAACCAATTTCAATAGCTTGCCAAGGCTTCAAGGAACCTAACTGCATCCTTTTCCAGTCCCCACACATCAAGAATTGGTATATAGAACTCAAAATTTCTCATACTTTATGCATAATCGTATTTGAATTTCTGGGCATTTTCCATACATTTTGATTGTTGTTTTGTACTAACATGGACCTTCTGAGTCTATTGATATTGTTTAATTGAGTTTTTATAGCCTATACGCAAAGTTTCCATTGGAGCTCATTAGGTTTTCTAAACTGTAAATTTGGGGTTTCCTTATTCTGGAAAAATTGAGACACAAGACCTGGACCACTGAACTCACGACCTCCATACGAATTGATTACACTAGTCGCGCTCAATTTATGAGCAACCAGGGCCTAATCGCTATTATCTTGTTCTTCATTTAGTGGGGGTTTAAAACCCCCGCTATCCATCTGTTTTTTTTCAGGCAAAGCAAACGATTGGAGAAGAAGATGAGGTGTAAGCCAGCGGTTGGTGCGTTTGAATTTCGCGCGAAATATACCACTAACCATTGTTTTGCATTATGTTGTTTATTTGTCATATTATATTACAAGCGCGTTAATGGCTCAGTTGGCAGGCACATGGCTTGGTAAGCAATGGGACCTGGGTTCGATTCCCAGGTCCCCCCATTCCTTCAATATTATTTTTCCTAATATCTTCCCATGCAGCGCTTTATCTGAAGACTACCATGGACGCCTATGTTTGAGCTCACCACATGTCCTTGGAGATCCACTCAATGGCCAGGATCTAAAGTCCAGGGAACACCCCAGTCAACGCATATGCACGTGGCCATTAAAAGTCAACTAAAGGCCTTAATTCATTGGGCCTGATTGCTACAATATTACCTCCATTGGGTCAACAAACCCCCTCCTGTTTGCATTTCTCTCTTTCCTTCTTTTTTTATTTATTTGTTTTAATTTATTTGTTTTCATTTAATTCCTCCAAATTAATTTTTTATAATATAATAAAAATAACAAAAAAAAACAGAAAGACAAAAAATATAAATATATTTTATTTAATTGTTTTTTTATAAATAAATTCTATTAATTAATTTAGTTTTTAATTCTAGGTTCAATTTTAATGTTTTTTCTAATAAACTAAAAAATGTAGAATTAGGGTTTTAGATACTTTTATCCTTTTTTCTTTTCCTTCACCATATTTAATAATTAATTATTTATTTTGTAAATAAATTGCCATGTAAATAATTAGGTTAAAATTAGGGTACAAACTTAAACATTTTTTAATAAATTAAAAATAGTTTAGAATTAGGTTTTAATTCCATTAATCCTCATTAAACTCCATAAATACAAAAACTCCAAAAATTCTTTCTTTTTATTTTAACTTAATTAATTTATTAATCGTAATTTAATTTCCTTAAAAGGGTCCAACGCCCTCGCATTCGATCGTAATTCTATTTCGCGCGCTTATTTTATTTCCCTTTTCTTATAAATTTCATGTAATTGTCCCAAAGCCATGTAATAGATTAATTAGGATATTTATTTTTTTCGCATTTTGTTTTATTTCAAATCGGGTCTTGGATTAATTTGGCGATGTAGACCCGCGCCTTTGTAATAGCGTAGGACTTTTAATTCCGCATCTTTTAAACTGTTAATAACTTGCATGAAAGAATGAATGTCAAAATAAAAGCAACGCGTAGATCACCAATGCATGAACAAGATAAACATAAATGAACCTGACACACAAATCACACACCACCCCTAGGGTACGCCTCACTGTTGCCTTGCCCCTTCGAAAGGTGATCGTCGAGTAGAGGACGTTTTAGTAAGTCCTCATGTCCATGAACATGGCATGAGGGTAGCTTCTAAGGTGTCTTCCTATTGCTCCGGTGATCACCATGTCCCGAACCCTCGAATTGACCCGAACACCTCCAACGGTGGTGCTACCTACCTCTCAATGGTGGGATGGCACTACTTCAAGGACATTTACACAGACGAATTCCTTAGGGTAGGTAGACGACTCTAGATACTTGCTCTAATTCAAAACAAATCAAAAAATACTTTTCACACCGACACTTTTCAAAAAGCTTTCGAAAGCAACTTTTCAAACACTCTTGAGGACTGATACAAGAGTCGAACTGAAATTTTCAAAGAAACTTTTTTTAAACCCACAGTTGAAAAGCAAACAAACAATTTTGAAAACACAAATGAGCAAGTATCTAAGAGCCCATGGATAACCATGGATAGAAAGGGTGCTAACACCTTCCCTTTCTATAATCTACCTCCCGAACCGAGAGCAATCTCTATAAGGAATTTTTCTGTGCTTTTGTCCTTTCCATTTGGAGAAAATAAAAGACGGTGGCGACTCTTGCTTCCGCGACATTTCGCGAACCAGCATTAAACAGTCAGTTCCAGATCCACCGATCACAGTCGGTTTTGCCACCGTATCACAGAACTGGCGACTCTGCTGGGGAATAATAAATGGGGTATACCTTAGGATATAGTTCATCATAAAATTTATTCTCTTGTTTGTTTTGGTTGCTTTACTTTTAAGGGTTTTGTTTGGGAGTTACTATAGATCCTAACCCGGATCTGGGAACACCTTTTAGGTAAGTAGCAATAAACTGTGAGGGAATTGTACGGCGTAGACCGATACGGTTGAAGCAATAGCTACGTTGATGTGACACATTGGTTGGTACCGGTATCCCTTGTGGAGAAACGAGCAGAATAAGGGGCCGCTATGTGTGTCGTTAAGTATCAACTGACCTTAGAACCTTTAATCGAACAACTTGGCCAGTAGGAAGTAGTGAGATAGCTGGCCTCGGTATAAAGCTGAGAATTGGTTGATACTCGATGCTACACTCATTGAGACCATACTCTCGAGATAGTTTCGTCCGCAAGAAAAGATTGTGTGAGCTGAAACCATGACCGATGGAGGACGGTCAGTGATATTGAGAACCTCTAGAACCCAGTTACTTTTGCTAGGACAGGTTGAAACCAACTAAACTTCAAGAGGGTAATACCTTTGACCCCATGCAAGCCTTAAACTTAAGGGCTTTTGTGTAACTTGTTTGCCCTTTCCATGCATGTTATCTGCTATACCTGTTGTTCTATCATGACATCATGCATCATAACTGTTGTACCCCAAAATTTGCCCTCGCGCTTTTCCACAAGAAATCTCAGCTTCAGACATTTCCTGATTTTTCAAACTGGCTCAAGAATCGGACAAACGGACTTTTCTTGACAGTCAAGCAAAATTAGGGTTTTTACTGATCTTCAGAGCTCTGGATTGTTTCATACAGTTGGCTTAGGGTTTTGGTTAATTTTGGCTCAGTTTTGATCAGGCGAGCGTTATTTGGCATTTAATCAGGAGTTAAGGTTTTATGGGCATATTCTCAGAGGAATTTAAATTCCACAGCACGTCGCAGTTTATTCCGAGATTCGGGTTAAAATTCGCGTTATCTTGGTTTAATCAGTAAAAGAGACAGTGGTTTGAATCCAGTACGTTTTGATTGGGCCAGTCAGATACAGTATGCAGTATTGGATTCACAATGTTTATGCGTTTGATCAGTCCATTTGGGTTAACTGCTGCTTTGTTTTGGATATTGGATAAGACAGGTTTAATTGACCAATATTGTTATTATTTAAGTTATTTATTATTCTAAAAAATTGAATGATTGAAATTTATTTTTCAATTGTTTTAATTCTAAAAATTTTAAATAAATAAATAAACAATAAAGAAAATTAGAATTAATTGGATAATTTAGACTTTTATTGATATTTGAATTATCTGTACAAATTGTTGTTTATAATTTAAAATTATGAACAATAATATACATTAATTTAAATATTACATAAAATAAAAAGCTATCCTATTTTCTAATATTCTTCATTCTTCACTCCACTCCGGTGCTCCATTTTTATCTGCAAAAAGAAACAAGAAAAGTCAGAAAGCAGTTAATAAAAAAGACAGTTAAAGTTGCTCATCATTAGGGGCCACTGACTGGGATCAGTTGACCCTCTCTGCAAATCGCGGGATTTCTCCCGGTTCACAAAGAGGGAAGAATTCTATTTTTTATTCATGAAATGCAAATGTCAAAAGTATAAGTTACAAAATTCAAACTGCAAACTTCCAACTAAACTGAAAAAATCCAATTTAAACTTTCTATCCAAAGCAAAAGGGAAGTTACTGTCAAAATGCCTAAGTTTACTCAAGGATTACCCAAAAGTACAATTGCTGTCAAAGTCAAATGCCAAATATATCAAAGAAATCAAAAGTAGTACAAGTTGCTATCAAAACTGTCAAAGCTGTCAAAAGAGATAAAAAAGGATGCAGAACAAAATGTGTTATGCAAGCAACTTGATTCTTTTCATCATTTCCCAGCATAAGAGGGGGGCCCCTTCAGAACCATAGTACAATAATAATCATATAATAACTCTAAAACTGTACTTTAGGAGAGAAGAAAGAGAGATAAAGCAGCAGTAGGCAGAGTTCAGGTTTAGGCATAGGCAGCAAGACAGAGAAAAAAGATATAATACAAAGAAAACAACTCAGTTCAGCAAGGCAGGATAGAGAGAGGGAGAAAAGATACAAAACACACAACTCTGCATCAATATAAAAATCCAGAAGCCAAATAAAACAGTTCAGAATAGAGAGGAGAGAAGAGAAGTATACAAACTCAGAACACCCTGCCTTCACTTCAAAGAAAAAACCTAACCAAAACTGTGTTAAACCAAGCTTCAAGACTAAAAAATCTGCATCATCCTTACAAAATCACAAGAACCTGCATCAGTCTCAAAAACCCAAACCTCATATCAGCATCATAACATGCCTAATCAAAAGAAAACACCACCATAACCTGCAAACTAAGTTACCAAGCCAAGCTAACATAAAAACCAGATAAAACCATCACACTGTTCAATCACTAAAACCATAACCAGAATCACCATGCCCATTGCCTAATCTCAAGACACCATACTGTCAACAAACTCACAAGCATAAAAGTTCAAGGCAATACAGGTGAAGCAACCCACGAGCCCTCAGTACAAGCATCATAGGGCAATAAATCTCAGAAAGGCATCCAGTCCAAGGCAATAACTGTTCAAAATCGTTCAAGACAGTAAAGGCAACGAAAGAAGAAGAAGGAGTTAAATCAGTACCAAGTTTTCAGGCAAATCAACGCATCATAAAACCTAAGCAACAGGCATACAGCAACTCAGGGACAAAGGAGAAGCATACAAATACTCAGGCAACAATTCAAAGCAATCAGTGACATAGGAGAAGAAGAAAGAAGGGAAAAGGTTCTCAGTATACATCATCATAAAACCCTTCATAACAAGAGGTAAGAACAAAGATACCAGGGTCCCCAAGAAGCGAAGAATCGCGCAAAAACCTCCTTCGTTCGCTCCGGCCTCCTCAGCGCCTCCACTCTTCTCTCCTCCTCCTCCAAGGTCAGGTAGTGAGTTCTGTTCCTCTTTCTTTCCTTCACCTCATAATAATAAAAACTCAACTTAAGACTCAAATCAAAAAATGCGTATCATTCACGAAAGAACATAAAGTGTGGAAATCAAACCTTAATGCAAGAGGATGTGAAGCTTACGCCTTGGAGGGAAGAGAGGTCTGAGGGTAGCGTTGGTGGCCGGAGTTGATTTGCTCAGGAAGCTTGATCGGAGAAGACGAACGCACGGCGCCGCTGCTAACCCTACGTTTTCATCTCAACTGAACTAACGTCCCTAACCCTAACTTGGTTTCAAGATTGACATGGGCCTGACCCGTTCTTAATTGCTCCAAAGCCCAACAGTATCACTAACCCTTTTCTTTTTTTTATTTTATAAATAATATTTACTTCTTTTTTTCTTTCTTTTGTAAAATACTAACTTTTTTTATTTTATTTTATAAACAAATGTTTACTTTTTTTTTATCTCTTGTAAAATACTAACTTAAATGAAATACATTTTTATCATATGGTTCAAACATCCCTTTTTAAATATATATTTGTACATAAAAATAACAAAATACTTTTTATACACAATTAACTTAAAAACATTTTTAATACATATTGAAATACATTTGTATATATTATCTTTTCTTTTTTTCATACATAATTAAAATTGAAATTCTTTTAGTTAACATACATATTTGTACATAACAATATATACATTTCTCTAATATTAAAATTAATAAATATGTGATTAAAATACTTTCTTTTTTTTTTATGCATAATACAATTTAATTAAAATTTGAACATACCTTAATTAAAACATCTTCCCTTTTGTACATAATTAAACATACAAAAATCAAAGATTCATTTAAAAAACATTTCTCTAGGTCAAACCCTAATACGTTTCAATTCCACAAATTCGCACTTGTACATAATTACACAATTCATATACATATACACTTGTACACTTACACACTTACATTCACATTGCCTTATATACATTTTTATCTTATATTTGTATATTCGATATTTACATTTGGTTGCGACTTCGATTTGGTTGTAATTTATTTGGGTACTATAAGTCTCATCCCCCTTGTACATTTATACCCCCACTCTCGGACACTATTTTGTAAATAGCGTAGATTTTACATTCCGCAATTTACAGTTTTCAATTATACCATGGTTAGACCTAGGGTTTGTATGTACATAAAATCAAACGCTAGATAACCTAATACAAGACAAATGCATGTAATCAATACACAAATCACACTTGCATCCCCTAGGGTAACCCCACATGTTGCCTTCCAAAATGGGCCATGCTTGCACGTCGAGTACCTTTGGCAAAACAAAATCAAATGATCATAAGTCCCTCGATGACGCTTTCGAATGTTGCCTAAACGGAATGATCATAGTCCCTTCAAAGCAAATTGCCAAAGACATTTGGCATCATTGCATTCATGGTCCATACGATGACCCGCGCCCGTCCCGAATAAACTTCCTAAAATGCAAGATTGTCTACCAATTTCAATGGTAGAACAAAATTATTAAAAGAGGTTAAAACATAACAAAAACCTTTGAGTACAATAGGGTAGACAAGACTCTTAGTTACTTGAGATTAAACTTACAAAAACACTTGCCTAATTTCAAAACCCACTTCACAAACACTTTCAAAAATCAACTTTTCAAACCCTTGAAACATCTTTTTAAAAGATAAAACACCTTTTGTAAAACATTCGAGTAAAGAATTGTTACAAGGTTAGCCTAATACAAGGCATCTTTTCAAAACATTTTCAAAACCAACACACACACCATTTTTAAAGCAATCGAAAAACAAGGCAAGTGATCTAAAAAACCAAGTAACTAAGAGCCCATGGATAACCATGGATGAAAAGGGTGCTAATACCTTCCCTTTTCATAATCTACCCCCCGAACCCACGAAATATCTCAAAAGGTTTTTGCTGTGCTTTTTTAACCTTTCCTTTAGGATAAAATAAAAAGTCGGTGGCGACTCTTGCTCAACCGCACAAGTGCGAATACGAACGCAAAACACTAGTTAGTTCTCCCACCGTATCACAGAACTGGCGACTCTGCTGGGGACTGTTCTAAAAGTGGGGTTACCTTAGGGTTTAGATCACCTTTACTTTCATTTGATTGCTTTGTTTTCTTTACATTTGTGGGCTTTGTATCGGAGTTTTATAGATCCTAACCCGGATCTGGGGAAACCCTTTTAGGTAGCAACAAGGCTGTGAGAGAACTGTGCGGGGTATACCGACATGGTTGAAGCAGTCTGCTACGTTGATGTGGCACTTTGGTGTGTACCGGTAACCCTTGAGTTCAGTCAAGGAGAGTACGGGGCCGCCGTGTGGTGTCGTGAAGCATCAACTGACCTTAGAACCTTAATTGACCATCTTAGCCTTTTTAGGGTAGTGAGATAACTGACTTTGGTGCAGTCCGAGGTTGGTTGATACTCGATACTACACTCAATTGAGGGTTGCTTTCCTAGAAAATTTCGGTCGCCAGTTCAGTGGTTAAATCGAAACGATGAACAATGAAAGCAATCCAATGACGTTGGGACCTCTAGAACCCGGTTACTTTTGGTAGGACAGGTTTTAAACCCACAAACTGAAAGAGGGTAGTACCTGAACCTCATGCAAGCCTAAACCTAAGGCCTTGTGTGCTTTGTGTGAATATTGTTTGCCTGTATATACACTTACTTGTCTGTGCATACATGAACATAACATCATGACATCATACCATAGCATTCTAGCATTTTCAATAACCATTTCAAGGATCTCGAGGGTTCTGTTGATGCAGGGTCACGTAGAACCAGACGTCTACCAAGGGGCAAGAGGTCTCTCCTCTAACCAATCCAGTCAAAGTTCAAGAACAACAACTTGAATCAGTGGCTATGAACCACTCGACATGGTGAGCTTGATTCTCGTGGAAAGACATCCCCCGATACAAAGTTCTCCAATCCAAGAGCAGAGTTCAACCTCTAACATTTTTCTTGTGTTTACCCCAAGAGATCCTTGAAAACATTGCATATATATCACACATATCATTGCATAACAGGTTTCTCCCCTACAAGTCTCCTTATTCTTCCTACTGTTTATTTCAGTAAGATGGATATGGAGTAAACGGTGAAAGATCTCCAAGCTCAAAATGCTCAATTCCAACAATTGCTGCTGGCTATGGGTAGAGGGCAAGAGGATCTGACAGCTCTTCTTCTCAAAGACAAGAAGAAATCCAAGAAGACAGCCCGCATCCTGAACTTGAGGAGAAGGCCTAAGACCCAAGACCTTGCAACCCCATCCAACACAGTGGTTAGTCTTGAGGAAAACCACAATGTGGAGATTGATGAAGAGGAAGCTGATTACTCCGAAGAACAATATCCTCTTACTGATGACAAGTACAAAGAGTTGGAGGATCGCCTCAATGCTATGGAGATCCAACAAATACCTGGCTTGGATTTAGGAGACATGGGTTTGGTTCCTGGATTGGTCATCCCTCCAAAATTCAAAGTCCCTACCTTTGCTCTGTACGATGGTGTCTCTTGCCCTAAGATGCATCTGAAGTCTTATGTCCGCAAGATTCAACCATACACAGCTGACAAGAGACTCTGGATCCATTTCTTCCAAGAAAGTTTGGTAGAGGCTCAACTCGAGTGGTTCTATCAATTGGAGAGTTCTCGCATCCACACCTGGGAAGATCTAGCCAGGGCTTTTTACGAACAGTACCAGTACAATGCTGATCTTGCACCAACTCGTGCGCAGTTGCAAAACATGACCATGGGTTCCGACGAGAATTTCAAGGGATATGCCCAAAAGTGGAGAGATTTGGCTGGTAGGGTGCAACCTCCTTTAACTGACAGAGAATTGATCGACATCTTCATGGGAACTTTGACAGGGCCTTTCTTCAAGCATTTAATTGGAAGCTCCTCAGCTGGGTTCACCGAGCTAATACTGACTGGCGAGAGGGTCGAGGCTGGCATCAAGAGTGGAAAGATCCAGGGAGCCATAACCTCCGATACTCAGATAATTCCCTACAACGGGAAGAAAGAGTCCATTGCTGCGAACAGTCAAAAGGGTCGTCATGACCAACATATAGGGGCAATCCTGATCCCTAATCCTATACCTGCTCAACAAAGACAGGGGCATCAGCATAAGGAGGTCGCACCTAAGAGGCAGTTTACCAAGATCAACATGTCACTGTCGCAGGCACTGCAACACTTGTTGAAGAGGGGTATGATTACTTTGAGGGCTCCCCTCTGGAACCCAAATACTTCTGCTCCTACCTATCACCCCAATGAAAGATGTGAATACCACTCTGATAGCCCGGGGCATGATACCAACAACTGTTGGCCTCTGAAGAACAAGATCCAGGACATGATCGATGCCAAGGAGATTGAGTTTGGTCCCCCAGAGACTCCAGCATGATCACTCCTCCTATGCCAAATCATTGAGATTGCGTTTGTTTCATTCTGAATTTTCAAAGTTGTAATTTCTTTTGTTGTCAAACAATTATCTGTTGATGTTAAACTCTGTTTTCATTAATGCATTGCATATGTTTGTCTTGAATTCATCCATTCGTTTCACTACTCTTATGCTTTTCTTTATGATATTTGACTCTTGATAAAAAGCTGCAAGCCTTTAGAGGGAGGATGACGAAACAATACCGTGATCTTATACAATATGCTTTTGAACAGACTTTGCTAATGATGTACAGGCATTTCTTTCAATTCCCAAACACTGGAGTTATAAGGAAGTTAATCCCTAGTCAACCCCTTCGAGCCAAAGAAGTAGATGTTCTCTGTTCTAAGTGATCAAAACCCTTGATATAAACCCGGGGCAGGGTAGTGTCTCAGTTAATTCAAAAAGAAAATGCGCATTGAAGTCGCAAACTCTCGGTTCGTAATACAACGAACGACGTCAAAAGAGAAAGCATTCCTTTGGAATCAAAAGGCAAGGGTGGTTCCCTATCATATAGATAGTCAATCTCTCAAAAGAGACAAAGCCCACTGAGCCAAAACCTATAAAGGAGGCTTAAGAAAGCTGGGGCATCCCGCTGACAGTGATCCCGAAAACGGTGACAGTCAGGCAAAAGTTAGGGATAACAAATCAAAATCAAAATAGTGAGGTCATTACAAAACCTCAACAACATGAAAGGTGTTGGAAAAGAAAAAGGAGATGATGACTGTCTCCCAAAATTCAACTGGTGAACCATCGCCCAAAAGTCGTTCCGAACTCAAAACAGAGTGCGACGCACAATTAACTGAGCTTAGGTTGAAGAACATCACGAAGAGCGGGTGGGTACAAATATACTTTGAGCCTTTATCCTTTGTTTCTTAAACCGTGAACCAGGCCACGTTACAACCCTTCAAAAGTCCTAATTGAATCATGGGTTAGTTCGAAAGCATACTGTTACAAAAGGTATCCTGACTCCTGTAGGGCTTTGCTCTAAATCTTGTGTTAACTTGTCTTATGAAAAGTTTTCTGCTAAAAAACGCATTTTTCAAAACTTTAAAGACAAACATAAACTTTGCATTATTCGAATATCATTGTCTGCATTTGACCCTTTTGTTTGACAACGAAGAAATTCATACAGCGAATGTTCGGAGGAACGAAAACTCTCTCAGCAAGTCAAAATCACTTCAAGAGGATAACACTTCCATTACAAATCTCTTATCAACAAGGGGCATGACATGTCGCAATCCAATTAACCTGGGGCAGTCCAGTCAAGGTCCAACAGATCTTTCAAAGTTCAGTCAACCTGGGGCAGTCCAGTCAAGATTTCAAGAAATCTCTCAATATGCAGAGTAATCTGATTCAAGACTCCTTCATCACCACTTGGGGCATTCGAATGTCAAAAGTGTTCAACAAGTTCCTTATCACCTCAAAAGACATGATATAGTTTAAGATGTGACCCAGACATGGCGACATTCTATAACTCATTCAGACTTTTCAGATATAGTTCAGATGTGACCCAAGATTTGGCGACATTCTATAACTCATTCAGACTTTCCAGATATAGTTCAGATGTGACCCAAGATTTGGCGACATTCTGCAACTCATTCAGAATTTCATTCCAGATATAGTTCAAGATGTGACCCAGACATGGCGACATTCTATAACTCATTCAGACTTTCAGATATAGTTCAGATGTGACCCAAGATTTGGCGACATTCTCCAACTCATTCAGAATTTCATTCCAGATATAGTTCAGATGTGACCCAAGATTTGGCGACATTCTGCAACTCATTCAGAATTTCATTCCAGATATAGTTCAAGATGTGACCCAGACATGGCGACATTCTATAACTCATTCAGACTTTCAGATATAGTTCAGATGTGACCCAAGATTTGGCGACATTCTGCAACTCATTCAGAATTTCATTCCAGATATAGTTCAGATGTGACCCAAGATTTGGCGACATTCTGCAACTCATTCAGAATTTCATTCCAGATATAGTTCAAGATGTGACCCAGACATGGCGACATTCTATAACTCATTCAGACTTTCCAGATATAGTTCAGATGTGACCCAAGACATGGCGACATTCTATAACTCATTCAGACTTTCCAGATATAGTTCAGAGGTGACCCAAGATTTGGCGATATTCTGCAACTCATTCAGAATTTCATTCCAGATATAGTTCAAGATGTGACCCAGACTTGGCGACATTCTATAACTTATTTAGAGTTGCTTCTAGATATAGTTCGAGATGTGACCCAGCGATGGCGACATTCAGTAACTTATCTCAGACCAACACCTACAGCAATCAGAAGATTCTTCCTATCCCCAGCGGAGTTCATCAAAATACCCCAACAGTAACTTATCTTTGCAAATCCCCAGCCGAAGAATCCTCCGGAATTCAATTCCCCTCAGAATATAAACTTCAGTATCCCCAGCGGAGTCAGACTTTCAAACCTTCTCCCCACAGAGTTTTTAGGAAGCAAATCTTGAGTTCCCCAGTGAAGTCTCCAGGGTTACTTCCCATCAAGCTGAAGACTCCCAATCTGGCCTCCCCAGCATAAGTCTGCTAGTTTGGAACTCCCCAGTAGAGGTCATCAGGAATTCTCTCTCCCAGCAGCAGCCAAGGATTTGTTTTCCCCGGCAGCAATCAAGATGCTTTTATCTTCAGCCATCTTGGATTCATGTATCCTCGGCAGGATTAGCTCATCAACTTACATGCGCATTCATAAACATTAATGTCACACGCATTGCATCATGCATCATAACATTGCATACAACTAACCCTTTGCCATTTCAGGTAAGATCAGTCGACAGACACAGATCAACTTCCAAGGTTCATCCAGAGATAGTTCAGATGTGATCCAGACACGGCGACATTCTGATACTTACTCCAAATTCATTCAGACGCATCAGCGGAAACCCTACACCGGTTCCTCTTCAACTTCTCAACTTCTGAAACAAGTTTACGGATTCTTCCCCACAACGGATGTCAATCTACCGATTTGTTCAGACTCTTCTCAGCTTCTGAAATAGTTTACGGATCCTTCCCCACAACGGATGTCAATCTACCGACTTATTCAGACTCTTCACAATTTTTGAAAATAGTTTACGGACACGTCCCAACAACGGATGCTGCTCTATTGCTTATTCAATCTCAGATAGTTTACAGATTCTCCAGACATGGACGTCAATCTGTTGCTTGTTCAGACCCCTAATTCAGAGATGTTCCAAAACATGGATGCCCTTCTGATACTTGTCCACTCACCATTGACATACAGTTCAACATGTCCAGATGGCATCTGTAAGCCCATCCTCCTACCAACAGTCGCCGAATGGCATCTTTAAGCCCATTCTCAGATGGCATCTTTAAGCCCATTCTCAGATGGCATCTCTAAGCCCATCCCCCGACAAAATTCTCTCGCACCAGGTGGCATCTTTAAGCCCATCACCAAATGGCACCTTTAAGCCCATTCACCTCCACTGTCACATCGACGAGCGCAAATTTTCTGGGCACATTAGTGTCCAATCTCCTTTTACCTTCAAGTCGCGAAAGGCAAACTTGCCAATCTAACTCTTCAGGTCCAAGAAGATTGGACAGGGGCAACTGTTGTACCCCAAAATTTGCCCTTGCGCTTTTCCACAAGAAATCTCAGCTTCAGACATTTCCTGATTTTTCAAACTGGCTCAAGAATCGGACAAACAGACTTTTCTTGACAGTCAAGCAAAATTAGGGTTTTTACTGATCTTCATAGCTCTGGATTGTTTCATACAGTTGGCTTAGGGTTTTGGTTAATTTTGGCTCAGTTTTGATCAGGCGAGCGTTATTTGGCATTTAATCAGGAGTTAAGGTTTTATGGGCATATTCTCAGAGGAATTTAAATTCCACAGCACGTCGCATTTTATTCCGAGATTCGGGTTAAAATTCGCGTTATCTTGGTTTAATCAGTAAAAGAGACAGTGGTTTGAATTCAGTACGTTTTGATTGGGCCAGTCAGATACAGTATGCAGTATTGGATTCACAGTGTTTATGCGTTTGATCAGTCCATTTGGGTTAACTGCTGCTTTGTTTTGGATATTGGATAAGACAGGTTTAATTGACCAATATTGTTATTATTTAAGTTATTTATTATTCTAAAAAATTGAATGATTGAAATTTATTTTTCAATTGTTTTAATTCTAAGAATTTTAAATAAATAAATAAACAATAAAGAAAATTAGAATTAATTGGATAATTTAGACTTTTATTGATATTTGAATTATCTGTACAAATTGTTGTTTATAATTTAAAATTATGAACAATAATATACATTAATTTAAATATTACATAAAATAAAAAGCTATCCTATTTTCTAATATTCTTCATTCTTCACTCCACTCCGGTGCTCCATTTTTATCTGCAAAAAGAAACAAGAAAAGTCAGAAAGCAGTTAATAAAAAAGACAGTTAAAGTTGCTCATCATTAGGGGCCACTGACTGGGATCAGTTGACCCTCTCTGCAAATCGCGGGATTTCTCCCGGTTCACAAAGAGGGAAGAATTCTATTTTTTATTCATGAAATGCAAATGTCAAAAGTATAAGTTACAAAATTCAAACTGCAAACTTCCAACTAAACTGAAAAAATCCAATTTCAACTTTCTATCCAAAGCAAAAGGGAAGTTACTGTCAAAATGCCTAAGTTTACTCAAGGATTACCCAAAAGTACAGTTGCTGTCAAAGTCAAATGCCAAAGATATCAAAGAAATCAAAAGTAGTACAAGTTGCTATCAAAACTGTCAAAGCTGTCAAAAGAGATAAAAAAGGATGCAGAACAAAATGTGTTATGCAAGCAACTTGATTCTTTTCATCATTTCCCAGCATAAGAGGGGGGCCCCTTCAGAACCATAGTACAATAATAATCATATAATAACTCTAAAACTGTACTTTAGGAGAGAAGAAAGAGAGATAAAGCAGCAGTAGGCAGAGTTCAGGTTTAGGCATAGGCAGCAAGACAGAGAAAAAAGATATAATACAAAGAAAACAACTCAGTTCAGCAAGGCAGGATAGAGAGAGGGAGAAAAGATACAAAACACACAACTCTGCATCAATATAAAAATCCAGAAGCCAAATAAAACAGTTCAGAATAGAGAGGAGAGAAGAGAAGTATACAAACTCAGAACACCCTGCCTTCACTTCAAAGAAAAAACCTAACCAAAATTGTGTTAAACCAAGCTTCAAGACTAAAAAATCTGCATCATCCTTACAAAATCACAAGAACCTGCATCAGTCTCAAAAACCCAAACCTCATATCAGCATCATAACCTGCCTAATCAAAAGAAAACACCACCATAACCTGCAAACTAAGTTACCAAGCCAAGCTAACATAAAAACCAGATAAAACCATCACCCTGTTCAATCACTAAAACCATAACCAGAATCACCATGCCCATTGCCTAATCTCAAGACACCATACTGTCAACAAACTCACAAGCATAAAAGTTCAAGGCAATACAGGTGAAGCAACCCACGAGCCCTCAGTACAAGCATCATAGGGCAATAAATCTCAGAAAGGCATCCAGTCCAAGGCAATAACTGTTCAAAATCGTTCAAGACAGTAAAGGCAACGAAAGAAGAAGAAGGAGTTAAATCAGTACCAAGTTTTCAGGCAAATCGACGCATCATAAAACCTAAGCAACAGGCATACAGCAACTCAGGGACAAAGGAGAAGCATACAAATACTCAGGCAACAATTCAAAGCAATCAGTGACATAGGAGAAGAAGAAAGAAGGGAAAAGGTTCTCAGTATACATCATCATAAAACCCTTCATAACAAGAGGTAAGAACAAAGATACCAGGGTCCCCAAGAAGCGAAGAATCGCGCAAAAACCTCCTCCGTTCGCTCCGGCCTCCTCAGCGCCTCCACTCTTCTCTCCTCCTCCTCCAAGGTCAGGTAGTGAGTTCTGTTCCTCTTTCTTTCCTTCACCTCATAATAATAAAAACTCAACTTAAGACTCAAATCAAAAAATGCGTATCATTCACGAAAGAACATAAAGTGTGGAAATCAAACCTTAAATCAAGAGGATGTGAAGCTTACGCCTTGGAGGGAAGAGAGGTCTGAGGGTAGCGTTGGTGGCCGGAGTTGATTTGCTCAGGAAGCTTGATCGGAGAAGACGAACGCACGGCGCCGCTGCTAACCCTACGTTTTCATCTCAACTGAACTAACGTCCCTAACCCTAACTTGGTTTCAAGATTGACATGGGCCTGACCCGTTCTTAATTGCTCCAAAGCCCAACAGTATCACTAACCCTTTTCTTTTTTTTATTTTATAAATAATATTTACTTCTTTTTTTCTTTCTTTTGTAAAATACTAACTTTTTTATTTTATTTTATAAACAAATGTTTACTTTTTTTTTTATCTCTTGTAAAATACTAACTTAAATGAAATACATTTTTATCATATGGTTCAAACATCCCTTTTTAAATATATATTTGTACATAAAAATAACAAAATACTTTTTATACACAATTAACTTAAAAACATTTTTAATACATATTGAAATACATTTGTATATATTATCTTTTCTTTTTTTCATACATAATTAAAATTGAAATTCTTTTAGTTAACATACATATTTGTACATAACAATATATACATTTCTCTAATATTAAAATTAATAAATATGTGATTAAAATACTTTCTTTTTTTTTTATGCATAATACAATTTAATTAAAATTTGAACATACCTTAATTAAAACATCTTCCCTTTTGTACATAATTAAACATACAAAAATCAAAGATTCATTTAAAAAACATTTCTCTAGGTCAAACCCTAATACGTTTCAATTCCACAAATTCGCACTTGTACATAATTACACAATTCATATACATATACACTTGTACACTTACACACTTACATTCACATTTCCTTATATACATTTTTATCTTATATTTGTATATTCGATATTTACATTTGGTTGCGACTTCGATTTGGTTGTAATTTATTTGGGTACTATAAGTCTCATCCCCCTTGTACATTTATACCCCCACTCCCGAACACTATTTTGTAAATAGCGTAGATTTTACATTCCGCAATTTACAGTTTTCAATTATACCATGGTTAGACCTAGGGTTTGTATGTACATAAAATCAAACGCTAGATAACCTAATACAAGACAAATGCATGTAATCAATACACAAATCACACTTGCATCCCCTAGGGTAACCCCACATGTTGCCTTCCAAAATGGGCCATGCTTGCACGTCGAGTACCTTTGGCAAAACAAAATCAAATGATCATAAGTCCCTCGATGACGCTTTCGAATGTTTCCTAAACGGAATGATCATAGTCCCTTCAAAGCAAATTGCCAAAGACATTTGGCATCATTGCATTCATGGTCCATACGATGACCCGCGCCCGTCCCGAATAAACTTCCTAAAATGCAAGATTGTCTACCAATTTCAATGGTAGAACAAAATTGTTAAAAGAGGTTAAAACATAACAAAAACCTTTGAGTACAATAGGGTAGACAAGACTCTTAGTTACTTGAGATCAAACTTACAAAAACACTTTCCTAATTTCAAAACCCACTTCACAAACACTTTCAAAAATCAACTTTTCAAACCCTTGAAACATCTTTTTAAAAGATAAAACACCTTTTGTAAAACATTCGAGTAAAGAATTGTTACAAGGTTAGCCTAATACAAGGCATCTTTTCAAAACATTTTCAAAACCAACACACACACCATTTTTAAAGCAATCGAAAAACAAGGCAAGTGATCTAAAAAACCAAGTAACTAAGAGCCCATGGATAACCATGGATGAAAAGGGTGCTAATACCTTCCCTTTTCATAATCTACCCCCCGAACCCACGAAATATCTCAAAAGGTTTTTGCTGTGCTTTTTTAACCTTTCCTTTAGGATAAAATAAAAAGTCGGTGGCGACTCTTGCTCAACCGCACAGGTGCGAATACGAACGCAAAACACTAGTCAGTTCTCCCACCGTATCACAGAACTGGCGACTCTGCTGGGGACTGTTCTAAAAGTGGGGTTACCTTAGGGTTTATATCACCTTTACTTTCATTTGATTGCTTTGTTTGCTTTACATTTGTGGGCTTTGTATCGGAGTTTTATAGATCCTAACCCGGATCTGGGGAAACCCTTTTAGGTAGCAACAAGGCTGTGAGAGAACTGTGCGGGGTATACCGACATGGTTGAAGCAGTCTGCTACGTTGATGTGGCACTTTGGTGTGTACCGGTAACCCTTGAGTTCAGTCAAGGAGAGTACGGGGCGGCCGCGTGGTGTCGTGAAGCATCAACTGACCTTAGAACCTTAATTGACCATCTTAGCCTTTTTAGGGTAGTGAGATAACTGACTTTGGTGCAGTCCGAGGTTGGTTGATACTCGATACTACACTCAATTGAGGGTTGCTTTCTTGGAAAATTTCGGTCGGCAGTTCAGTGGTTAAATCGAAACGATGAACAATGAAAGCAATCCAATGACGTTGGGACCTCTAGAACCCGGTTACTTTTGGTAGGACAGGTTTTAAACCCACAAACTGAAAGAGGGTAGTACCTGAACCTCATGCAAGCCTAAACCTAAGGCCTTGTGTGCTTTGTGTGAATATTGTTTGCCTGTATATACACTTACTTGTCTGTGCATACATGAACATAACATCATGACATCATACCATAGCATTCTAGCATTTTCAATAACCATTTCAAGGATCTCGAGGGTTCTGTTGATGCAGGGTCACGTAGAACCAGACGTCTACCAAGGGGCAAGAGGTCTCTCCTCTAACCAATCCAGTCAAAGTTCAAGAACAACAACTTGAATCAGTGGCTATGACCCACTCGACATGGTGAGCTTGATTCTCGTGGAAAGACATCCCCCGATACAAAGTTCTCCAATCCAAGAGCAGAGTTCAACCTCTAACATTTTTCTTGTGTTTACCCCAAGAGATCCTTGAAAACATTGCATATATATCACACATATCATTGCATAACAGGTTTCTCCCCTACAAGTCTCCTTATTCTTCCTACTGTTTATTTCAGTAAGATGGATATGGAGCAAACGGTGAAAGATCTCCAAGCTCAAAATGCTCAATTCCAACAATTGCTGCTGGCTATGGGTAGAGGGCAAGAGGATCTGACATCTCTTCTTCTCAAAGACAAGAAGAAATCCAAGAAGACAGCCCGCATCCTGAACTTGAGGAGAAGGCCTAAGACCCAAGACCTTGCAACCCCATCCAACACAGTGGTTAGTCTTGAGGAAAACCACAATGTGGAGATTGATGAAGAGGAAGCTGATTACTCCGAAGAACAATATCCTCTTACTGATGACAAGTACAAAGAGTTGGAGGATCGCCTCAATGCTATGGAGATCCAACAAATACCTGGCTTGGATTTAGGAGACATGGGTTTGGTTCCTGGATTGGTCATCCCTCCAAAATTCAAAGTCCCTACCTTTGCTCTGTACGATGGTGTCTCTTGCCCTAAGATGCATCTGAAGATTCAACCATTTCTTAGCCAAGTTTCTGATAGATCAAGCTCATCTATTCTGGGATAGTTTAGATTTTTAGGCTTTCTAAGACATCTTGGCTCTCCTTATCTACGGTTTGGTTCTCTTCCCGAATCCAGATTCCTTTATAGATGTGAATGCGGTCAAGATTTTCCTTTCTCGCAATCCAGTGCCTACTCTACTGGGTGATATCTTGCATGCCCTCTACACTCGTTCTGTGCAAAGAATAGGGGCTCTTATGTGTTGCATGTTGTTGTTGTCAAGGTGGTTTATTTTGCACCTCCCTAAGTCTGTGATGAAGAATGAAGAAGGTTTGGGATGGTCCTACAAGATAATGTCACTTGCCCATACAGACATTCTTTGGAGTTCCAAGGCTATGGAAGACACTACAGTCATTGATCGTTGTGGGGGATACCCTAATGTCCCGTTGCTTGGAATCAGAGGGGGAATAACCTGCAATCTTTGTCTAGCTTTGCGACAATTTGGTCGTGCTCGGAGGGATGGTCCCCATGAGCTACTTCTTGAGGATATTGCATTTGACTACAAGGAAGACGTTGATGAGCATCGTCGGAGGTTTATACGAGCTTGGGGCATGGTGAACAGATCTAACCCCCAAGAGTCTGGACCAAGAACTTCCCTTCCTATGCAGCCTTATCTACAATGAGTCCGAGCACGTGCCCAGAAGCTGGGGATGCCCTATGAAGTTGTATTGCCAGTGATTGTGGAGCCCACCAATGAAGAAGGAATTCCTTACACAGTCCTTTATCCCTACATGCCCACTGATCCTGGGGCATTGCAAAGGTCTTGGATTCAGCTGAAAGAGGAGAGGGATACTTACCGGGAGAAGTACCATGAGCAAGAAAGGAAGATTTTGAAGCTCACCAGGCAGCTCAAGGAAGAAAGAGTGATCAATGACTACGTCAGCACAAAGAGGAAGCGTCCATGGGACTTTTGATTTGTGCTTTTTCTAGTTTAGATTTGTTTCCCATTTATTTCTTTGTAACGCCTTAAAGGCATTGTTGAACATTTTATAAGTTAATCTAATAAAGTTTGTTTATTTCTGGTTTGCAAATTTAAATTTCCCAAGGTCTTTGAAATCATTACATACGCATCCCATTATCATGCACACCATTACAGGTAC
The DNA here is from genome assembly GCA_948472305.1 of Vicia faba. NCBI lineage: Eukaryota > Viridiplantae > Streptophyta > Magnoliopsida > Fabales > Fabaceae > Vicia > Vicia faba. Next base: position 19,848,385 of record OX451737.1, read on the forward strand.
CATTACAGATTTATCATCTTCTTCGCTGTTTATTTTAGCAGGAAATGTCTTCTGGTCAAGCCATCAAAGATCTTCAGGCACAAAACGCCCAATTCCAACAGATGTTCTTGAGCTTGGCTAAAGGGCAAGAGGATTTGAAGACTCTCATTCCGAAAGAGAAGAAGAAGAAGAAGAAGAAGAAGAAGAAGAAGAAGAAGGTCGTTCTTCTGAATATGGGCAAGAGGTTTGGGGATAGGTTGAAACAACAAGCTGATTTGACCTCTTCATCCAAGGAAGGAGAGAACCAAGAAGAAGAAAAGGGCCCCAGTCCTGCCATCTCTGATGATGATACTGATTATGATGAGGAGCAATATCCTCCTGCCGAGGATAGGTACAAGCAGTTAGAAGACCGCTTGAGTGCAATGGAGATTCAGAAGATCCCTGGTTTAGATTTCGGAGAGCTGGGACTGGTATCGGGAGTGGTGATCCCTCATAAGTTCAAAGCTCCGGTTTTTGCCAAGTACGATGGAGTATCCTGTCCAAAACTCCATCTCCGTTTGTATGTCAAGAAAATCTAACCCAACACTGCTGATAGAAATTTGTGGGTGCATTTCTTTCAAGATAGTCTTTCAGGGACTCAGCTTGAATGGTTTTATCAATTGGAAGGAGCCAATGTCCGAAACTGGGAAGACTTTGCCGCTGCTTTTTATAGGCAGTATCAGTATAACGTCGACCTTGCTCTCACTCGTACTCAGCTTCAGGGTATGTCTATGGGTGCAAGTTACGGTTTTAAGGACTATGTTTAAAAGTGGAGAGACTTAGATGGAAGAGTCCAACCCCCTTTGTCTGATAGGGAGTTGGTTCACATGTTTCTAGGGACGCTGTCTGGTCCATTTTTCAATCATTTGATCGGCAGTTCGTCATCTGGGTTTACTGAGTTGATCTTGACTGGAGAGAGAGTAGAAGCTGGTATCCGAAGTGGTAAGATACAGAAGGATACTTCATCAAGTGCAGTGAAGAAGCCTTTCATCGGTAAGAAATAAGCTAGTGCAGTTTACGGCCCGAGGGGCCAAAGCAGACCTGAACACCATCAAGCAGTAAATACGGTAGTGATATCAAGACCCACAGTTGCTCCACAATGCAACAATCAACAAAGGGTGGAAAGACCACAGAGGCAGTACACTCGGATCAATATGACCTTCTCTCAAATTCTACCACAATTATTGAAGACCAATCTGGTAACTCTGAGGGAGGCCCCGAAGAACCCCAACACCACTTCTCCCCATTATAACCCGAATGCCCGTTGCGCCTATCACTCTGAAAGTCTAGGTCATGATACAAACAACTGTTGGGCCTTGAAAAATAAAGTGCAAGACTTGATCGAAGCCAAAGAGATTGAGTTTTATGCTCCGGAGAAGCCTAACGTCATAATTGCACCCATGCCCAAGCATGGCTCGAGAATCAATGCTATTGAGGTTGTCTCTACCATAGAAGATGCTGATGATGAGAACCCGAATATCGACAGTTAGATCTACCCAACAACCAATGGTGGATTGAACAACTGGACGGCGAAGGACTTCATACCTGTTTCTTTTATTCCACAATAATTGACTTTTGTTTTAAGAGTTATAATAAACAGTTTGAGACTTTACGGCCCGGTGCCTTGCCCGAGGCACCTTGGCTTTGCTTGTGAGGGCTTATTATTTGTCATTTTCATATATTATCAATAAAGCATTGGACGTTTCTTGTATTACAAATTTTTATCTCCTTGTTTTTCTTTTTTGTCTCTCGCTTTATCAAAAAATAGCTATTCTCTTACACCCACTCACATATCATAATGCAGATCCATATCCACTCTGGATCCCATTGATAACAACTCTGCTACTGCCAGTTATGACTTCGAAAATACGATCAACCAAGCTGAGGACGAAGGTGAGGATGATTGTGAAGTGCCTGGAGAACTTGCTAGACTATTGCTGCAGGAAGAAAAGGCCATACAACCTCATGAAGAGCCAGTTGAATCAGTGAATTTGGGTACAGAGGAAGATAGGTGCAAATCTGGAGCCTAGTGTCAAATAACGGTTGATACAGATGCTATGCGACTATGTTGAGATCTTAGCTTGGTCTTATAAAGATATGCCTGGTCTGGACACTGATATTGTGGTACACCTCCTTCCGACTAAAGAAGATTGTCCTCCGGTAAAATAGAAGGTTTGTCGTATGCGCCCTGAGATGTCAGAGAAAATCAAAGCTGAGATCATGAAACAATTTGACGCGGGATTTCTAGCTATTACTTCTTACCCACAGTGGGTTGCCAACGTTGTTCCAGTACCAAAGAAGGATGGTAAGGTACGGATGTGTGTGGACTATAGAGATCTGAATAGGGCAAGCCCCAAAGATGACTTCACACTTCCTCACATTGATGTTCTGGACGACAATACTGCACAACATAAGATCTTTTCCTTCATGGATGGTTTTTCTGGTTACAACCAGATCAAGATGGCTCCTGAGGACATGGAGAAGACAAACTTCGTTACGCAGTGGGGCACCTTCTGTTACAAGGTAATGCCTTTCGGGTTGAAGAATGCTGGGGAAACGTATCAGCGCGCCATGGTCGCTTTGTTCCACGACATGATTCACCATGAGATTGAGGTTTATGTTGATGACATGATTGAAAGGTCCCAGACTGAGGAAGAACACCTTGACCATCTCCAGAAACTGTTTGACAGGTTGAAGATGTATAAGCTGAGGTTGAACCCAAACAAGTGCACCTTCGGGGTAAGGTCTGGTAAGCTGTTGGGTTTCGTCGTCAGTAATAAGGGTATTCAGGTGGACCCTGCCAAGGTAAAAGCCATACAGGAGATTCCGGCTCCCCGCACAGAAAAGGAAGTTAGAGGATTTTTGGGACGTCTGAACTACATCTCCCGATTCATTTCACATCTGACTGCTACTTGTGAGCAAATCTTCAAGCTGCTGAAGAAAGATCAAGTGGTAAAATGGAATGATGAATGTCATATCGCTTTCGAAAGGATCAAGGAATACCTCCAAGAGCCACCAATTCTGATGCCTCCAGTTGAAGGAAGACCTTTGATATTATACTTGACAGTACTGGATAATTTAATGGGGTGTGTGTTGGGGCAGCATAACGGGTCTGGCCGAAAAGAGCACGCTACTTACTACCTTAGCAAAAAGATTACTGACTGTGAGACCCAATACTCACTGCTCGAGAAAACTTGCTGCGCTTTGGCATGGGCTGCTCGCCGACTAAGACAGTATATGCTGACTCACACTATCCTATTGATATCAAAGATGGATCTAATCAAGTATATTTTCGAGAAGCCTGCCTTGTCCAGAAGAATAGCAAGATGTCAGATGATCTTAAATTAGTATGACATCCAATACACAACCCAAAAAGCAATTAAGGGGAGTGTATTGGCAGATCATTTGGCGCATCAGACCGTGGATGACTACCAGTCCATGAATTTCAAGTTCCCGGATGAGAACATCATGTTGGTGACCGACTGTGAAGAACCTGGACCGGATGAAGGACCCGAGGAAGGATCTCGATGGTCTATGTATTTTGATGGAGCCTCAAACGTGTTAGGTAATGGCATTGGCGTTGTGATCATATCTCCTGAGGGCTGTCATACTCCATTCACCGCTCGATTATGTTTTAACTGCACCAACAATATGACGGAGTATGAAGCGTGCATCATGGGTCTTAGAGCTACTATTGACATGAGGATTAAATTCTTGAAGGTATTCGGAGATTCTGCTCTAGTGATCAGTCAGATCAAAGGCGAATGGGATACGAAGCACCCAAATCTTATTCCTTACAAAGAGTATGTATTGATATTGCTTCCGCACTTCGAGGAGATAACCTTTGAACACTTCCCACGAGAAGAGAATTAGTTAGCGGACGCGCTAGCTACCATGTCTTCTATGTTCAAAGTTAGGTGGGACAATGAAGCTCCCCAGATTACCATCGAGAGGTTGGACAAACCCGAACATTGCTGTGACATCGAGACTGAAGAGGTAGCAGATAAACCCTAGTTCCACGAGGTAAAGAGGTATCTTGAGGCTCAAGAGTACCCCGAGGGTGCATATGTTAAAGATAAGAAGTTCTTGAGAAGGTTCGCTGCAAATTTATTCATCAGTAATGGTGTCCTTTATAAGCGTAACCATGATTCAACCTTACTGCGATGTGTGGACAGGAGCGAGGCAGAAAGGATCATGGCAGAGTTACATGAAGGTACATTTGGAACTCATTCCAGTGGACATACCATGGCAAAGAAAATCCTACGAGCAGGATATTATTGGTCCACTATGGGAGCCGATTGTTATCAGCACTCTTGGACCTGTCATAAGTGCTAAGTCTATGCTGACAAGGTGCATGTACCTCCAGTTCCTCTGAATGTTTTGACAGCTCCTTGGCCTTTTTCAATGTGGGGCATCGACATGATCGGCGAGATCAGACCTACTGTGTCCAACGGACATCATTTCATTCTGGTAGCTATTGATTATTTCACGAAGTGGGTTGAGGAAGCTTCCTTTGCTATAGTAACCAAGAACGTCGTGGCGCGGTTTATCCGACATAACTTGATCTATCGATACGGTGTACCAGAAAGGATCATCACAGACAATGGTACAAATCTCAACAATACGATGATCACCGAGCTCTGCAAACAATTCCAGATACAGCATCACAACTCTTCTCCCTACTGGCCGGAGATCAATGGGGCTGTTGAAGCAGATAATAAGAACATCAAGAAGATTGTGCAGAAGATGACGATGACATACAAAGACTGGCACGAGATGTTACCATTCGCTCTTCATGGGTACCGTACCTCAACAAGGACATCGACAGGGGAACCCCCTACTCTCTAGTGTATGGCATGGAGGAGGTCCTACCCATCGAAGTCCAGATACCCTCTCTCCGGATTATGAAGGATGTAGGTTTGAGCTAAGATGATTGGATCTAGACCCGACTTGACCAGCTGAACCTAATCGACAAGAAGAGACTTACTGCTATTTGTCATGGTCAGACGTATCAAAAGCGAATGATCAAGGCTTTTAACAAGAAAGTGAGACGACAAGAATATCAAGTCGGGGATCTGGTGATCAAACGCATCATACTGCCGCAAGGTGATCCCAGGGGCAAATGGACCCCCACATACAAAGGGCCATTTGTGGTTAAGAACATTTTCTCGGGAGGAGCTATGATTCTAACCACCATGGATGGTGATGACCTTCCTCACCCCGTCAATGCAGACATAGTGAAAAGATACTACGCCTAATCAAAGACCCTCTAGGTTGACTGGCCTAGGCAAAAATAAGGGCTTCCCGGTGAACCAAAAGGGTTCGGGAAAAAGTAAGGGATGAAAATGAAAAACTGTACACTCGGCAAGTCGAAAACCTGAAAAGGCGACTTGGGAAAAAAGGGTATCCTAGTAAAATGAAAACTCGAAAGGGCGATTCAGGAAAAAATTAGGGATTGAAGCGTAACACTATGTCTCATTGGATCATCTTGCAACCAGACTTCAGTATTGACTATCATGCTCGGACGACGCCAAACAATCTGATCCATCTTCGACCAAGTAGCAAAGTGATGAGACGCTCGAAGATATAAAGGCAATAACAGAGTTGGAACCCAGTGGGATTGTTCACATAGCTGTTTTTCTTTCTTTTACACAAATTGTATAATTTCTGTTCCATCGGCGGCGTTCCCTTACTAGGATGTCAGCCTCTTGTACAAAACGCCTATTACAGGCCAATTTCAAAATCAATACAATTCATTTCACCACAAATTTCAGCTTGTTTTTTTCTTTTTCTGTTTTGTTTTGCAAGAACGTCCAATGATTCATTTTTTATATATGCATTTGAAAATAATTGCTGCTCATAAATATTTACATAAGAAACAAAAGACAATTACTTGTAATTCCAGGAACAGGGGAAAACAAGAAGTCTCCAAACCTTACGGTTGCTTTACCAACCAGGTACAGGGATAGAGCCAGCTGGAGAATATGACTAAAGGTACATACACTCCCCACAGAGTAGGAGGTACCCAAAGACAGTGGTGACAACTCTCCCCATTCGAGTTCATAATCGCAAATGGGTCGGCAAAATTCTCCCCAAGCAGAGTTTATCTATCACCAGTAATAGAAGATTACCACCCGTTGAGTTTATTGCTCCCACAGGCAGAAATCTAATCCTCGACAGAGTTCATTATCACCAGCAACGGTAATTCATCCCCAGCAGAGTGGTTTCCCCAAATCAGCAGATCGTCCAGCAGAGTATCTCTCTTCCCCGCATAGTCATTCTCCCACAGGATTATTCTCAAACAGAGTCTCTCCCGGCGGAATATTCACAAGTAAGAATGAACACGAGTCTCTAGTTAATCATCTTCTGTCACTATCCCCAGTGAGAACGAAGAACTCAGCTCCTTGTACTCTCCAACAGCAGTCCAGGATTTATTCTCCCCAGCCGGAGGATATCACAAGAACATTGCATATCCATACATCATGGCATACACATATGCATCATACAGCATAATCTCATTTATTTTGAGAGCGTCATTACTCAATACATTTCATATATCATGACATTACATACGACTAACTCTTTACCTTTCAGGGAAAGATACAATCAAGTTCTCACAAGTTTTCTCTGGTTCAGTCAAATCAATACTAAGATTTATATTCCGGTTCAAGCTATGAAGCCCGGAAACCGACCGGATAATATCTTGATTTCTCCAAAATACTACGAAGCCTGGTGTTGTACCCCAAAATTTTCCCTCCCATTTTTCTCAAGACATTGCAAGAAAAATCTCCAAGTTGCTCAAGTTTGCTCAAGAGTTGGACAAACAAGCTATCTCTTGAGACAGTCAACCCCAAATTAGGGTTTTGTGTTGCATCAAGATCCTTGAGTCCAAATGACCTCAAATTCTCCCTAATGTCCAAATATGCTCTCAAGATCATCCATGTCAAATTTCAAGCCTTGCGGAGGAAGTTTTCTCAGTCAATTGCTCAAAGGTCCAAAAATCGACTGTGCTAGGGCAAAAGTCAACTGTGACCTATAAACAGTCAAACCTCAAGATTTTTGTCAACATTCTCATTTGGAAGTATATTTCATCATTTGATCAATGGTTGATCATGATTCATCAAGAATTGCTCAAAATTCATCAAGACTCAAAAGTTGCTAAATTAGGGTTTTGCAAGAAACGTCAACTCAACTTTGACCAAGCATAACATTCTCATACTTTATGATAAATGACCCATCAAAAGCTAATTTTTAAGAGGATGAAATTTCCTACAATCCATATTCATACCCCAAGATCAAAAAATTCACTCACAAGAAGTTATAAATTTGGATATTATAGGTCATTTTTGAAAGTCAACAAAAACACATTTTTTTCCAAAGCTTACAACTTGAGCATGGAATATAAAAATGTGATGATACCAAAAGGGTTGGTTAGAGGACATCTCAAGCTTTATAAAAAGTCCAAGAACACTTCGAAAAGTTCAAAATTGAAGAAGTTATGCATTGTTGAAGTTGGACTTTTTTGCAAAATTGTCAAAAGTCAATTATCCCTAAAACTTCAAATTTTGTCAAATGGGCCCATTCTTTTCCACTTGATTTGAACTTGCATAGTTGCCCACGTGTCCTAGCTTCAGCCATGAGCTCATATTTAATTTGATTTTTTATTGAATTTATTCATTTTAAATCAAATAAAATCATAGAAAATCCAAATAATTAATAACTCTTGATTTTTTTTATTGTTTTAGGCTTTATTCACAGCTAGCATCACCATCAAATTCGTATCAAGCCAAATCATGGGCAAAAAGATTGAATGGAATCAAATTTGAAAAGGTTTAAAGTGGAGATCAAATCAAATTCATATGCATTGATATGGAAAGATTTAGTCCATAATTGTTACCCTAATACACTAAGCATTACATAAGCAAGCATAGGGGACGAAAATCAAGGTTGGAGGCTGTGGAGAGAGGCAGAACAAAAAGTGCAAAAATTCACAAAAAGTGGGAGATCAAAGTGCAAGCTAGAGGCCGTTTCAGGACACGAGACTTGTCCCAATCGCTTCCTGGGCGTTCACACAAGCTATCTAGATTAAAAGCAAGCGTTTTCAAACCTCTACAAGCACTGTAAGTCTCACGAAACATAGCCCTGTTCTTGAAATCGATTTGACTTGTTCTTGCATCGTTTGAGAAAACTATTGGCATATTTGTAATCTCCATAACATTTCCAAGCCTTTTGCATTATTTAATTTCATTTATATGGTCTGTATTGCAATTCGCCATAGCTAGGTTTTGCTTGGAGTTTTTGGGCGTTTTTTTTTCAGGAACAATTGACCACCAAGAAGGGTATGGTTGTCACCGGGAGGGTGAGACGAACACAACCATGCCCTTGGAATTCATTTTTGTGGCCTGAGAAGGATTTTTTAGATGAACAACTTTGTAGCTACGGACTTCTGTCTGTTGGTATAAGTCTGTGCACTTTTAGCCATGGACATGAGGTTGAAGATGATGCGTGGCGCCCCATCATTGGGCCATTCAAACCAAGCGCGCGTTTTATTATTTTTCTGGCAATTATTTCATTTTTATATAATATTATTTGTTTGCATTATAATAACAATTGAATCAGAGTGGTGTAGTGGCAAGCGTGCAAAGAATTATCCTTCAGGACCTAGGTTCGAATCCCAGGTCCCCCACTTCCTTAATAATTTTATTTTTCAGATGATCATATGCATACTCAAGCGTACAGCCCACCATGGTCCTTCATCCACTCAAATGCCAGATGGCCAAAGGCCAGATCTGGTGGTTCAAAACTGATGGTCCACCAAGGCGCCAGTCAATGCATAGGCACCAGATTTAAAAAGTCAAAGAGGCCAGCACTAATGGGCCTTCCAATTGCTATTCATACTCCCAAATTCAGGCCCAAACCCTTCTCTCTTCTACTTTTATTTATTTAAATTTATTATTTGTTTTATTATTTTTTTAATCTCTAACCAATCAAAATTCAGTCTTTTATCAAATAAAATCACAAAAAACATTTTGCAAATCAAATTTTAATCTTTTATTTTTTTTCTCAATAAATTTATCAATTAACTAGGATTTTAATTAGAAAACTTTAACTTATTTTTTGTAAATAAATAAAATCAATTAGACTTAACTAGTTTTTAACCATTAATTTAATTATTATAGTTTCTTTCCTAAACAATCAAAAAACTCCAAAAATAATTTATTTTTTATTTTTATTTATTTAATTTAATTTAGTAATTAATTTAGGTTTAATTTCTTTCTTAAAATTAAAAAAACAATAAAAAGATATTTTCTTTAACCAAAAGGGTCAAAACCCTAATCATGCGCTCGATTTAATTTCCCGCACGCGTTACTTATTTTTATCCAATAATGTACTTGCTCCCAGATTGTAATAGTTGAGTAGGACTTTTATTTATTTTTATCACTTTATTTATTTTCAAAGGGTTTGTCTTTGGCGATGTAAATACCCGACGCCTTGTAATTTAAATTCTGCAATTTATTTCCGCAAATTATAACTGTTAGATGTTTGATAATAGGGTTGCATGACAAGACTGAATGTTTTAACCTAAAATCAAATTAGATCACTTTTAACATGTACAAAGATAAAAATAACTGAAAATGACACACTCGCACATGCGCACTCTTAGGGTACACCCCAATTGGTTGCCTTCATACACGGTCATTGAGTATAGGTCACTTTAGAGGTCGTCCTCTTGTCTAAAGATCATAGTCGCCTCAAAATGGTTGCCTCGGATATTGTTGCCTCAAACAAATGATCTAAGATATTAGGGTTACCGCTAAGGCGTCCTAACATTGCTTTAGTGACCGTATGTCCCTCATTCGAATTGACCCTTAAACTCCAACGACGGTGCTACCTACTCACCAATAGTGGGATAACATTGTCTAAAGGACATTAGCATAGAACGATTCCTTTTTCGAGTAGGTAGATAGCTCTTAGATACTTGCTCTTTTCAAAAACAAAACTCTTTCACACTTACACTTTTTCGAACAAAGTTTTCAAAACACTTCATTACACTCTTAAGGACAGAAGCAAGAGTTAAATCGAAGTTTCAAACAAAAACTTTTTTTTAAACCCACAAGCACAAAGAAAAACAATTTTGAAAACAATTGAGCAAGTACCTAAGAGCCCGTAGATAACTACGGATAGAAAGGGTGTTAATACCTTCCCTTTCTATAATCTACCCCCCGAACCCGAGAAAAATCTCGAAAAAGGAATTTTTCTGTGCTTTTTTCCTTTCCTTGTTGGATAAAATAAAAGTCGGTAGCGACTCTTGCTTACCGCGACATTTTGCAAAAACAAACGCAAAACACAAACCAGTATTCCAAAAACAGTCAGTTCTTCCACCGTATCACAGAACTAGCGACTCTGCTGGGGAAAATATAAGTGTGGTGTACCTTAGGATTAGTTCATAATGTTTTCAATTGCTTGATTTATATGCTTTATCTTTGTGGGTTTGAATCGGAGTTACTATAGATCCTAACCCAGATTTGGGGATACCCTTTAGGTGAGTAGCAATAGACTGTGAGGGAACTGTACGGCGTAGACCGATACGGTTGAAGCAGTAGCTACGTTGGTGTGGCACTTTAGTTTGTACCAATATCCCTTGTGGCGCAACGAGGAGAATATGGGTCTGCTAAGGGGTCATTAAGAACCAACTAACCTTAGAACCTATAATTGACCAACTTGGCCATAGAAAAGTAGCAGTATGCTACACTCATTGAGACCAAACTCTCACGATGATTTCGGCCGCAAGAAAAGGTTGCTAAACTGGAATTATGACCGATCGAGGGTGGTCAGTGATACTGAGATCCTCTAGAACCTGGTTACTATTACTAGGATAGGTTGAACCAACTAAACTGAAAGAGGGTGATACCTAAACTCCATGCCAGCCTGAAATTTAAGGGCTATTGTGTGACTTGTGTGCTTTCAAACTTGAACTACTTGCACATTCTTGTTATCTGACAACATGAGTTCCTTGCAGGTTTTGTTTACAGTCCTTATCCAATAATTTGGATTTATTGCAGGGTTTACTTACAACACCTCACACTTTTGCTTAAACGCATAGCATACACATCATAACATCATGACTTAACATTTCCTTAACCATTTCGAGGATCTCAAGGGTTTGTGATGCAGGTCATGGTAAATCAAATGTCTAGCAAGGGGCAAAGGGGATTTATCTTCCTCTAGCCAATGTCGTCTAGAGATCAAAACACGATGACTTGAGTCAGGGGCTATGACCCACTCGATATGGTAAGCTTGACTCTTGAAGAAGGACTCTTAACAACACGAAGTTTCTTCAATCAAAGCTGCAAAATTCAAATTCTAACAAGTTTCTTGTTTACCCCGCGAGATCCTCGAAAACATTTCATCTATATATCATACATATCATTGCATAACAGGTCTCCCAGTACAGGTCTCTCATGTTCTCGCTATTTATTTCAGCAATGGCTTTCCAACAAGACAACCAAGATCTTCAAACTCAAGAAGCTCAGTTCAGAGACGTATTCCTAAACCTATCCAAGGGGCAAGAAGAGTTGAAAACACTCCTCGTCGGGAACTTGGTCAAGAAAAGTCCTGAAGACAATAAGGATGAACGGCTGGAACAACTGCAAGCTGAGTTAGGCGCCATGAAAACCCAGATGCTGGGGCAGATGTCCCTTATCCAAAGCTTAGCCCGGGAACAAGAAGAGCTGAGAACCATTATCAGCCAGCTTCATCAAGACAAATACAACAGCATGAAGCAAACAGTTGAGGTCGGGGACCAAGTCATGGATCAGCCTCTAAGAAGACAAAGATTTGGTTTGGTAAAAAATGGACCTCTCCAAGTTGCTACTACCTCAAGGGTCCAACAACAACCTTGCCATAAACAACAGGTTAATCAGAGGCAGTTTACCAAGCTCAACATGCCGCTGTCCCAAGCTTTGCAACACCTGTTGAGATTGAATCTGGTGACATTGGTAGGACCTCATCCGAATCCTAAGACTTCTTCACCCAACTACAATCCTGATGCAAGGTGTGCATACCATTCAAACAACCTGGGGCATGATATTGATGACTGTTGGAAATTGAAGTACAAAATTCAAAACCTGATTAATGAAGGAGCATTGGAATTCACACAAGATGGTCAGGCTGAGTTCTTCTACCATCCCTCCAAGGCTCACTATTTAAAGTGACAAGTCATGAGACGAGAAGACTTTTTGTTCATTATAATTTCCAAGTTTTAATTTTCTTTTGATTGTTCGAACATTTATTCATGTCAAACTTTATTACTTTATCAATGCATTGCATATGTCTATTTTGAATCAATCCATTCGTATTCACTATATTCAAATTGCTTTCATTTTTTATGATGATCAACTCTCGATTAAAAAAAATTCTAAGCCTTTAGAGGGAGGATGACGAAAATGATATCAAAATCTCTACAGTATGCTTTTGAACAGACCCCGCTGACGAGGTACATGCATTGTTTCAAATCCTAAACAGTGAAGTTATAAGGAAGATAATCCCTAGTCAACCCCTTCGAGCCAAAGAAGTTGTAGTTTTTCTTTTCACAAATTAAAACCCTTAATCACAACCTGGGGCAGGGTAGTTTTCTCAGTTAATCCAAGTGCATAATGAATGGCATCAAAGAAGTCCTTCCAAAACAAAAGATGGTGATGGTTCCTTATAATCGTCAGGACAAGCAGGCATTATCTCTCAGAAATAAAAGCCCATTAAGTCAAAACCTATAAAGGAGACTTACAAAAACTGGGGCATCCCGCTGACTGTAGTCACAAAAACAAACAGTTCAGGCAAAAGACAGGGATAATAAAATAAAAAAGAAAGAGGTCCTGCAAACCCTCAACAAAAAGGAAATGACTTCCTGTTCGAAATAAATTGTCAGTATCCGAACCATCACTGGAATATCAGAGCAAAGACTAAAAACGGGGTCTAAATGCATGATTAGCTGAGTTTAGGATCGAAGAACATCACGAAGAACGGGTGGGTACAAATAAAATTTGAGCCTTTATCCTTTGTTTCTTTAACTGTGAACCAGACCACGTTATAACCCTTAAAAGTCCTAGCTGAGGCATGAGTTAGTTTGAAAGCATATTGTTACAAAAGGTATCCTGACTCCTGTAGAGCTTGCTGTAAATCCTGAGTTGACATCAAATTTTACAAAAATTCGCTTGTTTTATTGAAAATTGCATTTTCAAAGAACTTCAAAATAGACATAAGCTTTGCATTCTTAAAATAACATTGTTTGCATATGACTATTTGTTCAACATCAGAGAAATTCGCACGACGAATATCTAGTGAACAAAAAACCTTCTCAATAAAAAAGGATCACCTCAAGTGGAAAAACACTTCCAACCAAGGGGCACGACATGATCATTGTCCATCATCTGTGGCAGTCAAGTCAAGATTCAGAGAATCTCTCAAAGATGCCAAATAGCCAGGGGAAAATCTCCATCTGAATCACTTGGGGCATTGGATATGAGTTCCAGCAGCGAATCTTGCATGATTAAACGAACATCTTCTGGTAGTATGGAAACACAACACTACCGACAGTGACAACTCCCTACACTCAGAGAGCATGGACATAGTCAGAAAATACTGTGCATGAATAAAGACCCGCTAGGTTGACTGGCCTAGGCAAAAATAAGGGCTTCTTGGCGAACCAAAAGGGTTCGGGAAAAAACAAGGGATGAAAATGAAAAGATCTGTACACCCGGCAAGTCAAAAACCTGAAAAGGCGGCTTGGGCAAGAAAGGGTATCCCGGTGGACTGAAAACCCGAAAGGGAGGTCTAGGCAAAATTTAGGGATTAAAGCGTACGACTATGTCCCATCATCTCGTCACTTGCCTACCAGAAGAAGACTTGTCGTTTCGATCGAAAGATACCAAGCACCTCGTAGGATGGGATAATACTCGATCTACAAGGTCTCCGCAGGAACCTTCTCCCGCAGATACAGGGGCAGAAAAGTCTCGATACAAAGCCATCGTCATATCCTCAGCACGCGTCCCAGTAACATTCACTCCCCGCAGAGTAAGAAAAGACAGTAATGATAGCTCTCCCCAGCTGAGACTCGCAACTGTGAATGAATCGGTAATATTCTCCCCAAGCAGAGTTTTCTACCGTCAACACTGTAAGGTCTTAATATTCCCCAGCGGAGTATAAGAATATTCCCCGGCAGAATACAAAATATCCCCAATGGAGTTTGAAATTTTTCCCAGCACAGTCTGAAAAAGCTTCCCCAGTGGAATTTGGAGAATCATCCCCGGTAAACTTTGGAAGATTGTCCCCAGCAAGATCAAAGGATTGTCCCCATAAGAGTCTAAAAGGTCATCCCCAATGAAGTCACAACTGAAAGATCGTCCCCAGCGGAGTTCTTTCCTCTTGCAAACAAGAAGTCAATCCCCAACAGGATTCAGTATCACCAACAACGGTAATTCATCCCCGGCGGAATTTATCGGTGGAATCCTCAGCAGAGCATCTCTTCCCCACAAAGTAATCTACTCATCAGTTTATTCCCCAACGGAGTTATCCTCTCTTGCAGGTTTATTCTCATCAATCATCTTCATTCGCCATCCCCAGCGGAAATGAAGAATTCAGCTCTTTCTCCAGCAGCTATCCGAGATTTATTTTCCCCAGCTAAAAGCATTACATTTCCATACATCATGACACATGCATATACGCATCATACAACATAATCTCATTTATTTTTAGAATATCATTGCTTGATATATATCATGCATTGCATACGACTGACCTTTACCTTTCAGGAAGGATGCAGTTAAGTTCTCAACCATGAAGCTTTTACCTCAGTCGAAGTACTGACCGGTTCTTAAATCTCAACTGAATTATTCTCGGTTGAATTACATATAAGGTTATAAATCTCGACAATTTTCCTCCGTCGAAGTGTGGACAAGTTCTTAAATCTCAACATAATTATCCTCTGTTGAAGTACAGACAGTTCCTAGATCTCGATGAAGATGTTTCCCTCAGTCGAAGTACTGATCGGTTCTTAAATCTCAACTGAATTATTCTCGGTTGAATTACAAATAAGGTTCTAAATCTCGGCAATTTTCCTCCATCGAAGTGTGGACGAGTTCTTAAATCTTAACAGAATTATCCTCCGTTGAAGTACAAACAGTTCCTAGATCTCGATGAAGATGTTTCCCTCAGTCGAAGTACTGGCCGGTTCTTAAATCTCAACTGAATTATTCTCGGTTGAATTACAGATAAGGTTTTAAATCTCGACAATTTTCCTCCGTCGAAGTGTGGTCAAGTTCTTAAATCTCAACAGAATTATCCTCCGTTGAAGTACAAACAGTTCCTAGATCTCGATGAAGATGTTTCCCTCATTCGAAATACTGACCGGTTCTTAAATCTCAACTGAATTATTCTCGGTTGAATTACATATAAGGTTCTAAATCTCGATAATTTTCCTCCCTCGAAGTATGGACAAGTTCTTAAATCTCAACAGAATTATCCTCCGTTGAAGTACAGACAGTTCCTAGATCTCGATGAAGATGTTTCCCTCAGTCGAAGTACTGACCGGTTCTTAAATCTCAACTGAATTATTCTCGGTTGAATTACAGATAAGGTTCTAAATCTCGATAATTTTCCTCCGTCGAAGTGTGGACAAGTTCTTAAATCTCAACAGAATTATCCTCCATTGAAGTACAGACAGTTCCTAGATCTCGATGAAGATGTTTCCCTCAGTCGAAGTACTGACCGGTTCTTAAATCTCAACTGAATTATTCTCGGTTGAATTACATATAAGGTTCTAAATCTCGACAATTTTCCACCGTCGAAGTATGGACGAGTTCTTAAATCTCAACAAAATTATCCTCTGTTGAAGTACAGAAAATTCCTAGATCTCGATGAAGATGTTTCCCTCAGTCGAAGTACTGACCGATTCTTAAATCTCAACTGAATTATTCTCGGTTGAATTACAGATAAGGTTCTAAATCTCGGCAATTCTCCTCAGTCGAAGTATTGACCGGTTCTTAAATCTAAACTGAATTATCCTCAGTTGAATTACAAATAAGGTTCTAAATCTCGACAGATTTCCCCCAATTGAATTACGGACAAGTTCTTAAAACTCAGCAGAGATTTTCTCTCAGTTGAAGCATAGGCAAGTTCCTAAATCTCAACAAAGATCAGACTTCCCCAAAGCGGAATCTTCTACAACAACAGGTATGCGAGCTCTCGCTAAGGAATCTATTATGCAATCGACACCTCTTCAGATGGAATCTTTAAGCCTATCCTCCTGCCAGCAATCTCCAAATGGAATCTTTAAGCCCATTCCCGACATCACAAGGCTGATACCGCTTCATGCGAGTGCAAATTTCTGGGCACTCTAGTGTTCAATCATCTTCCACCTTCGGATCACGAAAGGCATGAAAGCAAATCTACATCCTCAGGTTTAAGAAGATTTAACAGGGGAAGCTTTTGTACCCCAAAATTTTCCCTCCCATATTTCTCAATACATTGCAAGAAAAATCTCCAAGTTGCTCAAGTTTGCTCAAGAGTTGGACAGACAAGCTATCTCCTAAGACAGTCAAACCCAAATTAGGGTTTTGTGTTTCATCAAGATCCTTGAGTCCAATTGACCTCAAATTCTCCCTAATGTCCTAATATGCTCTCAAGATAATCCATGTCAAATTTCAAGCCTTACAGAGGAAGTTTGCTCAGTCAATTGCTCAAAGGTCCAAAAATCGACTGTGTTAGGGCAAAAGTCAATTGTGACCTATAAATATTCAAACCTCAAGATTATTTTGTCAACATTCTCATTTGGAATGATATTTCATCATTTGATCAAGGGTTTATCATGATTCATCAAGAATTGCTCAAAATTCATCAAGACTCAAAAGTTGCTAAATTAGGGTTTTGTAGGAAAAGTCAACTCAACTTTGACCAAGCATAACTTTCTCATACTTTATGATAAATGACCCATACAAAGCTCATTTTTAAGAGGATGAAATTTCCTACAATCCATCTTCATACCCCAAGATCAAAAAATGCACTCACAAGAAGTTATAAATTTGGACATTATAGGTCATTTTTGAAAGTCAACAAAATCACCTTTTTTTCCAAAGCTTACAACTTGAGCATGGAATATCAAAATTAGATTATACCAAAAGGGTTGGTTAGAGGACATCTCAAGCTTTCTAAAAAGTCCAAGAACACTTCCAAAAGTTCAAAATTGAAGAAGTTATGCATTGTTGAAGTTGGACTTTTTCGCAAAATTACCAAAAGTCAACTATCCCCAAAACTTAAAATTTTGTCAAATGGGCCCATTCTTTTCAACTTGATTTGAGCTTTCATAGTTGCCCAGGTGTCCTAGCTTCAGCCATGAGCTCATATTTCATTTTTATTATTTAATTTGATTTTTTATTGAATTTATTCATTTTAAATCAAATAAAATCATAGAAAATCCAAATAATTAATAACTCTTGATTTTTTTTATTGTTTTAGGCTTTGTTCACAGATAGCATCACCATCAAATTCGTATCAAGCCAAATCATGGGCAAAAAGATTGAATGGAATCAAATTTGGAAAGGTTTAAAGTGGAGATCAAATCAAATTCATATGCATTGATATGGAAAGATTTAGTCCATATTTGTTACCCTAATACACTAAGCATTACATAAGCAAGCATAGGGGACGAAAATCAAGGTTGGAGGCTGTGGAGAGAGGCAGAAAAAAAAGTGCAAAAATTCACAAAAAGTGGGAGATCAAAGTGCAAGCTAGAGGCCGTTTCAGGACACGAGACTTGTCCCAATCGCTTCCTGGGCGTTCACACAAGCTATCTAGATTAAAAGCAAGCGTTTTCAAACCTCTACAGGCACTGTAAGTCTCACGAAACATAGCCCTGTTCTTGAAATCAATTTGACTTGTTCTTGCATCGTTTGAGAAAACTATTGGCATATTTGTAATCGCCATAACATTTCCAAGCCTTTTGCATTATTTAATTTCATTTATATGGTCTGTATTGCAATTCGCCATAGCTAGGTTTTGCTTGGAGTTTTTGGGCGTTTTTATTTCAGGAACAATTGACCACCAAGAAGGGTATGGTTGTGACCGGGAGGGTGAGACGAACACAACCATGCCCTTGGAATTCATTTTTGTGGCCTGAGAAGGATTTTTGAGATGAACAACTTTGTAGCTACGGACTTCTGTCCGTTGGTATAAGTCTGTGCACTTTTAGCCACGGACATGAGGTTGAAGATGATGCGTGGCACCCCATCATTGGGCCATTCAAACCAAGCGCGCGTTTTATTATTTTTCTGGCAATTATTTCATTTTTATATAATAATATTTGTTTGCATTATAATAACAATTGAATCAGAGTGGTGTAGTGGCAAGCGTGCAAAGAATTATCCTTCAGGACCTGGGTTTGAATCCCAGGTCTCCCACTTCCTTAATAATTTTGTTTTTAGATGATCATATGCATACTCTAGCGTACAGCCCACCATGGTCCTTCATCCACTCAAACTCCAGATGGCCAAAGGCCAGATCTGGTGGTTCAAAACTGATGGTCCACCAAGGCGCCAGTCAA
The DNA here is from genome assembly GCA_948472305.1 of Vicia faba. Taxonomy (NCBI): domain Eukaryota; kingdom Viridiplantae; phylum Streptophyta; class Magnoliopsida; order Fabales; family Fabaceae; genus Vicia; species Vicia faba. The sequence continues at coordinate 19,866,995 of OX451737.1, forward strand.
TGCATAGGCACCAGATTCAAAAAGTCAAAGAGGTCAGCACTAATGGGCCTTCCAATTGTTATTCATACTCCCAAATTCAGGCCCAACCCCTTCTCTCTTCTACTTTTATTTATTTAAATTTATTATTTGTTTTATTATTTTTTTAATCTCTAACCAATCAAAATTCAGTCTTTTATCAAATAAAATCACAAAAAACATTTTGCAAATCAAATTTTAATCTTTTATTTTTTTCTCAATAAATTTATCAATTAACTAGGATTTTAATTAGAAAACTTTAACTTATTTTTTGTAAATAAATAAAATCAATTAGACCTAACTAGTTTTTAACCATTAATTTAATTATTATAGTTTCTTTTCTAAACAATCAAAAAACTCCAAAAATACTTTATTTTTTATTTTTATTTATTTAATTTAATTTAGGTTTAATTTCTTTCTTAAAATTAAAAAAATAATAAAAAGATATTTTCTTTAACCAAAATGGTCAAAACCCTAATCATGCGCTCGATTTAATTTCCCGCACGCGTTACTTATTTTTATCCAATAATGTACTTGCTCCCGGATTGTAATAGTTGAGTAGGAATTTTATTTATTTTTATCGCTTTATTTATTTTCAAAGGGTTTATCTTTGGCGATTTAAATACCCGACGCCTTGTAATTTAAATTCCACATTTTATTTCTGCAAATTATAACTGTTAGATGTTTGATAATAGGGTTGCATGACAAGACTGAATGCTTTAACCTAAAATCAAATTAGATCACTTTTAACTTGTACAAAGATAAAAATAACTGAAAACGATACACTCGCACATGCGCACTCTTAGGGTACACCCCACTTGGTTGCCTTCGTACACGGTCATTGAGTATAGGTCACTTTAGAGGTCGTCCTCTTGTCTAAAGATCATAGTCGCCTCAAAATGGTTGCCTCGGATATTGTTGCCTCAAACAAATGATCTAAGACATTAGGGTTACCGCTAAGGCGTCCTAACATTGCTTTAGTGACCGTATGTCCCTCATTCGAATTGACCCTTAAACTCCAACGACGGTGCTACCTACTCACTAATAGTGGGATAACATTGTCTAAAGGAAATTAGCATAGAACGATTCCTTTTTCGAGTAGGTAGATAGCTCTTAGATACTTGCTCTTTTCAAAAACAAAACTCTTTCACACTTACACTTTTTCGAACAAAGTTTTCAAAACACTTCATTACACTCTTGAGGACAGAAGTAAGAGTTAAATCGAAGTTTCAAACAAAAACTTTTTTTCAAACCCACAAGCACAAAGAAAAACAATTTTGAAAACAATTGAGCAAGTACCTAAGAGCCCGTAGATAACTACAGATAGAAAGGGTGCTAATACCTTCCCTTTCTATAACCTACCCCTCAAACCCGAGAAAAATATCGAAAAAGGAATTTTTTTGTGCTTTTTTCCTTTCCTTGTTGGATAAAATAAAAGTCGGTGGCGACTCTTGCTTACCACGACATTTTGAAAAAACAAACGCAAAACGCAAACCAGCATTCTAAAAATAGTCAGTTCTTCCACCGTATCACACCTGGAATCGACCAGATAGTGGTATTTCATAAATATAAGCTATGAAGCCCGGGAATCGACCGGAAAATAGCTTAACCCCTCAACAAGTTATTATGAAGCCTGGAATCGACCAAATAATGGTAAAGACGCTGTGAAGCCTGAGACATGACCAGATAACATTATAAGTTACTGCGAAGCTTGGAATTCGACCAAATAGCAGTTTACTCGGCCAATTACTATGAAGCCTAAAAATCGACCGAATATTAGTATGCTTTAAATTCAAGTTGAAAGCTCTGATGCGACCAGATAACCACTTGATTCCTTCTGAAGCCTGGAGCACGACCATATAAGAATTGAGAAATTGCGAAGCCTGGAAGACGACCAGATAGCAAGCCTAATCTCATTTCCCCTGTAAGTCACTGTAAAGCCTACAGTACGACCAGATAGCAGTAAGTCACTGTAAAGCCTAGAGCACGCCAGATAGTAGTTCATCTTCACCTCCTCGACTAAGAGATGATTCCCCAGTAGAGTAACAAACAACTGAAGTTCCTAAAACTCTATCTCTCTCAAGACAAAGAACAGTGTTCCCCAGCGAAGTCCTCCTCAACAACAGGTATACGGGCTCTCGTAAAGGAATCTCTTATACGATCGACACTTCTTCTGATGGAATCTTTAAGCCCATATTCCATAATCAACCTCCAAATGGAATCTGTAATCCCATTCCCGATATCACAAGACAAGTGTCACTTCATGCGAGTGCAAATTTTTGGGCACTCTAGTGTTCAATTATCTTCCACCTTCGGATCACGAAAGGCAGACAAGCCAATCTACATCCTCAGGTCTAAGAAGATTGAACAGGGGAAGCTGTTGTACCCCAAAATTTTCCCTCCCATATTTCTCAATACATTTCAAGTGAGGTCCTCAAATTGCTCAAGGAAGTCCAAGGGTTCACCAGACAAACTCTCTCATAAGGCAGTGTACCCCAAATTAGGGTTTCATTTTGCATCAAGATGTTTGAGTCCAAAGGATCCCAAATTCTCACCATTATCCTAATATATTCTCAAGATCATCCATGTCAAGTTTCAAGCCTTGCAGAGGAAGTTTGCTCAGTCAATTGCTCAAAGGCCTGAAAAATCGACTGTACTAGTGTAAAAGTCAACTGTGGCCCACATACAGTCAAACTTCAAGATTTTTGGTCAACATTCTCATTTTGAAGTATTATTCATCATTTGATCAAGTTTTGATCATGATTCCTTAAGGATTGCTCACAATTCATCAAAACCCAAAAGTTGCTAAATTAGGGTTTTGTAGGAAAAGTCAACTCGACTTTGACCAAGCATAACTTTCTCATGCTTTATCAAAAATGACCCATACAAAGATCATTTTGAAGAGGATGCAGTTGCCTACAATTAATATTTATCTCCCAAGTTCAAAATATGCACTCACAAGAAGATATGAATTTGGACATTATAGGCCATTTTGAAAAGTCAACAAAAACACCTTTTGGGTCAAAGCTTCATACATGAACATGGAAGACTAAATTGAGATGAGACCAAAAAGGTTTCTTATAGGACATCTTAAGCTATCTAAAAAGTCCAAGAACACCTCTCTAGGGTCAAAATTGAGGGAGTTATGCATTGGAAAAGTTGACCCTTTTTGCAAAATTGCCAAAAGTCAAAAGTAACCAAAATTGCATTTTTTGTCAAATGGGCCCAACTTTTTATGCTTGCATTGAGTTTGTAATGTGACCCAAGATCCATGAGCTCTTCCATTTGTTATTATTTTATTTTTATCATTTATTTTGATTTTATTTCATTTAAATCAAATAAAATCAAAATAAAATAGTAAAAATATCAAAAGCTAATCAAATCTTGAGATTTTGTGCATGTTTAGGTCTATTACACAACTGGAAACAAGATCAAATCGTGCAAGGCTCATATGGATACAAAAAGATTTCATTTTTCTTTATTTGGAAAGATTTACACAAAGGATCAAATCATGAATCAATAATCATAATTAAGGGAGATTTGATACAAGTTTGCAACCCTAATTCATTCTAGGGTACATAAGGAACAATTTCAGACCAAAAGCAGAGAGGTTGGAGGCGTGCAAGAGAGAAAGCAAGTTGCAAAAAATTCAAGAAAAAGTGTAAACTAATTTTCAGGTTTCAGGCCCTCTCAAGCCATTCCAGTCACACCAATCACTTGCTGGACATCCAAGGATCAAGATTCAGCCACTGGCAAGCTTCCTCACACCCAAAATCGCGCTGTAAGTTTCATATGGTTCATCCCTTTTTTTGAATTCGAATATTTAAATTCTGGCACATTTAGCATGATTCATTGATATATTCTTAAACCTTGAGATGTTTTCAAGCTAATGGTTATATCCAATTGTATTTTTATTGACCATACAACAAGTTGCCATAGCTAGGGTTCTAGTTTCATTTTTAAGGGTTTTGTGTACAGGAACAATTAGGCATGGATAATGGTACCATGATGCTCGTGAGGTTGCAACGAGTTGATTGGTACCATTGGTTGTGATTTATCATGCTTGCACAGGATTTTGGAGATGCACGGGGTTATACCTACGCCTGGTGTCCGTAGGTAAATGTCTTTTGTCTAAAACAACAGAGGCAACGAGGAAGATGATGGTGTGGCGCTTCATGACTAGCCAATTCAAATTTCGCGCGTTTAAGAATTATTATTTTGTTTTTACCATATAATGTTTGTTTGTTATTACTTGTACAAATAACCAAGCCAGCTCAGTTGGTCAGCATACAGTGTGAGAATGCCTAGGGGCCTGGGTTCGATCCCCAGGTCCCAATATTTGCCTTATCTTGTTTTTCTTTGCATAATCAGGCGTGCAGGTACCCCATGAGTCCACCATACATCCTCAGCATCCAATCATCCAAATCACTAACGAGTCAGATCTATGGCCTTCCCAATGAAGGTCCACCATGGACATGAGTCAAGCGCATGCATGGGATTGGAAAAGTCAAGAGGGCCATCAGCATCTGGGCCCAGAAAGCTGCCAACAACACCCCTCCCTTTTGGTATTTACCTCAGGCCCATTCTTTTTCTTTTCTAATTTTTCTTTTCTTTTATTTAATTTAATTTGTTTAAATTATTTTCTAACTAAATTAATTGCTTTTTTTTTCACAAAAAATCATAAAATCAAGTTTTCACAAAAAAATTAGAATTAGATTTTTATTTTATCAAATTTAATTTAATGTTAGTTTAATTTAATTTAGGGTAATTCTAACTTTTTGTAAATAATTAAAATCAATTAGAAAAATTAGGGTTTGCTTTTGACTTAATTTTTATTTCTTTCATAAAATAAAAAATAAAAAATAGGTTAATTTAATTAATTTTCTTAAATAAAATTAATTAGTAATTAGGGTTTTTATTTATTCAATTAAACCTTATTTTCTCAAAATAATAAAAAACAACACAAAAAAATGACATTTTTCTTTTAAATTGCAATTAGGCTTAGTCGGGGTCAAAACCCTAAATCTCTCGTTTTCGCTTCATCGCGCACGTTTATTAATTTTGCAATATTAATGTAACTGCTCACGGTATGTAATAGTTTAATTAGGATTTTCTTTATTTATTGTTTTTACGGGTTTTTTGGCTATGTAATTAATACCTCCCCCGAAGCCTTGTAATAGCGTAGGTTTTATTTCTCGCATTTTAATTCTCGCAAATATTAACTGTTAGATGTATGTTAATAGGATTGTATGACAAGATTGCATGACAATTTAAAATGGCTAGAAAACCCTAATGTGCAAAGATAATAATTGAAATCAAATCACTCGCACATGCGCACTCATAGGGTATACTCTCACTTCGGTTGCCTTCGGTAAACGGTCTTTAAGTATAGGGTGTTTTAGTGGTTGCCCTCCTGTCTAAACAAAGACCAAATGTCCCGTTCGTAAATGTTGCCTCGGAAAGGTTGCCTCGGAAATGTCTCCTCGAATATGATCTTAAGACTTTAGGGTTATTACTAAGATGTCCTAACATTGCTTTAGTGATCGTACGTCCCTTTCGAATTGACCCTTACAACTCCAATGATGGTGCTTCCTATTTCTTAATAGTAGGATAGCATTGCCTAAAGGAAACGAGAATAGAAATAATCTTTTTTCGAGTAGGTAGATGCTAGTAGGTACTTTCTCAAATCAAACTTTCTTTTTCACACTTACACTTCAAACAAAGTTTTGAAAAAAACACTTCGTAACACTCTTGAAGACAAAAACAAGGGTTAAAACGAAGTAAAACAAAACTTTTCAAAACAAACACACACAAACAATTTTAAAAGATGGGCAAGTACCTAAGAGCCCATGGAAAACCATGGATAGAAAGGGTGCTAACACCTTCCCTTTCTATAATCTACCCCCCGTACTCAGAAGATCTCGAAAAAGGAATTTTTCTGTGCTTTTTTTCTTTCCGGTTGGATAAAATAAAAGTCGGTGGTGACTCTTACTTACCGTGACATTTTGCGAATAAAAAATTCAAAACGCAAACCAGTATTTTCAAAACAGTCGGTTCTGTCACCGTATCACAACTTCTACTATAAACAAGGTCTTCAATCATTAGTTTCCTAAAATATATCCATATTTAGAAACTGCATATTCTTCAATATTCTGAAATAATTCTTCTTGACCTACAAAATTACACCACATAGGATAAAATAGTATCCTTAAAATATATTATGTTTTTGTGACGTAACAGAATATATCAGTCAGTTCAGCTTAGGCGCGATGTCGTATGCTCCTTCATAGGACATCTTATTAAACATGTTGCTCCAGATGATAAGAACTTCTCATCTCAACATGTCTCAACATAAGATAAGACTTCTTGCTCAACTTAATCCTGTTAGCAAGTTAATGCATCTCATCTAACATATTGTTGTTATATTTGTTTTACAAAAATTAATTCCAACCTTAAAACTAAGGAACTTACAATCTCCCCCTTTGAGAAATTTTGACTAAAACAAATAACAAAAATTACAACCCAGATTATAGCAATAAATCAAAACAATCCTTCAATAGTAGTCTTCAGCAACTACTAAACTCAAGAGTATAGCACCATGGAGTCAGTTTTCAGATAAGATGTCAGGACGTCTTGTTCAACATCTTCTTTTCAGATTTTTGAATAAGCTTCATTGCAGTAACAAACCCATCACCAAAGAACAGCACCTTCAAGAAAAGGAGCAGAAAGTCCTGAAGTCATTTGGTGTACTTGAGGAAGAAGATAACTGACACTCCCCCTCAAACCAAGAACCATACCTTGTCACAGAAGACCAATTGTGGCATAAGATATTACTGCCGCTTGCCGGATCCAACGATGATGAAGTGATAGCACATGGTGTATTCCCTCAGCCTTAGCGTACTAGATATGCAAATGAAAGTTTGAAAAATAATATGGAAAGAGGCAGGGATCGAACCCCTGCCCTTGCATAATGCAACGCTTTAACACACACACCCAATCGTTGGGACGACTTTACATCCGGGAGTATATGTCAATTGATAATAATATAATGCAAAACAATATGAAATGTTGAGGTGTAAAACGTGCACGCTCCAGTGGGGTCCCTAGTTTTTGAATGGACGAATTATGATGTGATATCTTGACACGCCAGCCCTTGTCCGAAGTCAGAGACGCCGGAGTCAAACTCCGGTAATCTTCTCCAATCAAACCAAATTCGAAACCTGCAAAAGCGTTAGATTAAAGGGAAAAAAGGTCATGGCCCCCCTAATTTAGGGGCTGCGAATCCATTGGTGTCCTCCATTTGGCCTGAAGATGTGTGCATATAGCAAACTGATGCTTTGAACATGATCGTGCCCTAACAATGGCACACCCTTGTTTCTGCATCTATCCTTGCATGTAACACATTAAAGCAGTTCCAAATAATGATATAAACATGACTATATGCCTCAAACCTATTTAAATTATATGAATTGAAATGTTCGGATGTGAGGAAATTACCTAACCGGAGCAAATTGGTTCACGCGTTCTAGGATGCTCCAGGCGTTGAGAACGGTTAGTATGTACTCCTAGATGTCTCAGGAACACGTTGTGACACTTGGTTTTGATGAATATGGATTGGAAGTGGTCTTTTGAGTTTTTATAACTTTTGTATTTTTGTGAGGATTTTGTACCTCTTGTAATATGGTTTTTTCATGTCCTTTCAAGTTGCACGGTCCTGTATTTATAGAGGAGGGAGAGAGATACACAATCATGGAAAGAAATCAAGTAATAACTTTGTTTAAAACCAAGAAATCAAAACTTGAAATAAATGCCAAAAATGTGAGATTTTTGCCATTCTGGTCCCTTGCATGAACCCGGTCCCTTTGGATGTATCTTACACGAAAATATGGTCCTTCTAATAGATCAACCCAAACCCAAATGTCACGGCCCATTATTCTTTGTATTTTATTTGATTTAATTTATATTTAAATGAATAAAATTCCAATAAATAAAAATCAAAATCAAAATAACTTATGGATAGATTTAGAGGTCCTTGGGCACATCATGAACATATCTGAACTCCAAAAAGTTAGGCCCCATAACTTAAAATCACAAATTTGCATGCTTTCCATTTCATGAATTTCACCAAAATTTCCCAACTTGTGAAAATCATAACTTACTCAATTTTTATATTTTGGAGATGATCTTTGACTTTTTAGAAAGCTAAAGATGTATCCTACAACCTCTATGTTTACCATTTTTGCATTTGGAGAAATTATCTTGATGTAAAATTGCCTTGATAGAAAATGCCTTTTTATTGACTTTCAAAAAGACCTGTAATGTATGAGCTTATATCTTCAAAATGATTCATTTCTTGAACTTGAGGATAAAATAAAAGTTGTAGTTAATTGAATTTTTATTCACAATGAGCTTTGGTTGGGGAAAAATGGATGAAGCATGTGAAAGTTATGCCTGGTCAAATTTTAGTTGACTTTCTCTAGGAAAACCTAATTTTGCACTTTTGGATTCTTGATGATTTGAGAGCATTCCTTGAGGAATCATGATCAACCCTTGATCAAATGATGGATATTACTTCAAAATGTTGATGTTAACCAAAAATCTTGAAGTTTAACTGTATATTGATCACAGTTAACTTTTGGCCTAATATAGTTGATTTCCAAGTATTTGAGCAATTGACTGAGCAAGCTTATAGTTCAAGGCATGAAACTTGGCATGGACATTCTTGATGACATATTAGGGACCATGGAAATCACTTTAAGCCTTTTCAATCCAAAATTCTTTGTGAGAAGTGAAATCCTAGTTGGAAGTTCATTACTTAGGAGGAGAATTTGTCTGGCCAATTCTTGGTCAACCTTGAGCAATTGAGGACCTAGATGAGCATGTATTGAGTAAAGTGAGAGGGAAAATTTTGAGGATACAACAGAATGAAATGGAACAAGAACAAGACAAGAATCGTGTACCATCATGTCACAATTCATTGCAAAAAACAAATTGAAATCTTTCCAAAATTTTAAAAAAAAACATTCCAAACTTGAAGATTCTTGTTCCCAACATGTTTTCACGGTTTTGGCATGTTTGTCATATGTCCTTGGGCCTCCATGTGACTGAAATCAAAAGCTCATACGCCTTGGCCCAATGATTTTATATTTTATTTGATTTACTTGTATTTAAATGAACAAAAATTCAAATAAAAGAAATAAAAATCATAAAAAAATATATGAATGGATTTAGAGGTCTTATAACACATTGTGAACATGTTTTAACATCAAAAGTTAAGCCCATTAGTCTAGAATTTCAAGTTTTGCTCACTTTTCATTTCATAAATTTTACCAAAATTTCCTAACTTGCAATGGTTATAACTCTCTCAATTTTTATCTTTTGAATGGTATCTTGGACTTTTTGGAAAGCTCTAGATGTCCTATTCAATTTATATTTTGATATTTTTTGCATTTGGAGACTTTATCTTGATGTAAGTTGCCTTGACAAAAAGTGTCTTTTTGTTAACTTTTAAAATGACCTATAATGTATGAGCTCATATCTCTCAAATGAAGCACTTTTTGGACTTGAGCATACAGATACAAAGTTGTAGAGAATTGAATTTCCTTGAAAATGGGATTTGGTTGGGGAAAAGTTGATGAAGCATGTGAAAGTTATGCTTGGTCAAAGTTCATTTGACTTCTCCTAAGGAAATCCTAATTTGACAACTTTTGACTTTTGATGATTTGAGGGCTTTTCTTGAGGAATCATGATCAAACCTTGATCAAATGATGAATATTACTTCAAAATGTTTATGTTGACCAAAAATCTTGAAGTTTGACTATATGTTGACCATAGTTGACTTTTTACCCAATACAGATAATTTTCAACCATTTGAACTATTGACTAAGCAAACTTGTGACGCAAGAATTGAAACATGACATGAACATTGTTGAAGATCTATGGAGAACCATGGAAACCACTTGATACCTTTGAAACCCACACTTCCTTGAAAAACACAAAACCCTAGTTGTTGACCCATTGCTTAGGAGGAGATTTAACTGGTCAACCCTTGAGTAGCCTTGAGTACTTGAGACCTTTATGAGCATGAGGAGGTGTCTTGAATTAACTGTATTAAAAAATGGGAGGGAAAATTTTGGGGTACGACAACCATGTCCAGACCTCCTATATGATTTTGACTTCATAGATACCATATTTCTGCACCTAAAGAGGAGATTCTCTCTACCAAGCATATCCCAACATACAGGGTTTTCTATGATCATCAACCCTTCAACAAGACTATCCAGGAGTACATCTCTTTCTCCTAATTCTTTTGAATAACTCGTCGTGACTGTAAGTTAATCTTCCAGAATATTAACTTACCTTAGGTTGATGCATCTCTATTGCACATAACCCCTAGAGTGTCTCTTCCACTTTAGAAGAACAAGAGTTCCATGTTCTCATAGACTTGGTAATGTATATCAAGTTTGAGTAAATAACCTACATCCTGTTTGAGAGAAACACCAGTCAAACACATTGAGAAAAATAAATTCTCAATACAATAATGTCAAAACATTATATCTGACATCTCTTTAAGAATCTTCCACTCTAGATTTGAGATTCTTCTTCAACAACTACTATGAAAATCTTGATAAGAATATATTCTCCTCCTTAATAGCAGCACAGTATGTGGTTAGTGCATACCCACACAACTCTTTCTCTGTTGTAGCTGAAATTGTTCCACCTGAACAGTATCACATATACTTGGCTTCTTTGATCAAAAGAGACTAGATGACAGAGAGAATGTCCTTGACATATGAACTTGAACTTCATATTCAAGAGACCTGGCTGAGATGACAAAACTCTAATGGAATTAGAGCTCAGCCTCTATACTTCTACTAACTTGGATCAGAAATAAATTGAACCAAGAAGTAACCACTCGGTTGATCAACATTCAACCAGTCCATCAATCTAAGAAATGTTTTTCTAAATAAAACATCTTAGATACACAGCCCAAAGGCCTCCTCTTTCAGATCAGGAGTAGGTTCCAAACACATGTGATCGACACACATTTTTTTAGCACCCAAAGCATATGTCAATCAACAGGAAGCTGCATACCAGCTGACATGATGTCCCAACATCTGGTAGGACATCAGTTCCATTCTTTTGAAACACAAAACTGAGCTTGGTTCTGAAGCCATTACTACTTCCTAAAAGACAAAACATCCCTTGATCACCTTCAAGGTCTTCAAAAATAATCCAAGCTCCAGCTACACCAACAACAGCAAGACTCAAAGTCACTTTCCTAATTAGGTCAAGAATTAGGAAGACTCTTTTAGAAACCAAAATAAATGGATTTATCCTTCCTTCAATAATCTATCAAATAAATGACAGGTTTCTTGAAAAATACATCAACCACACACTAAAGTGCCTGTATGAGTGGACTTGAGAAATAAAACTCAAGTATCATTGATAACTTTAAAAAGATGGTTGAAACAGTCTTGCACGCTCTACAACATCACACACCAAACCTACCAAGGAGACCAAACCCTAATTCCCTCCTTTACTTGCGACACAAGGAACAAACAAGGTTACAATAAATACCATGCAGCGGAATGCACAAAAACAACAACTCCTCAACAGTCTTTAGGCACAAAATATTGCACACAATCACCACAACTCAAGTGCAATAGGTCAGCAAAGGTTTGAAAATAAATCAAACCCCAAAGCAGCTCACCACCAAAGCTACAAGCCTGATAACAACAGACAGGTCCAATACAACCTTGTCACGAATAGTCCATCCTCCACTTCAAGGGACCATTTAAAAACAATATGAATTATCCAAGTTCAAACATATTTTCAATATAAACCTTCTACCTTGATCATAAACCTGAAAGTATCCCCCTTGAATCTCATCCAGAAACAGACTGGATGCCTACTCTAATACCAATTGAAATTCTGGTATGACAGAACTCATATGTCCTATGACATGTTGAGACATCTTATCTGACTTAAACAACACATGCAAGGTATAAACATTAAAAACAATACCGAAAAGCATAAATAACACACCAAAATTGTTAATCAAGTTCGGAACAACTCTCCTACTCTGGGGACATACTAAGCCAGGGACAAGTCCACTATGATAGTATCAATTCATAGAACCTATAAAAAACACACCAGTTTACGATCTACTCACTTAATCACTACCCGTGTTATACTTCTATCTAAGACTCACTTAGATATGAGACCCTCCTCAGTCCTTCATAAATCACAGACAGTGATTGGACAAACAGAAAGACACATTTCCATGACAATACCTAGCCAAGACTCTTGACTAAGAACACAACTTGGATTTTCTTACAAGCTTCCTCCAAGAATAATATTCAACTCATTATCTACAGGTTTCTGAGTGAGAACGGAATCTTGAAATCCAAGGAACACAATTCAACTCACATGTCAAGTGGATCACACATACCAACTCCCCTAGAGAGTGGCTTACATACTCAGTCCTAATAATTACATATTTCTAATTCTCGATTGGTACCAATCCTAGGTTATAATACTTCTATTTATAACCTATACCCAACTGGATTTGGGCCTTCAAAACACAGCTCTTTGGCTGTTACAAATCAACAGAAACTTCTGCTACAAAATAGGTCTTCAATCAAATCTTCCTAAATCATCTCATCCTATTTAACATATTGTTTCTATATTAGTTTTACCAAACATAATGTCAACCATAAAAAAATAGAGAATTAACACATCTGGTTCAACATCTCTACACACTAGAAAACACAGCAGCAATAGCATGAAACATCATACTCTCCCTAAATAGTTTCATTCAGGAAACAACAACACTAGCTACTCACTCCCGCTTAGTAGTAGCACAGTCCTATCACAGTGTTAATCAACATGTCAAGACATATGATATAACATCAAGACACACACACTAAACTCAACACTTTACCCCCTCCTTTTAGTCAAAATCTTGACAAAAAGAAATAAAGTAAATATAAACAAAACACATGAAGACATATTGCACACAAGAAATAGACACACAACAAGGAAACATGTACGCAAACCATCTTAAAAGAAAACACACTTATTGCATAAGAAATACACATAAGTAGAAACCCACGCGAGCAATGGAAACACAAAACAAACACCAGTAAGGAAGACAAAATTACAATGACTGGTGAAACACATACGTTGTTGATTATCTTCAGGAGTTCCTCATTTTTTATCCCTGTTAAATAACCTTTTACACTCCCTACTTTTGTCACTGAACTCACTTGACATGAATACAGTAGAGGATAACTCAACAAGAGATTTTTCTTTGAATTCAGCCTACTTTGAATCAGCACTTTTATCCTTCTTAGCTTTCAGCAAACGAAGCTTTATAGCATCAATCTTATTCCAAGATTTGTTCAGAGAGAGAGAGAGGTTACCTTGCTTGTAACAAAGATTTAGTCAATGGGAGAATTTTTGAAGCAAATGTAGTTACTTTTACCAATAGTCCACCACTCACCACAAGAGAGATGCACTCTTTTTTTCTTCTACTCTTCCCAAGCTTTGACTACACAGTCTAGACTAACCAAACCATAACTGATTGGGCAATAAAGCTTACATGCCTCCTATGTTGTCATTGACTCAATAGCATATCAGCTTTCCAAAAACACCCTTCAAGATTTCAATCTGACTTGTATCCCAAGACTTACTTACCATGTCTCATAATATCTCCCCAGGGATCCCAAGCTAAGGAGAATACCTTTGCTCGCAGCAAGATCACTGACCGAACTAAGACCTGTATCAGTGAGCTTTGTCAAGTCAAACTTGCAAACTTGATTACATAGATTGTAACCAATTTTCCATGGTACAAATTCATAACATTCTCTTTGACATTGCATACAAAAACACTAAAGAGCAACAATTTCCTTCAGCATTAAGCATATCCTTAGAAAAGACTATGATACAAACAAAACTTGGCTGATTTAGGAGACAAGATTGCTTCCTAAGGACAATCATCCTACAATAACACTAACCTCAATGGATTTGTTCTTTAAAGTCCATAATGTGTTAATAGCTTCAGTCCAAACTACACATATTAAGGTCTCCTTAAATTCTGAATGCAAGATAGCATTAGATTTTAAATATAAAAACAAAATTTTAAAGACGCCACTCTGAGAAAAATGAATTTTTTCAAACATCGGTTGTTGATTCAATCCAAAGTATAGATCATGCAATTGATTCACTGATTGAAAGATGATTCCAACTCAAGACCATGGTGATGCATCAAATCGAAGGAGAACATAAAAGATCTTGTGCATTTGGTTTAGGGAGAGTGTCTTCAACAAACTTGTTTTTGTTCTTGGAGATCAAAACAATGTGAATTCAACAAGTCCAATAATGGTAGCTCTTGTTATCTAAGGGAGGTGAGACAAGTATCAGAGAAGGGCTTTCATTAAGATGAAGGTAGTGAGGTTTAGACGAATGGATAGAAAAATCACAGGAATTGTTGTTGATACCATGTTAAAGATGTAATTTGATGAATAAGAAACTCATCACATTTATTGAAAAGTGAGGAAAAGAATGAAAAGCCATGTAAACATCAATACAATGGTGATCCTTTGTATATGAAAAGATCAAGAGGAAGTTAGTTAACAACCTAACTAACTTACATAACTAACTAGAATAGCGTCTAACTAACTTCTAACTAACAAAGTTTAAGATAAATACAATTGTTAGGCTTTTACTTGTAAAGCAAATAACAGGTTATATTTAACAATATCATAGCATGAGTGATTTCTTACCTTCTGCTTCGCGTATTGTCATATGATCTATAGTGCAGCAGAGTTTTGGTTGTGACAAAAGAATGGAGTGGCAATGGAAGAAGTATGTTTTGAGTTATCTATAGCAAATATTAGATGTCAAATGTTTGCAATATTGGCCATTTGAACATGCTTGATGTATAGATGTCATTATTAGTATCTTAAGGACTTAAAGTGTTACTGTCGTGTTTTGAACTTTCTGCATATTTTCCAAGTTCATCTTTAAAACTCTTTGTTATGTGATATTGATGACCACCATGAGTGAAGTTTTTGATGACTTGTTGTACCATTACATAGCTATCACCAAGCTATACTAGTGAAAGATAATTATAACTAGTTTTGTATAGATGAACCTATTCATTCAAAGAAAAAAATTCAATTAATCTAAGCCAAAACTTCATCACAATGTCAACAAACATTTCAGTTTCTATAACTTTTTTTTTGGTATTCATTAGCAACAAACATTCCAATCGCTATAACCTTGTCACCCTATTGCACGCAATTAACCTTAACATGCTAGCTTCACCTCATATCAATACAACTGTTCTGAGGGTGTTTTTCTTTCAATCAAAAATGGTTTGAATGTCAACAACAATGCAAGTCCTTCAACAAGATTGAGCCCAAAGAAGACCAGATGAGGGCCTACAATTCAATGTACAACTATGAGTTTCGATTAATATAGACAGAAAGATAACATGTTCCTTAACTATAATGACTCCCTAGTTTATAAATATACAACACGGATACGACACTGAAAGAAAAATAGATGAGGGTCATACCCGGGAGGAAAGAAGCATGCATCCCTAGTTTTTGTGACCAAGTTAATCTGCATTTAGCAAGATCAAAGTAAGAACGTGACTTCAATTTGAAGTGTCAGTGCTACATAGCAATTAGAAAATCTTGAACACATAAAAGCCAAAAACGGATAAGCTATAATATCATAATAAGGAAATTATTTATAAGTCAAATAGAAACAAGAAAATCAAAGGGATACTCACATAGCACCCCCTGCCGCTGGACCAATTATCTTGCATGCAGACATAGCAGTTATGCAAATGCCATTTGCTACACCTCTTTGGTGTTGATCCTATTTTCAAAATCAACATGTCATTATCTTATTGCAATTCCATTAAAGAAAAACTTATATAAAAAGTCTGAAATAAAATCATACCACTGCTTTATTTTGCAGAATGTATAAACCAGTAGAAATTACTTCCTAAATCCATCAAAAAGAATACAATCAAGCAAGTTTAACGAAGATAAAGTCTTCGAATAAAATTAAACCTTCCTTTCGTGTTTTAGCAAAGTCAACTCACAATGAAAAGATTCTTTAGAATAGCAGCACTATATATCGATATGTTCAACGTAAAGCCAGACAACATTGTCATGAAGGGGAAGCTTTGCAAGATTGGTATCGATAACACCTATAAATATTACGGTGAAGACATTATTTAAGAAATTAAACAAATAATGAAATGCGGAATCTGAGTTTTTATTACTATAAAGGCTGAATACTAACCCCTGCGATGCGAGCAAGGACAATAGGTCCACAAATTTTTTGGACCGATTGATATATGCCAAGCTGGAATATTATAATAGCTACACCTGAAAAATTAACCAGTAAACAATTTAGAAACATAGCAATACAAATCCAATTGGAAAAAATTGAATATGGTTCATGTTTATGCAGATTCATAAATGTGAAAATGTACCTGCTAGTGCAAGAACACTCCCAACATCATTAGTTTCAAAGTTCAAACCGTCCAACCTTCGAGGACTAACACTCCATAATGAGAAAATCTTCAAAAGTAAAATATAGAATAAGAATTATAGATGCGCGGATAGATGAATAATAGAAGCAGAAGTGAGTCATAGTAATACCTCAATAAAAGCAATGTCATGAATTGCGAAAACACAATAAACAATAATAGATGACATTAAGGGCCAATTTCTTAGAAGGCTTTCATCTTTTTGGATCATCTTGTTTTTGTCGGTCTCATTGGTTCTATTTTCCAAAGCTTCAGTTTTGTGGTTATGAAGTGTCTCCTACATTGATGCAGATATTTTATTGGTAGGAGAAATAAGTCGTTATCATAACTTCTCCCAAACAACTTACAAATACTTATGTCGGTAGATAAATTCAAATAAGTTATCAATCGCACATGCCTTAAATATATGTGATTAGTTACCAAATATGTTAGAATTTAAGGTTCGTACCTGTAACCAAATGCAGGAAATTAGAACTGCAAGTGCCATAGCTGATACAATGAAGCAAGGTAGGAAGTATGGAAACCTGTAAAAATGTTTAAGTTTTGGAAAAAGAAACTCAGTACAACAACAAAGTAAAAAAACAAAATAAAATGAAGAAAAAAACACTTACTTATCCCAAAAGGAATCCTTTGGAAATATATTTGGATATTTTTGGACTGGCTGTAAAGAAAAATCACAAACTATTAGTAACAAAGTTTTCATTTTTTTTTTCCGATAATAAAGAATTGAATTTCAGAGATCAGTCTCCTCAATACAAAAGCAATGATAGTGACACGGACACCAAACACAACACCGACTTATAGACACCATTAATAATTAAAAAAACTAACAAATGCCGAGCAACGAACATGTCTTCAATTTGAAGTGTTAGTGGTATATAACTTGCAACACAAGCTATCTTAGGCCCATGTTAAAAAGTGATTTTTTTTCTAAAGTACTTTACCCTAGAAGACAGTAGGAACAAATGAAAAAAACAATTACCTGAGCCAAATAGCCTCCCAATGCTGGTCCAAAGGCCAAACCAACTCCCCAAGCAGCTGCAACCTAAAATCATATCTTAAAATACTTTTATAACAATGGAGATGTGATTCAAAGAAATGCGAGACACAAAGGTTAGTGAGGCTTACCGTTGATTGTCCTAAAGCTTGGTACTCTTCTCTAAATATTTCAGAAGAATAAGCCTATTATGAAGGAGATTATGAAAAAATAAGTTATATAAATAACATGAGATATTCAGATATTCAAGTATACAAATTCCAACGTTTTGTTGTGTTAAATGTTGATTGATGATACCTTCATTGGTCCAACCAAACCATTTAAAGCTCCAAGAAGAAATCTCATTATAATAGCCATCCTAAAACTTGTGCAAAGGCCAAATAGTGTGTTGAAAATTACACTGAAATCAAATTAGCATCATTGACATAAGTCAAATAGTGCATTCTTAAACTATTCAACAAAGGTTATAGAAATAAGCTAAAACCAACTTTTTGACATATTAGAAGCTGTTTCCATAAACTCTCTCAGATAATAGTATTTCAATTTACAAGTACTTACACAGAAATAATTCCTATAATGACAACAGGTTTTCGACCGTAGCGATCGGCTACCATTCCCCACAATATGGAAGTCAATGCTCTTCCAACCATGAATGCAGATCCTATAAAATTATCATTCATACATATGACATGGTATCATTATAAATCTTGCAAACACAGAATACCAAATTTGCATTATTTTAAATCTTATTTTCACTGGTCTCTATCATTTTTTACACAGAAACTATAAAATATGTGAAAGAATATTTTACCTACATAACCAGCATAGGAACTGATATCTTCTTCAGTTTCAGCAATATTAAAATCTTTTACCTGATCATATATTAAGAATATATATTATCTACAACACTAATTAAGACTATTGAAATTATAAAAAATTGTGAAGATTTCATAAAAGTTAAAGATCACTCACCATGAAATAAAGGTAGGGAAATAGAGAAGCTATAGGAAGAGCTGTAAAAATATCACACACAAAGCAATAACAAAAATTCATTAGAGTATGAACAATTTCAATGATAAAAGCAGTTTATGAAACTACATTAAGTTGCTTACTGCTGCATAAAATAACAATCCATATAGTGAAAACATTTCTGAATGTAACATCCTGTTTCAATTCCTTGGCTTGATCCACCTTACAACCAGGACAATTTTCATGATAGTAGTGTTTCTTCAACAATGGCTGATCTCCATAGTCTTCCATGTTTATACTTACCACACACAACACAGCTTCACTTGTTGTTTGTTTTCTCAGAGAAATATCTTTTTATATGCATGAAACTAGCAATGTGTGGTAAAATGAAAATTACTACAATTTACTTTCTTTTTTTTTTTGGTTGGGAAGGAAAAAGACAAGGTTATAAATAATATAGCCTTACAGGTTAAAAAAGTTTACAACTTTTGTTTTTTCCATAATTAAATACTTAAATAATAGAGGAAAGATATATAAATAATATAGGTAAAATCTACTAGTTTTATTTTTTTAATAATTTATTTTATTTTGTGATAGTATATGAATATGGGAATGAATGTGGGCTCGAATGAACACGATTCTAGTCCATGAATATGGATGTAGTAACTAGTAAATTCATGAAGAGCAATTATTATGATTTTACCAAACATTAATGAAGTGATAATGCCTTCGTATAATATAGGAATTAGTTTTTTATTTATATTAATTTATTTAGTTTAGTTTGTTATAGATTAACTCTATCAAACGCACAATTATTTGATGTTAAATCTTCTTTTTGTCTCCCAATGAGTAATTCATTTGTGAAATAAAATTTTCTTAAAACAAATATTTTTTTTTCAATTTCCAATGCAAGATTAATTATTTCTATCAAAGATAGTAGTGAATTACCTTATCAAGTGGATTTAGGAAGAGGCACTAGCAAATATCATAGCAGCGAAAATCTTAAAGTTTTTCAAAAGAAATATACTATCCAGGTTTAAGGTCCCCTAAGCCATCGTAATAAATAATAGAATGCAATTTATAGACAAAAGACTGAAAAGTTTGTTGGAAGAATTGAAGATCAAGCAACACTTCGCGTAAGTGGAATACCCCTCAACTAAATAATCAAGCTGAAGCAGTAAATCGGGTGTTAGCACTATGTCAAAACTGCTTTTAGGCAGTATATTTTAGACAGCGTTTATGTATTAAAGTGCTGTTATATGTCTCAATAAAATTTTAAATTTTAAAATTATATACATTAGACAACGCTTTATAAAAAAACGCTGCCTAAAGTTAAGAAAAAGTGCTGCCTAAGCCACAATTTAGACATCGCTTTATGAAAGCGCTGTCTAAGGTCAATTAAAATTGAAATAAAAAAATTTTAGAAAGTGCTGTTATAGGTCTAACAGTAAAAAGCGCTGTCATAAGTCCAAAGCGCTGTTAAAGTCACACATACCAAAGCGCTGTTATAGCTTTAAAATTTTTTGAGAAAAAACACTACTAAAGACTTATTTTAAAAAGTGCTGCTTAAGGCCATACATGCTCACACTATAAAAAGTGCTTCTAGAAAGCGCTGCTAAAGGATGTGTTTAAAAAGCGCTTCATATAAGCGCTGCTATAGGCCATACATTAGAAAGCATTTTTTTTAAAAAAAAGCACTGCTAAAGTAAATACATCAAAAAGTGTTGCCTAAGGTCATTAATTTCTAATTTCTAAATTAAAAAAACGAAAACCCTAAAACTCAGATTGTTTCCATATTCTCTCAAAACATCTTCCTGCATGCGACTTCCACCATCGTGATGCCCTTCTACTTCTGGTTACTTCATCATCTCTTCGATCAACTTCAGACTGCACAACCTTCTCCGCCTCTCCAGCTCTTCAACGATTAACACCTTCTCCTTCGTCGTGGTTCGCAGAATCAAACACTCTCCCTTGTTCAACAAGCTCAACTATTTTCTCTTCCCTTCAACCTCTACTCAACTCAGTCATTATTCTCAAAAATTCCTCTCCACAAGTAACAACCATAAGTCATCTGGAACAACTCCCTTAATTTAGTTCGACAATAAATTGTATCTTCAACTGTTCTGATCATTTCGACATTTCGGTAAGTTTCTATTTCTTTTGATTTGAGTTATTGTCAAGTTTCTGTGATGAATAGTTGTTACAAATTTTAGTTTGAACTGATATGTTGACCGATCTGTGAAAATATCGATTTGATTGTGTGGTCTTTTCAATTCGAAATGATATGTTGTTTTATTTTAATCTGATAAAATGATTCGTTAGCCTTGAATATGCTAGTTCTGTTTTATTTTTGAGCTCGTTGGTTTGTGTCGATATATGTTAAAATTCTGCGTAATTGTATTTTCCTGGTTGTGTTGGAGTAGGGTGTTAGCCTTGTATCGATACTTTGTTGAATTTGAAGAGGATTGACAAATGTTGCGTTAGTTTGGAGTGTTATGTTAAACTGAAATATTGAAATTGTTATGTCGGTAACACTTTTTGTAGCGTGAAGATCATCATGTTGGTATTTGGTATCGAAACTGGATATCGAAATTCATGTGGACGTTATGTTTTGTTTGTGTTGAATCCGCAAGGTTTTCGATTTTAATGTGTAACGACAATACTGCTCTTGATTTTTATGTGGAGTGAAGTTATTGTATGTCATGAATTAAATCTACAATATTAGCTTAAGCAAATGACCAATCTATGTCAACACTAAAGATAGTTCCAAAGGTATATACGTCAAGAAAATCACGAGCAAATCCTAGACTACATATATGAATATTTTACTACACAGTATACTATGATTTGCTAAAATTTGCTAAACATATCATACAATTCCTTATTATCAAAGTTGGACTCGTATACAGAAGCTTCAATTTTAAATCCAAACCCGAAGCTTGACATTCTATAACCATACATACCATATTACCATGCCTATTTACTAGTCAAGTTAGATTTTAGCATAAGATCAATGTGTGGCAGAGCACTGAAGAATCTTTAATACAAAGCAGAAAAATTTACCACTGATATGATAAGTAACAAATGCTTTTGTACAATAACGCTAACAAGCAAAACGTTAAATAAGAAAATGTAGAACGACAGAAGGCAAATCGGTTTTTTTCTAAAACATCTTTGGGTAACCATCAAAAGAGGAAAGATCATAGCAATAAAGAAGTGATGGAAGAGTTAGAAAAATTTAAATCTAAAGTTCATGATTTGGAAAGGATAAAGAAAGATACATGTCAGAAAGGCAAGGTTTAAGGTTCAAGGATACTAGTGACAAAGATAATATCAATTGTGATTTCCAACAGAAAATTCCTGTGGTAATATATATTATTATGAAGTAGCACAATTTTTTAATTGACATATATACACATTAACAATTTCATATTTATTATTGGTTTAGGGCATTTCACCTTGTCAGCTCTATTTATCGTCACTGAATTATCGCATGGTTGGCAAGGGAAAAGTGCATAACACTTTGAGAGAAGTACTTTGCTATAAACCGCTCCCTGCTGAATTTTTGAAAGTATCAATTGATATTGCTTTAGAGAGGGATGCGCCATTACCTTTACCTGACAATATTTCAGATGCAACATTGGTGGGAGTAGCAATAAGATTGTATGTTGCATGACCGTTAAACCTCATTTGCATATATGATGAGATATGTTGAAAACCATTATGAATCTTTGAGCATTCAAATTTTTTACGACCATTTAACGTACATTTTTTTCAATGTAATGTTAGACTCTTACAAAATTTAAATCAAAAGATAAGGGGATTACGTGGTAAACCGAGTCAGTTGCATCCAAAAAAGAGGTACATTGATATATATACATAGAAAATATTAATTCACGATCTTATACTTCACCTAACTTATATGCATTTGATCTTTAGATTCATGCTAAAGAGGTGTAACAAGTCAGTAGGACTAAGAAGCCCGAAATTGGCAACATGTCCACACAAAAAAATGATGTTGCAAAGACCGCGGCTAGAAAAAAGCCTACTTCTCGGTATAGGTCCTGCCTTCAGACATTAATAGGAATATCAAATTTTACTGACGGAGGTACTCGTAATATACCTATGGAGGAAGGTATTTTTGATTTTCCTATTATTAAACAATTAGTAAAGAGGATATGGATCAAGTTTTTGGACATTCAGAATTAGGCATCGGTGTTATCGATACATAAATTAGGTATACTCTGATCAACTTTATTTAATTAATTGAATAATTTATTTACTCATTTCAATGAATAGTCTTAATGTTAATGATATTTTTATTTAAGGTTCATGTATAACAATTTTGATGCGTATGAATCGATTGGAACAAAGATTCTATTTCTTATCTCCCAACAATATCAACTCACAATTAATCGATCAAAGACTATATGAAGTCAACGAGTACTTTATCCGTGCATTTATGGCCAACAAAGATACAAAAAAGTTTATTTTTACCATTTAATACTAGCAATGGGTTAGATTTTCATTCTAACTTCATCTATTATAATTTTTTCGTGCTTTGACGTTGTGTAGAAAGTTTCCATCTAACCTTTGTTAATCTTATAGTGGACACTGGTTGTTAGTTGTGATTAATCCTATAAGAGAAATTGTATATCATCTGGATTTGTTAGAAGGTGATTGGACAAAATATCCAGATATGAAGAAGATGGTTGATACGTAAGTTAGATTGTTCTAAATATTCGTTTGTATATTTATTTATCTGAGATTGTTCTAAATATTCGTTTATATTTTGTTAGAGTTATACAAATTTTTCGATCACAAAGAGATACTCAAGTACCAAAGAGTAAAGCAAACAACATTACATGGATCAGAGTGCAGGTATATTTTCACAATTTTAATTATATTAGTGATGCTACTTGATAAAACAAGTTAAACTATATATCCTGATATATATTCGTATTTTTTTTCATGTGTAGTATCCTCGTCAGCGTGATGGTATAGATTGCGGTTATTTCATCTTGAGGTTTATGAAAGAAATTATTCTTTTGAATCAAATATAGATTCCAACCATGGTATGGGTTTCTAACTTATGATTTATTTTAACACATTTCATCTAATTAATTAGTTTTAACTAAATCATATTATGTTATGTTATGTAGTACTTTGATGAATACAAGTCTTCTACTTACTCGAAAGATCAATTGGACGAAATTAAGGAGGATTGGTATAAATACATTATTAAGATGAGAATTTTATAGGGTATTGTGACACTTTCATTGATGAGAATTTTGAGTATATATAAGTTTGAGTTTTAATGAGATACTATATCGTCATTAGTGGGGTAAATTGTGTTGCAATGTTGTTGTTGTTATGTGGAAGGTTAGTTATGATGGTATTGGATTTAAATTCAAATAAAGTTTTGTTTGTATCATGGTATGAATTGGAGAATTTTTAATGGTGGATTATAACAAATTTTTGATTTGTTTTTGTTACATTGGTTTGTGTTAAATTATAGTAGTTATAAGATTTAAGTGTTATATAGCTTGGTTCTAATATGCCTTTGTTGATTTTGTTTTAGGTAGGTGCATATGTAGAAGATATAGAGATAACAACTTCATTTAGGATTCTTCATTGTTGTTGTTTGTAGAGAAGATAGCAGCTCTAGAAGATAGTAATATGTACATTTGCATATATATATCAAAAACTAACAGATTTAACTATATATATATATATATATATATATATATATATATATATATATATATATATATATATATATATATATATATATATATAGAATTTAAGTAAATATAAATTATTAGATTAAAGTTGTATACATAAATATGTAAATTTGATGCATATTTATTGGATTGAAGCTGCAAATTTATGAAATCTGGTGCAAATTTGAAAGACAACGTTTATTTTAAGTGATTATTTATAGAGAGCGCTTAAAATATAAACAGTATATATTAAAAAATTTGTGAATATTAGACAGCGCTTTAAACAAAAAAGTGTTGTCTATACTGGGGAATAGAAAGCGCTTTTAAAGAAAGCGCTTCCTAAAGGGGTGCTTAGAAAGTGCTTCTAAAGTAAAAAGTGATGCCTAAAAGGGATTTTAGAGAGTACTTTTAAAGAAAGCAGCCTAAAATAGAATAAAAGTGAACAAAAATATACATTACACAACGCTTATAAAAGCATTGTCTAAAGTGAAAGGGGTGCTTTAGAAAGCGTTTTTGATGTAAAAAGCGTTGCCTATATGGGTCTTTAGAGAGCGCTTATTGAATAAAGTGTTGCCTAAAGGCTACATTAAGAAGCGCTTTTAAATTGACAAAAAACGTTGTCTTTACTTACAGTAGCGTAGGAATAGGCAGCGCTTTAAAGCGTTGTCTATGGCAAAAAAAATGTTGTTTATTCCCTTATATGGCGTAGTGTAGTTAGAGGACTAAAACAAATACTAGAGGATGCCAAAGGCAATTAGGATGACGAATTTCCTCACGTCTTATAGTTCTATCGTGCCACCCTAAATCGACTACAAGAGAAACCACATTCTAACTCACCTACAACGTAGAAGTGGTCATTACAGTATAAATTGAAGAGCTGAATTGGAGGACAGCAAATCATGTACCAGCAGAAAATTAACGGCAAGGCCAAGAAAGTGGAAGTTGACCTCCTAAAAAAAGAAGGATCTAAGTCTCTTTTACCAGTTTCGTCGTCAAACAAACCATGACTTCTAGGTACAACCATCACGTTGGAACAAGAAAAATCTATATCAGGGATTTGTTTCTCAGGAGAATCGACATAGGAGGGAAAAACCCCCTAGATGGAAAGCCATCAGTAAACTAGGAAGGGCTCTACCAGGTGCGGGCCAGCACCGGGAGATAAGCATACTTCTTATAGTTCATCGGAGGAGAGCGAGTACCAAGGACTTAGATCGTTCCTAAGCTAAAGAGCAATTATATTTGAAATATATTTTTCTTTCCATTACTTTGTTTCAATGTAATAAATTATCTTCATTATAAATGCAAATGCTTGTCTGCCATTTTTCTTTTGCAGCATGTTTTCATGTCTATCTCTCTTTTTGGACGCTAAAGGTGGGGAAAATAAAGATTGCATGCATTTATGTGTAGATGATGTATCCCCCCTCTTAGGTCTAGCCAATTCAAGGGTGTTTAGTAGTGGAACTATTACACATCCACATTGATTTAAGTCATACCTCAAGGGTATGGATGAGGAACATACCCTTTCCCAGGGAACAGTCTTTTGTGACAGGGATCACAGTCCAAAGATATGCCCATGTATTGTCAGTCTCAGGGTTCTGAGCCTCACTAAGAGAGATGGAAACAACATTCTAATACAACGAGTGCTAAATACAACATACAAATAACACACTAATACAACAAGTGTTAAATACATAACATAAACTATATGTTAAAACAAAAATTACTATATTGAAATAATGATTCTAATGTTCGCTCTATTTACTATATTGAAATAATCAATACTAAATAGAGAGAACATTACAATAAGTATCAGTTATACATTAAACAACATGTTACAATAACTCAGGATCAAATAGAGAAGAAAGAGTCATGAAAATTCTGAAGGTAGGGCACGGGAGACTCCAGTTGACGCAAGACATATTGAAAGGCATCCTCTTTCATGTCATCCTTTGAGATAGCCCACAACTGGTTTGCTTAAAGTGGCCCGCTCCTGGTAGAGAACCTTTAGCTCCTTATATTAGGCGACCATCTTCTTCCCATGCTCCGACCTGACATTCAGGGCAACAGAAGACGAAGTCTCCTACTTAAGTCCATGTGATGAGTTCCTTGCTTCCTCTCCTCAAGTTTCTTTTCGAGCTACATTATGCGGTCGGTCAATGTTGCAGGAGACTTGTACACCTTCACTTCCTCCAAGAAAGAAGAAGCTTCATCAAAAAGATTGAGAAACCCAAAAGAGTCCCTTTCGAAATTAACATCTTTCTCCTTAACTAGAGTATATTAAGTCTTCGGATCCTCTACCCTTTGAGAAGACGTGTTGGGGAAAAGAAGTTCCTTGTGGCTGGTAGCAAGCTGATTCAAGAAGGAAGTCGCCTGAAACACCTGGTAAGTTGACTCTGCCAATAGGAAATATTAGCCTACCTTGGAGAGTTGGCGGATATGGGTGTAATCATTGACAGACACACAATGTTGCATCTCCTCTATGGTTCGAGGAAAGCGACCAATCAACACAAGTGGAAATCGAAGAGGGGTATTTCCTAAATGGATAGAAAGAGCATATATTGACCACTTTGACTTCTTTTCAGAACTTCCTCGGTTTACCATCGTACCATAGTCCTTTTTTAACTCAGATCGCAGTAAAATGGTCATGATTATTTTACTCTGACCTTCTGAGGGCGTCGGCACAACCAAGTGAGCCCCGACATCTTGCACAGATACGGTACGGGAAGAATAAGTATCCTTCCTCTTTAGGGCATATGAAAACAAAAACAAAAGTCAATAGATAAGAAAGGGAATGAGCTCATAGACCACAAAAAAAGTAAGAAAAATAGGGATACTAAAAAGCTTTTTCCTCTTGCCAGTAGATTATGCCTCTCAACAATGTATCTCAGAACTAGATAAGAAAAGTAGATTCTCTTTCATGGACTTCTCCGCATCAGTAAAAGCCTCATACGAGAAGGAGTAAACCTTAGAATTATTTGTGAAGTACTGGTCTGGGGACCAAAATTATCTCATTCGATCAGCACAAGCGGTCGGTTCTTCAAATGCGGGTGAGTGATGTAGAATTCATCATGAGAAAGGGGTGAAAGGGGGGTAATCAAGAAGTAATCCTCCTTTAAATCCTTCCAGCTCTCCGTATAGACACAAAATAATTGATTTATGGCACGATAGAGTGAAACATGCTCGTAACTGTCGCTTGGGGATAACCTTTAAGATATGAAAGAAGATGTTTTAGATGTCGAACCTATGTATTCTTGGTATTTATACCAATATTGAAAAACCCTCGCAAAACCCCAAGGGCTTGGATGAAATTGTGAAGGAGGAATGCAAATATGGTGTAACACCTCCTTTTTAAAAGTAAACAATGGAAGTCGGACACCCAACTTCCTAAAGAATTAGTCAT
Organism: Vicia faba; assembly: GCA_948472305.1. Taxonomy (NCBI): domain Eukaryota; kingdom Viridiplantae; phylum Streptophyta; class Magnoliopsida; order Fabales; family Fabaceae; genus Vicia; species Vicia faba. Next base: position 19,894,675 of record OX451737.1, read on the forward strand.
AGAAGTGAATAGAACACCCTTTGAATTTGTCACACACCCTTTTGTCTTCAGGTATCGTAGATATTTCCCAATCTTAAAGGGATCCTTCTTCAAAGGTAAATGTCGCCTCATTAGCTTCAGAGGAGTAACTAGAAGGTGTTTCCAAATATCTTTGGGGTTATCCAAGAATGGTCCTCTATGAATGTTGTCTCCATAAGAAAAATCAAACTTGGCATCTGTAGTACAAACCAATCAAATGGGTTAGCAATAACAAATCTCTAAGGAAAAGGGTTAGCCTTGAAATATTGAATAAAGCAAACTCGTTCCCACAAATGATGAGACAATAATGCACCTGTAAAAGGGAAGGGGAGAGCGACAAAACACTCGAAGTTGGAGCAAGAGAGTCATTTGCAAAGGCTCGAAAAGAAGATGTAGTCGAAAGGCCGTAGGAGAGTGAAAAGGAACAATGAAGGAAAAACCCATTTTTATAAAAGGGCAATCGAGAATAAACGGTTCAGATCAAAGACTAGATACATATCCAAGAATTCTGAATACACAGACCCATCAAACAACACGAAGTATCATAGGTACTCAAGTAACCTAAGTAGGAGAATCATTCTCTAACCTCTATATCTAGGGTGACGTACTAGGAGCAGGCAACAAAACGCTTTGGTGATAAGAAAATATTTAATGTTTATATCCCCTATTACTTTTTCAACTGACGTCATGCACTCCGCCTCTAATTCACATCAGACAACGTCCTTGGAGGCCAATCAAAATTACTAAAGGCTTTCTCAACTTTCTCAGACAAAATCTTGAGAGAAACTATTTTGCACGGACTAAAAACCCATAGTCGAGGTCCAATTCATCTCAAATTCACTCCACTTAACCCAAAAGATAATTTTATAAAATTATTTTTTAAGAAAATGAATATTACAAAAATGATCTAGCTAGATAATTAATAGATTTTAATTATCATAAAATTTGATTTAAAATACTATTTAAAAATAATTATGTTTTAGATTTTACTTTTAAACTCTGAATTATTAAAATTTAAAATATAAAAAATCAAAACCAAATAAATTATACATATTATTCCCTCTATCTTACAATATATATTATTTTTCTTATTTTTATTTGTCTCGATTTATTTGTCCTTTTAAAATATCAATATGATATTTATTATTTCTTTATACTAATTTATATTTATTTATTATATTTTAAATCATGTAATTATTCAACTATATATTATTAATAAAGTTATTTTAAATAAATTATTCATTTTAACATTGAAATCAACATAATTAATTATTATTTTAAAAATGTAAAAATTTCAAAAAATACACTTTATACAATATAGTACGTCTCAAATGTATGTTTTTAAACATTTTTTTGAGACAAATCAAGATTTTAATCTCACATTTTTTAATTGTGTCCACCCGTCCATTTTTGTAGATATATATTTATCATAAAATTTTGTATTTTTACATTTAAATATTCAATGTGCAATTTTATTAAGTAAATATCAATTAATAATTGTACAGTAAAATTTAATTGTAAAATGGCCGGTTTGAATCCGACACATTTTATTTGTTTAAATAAAGCGACATTCATATGTTTAAAAGATTTTTAAAAGTAACATGAATTTTGAGCTCTTTTGCTCTGTCAACTAGTCAGCTTTACAACCAATACAATTATATATTATACTGTTATAAAACGACTGTTATTTTAATATAAAAAATTTATTTTAAAATTATTATCATTTTTACTTTTTAATATAGTAATAAATATTATTTTTTTAATTATATTTTTATTTTTTATTCTAGACATCATTTTTAATAATATTAATAAGATTAATTTTATAAAAAATTAATATTTTACGATAATATTACTATATTTTTTTAATTTTATATACAAAAACTTTAATGAAAGATCATTTTAAAACGATGGAAATAATAATTTTTTTTCAATAATATCATCTACCAATGTTCTTTGTTTTCCAAACCCTCTTTACCGAATCTTTCTTTTATTTGCAAAGCATAATAACAACAAATGCAATGGACTGTGACTAAAGAAAAAGTCATTATGGATCTGACATTTGCACATGATAAATAATAATAATAATAATAATAATAAATAAATAGACAAATTAAATCATGACAAACACTATGACAATTTGGTCACGGGAACTGTACACTGTTTATTTCTTTTCTTTATTGAATCAATTTAAAAATAATTAAAAATAAATTTATGTAAAAGAATGGTAAATTAAAAAATGTAATTGTATTGGTATTTATTTATGATTTCCCCCAATGTTATTTATGAAAAAGTTATTTTTTAAATTTATTAAACAATTATTGTATCTAATCTATTTAATAAGATAAATATAATAAATAAGGTTTGTTACATACATTCTAGATATGATTTATTTGAATTTTTTTATAAATAATTTAAATAAAAAAATCTCTTAAATAATTACTTTTTCAAAAAAATTATCAAATTGATCACTTTTCAAACAAAAAAATAAATCGCCACATAGAGGAGTAGCCACTCTGTGTGGCGCGTGCATGCATTTTAAAGAGGAAGTGTCACACTGCATGACTTGTCCTCCTCTGTAAAAGTCATACAGTGTGACACATGCATGTGTTTTCAGAGAGGAGGCGCCACTCTCTTTGGTTTGACAGTGTTATTGCATAATTTATTTTAAATAAAATAAAAGTAATTAAAAATAATTTCCATTAATATTTTAATATTACACAACGCATGGATACATTTTTTTGGACGTCCCCTCAATCTAAGCGGGCCCAGTATGACATAAACTACCCCGCCTTTGCCTCACCCCTTGTCTCACTCCTCTCTGTTGATTTTTCTGAGGTGTTTGTGGTCTGTTATGACTCACTTGATTATGAGGTGCTTGCTGTGATGGTCCTGGTACATCGGGATCATACATCTCATCGATCATTTTGCCCCACTGTGTTGTGCTTCCAAAGAAATTGGTGCCCATGTTGTTGAAGTTTAGTCTTGTTGGTTGGGATATGTGTGGGTCGGGTGGCTGATAGTATTGGGATGTTGAATCGTGATGGAAACGAAGCAACGATTCTTGTGGTGTACGAAATCCGTATGATGGATGGGTACTTCGATGGTGTGATGTTTGACTGTATGTAGGTTGGATGGTATGGTAGGAAGGAGATGTATCATATGTGTCTTGGGTGTTGTGGTAGGATGAGGATGGTGCATATTGTTGGTGGCGGGTCGGGTCATGCTCTTGGTATTGTGTTTGTGTGTGGCATGAATTGATGACGGATTTGGTTGAATGAGGTGGTGTATGGTTGTTGGGTTTAAGTGGGTTGACATTATGGTTGAGTTTGGTACTGTTGATGGGTTGGTTGTTTAGTTTGGTATTGTTGAGGGGTTGGTTGTTGGGTTTGGTATTGTTTAGGGGTTGGTTGCTGGGGGTTGTTGTTAGGCTTATGTTGCAACTCTTTGGCGTGGGTCGATCAAATATGTCTCTTGAGACATAAACCAATTTGTTGAAACTGATGTGTACCATCTCAAATATTGGAGTGTCGGTTTTAAGTCATCTTGCAAGATCGGATCCCTTAGGACCAATTCACGTCTATGCCTCCATTGACGACATTGATTTTTAGTGAAGTCTCTCAAATCGTTAAATCCCCATTAGCCGTCAACTCTGAGTAGATGCCATTGGCCCAAATATGTTGGAGGGACGGGAATACCCTATTGCATGCTGAACTGTAGCTTCACACGATCATTGTGGTGCATCTCTACAGTAGTGAACCAGATGAGTGTTGTTTTTGCAGTCCAGACTTCAGCATCAGAAGGGTTAATCTCATGGTCGAGATCCTTATACGGCCTCCATATAAATTGTAGAGGAAAAAAAATTATATAAAATATTAAACTTAATTAACTTATTGAATACGTTGTATAAAATATGTAATTTTAATACCTCTTCAGGTCCAACATGATCAATAAGATTTCGGTAGACTACTATTGCATTTCTAGGGGATTTGTTGTAATTCATCCCAGGAACAGACCACCTACATAGAAAAAATGGGTAATAAATTAATACACTGCATGTTTCGGTATATAATATGTAAAATTTATGGTTTTGTAATCTTACTTTGTAGCAAAGGGGAAGATAAATGGCCTTGTGTTGCGGGGGGCGAGTGTCGGCATTCTCAACCAGCACCATGTCTGGAGTAAAAAGGTGCAAGAATAGAAAGAACAACTATCGTTCGATGCATTTTTACACAAGGAACTATACATATGGGCCAAAACAGCAGAACCCCAACTATATGTGTTTATTTTATCAAATTGTCTTAACAAGGGTAAATACATGATATTAATAGTATTACCCGTTGTTTTAGGAAATAAAAAATGCCCAAATAATATTATCTAAGAGATAAAAACCATCAATACAATATCGTCTGGTCCAAGCATCATCATCATGACATCAACATCGCATCTCACCTTTTTCCATGGTCGACTTACTCCATTTTCGTTCCTCATTGTAATGTGTCTTTCTATTTTTCTGATTTGTTCACCTTTAGGAATGTCTCCTTCCAACCAGCGAATCAAGTGCCTCTGAAAATGTTCGAACGTCTGCGTGTTCCAGAGTTTGATCTTCACCGGAGGCTTTGTCATCGAAAAAATAACATGCGCATCTCTTTTGATTAGTGAAAACTTAGGTGTAAGATAATTTAGGCCGTGCCTTTTCATTCATGTGATAGTCATTTATATACACAGTACAAATATGTGGTTATGATTCTAATAATCATTGGTAATCAATACTAATAATAATCTTTCTATATTTACATATCTAATACACCCCCGTAGTCGAAACTGGAGGTGAACGAATGTTGAGACTATCACGAAAGTCATCAAAGAGTTGCAACGGAAGTCCCTTTGTGAAGATGTCAGCAATCTGAAAACGCGAGGGAATGTGAAGAATGCGTACTTGACCGCAAGCAACTTTCTCACGCACGAAATGTATATCCATTTCAATATGTTTGGTGCGTTGATGTTGAACAGGATTGTCGGAAAGATAAACCGCGCTGATGTTGTCACAATATACCAGAGTAGCTTTTGTGACAGGACAACATAGTTCCAAGAGTAAGTTGCGTAACCAACATGATTCAGACACAACATTAGCTACGCCTCTATATTCGGCTTCGGCACTTGAACGAGACAAGGTATGTTGGTGTTTTGCGGACCATGAGATCAAGTTGTCACCGAGATAAACACAGTAGCCGGAGGTAGATCTTCTTGTGTCAGGACAACCGGCCCAATCTGTGTCTGTGTAAGAAATGAGCTTGTCGACAGATGAAGGGTACAGATGAAGGCCGAGATCTACGGTACCATTAATGTAACGAATAATGCGTTTCAAGGCAGACATGTGTTGAGTTTTTGGATCATGCATAAATAAACATACCTGCTGAACTGCATATGAGATGTCTGGTCGAGTGAATGTTAAGTATTGCAATGCTCCAGCAAGGCTACGATATTCGGTTGGATCATGGTAAGGGTTACCGGATGAACCACTGAGTTTCGCCTTTGTGTCTACTGGTGTGGGGGATGGTTTGCAGGAGGACATACCAGCTCATTCGATAATTTCTTCTGCATATTTCTTTTGAGAAAGAAAAAGGCCTTCGGGATGTTTGGTGACAGAAATACCCAAAAAATAACTTAAAGGCCCCAGATCCTTCATGGAGAATTCGGAACTCAATTGTACCATGATAGATTCTCTAAGAGTGTCAGATGATGCAGTAAGAATAATGTCATCCACATACAAAAGAATATAAGCTATATCATTGCCATGATGATATATAAAAAGAGAGTGGTCAGAAATACTGTGAGAGAAGCCCATTGTAGCTACATAATCAGTAAAGCGCTGGTACCAGGCGCGAGGTGCTTGTTTGAGACCATATACAGATTTCTTCAATAAACAGACATGATCAGGAAATTGAGAATGACGAAATCCAGGAGGTTGATGCATGTATACGGTTTCATGAAGGTTCCCATGCAAGAAAGCATTTTTAACATCTAATTGATGAAGACACCATGATTTAGATAAAGCAACACTTAGAACGTTCGAATGGTAGCCGGTTTGACCACCGGGCTGAATGTGTCACCACAATCAATACCTGTTTGTTGATTTGCACCATTACCTACAAGGCGAGCTTTGTATCTCTCAAAAGATCCGTCAAATTTCTTTTTATGCCTGAAAATCCACAAACTTCGAATAACATTAGCATTAGACGGACGAGGAACTAAGTCCCACGTCTTATTTTCAATAAGAGCATCATATTCGTCTTTCATGGCCATTTTCCAATTTTGATCATTTAATGCATCAATGGGATTTGTAGGTAGAAGGGATATGGAGGTTGAGGTTGATGTATGGAGATTGAAGAGTTTGCGAGGTTTGACGATACCGTGTTGGGCTCTGGTTGTCATTTGAGGGGAGAGGGGCTGATTTTGTTGTGAAGGTGGAGGAGTCGGAAGTGATGTAGTGGATGGGGATGAGACGATATTTGGTAATGATGGGCTTAGAGGTGATGTTGTGGATGGGGCTGATGTTATGGTTGGTGAGGTGGGATTGTGGGAGGGTGACGAAGGCAAATTCAAAGAAGATGGTGATGGTTGGTAAATGTTTGTTTGAACTGGTGTAGTTAGGGGTGAAGTGCGATTTTGATGGTTAGAGGAGGGAGCACTATAGGAATAGGATGGAAGGAAGGGTGTGTCGTCATCCAAAAAATTATAACCAACCGTTGTAGGAACATTTGGATTAGAAAACGGAAGCTTAGTTTCATCAAAAATGACATGCCGGGAAATAAATATTTTACGGCTAGATAAATCATAGCATTTATATCCTCTATGATTTGAGGGATATCCTAAGAAGACACAAGGTGTAGACCGAGCTTGTAACTTATTTCTATATAATGAAGGGATGAGAGGATAGCAAAGACATCCAAAGACACGAAGGTGAGTATAGGCCGGATCTTTTTGGTAGAGTATTTTAGTGGGTGATTGAAGGGAAAGCTTTTTATTTGGAAGGATATTATGTAGGTAAGTGGCCATGTGTAGTGCATGATGCCACATTGATGGAGGTAAAGAGGCATGGGCGAGAAGGGTACAGATGATGTTGTTTATGGTACGAATTTTTCTTTCGGCTTTTCCATTTTGTGAGGAGGTGTGAGGACACGAAAATCTAAAAGACATTCCATTTTTTTTACAAAAATTATGAAACATAGTGTTATCATATTCTTTACCATTGTCACATTGGAAACATTTAATTTTTCTTTCAAATTGTGTTTCAATGTGAGTTCTAAATTGAAGAAAAATGGAATGAACCTGAGATTTTGTATGAATTGGAAAAGTCCATAAAAAATTTGTGTAATCGTCAAGAAATAACACATATTAACGATGACCTTCTGAACTAAGAATTGGTGAAGTCCAGAGGTCGCTGTGCACAATATCAAAAGGCATAAAAGTACGAGACACAAAGCTATAAAAGGGAAATTTTATTTGTTTTCCAAGAGGGCATGAATTACAAAAGTAATTGTTCCGAGACTTATTACATTGGAGAAAGTTGTCTCTGTGTAGAGAACTTAAGATATTAGCTCCTGGATGTCCTAAACAGTTGTGCCATAATTCTGTGGATATTGCGGCAAAGGTGGATGGTGGTAAGGTTTTATTAGGTGGTCTTGTGGCAATGGGATAGAGGTCACCAGAACTGTTACATCTCATTAACAGTATTCCTGTCTGAAAATCCTTCACAGAAAAACCAAAAGGATCAAATTCAACCGACACATCATTATCTATGGTAAATTTACGAACAGAGATAAGATTTTTTATGAGTTTTGGTGCATGTAAAACATTGGGTAATTTTAGTAAATGAAGGGAATTTGGTAATGATGCATGTCCACAACCAATTACAGGAATATTTTGACCACTACCGACAGTAATATTATTACTCATATTGAAATAGGACGAGAGATTACCTCCGTTGGCCGTCATATGCGAGGTTGCTCCGGTGTCCATGTACCACTGATCATCAGGAGTAGAAAGTGAGAGAGTATGCATGGCAGCTTGAATATCTGTTGGAGCATATGAGGAGGTTGGCGCTGTGTTGGCGACATAAGCTTGGTTTGGAGCATATGAGGAGGTTGGCGCTGTGTTGGCGACATAAGCTTGATGAGATGGCTTGGGACCAAGGATGTCGGGTTGTTCCTTTGGATTTCTTGCTGTTGGATACGGACAAGGTGGTGTAGCCCATGGTTGCCATGGCAGGGAGCTCCATTGTTGATATTGATTTGGGTATGGCGGATAAGCCCACTGCTGATGCGGGTAATATGGTGAAGGCCATTGCTGTTGCGGAGCACGACCTCCGCCACGTCCATTGTTTCGCCCTCGGCCTCGTCCACGCTGTCCTCTGCCATTGTTTCGGCCACCATGATTGTGGTTACTGTTGTTACCGCGGTTAGGACGGGATGCCGATGAATTAACTGATGCGTCATTGTGAGACGCCATGAAAGATGAATTTTCGACTGAGCTTGACACCTTTTTCTGCAGTGCTATTTCTTCCAAAATGATCATGGAACGAGCTTTATAGAACTGAGGAAGTGAATCAGCATGACGAATTTGAGATCCCACAGTAGCATATGCATCGGTTAGTCCCGAAATGAGTTGAAGAACTAAACGCTCATTCGATACAGGGGCACCAACATTAGCGAGTTGATCAAAGAGAGATTTGAGATGCTGACAGTAGGAGGAAGCATCAGAGAATTGCTCCATATGAGTTTGCGAAAATTCTTGCTCTAGGTAGAGAGCCCTAGAATTCTTGTTATCATAAAAGATGTTGAATAAGCGATTCCACGCGATTTCAGCAGTGGAATTATGTTCGATGATAGTGTTGAGAAGATCATCGGAGATTGTTCCATATATCCACTGCAAAACGACGGCGTTGAGACGAAGCCATAACTGTGGATCGGTAGTTTTGAGAGAGGGATCTGCGGCTGGTTCAGAGGGATTGATATGGTCAATTACTTGAAAAACTCGAGCATGAATTTTGAAAAGTTCTGACCACGTGTTATACGTGCCCTTTTCAATGCTCAGAGTAATCTTGATGAAATTAGTAATATTTGGGACAGTGAGAGCAGGGTGAATCGGTGTAGGAGTGGTAGGTGGTGGAGGAGGGTCGGTATGACCGGATGATTTCGGGGAAGAGTTGTTGTTAGAGGAATCAGAAGTGGTAGTCATGGCTGTTTCGTGGTAGTTGAAGAGAAAAAGAATGAGGGATAGAAAGGAAGAAGGTTTACGGATGATTTTAGGGTTTGGAACAAACCAAGACTGATACCATGTAAGATAATTTAGGTCGTGCCTTTTCATTCATGTGATAGTCATTTATATACATAGTACAAATATGTGGTTATGATTCTAATAATCATTGGTAATCAATACTAATAATAATCTTTCTATATTTACATATCTAATATTAGGCAAGGGAGTTGAAGACATTTTCTAAGAGTTATGTAACAAATGGTGTGGAAAAATGAAGAGGATGGGTGATTGCATTTATAGAAAATCATATAACACTGTCAAGTCAAGGAGAGTGGCGTCTCCTCTCTGAAAACACATGCATGCGCCACATTGTATATTATAGAGGAGGACAAGCCATGTAGTATGGTGCCTCCTCTTTAAAATGCATGCATGCGCCATACAGAATGGTTACTCCTCTGTGTGGCGGATTTTTTTTTTGTTTGAAAAGTGGTCAATTTGATAAATTTTTTGAAAAAATAGTTATTTAAGACAATTTTGAAAAAAGTGGTTAATTGAAAAAAAATCCATTTATTTTCCATGTTAATATAGTCAGAATGTGGACAAGATCTATCCATCAAAACTGTATATAGCATCTCTCAACCATTAAAATATAAATAATATTAATAGAGAAGAGGTAATTACCTTTGGTGTCAATGGATTCACATTTGAATTGATTTGATTATTTGAATGGATAAGTTATTAAATCAGTAGAAAATTGATAAAAATTGATAATTATAATTTTAGAAAATTAAAATGTAAATAAATTTAGTCAAAATTTATTTGAAATAACTTTTTTTATTTTAGAATTAAATTTATTAAATAATATAGTTATCTTGTTATTCAGTTTATGTTTCAATTAAGTTTTGTTCAAAATTTATTTGGATTTGTATTTTATGTTAGAGTTCACATTTCCATTGATGCATAAAAATTTGAAGAAGATGAAGGTGAAAGAATGTAGATAGAAAAGAGAGAGAAAAATATAACAAAATTACTAATTAACTTTTCAATCTCAATTATGAAAGTTGAATTACAACAAATTGAACAAGCTTCGGTTTATATACTCTAACTCAAACTCAAATGCAAACTAAATAAAACTTAAATGCTAATTAAATATAAATGTTGAATTTGAATTACATCTAACACTATCCCTTAATTCATATTCAGCCAATTAAAATCAACAACACCAATTTGATCCCTTAAATTAATGAAGTGTTCAGTTTTAATTATCTTGGTCAAAACATCTGCAAGTTGCTTCTGAGTGCTACAGTGAACAACTTCAAGCACTCCATTCTGAATTTGGTTTCACAAAAAATTATACTTAGTATCTATATGCATGCTTCTCTCATGCAATATTGGGTTGTTGGAAATATTTATTGTTGATTTGTTGTTAATCATCAGCTTCAATGGTTTGCTCAAATTGAACTTCACTTCCTGCAACATGTTCATCAGCCAAACAACTTGACAAGCTAACAAAGCACAAGCTATGTATTCAGTTTCACAGGTTGATAATGCAATCACAGGTTGCTTCTTAGAAGACCAAGAAATAGGAGCACCTAGATACATAAACATGTAACTTGTAGTGCTTATTATGTCAATTTTGTCTCCATATCATTCAAAGTCTGAGTAGCATATCAGCTCAGCAACCTCTGACTCTCCAGACGGAAACATAATTCCACACTTTAGATTTCTCTTAATATACATGAGGATTCTGATTGTAGCTTGATAATGTGGAAACTTTAGTTTTCTCATAAACCTACTCATCATTCAAAGTGCGTATCATATGCCAAGACTAGTGATGCACATGTATCTCAGTGAGGTAAGCAACTGTGTGAAGGTTGTAGCATATACTCACCATCTGGATCAAAGTCTAGTTTATGATTTGTTTCTGTAGGTGTGACTACAGACTTACTATCCATCAGATCAAATCTCTTCAGCAACTCAAGTTCATACTTTAGTTGATGAATAATGATTCCATTTTCAGAGCGTAAAATCTACATGCCTATAAAATATACCATATTTTCAAAGTTAGTCATATCAATTGCATTCATCATAACCCTTTTAAACTTGTTTAGCTCAGAACTACAACACCCTATTAGAAATATGTCATCTTCATAAAGACACACCATAATCACATTGCCATCATAGGTATGTTGCATAACCAACCATGCCCCATTTCACATTTTCTGAATCCCTGATGCTTGAAAAATGAACCAGTTTCCAGATTCCAATCTCTTAGAGCTTGTTTAAGTCCATACAAAACTTTATGCAGCGTGTACATCTTTCCTTCTTTGTTCTCTATCAAGAATCCAAGAGGCTATAACATATAAACTTCTGGATGCAATGGACATTCAGAAAAGGCTAACTTTACATATAAATGTGTTAGAGGTAAATTCCTATTTGCAGCTATAGAAATCACCGGTCTGATTGTTTCATGTCTAGATACAAGTGCAAACAATTCAAAGTAGTTTAAACCATATTTCTATAGAAATCCTCTAGCTACTAACCTTGTTTTATGCTTTGCAATTTGAACCATCTGACTTCAACTTTATCTTGAAAACCCATCTCACACTGATGACTTTCTTTTACTTTGGTAGATCAGTCAATTCCAATGTCTTGTTTATTTCAATATCCTCAAGTTCTTCTTTCATGGAATTCTTCCACACCTTTTTCTTGAGAGCCTCATTAACACTGATAGGTTCAGAGTCGACCATCATAGTCAATCTTAGTACCATGCAATAACTCAAAGTTTGCAAGTCTCTTTGGTATCTGTATGATTCTATGTGGCCTTTGGAACTGTGCAAGTTCACCTTTAGATCCATGTACACATTTAGAAGCTACACCTTCAAAGGTAGTGTCGTCTTTATATAATGGACTACCTTAATATGTCAAATCACCTTCATAGGATGGATTACCATCATAATCCCTTTTAGAGTTAGACTCACCTTTAGAGTCAGACTCATATTCAGAGTCAAAGTCTTTTTCAGAGGCACAAACTCCTTCAGAGGCAAATTCTTCTTCAAACTCAGAGTCACCTTTAGAGTCAGATTCTCCTTCAGAGATAACATCTCATTTGGAGGCAGATTGTCCTTTAGAGTTGGAATTGCCTCCAGATGATTGAGAATTGCTCTAATCCCATGTTTCTGATTCTTTCACTATGACATCCCTGTTGACTTCAACTTTGTTGTTGTCTGGACAATAGAGCTTATAAGCACATGTACTGTGGTAACCTATAAGCAACATGAGTTTGCTTCTCTCATCCAATTTCCTTCTAGTAGCATTTGGAACGTGTTTGTAACATAAAAAACCAAACACCTTCAAATGGCTTACACTTTGATTTTTTTCACCTCACTTTTCTAGAGGAACTACGTCCTTTAACTTCTTTATTAGACATCTATTGAGCACATATGCTGACATGGACATAACTTCACCCCATAATATGTGAGACAAATTCTTTTCTTTCAACATGCTTTTGGTCATATCAGGTAGAGTTTTATTTCCTCTTTTAGAAATACCATTATGATGTAGAGTGTATGGATCATTCACCTCATGCTCAATACCATTGTCCTCATAAAACTTCTAGAACTCTTTAGAGGTGAACTAACCTCCACCATTGATTATGGGGATCTTAAATCTCTATTCACTGTGATGTTTAGCCTTCACTTTGAACTTCTTGAACTCGGAAAATACCTCATGTTTGAACTTTATGAGTGTTACCTATGTCATTCTTGTGAACATATCCACGAATGACACAAATTATGTGTTTCCTCCAAGTGAAGGTACTTAAAATGGACCACATACATCATAATGCACCACACCCAAAGCATGAGTTGCTCTTGGAGGATATTATGATGAAAATGGCTATCTTGGTTGCTCTCCTTTCACACATATATCACATGATTTTTCGGGTGCCATGGTATTTAGAATTCCAAGTACCAGATTCTTTGAACTAATATTCCATATACTTCTGAAGTTCAAATTCCCCAATCTCTTGTGCCTTAACTCACCCTCCTTTGAAGCACTTATTGCACTAAGGCATTGAGTGTTTATTGTTTCAACATTCACCTTAAATGTCATATTTCTTCCTAGTTCATACTGCATAACCAACTTCAGATTATAATCATAAATTCAAGAGATTGTCCCTTATGGTTACTAAAAAACCTTTTTCAATTAACTGACCTACACTCATCATATTTCTCTTCATGCCAGGAACATATTATACATCCTTAATCAGAGTAGTTTTGTCATTCTTCAATTTCACTCTAACATTTCCCATTCCTTCATAATTCAGATACTTATCATCAACACATCTGATCTTGTTCTTTATACCATAGTCAAAATCAATCAGTAGTTACTTATTTACAATTAGGTGATTTGAGTATCCAGTGTCCACATACCAACAATCTACCACTTTTTCACCTTTATTCTTATATGTCATCAATTGCACAGGTACATCTTCTGAATATTCTTTGTCTATATTGGATTTTTCACACTTGTTTTCTTTGTTATACCAACAATAAGAGGCAAAGTGATCATATTTGTTATAGTTGTAGCACTGAACCTTTCTCTTACCAAACTTCTCCTTTCCCTTATGAATATTCTTATGTTTCTTCTCTTCTAAATAAGAAGGTTCGAGCTTATGAACATTCTTTTTCTTGTTCTCTAGCGATGCTTGTTTCTTGTTCTTCTTAATAAAAGAAGCCTTCAGAGACTGTTTTGACTCCCTTTTAAAGTTCCTTTCATTCAGACGCAACTTTTATGCCTCTAAACTACTCTAAAGTTCTTCAGTTCTCATGATGCTAGTGTATTTATAATGTTCTATGGTTACAACTATGTAATCAAACTAAGGAGTAAGGGATATGAGTACCTTTTCAATGATTACTTGTTCAAAGAGAGTTTCTGCAAGCTTTCATCTCATTCGTGATCAGATTCACTCTAGAGATGTAATCTGGTACCTTATCATTGTTCTTCATGTTGAGATTCTCGTATTTCTTGCATAGGGACTATAATTTCACCTTCTTCATTGACGCGTCACCACCATAGTAACACACTGGTGTATCTCACACCGCTTTCATCATCGTCACATCGACAATCTTTTCAAACACCTTTGTATCCACACACTGGTGGATATAAAATAATGTCTTATGATCCTTCTTCCTTGTTTCACATTCTGTATTTCTTTGCACTTCTGTTGCATCTTTTGCAACCACCATGTAATCGTCATTGACGAGATCAATAACATCTTGAGCTTCAAACAACACACACATCTGAATCAACCATTGACACCATTTTTTTCCATCAAATACTAGAAGCTTTGTGTTCAAGCTACTGTTTCCATCATTCATCTTCGTTCTTGTGCAAATAACTCAAAATCTCACAAAACACACGTGTTTCTCGTGAATCAAATCAAAGTTTGAGATGCTAACTTGTTGAAAGTCACACCTTTATTGATGCATAAGAATTAAAGAAGATGAAGATGAAAATTTTAGACAGAAAAGAGAGAGAAAATTGTAACATAATTTCTAACTAACTTTTCAATCTCAATTACGAAAGTTACATTACAACAAATCGAGAAAAGTTTCGGTTTATATACTCCAACTCAAATTCAAATGCAAACCAAATGAAACTCAAATGCTAATTAAATGGAAATGCTGGATTTAATTATATCTAACATTTTATACTATTTTATTGTATGTGATGACTATGTTTAAAATTTGAATTTAAAAAATAAATTTGTGAAATTATGATATTTTAAAATTTTGTAATTGTCGTGATTTATTTAGTGACAGAGTCATTCTATTTAAACAATTTAAATGTATAGTTTTGTTATAGATATTGATTTATTCAATCAATTTTTTAAATTAAAAAGGATTTTATATTATCAAGAAGAATTTTGTAGAAAAAACCAATATGTCAAAATTGGTAATTACTTTTATAGTTTCTTTTTTTATATTATAGTATAGATTGATTATATTTAAAGGGTTGATGTTTTGACTTTCTAATTAATAAAATTAGTTATTTATTAAAGGATTGATAAACACTATTTAATTTATTTTATTAAATACATATGTATTTTTATGTCATAATTTCTTAATATAAATTAGTTTATTAATTGATCTATGTCATATAGATTTGACAAAGTTCTATGTTGGTTATCGACTGTCTAACACAACTCTTTAATTTTATTCAAACTTGAGATAGACTATGCATATTAAACCTAACATAGGTAGGATTACATTTTTACCCCTGAACATGGTTCGACCCAGGGACCAATTGGTGGTTAGGCAAGCAAGTTCGCCAACTGAGCCATTGTCCCTTCACAAATTGTTGCATGAATCAAACATGCAACATTTTGGTTCATACTGATGCCTTTACCAACTGAGTGGGGTGACATTGTAACACTCTTCTAACCCCACATATATTTCTTAAATATCTTACGAAATCATTCAAATATTTCCACCACATAAGGATGTCACATCATTATAATAAAACATCATAGAACACAATCTTACTCTGTAACACGGGTTACAACAATGATTATAACAACTTCTTATAGTATACACCTTTACGGTGTTTCATGCGACATCAAGACATCTTTTAAAAGTAAGCAACGAAATCATCATCAATCATAAATGTTCTTAACTGTCAACTCATCATATTTAGTCTTATGAAAATAGAGATTTAAAATTATTTCAACAATCAAAACCTTCAAAGTTATGTCAATATGGAACATAACATTCTCAAAACTAAGTGTTCCCAACCTGATGTTACATATCAGAGCAAGACACCTTTTAATTAACGAAAAACTAAAAAAATACTCCAAGCTTTATCCTCGATACTTCAGTAAGCTACTCTTGAGTATCTGCGTGTTACCCACGTGGTGGCAATATTCAAACAGAAAGAGTGAGTAATCATGATTCATTATAAAAGATATAAGGAAAAGATTAGTAGTTACAGACAATATCATATTATGATCAATACACATCATTCATCAACACTTCATACTCACAAATACATCATAATAGCACTTAAACATCCTTCATCATCAATTCATCATATATTCACATAGTTCACAATTATCATCATATCACAACTCATCAACATAATTCATGCAACGTCATGAATAATGCTAATGCAACAACACTGACACAATGCACGTGTTACCAAAATTTATGAGCACCTGGCTCATCACCCTCCATAGATCCTCACCATACAATCGATTCCCTCTTGGAACCGGAGCACAACATAAATCTCTATTGTCATCATGGGTAACGCTTCACTAAATCCCTAAAATAGGATTTAGCTACTAACACCCAATCCACACAATGGGATTGAGGCTCAACACGGGCGACTCATATATCAATTCGACCACGTCTAGTTAAGTACATCATCATTCATATAATTTTCATATAGTCATTCTCCACGTAGCATGTAAATATATTAACATGCACATCATTCGAATATCATCACAGACAACATCAGTTGCATCACAACAACATCATAGCAACTTCATAACAACTTCATAGTAACATCAAGTTTATTCATCGAAAACAGAACACCTTAGCATATTACACATGCAATACTTTAAAACTCATAAACATATAAACACTGAAATAATGTATCAATTAACTCATATTCATTTGTTATCATATATAAATGTGTGTTAGTTTCCCAACGCTTCAAACGACACATGAAATAGAGTCTTGAAATTCAAGTTACGGCCTTTGAAAGTTATTTACAAGTTAGCTCACCTGATGCTCGCCCAGCGACCCTGTTGGCGCTCTCCTCGCCTGATGCTCGCTCAACAAGGTTGGTCCAATGATCCATCCCTCATACATTTTCTATGAGCTCTTCTTTTACACCATTTCCCCTCACCACTTGTCTCGTCCGGCGACGCTTGGGTGACTCGCTCACCTCTTAATCGCCTGGAGACGCATGTGATTATGCAACTTCCTGTTGCAATTTCGTTATTGTTCCAAGCCATCCTAATTGCTTTAAAGCAAGCAACTTCTTTTCCAAAAGCATTCCTATGACCCGAAGTGGATTCACCTTTTCCATATGTCCTTCGTTAACCTCTGAACTTGCTTTGTTTGTGCCTCTAGATTAGACTTATTCTTCTGGATATCATAGAGAGTTCATTGTCATCTGAATCTTCTTTAGATTCTTCTGATTCTTCCTTAGCTTGATAAGCCTTGTGTAATATGGTGGGAGAACTGACTTGGGTGTTTTGCATTTGATCGCAATTATTGCAGATAGCAAGAGTCGCCACCGACTTTTCTTTTAACCAATAAGGAAAGGTTGAAAAGAACAGGAAAGACCTTTCGATATTATTTCTTGAGTTCGGGGGGAAGGTTATGAAAATGGAAGGTATTAACACCCTTTCCATCCGTAGTTTTCTACGGGATCTTAGTTGCTTGCTAGATCACTTGCTTTTGTTTGAAAATGTCCTTGTGGTATGGTTTTTGAAAGTATTTTAAAAAACGTCTTTGTAATGGTTCTCGTTTCTATAAGAACGTGTACAAAGTGTTGGTTTTGAAAATAGTTCAAAGAGGTGTTTGTGGAATGTGTTTTTTGAAAGTGATTTTGAAAAGGTGTCTTTATAATGGTTCTCGTTTCTATAAGAACGCGTACAAAGTGTTTTAACTTTTGAAAATGTTTCAAATGAAAGCGTTGGTGTATAAAATGTTTTTTGTTGTGAGCGAGCGAGCAGCTAGAAGCATCTTACCTACTCAAAAGGTCTAATGTTCTTTTCCTCCTCCTTTAAATGTTGCTATCTTACCGTTGATTTGTTAAGAAGCCCCATCATTAGATGTGAAGGGACAGGCGCGGGTCAACCTTAAAGTCATAGAAGGCAACTTGTGAGACGCTTTAGAAATTTTCGTAAGGGACTAGATCGTTTTATCAAAGGCAACATCGAGGGACTACGATCTTTTTTATCGAAGGGTCTTTGCTAAATCATCCCATATTCGAGGGACATGACTATTTTTTTGAGGCAACAAGTGAGATTACCCTAAGGGTGCATGTATGTGAATAGTGTGTTTGATTTGCATGCATTTAGTCTTTGATTAGGGATTGTATACTTGTTGATTTTATCTTATCATACATACCCTATCTTACTAGCAATTGTACAAAAGTAATAAAAATGCATAAAAATAAAGCCTACACTATTATAACCACATTGAATAACAAGAAAAAATATAAAGGCAAAAATAAAATAAAGAAGGAAAAAAGGGGCTCTTTCGATTCAGGCAGAAAACACCCTTCGATTTTGCACTTTTTAACCTCTTTCAATTTGGGGCCTGAAATCAGTGAAGGTGTGCCTTTCGACTGGGCCTGGAATCAACATAGTGTGCCTTTCGACTGGGGCCTGGGAGTCAGGGTGGTTTTGTCCTTCGATTAGGAGCTGGAAGCCAGCAAGACTCTGTCCTTCAATTGGGAGCTGGAAGTCAGCAAGACCACCTTTCTAGTTACTTCCTTCGACTGTAAGCATGTTAGGCCCTCAGGTTGAGATTCGAAAGGCTTGAGCATTTAGCCAATTGAAGGGTATAGTGAACCTGTCTTAAATTCTTAAAATGAAACATTCAAGTATAACTATAGGCCAGGGGGTTAGCACAAAATTATTGGGTCTCAAAGTCCAAAGCATAACTAGTCAGAGTTGAGGTTTTCAGCATATGGGCAGTCAGAATCGAAGGTTAAAACATGGTCAAGCTCCATATGTGAAATAGATTCAAGTTTAAAGGAAACTTACCTCTTGGAGTTCTTAAATCGAAGGAAAATACAAGTGTCTTCCTTGGTGGTGAATGCAAGTTCACTGGGGCCTTCGTGAGATTAATCCAGTCACTACTTTATGCAAGCAGTCACTGAATTGAAGGAGGTTGTGTGAGTGGATTGAAGGTTCTTTCTATGAAAAGTAACAGAATGAATCAAAGGGTTACTGTATTGTAGTTTGGGAAGTGGAACGAAGGCTAGTTAGATGGTCACATGGGGGATGAATCGGAGGATTCACTTAGTGTACAAAGGGGGTTGAGGTTTTAGAAGTGTTTTAAAAAATGTTGGGAGGTGTTTGAGAGTTTTTGGGAATTTTCATAAGAGTTCTCTTGCAATTCTTCAGGCGCCCCTAACATGTGTGGTGGAGGCTCATATTTATAGATTTCCTGGTGTTGTACCCCAAAATTTGCCCTCCCATATTTCTCAAAACATTGTAAGAAAGATCCTCAAGCTGCTCAAGATAGTCCAAGGGTTGGCCAGACAAGCTCTCTCCTAAGGAAATCTACTCAAATTAGGGTTTCATGTTGCATCAAGATCCTTGAGTCCAAGTGGTCCCAAATTCTCAAAAATGTCCTAATATGTTTTCAAGATCATCCATGTCAAGTTTCAAGCCTTGCAGAGAAAGTTTGCTCAGCCAATTGCTCAAAGGTCCAAAAGTCGACTGTGCTAGGGAAAAAGTCAACTGTGACCCACATACAGTCAAACTTCAATATTTTTGGTCAACATCCTCATTTTGAAGTATATTTCATCATTTGATCAATGGTTGATCATGATTCATCAAGGATTGTTCACAATTCATCAAGACTCAAAAGTTGCTAAATTAGGGTTTTGTAGGAAAAGTCAACTCAACTTTGACCAAGCATAACTTTCTCATACTTTATGAGAAATGACCCATACAAAGCTCATTTTGAAGAGTATGAAATTCCCTACAATCCATCTTCATCTCCCAAGATCAAAATATGCACTCACAAGAAGTTATGAATTTGGACATTATAGGTCATTTTGAAAAGTCAACAAAAACACCTTCTGATCGGTGGGAATAGAACTGACTGTTTTGGAATGTTGGTTCGCGTTTTGCGTTCGTTTTTGCAAAATGTCGCGGTAAGCAAGAGTCGCCACCGTCTTTTATTTTATCCAACAAGGAAAGGACAAAAGCACAGAAAAATTCCTTTTTGAGATATTTCTCGGGTTCAGGAGGTAAATTATAGAAAGGGAAGGTGTTAGCACCCTTTCTATCTGTGGTTATCCACGGGCTCTTAGGTACTTGCTCATTATGTTTTCAAAAGTTTGCTTTTTTTTTGTGTTTGTGGATTTGAAAGAAGTTTTTTGCTTGAAAGTTGTGTAAGTGCGAAAAGTTTTGTTTTTGTTTTCAAAGAGCAAGTACTTAAGAACATATACCTACTCAAAAAGGAATTAAACTGTACAAATGTCCTTTAGACAATGCTATCCCACTATTGAGGAGTAAGTAGCATCACCGTTGGAGTTTTCGGGTCAATTCGATTAAGGGAAGTGTGGTCACTAAAGCAATGTTAGGACGCCTTAGCGGTAACCCTAATGTCTTAGATCATTTTATCCGAGGCAACCGTTTCGAGGCAACTTATGATCTTTGGACAAGAGGGTGACCTCTAAAACATCCTATACTCAATGACCACGTTCGAGGAAACCAAGTGAGGTGTACCCTAAGAGTGCGCATGTGCGAGTGTATTGTTTTTCAGTTATATTATCTTTGCACATGTTAACGGTGAGCTAATTGTTGATTTTAAGTTAAAGTTGATCTTGTCATGCATTGCCTATTATTCAAACATCTAACAGTTAATGGTTGTGGAAATTAAATTGCGGAAAATAAATCTAAGCTATTACAAGGCGTCGGGTATTTACATCGCCAAAAACAAACCCCTTGAAAATTAAATTGCGAAAAGTAAATAAAAGCAATAGATAAAATCCTAAGTTAAAATTATTACATCCTCGGAGCAATTACAATATATGGATCAAAAATAAATTGCGCGAGAAAAATTGAATCAGAACGTCCTAGGGTTTTAACCCTTTTTCATTAAATAAAGCATATTTTGTTATTTTTTGAATTAAAAATTAAGTCTAAATTAATAATTAAATTAATTAATAAAAAGAAAATATTTTTGAGTTTTTATGTTAATTAGGGAAATAAAATAAGAATGGTTAAAAAGTATTAAAAACCTAATTCTAAATAAATTTTAATTTAATGCAAAACATGTTAAATTAAACCTAATTAAAAACTAAATTAATTAGTTACAATTTATTTACAAAAATAATAAAATAGTGAAATTAAAAAATTATTATTTTTGGTTATTTTCTGATTTCATAAAAAAAAATTATTGATTGGTTAATTAACAAAAATAATAAAACAAATTTAAATAAAAGAAATATAGAAAAGAAAAAGAATAAACCAAAGGGGTTTTGGGCCTAGAAGGGAGGTTGATTCAGCAGAATTCCAGGCCCAAACGCAAGCAGCCTTTGTTGACTTTCTTCATTCAATGTGCATCTTTGACTAGGGAACGTGATGGTCCCTCACTCCCTGCAACTGGATTAGATCTGAAGCTACTTGGCCACCATCTGGATGAGGGCGTATGATAGGCCCTGCTTTGAGTGTTGCATGGAATTGCCTGAAACAAAATAATACAAATGCTTTGGGGGACCTGGGATTCGAACCCAGGTCCCAAGGGACAATTCAACTAGCACGCTACCAACTGAGCCATGATGTTAACATGTTAGTGGAATGAGACGCAAATAATATATTCAAAACCAATAATTATTCCCTGCAAAAAAAAACGCGCTATGATTCAAATTGGCCAATCACGCCCAGCCACGTGATCGTCTTCTTCATATCACCCTGGTTCGTTTACCTGTGGATTTTGTTCTGCAGGAAGATTCGTAGCATCTCTCAAAAATCCATCCTAGGTCACAAAAATACAAGCTATGACCATCATTGGATTCGTCTCTCTCCCCTGAACTCATCCATGGCCATTATTGGCCTTAATTTAACCTGTATGAAGAGTGCCCAAAAACAAGAACAAGAACCCTAGGTTCTGGATATGGGGTTAGAGGTCACAAAAATAAAATCAAACAATGCAGTTTGCTTAGGAATTTAATGGTCAGTATGAATATGCGAGAAATTTGGCCCAAGGATGCAGGAAAACTGAGTTACGATTCCATGTGCAGAGCAATGTTCATGGAGACTTACAGTGCGTTATAGGCGATGTAAAGGCTTCCTTTTGATTGGTATAGCTCCATTGGATGTCAAGGAAGAGAGCTACGTTTTGCTTTTGGTCTGAATTCGCCTCTAAACCAAAATTCGATCACCACTTTTTCAAGGTTTTTTGCAAACTTGTTTTGGCCGTTTCCATAGAGTTTTGTGCGTGTTCTAGGTTTGTGAGGCTTGCTTGCATATAATAGAATGATTCTAGGTCAAAATATGGGCCAATATCCATGTGCATTGAAGAATTAGGATTTGATTTGATCACCATAACCATATTTCCAAATATAGGCAAGATCTGATTTTTTATGCTTGAATGAGCCATGATGCGATTTGATTGAGTGAATAATGATAATTGCAAGTTGTACAAATCACAAAGATCCCTTTACATCCATTTTTAGATTTTATTTGATTTAATATTGATTTAAAATGAATTAAATCAATAAAAATAAAATAAAATAGAAAAATAAATGAATGGTCATGAAATTAAGTATGGGACACGTGTGTGGCATTTCAAGACCAAATCAAGTGGAAAAAAGTGGGCCCTTTTGTCAAAAATTGGAGTTTTGAGGATAGTTGACTTTTGGCAATTTTTGAAAAATGCCCAACTTCAATAATGCATAACTTCTTCAATTTTGAACTTTTGGAGGTGTTCTTGGACTTTTTAGAAACCTTGAGATGTCCTATAATCAACCCTTTTGTTATCATCTCAATTTGATGTTACATGCTCAAGTTATAAGTTTTGGAAAAAAAAGGTGTTTTTGTTGACTTTCAAAAATGACCTATAATGTCCAAATTTGTAACTTTTTGTGAGAGCATTTCTTGATCTTGGGGTGTGAATATGGATTATAGGAAATTGCATCCTCTTCAAAATGAGATTTGGATGGGTCATTTCTCATAACGTATGAGAAAGTTATGCTTGGTCAAAGTTGAGTTGACTTTTCCTACAAAACCCTAATTTAGCAACTTTTGAATCTTGATGAATCTTGATCAATCCTTGATGAATCATGACCAACCCTTGATCAAATGATGAATTATCCTTTAAAATGAGAATTTTGACAAAAAATCTTGAGGTTTGACTGTATTTGGGACACAATTGACTTTTGCCCTAGCACAATCGACTTTTGGGCCTCTTGAGCAATTGACTGACCAAACTTCCTCTGCAAGGCTTGAAATTTGACATGGATGAACTTAAGAACATATTAAGACATTGGGAAGCACTTGGGGCCATTTGGATATGAGAACCTTAGTGAAACACAAAACCCTAATCTTGACTTGACTGACTTAGGAGGTGATTTGACTGTCCAACCCTTGAGCCATCTTGAGCAATTTGGAGATTATTCTTGACATATCTTGAAGAATATGGGAGGGCAAATTTTAGGGTACAACAGTTGCCCCTGTTCAATTTTCTTAGACCTGAGGATATAGATTGGCTTTCGAGCCTTTCGTGATCCGAAGGTGGAAGATAATTAAACACTAGAGTGCCCAGAAATTTGCACTCGCATGGTGTATTATCAGCATTGTGATGTTAGGAATGGGCTTACAGATGCCATTTGGAGATTGTTGGTTGGAGGATGGGCTTACAGATGCCATCTGCAGGAGTGTCGATCGCATAAGAGATTCCTTAGCGAGAACTTACATACCTGTTGTTGTAGAAGATTCCGCTGGGGAAATCTAACCTTTGTTGAGATTTAGGAACTTGCTTGTACTTCAACTGAGATAATGCCTCGGCTGAGTATTAAGAACCTGTCCATAATTCAACTGGGGGGGAATCTTCATCAAGATCTAGGAATTGTCTCGTGCTCACCGGGAGTATACCGTTGAGGTTATAGAACTTGTCCATACTATGACGGAGGAAAACATCAAGATCTAGGAACTGACTCGTGCTCACCGGGAGTATACCGTTGAGGTTATAGTACTCGTCCACACTATGACATAGGGAAGCATCTTCATCAAGATCTAGGAACTTTCTCGTGCTCACCGGGAGTATACCATTGAGGTTATAGAACTTGTCCACACTATGACGGAGGAAAACATCAAGATCTAGGAACTGACTCGTGCTCACCGGGAGTATACCATTGAGGTTATAGTACTTTTCCACACTATGACGTAGGGAAGCATCTTCATCAAGATCTAGGAACTGTCTCATGCTCACTGGGAGTATACCGTTGAGGTTATAGAACTTGTCCACACTATGACGGAGGAAAACATCAAGATCTAGGAACTGACTCGTGCTCACCGGGAGTATACCGTTGAGGTTATAGTACTCGTCCACACTATGACGTAGGGAAGCATCTTCATCAAGATCTAGGAACTGTCTCGTGCTCACCGGGAGTATACCGTTGAGGTTATAGAACTCGTCCACACTATGACGTAGGGAATCATCTTCATCAAGATCTAGGAACTATCTCGTGCTCACCGGGAGTATACCGTTGAGGTTATAGAACTTGTCCACACTATGACGGAGGAAAACATCAAGATCTAGGAACTGAATCGTGCTCACCGGGAGTATACCGTTGAGGTTATAGTACTCGTCCACACTATGACGTAGGGAAACTGTCGAGATTGAGAACCTTATCTAAAATTCAACCGAGGATAATTCAATTGAGATTTAAGAACCGGTCAAGTCTTCGACGTAGCTGAGAACTTTAACTGTATCTTTTCTGAAAGGTAAAGGTCAGTCGTATTCAATGCATGATATATAGCAAGCAATGACGTTCTCAAAATAAATGAGGTTGTGTTGTATGATGTGTATATGCATGTATCATGATATATGGAAATGTGATGTTTTAGCTGGGGAAAATAAATCCCGGAGCTGCTGGAGAATAGAGTTGAGTTCTTCGTTTCCGCTGGGGATGATGAACGAAGATGGCTGTGAGAATAAACCTGCAGGAGAAAAGAACTTCGTTGGGGAATAAACTTGATGAAGATATTACTCCGAGGGGAATTACTCTGTGGGGAAGAGATACTTTGCTGAGATTTTAACGATGAACTCTGCTGGGGATTCCGTTGATAAGCTCTGTTGGGGATTGTAATGATGAACTCCGTTGGGGATAGAAAGAATTTCACTGGGGATGATCCTTCAGTTGCAACTTGCTGAGGATAACCCAATTAGACTCTTGTGAGGATAACCTTCTGAATTTGGCTGGGGAGACTTATTTGTGCTTCACAGGGGATAAGCTTCCAGAGTCTACTAGGGAAGATAATTCAACTCCATCGGGGAAGCTTTATTAGACTGCGCTGGGGAAATGACTCCACTGTGGTACCTTGTATTCCGCCGGGAAACATTCTTATATTCTGTTGAGGAATATTAAGACTGCTGGGGATGCTCTTACGCTTGCTGGAGAATATCTTTATACTCCATTGGGGAATATTAAGACCTTCTAGGGATACCCAACCTTTTTAGGGCTGATGGTAGATCAACTCTGCTTGGGAAGAGTATTGTCGATTTGTTCATAGTTGCAAGTCTCAGTGGGGCGAGCTACCATTACTGTTCTACTCTATGGGGAGTGACGGTATCTTGGTCATATTCTTCAGTTGAACCTCCCTTGGTACCTTGGTGGACAAAGTAACTACACAGTTTGGACGTTTCTTATGCCCCTGTTTCTGATATCACCCGTAATTCGTCCTTTGTTTCGTATGTAAATTTTTATGCGCAACAATTAATGTCAAATGCATATATCAAAAATGAACATTGGACGTTCTTTGCAAAACAAAACGGATAAAGGAAAAACAATTTGAAATTTGTCTAAAAATGAATTTGTATTGATTTTGAAGTTTGGACTGTAAATAGGCATTTTTGTACAAGAGGCTGACGTCCTAGTAAGAGAACGCCGCCGAACAAATAGAATTTATACAACTTGTGAAAAGAAAAGAAAACAGCTATGTGAATAATCCCACTGGGTTCCAACTCTGCTATTGCCTTTATATCTTCAAGCGTCTCATCACTTTGCTGCTTAGTTGAAGATGAATCTGATTGATTGGTGTCGTCCGAGCCTGATAGTTGATACCGAAGTCTGGATGCGAGGTGATCCAATGAGACATAGCGTTACACTTTAATCCATAACTTTTGCCTGGACCGCCCTTTCGGGTTTTCAGTCCACCGGGATACCCATTTTTGCCCAAGCCTCCTTTTCAGGTTTTCGACTTGCCGGGTGTACAGATTTTTTATTTTCATCCCTTATTTTTGCCCGAACCCTTTTGGTTCGCCGGGAAGCCCTTATTTTTGCCTAGGACAGTCGACCTAGCGGGTCTTTGATTATGCATAGTATCTTTTTACTATGTCTGCATTGACGGGGTGAGGAAGGTCGTCACCATCCATGGTGGTTAGAATCATCGCTCCTCCTGAGAAAATGTTCTTAACCACAAATGGCCCTTCGTAAGTAGGGGTCCATTTTCCCCTAGGATCACCTTGAGGTAAGATAACGCGCTTGATTACCAGGTCCTCAACTTGATACTCTTGTCGTCTGACTTTCTTGTTAAATGCCTTGATCATCCGTTTTTGGTACGTCTGACCATAACAAACAGCAGTAAGTTTTTTTTCGTCAATTAGATTCAGTTGATCAAGTCGGGTCTGAATCCAGTCATCTTTGCTCAAACCTGCATCCTTCATAATCCGGAGAGAGGGTATCTGAACTTCGATGGGCAAGACTGCCTCCATGCCATAAACCAAGGAATAGGGTGTTGCCCCTGTTGACGTTCGTGCTGAGGTACGGTACCCATGAAGAGCAAATGGTAACATCTCGTGCAAGTCTTTGTAGGTCACTGTCATCTTCTGCACAATCTTCTTAATGTTCTTATTTGCCGCTTTGACAACCCCATTCATCTTCGGCCGGTAGGGAGAAGAGTTGTGATGTTGTATCTTGAATTGTTCGCAGAGCTCAGTGATCATCTTGTTGTTAAGATTGGTACCATTGTCCGTAATGATTCTCTCTGGTACACCGTATCGACAGATCAGGTTGTGCCGAATGAACCGTGTCACGATGTTCTTGGTTATGGTAGCAAAGGAAGCTGCTTCAACCCACTTCGTAAAGTAATCAATCGCTACTAGGATGAAACGATGCCCGTTGGATGCCGTAGGTCTGATCTCGCTGATCATATCAATGCCCCACATTGCAAAAGGCCAAGGTGCCGTCAGAACATTCAGAGGAACTGGAGGAATGTGCACCTTATCAGCATAGACCTGGCACTTGTGACATGTCCGAGAATGCTGATAACAGTCAGCTTCCATTGTGAACCAGTAATAACCCGCCCGAAGGATTTTCTTTGCCATGGTATGTCCACTGGAATGAGTCCCGAAAGTACCTTCATGCAGCTCTGCCATGATCCTTTCTGCTTCAATCTTATCCACACAACGCAGTAAGGTTCAATCATGGTTATGCTTGTAAAGAATGCCATTGCTGATGAAGAACTTTTCCGCGAACCTTCTCAGAAACTTCTTGTCATTAACAGATGCACCCTCGGGGTATTCTTGAGCTTCAAGGTACCTCTTCACCTCATGATACCAGGGCTTTTCTGTTACCTCTTCAGTCTCAAGATCACAACAATGTGCAGGTTCATCCAATTTCCAAATAATGATCCGGGGGGCCTCGTTGTCCCATTTGACTTTGAACACAGAAGACATCGTTGCTAACGCGTCCGCCAACTGATTCTCTTCTTTAGGGAAATGTTCAAAGGTTATCTCCTCAAAGTGGGGAAGCAACGTCAACACATACTCCTTGTAAGGAATAAGATTTGGGTGTTTCGTATCCCACTCGCCTTTAATCTGACTGATTACGAGAGCGGAATCTCCGAAGACACTCAGAAACTTAATCCTTAGATCAATTGCAGCTCGAAGACCCATGATGCACGCTTCATACTCCGACATATTGTTGGTGCAGTTGAAACAGAGTCGGGCGGTAAACGGAGTATGCGAGCCTTTAGGAGATATGATCACGGCGCCAATGCCATTACCCAAAGCGTTTGAAGCTCCATCAAAGTACATAGACCATCAAGATCCTTCCTCAGGTCCTTCATCCGGTCCAGGTGTCTCACAATCAGTCACTACCATGATATTCTCGTCTGGAAATTCAAAGTTCATAGACTGGTAATCATCCACTGCCTGATGTGCCAAATGGTCTGCCAATACACTTCCCTTGATTGCTTTTTGAGTCGTGTACTGGATGTCATACTCAGTCAAGATCATCTGCCATCTTGCTATTCTTCCGGACAAGGCGGGATTTTCGAAGATATACTTGATTGGATCCATCTTTGAAATCAATAGAGTAGTGTGAGTCAGCATATACTGTCTCAGCCAGCGAGCAGCCCAGGCCAAATCGCATCAAGTTTTCTCAAGCAGTGAGTATCGGGTCTCACCGTCGGTAAACTTTTTGCTAAGGTAATAAATAGCATGCTCTTTTCGGCCAGACTCGTCATGCTGCCCCAACACACACCCCATTGAGTTGTCAAGTACTGTCAAGTATAAAATCAAAGGCCTCCCTTCAACTGGTGGCATAAGAATGGGTGGCTCATGGAGATACTCTTTGATTCTTTCGAAAGCGGCCTGGCATTCATCGTTCCAACGTACCACTTGATCTTTCTTCAGCAGCTTGAATATTGGCTCACAAGTAGCAGTTAGGTGCGAGATGAATCGGGCAATGTAGTTCAATCGTCCCAGAAAGCCTCTGACCTCTTTCTCTGTCTTGGGAGCTGGCATCTCTTGTATAGCTTTCACTTTGGCAGGGCCCACTTGAATACCTTTGTTGCTCACGACGAAACCTATTAGTTTTCCAGACCTCACCCCGAAGGTGCACTTGTTCGGGTTCAACCTCAGCTTGTACAACTTCAACCGGTCAAACAGCTTCTATAGATGGTCCAGGTGTTCCTCCTCAGTCTGGGACCTCGAAATCATATCGTCGACGTAAAATTCAATTTCGTGGTGGATCATGTCATGAAACAAAGCAACCATGGCACGCTGATATGTTGCCCCAGCATTTTTCAACCCAAAAGGCATGACCTTGTAGCAAAAGGTACCCCACTGAGTAACAAAAGTGGTCTTCTCCATGTCCTCGGGAGCCATCTTTATCTGATTATAACCGGAGAAACCGTCCATGAAGGAGAATACCTTGTGCTGAGCAGTATTGTCAACCAAAACATCGATGTGAGGTAGAGGGAAGTCATCCTTAGGGCTTGCCCTGTTCAAATCCCTGTAGTCAATACACATTCGAACCTTACCATCCTTCTTCGACACAGGAACCACATTGGCGACCCACTGAGGGTAAGAAGTAACTGCTAGAAAACTGGCGTCAAACTGTTTCATAACCTCAGCCTTGATTTTCTCAGACATCTCTGGGCGCATTCGGCGAACCTTCTGTTTTACGGGAGGGAAGTCTTCCTTGGTAGGAAGGCGATGAACCACAATGTCAGTATCTAACCCAGGCATATCTTCGTAAGACCAGACAAAGATCTCAAGATAGTCGTGCAGCATCTGAATCAACCGCTGCTTCACATTAAGCTCCAAATTTGTACCGATATTGACTTCCTTCTTGTCTATTTCAGTACCCAAATTCACCGTTTCCACCGGCTCTTCATGTGGCTGAATGGCCCTCTCTTCCTGGAGTAGCAGTCTTGCAAGTTCACAAGGCACTTCGCAATCATCTTCACCTTCGTCTTCGGCTAAGTTGATCGGATTTTCGAAGTCATAACTGGCAGTATCAGAGTCGTTACCAGTGAGATCCAGAGTGGATGTGGACCTGTATATGTGAGTGTGTGTAAAATAGCTGTTTTGCAATATATGATAAAGAAAAACAAGGAGCGCAAAATTTGAAATGCAAGAAACGTCCAATGCTTTTGTTAATGATATATGAAAATGACACACAAAAGCCCTCACAAATGAAGCCACGGTGCCCCGGGTAAGACACCGGGCCATAAAGTTTCAAAACATTGTCTGTTACAAGCTCAAAACAAAGAGTTCATTACTGGTTAACAAAAGTAATAGGGATGAAGTCCTTTGTTGTCCAGTTGCTTGGTCCACCGTTGGTCGTAGGATAGATCCAGCTGTCGAATTCAGACTCTTCCACGTCATCTTCAATGGCATTTACTCCCGAGTTACTGATGAACACAAGAGGTCTTCCAATACTTGCACTTCGAACAGCCCTTTGAGCTTCTGCAGTGAAACCCAAACCAAACTTGTTAGTCTTCTGAGTAAAATCAGGAAGTCGGCCCCAATTTGCACACTCACCCTTCTTAATAACAGCCCGGACATCCTTTAAGGAAGCCATCTTCATAGGAGAATCTTCAACCACAGTCTCAGCTGATGCCAGTGTCTGAGGAACCTCTTCAAAATGCTGAAATGGGGTCTCAATGAACTCCCCATCCATCTCTACGTATCTGAACGAGTTGAGGTGGATGACCATGTACTCTTCCTCTCCCTGTACTTTCACAATCTTCCCTCTGACAGGGTACTTTAGCTTCCGGTGAAGCGTCGAGGTTACGGCCCCGACTTTGTGGATCCATGGATGACCCAGCAAACAAGAATAGGATAGGCGAATGTCCATTACGTAGAATGTAGAATTGAAGACCTGAGAACCAACTTTAATTGGAATATCCACCTCACCATGCACCATCCTTTTAGACCCATCAAAGGCCCTGACAACAATGTTACTTGGCTTTAGCTCCAACCCTTCACAATCCAACCTGTCTAGAGCTTTCTTGGGCAAGACGTTCAATGAGGAACCAGTGTCAACCAACACATGTGCAAGAGTAGTGCCCCTGCATTCAATGGAGACATGCAAGTCATCGTTATGATTTTTCCCTTTAGCAGTCAAATCGGCGTCAGAGAAACCCAAACCATTATCAGCAGTTAAATTGGCCACACAATCGATAAACTGATCAACTGATGTCTCTTGTGGCACGTGGGCAGTTTTTAGGAAGGTGATCAGGGCCTTGGCATGGGCCTCTGAACACAACAGCAACGACAACATAGAAATCTTGGATGGGGTTTGCCCCAGTTTCTCCACTACATTATAATCACTCTTCTTAACAATCTTCAAAATCTCTTCCATCTCCTGTTTGGAAGCTTCAACAGTAATAGTCTTCGGTGCCTCTGTCTGGGTAGGCACATCAGTGGTGATCCTTTTGCCCCGAGCGTTAGATGACTCGGCGACAGGGGTAAGGATATGAACTTGATCAGGAATGGCATTAGGCACACTTGTAGGTGTAATGACAACATGTCTTCGGACAGTTGGTAGAGCAATATCAGGTGAGAAAAGTCTGTCGCTGTGGGTGAATTTAGCAGGCCCAGTAATGTTGCTGACGCCGGTATCAGCATCCAACTCTTGCTTAACTCCAAGAACATAAACATTAGCCCCATAGTGCCAGGGGACAGCTTTGTCAGAGGTGTAGGGGATGGGCCCCGGAACAGTGATGATCACAGGTGTGATCTTCGGAACAAATGTAATTCTAACAGGCTTCCTCGAGGGAGCCTTGGAAGAATTATCGAAAATGGTAATGATGGCAACTTCTTCAGTAGGAGTGGAGGGAACAACAGTCTTTTCAAATAGGATCTCCTTGCTATCCATCAGGTTTTGGATACCTGACTTCAACAATGGGTAACCAGCAGGTAAAACAGAACACATATGGCAACCTTCACCACAACCCGGAAATAAACCGGCTAGTAACAGGTTCTTCTTGACAGTCATCAGAGGGGTAACAATATCATCCACGGAAACTACAAAAAAGCCTTCCTCTACAACATTTACTCCATGCTTGGGCATGGGAGCAGTCACAACATTAGGCCTCTCAGGCACCTCAAACTCAATCTCCTTTGCATCAATCAAGTCTTGGACCTTATTCTTCAAAGCCCAACAATCATCCGTATTATGCCCCGGGCTCTCAGAGTGATAAGCGCAGCGGGCGTTAGGGTTATACCTTGGTGACGTTGTATTTGAATTCTTTGGAGCTTCTTTTAGAGTCACCAGATTGGTCTTCAGCAACTGTGGCAGAATCTGAGACAAAGTCATGCTGAGACGAGTGAATTGCCTTCAAGGTCTTTCGTCCTTTTGTTAGTTGTGATGCTGAGGAGCACCGACAGGTTTTGAAATAACAACCACATTGACAGCTTGGCAGTGTTCAGGTCTACTCTGTCTTCTCGAACTGTAGACAACACTGGACTCTTTCTTAAACGATTTCTTCTCGGTGCTCGATGAGGCACCCTTCTATATCTTCCCAGCCTTAATACCAGCTTCAATCCTCTCACCAGTCAAAATTAGATCTATAAACCCAGCTAAAGAGCTTCCAATTAGATGGTTAAAGAATGGACCAGACAGGGTCCCCAAAAACATGTCAACAAGTTCACGATCAGCCAAAGGTGGTTGCACCCTTCCGGCAAGGTCTCTCCATTTCTGAGCATACTCTTTAAATCCTTCACCTGTTCCTATTGACATACCCTGGAGTTGGGTACGCGTAGGAGCGAGGTCGAAGTTGTACTGATACTGCTTATAGAATGCAGTAGCCAAATCTTCCCAGCTGCGGATACTGGCTCCGTCCAACTGATAGAACCACTCAAGCTAAGTCCCTGAGAGACTGTCTTGAAAGAAATGGATCCACAAGTTCTTATCAGTAGTATAATAAGGTTGGATCTTCCTCACATATGACCGGAGGTGCAACTTTAGACAGGAAGCTCCGTCATACTTGGCAAAGGCAGGTGCCTTGAACTTATGGGGAATCACCACCCCAGATGATAGACCCAGATCTCCGAAGTCCAGACCGGGCACCTTCTGTATTTCCATAGCGCTTAAACGGTCTTCCAACTGCTTGTACTTATCCTCAGCAGGAGGATACTGTTCTTCGTCATAGTCCGTCTCATTGTCGGAGACCATAGGGCTAGGTGCCCTCCTTTCTTGTGGACTATCTTTCCCTCCAGATGAGGTGGTCAGATCAACTTCATTCTGCAATCCATTTCCAAACCTGCGTCCAGTATTGAACAGGATGGTCCTCTTCTTCTTCTTCTTCTTCTTCTCTTTCAGAATCAAAGTCTTCAGGTCCTGCTGACCCTTAGCCAGATTCATGAACAGCTCTTGAAACTGGGCATTCTGGGCCTGGGGGGCCTTGATAGCTTGCTCAGTTGAAGGTTCAGCAGACATGATGATTGCTGAAATAAACAGCGAAGAAGATAAGAGACTTGTAATGAGGTACCTGTTTATGAAGTGCATGGGATGAAATACGTATGATTTATGATTTCAAAGACAATCGAGATTCAAATTTGTAAACAAGAAAGGAAACACTCTTTATTAGATTTAAACTTCGAAATTTAAATTGTTCAACAAACTGCCCTTAGGCGTTACAAGAATGGAAATACTGAAAAGTAAATAAAAACTGTAAAGGAAATCATCAAAGGTCCATCAATGCTCCCATGGTCTCTTCTTCTCAGTGCGGACATAATCATTCAGGATCCGCTCATTCTCCAGTTTCCTGGTCAGCTTCTGGATCTTCTGCTCCTGCTCATTGAACCTCTCCCGATAAGAATCCCGTTTTTCCCGTAGTTGCATCCAAGACCTCTTCAGTGTCCCAATATCAGTGGGCATATAAGGTTGGAGGATAGTTGGAGGAACCCCCTCCTCATTAGCAACTTCAAGAGTAACAGGCCTGACAGCTTCGTATGGCATACCTAACTTCTGGGCACGGATGCGGACCCATCTGAGATATGGCTCCATTGGCAGAGAAGTCTTTGGTCCCAACTCATGTGGGTCAGATCGGTGAACTCTATCCCAAGCCCTTATGACTTTACGACGCAACTCGTTGCTATCTCCCTGAAAGTCAAAGATGATATGAGGCATCAACATCTCATGAGGCCCTTCTCTTCTGGCTCTTCCAAACTGACAGAGAGCTAAGAATGGGTTGTAAGAAATCCCTCCATGGAGTCCGATCAATGCAACATTAGGATACTCTCCACAACGATCAATGACAGTCACCTCATCCATACCTTTGAGAGTCCAGATAATGTCATCACTAGAAATAGACATCACCCTATAAGCCCAGCCCATTCCTTCTTTGTTTTTCAGCACGAACTTAGGGAGGTGCGAAATAAACCACCTCGACAATAAAGGAACACAGCACATCAAAGTTCCCCGTTTTCGGGCAGTACGAGCATAGAGCTGATGAAGCATATCACCCAAGAGAGTGGGTACCAGATTCTGAGAGATGAAGATCTTTATGGCATTAATGCCAACAAAAGTGTCAGGATTCGGAAACAATACCAAACCATAAATCAAAAGGGCCAGAATATCCTCGTACGCCTTGAAGTCTAAGCTGTCCCAGAAGTAATTAGCTTTGTCAACCAAAAACTTCGTCAGAAAACCCTTAGCTCCACTTCTAGTCTCCCAGTTAACCATTACTTCCTCCTTGGTCAAGTGAAGGGCTATAGCAATTTCTTCGGGTTTAGGAATCTTTTCCCAACCAGTAAACGGAGTTTGTTCCCGAACGGAGATACCAAGCAACTCAGAGAACTCTTCCAGGGTACGAACCAGCTGGAAGTCTTGAAAGGTGAAGCAATGGTATAGCGGATCATAAAACTGGACTAGGACACTCATCATTTGTTCGTCCAACTTTGAAGTAACCAAACTGAGAAGAGAACCATGCCTTCTGATGAAGGAAGTAGTGTCTGGAATTCTGACAACCAAATCTTTAAGCAGGGTAGGTACTTGGACAAAGTTGATCCGGATAGTATTCCTACGCATGGGCATCATGATGACCTACAAAACAGAGCAAAGATGAAACCCTCTCGTCTTTGAAATAGGTTAGTCCTTATGCAAAATGTATGCAATGTTATGATGTCATGATGTCATGGTAAAGGCACACCACAAGTATCCACAAAAGGCAAACATGGCAAGGGAACACAAGTCATACAAAAGAGCCCTTAGGTTTCAGGCTGGCATGAAGCTTAGGTACTACCCTCTTTCAGTTTCAGTTGGTTAAGACCTGTCCTAAACAATAGCAATCGGGTTCTAGAGGATCTCAATATCACTGACTACCCTCAATCAGTCATAATTCCAGTTTAGCAACCTTTTCTTGTAGCCGGAATCATCGCGAGAGTTTAGTCTCAATGAGTGTAGCATACTGCTACTGTTCTATGGCCAAGTTGGTCAATTTAAGGTTCTAAGGTCAGTTGGTGCTTAATGACTCCTTAGAAGACCCATATTCTCCTCGTTCCAACACAAGGGATATCGGTACAGACCAAGGTGTCACACCAACGTAGCTACTGCTTCATCCGTGTCGGTCTACGCCGGACAGATCCCTCACAGTTTATTGTTACTTACCTAAAGGGTATCCCCAGATCCGGTTTAGGATCTATAGAACTCCGATACAAGCCCACAAAATTAAAGCATACAAAGCATACAATTGAAAACATAGTGATCTAATCCTAAGGTACACCTCACTTATAAATTCCCCAGCAGAGTCGTCAGTTCTGTGATCGGTGGGAATAGAACTGACTGTTTTGGAATGCTGGTTTGTGTTTTGCGTTCGGTTTTGCAAAATGTCGCGGTAAGCAAGAGTCGCCACCGTCTTTTATTTTATCCCACAAGGAAAGGACAAAAGCACAAAAAAATTCCTTTTTGAGATATTTCTCAGGTTCGGGAGGTAGATTATAGAAAGGGAAGGTGTTAGCACCCTTTCTATCCGTGGTTATCCACGGGCTCTTAGGTACTTGCTCATTATGTTTTCAAAAGTTTGCTTTTTTTTATGTTTGTGGATTTGAAAGAAGTTTTTTGCTTGAAAGTTGTGTAAGTGCGAAAAGTTTTGTTTTTGTTTTCAAAGAGCAAGTACTTAAGAACATCTACCTACTCAAAAAGGAATTAAACTGTACAAATGTCCTTTAGACAATGCTATCCCACTATTGAGTAGTAAGTAACATCATCGTTGGAGTTTTTGGGTCAATTCGATTAAGGGACGTGTGGTCACTAAAGCAATGTTAGGACGCCTTAGCGGTAACCCTAATGTCTTAGATCATTTTATCCGAGGAAACCGTTTCGAGACAACTTATGATCTTTGGACAAGAGGGTGACCTCTAAAACATCTTATACTCAATGACCATGTTCGAGGCAACCAAGTGAGGTGTACCCTAAGAGTGCGCATGTGC
This sequence comes from Vicia faba, assembly GCA_948472305.1. NCBI lineage: Eukaryota > Viridiplantae > Streptophyta > Magnoliopsida > Fabales > Fabaceae > Vicia > Vicia faba. The sequence goes on from OX451737.1 coordinate 19,931,097, forward strand.
GAGTGTATTGTTTTTCAGTTATATTATCTTTGCACATGTTAATGGTGAGCTAATTGTTGATTTTAAGTTAAAGTTGATCTTGTCATGCATTGCCTATTATTCAAACATCTAACAGTTAATGGTTGCGGAAATTAAATTGCGGAAAATAAATCTAAGCTATTACAAGGCGTCGGTCGGGTATTTACATCGCCAAAAACAAACCCCTTGAAAATTAAATTGCGAAAAGTAAATAAAAGCGATAGATAAAATCCTAAGTTAAAACTATTACATCCTCGGAGCAATTACAATATATGGATAAAAAATAAATTGCGCGAGAAAAATTGAATCGGAACGTCCTAGGGTTTTGACCCTTTTTCATTAAATAAAGCATATTTTGTTATTTTTTGAATTAAAAATTAAGTCTAAATTAATAATTAAATTAATTAATAAAAAGAAAATATTTTTGAGTTTTTATGTTAATTAGGGAAATAAAATAAGAATGGTTAAAAATTATTTAAAAACCTAATTCTAAATTAATTTTAATTTAATGCAAAACATGTTAAATTTAAACCTAATTAAAAACTAAATTAATTAGTTACAATTTATTTACAAAAATAATAAAATAGTGAAATTAAAAAAAAATATTATTTTTGGTTATTTTCTGATTTCATAAAAAATAATTATTGATTGGTTAATTAACAAAAATAATAAAACAAATTTAAATAAAAGAAATATAGAAAAGAAAAAGAATAAACCAAAGGGGTTTTGGGCCTAGAAGGGAGGTTGGTTCAGCAGAATTACAGGCCCAAACGCAAGCAGCCTTTGTTGACTTTCTTCATTCAATGTGCATCTTTGACTAGGGAACGTAATGGTCCCTCACTCCCTGCCACTGGATTAGATCTAAAGCTACTTGGCCACCATCTGGATGAGGGTGTATGATAGGCCCTGCTTTGAGTGTTGCATGGAATTGCCTGAAACAAAATAATACAAATGCTTTGGGGGACCTGGGATTCGAACCCAAGTCCCAAGGGACAATTCAACTAGCGCGCTACCAACTGAGCCATGATGTTAACCTGTTAGTGGAATGAGACGCAAATAATATATTCAAAACCAACAATTATTCCCGGCAAAAAATAAAAAAACGCGCTATGATTCAAATTGGCCAATCACTCCCAACTACGTGATCGTCTTCTTCATATCACCCTGGTTCGTTTACCTGTGGATTTTGTTCCGCAGGAAGATTCGTAGCATCTCTCAAAAATCCATCCTAGGTCACAAAAATACAAGCTATGACCATCATTGGATTCGTCTCTCTCCCCTGAACTCATCCATGGCCATTATTGGCCTTAATTTAACCTGTATGAAGAGTGCCCAAAAACAAGAACAAGAACCCTAGGTTCTGGATATGGGGTTAGAGGTCACGAAAATAAAATCAAACAATGCAGTTTGCTTAGGAATTTAATGGTCAGTATGAATATGCGAGAAATTTGGCCCAAGGATGCAGGAAAACTGAGTTACGATTCCATGTGCAGAGCAATGTTCATGGAGACTTACAGTGCATTATAGGCGATGAAAAGGCTTCCTTTTGATTGGTATAGCTCCACTGGATGTCAAGGAAGAGAGCTACGTTTTGCTTTTGGTCTGAATTCGCCTCTAAACCAAAATTCGATCACCACTTTTTCAAGGTTTTTTGCAAACTTGTTTTAGCCGTTTCCATAGAGTTTTGTGCGTGTTCTAGGTTTTAGAGGCTTGCTTGCATATAATAGAATGATTCTAGGTCAAAATATGGGCCAATATCCATGTGCATTGAAGAATTAGGATTTGATTTTGATCACCATAACCATATTTCCAAATATAGACAAGATCTGATTTTTTATGCTTGAATGAGCCATGATGCGATTTGATTGAGTGAATAATGATAATTGCAAGTTGTACAAATCACAAAGATCCCTTTACATCCATTTTTAGATTTTATTTGATTTAATATTGATTTAAAATGAATTAAATCAATAAAAATAAAATAAAATAGAAAAATAAATGAATGGTCGTGAAATTAAGTATGGGACACATGTGTGGCATGTCAAGACCAAATCAAGTGGAAAAAAGTGGGCCCTTTTGTCAAAAATTGGAGTTTTGAGGATAGTTGACTTTTGGCAATTTTGGAAAAATGCCCAACTTCAACAATGCATAACTTCTTCAATTTTGAACTTTTGGAGGTGTTCTGTGACTTTTTAGAAACCTTGAGATTTCCTCTAATCAACCCTTTTGGTCTCATCTCAATTTTATGTTCCATTATCAAGTTATAAGTTTTGGAAAAAAAGGTGTTTTTGTTGACTTTCAAAAATGATCTATAATGTCCAAATTTGTAACTTTTTGTGAGAGCATTTCTTAATCTTGGGGTGTGAATATGGATTGTAGGAAATTGCATCCTCTTCAAAATGAGCTTTGTATGGGTCATTTCTCATAAAGTATGAGAAAGTTATGCTTGGTCAAAGTTGAGTTGACTTTTCCTACAAAACCCTAATTTAGCAACTTTTGAATCTTGATGAATATTGAGCAATCCTTGATGAATCATGATCAAACCTTGATCAAATGATGAATTATCCTTTAAAATGAGAATGTTGACAAAAATTCTTGAGGTTTTACTGTATTTGGGACACAGTTGACTTTTGCCCTAGCACAGTCGACTTTTGGGCCTCTTGAGCAATTGACTGACCAAACTTCCTCTGCAAGGCTTGAAATTTGACATGGATGAACTTAAGAACATATTAAGACATTTGGAAGCACTTGGGGACATTTGGATATGAGTACCTTAGTGTAACACAAAACCCTAATCTTGACTTGACTTCCTTAGGAGGTGATTTGATTGTCCAACCCTTGAGCCATCTTGAGCAATTTGGAGATTATTCTTGACATATCTTGAAGAATATGGGAGGGAAAATTTTAGGGTACAACACACCTTTTTTTCAAAGCTTCATACATGAGCATGGAATATCAAATTGAGATGATACCAAAAGGGTTGGTTAGAGGACATCTCAAGCTTTCTAAATAGTCCAAGAACACCTCCAAAGAGCCAAAATTGAGGAAGTTATGCATTGTTGAAGTTGACCTTTTTTTGCAAAATTACCAAAAGTCAACTATCCCCAAAACTTCAAATTTTGCCAAATGGGCCCATTCTTTTTCACTTGTTTTGAGTTGGCATTACAGCCCACGTTCTCTAGCCTTGGCCATGTGTCCATATCATATTTTTATTATTTAATTTGGTTTTTATTTGAATTATTCTAAATTAAATCAAATTAAATCAAATTAAATCCAAAAGCATTGATAACAAGGATTTTGTGATTGTTTCAGGCTCTAATTACAGCTAGCAAGGCAATCAAAATCGTATCAAGGCAATTGTGTACAAGGAGATTGGATTTAGGCCAAATTTGGAAGGTTGTTAAAGGGAATCAAATCAAATATCCAAGGCATTGATGGAGAGGGATTTAGACTGAATTTGCAACCCTAATGCATTGTACAATACATAAGGAGGCGAGGCATATCAAAAAGAGGGTTGAAGATCAAGCATAGAGCAAGAACAAATTTTGCAAAGAAGAAGAAAAAGTGTGAGATCGAAACAAAGGTTAGATGCATCCTCAAGGCTTGGTACATGTCTCAATCTCTTCCTGGAAATCTCAGGAACCTAAAGCAAGCAAAACCACGCTTTTTCAAGCCCTCCAGTACACTGTAAGTCGTTCACGGAACCATCATTTTCTTGAATTAGATTAACACTATTCTTGCATCTATAATGTAAAACAATTGCATATTCTTGATTACCATGTCATTTGCAAGCTTTTTACAATAGCCAATTTCATTTATATGACGTATATCGTGAATCACCATTGTTAGGGTTTCTTGGAGTTTTTTAGGGTTTTTGTTTTCAGGAATAATTGGCCCTAATAATGGGCATGGTTGCAATCAGGAGGATGAGACGACCTCAACCATGGTCTTAGAAATCATTTCCATGGCCTGTAGGAGATTTTGGATGAAGCCTTGTTTGTAGTGGCAAACATTTGTTCGTAGGTATAAGTGCTGCTGTTTTTAGCCACGGTTCAAGGAAGGGGATGATGAGTTCTCATCCCACCATTCGTCCATTCAAACAACGCGCGATTTTTTTTATTTTCTATCCATTAGCTTTTGTTTTATATATTATTATTTATTTGCATTATATTAACAAAACAAGTCAAGCAGCGTATTGGCAAGCGTAGCATGGAATTCCCTTTAGGACCTGGGTTCGAATCCCATGTCCCTCTATTTTCTCCATGATATTTGTTTTCAGGTAATCATGTGCACGCTCAAGCCCAACGTCCACCATGGACACTCACCATCCAGCACGCCAGATGGCCAGACGGCCAGATCTGGTGGCCAGCATTGAAGGCACACCATAGGCCAAGTCAACGCCAGCGCATGGGATCAGGGCAAAAGTCAAATGGACTCCACAAATGGGCCAGAAAAATTGCTATTGACACTCTCCAATCAGGCCCATTCTCTACTTTTTTTTTATTTTGTTTATTTTCATTTAATTATTTATTATTTAATCACTAACCAATAAATTAATTTCTTTTTTATAAAAAAAATCACAAAAATATTTTTTACCCAATTAAATTTCATAATTTTATTTTTTCATTAATAAATGTTAATTAATTTAATTAGGATATTTATGCTAGGTAACTTTAAATAATTTTTGCAAATATTTAAAACTAATTAGAATTAATAGGTTTTAACTTTAATTTAATTAGTTTATTTTCTTTCCTAAAATAACAAAAACTCCAAAAATATGTCATTTAATATTTTTTAATTTATTTAATAATTAATTTAGCATTTAATTTTAGGATTTAATTTCTTTTCTTTAAAAAAAATAAAACTAACAAAAACTTTTTTCTTTAATTAAAAGGGTCAAAACCCTAATTTCGCATCCGATTTAATTTCGTGTCGCGCGCTTTATTTGTCCAATTATTGTATCTGCTCCTGGCTTGTAATAATTTAATTAGGACATTTATTTTTACCGCTTTTGATTTTATTTTCAAAGGGTTGTTTTTGGCGATGTAAATACCCGACGCCTTGTAATAGTTTAGTTTAAATTCCGCCCCTTCAATTTCTGCAAATATTCAATTGTTAGATGTTTGATAATATGGTTTGCATGACAAGAATGAATGACTAAATTTAAAACGATTAGATCACCCTAAACATGTGCAAAGATAAAAATAACTGAAATCAACACACTCGCACATGCGCACTCCTAGGGTACCCCCCACTTGGTTGCCTTCGTAAACGGTCATTGAGTATAGGTTATTTTAGAGGTCGTCCTCTTTTCTAAAAGATCATAGTTACCTCGAAACGGTTGCCTCAGATATTGTTTCTTCGAACAAATGATCTAAGACATTAGGGTTACTGCTAAGACGTCTTAACATTGCTTTAGTGATCGTATGTCCCTCTTTCGAATTGACCCTCAAACTCCAACGTCGGTGCTACCTACTCACTAATAGTGGGATAACATTGTTTAAATGAAATTAGCATAGAACGATTCCTTTTTCGAGTAGGTAGATTAGTTCTTAGATACTTGCTCATCCAAAACAAGACTTTTTTCACACTTACACTCCTTTTCAAACAAAGTTTTCAAAAACACTTCATTACACTCTTGAAGACAGAAGCAAGAGTTAAATCGAAGTTAAAACAAAAACTTTTCAAAACCCACAAACACAAAGAAAACAATTTTGAAAATGATGAGCAAGTACCTAAGAGCCCCGTAGATAACTACGGATAGAAAGGGTGCTAATACCTTCCCTTTCTATAATCTACTCCCCGTACTCAGAAATATCTCAAAAAAGGAATTTTTCTGTGATTTTTTCCTTTCCTTGTTGGATAAAATAAAAGACGGTGGCGAATCTTGCTTACTGCAACATTTTACTAAAACAAACGCAAAATGCAAACCAGCATTCCAAAAAACAGTCAGTTCTTCCCACCGTATCACAGAACTGGCGACTCTGCTGGGGAATTAATAAGTGGGGTGTACCTTAAGAATAGTTCATCATAATGTTTTCAATTGTTTGCTTTATCTTTGTGGGTTTGAATCAGAGTTACTATAGGTCCTAACCCGGATCTGGGGGATACCTTTTAGGTAAGTAGCAATATACTGTGAGGGAATTGTACGGCGTAGACCGATACGGTTGAAGCAGTAGCTATGTTGATGTGGCACTTTAGTTTGTACCGATATCCCTTGTGGTGGAACAAGGAGAATATGGGTCTGCTAAGGGGTCATTAAGCACCAACTGACCTTAGAACCTATAATTGACCAACTATGCCATAGAAAAGTAGCAGTATGCTACACTCATTGAGACCAAACTCTCACGATGATTCCGGCTGCAAGAAAAGGTTGCTAAACTGGAATTATGACCGATCGAGGGTGGTCAATGATATTGAGATCCTCTAGAACCCGGTTACAATTACTAGGACAGGTTGAACCAACTAAACTGGAAGAGGGTAATGCCTAAACTCCATGCCAGCCTGAAATCTAAGGGCTATTGTGTGACTTGTTTGCCCTTACCATGTTTGCTATCTGTGAATACTTGTGGTGTGTTCCTATCATGACATCATGCATCATGACATTACATGCATATTTCATCAGACTAACCCATTTCAAAGGCAGAGGGGATTCATCTTTATTCTGTTTTATAGGTCATGGCCTCTATGCGTAGAAACACTATTCGGATCAGCTTTGTACATATTCCTACTCAGCTTAGAGATTTGGTTGCAAAAGTTCCATATACTTCCTCCTTTGTCAGAAGACATGGTCACCTCCTGGGTTTGGTCACTTCCAAGATGGATGAGCACATGTTGAGTGTTTTGTTCCAGTTCTTTGACCCGTTACACCACTGCTTCACCTTCCCGGACTATCAGTTGGTCCCTACTTTAGAGGAGTTCTCTGATTTTCTTGGTATTTCTATTCTAGAGCAGACACCATTTACAGGTTGAGAGAAAGCTCTTAGGCTAGAAGATGTTGCTACAGCCCTACATCTGACAAAGGCTGAGGTAATGTCTAACTGGGAGACTCGGAGTGGGACAAAAGGCTTCTTGGATAAGTTCTTGGTTGATCAGGCTAATCAGTTTTGGGACAGTTTAGATTTTCAAGCATTCAAAGATATCCTGGCTCTTCTCATCTATGGTCTGGTTTTGTTCCCTAATTTAGATTCTTTCGTCGATGTGAACACAATGAAGATCTTCATGTCCCGTAATCCGGTGCCCACTCTCTTAGGTGACATTCTGCATGCTCTTTATGCCCGTGCTGCTCGGAAACGAGGAACCCTTATGTGTTGTGCACCATTGCTGGCGAGGTGGTTTATTTCTCACCTCCCTAAATCTGTTTTGAAGAGTAAGGAAGGCATGGGTTGGGCCTACAGAATTATGTCCCTTGCTCACACCGATATCATTTGGAGTACTAAAGACATGGAAGAATTAGCTGTTATCGACCGGTGTGGAGAATACCCCAATGTTCCTTTACTTGGAATTAGGGGAGGGATCACCTATAATCCTTGTTTGGCCTTATGACAATTTGGGCGAGCTCGAAAGGACGGTCCTCATGAGTTGCTGATTCTGAGCATTGTCTTTGACTTCCAAGGGGATAGTGAGGGACATCACCGCAGATTCATACGAGCTTAGAATAGGGTTAACAGGTCTGATCCGCATGAGCTAGGAGCAAAGACCTCTCTTCCGATGGAACCGTATCTCCGGTGGGTTCGAGCCCATGCTCAAAAACTGGGGATGCCGTATGAAGCTGTCTTACCGGTAATTATTAAGAGTACTGATGAAGAAGGGGCTCCTCATACTGTCCTCCATCCATACATGCCTACTGACATTGGGGTATTAAAGAGGTCTTGGATACAGTTGAGAGAAGAACGAGATACTTACAGAGAAAAGTATCATGAGCAGGAGCGAAAGATCCTAAAGCTTACCAGGCAGCTGGAGAATGAGAAGGTCCTCAACGATTATGTCAGCACCAACGGAAAACGACCATGGGAGCGCTGATGTCTTTTGCTTATTTCTAGTTTTGATTTACTATTTCAGTTTTTCTTTTTGTAACGCCTTAAAGGCATTTGTCAAACATTGTTTCAAGTTTTTATCTAATAAAAGTGTGTTTTCATTTTGGTTTACGAATTTGAATCTCCCAAAGTCTATGAAATCATATCATATGCATTCCATTTCCATGCACCTCACCACAGGTACCCATTACAGGTCTCTTATCTTCTTCGCTTTTTATTTCAGCATCATGTCTGCTGAATCATCCACTGATCAAGCTATTAAGGCTCTTCAAGCTCAGAACGCTCAGTTCCAGGAAATGTTCATGAACCTGGCCAAGGGGCAGAAAGATTTGAAGACTCTTATCTTGAAGGATAAAAAGGAGAATAAGAAGACGGTCCTCCTGAATATGGGTCACAGGTTTGGAAACAGACTACGGGAGGAAGTTGATTTATCTCACTCATCTGGAGGGGGAGAGAATCAGGAAGAAAGGAGGGCTCCTAGCCCTGTTGTTTCTAACAATGAGACTGACTTTGATGAAGACCAGTATCCTCCTGCCAAAGACAGGTATAAGTAGCTTGAAGACCGTTTAAGCGCGATGGAGATCCAGAAGATACCTGGGCTGGATTTTGGAGAGTTGGGTTTGGCATCTGGGGTGGTGATTCCACACAAGTTCAAAGTACCAGTCTTTGCTAAATACGTCGGGGTCTCCTGCCCAAAGCTACACCTCCGTTCGTATGTTAGAAAGATTCAGCCCTATACCGCTGATAGGAACCTCTGGATCCATTTATTTCAAGATAGTCTTTCAGGGACTCAACTTGAATGGTTCTATCAACTCGAAGGAGCTAGCGTCCGTAATTGGGAGGACCTTGTTGCTGCTTTTTACAAGCAGTACCAATATAATGTCAACCTCGCTCCCACGCATACCCAACTTCAGGATATGTCTATGGGTGCGAGCGAAGGTTTTAAAGATTACGCTCAAAAGTGGAGGGATCTTGCTGGTAGAGTCCAACCCCCTCTGGCTGACAGGGAGTTGGTGGATATGTTTCTAGGGACCTTATCTGGTCCGTATTTCAACCATTTGATCGGAAGTTCATCGTCAGGTTTTACTGAGTTAATTATGACTGGGGAGATAGTTGAAGACGGTATCAAGAGCGGCAAGTTACAGAAAGGTGCTTCGTCAAGTACCGAGAAGAAGTCATTTAAGAAAGAATCTAGTGCAATTTACAGCTCTAGGAACCAAAGTCGACCCGAGCGCCGCCAAGAGATTAATGCGGTAGTTATTTCAAGACCAGTTGTTGCCACACAACGCAACAATCAGCCAAGGGCAGAGAGGCCTCAAAGATAGTTTACTCGGCTCAGCATGACTTTATCTCAAATTCTGCCGCAACTGTTGAAGACCAATTTTGTGACTCCGAGGGAAGCTCCAAAGAATCCCAACACCACATCACCATTATATAATCTGAATGCCCACTGTGCTTATCACTCTGATAGCCCGGGGCATGATACCGATAATTGTTGGGCTTTGAAGAGTAAGGTACAAGATCTGATTGATGCTAAGGAAATCGAGTTTGAAGCGCCAGAAAAGCCTAATGTCATAATGGCTCTTATGCCGAAACATGACGCGGGAGTGAATGCTATCGGGGATGATGATGAAGAGTTTGAGTTTGACAATTGGATCTACCCGACTACCGACAGCGGACTAAGCAATTGGACAGCAAAGGACTTCGTGCCAATTTCTTTTATTACCCGGTAATGAGACTTTTGTTTTGAATTTGTAACAGACAATCTTTAAACTTTATGGCCCGGTGCCTTACCCGAGACACCGTGGCTTTGTTTGTGAGGGTTTTATGTGTGTCATTTTCTTATATCATTAATAAAATCATTGGACGTTTTCTTGCATTTCAAATTTTGGCGCTCTTTGTTTTTCTTGTCTATCTTGCAAAACATCTATTTTACACACACTCACATATACAAGTCTACATCCACTCTGGATCCCACTGATAACAACTCTGCTACTGCCAGTTATGACTTTGAAAGTCCGATCAACCAAGCCGAGGACGAAGGTGAGGATGATTGCGTAGTGCCTGGTGAACTTGCTAGATTGTTACTTCAGGGAGATAGGGCTATACAGCCGCATGAAGAGCCAGTGGAAACAGTAAATTTGGGTACGGAGGTAGACAAGAAAGAGGTCAAGATCGGTGCAAATCTGGAGCCTAGTGTTAAACAACGGTTGATTCAGATGCTGCGTAACTATGTGGAGATCTTTGCCTGGTCTTATGAAGATATGCCTGGGTTGGATACCGATATTGTGGTTCACCGCTTGCCTACTAAAGAAGACTGTCCTCCAGTGAAACAGAAAGTTCTCCGAATGTTCCCAGAGATGTCTGAGAAAATCAAGGCTGAGGTTATGAAACAGTTTGATGCCTGTTTTCTAGCAGTTACTTCTTACCCACAGTGGGTGGCCAACGTGGTTCCGGTGCCGAAGAAGGATGGTAAGGTTCAAATGTGTGTTGACTATAGGGATCTGAATAGGGCGAGCTCCAAGGATGATTTCCCTCTGCCTCATATCGACGTTCTGGTTGACAACACCGCACAGCATAAGGTCTTCTCCTTTATGGATGGTTTCTCCGGTTACAATCAGATTAAAATGGCTCCCGAAGACATGGAGAAGACAACCTTTTTTACTCAATGGGGTACCTTTTGCTACAAAGTCATGCCTTTTGGATTGAAAAATGCTGGAGCAACGTATCAGCGCGCCATGGTCGCTTTGTTCCACGACATGATTCATCATGAGATTGAGGTATACGTTGATGACATGATTGCAAGATCCCAGACTAAGGAAGAACATTTGGACCATCTTCAGAAGTTATTTGACAGGTTGAAGTTGTACAAGCTGAGGTTAAACCCGAAAAAGTGCACCTTCGGGGTGAGATCTGGTAAGCTGCTGGGTTTCGTCGTTAGTGATAAAGGTATTCAGGTGGATCCTGCAAAGGTGAAGGATATACAGGAAATGCTATCTCCCCGAACAGAAAAAGAAGTCAGAGGCTTTCTGGGACGTCTGAACTATATTGCTCGATTCATCTCACACCTGACTGCTACTTGCGAGCCGATCTTCAAGTTACTAAAGAAAGATCAAGTGGTAAGATGGACGATGAATGTCAGGCCGCTTTCGAAAGGATCAAAGAATATCTCCAAGAGCCACCTATTCTGATGCTTCCAGTTGAAGGGAGACCTTTGATCTTATACTTGATAGTACTCGATAATTCGATGGGGTGTGTGCTGGGGCAGCATGACGAGTCTGGCCGAAAAGAGCATGTTATTTATTACCTTAGCAAAAATTTTACCGACTGCGAGACCCGATACTCGTTGCTTGAGAAAACTTGATGCGCTTTGGTATGGGCTGCTCGCCGGTTGAGACTGTATATGTTGACTCACACTACTCTATTGATATCAAAGATGGATCCAATCAAGTATATCTTCGAAAAACCCGCCTTGTCCGGAAGAATAGCAAGATGGCAGATGATCTTGACTGAATATGACATCTAATATACGACCCAAAAGGCAATCAAGGGAAGTGTGTTGGCAGACCATCTGGCACACCAGGCAGTGGACGATTACCAGTCTATGAACTTTGAATTTCCGGATGAGAACATCATGTTGGTGACCGACTGTGAGACACCTGGACCGGATGAAGGACCTGAGGAGGGATCCCGATGGTCTATGTACTTTGATGGAGCTTCAAATGCTCTGGTTAATGGCATTGGCACCATGATCATATCTCCTGAAGGCTCTCATACTCCGTTCACTGCCCGAATATGTTTCAACTGCACCAACAACATGGCGGAGTATGAAGCGTGCATTATGGGTCTTCGAGCAGCTATTAACCTAAGGATTAAGTTCTTAAGTGTTTTTGGAGATTCCGCTCTCGTGATCAGTCAAATCAAAATCGAGTGGGATACGAAACACCCAAATCTTATTCCTTACAAAGAGTATGTATTGACTTTGCTTCCACACTTCGAGGAGATAACATTTGAACACTTCCCTAGAGAGGAGAATCAGTTGGCGGACGCGCTAGCTACGATGTCTTCTATGTTCAAGGTCAGATGGGACAATGAAGCTCCCCAGATTACCATTGAAAGGTTGGACGAACCCGCACATTGCTGTGACATTGAGACTAAAGAGGTAACAGATAAACTCTGGTTTCATGAGGTAAAGAGGTATCTTGAGGCTCGGGAGTACCCCGAGGGTGCATCTGTTTTCTGAGGAGGTTCGCGGCGAAATTCTTCATCAGCAATGGTATCCTTTACAAGCGTAACCATGATTCAACCTTATTGCGATGTATGGATAAGAACGAAGCAGAAAGGATTATGGTAGAGTTGCATGAAGGTACTTCTGGGACTCATTCCAGTGGACACACCATGGCAAAGAAAATCCTACGGGCAGGATACTATTGGTCTACTATGGAAGCCGACTGTTATCAACATTCTCGGACCTGTCATAAGTGCCAAGTCTATGCTGATAAGGTACACATACGTCCAGTTCCTCTGAACGTCTTGACAACTCCTTGGCCTTTTGCAATGTGGGACATCGATATGATTGGTGAGATCAGACCTACGGCATCTAACGGACATCGTTTCATCCTGGTAGCTATTGATTACTTTACGAAGTGGGTTAAATCAACTTCCTTTGCTACTGTAACCAAGAACGTCGTGGCACGGTTCATTCGGCACAATCTGATCTGTCGATATGGTGTACCAGAGAGGATAATTACGGACAATGGTACAAATCTCAATAATAAGATGATCACCGAACTCTGAAAACAGTTCAAGATACAACATCAAAACTCTTCTCCTTACCAGCCGAAGATGAATGGGGTTGTTGAAGCGGGTAATAAGAACATTAAGAAGATTGTGCAGAAGATGATGGTGACATACAAAGACTGGCACAAGATGTTACCATTTGTTCTTCATGGGTACCGTACCTCAGCGCGGACGTCAACAGGGGAAACACCCTATTCCTTGGTATATGGTATGGAGGCCGTCTTGCCCATTGAAGTTCAGATACCCTCTCTTCGAATTATGAAGGATGCAGGTTTGAGTGAAGATGACTGGATTTAAACCCGGCTTGATCAGCTGAACTTAATCGACGAGAAGAGACTTACTGTTATTTGTCATGGTCAAACGTACCAAAAATGGATGATCAAGGCATTTAACAAGAAAGTTAAATGACAGGAGTATCAAGTTGGGGACTTGGTTATCAAGCGCATCATACTGCCACAAGGTGATCCCAGGGGCAAATGGACCCCTACGTACGAAGGACCATTTGTGGTTAAGAACATTTTCTCAGGAGGAGCTATGATTCTAACCACGATGAATAGTGACGACCTTCCTCACCCCGTCAATGCGGACATAGTGAAAAAATACTACGCATAATCAAAGACCCGCTAGGTTGACTGGCCTAGGCAAAAATAAGGGCTTCCCGGCGAACCAAAAGTGTTCGGGCAAAAATAAGGGATGAAAATAAAAAAATTTGTACACCAGGCAAGTCGAAAACCTGAAAAGGCGGCTTGGGAAAAAAAGGGTATCCCGGTGGACTGAAAACCCGAAAGGGCGGTCCAGGAAAAAATTAGGGATCAAAGCATAACACTATGTCTCATTGGATCACCTTGCAACCAGACTTCGGTATCGACTATCAAGCTCGGACGACACCACACAATCAGATCTACCTTCAACCAAGTAGCAAAGTGATGAGATGATCGAGGACATAAAGGCAATAGCAGAGTTGGAACCCAGTGGGATTATTCACATAGCTGTTTTTTTTTGTTTTTACAAATTGTATAAATTCTATTTGTTCGGCGGAGCTCTCTTACTGGGACGTCATCTTCTTGTACAAAAACGCCTATTTACAGGCCAAACTTCAAAATCAATACAATTCATTTTCACAAATAAATTTTTCCTTTTTCTGTTTTGTTTTGCAAAGAAAGTCCAATGTTCATTTTTGATATATGCATTTGACATTGATTGATGCTCATAAGTATTTACCTGTGAAACAAAAGACGATTACTTGTAATATCAGAAATAGGGGCAAACGAGAAATGTCCAAGCCGTACAATTGCTCTGTCCACCAGGTATAGGGATAGACCTAGCTGGAGGAAACGATTGAAAATACATTCATTCCTCGCAGAGTAAGGAAAATATAGTAGTGTTAGTTCTCCCCAGCTGAGACTCGCAACTGTGAATGAATCAGTAATATTCTCCCCAAGCAGAGTTTATCTACCATCAACACTGAAAAGTCTTATCATCCCCAGCGGAGTATAAAAAATATCCCCAGTGGAGTTAGAAGATTATCCCCAATAGACTCTGGAAGATCATCCCCAGTAAAGTCTAAAAAGGCTATCCCCAGTAAGGTCGCTATTGGAAAATCATCCCCAGCGAAGTTCTTCCTTTCACAAACAGAAGTTCAATCCCCAACAGGTTCATTATCATCAGCAACGGTAATTCATCCCCAGCTGAATTTATCAGTAGAATCCTTAGCAGAGCATGTCCTCCCCACAGAGTCATTTTCTCATCAGTTTATTCCCCATCGGAGTTATCCTCTCCCGCAGGTTTATTCTCACAACCATCTTCATCCACTATCTCCAGCGGAAACAAAGAGTTCAATTCTTTTCTCCAACAGCAATCAGGGATTTATTTTCCCTTGCTAAAAACATCACATTTTCATACATCATGACATGCATACGCATCATACAACACAATCTCATTAATTTTGAGAACATCATTGCTTGATACATATCATGTATTACATACAACTAACCTTTACCTTTCAGGAAACATTCTCACAAAGTTCAAGCCATAAAGCTTCTACCTCAGTCGAATTACGGACGAGTTCCTAAATCTCGACAGATATTTCATCAATTGAATTACGGACAGGCTCCTAAATCTCAGCAGATATTACCCTAGTTGAATTACGGACGATGTTCCTAAATCTCAACAAAGTAGTTGAATTACGGACGGGCTCCTAAATCTCAGCAAAGTAGTTGAATTATGGACGAGCTCCTAAATCTCCGCGAAGTTATTTCATCAGTTGAATTACGGACGAGCTCCTAAATCTCAGTAAAGAAGTTGAATTACGGAGAAGCTCCTAAATCTCAGCAAAGCAGTCGAATTACGGAAAAGTTCCTAAATCTCGACAGATATTACCTCAGTTGAATTACAGACGATGTTCCTAAATCTCAGCAGAGATGTTTCTCCAAGTTGAATTACGGACAAGTTCCTAAACCTCAGCAAAGTTGTTGAATTACAGACGAGTTCCTAAATCTCGACAGATATGTTCCTCAGTTGAATTACGGACGAGTTCCTAAATCTCAGCAGAGATGTTTCCTCAGTTAGATTACGTACGAGTTCCTAAATCTCAACAGATGGTTGCTTAGTTGAATTAAGGACAAGTTCCTAAATCTAGACAAAATCAATTGAATTATGGACAAGCTCCTGAATCTCGACAAAATCAGTTGAATTACGGATAAGCTCCTAAATCTCGACAAAATCAGTTGAATTACAGACAAGCTCCTAAATCTCGACAAAATCAGTTGAATTACGGACAAGCTCCTAAATCTCGACAAAACCAGTTGAATTACGGACAAGCTCCTAAATCTCGACAAAATTAGTTGAATTACAGACAAGCTCCTAAATCTCGACAAAGTCAGTTGAATTACGGACTAGCTCCTAAATTTCAACAAAGATGTTTTCTTAGTTGAATTACGGATGAACTCCTAAATCTCAACAAAAGTTGTTCCCTCAGTTGAGTACGGACGATTGAAGTTCCTAAATATCAACATGGATGACTCACCAGTAGAATAACGGACGACAAAGCTCCTAAAAAATCTACTTCTCTCAACAAAGGTCAGCCTCCCCCGGCGGAATTTTCCTCAACAACAGGTATACAAGCTCTCGCTAAGGAATCTCTTATGCGATCGACACTCCTTCAGATGGCATCTGTAAGCCCATTCCCGACATCACAAGACAATTATCATTTCATGTGAGTGTAAATTTCTGGGCACTCTAGTGTTCAATCCACTTCCACCTTCGGATTACGAAAGACACGAAAGCCAATCTGCATCCTCAGGTTTAAGAAGATTGAACAGGGGCAGCTGTTGTACCCCAAAATTTTCCCTCCCATATTTCTCAAAACATTGCAAGAAAGATCCTCAAGTTGCTCAAGATAGTCCAAGGGTTGGCCAGACAAGCTCTCTCCTAAGGCAATCTACTCAAATTAGGGTTTCATGTTGCATCAAGATCCTTGAGTCCAAGTGGTCCCAAATTCTCAACAATGTCCTAATATGTTCTCAAGATCATCCATGTCAAGTATCAAGCCTTGCAGAGAAAGTTTGCTCAGTCAATTGCTCAAAGGTCCAAAAATCGATTGTGCTAGGGAAAAAGTCAAATGTGACCCACATACAGTCAAACTTCAATATTTTTGGTCAACATCCTCATTTTTAAGTATATTTCATCATTTTATCAAGGGTTGATCATGATTCATCAAGGATTGTTCACAATTCATCAAGACTCAAAAGTTGCTAAATTAGGGTTTTATAGGAAAAGTCAACTCAACTTTGACCAAGCATAACTTTCTCATACTTTATGAGAAATGACCCATACAAAGCTCATTTTGAATAGTATGAAATTCCCTACAATCCATCTTCATCTCCCAAGATCAAAATATGCACTCACAAGAAGTTGTGAATTTGGACATTATAGGTCATTTTGAAAAGTCAACAAAAACACCTTTTTTGTCAAAGCTTCATACATGAGCATGGAACATCAAATTGAGATGATACCAAAAGGGTTGGTTAGAGGATATCTCAAGATTTCTAAAAAGTCCAAGAACACCTCCAAAGAGTCAAAATTGAGGAAGTTATGCATTGTTGAAGTTGACCTTTTTTTGCAAAATTGCCAAAAGTCAACTATCCCCAAAACTTCAAATTTTGCCAAATGGGCCCATTCTTTTTCACTTGTTTTGAGTTGGAATTACAGCCCACGTGCTATAGCCTTGGCCATGTGTCCATATCATATTTTTATTATTTAATTTGGTTTTTATTTGAATTATTCTAAATTAAATCAAATTAAATCCAAAAGCATTGATAACAAGGATTTTGTGATTGTTTCAGGCTCTAATTACACCTAGCAAGGCAATCAAAATCGTATCAAGGCAATTGTGTACAAGGAGATTGGATTTAGGCCAAATTTGGAAGGTTGTTAAAGGGAATCAAATCAAATATCCAAGGCATTGATGGAGAGGGATTTGGACTGAGTTTGCAACCCTAATGCATTGTACAATACATAAGGAGGCGAGGCATATCAAAAAGAGGCTTGGAGATCAAGCATAGAGCAAGAACAAGTTTTGCAAAGAAGAAGAAAAAGTGTGAGATCGAAACAAAGGTTAGAGGCATCCTCAAGGCTTGATACGTGTCTCAATCTCTTCCTGGCAATCTCAGGAACCTAAAGCAAGCAAAACCACACGTTTTCAAGCCCTCTAGTACACTGTAAGTCGTTCACGGAACCACCATTTTCTTGAATTCGATTAACACTATTCTTGCATCTATAATGTAAAACAATTGCATATTCTTGATTACCATGTCATTTTCAAGATTTTTACAATAGCCAATTTCATTTATATGACTTATATCGTGAATCACCATTGTTAGGGTTTCTTGGAGTTTTTTAGGGTTTTTGTTTTCAGGAATAATTGGCCCTAATAATGGGCATGGTTGCAATCAGGAGGATGAGACGACCTCAACCATGGTCTTAGAAATCATTTCCATGGCCTGTAGGAGATTTTGGATGAAGCCTTGTTTGTAGTGGCAGACATTTGTCTGTAGGTATAAGTGCTGCTGTTTTTAGCCACGGTTCAAGGAAGGGGACGATGAGTTGTCATCCCACTATTCGTCCATTCAAACAACGCGCAATTTTTTTTTATTTTCTGTCCATTAGCTTTTGTTTTATATATTATTATTGATTTGCATTATATTAACAAAACAAGTCAAGCAGCATAGTTGCAAGCGTAGCATGGAATTCCCTTCAGGACCTGGGTTCGAATCCCAGGTCCCCCTATTTTCTCCATGATATTTGTTTTCAGGTAATCATGTGCACGCTCAAGCCCAACGTCCACCATGGACACTCACCATCCAGCATGCCAGATGGCCAGACTGCCAGATCTGGTGGCCAGCATTGAAGGCACACCATAGGCCAAGTCAACGCCAGCGTATGGGATCAGGGCAAAAATCAAATGGACTCCACAAATGGGCCAGAAAAATTGCTATTGACGCTCTCCAATCAGGCCCATTCTCTACTTTTTTTTATTTTGTTTATTTTCATTTAATTATTTATTATTTAATCACTAACCAATAAATTAATTTCTTTTTTATCAAAAAAATCACAAATATATTTTTTACCCAATTAAATTTCATAATTTTATTTTTTCATTAATAAATGTTAATTAATTTAATTAGGATATTTATGCTAGGTAACTTTAAATAATTTTTGCAAATATTTAAAACTAATTAGAATTAATAGGTTTTAACTTTAATTTAATTATTTTATTTTCTTTCCTAAAATAACAAAAACTCCAAAAATATGTCATTTAATATTTTTTAATTTATTTAATAATTAATTTAGCATTTAATTTTAGGATTTAATTTCTTTTCTTTAAAAATAATAAAAACAACAAAAACTCTTTTCTTTAATTAAAAGGGTCAAAACCCTAATTTCGCATCTGATTTAATTTCGTGTCGCGCGCTTTATTTATCCAATTATTGTATCTACTCCTGGCTTGTAATAATTTAATTAGGACATTTATTTTTACCGCTTTTGATTTTATTTTCAAAGGGTTATTTTTGGCGATGTAAATACCCGACGCCTTGTAATAGTTTAGTTTAAATTCCGCCCCTTCAATTTCTGCAAATATTTAATTGTTAGATGTTTGATAATAGGGTTTGCATGACAATAATGAATGACTAAATTTAAAACGATTAGATCACTCTAAACATGTGCAAAGATAAAAATAACTGAAATCAACACATGCGCACTCCTAGGGTACCCCCCACTTGGTTGCCTTCGTAAACGGTCATTGAGTATAGGTTATTTTAGAGGTCATCCTCTTGTCTAAAAGATCATAGTTGCCTCGAAATGGTTGCCTCGGATATTGTTGCCTCGAACAAATGATCTAAGACATTAGGGTTACCGCTAAGACGTCCTAACATTGCTTTAGTGATCATATGTCCCTCTTTCGAATTGACCCTCAAACTCCAACGACGGTGCTACCTACTCACTAATAGTGGGATAGCATTGTTTAAATGAAATTAGCATAGAACGATTCCTTTTTCGAGTAGGTAGATTAGTTCTTAGATACTTGCTCATCCAAAACAAGACTTTTTTCACACTTACACTCCTTTTCAAACAAAGTTTTCAAAAACACTTCATTACACTCTTGAAGACAGAAGCAAGAGTTAAATCGAAGTTAAAACAAAAACTTTTCAAAACCCACAAACACAAAGAAAACAATTTTGAAAATGATGAGCAAGTACCTAAGAGCCCGTAGATAACTACGGATATAAAGGGTGTTAATACCTTCCCTTTCTATAATCTACCCCCCGTACTCAGAAATATCTCAAAAAAGGAATTTTTCTATGCTTTTTTCCTTTCCTTGTTGGATAAAATAAAAGACGGTGGAGACTCTTGCTTACTGCGACATTTTGCAAAATCAAACGCAAAACGCAAACCAGCATTCCAAAAAACAGTCAATTCTTTTCCACCGTATCACACCTGGGCTGATGTTTTAGGAGGTAAAACAAAAGATTTAAACAAAAAAGGCATGTTGTGTTTGTAGTTTTCGAGAGACAATGTTTATATGTCATTTTGGTTCAAGGAATAAGACAGTGTTACAGGACTGCTATGCAGCAGTTTTTGAGTTTTATGGCCAGTGTATCAGGCCTGAACTTGGCAACGCACGGGACTTGATCAACAAGTACCTTTGGAATCTCAACCTTTTGTCTTGACCCCCTAGCCCTATCTTTCGACCAGACTCTTCAACAATAATTTCTTTTTTTCAAATCAAAGTGTCTTTCAAATGGCTCATGCGGATGTCCTTTGAAGGGGCCCAAATAAGTGTCTTTCGACCAGGCCCTTCATGGGTTCCTTCGAATAATCCATACACCTACTCCAGAGGTGGGTAAACAAAACATGTCATTCGATTGGGACATTCAGACATGTCTGGCAAGTCCTTCGAATGTGCCACCATGGTACTTCTTTCACATGAGACAATGGTATAGTGTAAAATTTGTGTGTTGAAGTAAGCCATTTCCAAGGGAGATACTGCCCACTCAAACTTTCCTGCAAGGGGCCATATGGCCAAACGAAAGATTTGCACGAAGAGAATAAAATGTTGAAACGAAGTCCAATTCCCCAATGAAGCAGGAAATGAACTTTCCCAAAAGGAATCCAGCGCCCAAATGAAGGATGCAACCAAAGCCTACGTCGAAGGAGCCAAAGTTCCAAATCTAAGGATGTAAAATCAAAGAGAACTTGTTTTTCCTTCAACTTTGTCAAAAAGAGCATTTTCATCTGTTTTTCCCTTTTTAGCAATTTCCTTTTTAATCTTGATGCTGAAAAATCCAAATATATTTGTGTAAGCTTGAGTTTTTGGGAGCCCCTTGTGATAAATGCCTTGAGAAATGAGAGGGCAAGTTTTGGGGTACAACACCTTGGTTTTCCTAGAAGTAGACTTTAGAGCAACTGATTTTACCCTCTTCTGAGGTTCATCTTGTTCCAACTCTATTTCATGACTTCTTAAAGAGCTAATCAGCTCCTCAAGAGAGGTGTTGTTTAGATCCTTTGCCAATTTTAAAGCAGTTACCATTGGTCTCCATTTTACAGGCACAACTATGATAATCTTTTTAACATAATATGCAGTGGAGTAACCTTTATTCAGAACCTTAAGTCCTGCCACAAGAGTCTGAAATCTTGAAAACATCGTTTCCACATATTCGTCGTCTTCCATCTTGAAGGCTTCATATTTTTGAATTAAGGCCAGAGCCTTTGTTTCTTTTACTTGTGCATTACCTTCATGCGTCATCTGAAGAGAATCAAAGATAGACTTTGCAATCCCTCTATATGTGATTTTCTCATATTCATTATATGAAATAACACTTAGAAGAATGGCTCTTGCTTTGTTGTGATTTATGCATACTTTCTTATGTGCTTCTGCTATTGCATTTCTTGCAATCTTATGACCTTTATCATCTACTGGGTGAATGTAGCCATCAACTACCAAGTCTCATAGATCCAAGTCATATGCCAGAAAGTAACTTTCTATTCTATCCTTACAATAGTTAAATTTCTCCCCATCAAACATATGAGGTTTTGAACTATAGTGATCTCTATCATTATCCCTATTATCAATAGTGGAAGTAGGTGTATCCATTGGTTTTCACACACACGCAGGATCAGTACTGAACACTGTTAAGTGTTGATAAAAATTTAAACTTTTTATCTCCTCAGAACTGGAGCTTTGATGCCAATTGAAGGTGTGAAAAACATAGGAGGGGGGGGGGGGGGGGGTGAATTGGGTTTTAAATCAAAAACTTTTCTTTAAAAAAAAGTTATTCCCCTTTGAGTTAAAATACTTTTTTATTCATTCTTAATAATAACAATAAGTAAGAACGAGAAGTAAAGAACAAGGTATATTTATACTAGTTCACTTGAAAGTTATCAAGCTAGTCTAGTCCACCCGTCAAGGTGATTTTGCCTCACTCAATCGAGGACTTAATCCACTATAACTAAACTGATTACAATTTGCACAAGCTACCCACAAGTGACTAACAACCTCTAACACATATAAGTCCTAAACTTCTTAAGGATACAAACCTACCCAATCCCTTAAGGAAAATCCTGCACAAGCTACCCGGAAGTGACTAACAACCTCTAAGACAAACAAGTCCTAGACTTCTTAAGAATAAATACCTATCCGGTCCCTTAAGGAAAAATCAAACAATTGTTTGAATACAAGTTTTGTTTACAATAATATTGCTTCTACACAAGCTAAGTATGTAAACTATTTTAAGAACAATGACTTAAGAATATGAAAGTTATGAAAAACGTTTTTTCGTGTGAATATCCAGTAAATTCTCTCTCTTTATTCTTAGTCTTGAAGCCTTTATATAGCCTGTAAAATAATATATCCGTTGAGGGGTACTCTTGGGATTTTTAGAAATATTGTAAGCTTGAGTAGTAACGTGGGGACAAGATCGTGCGACGTGTCCTTCCTTTCATGGTAGTGGAATGAACCATTGATTGTACTATGTACTATTTGTACCACTGGTCGATTTAAGTTGAACCAACAGAATTCTGGAAAAGAATCAGAATAAATATTTGGAGCGATTCATCTGAACTAGAGAAAGAGTCTACCGGAAAGGAATCAGGATAAACCATTGATCGATTTAAACTAAACCAGCAGAAGTCTTGAATAATCTTTAACTGGAAAGAATCAGTATAAATCTTTGGAGCAATTTATCAGAACTAGAGAAAGAGTCTACCGGAAAGGAATCAGGATAAACCATTGATCGATTTAAAATGAACCAACATAAGTCTTGAAAAGAATCAGAATAAATCTTTGGAGTGATTTATCTGAACCAGAGAAAATGTCTACTGAAAAAGAATCAGGATAAACCATTGGTCGATTTAAAATGAACTTGTAAAAGTCTGGAAAAGAATCAGAATAAATCTTTGGAGCGATTTATCTGAACCAGAGAAAGATTCTACCAGAAAGGAATCAGGATAAACCATTGATCGATTTAAACTGAACCAGCAGAAGTATGGAAAAGAATCAGAATAAATCTTTGGAGTGATTTATCTGAACCAGAGAAAATGTCTACCGGAAAAGAATCAGGATAAACCATTGGTCAATTTATACTGAACCCGCAGAAGTCTGGAAAAGAATCATAATAAATCTTTGGAGTGATTTATCTGAACTAGAGAAACAGTCTACCGGAAAGGAATCAGGATAAACCATTTATCGATTTAAACTGAACCAGCAGAAGTCTAAAGGAAGTATTTGTCATGTAGATAATCACCCCGTCCTGTTTCGAGAATTTATCTATAATTGATTTGTTCACAGATAGTTGTCATGTCTTGTCGAAAATTTATTGATGATAATTTTCTGTTGATTGATCTTTCCTGAAAAGGTAAATATTTAATTATATGCAATGCCATGATGTATGAAATGCACGGCGTAATGATGTTTCTCAAAATAAATGAGATCACGATATATATAAATTTATGTTGTCGATGCTATGGCGTATGAATGCAATGTATGAACATATTAATTGTTCTTCTGCAGTGTTGTTGGATTTGGGAAAATAAATCCCTGACTGCCGTTGGGAATGAGGAGTGTAAGTCTTCATATTTTGTTAAAGTTGAAGTGTTGATGAATGTGTTTCCTTTATTAGAGAAATAAACTCTGTTGGGGAAGGGAAACTCCGTGCATTGCTTGTGGACTTTGTGAAATCCTGTTGGGGAATCCTGAGAAGCTAGGCGACTTTCACTGGGGAATCTTTGGAGCGGTAATTGGAAACTTCGCTCCATTAGGGATATGATAGCACCTGATACCATTAGGCTGCATACTGGAGATACGACAGTGATCCTGTAGTAGGATGTCCTTGCTTTTGCTCCTGCTGGAGAAAGTACTTGCGGGGATTTCATGGAATGGCCTATAGATATTATCCTATTTCTTAAAGCCATTAGTAATTATCTTTCTGTTCTCTGTTCCCCTTTTATTTATGGCTCATTTGTAAATAGTAATTACGTTCAAATGCATATTATGATACGGTGGGAGAACTGACTTGATTGTTTTGCGTTTTATCGCAAATGTTGCGGTTAGCAAGAGTCACCACCGACTTTTCTTTTATCCAAAAGGAAAGGTGAAAAAGCACATGAAAGACCTTTGAGATTGTTTCTTGAGTTCGGGGGGTAGATTATGAAAAGGGAAGGTGTTAGCACCCTTTTCATCCATGGTTTTCCAAGGGCTCTTAGTTACTTGCTAGATCACTTGCTTTTGTTGTTTGAAATTGTCCTTTGTGAGTTTTTTTTAAAGTATTTTGTAAAAGAAGCCATTGTTTAGGCAATCTTTGTAATGATTCTCGTTCGTAAGAATGTATACAAAAATGTTTGTCTTTTTGAAAATGTTTTCAATGTTCGTAAGATGTTTGGAAATGTGTGTGTTTGTTATGAAAATAGCAAGAATATTTGTTTGAAATGGAGCAAGTAATTAAGTGAAAACTACCTACTCAAATGTCTTTCTTGTTCATTTTCTCTTCCTTTGATATTGTTGTCTTACCATTGATTTGGTAAGCAACCCTATCTTTGGATGTAAACGGGACAAGGATGGGTCATCGTATAACCATAATTAGCAATGTTATAAAGTATCTTAGCATTTTTTAGGGACTAAGATCATTTTTTGTAAGGCAACTTTGAATAGCGTCATCGATGGACTATGATCTTATATTTGTTTGTTTTGCTAAGATACCTTACATGCATAAATGACCATTTTGTATAACGCAACCAAGTGGGATAACCCTAGGGGTGTTTTGTGTGCAAGTGTGTCATTTTCATGCTTGATTTTGTCTTGGATTAGGGTTTTCTATTTGATTGGTTTTATCTTGCCATATAAACCCTAATTGCTAGCATATTATATAAAAGCGATAAACTGCGAAATTTAAAGATTACTACGCTATTACAACACTTTGTGGGAGGGGGGTATACAGTTGATGAATGTGGATTGTAATAATATAAACCTAATTAATCTATTACAACCAAATTTAATTTATACAAGTATTGGAATAAATAATGTACAAGATAATTTAAATATGCAAAGATATGTAAATGCAAAAGAAGATTTTGTTTTGTTTTTTATGTAAAGAGTTTTAAACTAAACCTAATAAATAAATTAAGATTAAACTCAAATTAATTAGGAAAGAAAATTATTTTTTAGAGAAGGTTTTCAATAAACCCTAATTCTAATTTATCAAAAGGAAATAGATTTCTTTAAGAAAAGTAAGTATTTTTTTTTATTTATTTTTGTCTTGAAAATAATATATGGTATTTATGAGGTATTTTGGTCCTTTTGTATTAAAATAATATGTTTAATAAATATAAAATATAATATATATATATATATATATATATATATATATATATATATATATATATATATATATATATATATATATATATATATATATATATATATATATATATATATATATATATATATATATATATATATATATATATATATATATATATATATATATATATATATATATATATATATATATATATATATATATATATATATATATATATATATATATATATATATATATATATATCAAACTAGTTATAATTTAATTTACAAGTTTATTAAAAATATATATGATATGCAACTAAAATAAAATATTTTCTATGAGAAAAATAAATAAAATGAACCAAAATATAAAATTAGCATTTTTATATTTTTTATATTAACAAAAATATATTTAATAAAATAGAAATGAAAATAAAATAAATAATAAAAATATATGGGCCAAGGGTGTTGCAAGCAAACAGGGGTAGGAGGTTAGAAAAAAAACAAAGCCCATAAGTTCAGAAGCCCACGCTGCCAAACAAACAAAAAAACTGGAAAAATGTGAAAAATTGCAAAAGGCAGCGCCAAGGCTCGAACCCATGACCTATGGCATTTACGCACGCTACCTTACCACTTGGGTGGCTGTACATCTGTTAGTTTAAATGAAAACACAAATACATAACACAAAACATTGCCTTGCCCTGTACTTCATCTTCAACCTCTAGCCAGCCGGACCCTCTGTAACTTTTTCATTTCTCAACAAAAACGGAAAGTGATAACATGAACATTATAGCATTTTACCTCACGCTTCTAACCGTGTGCGTAACTAAAACTATAAGTCCCAGATCAGAGAGAATTTTGTTGGCCCTAATTCTTAACCTAATTTTTTCATAAACTTCAAACTTAAAATTCTCTAAACTCAAGCCAAATAAATGCAAGCTATGGATATGTACAACTTCGTAGCAATGATGTCTACATTTTATATTCACAAATGGAAAGCTAACTATGCCTATATTAAGAGTTAGAAAACAGAAAACTCACCTTAAAAATGGAAATCATGTTTTGAAAATGAGCTTGCTTTAGGATGCTGTGATGATCGGGTTAGCTTCCTTGATCCTCTAGGAAACTAATGCAATGCTTAGCTTGTCTTGAGGGTGGCTGGAATGGTTTAGAGAAGTCCACCTGTGTTGCTCTATTTTTGAACTTCAACAATGGGGAAGATGGAGTTACAGTGATGTTTCAGGGTGTGGGATGGTTTACTTGTAAGGTAAGGAAGCTCGGGAAAGCAAAAGGCTTGAAAATGCACGAGTGAAATGGAAGATTCAGTTCACAAGTCAGAAATGACAAGTTTGGAGGCATGGTATGCAACTTCTGATTCTAGGGTGTTTCAAGGCTTGGGTATTCGTGGTTTTAGTTTCAAAGTGATGGCTTTATATAGAGCAAAAGGTTGGAGGACTTGTGCTTGCTCAGAAGTACAAGATCACATGTCTTGCTACATTTCTTGTTTTTGAAGCAAGTGTGAGAAGTGACTTATTAAGGCATGATTCTGATCTTGTAGGGTGTCTTGAAGCTTTAAACAAGTTTTGTTCAGGTTTAGAGACTTGGTTTGTGCAGAAAGAACAAGTCCAAGGCTCAAGAAATATAAAAATGCAAAAAGCATGCTTTTCCAAAATGGCAATGTTGCCTTTCTTCCAAAAATGACTATTTTCTTGTACAATGCATTGAATGCTTGGATTTATGGCATGAAACCATGTGCAATCCATTAATGGTGGAGTGAAAAACGAGTTCGAGGCCTGAAAAGTGAAGATTATACAGCCAATTTGCAAATTTGAAAACTTGTTCTTCATGAAAATGACCTATAATCAAAGTGATAAAACCCTAACTTCATCTCTTTGATTCTCCCTACTCAAGAATGATCTCAAGGAGTTATTAGACATTTTGGAAAGCTTGTAATGTGATCTACAACTCATCTTTGAAATGATTTCGAAAATTCCTCTTGGAACTAGGTGAAAAGTTACCATGAAGTTAGGTCAAAAACCTGCCTAACTAGGGCAAAATTTCACTAAGTTATTTTAGTTCATGAGCATGTATTCACAAAATTATATCTTGAGATCCAAGCATCTTTAGGAGAAATTGTGTGAAGCAAAGTTGTATATTTCATGGATATCTACAACTTTCATGTTGGGAACTTCCTTTGAATCATTTTGTATCATGGTAAAAATCTGGCCTAAAGTTGAGAAAAAATAAGAAATTTTCTATACTTAGAATAATTTCTAAGTTAAGAAATTTCAAATTTCAAAACAAGATATTCAATCCTTGATTTCTTGATGAACAAGTTTCACATTTTGACATGTTTTGATGAATTGTGATCCTTGGTACTTGAATTTGACCAAAAAGTCAAAGTTTGACTTTTTAGTATACAATTGACTTTTGATCAGTTGACTGAAAAATTCATATGTCAATCCAATGAATATGTAATGTTTTGAATCATGTAATTAGGTCAAGATGATGAAATTTAACTCTTGAAATCATGCTTCAAACCAATTGATCATTTGCTAGGTCAAAAATCAGAAATTGCCCCTTCTCAGTCAAAACCATAATTTTGACCATTTTGCCCTTTTGATGATTTGATCAAATTTCTTAGGGAATTATGGTCCAAACTTGATCAAATGATACATATGAGTCTAATAGCTTGATGTGGATCAAAAATTATGAAGTTTGACTGAAAATTGGCCATGGTTGACTTTTCCCCCAATACAGCTGATTTTTAGGTCAACTATCCAATTGACTGATCAAAAGTGTGATTCAAGGCTTAAAACTTGACATGAGTAATCTTGGGGGTCCCTAATGATACTTGAAAGTCATGTGAAGCATTGATAGTCCAAAAATCCTTGTGCAAGCTCAAACCCTAATTTTGGTCATCAGTGCTTGAGGAGGTGTCTTGAGCTGGTCAAACCCTAATGCAGTCTTGAGTTTAAGAGATCTTGTGAGGAAATATTTGATAAGTGAGAGGGAAAATTTTAGGGTACAATAGCTGACCCTGTTAAATCTTCTTAAACCTGAAGAGTTAGACTGACGAGTTTTTCCATTCGTGACTCGAAGGTGGAAGATGATTGGACACTAGAGTGCCCATAAATTTGCACTCGATGATGTAATGATAGAAGGAATGGGCTTACAGATGCCATTTGGAGAGGTGATAGAAAGTTGTAGGAGATGGGCTTAAATATGCCATCAAAGGTGATTGTTGAATTGTAATTTATAAACTGAAAGAATGAGTACCAGAATGGCGTCCGTGTCTGGAGTGTATCCGTACTGTATCTGGAAGAGGCTTTGATTAAATATTAGAATGGCCTCCGTGTCTGAAGAGTATCTGAATTGTATCTAAGAGTTGATTTTGAATGAGTATCAGGATGGCATCCGTGTCTGGAGCGTATCTGAATTGTATCTTGAAGTTGATTCCAAATGAGTATCAGAATGGCATCCGTGTCTGGAGCGTATCTGTACTGTATCTGAGAGTTGAATGAGTTTCAGGATGGCATCTGCGTCTAGAGCGTATCTGAACTGTATCAAAAGGTCGAATCTAAATGAGTATCAGGATGGCATCCGTGTTTGGAGCGTATCTGAACTGTATCAAGATTGTATATTGTTAATGGTAGCTGTTAATCTTATCCTGAAAAGGGTAAAATGTTAGCTAAAATATAAAGTTATGTTGCATGAAATTTATGATGTAATGCATTCGTGTTATCAATGCTCATGATATATGAATGCGATGTATGCGTATGTGAGCTAATTTGCGGTATTGCTGTTGGATTGGGGAAAATAAATCCCTGACTGTTTGTTGAGAATATGTAAGTATAAGTCTTCATGTTGTGAAGTCTAAGTGTTGATGAATTTCCGTTTTGAGAAATAAACTTTGTTGTAAGGGAAATACCATATACTGCTTTTGAAAACCTGCTAGGGAATCTTGAGAAGTTTGACGACTTCTACTGGGGATCAATAATTTGAAACTTTGTTCTGTTGGGGATTTAAATGGCGTACTGTAGGGGATTACTTATGGAATAGCCTAAAGACATTTTCCTATTCTTTTAACCTATCAGTAATTGTCTTTCCAATTTTGTTTATTTGTAAACAGTAATTATGTTCAAATGCATATGTTCAACAATGAATCATTGGACGTTTTTGTAAACAAGATACAAGTGTAAAGAAAAGACAAATAGTTTTTGCACTTTCAAAGGGATATTTTTGTATTGACTTTGAGTAAGTATTTTAGTACAAGGAGACAAACATTCTAGTAAGAGAATGCTGTCGTAAAAAAATAAAATTTTGATACAAAGAAAAGATAGCCCGTGTGTACAAAAATCCCATGGGGTTTCCATTCTTCTATAGCCTTCGTTTCTCTGAGCGTCTTGTCTATTTGTTGCCTCGTCCGAAGATGACTGAATTGATTAGAAACTCTGAGTTTGTCAGCGGAAGCCAAACGTTGTCCATAAAGTGATCCGACGAGACATAGTCATACGCTTTAATTCCCTAACTTTTGCCTGGACCGCCCTTTCGGGTTTTCAGTCCATCGGGAAACCCTTTTTTACCCAAGTCGCCCTTTCGGGTTTTCAACTTGCCGGGTGTACAATTTTTGTTTGTTTTATCCCTAATTTTTGCCTAGGCCAGTCAACCTAGCGGGTCTTTTTCATGCGTAGTATATTTTAACTATGTCCGCATTTACAGGGTGCAGAAGGTCGTCGCCGTCCATAGTGGTTAAGAACATTGCCCCACCAGAAAATATGTTTTTTTTATCACAAATGGTCCTTCATATGTAGGAGTCCATTTTCCCCCGTGATCACCTTGTGGCAGTATGACATGTTTGTGTTGTACCCCAAAATTTTCCCTCTCATATTTTCCAAGGTCTTCCCCTACATGGTTGGTCATAAACCCTTGTCTAAGGAAAAGGAAGATTTGTGAGTAGTGTTTTTAAGTTTCCTTCGATTGGCATCTTCAAAATTCCCTTCGATTGGCATTTCAGCAAAGCCTTTCGATTGACCTTGCAACAGGATCCTTCGATTGGCATTCCTAAAGCTTCCTTCGATTGGAGCATCAGAGCTTCCTTCGATTTGTAGCATCAAAGGTTCCTTCGATTGGAGAATCATATGTTCCTTCGATTGGAGCATCAAAGCTTCATTCGATTGGAGCATTAGAGCTTCCTTCGATTGGAGAATCAGAGCTTCCTTCGATTGAAACATCAGAGCAAAGGCCCTTCGATTGGCATTCCAAAGGAGTCCATTCGAAGAAGATTGCAAAGAGTCCATTCTAAGAAGCTTCAGAAGAGCCCTTCGAAGAAGTTTGCAAAGGTCCATTCGAAGGAGGCCATCAACCCATTCGAAGGAGGGCATTCGAAGGCCAGTTACATATCATTCAGAATTCAAAAAGGGAGACAAGATCCCATGTGTTTGGCCAACGTTACAAATTCCTATTCATGGCTTTGAAACACAATCAAGACTGTTTAAACCTTTGCCTTCTTGTCCCCTCTACCCCCTCTATATAAAGAGATAACAAGTGTTGCCTAAGAGGAGGAGAACAAAAAAACATTGGAGAGAGGCTGCCCATAAAATCCATCAAAGGTTGCCAGAAATCTCCAAGCAAAAGCCATCCCTCAGCAAAATATCCAAGCCCATAAGCCCCATATCGAAGGTGCTCACATCCAGCAAGTGCCCAAATCGAAGACTCAACCTGTTGGTAAGAAAGGGTAAATTATCCAACCTCATATTTGCATAATACATCCATTATGGTTTATTACCTTCGATTTTCCGTCCTAGACAAGATCAAACAGCATGGGTTTGGCACCCAGGTCATGTTCTTCATTTGCTAACATTTGCTGCAGACATAGCCTAAGAAGACCCAGCAAGCGCATGATCGAAGGACCTGGGTTTCAATACCTAGGTCATGTATTTTATTTCACTAACGTACTTCTGCAGGTATAGCATCCCAGATTGAAGG
Source organism: Vicia faba (assembly GCA_948472305.1). Taxonomy (NCBI): domain Eukaryota; kingdom Viridiplantae; phylum Streptophyta; class Magnoliopsida; order Fabales; family Fabaceae; genus Vicia; species Vicia faba. Next base: position 19,962,291 of record OX451737.1, read on the forward strand.
AGATACCTTCTCCAGATCGAAGCCATAGTCTCCTGGATCAAAGAAGGCATCCCCTTCTGGATCGAAAGAGATGCTCATTCCCTGGGTCGAAGGACACCCATCCTTCCTGGATCGAAAACTTCATCCACCTCCAAATCGAAAGTCAACATCCTCTGAATCAGAGCCTCCCCCCCTTCTCCACCCTAATCGAAGGACGCCTCATTGCACTCTTATTTTGCTTTTTTGTTTCTTTTTTTAGTAGATTATTTATCTTTCTAATTAACATTAAAATCAAAATCACAAAAAATATTAGGCTAATATTTTTTCCAACTAAATTAATTTTGTAAAAAAATAAATAAATAATTCTAATGTTTTTTTTCTTAAAATTAAAATTAAATAGACTTAGGCCTTGTTTTCTTTTATACTAAAAACAACAACAAACAAGATTTCTTTTCTTTAGGATTTTTTTAGACGTCTTTTCTATTTCATGCGTGTTTATTTAATTCTGTTTTTTTACTATTATTGTATCTGTCTACCGGATGTAATAGATAAATTAGGATATTTACTGCTTTTATTACCCATTATCCTTTTATAATGTAAATCCACTCCCGAAGCCTTGTAATAGCATATGACCTCTATTTTCTGAATTTTCTTTTTACTGCTTTTCATATTAACTTCTAGTAATTAGCCTTGTATGATAAGACTAAAATCAAACGCTAGAAAACTTAATAAAAAGACAAAAATAAATGAAACACAACACAATTGCACACAAGCGCCTCTAAGGTACGCCCACTTTGGTTGCCTTTAAAAAACAGTCATGAGGCAGGAATGCTTTATAAAAGACCCGTAAAATCAAAAGATCATAGTCCCTAAATGGCCCTACAGTTTCCTTCTCGGTAAATGATGTAGTCCCTAAAATAGAATTGCTAAAGCATCTCCATAATTGCCTTCGTGACTTTAACGGCCCTTCGATTGTCCCTCAAAACATCCAACGACAAGGCTACCTACTCATAAATAGTAGGATAGCACTGTCTAAAGGAAAAGAGGAAAAGAACTACCTTTTCGAGTATAAAAGTAGATAGCTGTTAGAAGTTTGCTAAAAAAAAAACTTTTTTGCACTTACACAGAAAACTACTTTTCAAAAACAATTTCAACACACTTTAATTTCTCTACTATCCCGAGAAACATTACAAAGTTCATCGTACTAAGGCATTTTCAAACACAAAGCACAAAAGCATTTTGAAAAATGAGCAAACCTCAAAGAGCCCGTGGAAAAACACAGATGGAAAGGATGCTAACACCTTCCCTTTCCATAATCTACCCCCCTTACTCAGGAAATTATCGAAAATGTCTTTTTCTGTTCTTGTCACCCTTTCCTTTGTTGGATAAAAGAAAAGACGGTGGAGACTCTTACTTACCGCATATTTGCGAACAAAATACGCAAAACCAATATATAACATCGGTTCTGCCACCGTATCACAGAACTGGCGACTCTGCTGGGGACATAAAAAGTGGGGTTTACCTTAGAGTTGGTTCATTATTAATTTTCTTTATTGTGTGTTTGCTTGCTTTATTTTTAAGGGTTTGCTTGGGTTGTTACTAAAAGATCCTACACCCGAATCTGGGGCACATTATTAGGTAAGTAGCAATAAACCATGGAGGTTGTACTGCGTAGACCGATACGGACGAAGTGGTGGCTATGTTAGCGCGATGCTTTGGATTGTACTAATGTTCCTTAAGTAAGTTAAGGATAACATTAGGCTTCCTCATAGTGTCACTAAGCGCTAACTGACCTTTAGAACCTTTAATTGACTCATCCTAGCCATTAGTAAGTAGTGAGATAACCGACTTTGGTTCCGACCGAAGATTGGTTGATACTCGATACTACACTCATTGAGGCTGGACTTTCAGGATTTTTTGGCCGTAATACTTCGGTGAGGAGTTGAAACAATTTCTGAAGGGAAGGTCAGTGATATTGAGGCTCCTTAGAACCCAGTTACTATTAATAGGACAGGTTGAGCCAACTAAACATTCAAGAGGGTACATACCTTAAAAACTCATGCAAGCCTTTGAACCTAAGGTCTATTATGTTATTTGCTTGTGTTTATCTGTGATTTTTTAGCATAATCATGACATCATAAACATCATGACATTCATATATACTAATTATTTCAAGGACCTGCTAGATTTACCTCGTGGCTGTTTTGTAGGATATGCATTCAGGTCGCAGGAAAACCATCCAGATTCGCTTCACAGAAATTCCTCATAAGCTCAAGGAATTAGTCTTGAAAGTCCTAGAGGACTGATCATTCCAAAAAAGACATGGTCACTTGCTCAGTTTAGTTACCACCGGGTTTGATGAAGGTTTGATGAGTGTCTTATTCCAGTTCTTCGACCCTAAGCACCATTGCTTCACATTCCTCGATTATCAACTGGTGCCTACCCTGGAGGAATTCTCTAAGTTACTTGGTTTACCTATGTTGGAGCGAGTACCTTTCACTGGTTTATAACAAGACCCAGCTTCTGAAGATGTTGCCATAGCTCTGTACTTGAAGCCATCTGACATTGGTTCCAATTGGGAAAAAAGAAGTGAAGTTAAGGGTCTCCTTTCAAATTTCCTGATGAAGAAAGCTCAGATTTTCCTGGATGCTATGAGTTATCATGCCTTCGAAGATGTATTAGCCCTCTTGATATATGGGTTGGTCCTGTTTCCTAATTCAGATAAACTTATAGATATGAATGCCATCAACATATTTCTTGCTCACAATTCGGTTCCTACCTTGCTCGGGGATATCCTACATTCTCTCCATACTCACACTCTGAAGAAGCAAGGAACTTTCATGTGTTGCACCCCTCTGCTATATAGGTGGTTTATTTCGCACCTTTCTCGGTCAATAATGCAAAATGATTTAGGCTTAAGATGGAGTCAAATACTAATGTCTCTCTCTAACTCCGACATCCATTGGTGTCCTCGCTCTCAAGAAGACATTTCTTTTATTGACCGCTGTAGTGAATTTCCTAATGTGCCACTCCTGGGCATTAGGGGAGGCATCACCTACAATCCTTCTTTAGCACTACGTCAGTTTGGCTATGCACGGAGAGATAGTCCATCGGATATGCTCATCAAGGGTATTATGTTCAACTACTCAGATGATTCTCAAAATTATCGTCAGAGGTTCATCCACTCTTGGGGCATTGTTAAGAGGACTGATAGTAAGACTTTGGGGCGCAAGAACTCCATCCCTTTGGAACCTTATCTCAAATGGGTGAGAGCTCGAGCTCAAAGTCTTATGATGCCATACGATTCCATCTTACCAGTGATCTTAGAACCTATTGTCCAAGGGGACGAGTCCTGTATTATTCTCCATCCTGATATGCCAACCAACTTCGAAGAGTTGCAAAAGTCTTGGATTCATCTCAAGGGGGAACGAGATACTTTCGAGGCACAATTCTATGCAAGTGAGAAGAAGGTGCTGGAATTAGCAAAGCAACTTCATGAAGAGAGAAACCTTAACACCAAGAGGAAACTCCCATGGGAGACTTAGAAACTTCCTTTCAATGTTTATCCTTGTGTAGTCTTTTGTTTCTTTAAAAAACTTGCTAATAAAAGTTTTTTCTTTTTGTTTTGTTTAAAAGAGCTTAAATCTAGTAAGGTCCTTGAAAACATTGCATAAACATATCATACATATCATTTCATATATAGGTTTCATAGCAGATTTCTCATCTTCTTCGCTGTTTATTTCAGCAGTGGCTCTAGAACAAACAATGAAGGATCTACAGACTCAGAACTCTCAATTTCAACAGATGATCATGGGGAAAAAAGTACTGAAATCCCTGCTTGTTAAAGAGAAGAAGAAGCCAAAGAATCCAATTGGGTTAGTGAATCTGGGAAGGAGGATCAGAGGACCAGTGAAGCAAGCTTCTGAACTGATAACTTCTTCAAAGGGAGGAAACAGTCAAGAAGAGGAAACAAGAGTGGAAGACTCCAGTCCCAAAGAATCCGATGATGAATCCGACTAAGATGAGGAGCAATATCCTCCTGCTGATGAAAAATATAAACAACTGGACGATCGTTTAAATGCAATGGAAGTCTGGAAGGTACTAGGTCTGGATTTTGAAGAGCTGGGTTTGGTCTCTAGGATTGTCATCCCATAAAAGTTGAAGGTGTCGTTGTTCACCAAATATGATGGGGTCTCATGTCCCAAGATGCACCTCCAATCTTGTGTGAGGAAGATCCAGCCTCACACTACTGACAAGGACTTATGGGTCCACTTCTTTCAGGATAGTCTATTCGGAACTCAACTAGAATGGTTCTACCAGCTGGAAGGAGCCAACATCCGTAATTGGGAAGACCTGGCTACTGCTTTTTACAAGGAGTATCAGTACAACACAGACCTTGCTCCTACCCGTACACAACTCCAAAATATGTCTATGGGTTCGAGTGAGGGATTTAAGGACTATGCTCAGAAGTGGAGGGACTTAGAAGAAAGGGTCCAACCCCCTTTGTCTGATAGGGAACTAGTGAATTGTTTCTGGGGACCCTTCCTGGTCCATTTTCAATCATCTAATCAGAAGTTCCTTAGCCGGCTTCATTAAATTGATTCTGACAAGAGAAAGAGTGGAAGCTGGAATTAGGAGTGGGAAGATTCAAAAGGATGCTTCCTCCGGTACAGTAAGGAGTCCATTTGCTGGGAAGAAAGAGGTTGGTGTTGTGTACCATCAAAGGAATCAGGACAGAACTGAATGCCATCCAGTGGTAGGGGCTGCCATGATCTCTAAATTTGCACCCACCCAACAAAGGAATAATCAACCGAGAACAGAAAAGCCGATAAGGCAGTTTACCCGGATAAATATGATGTTATCTCAAGTCTTGCCACATTTGTTGAAATCTAATTTTTTAACCTGCGGGAAGCTCCGAAGAATCCCAACACTACCTCTCCTTACTACAATCCTAACGCTCGTTGTGCCTACCATTCAGAAAGTCTGGGCCATGATACCAACAACTGTTGGACTTTGAAAAACAAGGTGCAAGACCTTCTCGAGGTGAAGGAAATTGAATTTGACGCCCCTGAGACCTCAAATGTTATCACTGTTCCTATGCCCAAGCACGGTCGTTGTGTCAATGCTGTTGAAGATGATGTGTTTGTTACTGCTGTTGATGAACTTGTTACTCCTCTCCTGACCATCAAGAGAAGCCTGTTGAAGACCGGTTTATTTCTGGCTGTGGTGAAGGTTTCCACCTTTGTTTATCTCTACCTACTGGTTGTCAGTTATTGAAGGCAGGCGTCCAGCGCCTGATGGATGACAAAGATATTTTGTTTGAAAAGACTCCTGTTCCGACCACTTCTTACAAGGATGTTTCAATAATAACCATTTCCTCCAATCCTCCCAGGGTCTCCACCAAAAGACCCGTCAGGATTACATCTGTTTCAAAGGTGACTCCACTGATAATTACTATGTCAAGGCCAATCCAATACTCCTTGGACAAAACTGTTCCCTGGAACTATGGGGGTGACGTCTACTACCACGACATCAAACAAGATTGGCTGGATGATGAAGACCAGGCTTCTGAGAAGGCTGACCCCAACATTGGCAAAATTGTGGGAACCAGCAAAATAACCAGAAGTGGAAGAGTGTTCTCCCCTGAGATTTCTCCTTCAAAAGTTGTTATTGGTCCCGTGATCATTCCTGCTTTCGTTCCTGCTGATACGACTATATTTCCTGTGATCACCCTTGCTGACACCCCTATCACCGAGTCGACTGAGACTCGGGGAAAAGACATATTGGTTGAGCCTGTTCAAACGAAGGCGCGATCAATATCTATCCCAGAGGCTTCCAGGAAGGAAATGGAAGAAATTTTGAAGATCATCAAAAAGAGCGACTACAATATGGTCGAGCAACTAGGGAAGACCCCTTCAAAGATTTCTATGTTGGCCTTACTGTTGTGCTCTGAAGCCCATGCAAAGGCTTTGGTGAAGTTCCTTAAGACAACCCATGTGCCACAGGAAACCTCTGCGGACCAATTTGAAGATTGTGTGGCCAGTCTGACGACGGATAACAGGTTGGGTTTTTTTTATGCTGATTTGACACCCAAAGGGAGAAAACACAATGACGCGCTACATGTTTCCGTCGAATGTCGGGGCACTACTTTGGCCCATGTCCTGGTAGACACTAGTTCATCACTAAATGTGTTGCCCAAGAAGGCTCTGGATAGGCTAGATTGTGAAGGTTTGACCTTGAAGCCCAGCAACATAGTAGTGAGGGATTTCGATGGTTCGAAGAGAATGGTGCACGGGGAGGTGGACATCCCCATCAAAATTGGTTCTCAGACCTTTGACTCTACCTTATACATGATGGATATCAGACCATCATATTCTTGTTTATTGGGTCGCCCTTGGATCCATGGGGCGGGAGCTATCACATCTACTATGCATCAGATGATGAAGTATCCGGTAAAAGTAAAGTTTGTCACGGTGCACGGTGAAGAAGAATACATGGTCAGTCATCTGAACTCCTCCAGGTACATAGAAATGGATGGTGAGTTCATCGAGACTCCTTGTCAGAATTTCGAAGAGGTACCTCAGACTATGGCTGAAACTGAAGCTGTCACTAATCTTCCAAGGATCACCAGACCTCCCTTGAAGATGGCTTCTCTCAAGGATGCAAAAGAAGTTATTGAAGGAGGTGGATCTACCATCTGGGGCCAGCTCCCTGACATACCATACAAGTCTGACAAGTTTGGCTTAGGTTTCTCTTCAGGGGCTCAAAGGGCTGTTCGCCGCGCTCGTGCTGGAGGACCTCCCCTCCGTATCAACAACCATGGGGTCAATGCTTTATAAGACAGTGATGGTGACGATGACATAGACAGCCGGATCTTCCCTACTACCAATGGTGGACTCAGTAACTGGATAGAAAGAGACTTCGTACCGATTACTTTTGTTCAAAAGTAATAGTCTTTTTTGTTTTGGATATGTAATAATTAAACAGTATAAACTTTATGGCCTCGTGTCTTACCCGGGGCACAATGGTTTATTTATAAGGGCTATCATAATTTAATTTCATATGGCATTAATAAAGCATTGGACGTTTATGCATACAAATTTTGCACTCTTTGTTTTTCTTTTCTTTTACTTTGTCTATACATATAAGCTCTTACACACACTCACGTATCAAACTGCAGATCCATATCCATTATGGATCCCATTGATAACAGTTCTGCTATCGCCGGTTATGACTTTGAAAATCCGACCAACCAAGCCGAGGAAGATTGTGAGGTACCCGGAGAACTTGCCAGACTATTACAGTAGGAAGAAAGGGCTATACAGCCTCATGAAGAGCCAGTTGGGACAGTGAATGTGGGCACAAAAGAGAACAAAAAAGAGGTCAGGATAGGTGCAAATTTGGAGCTTCATGTTAAACACCGTTTGATTCAAATTTTGCATAATTATGTTGAGATCTTTTCCTGGTCATATGAAGACATGTCAGGACTAGACACAGATATTGTGGTTTATCGTCTGCCAACTAAAGAAGATTGCCCTATGGTAAAGCAGAAGGTATGTCGTATGCGCTCGAAATGTCAGAGAAGATCAAAGCAGAGGTTATGAAGTGGTTCAATGCTGGGTTCCTAGTTGTCACTTCTTATCCCCAATGGGTTGCTAATATGGTCTCGATGCCTAAAAAGGACGGCAAGGTACGAATGTGTGTGGATTACCGAGATTTGAACAGGGCAAGCCCCAAGGATGACTTTCCGCTTCCCCACATTGATATTCTGGTTGAGAACACCATACAACACACGGTCTTTTCCTTAATGGATGGTTTCTCTGGTTATAATCAGATCAAGATGGAACCTGAAGACATGGAGAAGACAACCTTCATCACATAATGAGGCACTTTCTGCTACAAAGTGATGCCATTTGGGTTGAAGAATGCTGGGGCAACCTATCAGCGAGCCATGGTAGCTTTGTTCCATGACATGATTCACCATAAAATAGAGGTATATGTTGATGACATGATAGCCAAATCTCAAACCGGGGAAGAGCAACTTGATCATCTGCAAAAGCTGTTTGATAGGTTGAAGACGTACAAGTTAAGGTTAAATCTGAATAAGTGCACCTTTGGGGTAAGGTCTAGCAAACTGCTAGGATTCATTGTCGGTGACAAAGGTATTCAGGTAGACCCTACAAAAGTGAAGGCTATACAAGAGATTCTGGCTCCTCGCATTGAAAAGGAGGTCAGAGGCTTCTTAGGGCGCCTAAATTACATTGCCAGGTTCATTTCCCATTGAACTACTACTTGTGAGCCAATCTTCAAACTCTTAAAGAAAGATCAAGTGGTAAAGTGGAATGACGAATTCCAGACTGCTTCCGAAATAATCAAAGAATACCTTCAAGAGCCTCTAATTCTGATGTTTTCGATTGAAGGAAGACCTTTGATAATGTAATTAACAGTGTTAGATAACTCAATAGGGTGTGTGCTGGGGCAGGATGACGAGTCCGGTTGAAAAGAGCATGCAATATACTACCTTAGCAAAAAGTTTACCGACTATGAGACAAGATACTCACTGCTCGAGAAAACTTGATGCGCTTTGGCATGGGCTGCTCACCGGCTGAGACAATATATGTTGACCCACACCACTTTGTTGATATCTAAGATGGATTCGATCAAGTACAATTTTGAAAAGTCTACTCTCTTCGGAAGAATAGCAAGATGGAAAATGATCTTGACTGAACATGATATCCAATACACGACCCAGAAAGCAATCAAGGGAAGTGTACTAGTTGATCATTTGGCTCATCAGGCTGTGGATGACTACCAATCCATGAACTTTGAATTCCCGGATGAGAACATCATGTTAGTGACTGATTGTGAAGAACCTGGACCGGATGAAGGACCTGAGGAAGGATCCCGATGGACTATGGTTTTTGATGGGGCCTCCAACGCACTCGGAAATGGCATCGGTGCTATAATCATATCTCCCGAGGGCTGTCATACTCCTTTCACAGCCAGATTATGCTTCAACTGTACCAACAATACGGTGGAGTATGAAGCATGCATTATGGGTCTCAAAGCTACTATTGACCTGAGAATAAAGTTCTTGAGTGTTTTCGGGGATTCAACCTTGGTAATAAGCCAGATCAAAGGTGAGTGGGACACGAAGCACCCGAATATTATCCCTTACAAAGAACATGTGCCGACATTGCTTCCACACTTTGAAGAGGTCACCTTTGAACATTTCCCACGAGAAGAGAATCAGTTAGCAGACTCGCTAGCTAATATGTCATCTATGTTCAAGGTCAAGTGGGACAACGAGGCGCCTCAGATCACTATTGAGAGGTTGGATGAACCAACATACTATTATGAGATTGACACCAAAGAAGTAGCAGACAAACCTTGGTTCCATGAAGTGAAAAGGTATCTCGAGGCTCAAAAATATCCCGAGGGGGCATCTATCAATGATAAAAAGTTCCTGAGGAGGTTCGCTGCAAAGTTCTTCCTCAGTAATGGAATCCTCTATAAGCGCAACCATGACTCTACTTTACTTTGGTGCATAGATAAGAGCGAAGCAGAGAGGATTATGATAGATTTACACGAAGGTACCTTCGGCACCCACTCTAGTGGATACACCATGGCTAAAAAGATCCTACGGGCAGGATACTATTGGTCCACTATGGAAGCAGACTGCTATCAGCATTCTCGAACTTGTCACAAATTCCAGATCTATGTTGATAAAATGCATGTACCTCCAGTTCCTTTGAACGTCTTGACGGCTCCATGGCCCTTTTCAATGTGGGGCATTGATATGATCGGAGAGATTAGACCTATCGCTTCCAATGGGAATTGCTTCATCCTAGTAGCCATTGATTACTTCACGAAGTGGGTTGAGGCTTCCTTTTTTGCTTCTGTTACCAAGAACGTTGTGGCGCGATTTATCAAGCATAACCTGATTTATTGGTATGGTGTCCCTGAGAGAATCATCACAGACAATGGTACAAATCTCAATAATACAATGATCACCAAACTTTGTAAGCAATTCAAGATCCTCCATCATAATTCTTCCCCTTACCTGCCGAAAATGAATGGCGTTGTGGAGGCTGCTAACAAGAATATCAAGAAAATCATACAGAATATGACGGTGACATACAAATACTAGCATGAGATGTTACCATTTGCTCTTCATGGCTACTGCACCTCAGCACGCACGTCGACAAGGGCAACGCCTTATTCTCTGGTATATGGTATGAAGGTTGTCCTGCCTATTGAGGTCTAGATTCCGTCTCTGAGGATCATGAAGGATGCAAGCTTGAACAGAGATGATTGGATCCAGACTCGACTTGATCAACTAAATCTGATTGATGAGATAAGGCTTACTGCTGTCTGTCATGGTCAAATGTATCAAAAACGGATGATCAAGACTTTCAACAAAAAGGTAAGACGTCAAGTGTATCAAGTGGGTGATCTAGTAATCAAGCGCATCATACTGCCACAAGGTGATCCCAGGGGCAAATGGACTCTCACGTACAAAGGGCCATTTGTGATCAAAAGCATATTTTCAGGCAGAGCCATGATTTTGACCACCATGGATGGTGACGACCTTCCTCACCCTGTTAATGCGGACATAGTGAAAAGATACTACGCATGAATAAAGACCCGCTAGGTTGACTGGCCTAGGAAAAAATAAGGGTATTCCGATGAACCAAAAGGGTTCGGGCAAAAATTAGGGATAAGAAAAAAAATCGGTACACCCGGCAAGTCGAAAACCTGAAAAGGCGATTTGGGCAAAAAAGGATATCCCGGTGGACTAAAAACCCGAAAGGGAAGTCCAAGTAAAAATTAGGGATTTGAAGCGTATCATTATGTCCCATTGGATCACCTTGAAATCAGACTTCAGTATCGACTACCAGGACTCAAACGATACCGATTAATCCAATTAGCTTCAGACAAGTAGCAAAGTGATGAGACGTTCGAAGACATAGGGGCAATAGCAGAATTGAAACCCAATGGGATTATTTCACATAGCTGTTTTCTTCTATCTGTACACTATTTTGTATAGTTTTCACTCTCACGGAGGTGTTCTCCTACTAGAATGTCAGCCTCTTTGTACAAAATGCATGTTATAGGCAAACTTCAGAAATCAATACGAATCATTTCTTTGAAAGTACAAGACTACTTGTTTTTGTTGTTTCATTTTTGTTTTGCAAAAACGTCCAATGCCTTATTCTTGACATATACATTTGAATATGATTACTGTTCACAAATATTTGCATAAAAAAAAAAGATGGTTACTAATGACTTTAAGAAATGGGGCAAAATCTGAAAACATTTGCAGTTCCGACAGTTACTCTTTCCAACAGGTACAGGGGCAGAGACAGTTTAAGACTGAGTCACCATTGCATATGACCCCGTGACATCTATGTTCCCCACAGAGCAGAAACAACTAGAGTTTTTCCCTCTTCTTCCCCAAGCAGGAATTACCTTCTCCAACTAAAGTCTATTTTCCCCAGTCCAGTTCAAACAGTTAGAAAAACTCCTCCCGGGTAGAGTTTATTTCTCAAACTGCGGAAGCTCATTTTCCAATAGAGTTTATTTCTCTTCATCGGCAAAATCTCCCAACAAGCATATCTCTCCATAGAGTTATTCTCAAACAGAATCAATTCTCAGGAAGAGTCAATCCCCAACAGGTTATCCTCAAACAGAAAGAGGAAATCCCCAGCAAATCATCTATATTCATCATCCCCAACGGAAATGAAGAATTCAGCTTCCCAATACTCTCCAACAGTAATCCGAGATTTATTTTCCTAGTCTCGGAACATCTCAATAACATCCCATATTTCATACATCATTGCATGTGCATACACATCGCATACAACATAATCTGATTTATTTTGAGAACATCGTCACAATGCATTTCATACATCATGACATTGCATATTATTAACTTTTTTTCCTTTTTTAAGTAAAGATAAAATCAACGAACATCGCTACTTATGTGACCGGGTAGTCTTCTCAAAAGCTACGTTTGATGGAGGGCTATTTTCAGCAATTTCCTCAGAAAGATGTCCTCCCAAGATTTTCTTTGGTTGAGTCAGATCGACACTAAGATCTCTCTGATTTCCATTCCAATTGAAGAAACTCTAAAGCCTGGATTTGGACCAGATAACAATATAAGGTGCTGCGAAGCCTGGAATCCGACCAGATAGTAATTCACTCCTTCAAAGACACTGTGAAGCCTGGATTTCGACCAGATGACAGTATAAGGTGCTGCGAAGTTTGGAATCTGACCAGATAGCAGTTTACCCTGTCAGTTACTATGAAGCCCGAAACCCGACCAGATAATAGTCAATCAATAATTTAAGACACCATGAAGCCTGGATTTCGACCAAATAACAGTATAAGGTGTTGTGAAGCCTGGAATCTGACCAGATGGTAGTTCACTTCTTCAAAGACACCATGAAGCCTGGATTTCGACCAGATAACAATATAAAGAGCTATGAAGCCTGGAATCCGACCAGATAGCGGTTTACCCTGTCAGTTACTATGAAGCCCGGAACCCGACTGGATAATAGTCAACCAATAATTTAAGACACTGTGAAGCCTGGATTTCGACCAGATAACAATATAAAGCATTGCGAAGCCTAGAATTCGACCAGATAGCGGTTTACTCTATCAATTACTATGAAGCCTGGATTCAACCAGATAGTAGTATACCCCAGATTTAAGTTGAAGCCTGGATCTGACCAGATAACAACTTAATTTCTTTAAATTACCGAAGCCTGGATACAACCAGATAAAGGTACACCTCAGATTCAAGTTAAAGCCTGGACCCGACCAGATAACAACTTAATTTCTTCAAATCATTGAAGCCTGGATACGACCAGATAACAATACACCTCAGATTCAAGTTGAAGCCTGGATCCGACCAGATAACAACTTAATTTCTTCAAATCACTGAAGCCTGGACATGACCAGGTAACAGTTTAATCTCATTTCCCCAGTAAGTCGATGTGAAGCCTAGAGCACGACCAGATAACAGTTAGCCTTATTATCCTTAACAAGTCACTGTGAATCCTGGATCCTGACCAGATAGCAGTTCACTTCCGTCTCTTCAGTCAAGAGATGACTCCCTAGTAGAGTAGTGGACAACCAAAGCTCTTAGACTCTATTCCCCTAAAAAAACATTCCCTAGCAGGACTCTTCCTTAGATAGAAGGAACATGAATCCCCACAAAGGAGTATCTCATGAAATCAACAGTTTTTTGGATGACATCTTTAAGCCCATCTCCGAGGACTCTCCGTCATGTTCTATGGATGGCATCTTTAAGCCCATCTACAATGGTCTCCTGTCACCTTTTCCAAATGGCATTTGTAAGCCCATTCCCGATATTATTCACCAACAGTCTCACTTCAGGCGAGTGCAAATTTCTGGGCACTCTAGTGTTCAATCATCTTCTACCTTCAGATCGCAAAAGGCAGGCAAGCCAATCTACATCCTTAGGTTTAAGATGATTGAACAGGGGCAACTGTTGTACCCCAAAATTTGCCATCTCATGTTTTCCAAGGTCTTCCTCTACATGGTTGGTCACAATTCCTTGCCTAAGGAAAAGGAAGATTTGTGAGTAGTGTTTTCAAGTTTCCTTCGATTGGCATCTCCAAAATTCCCTTCGATTGGCATTTCAGCAAAGCCTTTCGATTGGACTTGCAACAGGATCCTTCTATTGGCATTCCTAAAGCTTCCTTCGATTGGAGCATCAAAGCTTCCTTTGATTTGGAGCATCAGAGATTCCTTTGATTGGAGCATCAGAGGTTCCTTCGATTGGAGCATCAGAGCTTCCTTCGATTAGAGCATCAGAGCTTCCTTCGATTGGAGAATCAAAGCTTCCTTTGATTTGGAGCATCAAAGCTTCCTTCGATTGAAACATCAGAGCAAAGGCCCTTCGATTGGCATTCCAAAGGAGTCCATTCAAAAAAGCTTGCAAAGAGTCCATTCGAAGGAGCTTCATCAAAGCCATTTGAAGGAGCTTCAGAATATCCCTTCGAAGAAGTTTGCAAAGGTCCATTCGAAGGAGGCCATCAGCCCATTCGAATGAGGGCATTCGAAGGCCAATTACATATCATTCAAAATTCAAAAAGGGAGACAAGATCTGATGTGTTTGGCCAATGCTACAAATTCCTATTCATGGCTTTCAAACACAATCAAGGTTGTTTAAACCTTTTCCTTCTTGTCCCCTCTACCCCCTCTATATAAAGAGATCACAAGTGTTTTTTAAGAGGAGGAAAACGAAAAAACATTAGAGAGAGGCTGCCCATAAACTCCATCAAAGGTTTCCAGAATTCTCCAAGTAAAAGCCACCCCTCAGCAAAATATCCAAGCCCAGAAGCCCCAGATCGAAGGTGCTCACATCCAGCAAGTGTCCAAATCGAAGACTCAACCTGTTAGTAAAAAAGGGTAAATTATCCAACCTCATATTTACATAATACATCCATACTGGTTTGTTACCTTCGATTTTCCGTCCTAGACAGGATCAAAGGGCCTCAGTTTAGCACCCAGGTTATGTTCTTCGTTTGCTAACATTTGCTGCAGACATAGCCTAAGAAGACCCAGCAAGCGCAGGATCAAAGGACATAGGTTTCGATACCCATGTCCTGCATTTTATTTCGCTAACATACTTCTGCAGATATAGCATCCCAGATCGAAAGAGATACCTTCTCTAGATCGAAGCCATAGTCTCCTGGATCGAAGAAGGCATCCCCTTCTAGATCGAAAGAGATGCTTATTCCCTGGGTCGAAGGACACCCATCCTTCCTGGATCGAAAACTTCATCCACCTCCAAATCGAAAGTCATCATCCTATGAATCGAAGCCCCCCCTTTTCCACCCAATCGAAGGACGCCTCATTGCACTCTTATTTTGCTTTTTTGTTTCTTTTTTTAGTGGACTATTTATCTTTCTAATTAACATGAAATTCAAAATCACAAAAAAATATTAGGCTAATATTTTTTCCAACTAAATTAATTTTGTAAATTAATAAATTAATTATTCTAACTTTTTTTTTGTTAAAATTAAAATTAAATAGACTTAGGCCTTGTTTTGTTTTATACCAAAAACAACAACAACAAAAATTTATTTTCTTTAGGTTTTTTTTAGACGTCTTTTCTATTTTATGCGTGTTGTACCCCAAAATTTGCCCTCCCATATTCTTCAAGAAATTTCCAAGTCATGCTTCAAAAATATTCTCCAAGGGTTGCACAGTGTAAGAGCCTCCTAAACAGTCAAGATTAGGGTTTGTGTTCTGATCAAGAAGTTGAAGTTTCCAAAGGTCCAATCAAGTCTCATATGCCTACAAATATGGTCAAGCATCCTCATATCAAGTTTCAAGGCATTCAGCTCAAAATTGCACAGTCAAAAACCCTAATTGCACTACAGTCAACTATAGGGGCAAAATGGTCATTTGGCAGTCAAAAGTTCAAATTTTTGGTCAACATATCATTTTGAAGCAACAAACATCATTTGATCAATGCTTGATCATGATTCTCAAAGTTTGGCTCAAAAAACATCAAGATGCAAAAGTTTCCTTATTTGGACAGCTGAAAAAGTCAACTGTAAATTGACCAGGGCATAACTTTCACATGGATTATCAGAAAAATTCCATCCAAAGCTAATTTTGAAGAGAAAGACATTTTCTACAACTCATCTTCATACTTCAAGTCCAAGAAATGCTCTCACAAAAAGTTATCAACTCTAACATTATAGGTCATTTTCAAAAGTCAACAAAAAGGGACTTTAAGTCAAAGGCCATAACTTGAGATTGGTAAATCAAAATGACATGGTACCAAAGACATTGGTTAGAGGATTCAAAGACATTTCCAAAATGTCCAAGAACATGAGAAAAGCTTAACAATTGAGCAAGTTATGCCTTGTGGAAGTTGGGAAATTTTTGGATATTTTGAAAAGTCAACATTGATTCAAATGACCTAAAATTGCTAATGGGCCCATTTTTCTTCCACAATTCATCACCCAAGGCATATGCACGACTACTTGGCCCAAAGGGAAGTCTTTATTCATTTTTTATTTTTTTATTTGAATTTTTATTTATAATAATTCATTTAAATCAAATTAAATATATGAAAAATGCTTAACCTAATTTTTTTCAATCTTTTGTGCACATTATATCATCAATATTTCGTGCCTGGCTAAATAAGGAAAGATTTGGATTGATTAGATCATAATTGATACAAAATTGTATGAAAAAGATTGAAAAAACAAAGCTTGAAAATCAAATCTTCAAAACCATCAATGAAAGAGATTTTGCTCAGAATTGTTGACCTAATTGACTCAATACAAAAGCCAAAACACAAACCTAATCATCCTACACACGCAGCTGCTCAGAAAACTCCATTCACAAGTTGGAATTTTTTGCAAAAAACTCATAACTGAAAACATCTTTGCAGGTTGATTCAAGGCACGATTTTTATCTCATTAGCTTCCTCAAGCATCACTGAACATTTCCCAATCAAGAACATTCTTCAAAGCTTAAGGAATTGGTATACAGAACTTGAAATATCTCATGAAAAATTCATAATCGTGTTTTCAAATCTATGCATTTTCATAACATTTTATTCATTGATTCATATTCCTTATGCACTTCTGAAGCTAACCCATGTGTTTGATTGAGTTTTTGCAAGCTGTAGACGATTTCACCATTATCGTTTTCTAGGGTTTACAGGACCTCGGATTAGGGGTTTTTGAATGAGGAAAAATTGGCCCTCAAGACCACCACCATTCCACTCAGCGCGTCTGGACGATCTCAAACATACCCTCGCGCCTAATTTATGGAGCCCATAGGGCTAATCGTTATTTTTCCAAAACCGGCCTAAGAAAACGCTCAGAAAACCGTTGCTTAATATGTTCTTATTTCAGGAAAATAAAACACGCGAAGAAGACGAACTCGTGGCCAGCAATCATTGGCTCTTTTAAATTTCGCGCTAAAAACATTATCCATGCGTGTTTTTCTTTTATATTATTTGTTTGTTATTATATATTAACATGCGTTGGTTGGATCAGATGGCAAGCGAAGTTGTTGGCAAAGCATATGACCTGGGTTCGAACCCCAGGTCTTCACTATCTCAATATTGTTTTTCAATTGGTAATCACGTGCAGAGCCAACGCTGGATACCACCATACTCCTTCATGATCAGATGGCCACGCGTCCCAGTAGAACAATCAGAAGGTCAAGAACTGCGCAATACCATAAACCCTGGTCCACGCTTCAGCACGCTACCTGGCAAAAGTCCAAAAAGGCCAAAGTTAATGGGCCAGATTCTTAAAGATTCACCTCCATGTTGGGGACTACAACCCCCCTTGGTTTGCAATTTTTTCATTTTCTTTATGTTTTCTTATTTTTTTATTTTCTTTTGATTATTGTCTTTAATTAATTCCTTATTTTCATAAAAAATATAAAAAACACCTAAAAATCAGAAAAGAGAAAAAACAATAAATATTTTATTTTTTTAGTATTTTCATAAATAAATGCATGTAAAATTAATTAGTTTTAAATTAGGGTTTTAATTTTAATACTTTTAACAAAAATCTAAAAAATGTAGAAATAAGTTTAATTAATAATTTTTCATCCTTTTCATTTTTCTTTCATAATTAATATTATTTATCTTATTTATTTTGTAATTAAATTTGTACATAAAAATTAGGATTAATTTAGGTTAAAGTTCAATATTTCTTAATAAATTAAAAGCCACTAGAATTAGGGTTTGCATCTTATTTTAATTTTAATTAATTCTCTTTTTTCACGTAAATCATAAAATATTAAAAATACCAAAAACATTTCTTTTTTAATTAATTCCTCATTAATTTAATTTTGCAAAAGGGGTCCAACGCCCTCGTTTCGATTTAATTCTTATTCGCATATTTATTTTATTTATTTTAAATATTTATGTATCTCTCCCAAAGCCATGTATTTAATTACTCGCATTTTTTAATTCTTTATTTACTTTGTTTATTTATTTTTTGTCAAATCGGGTTCTGGAAATTTTGGCGATGTGGACCCGCGCCTTTTGTAATAGTTTAGAACTTTACCTTTCTCGCAATTTTTAAACTGCTAAATAAATGCATGCAAGAATGAATGGCCTTAAATAAAAACAAATGCATAGATCACTATAACATGACAAGACAAAAATAAATGAAAACGACACACAAATCACACACCACCCCTAGGGTACGCCTCAATGTTGCCTTGCCTCGAAAGGTGATCGTCGAGTAGAGGATGTCTTAGTAAGTCCTCATGATCCGGGAACCTGGCATGAGGGTAGCTTCTAAGGTGTCTTCCTATTGCTCCGGTGATCACCATGTCCCGAACCTCGAATTGACCCGAACACCTTCAACGGTGGTGCTACCTACCTCTCAATAGTGGGATGGCTATACTTTAAAGGACATTTACACAGACGAATTCCTTAGGGTAGGTAGGTTCTCGTAGATACTTGCTCTAAATTTCAAAACAAATCAAAAATACTTTTCACACCGACACCTTTTCAAAAGCTTTCGAAAGCAATTTTTCAAACACTCTTGAGGACCGATACAAGAGTCGAACTGGAATTTTCAAAGAAACTTTTTAAAACCCACAGTTGAAAAGCAAACAAACCATTTTTGAAAACACAATGAGCAAGTATCTAAGAGCCCATGGATAACCATGGATAGAAAGGGTGCTAACACCTTCCCTTTCTATAATCTACCTCCCGAACCGAGAGCAATCTCTTTAAGGAATTTTTCTGTGCTTTTGTCCTTTCCATTTGGAGAAAATAAAAGACGGTGGCGACTCTTGATTCCGCGACATTTTGCGAACCAGCTTTAAACAGTCATTTCCAGATCCACCGATCACAGAACTGGCGACTTTGCTGGGGAGAGTGTATCTTAAAGTGAGGTGTACCTTAGGGCTAGTTCATAACTGTGTTTTCAATTGTTTTCCTTGTATGCTTTAAATTGTGGGTTGCTTGGGAGTTCTATAGATCCTAACCCGGATCTGGGGGATACCTTTCTTAGAAAGTAGCAACAAGGCTGTGAGGGAACTGTGCGGGGTATACCGACATGGTTGAAACAGTCTGCTACGTTGATGTGACACTTTGGTGTGTACCGGTAACCCTTGAGTTCAGTCAAGGAGAGTACGGGGCCTCCGCGTGGTGTCATGAAGCATCAACAGACCTTAGGAACCTTAATTGAACTATCTTGGCCTCTTTAGGGTAGTGAGATAACTGACTTTGGTGCAATCCGAGGTTGGTTGATACTCGATACTACACTCAATTGAGGGTTGCTTTCCTGGAATATTTCGGTCTCCAGTTCAATGGCTAAATCGAAACGATGAACAATGAAAGAAATCCCGTGATATTGGGAACCTTAGAACCCGGTTACTTTGATTAGGACAGGTTGAACCCACCAACTTCAAGAGGGTACTACCCAGACCCCATGCTGGCCTTAAACCCTAAGGGCTTGTCTTGTGTGCCTTGTGTGCCTTACATGTTTGTCTTTGTAAATATCTGTGGTGTGTTTAATCATAGCATCATGACATCATCCAGCATCATATGCATTGACTAACCATTTCAGGGGTTCGAATTTTCATCCTTGTTCTTTGTTTTGTAGGACATGGAAACTGTTCGTAGAAAGACAATTCAAATCAGTCTTGTAAGGATCCCCCCTCAGCTTAAGGAACTTATATCCAGGATTCCCGAGAACTCTTCGTTCAGTGAAAGACATGGAAGCCTCATCAGCTTGGTCAACACCAACATTGAGGAAGATATGATAAAGGTCCTGTTCCAATTCTTTGACCCTCTGCATCACTGTTTCACCTTCTTGGACTATCAGTTGGTACCTACATTGGAGGAGTTCTCCCGGCTCCTGAAGATCCCTATCCTTGATCAGCTACCTTTCAACGGTACAGAAAAGGAACCTAAACTTGAAGAGATTGCTAAAGCCTTGCACCTACAGTCATCTGACCTCAAGGGACATTGGGAAGTTAGAAGTGGTATCAAAGGGTTCTTAGCCAGGTTTCTGTTTGAAAAGGCCCATGAATGTTGGAACTCCCTTGACCTACAAGCTTTTGAAGAAGTTGTGGCCCTCCTTGTCTATGGTCTGGTGTTGTTCCCTAATCCAGATCAGCTTATAGATATCAGTGCTGTCCAGATCTTTATGTCCAGGAATTCTATACCTACGTTGCTGGGGGACATCCTTCACTCGTGTTACACTCGAACCATGAGAAAAAGAGGTGTCCTTATGTGTTGCACTCCTCTCCTGGGAAGGTGGTTTATTTCGCACCTTCCACAATCAGTCCTAAAGAACGAGCGGGGTTTGAGATGGTCACAACGGTTGATGACTCTTACACATGCAGATATACATTGGTGCCCTAGGTCCAGAGAAGATGTCACTATCATTGATCGTTGCGGGGAGTACCCTAATGTTCCTTTACTTGGAATCAGAGGAGGTATTACTTACAGCCCATGCCTGGCTTGGAGACAGTTTGGTTATGCTCGGAGGGATGGTCCCCACGACATGTTAATTCCTGACATAGTTTTTGACTTCGACAATGATACTCAAGGACTTCGCCAGAGATTTATCAGAGCCTGGAGGATGCCCAGTAAGATAGACAGCAAGACACTGGGACACATGAACTCCATCCCGTTGGAACCTTATCTCAAGTGGGTACGAGCCCGCTCCCAGAAGTTAGTGATGCCTTATCCTCATATGCTCCCTGTGATCAAAGAGCCAGTCTTGGAAGGAGAAGTGTCCTACACTATTCAGCACCCTGATATGCCCACATCCTGGGAAGAGATGCAGAAGAGCTGGATCCAGCTTAAGGAAGAACGGAATTCTCTTGAGACTAGTCTACATGCCAGTGAAAAGAAGGTCTTGGAGCTCACCCGTCTGTTGCATGAGGAGAGGAATCTCAACACTTACATAGCTCCAAAGAGGATGCGCAACATATTTTGGGATTGATTTGATTTTTGTACTTTTGCCCATGAGGCCTTGATGTATTAAACAATGATTTCCTTAATGATAACGTGTGTTCCTTTTTGTCTACAACAAATTTTAACTTTCGAACCCTTGAATGCATTGCATGAACACATATCATTCATCATGTGCATAGCAGGTTTTTCTCTTTTCAGGTTGCTTACAGTTCTTCGCTGTTTATTTCAGCATCATGAATCCCGACTCGTCATCAACTGAGACATCCATCAAGGCTCTTCAGGCGCATAATGCGCAGTTTCAGGAATTAATCAAGGGTCTGGCTCAAGGACAAGAAGAGCTGAAGGCTATGCTCCTGAAGAAGGAGAAGAAGAAGAAGAGAAGAACTGTTCTGTTCAACTCGGGCCGAAGGTTTGGCAATGCTCTGCAGCAGGAAGAGGCTGGTTCTTCTGTTGGCAAGAGTAATCCTCAGGCAGAAGCAAGGGTTCCTAGTCCGGTAGTCTCCGACAACGAGACTGATTTTGATGAAGAGCAGTACCCTCCTGCAGAAGACCGTTACAAGCAACTGGAGGATAGGTTGAAAGCTATGGAGATTCAACAGGTACCTGGGCTGGATTTCGGAGACCTGGGTTTGTCAACTGGTGTAATCATTCCTCACAAGTTCAAAGCACCATCCTTCTCTAAATATGACGGGGCGTCTTGTCCCAAGTTACATCTCAGGTCCTATGTTCGGAAAATGCAACCGTATTCTGCGGATAAGAATTTATGGATCCACTTCTTCCAGGAAAGTCTTTCAGGGACTCATCTCAAATGGTTCTATCAGCTGGATGGGACCAAGGTTCGTAACTGGGAGGAGTTGGCTACTGCTTTCTATAAGCAGTATCAATATAATGCCGACCTTGCCCCTACGCGTACCCAACTCCAGGGTATGTCGTTAGGTGCAAGTGAAGGTTTTAAGGAGTACGCTCAGAAGTGGAGAGACCTGGCTGGCAGGGTGCAGCCACCGTTGACTGATCGGGAGTTGGTAGACATGTTCTTGGGGACCTTATCTGGGCCATTTTTCAACCATCTCATCGGGAATTCGTCTGCAGGGTTCACTGATTTGATTCTGACTGGAGAGAGAATTGAGGCTGGGTTGAAGTCTGGAAAGATTCCGAAGGGTGCGTCATCTAGTTCTGAAAAGAAACCCTTCAAGAAGGAGGCTAGTGCCGTGTATGGTTCCAAGAGATCAGAGAGACCTGAGCGCCGCCAATCTGTCAGTGCGGTAATGATTTCTAAGCCTGCTGCCGCTCCTCGGCCAACCAATCCTCAAAGGGCTGAAAGACCCCGGAGAGAGTTTACCCGGTTAAGCATGACTTTATCGCAAATCTTGCCACAGTTGCTCTCAACCAACTTAGTGACTGCCCGAGAGGCGCCAAAGTTTCCAAATACCGCATCCCCTAAGTACAACCCGAATGCTCGTTGTGCTTACCTTTCAGATAGCCCGGGGCACTCTACTGATGACTGTTGGGCGTTAAGGAGTAAGGTGCAAGATCTTATCGACGCGAAGGAGATACAGTTCGAAGCGCCTGAGAGGCCGAATGTAGTTACTGCTCCTATGCCTCAACATGGGGTAAATGCTGTTGACGAAGATGTTTATGATGTTTCTGTGGATGATCTAGCCACTCCTCTGAAGACCGTCAAGAAGAACCTGCTGCTGGCCGGTTTATTTCCGGGTTGCAGTGAGGGTTGCCTGTTCTGTGCTGTGTCCCTATCTGGTTGTCCCTTGCTGAAGTTAGGCATCCAAAGCCTAATGGATAGCAAGGAGATTCTGTTTAAGAAGTCTGCTGTTCAGTTGATTCCGGTGGAAGAAGTTTCTGTGGTTACCATATTCAACAATCCGATCAGGGCTCTCCCGAAGAAGCCCGTTCAAATCATGACCGTCACACCTATTATTATCACTGTTCCGAGGCCCCTGCCCTATGTATCTGATAAAACTGTCCCCTGGCATTATGGGGCAGATGTGTATGTAAATGGGATTAAACAAGAGTTCAACGCTGGAGCCAGCATCTGTGATATCACTGGCCCAGCCAAAGTCACCCGCAGTGGTAGGCTCTTCTCGCCTGACATTGCACCTCCTGCTGCTCGAAGACCACTTCTGATAACTCCTACAAGTGTACTTGTTCCTGTTGCTGACCAAGTTGTTTCTCCTGCTGCCGAGTCATCCAATGCTCAGGACAAAGGAATCGAAGTTGAGCCTGCCCAGATGGAGGCACCTGTACCTATAACTGCTGAGGCCTCCCAACAAGAGATGGAGGAAATTTTGAAGATTATAAAGAAGAGTGACTTTAATGTGGTGGAACAGCTGGGGCATACGCCCTCCAAAATCTCCATGCTCTCTTTATTGCTGTGCTCTGAGGCCCATGCTAAGGCTTTGATCTCGTTCCTCAAAACGGCCCATGTGCCACATGAGACATCTGCAGTCCAGTTCACTGATTGCGTAGCAAATCTGACAGCAGACAATGGCTTGGGTTTCTCAGATGCTGACTTGACCGCGAAGGGAAGAGATCATAATGATGCTCTGCATGTCTCTATCGAATGCAGGGGCACTACCTTGGCACATGTGTTGGTGGATACTGGTTCGTCCTTGAATGTGCTACCCAAGAAGGCTTTAGACCGTCTAGATTGTGAAGGCCTGGAATTAAAACCCAGCAATATCATCGTCAGGGCCTTTGATGGTTCAAAGAGGATGGTTCATGGAGAGGTTGACATTCCGATTCGTGTGGGCTCTCAGGTGTTTGACTCTACTTTTTATGTGATGGATATCCGTCCATCTTACTCTTGTCTATTGGGTCGACCTTGGATATATAAGGCTGGGGCAGTGACCTCTACCTTGCACCAGAAGCTGAAGTACCCCGTCAGAGGGAAGATCGTCACCGTGCAGGGAGAGGAGGAGTATATGGTAAGCCACCTGAACTCCTTCAGATACATTGAGATGGATGGGGAGTTTATCGAAACCCCCTTTCAGCATTTCGAGGAGGTGCTTCCAATTACAGCAGCAGCAGAAACAGCAGCAGAAGAAAGTGTTCCTTTGAAGATGGCATCCCTGAAAGATGCCCGGGCTGTGGTTCAGAAAGGTGAGTGCGCTAACTGGGGCAGACTTCCAGACTTTACACAGAAGACTGATAAATTTGGGCTGGGTTTTACTACAGAGGGTCAGAGAGCTATGCGGAAAGCAAAGATCGGAAGACCTCCTGTGTTCATTACAAATCCAGGAGTGAACGCTGTTGGGGAAGACAACGAAGTGGATGAAGCTGAGTTCAATAGCTGGATCTACCCGACAACCGAAGGCGGATTGAACAATTGGATTGCTAAAGACCATACCCCTGTTACCTTTGTGACGCAGTAATAAATTTCTTTGTTCCGTTATTTTGTAATAAACCATAAATAAACTCTTTGGCCCGGTGTCTTACCCGAGGCACCGTGGTGTCATTTGTGAGGGCATATATATTGTCATTTCATCATGAATGAAAATCTTGGACGTTTTCTCGCATTACAAATCTTGTGCTCCTTTTCTGTCTTTCTTTCCTTTACATATATTTCAAAAAAGCTGTATTTACACACACACTCACTCATACAGGTTTCAATCCACTCTGGATCTCACTGGTAACGACTCTGCTACTGCCAGTTATGACTTCGAAAATCCGATCAACTTAGCCGAAGACGAAGGTGAAGATGATTGCGAAGTGCCTGGCGAGCTTGCAAGACTGTTGCTTCAGGAAGAGAGGGCAATTCAACCCCATGAAGAGCCAGTGGAAACAATAAACTTGGGTACTGAGGCAGACAGGAAAGAGGTAAAGATCGGTGCCAACCTTGAGCTCAACGTGAAGCAACGGTTGACTCAGATGCTACATGATTATATGGAGATATTTGCCTGGTCCTACGAAGACATGCCCGGGTTGGATACCGATATTGTGGTCCATCATTTGCCTACTAAGGAAGACTGCCCTCCAGTTAAGCAAAAGGTCCGCCGGATGCGTCCAGAAATGTCTGAGAAGATCAAGGCCGAGGTGATGAAACAGTTTGATGCTGGGTTCCTTGCAGTGACTTCTTACCCTCAGTGGGTTGCTAATGTGGTGCCGGTACCTAAGAAGGATGGTAAGGTCAGAATGTGTGTCGACTACAGGGATCTGAACAGGGCCAGCCCCAAAGATGACTTCCCTCTACCTCACATTGATGTCCTTGTTGATAATACAGCTCAGCATAAGGTGTTCTCTTTCATGGATGGCTTTTCAGGTTACAATCAGATCAAGATGGCGCCTGAAGACATGGAAAAGACTACATTTGTCACTCAGTGGGGGACCTTCTGTTACAAGGTCATGCCTTTTGGACTAAAGAACGCTGGGGCAACCTACCAACGTGCCATGGTTGCTTTATTTCATGACATGATCCATCACGAGATAGAAGTATATGTTGACGACATGATCGCTAGGTCCCAGACTGAGGAAGAACACCTAGATCATCTACAGAAGCTGTTTGACCGGTTGAAACTATACAAGCTAAGGTTGAACCCGAACAAGTGCACCTTCGGGGTAAGATCTGGGAAGTTACTAGGCTTCGTTGTAAGTGACAAGGGTATTCAAGTGGACCCTGCTAAGGTTAAAGCTATTCAAGAGATGCCAGTTCCTAAGACAGAGAAGGAAGTCAGAGGCTTTTTAGGACGCCTGAATTACATTGCTCGCTTCATCTCACACCTAACTGCTACCTGTGAACCAATCTTCAAGCTGCTGAAGAAAGATCAGGTAGTACGTTGGAACGATGAATGTCAGGCTGCTTTTGACAGAATCAAAGAGTATCTCCAGGAACCACCCATCCTTATGCCACCGGTTGAAGGGAGACCTCTGATACTATACCTGACAGTGCTTGACAACTCAATGGGGTGTGTGCTGGGGCAGCATGACGAGTCTGGCCGAAAAGAGCATGCCATTTATTACCTTAGCAAAAAGTTTACCGACTGTGAGACCCGATACTCACTGCTTGAGAAAACTTGCTGCGCTTTGGTATGGGCTGCTCGCCGGCTGAGACAGTATATGTTGACTCACACTACCTTATTGATCTCAAAGATGGATCCTATAAAGTACATATTCGAAAAGCCTGCTCTGTCTGGGAGAATTGCAAGATGGCAAATGATCTTGACGGAATACGACATTCAGTATACAACCCAGAAAGCCATCAAGGGAAGTGTATTGGCAGACCACTTGGCACATCAAGCTGTAGATGACTACCAGTCAATGAACTTTGAGTTCCCGGATGAAAGCATCATGATTGTAACTGATTGTGAAGTACCTGGACCGGATGAAGGACCTGAACCAGGATCCCGATGGTCTATGCACTTTGACGGAGCCTCCAATGCTTTGGGAAATGGTATCGGCGCCATCATCATATCTCCTCAAGGTACTCATACTCCGCTCACTGCCCGGCTATGTTTCAACTGTACCAACAACATGGCAGAGTATGAGGCGTGCATCATGGGTCTTCAAGCTGCGATCGACCTAAGGATTAAGTTTCTGAGTGTCTTCGGAGATTCCGCTCTTGTGATCAATCATATTAAAGGAGAGTGGGATACGAAACATCCGAACCTAATTCCTTACAGAGAATGTGTGTTGACCCTGATCCCCCACTTCATAGAGATAACCTTTGAACACTTTCCAAGAGAAGAGAATCAGTTGGCGGACGCGTTAGCTACAATGTCTTCTATGTTCAAGGTCAAATGGGATAATGAGGCCCCCCGGATCATCATCTGGAAACTGGACGAACCGGCATACTGTTGCGATCTCGAGACTGAGTTGGTGACTGAGAAGCCTTGGTACCATGAGGTGAAGAGATATCTGGAAGCTCAGGAATACCCTGAAGGTGCATCTGTGAACGATAAGAAATTCCTGAGAAGGTTCGCAGCAAAGTTCTTCCTAAGCAACGACATCTTGTACAAGCGAAACCATGATTCAACCTTACTGCGTTGTGTAGATAAAACTGAAGCAGAAAAGATCATGGAAGAGCTACATGAAGGGACCTTTGGTACACATTCCAGTGGACATACAATGGCTAAAAAGATCCTACGGGCAGGATATTATTGGTCCACAATGGAAGCTGACTGCTATCAACATTCTAGGACATGCCATAAGTGCCAGATTTATGCAGACAAGGTACATGTTCCTCCAGTTCCCCTGAATGTTCTGACTGCGCCTTGGCCGTTTGCAATGTGGGGCATAAACATGATCGGTGAGATTAAACCTACGGCATCTAATGGGCATCGCTTCATCCTAGTGGCGATTGATTATTTCACGAAGTGGGTTGAGGCAGCATCCTATGCCACGGTAACCAAGACTGTTGTGGCACGGTTCATTCGGCATAATCTGATCTGTCGATACGGCGTCCCTGAGAGAATAATTACAGACAACGGTACCAATCTGAACAATAAGATGATCGCTGAGCTCTGCGAGCAGTTCAAGATACAGCACCACAATTCTTCTCCTTACAGACCGAAGATGAATGGGGCTGTAGAAGCAGCAAATAAGAACATCAAGAAAATCGTGCAGAAAATGACAGTGACTTACAAAGATTGGCACGAGATGTTACCGTTCGCTCTACATGGGTACCGTACCTCAGCTAGGACGTCAACCAGGGCAACTCCCTTCTCGTTGGTTTATGGTATGGAGGCAGTCTTGCCGATCGAAGTGCAAATACCCTCTCTCCGGATAATGAAGGATGCAAATCTGAATGAAGATGATTGGATCCAGACACGACTTGACCAGCTCAACCTCATTGATGAAAAGAGACTTGCTGCTATCTGTCATGGTCAGACGTATCAGAAACGGATGATCAGGGCATTTAACAAAAAGGTCAGACCACAGGTATATCAAGTTGGGGATCTGGTAATCAAGCGAATCATCCTTCCTCAGAGTGATCCAAGGGGCAAATGGACCCCTACGTACGAAGGGCCATTTGTGGTTAAGCATGTGTTCTCAGGAGGAGCAATGATATTAACCAATATGGATGGTGACGTCCTTCCTCACCCCGCCAATGCAGACATAGTAAAAAAATACTACGCATGAAAAAGACCCGCTAGGCTGACATGCCTAGGCAAAAATTAGGGCTTCCCGTCGAACCAAAAGGGTTCGGGCAAAATGAAGGGATGAAATGGAAAAAATCTGTACACCCGGCAAGTCGAAAACCTGAAAAGGCGGCTTGGGCAAAAATGGGTATCCCGGTGGACTGAAAACCCGAAAGGGCGGTCCAGGCAAAAATTAGGGATAAAGCGTAATACTATGTCTCATTGATCACTTTGCATCCAGAATCCGGTATCTGCATCAAGTTCGGACGGCATCGATCAGTCAGCTTCACCTTCAACCAAGGTCATCAAGTGATGAGACGCTCGGAGTTATAAAGGCAATAGCAGAGTTGAAACCCAGTGGGATCATTCATTTCACACAGCTGTTTTATTTTCTTTTGTACAAAATTTGTATAAACTCTCTTGTTCGGCGGTGTTCTCTTACTAGGACGTCAGCCTCTTGTACACAAAACGCCTATTCACAGGCCATTCAAAATCAATACAAATATATTTTCAGTTAAACGTGCCAAGTGTTTTTCTTTTTCTGTTTTGTTTTGCGAAGAACGTCCAAGGTTCAATTTGTGATATATGCATTGACAATAATTTGCTAACTCATAAATATCTGCATAACGAAACAAAGGATTAAGTACAGGTGACACTAGAGACAGGGGCAATAAAGAGTTGTCTGAGCAATCTAATTGTTCTATCCTCCAAGGTACCAAGGTAAGTTCAGCTGAAGAACATGACCAGTACATATTAATTCCCCAGAGAGTGATTCAGCAAAACAGTACATCCTTCTCCAAGCTACTATCAACCTTAAGGAAATTGGGTATCCCCCAGCAGATCCCAACATTCCCCAGCAGTATACATATATTCTTAACAAGCATCCCCGGCAGTCTTGGTCTAAAGATTGTTCCCCGGCGGCAGATCAACATTCAAAGGAATCGCTTCCCCGATATAGTTCAAAACTTCCCCAGGAAAGTCCAATCTGGTTCCCCAAGAAAGTTGGGATTCATATCCCCAAGCAGCAAGCTCATCCCCAGTAGATTCTGGAAGCTTATCCCTCGCAGAGCACGAACGCGTCGTCCGGCTTTATTTAAAGAGTTATTTCCTTAACAGGATATAACTGGGTTATCCTCAGCCAAGAGCCACGGAAAGAGCGTCCTCGACAAAGTCTTCTTATCCCCAGCGAAGTCTATCAACACTCCCAATACAATAAAAATATCCCCAGCAAGTTACCATCATCAATTCAGCAAAAGTATCTCTCTCCCCACAGAGTGTTGCTTCCCAGCATGGTCGCTAGAGTATTTTTCTCCCCGTAGAATCTTCCATTTGCCAAGTTTATTCCTCAACAGAGTCATCTTCTCCTACCGGTATTCTTGCAATTATCATCCCCAGCGGAAGCAAAAGCTTATTCTCCAACATCAGCCCAGGAGTGACTTCCCAGCACCCGTCAAGGATTTATTTTCCTAGACGAAAAATACATTCATAAAACATCACATATATCATTACAGCATGCATAGACGCATTATATCATACAAATCTCATTTATGTTGAGAACATCATTGCTTGATCCATGTCATGCATTGCATATGACTGACTTTTACCTTTCAGGAAAGATTCAGCTAAATTCTCGATCATATTTCAAGACTTAGACCGGTTCAGTTAATCGACTCCAAAGATTTCTTATCCAGTCCAAGGCCTTCTCTAGTCCAGCTGAATCGACTCCCAACAGATTTTTCTGATGAAGACTCAGTAGAAGTTATTTTGAGACTATAATTTCATATTGGTTCTCTCTCCGACGGTGCATGAGATTTCCATTTTAGGTTTTTCTTTGAGATTATGATTTCCTATTGGTTCTCTCTCCGACGGTGCATGAGATTTCCATTTTAGGTTTTTCTTTGAGATTATAATTTCCTTTTGGTTCTCTCTCCGACGGTGCATGAGATTTCCATTTTAGGTTTTTCTTTCAGATTATGATTTCCTATTGGTTCTCTCTCCGACGGTGCATGAGATTTCCATTTTAGGTTTTTCTTTGAGATTATAATTTCCTTTTGGTTCTCTCTCCGACGGTGCATGAGATTTCCATTTTAGGTTTTTCTTTCAGATTATGATTTCCTATTGGTTCTCTCTCCGACGGTGCATGAGATTTCCATTTTAGGTTTTTCTTTGAGATTATAATTTCCTTTTGGTTCTCTCTCCGACGGTGCATGAGATTTCCATTTTAGGTTTTTCTTTCAGATTATGATTTCCTTTTGGTTCTCTCTCCGACGGTGCATGAGATTTCCATTTTAGGTTTTTCTTTGAGATTATAATTTCCTTTTGGTTCTCTCTCCGACGGTGCATGAGATTTCCATTTTAGGTTTTTCTTTGAGATTATAATTTCCTTTTGGTTCTCTCTCCGACGGTGCATGAGATTTCCATTTTAGGTTTTTTCTTTCAGGTTATGATTTCCTTTGGTCCTCTCCCCGACGGTGCGTGAGATGTAATTCCCTTTCAGATTATAATTTCCTATGGTTCTCTTCCCGATACTGCGAAGATGGTAATTCCCACCAAGATTTTTCTCAACGAGCGTTGTTGAAGTTAAAGTCACCCAAGGTTCTCTTACCATTCATGTTAAGGTAGTAACCATCCCTGGTTTATTCATCATCGTGTGAAGCTCCAGATCCAGCTCCTGTAACCAGGCAGGACATATCTATACCCAGCATCTGAAGACCAGCTCCTGCAACGTGTCAGGTACTCATTTTATTTTGCAGATACGCAGGTTCTCGCTAAGGAATCTCTTACGCGATCAACATCCAGATGGCATCTATGAGCCCATCCACCTTCCATCATCTCTTAGCATGGCATCTATAATCCCATCGTCCTATCCATCAATCTCCAAATGGCATCTATAAGCCCATTCCACCATCACTGCTACTATGTGAGCGCAAATTTCTGGGCACTCTAGTGTTCAATCATCTTCTACCCTCGGATTACGAAAGGCACATCAGCCAATCTGCATCCTCAGGTCTAAGAAGATTGAACAGGGGCAACTGTTGTACCCCAAAATTTGCCCTCCCATATTCTTCAAGAAATTGCCAAGTCATGCTTCAAAAAAATTCTCCAAGGGTTGCACAGTGTAAGAGCATCCTAAACAGTCAAGATTAGGGTTTGTGTTCTGATCAAGAAGTTGAAGTTTCCAAAGGTCCAATCAAGTCTCATATGCCTACAAATATGGTCAAGCATCCTCATATCAAGTTTCAAGGCATTCAGCTCAAAATTGCACAGTCAAAAACCCTAATTGCACTACAGTCAACTATAGGGGCAAAATGGTCATTTGGCAGTCAAAAGTTCAAATTTTTGGTCAACATATCATTTTGAAGCCACAAACATCATTTGATCAATGCTTGATCATGATTCTCAAAGTTTGGCTCAAAAAACATCAAGATGCAAAAGTTTCCTTATTTGGACAGCTGAAAAAGTCAACTGTAAATTGACCAGGGCATAACTTTCACATGGATTATCAGAAAAATTCCATCCAAAGCTAATTTTGAAGAGAAAGACATTTTCTACAACTCATCTTCATACTTCAAGTCCAAGAAATGCTCTCACAAAAAGTTATCAACTCTAACATTATAGGTCATTTTCAAAAGTCAACAAAAAGGGACTTTAAGTCAAAGGCCATAACTTGAGATTGGTAAATCAAAATGACATGGTACCAAAGACATTGGTTAGAGGATTCAAAGACCTTTCCAAAATGTCCAAGAACATGAGAAAAGCTTAAAAATTGAGCAAGTTATGCCTTGTGGAAGTTGGGAAATTTTTGGATATTTTGAAAAGTCAACATTGATTCAAATGACCTAAAATTGCTAATGGGCCCATTTTTCTTCCACAATTCATCACCCAAGGCATATGCACGACTACTTGGCCCAAAGGGAAGTCTTTATTCATTTTTTATTTATTTATTTGAATTTTTATTTATAATAATTCATTTAAATCAAATTAAATATATGAAAAATGCTTAACCTATTTTTTTCCAATCTTTTGTGCACATTATATCATCAATATTTCGTGCCTGGCTAAATAAGGAAAGATTTGGATTGATTAGATCATAATTGATACAAATTTGTATGAAAAAGATTGAAAAAACAAAGCTTGAAAATCAAATCTTCAAAACCATCAATGAAAGAGATTTTGCTCAGAATTGTTGACCTAATTGACTCAATACAAAAGCCAAAACACAAACCTAATCATCCTACACACGCAGCTGCTCAGAAAACTCCATTCACAAGTTGGAATTTTTTGCAAAAAACTCATAACTGAAAACATCTTTGCAGGTTGATTCAAGGCACGATTTTTATCTCATTAGCTTCCTCAAGCATCACTGAACATTTCCCAATCAAGAACATTCTTCAAAGCTTAAGGAATTGGTATACAGAACTTGAAATATCTCATGAAAAATTCATAATCGTGTTTTCAAATCTATGCATTTTCATAACATTTTATTCATTGATTCATATTCCTTATGCACTTCTGAAGCTAACCCATGTGTTTGATTGAGTTTTTGCAAGCTGTAGACGATTTCACCATTATCGTTTTCTAGGGTTTACAGGACCTTGGATTAGGGGTTTTTGAATGAGGAAAAATTGGCCCTCAAGACCACCACCATTCCACTCAGCGCGTCTGGACGATCTCAAACATACCCTCGCGCCTAATTTATGGAGCCCATAGGGCTAATCGTTATTTTTCCAAAACCGGCCTAAGAAAACGCTCAGAAAACCGTTGCTTAATATGTTCTTATTTCAGGAAAATAAAACACGCGAAGAAGACGAACTCGTGGCCAACAATCATTGGCTCTTTTAAATTTCGCGCTAAAAACATTATCCATGCGTGTTTTTCTTTTATATTATTTGTTTGTTATTATATATTAACATGCGTTGGTTGGATCAGATGGCAAGCGAAGTTGTTGGAAAAGCATATGACCTGGGTTCGAACCCCAGGTCTTCACTATCTCAATATTGTTTTTCAATTGGTAATCACGTGCAGAGCCAACGCTGGATACCACCATACTCCTTCATGATCAGATGGCCACGCGTCCCAGTAGAACAATCAGAAGGTCAAGAACTGCGCAATACCATAAACCCTGGTCCACGCTTCAGCACGCTACCTGGCAAAAGTCCAAAAAGGCCAAAGTTAATGGGCCAGATTCTTAAAGATTCACCTCCATGTTGGGGACTACAACCCCCCTTGGTTTGCAATTTTTTCATTTTCTTTATGTTTTCTTATTTTTTTATTTTCTTTTGATTATTGTCTTTAATTAATTCCTTATTTTCACAAAAAATATAAAAAACACCTAAAAATCAGAAAAGAGAAAAAACAATAAATATTTTATTTTTTTAGTATTTTCATAAATAAATGCATGTAAAATTAATTAGTTTTAAATTAGGGTTTTAATTTTAATACTTTTAACAAAAATCTAAAAAATGTAGAAATAAGTTTAATTAATAATTTTTCATCCTTTTCATTTTTCTTTCATAATTAATATTATTTATCTTATTTATTTTGTAATTAAATTTGTACATAAAAATTAGGATTAATTTAGGTTAAAGTTCAATATTTCTTAATAAATTAAAAGCCACTAGAATTAGGGTTTGCATCTTATTTTAATTTTAATTAATTCTCTTTTTTCACGTAAATCATAAAATATTAAAAATACCAAAAACATTTCTTTTTTAATTAATTCCTCATTAATTTAATTTTGCAAAAGGGGTCCAACGCCCTCGTTTCGATTTAATTCTTATTCGCATATTTATTTTATTTATTTTAAATATTTATGTATCTCTCCCAAAGCCATGTATTTAATTACTCGCATTTTTTAATTCTTTATTTACTTTGTTTATTTATTTTTTGTCAAATCGGGTTCTGGAAATTTTGGCGATGTGGACCCGCGCCTTTTGTAATAGTTTAGAACTTTACCTTTCTCGCAATTTTTAAACTGCTAAATAAATGCATGCAAGAATGAATGGCCTTAAATAAAAACAAACGCATAGATCACTATAACATGACAAGACAAAAATAAATGAAAACGACACACAAATCACACACCACCCCTAGGGTACGCCTCACTGTTGCCTTGCCTCAAAAGGTGATCGTCGAGTAGAGGATGTCTTAGTAAGTCCTCATGATCCAGGAACCTGGCATGAGGGTAGCTTCTAAGGTGTCTTCCTATTGCTCCGGTGATCACCATGTCCCGAACCTCGAATTGACCCGAACACCTCCAACGGTGGTGCTACCTACCTCTCAATGGTGGGATGGCACTACTTTAAAGGACATTTACACAGACGAATTCCTTAGGGTAGGTAGGTTCTCGTAGATACTTGCTCTAAATTTCAAAACAAATCAAAAATACTTTTCACACCGACACCTTTTCAAAAGCTTTCGAAAGCAATTTTTCAAACACTCTTGAGGACCGATACAAGAGTCGAACTGGAATTTTCAAAGAAACTTTTTAAAACCCACAGTTGAAAAGCAAACAAACCATTTTTGAAAACATAATGAGCAAGTATCTAAGAGCCCATGGATAACCATGGATAGAAAGGGTGCTAACACCTTCCCTTTCTATAATCTACCTCCCGAACCGAGAGCAATCTCTTTAAGGAATTTTTCTGTGCTTTTGTCCTTTCCATTTGGAGAAAATAAAAGACGGTGGCGACTCTTGATTCCGCGACATTTCGCGAACCAGCTTTAAACAGTCAGTTCCAGATCCACCGATCACAGAACTGGCGACTCTGCTGGGGAGAGTGTATCTTAAAGTGAGGTGTACCTTAGGGCTAGTTCATAACTGTGTTTTCAATTGTTTTCCTTGTATGCTTTAAATTGTGGGTTGCTTGGGAGTTCTATAGATCCTAACCCGGATCTGGGGGATACCTTTCTTAGAAAGTAGCAACAAGGCTGTGAGGGAACTGTGCGGGGTATACCGACATGGTTGAAACAGTCTGCTACGTTGATGTGACACTTTGGTGTGTACCGGTAACCCTTGAGTTCAGTCAAGGAGAGTACGGGGCCTCCGCGTGGTGTCATGAAGCATCAACAGACCTTAGGAACCTTAATTGAACTATCTTGGCCTCTTTAGGGTAGTGAGATAACTGACTTTGGTGCAGTCCGAGGTTGGTTGATACTCAATACTACACTCAATTGAGGGTTGCTTTCTTGGAATATTTCGGTCGCCAGTTCAGTGGCTAAATCGAAACGATGAACAATGAAAGCAATCCCGTGATATTGGGAACCTTAGAACCCGGTTACTTTGATTAGGACAGGTTGAACCCACCAACTTCAAGAGGGTACTACCCAGACCCCATGCTGGCCTTAAACCCTAAGGGCTTGTCTTGTGTGCCTTGTGTGCCTTACATGTTTGTCTTTGTAAATATCTGTGGTGTGTTTAATCATAGCATCATGACATCATCCAACATCATATGCATTGACTAACCATTTCAGGGGTTCGAATTTTCATCCTTGTTCTTTGTTTTGTAGGACATGGAAACTGTTCGTAGAAAGACAATTCAAATCAGTCTTGTAAGGGTCCCCCCTCAGCTTAAGGAACTTATATCCAGGATTCCCGAGAACTCTTCGTTCAGTGAAAGACATGGAAGCCTCATCAGCTTGGTCAACACCAACATTGAGGAAGATATGATAAAGGTCCTGTTCCAATTCTTTGACCCTCTGCATCACTGTTTCACCTTCTTGGACTATCAGTTGGTACCTACATTGGAGGAGTTCTCCCGGCTCCTGAAGATCCCTATCCTTGATCAGCTACCTTTCAACGGTACAGAAAAGGAACCTAAACTTGAAGAGATTGCTAAAGCCTTGCACCTACAGTCATCTGACCTCAAGGGACATTGGGAAGTTAGAAGTGGTATCAAAGGGTTCTTAGCCAGGTTTCTGTTTGAAAAGGCCCATGAATGTTGGAACTCCCTTGACCTACAAGCTTTTGAAGAAGTTGTGGCCCTCCTTGTCTATGGTCTGGTGTTGTTCCCTAATCCAGATCAGCTTATAGATATCAGTGCTGTCCAGATCTTTATGTCTAGGAATCCTATACCTACGTTGCTGGGGGACATCCTTCACTCATGTTACACTCGAACCATGAGAAAAAGAGGTGTCCTTATGTGTTGCACTCCTCTCCTGGGAAGGTGGTTTATTTCGCACCTTCCACAATCAGTCCTAAAGAACGAGCAGGGTTTGAGATGGTCACAACGGTTGATGACTCTTACACATGCAGATATACATTGGTGCCCTAGGTCCAGAGAAGATGTCACTATCATTGATCGTTGCGGGGAGTACCCTAATGTTCCTTTACTTGGAATCAGAGGAGGTATTACTTACAGCCCATGCCTGGCTTGGAGACAGTTTGGTTATGCTCGGAGGGATGGTCCCCACGACATGTTAATTCCTGACATAGTTTTTGACTTCGACAATGATACTCAAGGACTTCGCCAGAGATTTATCAGAGCCTGGAGGATGCCCAGTAAGATAGACAGCAAGACACTGGGACACAGGAACTCCATCCCGTTGGAACCTTATCTCAAGTGGGTACGAGCCCGCTCCCAGAAGTTAGTGATGCCTTATCCTCATATGCTCCCTGTGATCAAAGAGCCAGTCTTGGAAGGAGAAGTGTCCTACACTATTCAGCACCCTGATATGCCCACATCCTGGGAAGAGATGCAGAAGAGCTGGATCCAGCTTAAGGAAGAACGAAATTCTCTTGAGACTAGTCTACATGCCAGTGAAAAGAAGGTCTTGGAGCTCACCCGTCTGTTGCATGAGGAGAGGAATCTCAACACTTACATAGCTCCAAAGAGGATGCGCAGCATATTTTGGGATTGATTTGATTTTTGTACTTTTGCCCATGAGGCCTTTATGTATTAAACAATGATTTCCTTAATGATAACGTGTGTTCCTTTTTGTCTACAACAAATTTGAACTTTCGAACCCTTGAATGCATTGCATGAACACATATCATTCATCATGTGCATAGCAGGTTTTTCTCTTTTCAGGTTGCTTACAGTTCTTCGCTGTTTATTTCAGCATCATGAATCCCGACTCGTCATCAACTGAGACATCCATCAAGGCTCTTCAGGCGCAGAATGCGCAGTTTCAGGAATTAATCAAGGGTCTGGCTCAAGGACAAGAAGAGCTGAAGGCTATGCTCCTGAAGAAGGAGAAGAAGAAGAAGAGAAGAACTGTTCTGTTCAACTCGGGCCGAAGGTTTGGCAATGCTCTGCAGCAGGAAGAGGCTGGTTCTTCTGTTGGCAAGAGTAATCCTCAGGCAGAAGCAAGGGTTCCTAGTCCGGTAGTCTCCGACAACGAGACTGATTTTGATGAAGAGCAGTACCCTCCTGCAGAAGACCGTTACAAGCAACTGGAGGATAGGTTGAAAGCTATGGAGATTCAACAGGTACCTGGGCTGGATTTCGGAGACCTGGGTTTGTAAACTGGTGTAATCATTCCTCACAAGTTCAAAGCACCATCCTTCTCTAAATATGACGGGGCGTCTTGTCCCAAGTTACATCTCAGGTCCTATGTTCGGAAAATGCAACCGTATTCTGCGGATAAGAATTTATGGATCCACTTCTTCCAGGAGAGTCTTTCAGGGACTCATCTCGAATGGTTCTATCAGCTGGATGGGACCAAGGTTCGTAACTGGGAGGAGTTGGCTACTGCTTTCTATAAGCAGTATCAATATAATGCCGACCTTGCCCCTACGCGTACCCAACTCCAGGGTATGTCGTTAGGTGCAAGTGAAGGTTTTAAGGAGTACGCTCAGAAGTGGAGAGACCTGGCTGGCAGGGTGCAGCCACCGTTGACTGATCGGGAGTTGGTAGACATGTTCTTGGGGACCCTATCTGGGCCATTTTTCAACCATCTCATCGGGAATTCGTCTGCAGGGTTCACTGATTTGATTCTGACTGGAGAGAGAATTGAGGCTGGGTTGAAGTCTGGAAAGATTCCGAAGGGTGCGTCATCTAGTTCTGAAAAGAAACCCTTCAAGAAGGAGGCTAGTGCCGTGTATGGTTCCAAGAGATCAGAGAGACCTGAGCGCCGCCAATCTGTCAGTGCGGTAATGATTGCTAAGCCTGCTGCCGCTCCTTGGCCAACCAATCCTCAAAGGGCTGAAAGACCCCGGAGAGAGTTTACCCGGTTAAGCATGACTTTATCGCAAATCTTGCCACAGTTGCTCTCAACCAACTTAGTGACTGTCCGAGAGGCGCCGAAGTTTCCAAATACCGCATCCCCTAAGTACAACCCGAATGCTCGTTGTGCTTACCTTTCAGATAGTCCGGGGCACTCTACTGATGACTGTTGGGCGTTAAGGAGTAAGGTGCAAGATCTTATCAACGCCAAGGAGATACAGTTCGAAGCGCCTGAGAGGCCGAATGTAGTTACTGCTCCTATGCCTCAACATGGGGTAAATGCTGTTGACGAAGATGTTTATGCTGTTTCTGTGGATGATCTAGCCACTCCTCTGAAGACCGTCAAGAAGAACCTGCTGCTGGCCGGTTTATTTCCGGGTTGCAGTGAGGGTTGCCTGTTCTGTGTTGTGTCCTTATCTGGTTGTCCCTTGCTGAAGTTAGGCATCCAAAGCCTAATGGATAGCAAGGAGATTCTGTTTAAGAAGTCTGCTGTTCAGTTGATTCCGGTGGAAGAAGTTTCTGTGGTTACCATATTCAACAATCCGATCAGGGCTCTCCCGAAGAAGCCCGTTCAAATCATGACCGTCGCACCTATTATTATCACTGTTCCGGGGCCCCTGCCCTATGTATCTGATAAAACTGTCCCCTGGCATTATGGGGAAGATGTGTATGTAAATGGGATTAAACAAGAGTTCAACGCTGGAGCCAGCATCTGTGATATCACTGGCCCAGCCAAAGTCACCCGCAGTGGCAGGCTCTTCTCGCCTGACATTGCACCTTCTGCTGCTCGAAGACCACTTCTGATAACTCCTACAAGTGTACCTGTTTTTGTTGCTGACCAAGTTGTTTCTCCTGCTGCCGAGTCATCCAATGCTCGGGACAAAGGAATCGAAGTTGAGCCTGCCCAGATGGAGGCACCTGTACCTATAACTGCTGAGGCCTCCCAACAAGAGATGGAGGAAATTTTGAAGATTATAAAGAAGAGTGACTTTAATGTGGTGGAACAGCTGGGGCATACGCCCTCCAAAATCTCCATGCTCTCTTTATTGCTGTGCTCCGAGGCCCATGCTAAGGCTTTGATCTCGTTCCTCAAAACGGCCCATGTGCCACATGAGACATCTGCAGTCCAGTTCACTGATTGCGTAGCAAATCTGACAGCAGACAATGGCTTGGGTTTCTCAGATGCTGACTTGACCGCGAAGGGAAGAGACCATAATGATGCTCTGCATGTCTCTATCGAATGCAGGGGCACTACCTTGGCACATGTGTTGGTGGATACTGGTTCGTCCTTGAATGTGCTACCCAAGAAGGCTTTAGACCGTCTAGATTGTGAAGGCCTGGAATTAAAACCCAGCAATATCATCGTCAGGGCCTTTGATGGTTCAAAGAGGATGGTTCATGGAGAGGTTAACATTCCGATTCGTGTGGGCTCTCAGGTGTTTGACTCTACTTTTTATGTGATGGATATCCGTCCATCTTACTCTTGTCTATTGGGTCGACCTTGGATACATAAGGCTGGGGCAGTGACCTCTACCTTGCACCAGAAGCTGAAGTACCCCGTCAGAGGGAAGATCGTCACCGTGCAGGGAGAGGAGGAGTATATGGTAAGCCACCTGAACTCCTTCAGATACATTGAGATGGATGGGGAGTTTATCGAAACCCCCTTTCAGCATTTCGAGGAGGTGCTTCCAATTACAGCAGCAGTAGAAACAGCAGCAGAAGAAAGTGTTCCTTTGAAGATGGCATCCCTGAAAGATGCCCGGGCTGTGGTTCAGAAAGGTGAGTGCGCTAACTGGGGCAGACTTCCAGACTTTACACAGAAGACTGATAAATTTGGGCTGGGTTTTACTACAGAGGGTCAGAGAGCTATGCGGAAAGCAAAGATCGGAAGACCTCCTGTGTTCATTACAAATCCAGGAGTGAACGCTGTTGGGGAAGACAACGAAGTGGATGAAGCTGAGTTCAATAGCTGGATCTACCCGACAACCGAAGGCGGATTGAACAATTGGATTGCTAAAGACCATACCCCTGTTACCTTTGTGACGCAGTAATAAATTTCTTTGTTCCGTTATTTTGTAATAAACCATAAATAAACTCTTTGGCCCGGTGTCTTACCCGAGGCACCGTGGTGTCATTTGTGAGGGCATATATATTGTCATTTCATCATGAATGAAAATCTTGGACGTTTTCTCGCATTACAAATCTTGTGCTCCTTTTCTGTCTTTCTTTCCTTTACATATATTTCAAAACAGCTGTATTTACACACACACTCACTCATACAGGTTTCAATCCACTCTGGATCTCACTGGTAACGACTCTGCTACTGCCAGTTATGACTTCGAAAATCCGATCAACTTAGCCGAAGACGAAGGTGAAGATGATTGCGAAGTGCCTGGCGAGCTTGCAAGACTGTTGCTTCAGGAAGAGAGGGCAATTCAACCCCATGAAGAGCCAGTGGAAACAATAAACTTGGGTACTGAGGCAGACAGGAAAGAGGTAAAGATCGGTGCCAACCTTGAGCTCAGCGTGAAGCAACGGTTGACTCAGATGCTACATGATTATATGGAGATATTTGCCTGGTCCTACGAAGACATGCCCGGGTTGGATACCGATATTGTGGTCCATCATTTGCCTACTAAGGAAGACTGCCCTCCAGTTAAGCAAAAGGTCCGCCGGATGCGTCCAGAAATGTCTGAGAAGATCAAGGCCGAGGTGATGAAACAGTTTGATGCTGGGTTCCTTGCAGTGACTTCTTACCCTCAGTGGGTTGCTAATGTGGTGCCGGTACCTAAGAAGGATGGTAAGGTCAGAATGTGTGTCGACTACAGGGATCTGAACAGGGCCAGCCCCAAAGATGACTTCCCTCTACCTCACATTGATGTCCTTGTTGATAATACAGCTCAGCATAAGGTGTTCTCTTTCATGGATGGCTTTTCAGGTTACAATCAGATCAAGATGGCGCCTGAAGACATGGAAAAGACTACATTTGTCACTCAGTGGGGGACCTTCTGTTACAAGGTCATGCCTTTTGGACTAAAGAACGCTGGGGCAACCTACCAACGTGCCATGGTTGCTTTATTTCATGACATGATCCATCACGAGATAGAAGTATATGTTGACGACATGATCGCTAGGTCCCAGACTGAGGAAGAACACCTAGATCATCTACAGAAGCTGTTTGACCGGTTGAAACTATACAAGCTAAGGTTGAACCCGAACAAGTGCACCTTCGGGGTAAGATCTGGGAAGTTACTAGGCTTCGTTGTAAGTGACAAGGGTATTCAAGTGGACCCTGCTAAGGTTAAAGCTATTCAAGAGATGCCAGTTCCTAAGACAAAGAAGGAAGTCAGAGGCTTTTTAGGACGCCTGAATTACATTGCTCGCTTCATCTCACACCTAACTGCTACCTGTGAACCAATCTTCAAGCTGCTGAAGAAAGATCAGGTAGTACGTTGGAACGATGAATGTCAGGCTGCTTTTGACAGAATCAAAGAGTATCTCCAGGAACCACCCATCCTTATGCCACCGGTTGAAGGGAGACCTCTGATACTATACCTGACAGTGCTTGACAACTCAATGGGGTGTGTGCTGGGGCAGCATGACGAGTCTGGCCGAAAAGAGCATGCCATTTATTACCTTAGCAAAAAGTTTACCGACTGTGAGACCCGATACTCACCGCTTGAGAAAACTTGCTGCGCTTTGGTATGGGCTGCTCGCCGGCTGAGACAGTATATGTTGACTCACACTACCTTATTGATCTCAAAGATGGATCCTATAAAGTACATATTCGAAAAGCCTGCTCTGTCTGGGAGAATTGCAAGATGGCAAATGATCTTGACGGAATACGACATTCAGTATACAACCCAGAAAGCCATCAAGGGAAGTGTATTGGCAGACCACTTGGCACATCAAGCTGTAGATGACTACCAGTCAATGAACTTTGAGTTCCCGGATGAAAGCATCATGATTGTAACTGATTGTGAAGTACCTGGACCGGATGAAGGACCTGAACCAGGATCCCGATGGTCTATGCACTTTGACGGAGCCTCCAATGCTTTGGGAAATGGTATCAGCGCCATCATCATATCTCCTCAAGGTACTCATACTCCGCTCACTGCCCGGCTATGTTTCAACTGTACCAACAACATGGCAGAGTATGAGGCGTGCATCATGGGTCTTCAAGCTGCGATCGACCTAAGGATTAAGTTTCTGAGTGTCTTCGGAGATTCCGCTCTTGTGATCAATCAGATTAAAGGAGAGTGGGATACGAAACATCCGAACCTAATTCCTTACAGAGAATGTGTGTTGACCCTGATCCCCCACTTTACAGAGATAACCTTTGAACACTTTCCAAGAGAAGAGAATCAGTTGGCGGACGCGTTAGCTACAATGTCTTCTATGTTCAAGGTCAAATGGGATAATGAGGCCCCCCGGATCATCATCTGGAAACTGGACGAACCGGCATACTGTTGCGATCTCGAGACTGAGTTGGTGACTGAGAAGCCTTGGTACCATGAGGTGAAGAGATATCTG
This sequence comes from Vicia faba, assembly GCA_948472305.1. NCBI lineage: Eukaryota > Viridiplantae > Streptophyta > Magnoliopsida > Fabales > Fabaceae > Vicia > Vicia faba. The sequence continues at coordinate 20,005,016 of OX451737.1, forward strand.
GAAGCTCAGGAATACCCTGAAGGTGCATCTGTCAACGATAAGAAATTCCTGAGAAGGTTCTCAGGAAAGTTCTTCCTAAGCAACGACATCTTGTACAAGCGAAACCATGATTCAACCTTACTGCGTTGTGTAGATAAAACTGAAGCAGAAAAGATCATGGAAGAGCTACATGAAGGGACCTTTGGTACACATTCCAGTGGACATACAATGGCTAAAAAGATCCTACGGGCAGGATATTATTGGTCCACAATGGAAGCTGACTGCTATCAACATTCTAGGACATGCCATAAGTGCCAGATTTATGCAGACAAGGTACATGTTCCTCCAGTTCCCCTGAATGTTCTGACTGCGCCTTGGCCGTTTGCAATGTGGGGCATAGACATGATCGGTGAGATTAAACCTACGGCATCTAATGGGCATCGCTTCATCCTAGTGGCGATTGATTATTTCACGAAGTGGGTTGAGGCAACATCCTATGCCACGGTAACCAAGACTGTTGTGGCACGGTTCATTCGGCATAATCTGATCTGTCGATACGGCGTCCCTGAGAGAATAATTACAGACAACGGTACCAATCTGAACAATAAGATGATCGCTGAGCTCTGCGAGCAGTTCAAGATACAGCACCACAATTCTTCTCCTTACAGACCGAAGATGAATGGGGCTGTAGAAGCAGCAAATAAGAACATCAAGAAAATCGTGCAGAAAATGACAGTGACTTACAAAGATTGGCACGAGATGTTACCGTTCGCTCTACATGGGTACCGTACCTCAGCTAGGACATCAACCGGGGCAACTCCCTTCTCGTTGGTTTATGGTATGGAGGCAGTCTTGCCGATCGAAGTGCAAATACCCTCTCTCCGGATAATGAAGGATGCAAATCTGAACGAAGATGATTGGATCCAGACACGACTTGACCAGCTCAACCTCATTGATGAAAAGAGACTTGCTGCTATCTGTCATGGTCAGACGTATCAGAAACGGATGATCAGGGCATTTAACAAAAAGGTCAGACCACAGGAATATCAAGTTGGGGATCTGGTAATCAAGCGAATCATCCTTCCTCAGAGTGATCCAAGGGGCAAATGGACCCCTACGTACGAAGGGCCATTTGTGGTTAAGCATGTATTCTCAGGAGGAGCAATGATATTAACCAATATGGATGGTGACGACCTTCCTCACCCCGCCAATGCAGACATAGTAAAAAAATACTACGCATGAAAAAGACCCGCTAGGCTGACATGCCTAGGCAAAAATTAGGGCTTCCCGTCGAACCAAAAGGGTTCGGGCAAAATGAAGGGATGAAATGGAAAAAATCTGTACACCCGGCAAGTCGAAAACCTGAAAAGGCGGCTTGGGCAAAAATGGGTATCCTGGTGGACTGAAAACTCGAAAGGGCGGTCCAGGCAAAAATTAGGGATAAAGCGTAATACTATGTCTCATTGATCACTTTGCATCCAGAATCCGGTATCTGCATCAAGTCCGGACGGCATCGATCAGTCAGCTTCACCTTCAACCAAGGTCATCAAGTGATGAGACGCTCGGAGTTATAAAGGCAATAGCAGAGTTGAAACCCAGTGGGATCATTCATTTCACACAGATGTTTTATTTTCTTTTGTACAAAATTTGTATAAACTCTCTTGTTCGGCGGCGTTCTCTTACTAGGACGTCAGCCTCTTGTACACAAAACGCCTATTCACAGGCCATTCAAAATCAATACAAATATATTTTCAGTTAAACGTGCCAAGTGTTTTTCTTTTTCTGTTTTGTTTTGCGAAGAACGTCCAAGGTTCAATTTGTGATATATGCATTGACAATAATTTGCTAACTCATAAATATCTGCATAACGAAACAAAGGATTAAGTACAGGTGACACTAGAGACAGGGGCAATAAAGAGTTGTCTGAGCAATCTAATTGTTCTGTCCTCCAAGGTACCAAGGTAAGTTCAGCTGAAGAACATGACCAGTACATATTAATTCCCCAGAGAGTGATTCAGCAAAACAGTACATCCTTCTCCAAGCTACTATCAACCTTAAGGAAATTGGGTATCCCCCAGCAGATCCCAACATTCCCCAGCAGTATACATATATTCTTAACAAGCATCCCCGGCAGTCTTGGTCTAAAGATTGTTCCCCGGCGGCAGATCAACATTCAAAGGAATCGCTTCCCCGACATAGTTCAAAACTTCCCCAGGAAAGTCCAATCTGGTTCCCCAAGAAAGTTGGGATTCATATCCCCAAGCAGCAAGCTCATCCCCAGTAGATTCTGGAAGCTTATCCCTCGCAGAGCACGAATGCGTCGTCCGGCTTTATTTAAAGAGTTATTTCCTTAACAGGATATAACTGGGTTATCCTCAGCCAAGAGCCACGGAAAGAGCGTCCTCGACAAAGTCTTCTTATCCCCAGCGAAGTCTATCAACACTCCCAATACAATAAAAATATCCCCAGCAAGTTACCATCATCAATTCAGCAAAAGTATCTCTCTCTCCCCACAGAGTGTTGCTTCCCAGCATGGTCTCTAGAGTATTTTTCTCCCCGCAAAATCTTCCATTTGCCAAGTTTATTCCTCAACGGAGTCATCTTCTCCTACCGGTATTCTTGCAATTATCATCCCCAGCGGAAGCAAAAGCTTATTCTCCAACATCAGCCCAGGAGTGACTTCCCGGCACCCGTCAAGGATTTATTTTCCTAGACGAAAAATACATTCATAAAACATCACATACATCATTATAGCATGCATAGACGCATTATATCATACAAATCTCATTTATGTTGAGAACATCATTGCTTGATCCATGTCATGCATTGCATATGACTGACTTTTACCTTTCAGGAAAGATTCAGCTAAATTCTCGATCATATTTCAAGACTTAGACCGGTTCAGTTAATCGACTCCAAAGATTTCTTATCCAGTCCAAGGCCTTCTCTAGTCCAGCTGAATCGACTCCCAACAGATTTTTCTGATGAAGACTCAGTAGAAGTTATTTTGAGACTATAATTTCATATTGGTTCTCTCTCCGACGGTGCATGAGATTTCCATTTTAGGTTTTTCTTTGAGATTATGATTTCCTATTGGTTCTCTCTCCGACGGTGCATGAGATTTCCATTTTAGGTTTTTCTTTGAGATTATAATTTCCTTTTGGTTCTCTCTCCGACGGTGCATGAGATTTCCATTTTAGGTTTTTCTTTCAGATTATGATTTCCTATTGGTTCTCTCTCCGACGGTGCATGAGATTTCCATTTTAGGTTTTTCTTTGAGATTATAATTTCCTTTTGGTTCTCTCTCCGACGGTGCATGAGATTTCCATTTTAGGTTTTTCTTTCAGATTATGATTTCCTATTGGTTCTCTCTCCGACGGTGCATGAGATTTCCATTTTAGGTTTTTCTTTGAGATTATAATTTCCTTTTGGTTCTCTCTCCGACGGTGCATGAGATTTCCATTTTAGGTTTTTCTTTCAGATTATGATTTCCTTTTGGTTCTCTCTCCGACGGTGCATGAGATTTCCATTTTAGGTTTTTCTTTGAGATTATAATTTCCTTTTGGTTCTCTCTCCGACGGTGCATGAGATTTCCATTTTAGGTTTTTCTTTGAGATTATAATTTCCTTTTGGTTCTCTCTCCGACGGTGCATGAGATTTCCATTTTAGGTTTTTTCTTTCAGGTTATGATTTCCTTTGGTCCTCTCCCCGACGGTGCGTGAGATGTAATTCCCTTTCAGATTATAATTTCCTATGGTTCTCTTCCCGATACTGCGAAGATGGTAATTCCCACCAAGTTTTTTCTCAACGAGCGTTGTTGAAGTTAAAGTCACCCAAGGTTCTCTTACCATTCATGTTAAGGTAGTAACCATCCCTGGTTTATTCATCATCGTGTGAAGCTCCAGATCCAGCTCCTGTAACCAGGCAGGACATATCTATACCCAGCATCTGAAGACCAGCTCCTGCAACGTGTCAGGTACTCATTTTCTTTTGCAGATACGCAGGTTCTCGCTAAGGAATCTCTTACGCGATCAACATCCAGATGGCATCTATGAGCCCATCCACCTTCCATCATCTCTTAGCATGGCATCTATAAGCCCATCGTCCTATCCATCAATCTCCAAATGGCATCTATAAGCCCATTCCACCATCACTGCTACTATGTGAGCGCAAATTTCTGGGCACTCTAGTGTTCAATCATCTTCTACCCTCGGATTACGAAAGGCACATCAGCCAATCTGCATCCTCAGGTCTAAGAAGATTGAACAGGGGCAACTGTTGTACCCCAAAATTTGCCCTCCCATATTCTTCAAGACATTGCCAAGTCATGCTTCAAAAAAATTCTCCAAGGGTTGCACAGTGTAAGAGCCTCCTAAACAGTCAAGATTAGGGTTTGTGTTCTGATCAAGAAGTTGAAGTTTCCAAAGGTCCATTCAAGTCTCATATGCCTACAAATATGGTCAAGCATCCTCATATCAAGTTTCAAGACATTCAGCTCAAAATTGCACAGTCAAAAACCCTAATTGCACTACAGTCAACTATAGGGGCAAAATGGTCATTTGGCAGTCAAAAGTTCAAATTTTTGGTCAACATATAATTTTGAAGCCACAAACATCATTTGATCAATGCTTGATCATGATTCTCAAAGTTTGGCTCAAAAAACATCAAGATGCAAAAGTTTCCTTATTTGGACAGTTGAAAAAGTCAACTGTAAATTGACCAGGGCATAACTTTCACATGGATTATCAGAAAAGTTCCATCCAAAGCTCATTTTGAAGAGAAAGACATTTCCTACAACTCATCTTCATACTTCAAGTCCAAGAAATGCTCTCACAAAAAGTTATCAATTCTAACATTATAGGTCATTTTCAAAAGTCAACAAAAAGGGACTTTAAGTCAAAGGCCATAACTTGAGATTGGTAAATCAAAATGACATGGTACCAAAGACATTGGTTAGAGGATTCAAAGACCTTTCCAAAATGTCCAAGAACATGATAAAAGCTTAAAAATTGAGCAAGTTATGCCTTGTGGAAGTTGGGAAATTTTGGATATTTTGAAAAGTCAACATTGATTCAAATGACCTAAAATTGCTAATGTGCCCATTTTTCTTCCACAATTCATCACCCAAGGCATATGCACGACTACTTGGCCCAAAGGGAAGTCTTTATTCATTTTTTATTTATTTATTTGAATTTTTATTTATAATAATTCATTTAAATCAAATTAAATATATGAAAAATGCTTAACCTATTTTTTTTCAATCTTTTGTGCACATTATATCATCAATATTTCGTGCCTGGCTAAATAAGGAAAGATTTGGATTGATTAGATCATAATTGATACAAATTTGTATGAAAAAGATTGAAAAAACAAAGCTTGAAAATCAAATCTTCAAAACCATCAATGAAAGAGATTTTGCTCAGAATTGTTGACCTAATTGACTCAATACAAAAGCCAAAACACAAACCTAATCATCCTACACACGCAGCTGCTCAGAAAACTCCATTCACAAGTTGGAATTTTTTGCAAAAAACTCATAACTGAAAACATCTTTGCAGGTTGATTCAAGGCACGATTTTTATCTCATTAGCTTCCTCAAGCATCACTGAACATTTCCCAATCAAGAACATTCTTCAAAGCTTAAGGAATTGGTATACAGAACTTGAAATATCTCATGAAAAATTCATAATCGTGTTTTCAAATCTATGCATTTTCATAACATTTTATTCATTGATTCATATTCCTTATGCACTTCTGAAGCTAACCCATGTGTTTGATTGAGTTTTTGCAAGCTGTAGACGATTTCACCATTATCGTTTTCTAGGGTTTACAGGACCTTGGATTAGGGGTTTTTGAATGAGGAAAAATTGGCCCTCAAGACCACCACCATTCCACTCAGCGCGTCTGGACGATCTCAAACATACCCTCGCGCCTAATTTATGGAGCCCATAGGGCTAATCGTTATTTTTCCAAAACCGGCCTAAGAAAACGCTCAGAAAACCGTTGCTTAATATGTTCTTATTTCAGGAAAATAAAACACGCGAAGAAGACGAACTCGTGGCCAACAATCATTGGCTCTTTTAAATTTCGCGCTAAAAACATTATCCATGCGTGTTTTTCTTTTATATTATTTGTTTGTTATTATATATTAACATGCGTTGGTTGGATCAGATGGCAAGCGAAGTTGTTGGCAAAGCATATGACCTGGGTTCGAACCCCAGGTCTTCACTATCTCAATATTGTTTTTCAATTGGTAATCACGTGCAGAGCCAACGCTGGATACCACCATACTCCTTCATGATCAGATGGCCACGCGTCCCAGTAGAACAATCAGAAGGTCAAGAACTGCGCAATACCATAAACCCTGGTCCACGCTTCAGCATGCTACCTGGCAAAAGTCCAAAAAGGCCAAAGTTAATGGGCCAGATTCTTAAAGATTCACCTCCATGTTGGGGACTACAACCCCCCTTGGTTTACAATTTTTTCATTTTCTTTATGTTTTCTTATTTTTTTTATTTTCTTTTGATTATTGTCTTTAATTAATTCCTTATTTTCACAAAAAATATAAAAAACACCTAAAAATCAGAAAAGAGAAAAAACAATAAATATTTTATTTTTTTAGTATTTTCATAAATAAATGCATGTAAATTAATTAGTTTTAAATTAGGGTTTTAATTTTAATACTTTTAACAAAAATCTAAAAAATGTAGAAATAAGTTTAATTAATAATTTTTCATCCTTTTCATTTTTCTTTCATAATTAATATTATTTATCTTATTTATTTTGTAATTAAATTTGTACATAAAAATTAGGATTAATTTAGGTTAAAGTTCAATATTTCTTAATAAATTAAAAGCCACTAGAATTAGGGTTTGCATCTTATTTTAATTTTAATTAATTCTCTTTTTTCACGTAAATCATAAAATATTAAAAATACCAAAAACATTTCTTTTTTAATTAATTCCTCATTAATTTAATTTTGCAAAAGGGGTCCAACGCCCTCGTTTCGATTTAATTCTTATTCGCATATTTATTTTATTTATTTTAAATATTTATGTATCTCTCCCAAAGCCATGTATTTAATTACTCGCATTTTTTAATTCTTTATTTACTTTGTTTATTTATTTTTTGTCAAATCGGGTTCTGGAAATTTTGGCGATGTGGACCCGCGCCTTTTGTAATAGTTTAGAACTTTACCTTTCTCGCAATTTTTAAACTGCTAAATAAATGCATGCAAGAATGAATGGCCTTAAATAAAAACAAACGCATAGATCACTATAACATGACAAGACAAAAATAAATGAAAACGACACACAAATAACACACCACCCCTAGGGTACGCCTCACTGTTGCCTTGCCTCGAAAGGTGATCGTCGAGTAGAGGATGTCTTAGTAAGTCCTCATGATCCGGGAACCTGGCATGAGGGTAGCTTCTAAGGTGTCTTCCTATTGCTCCGGTGATCACCATGTCCCGAACCTCGAATTGACCCGAACACCTCCAACGGTGGTGCTACCTACCTCTCAATGGTGGGATGGCACTACTTTAAAGGACATTTACACAGACGAATTCCTTAGGGTAGGTAGGTTCTCGTAGATACTTGCTCTAAATTTCAAAACAAATCAAAAATACTTTTCACACCGACACCTTTTCAAAAGCTTTCGAAAGCAATTTTTCAAACACTCTTGAGGACCGATACAAGAGTCGAACTGGAATTTTCAAAGAAACTTTTTAAAACCCACAGTTGAAAAGCAAACAAACAATTTTTGAAAACACAATGAGCAAGTATCTAAGAGCCCATGGATAACCATGGATAGAAAGGGTGCTAACACCTTCCCTTTCTATAATCTACCTCCCGAACCGAGAGCAATCTCTTTAAGGAATTTTTCTGTGCTTTTGTCCTTTCCATTTGGAGAAAATAAAAGACGGTGGCGACTCTTGCTTCCGCGACATTTCGCGAACCAGCTTTAAACAGTCAGTTCCAGATCCACCGATCACAATGCGTGTTTATTTAATTCTATTTTTTTTACTATTCTTGTATCTGCCTATCAGATGTAATAGATAAAATAGGAGTTTTACTGCTTTTATTCTTCATTATCCTTGTATAATGTAAATCCCCTCCCCGAAGCCTTGTAATAGCGTAGGACCTCTATTTTCTGCATTTTCTTTTTACTGCTTTTCATATTAACTGCTAGTAATTAGCCTTGTATGATAAGACTAAAATCAAACGCTAGAAAACTTAATAAAAAGACAAAAATAACTGAAACACAACACAATTGCACACAAGCACCTCTAAGGTACGCCCACTTTGGTTGCCTTTAAAAAACAGCTTTGAGGCAGGAATGCTTTAGCAAAGACCCATAAAATCAAAAGATCATATTCCCTCGATGACCCTACATTTGCCTTCTCAGTAAATGATCTAGTCCATAAAATAGAATTGCTAAAGCATCTCCATAATTGCCTTCATGACTTTAACGTCCCTTCGATTGTCCCTCAAAACATCCAATGACAATGCTACCTACTCACTAATAGTAGGATAGCACTGTCTAAAGGAAAAGAGGAAAAGAACTACCTTTTCGAGTATAAAAGTAGATAGTTGTTAGAAGTTTGCTCAAAAAATACTTTTTTGCACTTACACAGAAAACTACTTTTCAAAAACAATTTCAAAACACTTTACTTTCTCTACTATCCCGAGAAATATTACAAAGTTCTCCGTACTAAGGCATTTTCTAAGCATTTTCAAACACAAAGCCCAAAAGCATTTTGAAGAATGAGCAAACCTCTAAGAGCCCGTGGAAAACCACGGATGGAAAGGGTGCTAACACCTTCCCTTTCCATAATCTACCCCCCTTACTCAGGAAATTCTCGAAAATGTCTTTTTCTGTTCTTTTCACCCTTTCCCTTGTTGGATAAAATAAAATAAAAGACGGTGGCGACTCTTGCTTATCGCACATTTGCAAACAAAAAACGCAAAACTAGTATATAACAGTCGATTCTGCAACCGTATCACAGTTTGATTACCAAGTCTCCAACCCGATATACCTGATGTCTGACCTTCTTGTTAAAAGCTTTAATCATACGCTTTTGGTACATCTGGCCATGGCAGACAACTGTAAGCCTCTTCTCATCAATCAAGTTCAGTTGGTCAAGTCGAGTTTGAATTCATTCATCTTCATCCAACCCTACACCCCTCATGATTCTCAAAGAAGGTATATGGACTTCCATTGGTAGGACAACTTCCATGCCGTATACCAAAGAGAAAGGAGTTGCCCCTATTGATGTGCGCACCTTGGTATGGTAGCCGTGGAGAGCAAATAACATCTCATGCCAGTCCTTATAGGTCACAGTCATTTTTTGTACGATCTTCTTGATGTTTTTATTAGCGTCTTCTACAACACCATTCATCTTCGGCCGATAAGGAGAAGAGTTATGATGTTGGATATTGAATTGCACGCATAGTGCAACTATCATAGTATTGTTGAGATTGGTACCATTATCTGTAATGATTCTCTCTAGAATACCATACCAACAGATAAGATTTTGTTTGATGAATCGAGCCACAACGTTCTTGGTAACAGAAGCGAATGAAGCTGCCTCGACCCACTTCGTGAAGTAATCAATGGCAACCAAGATGAAGAGGTGTCCATTAGAAGATGTAGGTTTGATCTCTCCAATCATGTCAATGCCCCACATTGAGAATGTACAAGGAGAATTTAAGACGTTTAGAGGAACTGGAGGCACGTGTACTTTGTCAGCATAGATCTGGTACTTGTGACAGGTTCATGAATTTTGATAACAGTATGCTTCCATGGTGGACCAATAGTATCCTTCCTGTATGATCTTTTTGGCCATCGTGTGCCCACTAGAATGGGTGCCAAAGGTACCTTCATGTAAATCAGCCATGATCTTATCAGCCTTGCTCTTGTCTATGCACCGAAGCAAAGTAGAGTCATGGTTACGCTTATAGAGGATTCCATTACTGAGGAAGAATTTATCAGAAAACCTTCACAGGAACTTCTTATCATTGACTGAAGCTCCCTCCAGATATTCTTGGGCCTCGAGATATCTCTTAATTTCATGGAACCAGGTTTTGTCCACTACTTCTTCAGTATTAATCTCGTGATAGTAAGCTGGTTCACCCATCCTCTCAATAGTGATCTGAGGAGCCTCATTACCCCACCTGATTTTGAACATGGATGACATAGTGGCTAGTGCTTTTGCTAGTTGATTTTCCTCTCGTGGAAAATGCTCAAAAGTAATTTCCTCAAAATGTGGGATCAGTATCAACACAAGTTCTTTGTAAGGGATGAGATTAGGATGCTTCGTGTCTAATTCTCCTTTGATCTGACTGATGACTAAGGCTGAGTATCCAAATACATTTAAGGACTTGATTCCCAAATCTATGGCAGCTTTGAGACCCATAATACACGCTTCATATTTCGCCATATTATTGGTATAGTTGAAACATATCCTAGCAGTGAAGGGGGTATGACAACCTTCAGGGGATATGATTAAAGCGCCGATGTCGATGCTGAGTGTGTTGGAAGCTCCATCAAAAACCAAGGTCCATCGGGATCCTTGTTCAGGTCCGTCATATGGTCCGAGTTCTTCACAATCATTTACCAACATGATGTCTTCGTCCGGGAATTATAAATTCATGGATTGAGAGTCATCCACAGCCTGATGAGCCAGGTGATCAGCTAGCACACTTCCCTTTAATGCTTTTTGGGTAGTGTACTGAATATCGTATTCGGTCAGAACCATCTTCTGTCTTGCTATTCTTCCCAAGAGGGAGGGCTTCTCGAATATGTATTTAATTAGATCCATCTTGGATATCACTAAGATATTGTGAGTCAGCATATACTGTCTTAACTGGCGAGCAGCCCATGCCACAACACAATAAGTTTTCTCGAGTAGTGAATACCTGGTTTCACAGTCGGTAAACTTTTTGCTCAGGTAGTATATTGCATGCTCTTTTAGGCCAGACTCGTCATGCTGCCCCATCACACACCCCATTGAATTTTCCAGAACTGTTAGGTACATGATCAAAGGTCTTCCCTCAACTGGCGGCATCAAAATGGGAGGCTCTTGAAGGTACTCCTTGATCCTATCAAATGCAGCCTGGAAATCGTCATTCCATTCCACCACTTGATATTTCTTCAGTAATTTAAAGATTTGTTCACAAGTAGCGGTCATATGGGAAATAAATCTGGCGATGTAGTTTATCCGTTGTGATACGGTGGGAGAACTGACTTGGATTTTGCGTTTGTGTTCGCAAATGTTGCGGTTTAGCAAGAGTCACCACCGACTTTTTATTTTATCCTAAGGAAAGGTCAAAAAGCACAGGAAAGACCTTTGAGATGTTTTCGTGGGTTCGGGGGGTAGATTATGAAAAGGGAAGGTGCTAGCACCCTTTTCATCCATGGTTATCCATGGGCTCTTAGTTACTTGTTTTTGATCACTTGCCTTTGCTTTTCAATTGTTTGAAATAGTGCTTTGTGTGTGTGGTTTTGAAAATGTTTTGAAAAAGATGCCTTGTCTAGGCAACCTTTGTAACAATTCTTATTTGAATGTTTTACAAAGGTGTTTGTATTTTTGAAAAGATAATTCAATGTTTTTGAAAGTTGTTTTAAAGTTGTGTTGTGATGTGTGTTTGAAAAATGGCAAGGATGTTTTTGCAAGTTTTTGATCAAGTAACTAAGAGTTATCTACCCTATTTTACTCAAAGATCTTTCTTATGTTTTTAACCCTTTTAACAGTGTTGTTTCACCATTGTATTTGGTGAACAACCATGTGTTAGGATGTTGAACGGGATAGGCGTTGGGACGTTTATATAGTCATAGAAGGCAACATATGGGATGTTTTAGCAATTTCGTTTTAGGGACTAGATCGTTTACCAAAGGCAACATCGAGGGTCATCGAGGGACTACGATCTTTTATCGAGGGTCTTTGCTAAAACTCCCATGCTCGAGGGACATGACTATTTTCCGAGGAAACAAGTGAGATTACCCTAAGGGTGCATGTGTGCAAAGTGTGTTTTATTGCATGCATTTGTCTTTGGTTTTTAGGTTGTCTACTTGTTGATTTTATCTTGCCATACACGCCTAATTACTAGCATTTGTACAAAGTAAATAAAATGCAGAAAGATAAAATCCTACGCTATTACAACCATATCGAAAGGCATAAAAATATGAAAAAATAAGATAAAAGTAAGAAAAATGAGTGTCTTTCGACCCAGGCAGTAGCATCCTTCGATTTGCATTCTGTTGGCTTCCTTCGATTGGGAGTTCGCACCAGTGAGGTCATGGCCTTCGATTGGGATTTGGCATCAGTCAGGTCATGTACTTCGATTGGAGGCTGGCACCAGCATGGGAGTGCCTTTCGTCTGAGCCTGGACTTAGTGCAAGTGTGCCTCTGGCTGGGCCTGGAAGTCAGTGTGGAAACCAAAGACTTCGTTTCATACTCCTGTCTCTTGTTTCTTTCGTTTGAACTGGATAAAGAGGGTAGAAGCCATAAGCTTCATTTCCTATTTCCTGTTTCATGTTTCTTTCATTTAAAGCATTAAATGGCAACATGGCCTGAGGCCATGCTATTATTTGTCTTGTAAACAGTTTAATAGTTAAAGCAAGTTCAGATAAACAGAAAGCAAAATGAAAGAGGTAGCTCTGAAAGATATGTTAAAAGGGTGGAAACGAAAAGAACCAAAGTGTTATGTACATGTCTTGAAATGAAAGGGAAGATTATTCACATACTATGCCATGAAACGAAAGGTTAAAGGGTAAGAGTGACTTACCTTGCTTCAGGCCTTGAATGGATGTGGGATTCGAACTTGAACTTCTACCTGGACGTTTCTGGAATTCAAAGAGTAGTCACAGGGGGTTTTCTTTTGGTTCGAAGAGTTGTCACATAAGGTTGTCTTTGAATTTGAACAAACTTCTATGTGTGGGGTGTTCTTCAGAATCGAAAGAGGTGAGTGTTTGGGATTCTGGGTTTTGATTTCTCAAGTGTTGACGAACTTGAGAGTTTTGTTGTGTTTGAGAAAATTTGGGGGATTCGTTCCTCTGGTCCAAAGATCCTCCTTAAACATGTGTTGGAGCCTCTTATTTATAGGCAAAGTTGGCTGAAGCTTTTGGAGGGAAAATAAAATAATTTGAACAATTTGAGTAAACTGCTCTTTGTAGCCTTCGAGGGACAGTGGTTGTATGCTATTTTGGTGCAAGAATGGGGCAGTGTTTCAAGACTGCTGTGCAGCAGTTTTGGCCAGTGTACCATGCCTGAACTTGGCAGCAAGCATCTTTGAATATTTCATCCTTTCATTTTGACCCTCCTTCGACCAGATTCTTCTTCCAAACATATTGTTCGACTTTCCTCCAACAAGTGTCCTTCGAACAAATCACCTTTGTGCATCATTTGAAGGGGCCATCAACCATGTGCTGAAGTTTGTCAAAGATGGAAATGCAGCACACTAAAGAGAAATGTTGTCCAGTCGAAGCTAGTACAAGCGTAGTCAATGTTTTGTCAAAGCCTTGTGGTCGAAACAAGCTAATGCCCAATCGAAGCTTGTATCGAAGAAAACATATTGCCAAATCGAAAGCTCATGCTCGAAGGAAGCATATTGCCCAATCGAAGCTTGGGTCGAAACAAACATAAAGGGAGTCATTGCCTTTTAGTGTGAGGGAAGTTCCTGGCTTCTGAATCGAAGGGTGTTTCTAAACTTGCACTCGAAGGAGGCTCTTGCTCTAAACGAAGGATGTAATCCAAGTTGCATTCGAAGGAGGCTCTTGCTCAAAACGAAGGATGTAATCCAAGCTGAATTCGAAGGAGGCTCTTGCTCAAAACGAAGGATGTAATCTAAGTTGCATTCGAAGGAGGCCAAGAGTCAGTCGAAGGGTGCTAAATCGAAGGAGACATGTTTTCCTCCAAATTTGTCAAAATGTTATTTTTATCTGTTTTCCCCCTTTTTGACAGTCTCCTTTTAATTTTGGTATTGGAAAATCCCAATGCACTTGTTCAAGCTTGAACCTTGAAAATCCTTGTAAGAAAGGCCTTGAGAATTGAGAGGGCAAATTTTGGGGTACAACAGTTGCCCCTGTTCAATTTTCTTAAACCTGAGGATAAAGATTGGCTTTCGAGCCTTTCGTGATCCGAAGGTGGAAGATAATTGAACACTAGAGTGCCCAAAAATTTGCACTCGTATGGTGTAGTATCAGCATTGTGATGTCGGTAATGGGCTTACAGATGCCATTTGGAGATTGTTGGTAGGAGGATGGGCTTATAGATGCCATCTGGAGATGTGACAGAATCTTGTCGGGGATGGGCTTAAAGATGCCATCTGGAAATGATTGCTACTCCAAATAGACGATGAAGGAATCTTGGACGATTACTACCTCAGCAGGATGATGAAGGAATCTTGGATGACTACAACCTCAACAGGATGATGAAGGAATCTTGGATGACTACAACCTCAGCAGGATGATGAAGGAATCTTGGATGACTACAACCTCAGCAGGATGATGAAGGAATCTTGAATGACTACAACCTCAGCAGGATGATGAAGGAATCTTGGATGACTACAACCTCAGCAGGATGATGAAGGAATCTTGGATGACTTCAACCTCAGCAGGATGATGAAGGAATCTTGAATGACTACAACCTCAGCAGGATGATAAAGGAATCTTGGATGACTACAACCTCAGCAGGATGATGAAGGAATCTTGGATGACTACAACCTCAGCAGGATGATGAAGGAATCTTGGATGACTACAACCTCAGCAGGATGATGAAGGAATCTTGGATGACTACAACCTCAGCAGGATGATGAAGGAATCTTGGATGACTACAACCTCAGCAGGATGATGAAGGAATCTTGGATGACTACAACCTCAGTAGGATGATGAAGGAATCTTGGATGACTACAAACTCAGCGGGATGATGAAGGAATCTTGGATGACTACAACCTCAGCGGGATGATGAAGGAATCTTGGATGACTACAACCTCAGCAGGATGATGAAGGAATCTTGGATGACTACAACCACAGCAGGATGATGAAGGAATCTTGGATGACTACAACCTCAGCAGGATGATGAAGGAATCTTGGATGACTACAACCTCAGCAGGATGATGAAGGAATCTTGGATGACTACAACCTCAGCAGGATGATGAAGGAATCTTGGATGACTACAACCTCAGCAGGATGATGAAGGAATCTTGGATGACTACAACCTCAGCAGGATGATGAAGGAATCTTGGATGACTACAACCTCAGCAGGATGATGAAGGAATCTTGGATGACTACAACCTCAGCAGGATGATGAAGGAATCTTGGATGACTACAACCTCAGCAGGATGATGAAGGAATCTTGGATGACTACAACCTCAGCAGGATGATGAAGGAATCTTGGATGACTACAACCTCAGCAGGATGATGAAGGAATCTTGAATGACTACAACCTCAGCAGGATGATGAAGGAATCTTGGATGACTACAACCTTAGCAGGATGATGAAGGAATCTTGGATGACTACAACCTCAGCAGGATGATGAAGGAATCTTGGATGACTACAACCTCAGCAGGATAATGAAGGAATCTTGGATGACTATAACCTCAGCAGGATGATGAAGGAATCTTGGATGACTACAACCTCAAGGAATAGTGGATGACTACAACCTCAATAGGATGATGAAGGAATCTTGGATGACTACAACCTCAGCAGGATGATGAAGGAATCTTGGATGATTACTACCTCAAAAGGTAATGAAGGAATCTTTGACGACTGCTACTCCAAAAGGTAATGAAGGAATATTTGATGACTGCTACTCCAAAAGGTAATGATAACTTTTATTTGTCGATCGATCTTTCCTGAAAAGGTAAAGAGTTAGTTGTATACAATGTCATGATGCATGAAATGCATAATGTCATGATGTTCTCAAAAGTAAATGAGATCGTGTTGTATGCACTTATCATGTATGTAAATAGGATGTATGAAATGTGAAATGTTAATGAATGTAATTTTGTCTGGGAAATAAATCCTTGACAAAAGCTGGGGAGTCATTAAATCCTGGACTGTTGTTGAAGAGTATGTGCGTCTTCAAACTTTTCTTAGAATATTTCCAATGGATTCCTGTTTTTTTGTTTGAGGAGAACTCCGCTGGGGGAAGTTGAAAACTCTGTGGGGAGTATGTTTATTTCTGCTTGGAAAAGGAGTTTAGGAGTCTTAGTCGTCCGTTGCTCTACTGGGGAGTCGAAGTTGAACTGATATCTGGTCGGGTCCAGGTTTCGCAGTAACTTGCTGGGGATTGTAGAGTAGTCTACTGGGGAAGAGGATTTGTGGTCCTTTGATTTGTAGTAGTCGGAGAGGAAAACTCAAGCTGGGGAATCCTGGTGTTGTTGGGGAAATAAACCATGTCTTCAGTCCACTAGAGAGGTGACATCTTCATTGAGGGAAGTCCTCGAGGATTCTTGAGGTTGATTCAGCTGGGGAAAGGGGGTCAGAGATTATACTCTTGCTTGGGAATCAACCTATGAGAAGGATTTTGGGGAGATTTGTCATTGCCCCTAGTAGCAAGTGTTTGTGGCATTGCCAAAAATGTTTGATTGTACGTAACTCTTTGCTGAGATTCGACGTTTAATGCCCTAAGTGACAGAGATGGATGACCTGCCCCTGGTTACTCTGCACTTCTTTGAAAGATTTCCTGGAATCTTGACTAGACTGCCCCAGGTGTGCTGGAGAGTGACATGTCATATCCCCCTGTTGATAGGAGATTTGTCAATGGAAATGTCATCCTTTTTGAAGTGATTTTGTTCACTGGGAGAGCTTTCGTTCATCGGACATTCATTGTGTGAATTTCTCCACTGTCAAACAAATAGCCAAATGCAAACAGTGATATTCAAGTAATGCAAAGTCTATGCTTGTCTCGAAGTTTTGAAAAATGCGTTTTTTAGCAGAAAACTTTTTATAAGACAAATTCAACACAAGATTTAGGGCTAAGCCTTACAGGAGTCAGGATACCTTTTGTAACAGTATGCTTTCGAACTAACCCACGCTTCAGTTAGGACTTTTGAAGGGTTGTAACGTGGCTTGGTTCACGGTTTAAGAAATAAAGGATAAAGGCTCAAAGTATATTTGTACCCACCCGCTCTTCGTGATGTTCTTCAATCCTAAACTCAGTTAATTGTGCGTTGAACTCTATTCGAATTTGGAATGACGTTTTGGTGATGGTTCACACAAGTTGGATTTTGGAAGGCAGTCATTTTTGCAACATTTTTCATGTTGTTGAGGATTTGTAGCGACCTCGTTCTTTTGATTTGTTATCCCTAACTTTTGCCTGACTGTTCCTGTTTTCGAGATTACAGTCAGCGGGATGCCTCAACTTTCTTTAAGCCTCCTTTGTAGGTTTTGGCTCAGTGGGTTTTTCTCTTTTGAGAGATAATGACTGCCTATGAGATAAGGAACCATCACTGTCTTTTGATTCCATAGGAATGTTTCTTGATGTCATTCATTGTATTATGAACTGAGAGTTTTGCGACTTAAAGCGCATTTGAATTAACTGAGAGACTACCCTGCCCCAGGTTTAAATTAAAGGTTTCAATTTGTTTAAAACAAAAAACTTCTACTTCTTTGGCTCGAAGGGGTTGACTAGGGATTATCTTCCTTATAACTCTGGTGTTTAGGATTTGAAAGAAATGCCTATACATCATCAGCAAGGTCTGTTCAAAAGCATACTGTATGATATTATGGCATTGTTTCGTCATCCTCCCTCTAAAGGCTTGTAACTTTTAGCAAGAGTTGAATATCATAAAGACAGTATAAGAATAGTGAAGACGTGTGGATGAATTCAAGACAAACATATGCAATGCATTAATGAAACAAAGTTTGACATTAATAGATAATTGTTTGAATACAAAAGAAATTACAACTTGAAAATTCAAATGGAACAAAAGTCTCCCAGTTCGAGCTTTGTCATTTCAAGTGGAGGACCTTCATTATGGCTATCTCAGTTTGTAGCCACTCCAATTGGTCATCTCTGTCGTCCCCAGGATTTCCCACGATCATGCCCCTGGTGAGGAGTGCCTTGCCCTCTTCTTGTCCCTTGGATAGGTTCAAGAACATCTCTTAAAATTGAGCGTTTTGAGCCTGGATGCCCTTGATAGTCTGCTCTAGATCCATCTCTACTGAAATAAACAGTAGGAGAATAAGGAAACCTGAAAAGGAAAACTTGTTATGATGTAATGCATGATATGTGGATGCATGCTTTCAAGAATCTCGCAGGGTAAACACAAGAAAATGTTAGAGGTTGAACTTCGATCAACATCTTTGATTGGATAACTTTGTATCGGTGGATGTCTTTCCACGAGAATCAAGCTCACCATGTCGAGTGGGTCATAGCCCCCGATTCAAGTTGTTGCACTTGATCTTTGACGGCGTTTGTTTAGAGGAAAACCCTCTTGCCTTTTGGTAGATGTTTGGTTCAACGTGACCCTGCATCAAAAGACCCTCGAGATCCTTGAAATGGTTATTGAAAATGCTATGGTATGATGTTATGATGTTATGTACATGTATGCAAAAGTAAGCAAGTGTATATACAGACAGTTATATTCACACAGAGCAAACAAGTCCTTAGGTTTAGGCTTGCATGGGGTTTGTAGGTAAGTACCCTCTTGAAGTTAGTTGGCTCAACCTGTCCTAAAATAGAAACCGGGTTCTAAGGAGCTCAATATCACTGGATTATTTTCTATGTTCTTTGTTTTGGTTTAGCCACTTAACTGGTGACCAAAATATTCCAAGAAAACAATCCTCAATGAGTGTAGTGTCGAGTATCTACCAACTTCAGACTGCACCAAAGTCGGTCATCTCACTACCCCTAAAAAGGCCAAGATGGTCAAGTAAGGTTCTAGTTCATTAGTGCTTAGTGACATCACTCAGCGGCCCCGTATTCTCTTTGATTGACTCAAAGTCTACCGTTACTCACAAATATGTCACACTAATATAGCTATTGCTTCAACCGTGTTGGTATACCCCGCACAGTTTCCACAATATATTACTATTTACCTATGAATGTTTCCCCAAATCCGGGTAGAGGATTTCAAGCCCAAACAAGAGAACCAAAATGTAAATCAATCAAAGCAAACAATATAAGCATGTAAAGGTGATCTAAAACCCTAAGGTAACCCCACTTTTAGAAATTATCCCCAACAGAGTCTCCAGTTCTGTGATACGGTGGGAGAACTGACTTGGATTTTGTGTTTGTGTTTGCAAATGTTGCGGTTTAGCAAGAGTCGCCACCGACTTTTTATTTTATCCTAAGGAAAGGTCAAAAAGCACATGAAAGACCTTTGAGATGTTTTCGTGGGTTCGGGGGGTAGATTATGAAAAGGGAAGGTGCTAGCACCCTTTTCATCCATGGTTATCCATGGGCTCTTAGTTACTTGTTTTTGATCACTTGCCTTTGCTTTTCAATTGTTTGAAATGGTGCTTTGTGTGTGTGGTTTTGAAAATGTTTTGAAAAAGATGCCTTGTCTAGGCAACCTTTGTAACAATTCTTATTTGAATGTTTTACAAAGGTGTTTGTCTTTTTGAAAAGATAATTCAATGTTTTTGAAAGTTGTTTTGAAGTTGTGTTGTGATGTGTGTTTGAAAAATGGCAAGGATGTTTTTGCAAGTTTTTGATCAAGTAACTAAGAGTTATCTACCCTATTTTACTCAAAGATCTTTCTTATGTTTTTAACCCTTTTAACAGTGTTGTTTCACCATTGTATTTGGTGAACAACTTGTGTTAGGATGTTGAACGGGACGGGCATTGGGATGTTTATATAGTCATAGAAGGCAACATATGGGATGTTTTAGCAATTTCGTTTTAGGGACTAGATCGTTTACCAAAGGCAACATCGAGGGTCATCGAGGGACTATGATCTTTTATCGAGGGTCTTTGCTAAAACTCCCATGCTCGAGGGACATGACTATTTTCCGAGGCAACAAGTGAGATTACCCTAAGGGTGCATGTGTGCAAAGTGTGTTTTATTGCATGCATTTGTCTTTGATTTTGAGGTTGTCTACTTGTTGATTTTATCTTGCCATACACGCCTAATTACTAGCATTTGTACAAAGTAAATAAAATGCAGAAAGACAAAATCCTACGCTATTACAACCATATCGAAAGGCATAAAAAATATGAAAAAATAAGATAAAAGTAAGAAAAATGAGTGTCTTTCGACCCAGGCAGTAGCATCCTTCGATTTGCATTTTGTTGGATTCCTTCGATTGGGAGTTCGCACCAGTGAGGTCATGGCCTTCGATTGGGCTTTGGCATCAGTCAGGTCATGTACTTCGATTGGAGGCTGGCACCAGCATGGGAGTGCCTTTCGTCTGAGCCTGGACTTAGTGCAAGTGTGCCTCTGGCTGGGCCTGGAAGTCAGTGTGGAAACCAAAGGCTTCGTTTCATACTCCTGTCTCCTGTTTCTTTCGTTTGAACTGGAGAAAGAGGGTAGAAGCCAGAAGCTTCGTTTCCTATTTCCTGTTTCCGGTTTCTTTCATTTAAAGCATTAAATGGCAACATGGCCTGAGGCCATGCTATTATTTGTCTTGTAAACAGTTTAATAGTTAAATCAAGTTCTGATAAACAGAAAGCAAAACGAAAGAGGTAGCTCTGAAAGATATGTTAAAAGGGTGGAAACGAAAAGAACCAAAGTGTTATGTACATGTCTTGAAATGAAAGGGAAGATTATTCACATACTATGCCATGAAACGAAAGGTTCAAGGGTAAGAGTGACTTACCTTGCTTCATGCCTTGAATGGATGTGGGATTCGAACTTGAACTTCTACCTGGACGTTTCTGGAATTAGAAGAGTAGTCACAGGGGGTTTTCTTTTGGTTCGAAGAGTTGTCACAGAAGGTTGTCTTTGAGTTTGAACAAACTTCTATGTGTGGGGTGTTCTTCAGAATCGAAAGAGGTGAGTGTTTGGGATTCTGGGTTTTGATTTCTCAAGTGTTGATGAACTTGAGAGTTTTGTTGTGTTTGAGAAAATTTGGGGGATTCGTTCCTCTGGTCCAAAGATCCTCCTTAAACATGTGTTGGAGCCTCTTATTTATAGGCAAAGTTGGCTGAAGCTTTTGGAGGGAAAACAAAATAATTTGAACAATTTGAGTAAACTGCTCTTTATAGCCTTCGAGGGACAGTGGTTGTATGCTATTTTGGTGCAAGAATGGGGCAGTGTTTCAAGACTGCTGTGCAGCAGTTTTGGCCAGTGTACCATGCCTGAACTTGGCAACAAGCATCTTTGAATATTTCATCCTTTCATTTTGACCCTCCTTCGACCAGATTCTTCTTCCAAACATATTGTTCGACTTTCCTCCAACAAGTGTCCTTCGAACAAATCACCTTTGTGCATCATTTGAAGGGGCCATCAACCATGTGCTGAAGTTTGTCAAAGATGGAAATGCAGCACACTAAAGAGAAATGTTGTCCAGTCGAATCTAGTACAAGCGTAGTTAATGTTTTGTCGAAGCCTTGTGGTCGAAACAAGCTAATGCCCAGTTGAAGCTTGTATCGAAGAAAACATATTGCCAAATCGAAAGCTCATGCTCGAAGGAAGCATATTTCCCAATCGAAGCTTGGGTCGAAACAAACATAAAGGAAGTCATTGCCTTTTAGTGTGAGGGAAGTTCCTGGCTTCTGAATCGAATGGTGTTTCTAAACTTGCACTCGAAGGAGGCTCTTGCTCTAAACGAAGGATGTAATCCAAGTTGCATTCGAAGGAGGCTCTTGCTCAAAACAAAGGATGTAATCCAAGCTGCATTCGATGGAGGCTCTTGCTCAAAACGAAGGATGTAATCCAAGTTGCATTCGAAGGAGGCCAAGAGTCAGTCGAAGGGTGCTAAATCGAAGGAGACATGTTTTCCTCTAAATTTGTCAAATTGTTATTTTTATCTGTTTTCTCCCTTTTTGACAGTCTCCTTTTAATTTTGGTATTGGAAAATCCCAATGCACTTGTTCAAGATTGAACCTTGAAAATCCTTGTAAGAAAGGCCTTGAGAATTGAGAGGGCAAATTTTGGGGTACAACAGCCGTCCTTTGCATCCACTTCAATACCCTTACTGCTGACAACGAATCCTAAGATCTTACCAAACCTTACTCCAAAAGTTCATTTATTCGGGTTCAGCCTTAGTTTTTATTTCCTCAATCCTTCAAACAGTTTCTGCAGGTGGTCGAGATGTTCCTCTTCAGTTTAAGATCCGGATATCATGTCATCTATGTAGACCTCTATCTCGTGATTGATCATATCATGAAACAAAGCTACCATGGTACGCTGATAGGTTGCCCCGACGTTCTTCACTCCAAATGGAATAACTTTGTAACAGAAAGTTCCCCATTGTGTGACGAAGGTCGTTTTCTCTGTGTCCTCAGGCACCATTTTGATCTGATTGTATCCGGAAAAACTATCCATGAAGGAGAATACTTTATGTTGTGTGGTATTGTCAACCAAAATATCAATGTGGGGAAGTCGGAAGTCATCCTTGGGGCTTGCCCTATTCAGGTCTCTGTAACCCACACACATATGTACTTTACCGTATTTCTTAGGCACTGGAACAACATTGGCGACCCATTTTTTATAGTAGGTGGCAGCTAAGAATCCAGCTTTGAACTTCTTCATGACTTCAGTCTTGATTTTTTTTGACATTTTTGGGTGCATGCGACGAACCTTCTGTTTCACCAGAGGGCAGTCTTCTTTTGTCGGCAGACGATGGACCGTGATATTAGTGTCGAGTCCTGGCATGTCTTTGTATGACCAAGCAAAGACCTTAACATAGTCATGTAATAACTGAGTTAAGCGCTTCTTTACACTATGCTCCAGGTTGGCACCTATCTTGACTTCTTTCCTGTCCTCTTCAGTACCTAAGTTAAATGTTTCAACCGGTTCTTCATGGGGTTGTATGGTCCTTTCTTCCTATTGTAATAATCTGGCAAGTTCTCCTGGTACCTCACAATCTTCCTCACCTTCGTCCTCGGCTTGGTTGATCGTATTTTCAAAGTCATGATAGGCCATAGCAGAACCGTTACCAGTGGGATCCCGAGTGGATGTGGATCTTCATTTTGATATGTGAGTTGTGTAAGAGCATAAATATCTTTGATAAAATGAAAGGTAAAAAAGAAAAACACAGAGCGTAAAATTTGCATGCAAAAATGTCCCATGATGTATTAATGACATATGAAGATGAAGTAACAGCCCTCACAGATGGACCATTGTGCCTCGGGTAAGACACACGAATTTAAAGTCTAAATTGTTTAAATATTACAAGTCAGAAAAATTTAAAAGACAATTAATCTTGAATAAAAGTAATAGGAACAAAATCTTTGGCCTCCCAATTGTTGAGTCCTCCGTCGATGGTTGGAAAAATCCACTCGTCCATGTCAAAGCTGCTATCACTGTTGTTGTACCCCAAAATTTGCCCTCCCATATTCTTCAAGGTTTGTCAAGAATCATCTTCAAATGGTTCAAGATTGCTCAAGAGATTGCACAGTCAAACCACCTCCTAAGACAGCTGAAATTAGGGTTTTTGGTTCTTTCAAGGAATTTGGGGTTTCAATGGCTCAATCAAGTCTCATAGGCCTATATGCATCCTCAAGCACCTACATGCCAAGTTTCAAGACTCACATTGCCAATTTGCACAGTCAAAAGCTCCATTTGACCTATAGTCAACTGTAGGGGCAAAATGGTCATTTTGCAGTCAAAAGTCAGAATTTTTGGTCAACATCTTATTTTGAGTTCACAATCATCATTTGATCAAGTCTTGATCATGATTCCACAAGAATAGCTCAAAAGTCATCAAGATGCAAAAAGTTACTATTTTTGGACAGTAGAAAAGTCAACTGTATCTTGACCAGGGCATAACTTTTTCATGGTTTATCAGAAAAATCCCATCCAATGCTTATTTTGAAGGGGATGACATTTCCTACAAACCATCTTCACATTCCAAGTCCAAGAAATGCTCTCATAAAAAGTTATCAATTTCTACATTATAGGTCAAATTCAAAAGTCAACAAAAATGCACTTTAAGTCAAAGACCATAACTTGAGATTGGTAAATCCAAATGACCTGGGACTAAAGGCATTAGTTAGAGGACTTCAAGAACTTTCCAAAATGTCCAAGAACATGGTCATGTGATCAAAATTGAGCAAGATATGCATTGGAGAAGTTGGGAAATTTTTATGAATTTGCAAAAGTCAACTTTGCTCAAAACACCTTGTTTTTGCTAATGGGCCTCAAATCTCTTTTTGAAACTTCATCCATGGCCTATGCACGACCGATCAAGCTTAATTGAATTAATTTTCTTATTTTTATTAATTAATTGGATTTTTAATCAATATTAATTCATTTAATTAATTTAAATTGTAGGAAAATACAAAGATTTGATTTTTTCAATCTTTTTGTGAAGCAAGTATGACCTAAAAAGGCTGGCAATTTCGTGCACCAAGTCAAAGATGCATTATCTCCAAAATTGGCAACTTTTTCCATTCATGAAAATGCAAAAAGATTTGATTTTCAATCAAATATTCAATCATCATTCCAATGGATTTTTGCTCAAAGATTTGACCTAATTTCAGTCCTCTATAAATGTACAAGCAAACCCTGATCATGCACACGTGAGAAAGCTGCAGAAAAGCCATAGCCATATTGAAAAATTTCCAAGAAAATTGCAAAACTGTTTTCTATATTCCAGGCTAATTCAAGGCGTTTTATTGATTCTAACACATTGCAGGAGTCCCCAGGAACGTGTAGCAATAAAATTCAAGCTTCATAACTCAAGGAATCATCAAGAACAGAACCACGGTTTGCACTTTTTTTTAGAATCGTATTGCTTATTTCATGCGCATTTAACATGATTTATTGTTTGTTTTACATTGCTTGAATCCATATGAAGCTAATGGCATAAGTTAATTGAATTATAGTGTACAGAATCACAAGTTACCATGGACAAATTCTAGGGTTCATAAGCTTTCAAATTGGGGCTTTGCAATACAAGAAAAATTAAGCCTTGTGAGACCCATGATTGAACTCGTTAGGACGAGACGAAACATTGGAACCCTCGCGAAACATTTATATCAAACACAGCCCTAATCGCTATTTTTCGTCACCATGTTTTGTGGGGGTTAAAAACCCCCGCTATCTAACATTGCTTTTGCAGGGTCAGCGAGGAAGATGATGATGTGTTGATGTATCATTGGTTCGTTTGAAAAAACGCGCGTGTTTTGTGTTTTATAACATAATATTATGTTTTTTGTATATAATATTCATTGTCTATATATTTAACAGAAGCGCGTTCCAGCTCAGATGGCCAAGGCATTGGAGTATTAGTCATTGGGACCTGGGTTCGAATCCCAGGTCCCCCAAAACACTTGTTTCTATTTTTCTCTATATGTTCATATGCAGCGTTCCAGGAGATGTCCACCATGTACCTCAAGTATCCAGGCGCCAAGTGGCCACAAATACAAATCCAGTGGTCATAGGTGAATGATCACCATACTCCCAGTCAACACGCACCATGGAGAAGCCAAAAAGTCAAAAGGGCTTGTGTACAAATGGGCCAGAAATTTCAAAAGAAACCTCCATATTGGGCCAGTACCCCCCCATGGTTCATTCATTCTTTTTTTTTCTTTTATATTTTATTTTCCATTTAACTATTTTACTAACTATTATTATTATTATTATTATTTAATTAACATAATTAATTTTTCATAATAAATTCAGAAAACTAAAAACATAATATTTTTAATTATTTATTAATTTCACCTTTAATTTATTATTTTGTAAATAAATACTAACAAATTAAGTTAGTTAATTAGGTTAAATTTGACTTTTTTTCACAATAAATAAAATTAACATAGAATTAGGGTTTTGACAATTTTAATCATCTTTTTATTTTATTTTATTAAAAACATAAAAAACTAAAAAATACCTCTTTTTATTAATTAGTTAATTAGGTTTAATTTAATTCAACAAGAAACTCATTCTTTCTCAAAAAAGGGTCAATTCTTTCTCGCGCATGCGATTATTTTTACTAATTTTTGATCCATATTCATGTAATTGCTCCGAGGATGTAATAGCTTTAATTAGGACCTTTTTATTGCTTTTATTTATTTTCTCGCAATTTACTTTTCAAGGGTTGTTTTTGGCGATGTAAATACCCGACGCCTTGTAACAGCGTGACTTTACTTTCCGCACAACTATTAACTGTTAGATGTATGTTAATTAGGATATGCATGATAAGACTTATCTCTGAAATTAAAATCAACTCGTAGCTCACCATAATAATGTGCAAAGATAACTTAACATGAAACCTGACACACTCGCACATGCCACTCCTAGGGTACGCCTCACTTGGTTGCCTCGACGTGGTCATTGAGTATAGGGTGTTTTAGAGGTCGCCCTCCTGTCTAAAGATCCAAGTTGCCTTGAAACAGTTGCCTTGGATAAAAAGGATCTAAGACATTAGGGTTATCGCTAAGGCGTCCTACCATTGCTTTAGTGACCACATGTCCCTATAATCGAATTGACCCAAATAACTCCAGCGACGGTGCTACCTACTTCTCAATAGTGGGATAGTACTGTCTAAAGGACATTTACACAGCTTAATTTCTTTTGAGTAGGTAGATTTCTCCTGGGTACTTGCTCTTTCAAAAAAAAAATACTTTTCGCACCTACACTTTCAAACAAAAGTTTTCAAACAAACACTTCATACACTCTTGAGGACTGATACAAGAGTTACCTAGAAGTTTTCAAACGAAACTCTTTTCAAAATCCACAAACACAAGAAAAGCAAAACATTTTTGAAAACATAGTGAGCAAGTACCTAAGAGCCCGTGGATAACCACAGATAGAAAGGGTGCTAACACCTTCCCTTTCTATAATCTACCTCCCGAACCGAGAAACATCTTGAAAAGGAATTTTGCTGTGCTTTTGTCCTTTCCTTGTTGGAGAAAATAAAAGACGGTGGCGACTCTTGCTTACCGCGAAATTTCGCGAACCAGCATTAAAAAACAGTCAGTTTTATTTCCACCGATCACAGAACTGGCGAATCTGCTGGGGACTCTTATAAGTGAGGTGTACCTTAGGATTATATCACTCTTGTTTTCAATTGTATGCTTTGTGTGCTTTAACTTTGTGGGCATTGTATCAGATTTTTATAGATCCTAACCCGGATCTGGGGCACCCTTGTTTAGGTAAGTAGTAATAAACTGTGAGGGACCTGTCCGGCGTAGACCAACACGGGTGAAGCAGTAGCTACGTTGGTGTGACACCTTGGTCTATACCGATATCCCTTGTGTTAGAACGAGGAGAATATAGGTCTTCTGAGGAGTCATTAAGCACCAACTGACCTTAGAACCTTAAATTGACCAACTTGGCCATAGAACAGTAGCAGTATGCTACGCTCATTGAGACTAAACTCTCGCGATGGTTCCGGCCGCAAGAAAAGGTTGCCAAACTGGAATTATGACCGATTGAGGGTAGTCAGTGATATTGAGATCCTCTAGAACCCGGTTACTATTTTTAGGACAGGTCTTAACCAACTGAAACTGAAAGAGGGTAGTACCTAAACTTCATGCCAGCCTGAAATCTAAGGGCTCTTTTGTGTGACTTGTGTGCCTTCAAACTTGAACTACTTGCACATTCTTGTTATCTGACAGCATGAGTTCCTTACAGGTTTTGTTTACAGTCCTTATCCAACAATTTGGATTTATAGCAGGACTTGCTTACATCACCTCACACGCATAGCATACACATCATAACATCATACCATAGCATTTCTTTAACCATTTCAAGGATCTCAAGGGTTTGTGATGCAGGTCATGATGAACCAAATGTCTAGCAAGGGGCAAAAGGGGATTTATTTTCCTCTAGCCAAGGTTGTTTGGAGATCAAAACATGGTAACTTGAGTCAGGGGCTATGACCCACTCGATATGGTGAGCCTTGACTCTTGAAGAAGGACTCTCAGCAACATGAAGTTCCTTCAATCAAGCTGCACAATTCAAATTCTAACAAGTTTCTTTGTTTACCCCACAAGATCCTTGAAAACATTGCATACATATATCATACATATCATTGCATAACAGGTCATCCGATACAGGTCTCTCATATTCTCGCTATTTATTTCAGCAATGGCTTTCCAACCAAACAATCAGGATCTTCATACTCAAGAGACTCAGTTCAGGGAAATCTTCCTAAACCTATCCAAGGGGCAGGAAGAGTTGAGAACACTCCTCATGGGGAATTTGGTCAGGAAAAGTCCTGAAGATAGCAAGGACGAACGGCTGAAACATCTGCAGGCTGAGGTAGATGCAATGAGAACCCAGATGATAGGGCAGATGGCTCTTATCCAAGGCTTAGCTCGGGAGCAAGAAGAGTTGAGAACCATGATCAACCAGCTTCATCAAGACAGATACAACAGTAGGAAGCAAATAGTCAAGGCTGAGGATCAAGTCATTAATCAACTTCTGAGAAGTCAAAGGTTTGGTTTGATGGAGAATAGACCTCTCCCGGGCGCCACTACCTCACAGGTCCAACCATAACCTTGCCATAAACAACGGGTTACTCCGAGGCTGTTTACCAAGCTCAACATGCCGCTGTCCCAAGCTTTGCAACACCTGTTAAATTTGAATCTGGTGACGTTGGTAGGACCTCACCCGAATCCTAAGACTTCTTCACCCAACTATAATCCTGATGCCAGGTGTGCATACCATTCTAACAGCCCGGGGCATGATACTGACGACTGTTGGAAGTTGAGGTACAAAATCCAAAACCTGATTGATGAAGGAGCATTGGAGTTTGCACAAGATGGTCAGGCTGAGTTCTTCTACTATCCCTCCAAGGTTCACCATTTGAAGTGACAAGTCCTAAGACGAGAATACTTTTTGTTCATTGGAATTTTCAATTTGTAATTTTCTTTTGATTGTTCAAACATTTATTCATGTCAAACTTTATTACTTTATCAATGCATCGCATATGTCTGTTTTGAATCAATCCATTCGTATTCACTATATTCAAATTGCTTTCATTTTTTTGTGATGTTCAAACTCTCGATTAAAAAATTCTAAGCCTCTTGAGGGAGGATGACGAAAACGATACCAAGATCTTTACAGTATGCTTTTGAATAGACCCTGCTGATGAGGTACAGGCATTGTTTCAAATCCTAAACAGTGGAGCTATAAGGAAGATAATCCCTTGTTAACCCCTTTGAGCCAAAGAAGTTGGAGTTTTTCTTTTCGCAAAAATTAAAACCCTTAATTATAACCTGGGGCAGGGTAGTTCTCTCAGTTTAATCCAGGTGCACAATGAATGGCGTCAAAGAAGTCCTTCCAAAACAAGAAATAGTGATGGTTCCCTATAATCGTCAAGACAGGCAGTTGTTATCTTTCAAAAACAAAAGCCCAATAATTCAAAACCTATGAAGGAGACTTACACAAAAACTGGGACATCCCGCTGACTGTAATCACAAAAGAAACAGTTCAGGCAAAAATATAGGGATAATAAAATAAAAAAGAAAGAGGTTCTACAAACCCTTAACAAAAAAAGAATTGACTGCCTGTTCAAAATAAATTGTCAATATCCAAACCATCACCGAAATATCATAGCAAAGACTCAAACACGATATAATGCACGATTAACTGAGTTTAGGATTGAAGAACATCACGAAGAGAGGGTGGGAACAAATATACTTTGAGCCTTTATCCTTTGTTTCTTAAACCGTGAACCAGGCCACGTTATAACCCTTAAAAGTCCTAGCTGAAGCATGGGTTAGTTCGAAAGCATACTGTTACCAAAGGTATCCTGACTCCTGTAGGGCTTGCTGTAAAATCTTGAGTTGACATCACATTTTACAAAAATTCGCTTGTTTTATTGGAAACTGCATTTTTTTTTTTAAAAATTTTCAAGACAAACATAAGCTTTGCATTCTTAAAATAATATTGTTTGCATATGACTATTTGTTCAAACAGCATAGAAATTCGCACGACGAATATCTAGTGAACAAAAACCTTCCCAATAAAAAGAGTCACCTCAAGTGGAAAAAACACTTCCAATCCAGGGGCACGACATGAGCATTGTCCATCATCTGGGGCAGTCAAGTCAAGATTCAAGGAATCTCTCAAAATGCCAAATAGCCAGGGGCAAATCTCCGCCTGAGTCACTTGGGGCATTGAACATGGATTCCAGCGACGAATCTTGCACGATCAAACATTTTCTAGTAGTATGGCAACACAACACTACTGACAGTGACAACTCCTTACATCCTGAGAGCATGGACATAGTCAAAAAATACTACGCATAATTAAAGACCCGCTAGGTCGACTGGCTTAGGCAAAAATAAGGGCTTCCCGGTGAACCAAAAAGGTTCGGGCAAAAATGAGGGATAAAAATGAAAAAAATTTGTACACCCGGCAAGTCGAAAACCTGAAAAGGCGGCTTGGGAAAAAAAGGGTATCCCGATGGACTGAAAACCCGAAAGGGCGGTCCAGGCAAAAATTAGGGATCAAAGCGTACGACTATGTCCCGTCATCTCGTCACTTGCCTACCAAAAGAAGATTTGTCAATCGACAGTTATCAAGCACCTCATAGGCCCTCTTCTCCCACAGAAACTGGGGAAATAAGAATTGTCCGAACTGTACAAGCTTCTCTGTCCACCAGGTACCAAGGTAGGGTCAGCTGAAGAACATGAACGAGATACCTTCACTCCCCGAAGAGTAAGACAGTAATGGTAGCTCTCCCACTGAGCCTCACAAATCAGCAATACTCTCCCCAAGCAGAGTTGGTCTCTCATCAGCCCTAAAAAGGCATAGTATCCCCAGCAAGTCAGCAATACCCTCCCCCAAACAGAGTTGGTCTACCGCCAGTCCTGGAAAAGTTGGGTATCCCCAGAAGATCTTAATATTCCCTAGCAGAGTATACAGATATTCCTCAGCAAGCATCCCCGACAGTCTTAATATTCCTCGACAGAAATAGAAGATTGTTCCCCGGCGGAATACAAGATGCCCTCAGTGGAGCCATTTCCTCAAAAGTTTCCCCAGGAGAGTTGAATCATCTCCCCAGTAGATTCTGGAAGCTTATCCCCTGCAGAATACAAAGGTTACTCCCCACCAGAGTCTAACTGGGTTATCCTCAGCAAATTGCAACGGAAAGATCGTCCTCAGCGAAGTTCTTTCTATCCTCAGTAGAGTTCATCTTCAAAATCTCTAACAAAGCATAGCAACGGAATCCCCAGCGGAGTTATCGTTCAAATCTCAGCAAGGCATCTCTTCCCACAGAGTAATTCCCCACAGATTAATTCTCCGCAGAGTAATATCTTCACCAGTTTATTCCCCAACGGAGTTCTTCTCTCCTGCAGGTTTATTCTCAGAACCATCTTCGTTCATCATCCCCAGCGGAAACGAAGAATTCAACTCTTATCTCCAGCAGCAATCTGAGATGTATTTTCCCCAGCTAAAACATCACCTTTTCATACATCATGATACATGCATATACACATCATATCTTACAATCTCATTTACATTGAGAACATCATTGCTTGATCCATATCATGCATTGCATATGACTGACTTTTACCTCTCAGGAAAGATCCAATTAAGTTCTCAGCTATACCAAGACCTTGCCTGGTCCAGTTAAATCAATTCCTAAAGATTTTTTTGATGCCGATCCAGTCAAAGGCCTTCTCTGGTCCAGTGAAATCGATTCCTAAAGATTTTCCTGATGCCGATCCAGTTGAAGATTCCAATATCTTGCCTGGTCCAATTAAATCGATTCCTAAAGATTTTTTTGATGCCGATCCAGTCAAAGGCCTTCTCTGGTCTAGTGAAATCGATTCCTAAAGATTTTTATGATGTTGATCCAGTCAAAGGCCTTCTCTGGCCCAGTTAAATCGATTCCTAAAGATTTTTCTGACGCCGATTCAGTCAAAGACCTCCTCTAGTCCAGTTAAATCGATTCCTAAAGATTTTTCTGAGGCGAAACCTTTCTTAAGTTCCAGATCAACACCTGTAACTAGCCAGGAAATATCTGTGAACGCCTGATTATAGATCTATACCTGAAACCAGACAGGAAAGTTATCTACATTGAGGAGATTAAAGATTAATACCTGAAACCAGACAGGAAAACTATCTTTCTTTCTCAAGTCAGAGATTAATACCTGAAACCAGACAGGAAAATTATCTCATCGGCCAGCCTTCTTAAGTTCCGGATCAACACCTGTAACTAGCCAGGAAATATCTGTGGACGACTGATTGTAGATCTATACCTGTAACTAGCCAGGAAAGTTATCTACATGAAGAGACTGAAGATCAACACCTGTAATAGGACAGGAAACCATCTTTCTTTCTCAAGTCAGAGATTAATACCTGAAACCAGACAAGAAAACTATCTCATCGACCAGCTTTCTTAAGTTCCAGATCAACACCTGTAACTAGCCAGGAAATATCTATGGATGACCAACTATAGGTTAACACCTGAAACCAGACAGGAAAACCACCTATATGAACTGATTGTAGATCTATACCTGAAACCAGACAGGAAAGTTTCTACATTGAAGAGATCGAAGATTAATACCTATAACAGGACAGGAAACCATCTTTCTTTCTCAAGTCAGAGATTAATACCTGAAACCAGACAGGAAAACTATCTCATCGACCAGCCTTCTTAAGTTCCGGATTAATACCTGTAACTAGCCAGGAAATATCTGTGGACGACTGATTGTAGATCTATACCTGTAACTAGCCAGGAAAGTTATCTACATGAAGAGACTGAAGATCAACACCTATAGCAGGACAAGAAACCATCTTTATTTCTCAAGTCATAGATTAATACCTGAAACCAGACAGGAAAACTATCTCATCGACCAGCCTTCTTAAGTTCCGGATTAATACCTGTAACTAGCCAGGAAATATCTGTGGACGACTGATTGTAGATCTATACTTGTAGCTAGCCAGGAAAGTTATCTACATGAAGAGACTAAAGATCAACACCTGTAACAGGACAGGAAACCATCTTTCTTTCTCAGGTCAGAGATTAATACCTGAAACCAGACAGGACAACTATCTACTCGACCAGCTCAAACAATTCAACAATCACTCTTGGATGGCATCTTTAAGCCCATCTCCACAACTATCCATTACATTTCCAGATGGCATCTATAAGCCCATCCTTCTACCAACAATCTCCAGATGGCATCTATAAGCCCATCCTCCTATCCATCATCTCTCTAAATGGCATCTGTAAGCTCATTCCCGACATCACATTGCTGATACTACACTATGCGAGTGCAAATTTCTGGGCACTCTAGTGTTCAATCATCTTCCACCTTCAGATCACGAAAGGCACGCAAGCCAATCTACATCCTCAAGTTTAAGAAGATTGAACAGGGGCAACTGTTGTACCCCAAAATTTTCCCTCCCATATTCTTCAAGGTTTGTCAAGAATCATCTTCAAATGGTTCAAGATTGCTCAAGAGATTGCACAGTCAAACCACCTCCTAAGACAGCTGAAATTAGGGTTTTGGTTCTTTCAAGGAATTTGGGGTTTCAATGACTCAATCAAGTCTCATAGGCCTATATGCATCCTCAAGCACCTACATGCCAAGTTTCAAGACTCACATTGCCAATATGCACAGTCAAAAGCTCCATTTGACCTATAGTCAACTGTAGGGGCAAAATGGTCATTTTGCAGTCAAAAGTCAGAATTTTTGGTCAACATCTTATTTTGAGTTCACAATCATCATTTGATCAAGTCTTGATCATGATTCCACAAGAATAACTCAAAAGTCATCAAGATGCAAAAAGTTACTATTTTTGGACAGTAGAAAAGTCAACTGCATCTTGACCAGGGCATAACTTTTTCATGGTTTATCACAAAAATCCCATCCAATGCTCATTTTGAAGGTGGTAACATTTCCTACAAACCATCTTCACATTACAAGTCCAAGAAATGCTCTCATAAAAAGTTATCAATTTCTACATTATAGGTCAAATTCAAAAGTCAACAAAAATGCACTTTAAGTCAAAGACCATAACTTGAGATTGGTAAATCCAAATGACATGGGACCAAAGGCATTAGTTAGAGGACTTCAAGACCTTTCCAAAATGTCCAAGAACATGGTCATATGATCAAAATTGAGCAAGATATGCATTGGAGAAGTTGGGAAATTTTTATGAATTTGCAAAAGTCAACTTTGCTCAAAACACCTTGTTTTTGCTAATGGGCCTCAAATCTCTTCTTGAAACTTCATCCATGGCCTATGCACGACCCATCAAGCTTAATTGAATTAATTTTCTTATTTTTATTAATTAATTGTATTTTTAATCAATATTAATTCATTTAATTAATTTAAATTGTAGGAAAATACAAAGATTTGGTTTTTCAATCTTTTTGTGAAGCAAGTATGACCTAAAAAGGCTGGCAATTTCGTGCACCAAGTCAAAGATGCAATATATCCAAAATTGGCAACTTTTTCCAATCATGAAAATGCAAAAAGATTTGATTTTCAATCAAATATTCAATCATCATTCCAATGGATTTTTGCTCAAAGATTTGACCTAATTTCAGTCCTCTATAAATGTACAAGCAAACCCTGATCATGCACACGTGAGAAAGCTGCAGAAAAGCCATAGCCATATTGAAAAATTTCCAAGAAAATTACAAAACTGTTTTCTATATTCCAGGCCAATTCAAGGCGTTTTATTGATTCTAACACATTGCAGGAGTCCCCAGGAACGTGTAGCAATCAAATTCAAGCTTCATAACTCAAGGAATCATCAAGAACAGAACCACGGTTTGCACATTTTTTTAAGAATCATATTGCTTATTTCATGCGCATTTAACATGATTTATTGTTTGTTTTGCATTGCTTGAATCCATATGAAGCTAATGGCATAAGTTAATTGAATTATAGTGTACAAAATCACTAGTTACCATGGACGAATTCTAGGGTTCATAAGCTTTCAAATTGGGGCTTTGCAATACAAGAAAAATTAAGCCTTGTGAGACCCATGAGACGAAACATTGGAACCCTCGCGAAACATTTATATCAAACACAGCCATAATCGCTATTTTTCGTCACCGTGTTTTGTGGGGGTTAAAAACCCCCGCTATCTAACATTGCTTTTGCAGGGTCAGCGAGGAAGATGATGATGTGTTGATGTATCATTGGTTCGTTTGAAAAAACGCGCGTGTTTTGTGTTTTATAACATAATATTATGTTTTTTGTATATAATATTCATTGTCTATATATTTAACAGAAGCACGTTCTAGCTCAGATGGCCAAGGCATTGGAGTATTAGTCATTGGGACCTGGGTTCGAATCCCAGGTCCCCCAAAACACTTGTTTCTATTTTTCTCTATATGTTCATATGCAGCGTTCCAGGAGATGTCTACCGTGTACCTCAAGTATCCAGGCGCCAAGTGGCCACAAACACAAATCCAGTGGTCAGAGGTGAATGATCACCATACTCCCAGTCAACACACACCATGGAGAAGCCAGAAAGTCAAAAGGGCTTGTGTACAAATGGGCCAGAAATTTCTAAAGAAACCTCCATATTGGGCCAGTACCCCCCATGGTTCATTCATTCTTTTTTTTCTTTTATATTTTATTTTCCATTTAACTATTTTACTAACTATTTTACTAACTATTATTATTATTATTATTATTATTATTATTTAATTAACATAATTAATTTTTCATAATAAATTCAGAAAACTAAAAACATAATATTTTTAATTATTTATTAATTTCACCTTTAATTTATTATTTTGTAAATAAATACTAACAAATTAATTTAGTTAATTAGGTTAAATTTGACTTTTTTTTCACAATAAATAAAATTAACATAGAATTAGGGTTTTGACAATTTTAATCATCTTTTTATTTTATTTTATTAAAAACATAAAAAACTAAAAAAATACCTCTTTTTATTAATTAGTTAATTAGGTTTAATTTAATTCAACAAGAAACTCATTCTTTCTCAAAAAAGAGTCAAAACCCTAACGACTTCTCCGATTCAATTCTTTCTCGCGCATGCGATTATTTTTACTAATTTTTGATCCATATTCATGTAATTGCTCCGAGGATGTAATAGCTTTAATTAGGACCTTTTTATTGCTTTTATTTATTTTCTCGCAATTTACTTTTCAAGGGTTGTTTTTGGCGATGTAAATACCCGACGCCTTGTAACAGCGTAGCTTTACTTTCCGCAATTTACTTTCCGCACAACTATTAACTGTTAGATGTATGTTAATTAGGCTATGCATGATAAGACTTATCTCTGAAATTAAAATCAACCCGTAGCTCACCATAATAATGTGCAAAGATAACTTAACATGAAACCTGACACACTCGCACAAGCCACTCCTAGGGTACGCCTCACTTGGTTTCCTCGACGTGGTCATTGAGTATAGGGTGTTTTAGAGGTCGCCCTCCTGTCTAAAGATCCAAGTTGCCTCGAAACGGTTGCCTCGGATAAAAAGGATCTAGGACATTAGGGTTATCGCTAAGGCGTCCTACCATTGCTTTAGTGACCACATGTCCCTATAATCGAATTGACCCGAATAACTCCAACGACGGTGCTACCTACTTCTCAATAGTGGGATAGTACTGTCTAAAGGACATTTACACAGCTTAATTTCTTTTGAGTAGGTAGATTTCTCCTGGGTACTTGCTCTTTAAAAAAAAAACAAAAATACTTTTCGCACCTACACTTTCAAACAAAAGTTTTCAAACAAACACTTCATACACTCTTGAGGACTGATACAAGAGTTACCTAGAAGTTTTCAAATGAAACTCTTTTCAAAACCCACAAACACAAGAAAAGCAAAACATTTTTGAAAACATAGTGAGCAAGTACCTAAGAGCCCGTGGATAACCACGGATAGAAAGGGTGTTAACACCTTCCCTTTCTATAATCTCCCTCCCGAACCGAGAAACATCTCGAAAAGGAATTTTGCTGTGCTTTTGTCCTTTCCTTGTTGGAGAAAATAAAAGACGGTGGCGACTCTTGCTTACCGCGACATTTCGCGAACCAGCATTAAAAAATAGTCAGTTCTATTTCCACCGATCACAACTATCTTCCAATGCGTTGACTCCATGATTGCTGATGCGTAAAGGTGGTCCCCCCAACGCGAGTATGTCGAACAACTCTTTGGGCCTCAGAAGTAAAACCCAAACCAATTTTTTTAGATTTGTAGGGAATATCTGGAAGTTGGCCCCAAATGGTACATTCACCTTCCTCAACTACTGCTATATCATCCTTCAAATAGGCCATTTTAATGGAGGTCTGGTAACCTTCGAAGTCTTGGTAGTAGTCTTGATTGCAGCAACCGCCTATGGAACCTCCTCAAAATTCTGACATGGGGTCTCAATAAACTCACTGTCCATTTCAACATAGCTGAAAGAGTTCAGGTGGCTAACCATGTATTCCTCCTCCCCATGGACTGTGATGATCTTTCCCTTGACTGGGTACTTCAACATTTGATGTAGGATAGAAGTGACGGCACCAGCGCCATGGATCTAGGGTCGACCCAATAGACAGGAATAGGATGGGCGGATATCCATCACATAGAGGGTTGAATCAAAAGTATGAGTTCCAACTTTTATAGGGATGTCTACTTCTCTGTGCACTGTTCTTTTAGAACCATCAAAGGACCTCACCACAATGTTTCTAGGCTTTAATGTGAGTCCTTCGCAATCTAACCGGTCAAGAGCATTCTTGGGTAAGACATTCAGCAACAAACCCATATCCACCAGAAAGCGGGCTAATGTAGTGCCCCTACACTTAATGGAGACATACAGTGCATCACTTTGTTTCATTCCTTTTGGAGTTAAATCAGCGTAAAAAAACCAGTCTATTATCAACAATTAGTCTGGCCACACAGTTCTCGAATTGATCAATGGAGGTCTCTTGGGGCACGTGGGTGATCTTCAAAAATTTTACTAAGGCCTTGGCGTGGGCCTCGGAGCATAAAAGTAAAAGCCAGCATTGATATTTTTAAGGGGTCTTTCCCAACTGCTCCACGATGTTGTAGTCACTTTTCTTGATTATCTTTAATATCTCTTCCATCTCCTTCCTAGAAGCCTCAGGAATGACTTCTGGATGCGCCTTCGCCTGGACAGGCTCAAACAATACATCTTTGCCCCGTGTCTCGGTAGCAGGAATAATTGTAGGACTAACAATGGGAGTAACACTGGGAATATTGATAGGAGCGGTAGCGAGAATAATTACAGGAGTAGCAATGGTCTCTGGAGAGATCTCGGGGGAGAAAAACCTTCAACTTCTTGTTATCTTACTGGTCCCAATGATATTGTCGACGTGAGGATCAGTGCCTTCAGCAACTTTGTCTTTGATAGCCAATAGATCTTGCTTGACGCCATGGTAATAGACGTCAGCCCCATAGTTCCAGGGGATAACTTTATCCGAAGAATATGGTATTGGCCCCGACATGGTGGTGATTAGGGGAGCAGGCTTTGGAACAGATGTAATCCTGACAGGTCTTTTGGTGGAGACCCTAGGAGGACTGTCAGAAATGTTGATTATTGAAACATCTTTACATGAATTTCTGGCAAGAGGAACTTTATCGAACGTGATTTCTTTGTTAACCATTAGGCGTTGGATGCCCATCTTCAGTAATAAACAGCCATCTGGTAGAGACATACATAAGTGACAACTTTCATCACAACCCGAAAATAGACCGGCTTGCAATAGATTCTATTTAATAGTTAAAAGGGGAGTAGTTAAATCACCCACAGAGGAAACAAAATAGTCATCATCAACAACATTAACACCTTGACCATGTTTCGGCATTGGCGCCGTTATTACATTAGGTGTTTCTGGGGGGTCAAACTCAATCTCTCTCGCCTCGATAAGGTCTTGTACCTTATTTTTCAAGGTCCAAAAATCATTTGTATCATGTACCGGACTTTCAGAATGATAGTCACATCGAGCATTCGGTTTGTAGCAGGGAGAAGCAGTATTGGGGTTCTCAGAAGCTTCCTTTAGAGTAACCAGATTGGACTTCAATAGATGTGGCAAAACTTGGGACAAGGTTGTGTTAATCCAGGTGAATCGTCTTATGGACGCCTCCAGCTTGCGTTGATAGTTTTGTTGTTGATTTGATACAGGATTGGAGATTATAACAGCTCCTACCGTCGGGCGATGTTCAGTTTTGTTTTGATTCCTGTGGTCATAAGCAACGCTGGCCTGCTTCTTTCCAGTAAAGGGTTTCTTCATCGTGCTTGAGGAGGCATCTCTTTTAATTTTACCACTCTTAATACCGACTTCTACCCGCTCACCAGTCATGATTAACTCAGTAAATCTAGCAGAAGAGCTTCTGATTAGTTGGTTGAAGAATAGACCAGACAACGTACCCAAGAACATATCCACTAACTCCCTATCAGATAAAATGGGTTGGACTCTTCCTGCGAGATCCCTCCATTTTTTGGCATGATTTTTGAAACCCTCACCAGCACCCATAGACATACCTTGCAGTTGTGTTCGTGTCGGAGCTAGGTCAGCATTATACTGGTATTGCTTGTAAAAAGTAGTAGCCAAATATTCCCAATTGCGAATATTGGTTCTTTCCAACTGATAGAACCAATCCAACTGCGTCCCTGAAAAGCTTTCTTCGAAGAAATATACCCATAGGTTCCTATCAGCAGTATGGGGTTAGATTTTCCTGACGTATGACTTTAAATGCAGCTTAGGACAAGAGACACCGTCATATTTAGCAAATGTAGGGACCTTGAATTTCTGCAGGACGACCACCCCTGAGACAAGTCCTAGCTCTTCAAAATCTAGCCCGGATACCCTCTGAATATCCATAGCATTTAGACGATCCTCTAGTTGTTTGTATTTATCATCAGCAGGAGGATACTGTTCTTTAGAGTAGTCAGCTTCTTCTTCTTCTTCAGACTCTGGGTTTTAATTTCCTTCCTTTTTCTTTCCTTCTTGATTATCTCCTTCACCCGACGAGGTTGCGAAATCTAGAGTTCGCCTGGCTGGTCCTTTGAACCTTCTTCCCAGATTCAAAATGCCGATTGGTTTCTTCGCCTTCTTCTTCTTATCTTTGATCATAAGAGCCTTCAAGTCCTCTTGTCCTTTAGCCAGAGCCAAGAACATCTTTTGGAATTGAGCATTTTGCGCTTGAAGATCCTTTACTGTCTGTTTAATATCCATCTCGCTAAAATAAATAGTAGAAAGATAAGGAGACCTGTTGTGAAAACTTGTTTGTGTTATGATGAATGAAAGTGCATATGCAAATGATTTCAAGGAAACTAGGAGATTTAAATTTGCTTAGACAAAAATAAACACACATTGTATTAACAAGTCAAAGTTGATTACATCAGGCCTCTTGGGGCTTACAATGGAAGAAATAAAATACATAAATACAACTCCTAAGACAGAAAGGTCGAACGTATCCTCTTTGGCGCAATATAGGCGTTCAAACTTTGCTCTTCATGAAGTTGCTTCATGAGATCCAGAACCTTCTTCTCATTAGCATATAATTGATTCTCAAAGGTGTCTTGTTCTTCCTTGAGCTGAATCCAAGACTTTTGCAACTCTTCGAAGCTTGTTGGCATATTAGGATGAAAAATGATGTGAGG
Source organism: Vicia faba (assembly GCA_948472305.1). Taxonomy (NCBI): domain Eukaryota; kingdom Viridiplantae; phylum Streptophyta; class Magnoliopsida; order Fabales; family Fabaceae; genus Vicia; species Vicia faba. The sequence continues at coordinate 20,045,619 of OX451737.1, forward strand.
TTTGTCTTCTTGATCAACAGACTCTGAGATCACTGGCACGATAGCAGCATATGGCATCATAATACTTTGAGCACGAGCTCGTACCCAACTGAGGTAAGGCTCCAAAGGGATGGAGTTTTTGCATCCCAAAGCACTGGTATCGGTCTTCTTTACCATGCCCCAAGCGCGAATGAACCTCTAGCGATAACCTTACAGATCATTTGAATAGTCAAACACAATACCCTGGACGAGCATATCATGGGGACCATCCCTCCGGGCGTAGCCGAACTGACGTAGGGCCAAAGAAGGGTTGTAAGTGATTCCCCCTCTAATGCCAAGGAGTGGCACATTAGGAAACTCTCTGCAATGATGAATAAAAGATATGTCTTCTTGAGAGCAAGGTCACCAATAGATATCAGAGTGAGAAAGGGACATTATCCTTTGATTCCACCTTAAGCCTGATTCATTCTTCATTACTGACAAAGGGAGGTGCAAAATAAACCACCGATAGAGCAAAGGCGTACAACACATAAGAGTCCCTCGTTTCTTCATGGTACGAGTGTGGAGTGAATGCAACCCGTCTCTGAGCAATGTAGGCACTGGATTGCGAGCAAGGAAGATGTTGATGGCAATGACATTTATAAAATGGTCTGAATTAATGAACAGAACAAATCCATAGATTAAGAGAGCTAGGACATATTCAAAGGCATTGTAACTCATGGCATCTAAGAATATATGAGCTTTCTTCATTAGAAAACTTGCAAGGAGGCCCTTGACTCCACTTCTTCTTTCCCAATTGGATTCAATGTCAGATGGTTTCAAATGCAAAGCTATGGCAACACTTTCAGCAACTGGATCTTATTCTAAACCGGTGAAAGGTACTTGCACCAATATAGGTGACCCAAGTATTTTGGAGAATTCTTCCAGCGTAGGCACCAACTGGTAATCTGGAAAAGTGAAGGAATGGTGTTTAGGGTCGAAGAACTGGAACAAAACACTCATCAGACCTTCGTCAAACCCGGTAGTAACCAAACTGAGCAAATGACCATATCTCTTGTTGAACGATGAGCTCTCGGGAATTCTCAGGACTAATTCTTTGAGCTTGGGAGGGACCTCTACAAAATTGGTTCGGATGGTCTTTCTGCGAGTTGAATCCATACCCTACAAAACAAAAAGGAAAAATAAATCTCCATCCCCTTGGAATGGTTAGCATGTATGTCATGATGTTTATGATGTGATGGTTATGCTTTGAAATCACAGACATATCAAGAAATTTACACAAAAGACCCTAGGTTTAATGGCTTGCGTGGGTCTTTAAAGGTAAGTACCCTCTTGAAGTTTAGTTGGCTCAACCTGTCATATTAAAATTAATGGGTTCTAAGGAGTCTCATATCACTGATCTTTCTTTTAGACATTGTTCTAGCTCAAGCACCAAAGTATTGCAGCCAGAATATCCTAAAAGTCCAATATCAATGAGTGTAGCATCGAGTATCAACCAAACTTCGGTTGGAACCAGAGCCGGATATCTCACTACTTTCTAATGGCTTAGGATGAGTCAAGTAAAGGTTCTAAAGGTTATTTAGAGCTTAATGACACTATAAGAAAGCCTAATGTTATCCTTGACTGACTCAAGGAACATTAGTACAACCCAGAGTATCACGCTAACGTAGCTGTCACTTTGTCCATATCGGTTTACGCCGTACAACTTCCATGATTTATTGCTACTTACCTAAAAAGGTGCCCCAGATCCGGGTATAGGATCTTTAACAAAAGCCCAAGCAAACACCCAAAAAAATGTAAAGCAAACAAGTCAAACAAAGAAAGCAAGTAAAGGTGATCTAGCCCTAAGGTAACCCCACTTTTAAGCCAAAGTCCCCAGCAGAGTCGCCAATTCTGTAATACGGTGCAAGAACTGACTTAGATGTTTTGCGTTTGATTGCAATTGTTACGGATAGCAAGAGTCTCCGCTGAATTTTCTTTTATCCAATAAGGAAAGTTTGAAAAGAACAGGAAAGACCTTTCGAGATTATTTCTTGAGTTCGGGGGGTAGGTTATGAAAAGGGAAGGTATTAACACCCTTTCCATCCGTAGTTTTCTACGGGATCTTAGTTGCTTGCTAGATCACTTGCTTTTGTTTGAAAATGTGCTTGTAGTGTGTTTTTTGAAAGTATTTTGAAAAACGTATTTGTAATGGTTCTCGTTTCTATAAGAACGCGTACAAAGTGTTGGTTTTGAAAATAGTTCAAAGAGGTGTTTGTAGAATGTGTTTTTTGAAAGTGATTTTGAAAAGGTGTCTTTGTAATGGTTCTCATTTCTATAAGAACGCGTACAAAGTGTTTTAACTTTAGAAAATGTTTCAAATGAAAGTGTTGGTGTATAAAATTTTTGTTGTTGTGAGCAAGAGAGCAACTAGGAGCATCCTACCTACTCAAAAGGTCTAATGTTCTTTTCCTCCTCCTTTAAATGTTGCTATCTTACCATTTATTTGGTAATAAGCCCCATCGTTAAATGTAAAGAGATAGGCGCGGGCCAATCATACAGTCATAGAAGGCAACTTGTGAGACGCTTTAGTAATTTTCGTAAGGGACTAAATCGTTTTATCGAAGGCAACATCGAGGGACATCGAGGGACTATGATCTTTTTTATCGAAGGGTCTTTGCTAAAGCGTCTCATATTCAAGGGACATGATTGTTTTCTTGAGGCAACAAGTGAGATTAACCTAAGGGTGCGTGTATGTGAATAGTGTGTTTGATTTGCATGCATTTAGTCTTTGATTAGGGGTTGTCTACTTGTTGATTTTATCTTATCATACATACCCTATCTTACTAGAAATTGTATAAAAGTAATAAAAATGTCGAAAAATAAATCCTACACTATTACAACCATATTAAATAATAAGAAAAAATATAAAGGAAAAAATAAAATAAAGAAGGAAAAAAAGGGGCTCTTTCAATTCAGGCAGAAAACACCCTTCGATTCTGCATTTTTTGACCTCTTTCAATTTGGAGCCTGAAATCAGTGAAGGTGTGCCTTTTGACTGGGACTGGAATCAACATGGTATGCCTTTCGACTAGGGCCTGGGAGTCAGCATGGTTTTTCCCTTCGATTGGGAGCTGGAAGTCAGCAAGACTCTGTCCTTCGTTTGAGAGCTGGAAATCAGCAAGACCACCTTTCTGGTTACTTCCTTCGACTGTAAGCATGCTAGACCATCGGGTTGAGATTTTAAATGCTTGAGCATTTAGCCAATCTAAGGGTACAATGAACTTGTCTTAAATTCTTAAAATGCAACATTCAAGTATAACTACAGGCCAGTGGGTTAGCACAAAATTATTGAGTCTCAAAGTCCAAAGCATAACTAGTCAGAGTTGAGGTTTCCAGCATATGGGCAGTCAGAATCGAAGGTTAAAACATGGTCAAGCTCCCTATATGAAATATCTACATTTTCTTTATTGGCATGTGCACATGATATTCAAATAAAATAGATTCAAGTTTAAAGGGAACTTACCTCTTGAAGTTCTTAAATCGAAGGAAAATGCAAGTGTCTTCCTTGGTGGTGAATGGAAGTTCGTTGGGGCCTTCCCGAGATTAATCTAGTCACTACTTTATGCAAGCAGTCACTGAATTGAAGGAGGGTGTGTGAGTGGATTGAAGGTTCTTTCCATGACAAGTAACATAATGAATTAAAGGGTTATTATATTGTAGTTAGGGAAGTGGGTTGAAGGCTAGTTAGATGGTCACTTCGGGGATGAATTGAAGGATTCACTTAGTGTACAAAGGGGGTTGAGTTTTTAGAAGTGTTTTAAAAAACGTTGGGAGGTGTTTGAGAGTTTTTAGGATTTTTCACAAGAGTTATCTTGCAATTCTTCAAGCGCCTCTAACATGTGTGGTGGAGGCTCATATTTATTGATGGCTTAGGCTGATGTTTTAGGAGGGAAAACAAAATATTTATACAAGAAAGGCATGTTGTGTTTGTATTTTTTGAAAGACATTGTTTATATGCCATTTTGGTGCAAGGAATAAGACAGTGTTGCAGGACTGCTATGCAACAGCTTTGGAGTTTTATGGCCAGTGTATCAGGCCTGAACCTGGAAACGCATGGGACTTGGTCAACAAGTACCTTTGGAATCTCAACCTTTTGTCTTGACCCCCCAGCCCTATCTTTCGACCAGACTCTTCAACAATCATTTCTTTTTTTCAAATCGAGTGTCTTTCGAATGACGCATGCAGATGTCCTTTAAACGGGCCCAAATAAGTGTCTTTTGACCAGGCCCTTCATGGGTTCCTTCGAATAATCCAAACACCTGCTCCTGAGGTGGGTCAGTAAAACATGTCATTCAATTGGGACATTCATACATGTCTGGCAAGTCCTTCGAATGTGCCACCATGGTACTTCTTTCGCATGAGACAATGGCATAGTGTAGAATTTTTGTTGAAGTAAGCCATTTCCAAGGGAGATACTGCCCACTCAAACTTTCCTGCAAGGGGCCATATGGCCAAACAAAAGATTTTCACGAAGAGAATAAAATGTTGAAATGAAGTCCAATTCCCCAATGAAGCAGAAAATGAACTTTCCCAAAAGGAATCCAGCGCTCAAACGAAGGATGCAACCAAAGCCTACGTCGAAGGAGCCAAAGTTCCAAATCTAAGGATGTAAAATCAAAGAGAACTTGTTTTTCCTTCAATTTTGTCAAATAGAGCATTTTCATTTGTTTTTCCCCTTTTAGCAATTTCCTTTTTAATCTTGATGCTGAAAAATCCAAATATATTTGTGTAAGCTTGAGTTTTTGGGAGCCCCTTGTGATAAATGCCTTGAGAAATGAGAGGGAAAATTTTGGGGTACAACACCTTGGTTTTCCTAGAAGTAGACTTTAGAGCAACTGATTTTACCCTCTTCTGAGGTTCATCTTGTTCCAACTCTATTTCATGACTTCTTAAAGAGCTAACCAGCTCCTCAAGAGAGGTGTTGTTCAGATCCTTTGCCAATTTTAAAGCAGTTACCATTGGTCTCCATTTTACAGGCACAACTATGATAATCTTTTTAACATAATATGCAGTGGAGTAACCTTTATTCAGAACCTTAAGTCCTGCCACAAGAGTCTGAAATCTTGAAAACATCGTTTCCACATATTCGTCGTCTTCCATCTTGAAGGCTTCATATTTTTGAATTAAGGCCAGAGCCTTTGTTTATTTTACTTGTGCATTATCTTCATGCGTCATCTGAAGAGAATCAAAGATAGACTTTGCAATCCCTCTATCTGTGATTTTCTCATATTCATTATATGAAATAACACTTAGAAGAATGGCTCTTGCTTTGTTGTGATTTCTGCATACTTTCTTATGTGCTTCTGCTATTGCATTTCTTGCAATCTTATGACCTTTATCATCTACTGGGTGAATGTAGCCATCAACTACCAAGTCTCATAGATCCAAGTCATATACCAGAAAGTAACTTTCTATTTTATCCTTACAATAGTTAAATTTCTCCCCATCAAACATAGGAGGTTTTGAACTATAGTGATCTCTATCATTATCCCTATTATCAATAGTGGAAGTAGGTGTATCCATTGGTTTTCACACACACGCAGGATCAGTACTGAACAATGTTAAGTGTTGATAAAAATTCAAACTTTTTATCTCCTCAGAACTGGAGCTTTGATGCCAATTGAAGGTGTGAAAAACACAAGAGGGGGGGGGGGGGGGGGGTGAATTGGGTTTTAAATCAAAAAATTTTCTTTAAAAAAAAGTTATTCCCCTTTGAGTTAAAATACTTTTTTATTCATTCTTAATAATAACAATAAGTAAGAACGAGAAGTAAAGAACAAGGTATATTTATACTAGTTCACTTGAAAGTTATCAAGATAGTCTAGTCCACCCGTCAAGGTGATTTTGCCTCACTCAATCGAGGACTTAATCCACTATAACTAAACTGATTACAATTTGCACAAGCTACCCGCAAGTGACTAACAACCTCTAACACATATAAGTCCTAAACTTCTTAAGGATACAAACCTACCCAATCCCTTAAGGAAAATCCTGCACAAGCTACCCAGAAGTGACTAACAACCTCTAAGACATACAAGTCCTAGACTTCTTAAGAATAAAGACCTATCCGGTCCCTTAAGGAAAAATCAAACAACTGTTTGAATACAAGTTTTGTTTACAAGAGTATTTCTTCTACACAAGCTAAGTATGTAAACTATTTTAAGAACAATGACTTAAGAATATGAAAGTTATGAAAAAATGTTTTTCGTGTGAATATCCAGTAAATTCTCTCTCTTTCTTCTTAGTCTTGAAGCCTTTATATAGCCTGTAAAATAATATATTCGTTGAGGGGTACTCTTGGGATTTTTAGAAATATTAGAAGCTTGAGTAGTAACGTGGGGACAAGATCGTGCTACGTGTCCTTCCTTTCATGGTAGTGGAATGAAACGTTGATTGTACTATGTACTTTTTGTACCACATTAACATTATCTTCTTTCCTTCTACACTTCAGAGACTTTTGCGAGCATGAGTTTAGAAGCGGGAACATAACATAAGGTCTTCAGAGTCTTCAAAACTGCGTCTTCAGAGTCTTCAACACTTGTTCGTGAGAACCTTTAGAACCTTGGGTCTTCAAAAAATTCAAGTCTTCAAATTCTTAAGAACTTCTGTTTTCAGAGTCTTCAGCACTTGGTCTTTAGAACCCTTTTCTTTAGAACCATTGGTCTTTTGAAACTTGAGTCTTTAACATCTGTACTTAAGTAGAAACTTCTATCTTCATATCTTCTGACTGTTTCTTTATAACTCGTTGTCTTTTAGAAGCACGAGTCTTCAACATCTGGACGTAAGTATAAAGTTTTGTCTTCATATCATCTGACTTGTTTCTTTAGACAACCATCAGAGCCTACACTTTAGAGTCCTCTGAAGTGTCTTGCTACTGTTCATCAGAACTTGTGTATCGCAAAAGCAGAACTAATTTTCTTTTAATGCCTTGGCCACGCCATCCATCAGAAGTAGAACCTGTTTGTTAAATACTCAAAATAACAAACATTAGAGTATCAAAATTGTTCATACAAACATACTCATTTGTTATCATCAAAACTCATAGATAATATTGCAGAACCAAATCTTGTTCTTACATTGTTGTTCTAATCAAATGGTGTGTCAAATATAAAGCTAAAAAGCTAAAGGGAAATGTATGAATGCAAAGTATATACAAAAAGAAAAAGTTTTATTAGTGCACTCGCCGCAGTTGTGAACCTTTGTGTCTACGTACCCTTTTAGTGCAATGAGAGATCAGGGCACTCTTGTTGTAGAAACTAGATAAAATATTCAAACAATGAAGTCACCATCAAATATTTATGTATCCCACATAAGGGAAATAAAAACATCGAAGAAAACATGAGAGGGGAGAAATCAAGGTCTCGCGACCAAGAGAAAGGGTACGGGAGTTGATTATGCAAGGGGAAAGTGTTAGCACCCCTCACGTCTGTGGTACTCCATGGGATCCACTCTTGTTGTTCTAATCAAAGGGTGTTTCAAATATAAATCTAACAATCTAAAGGGAAATGCATGAATGCAAAGTATATACAAAAAGAAAAAGTTTTATTAGTTCTCCAGCTGGAGTTGTGAACCTTTGTGCCTACTTACCCCTTCGTGCAATAAGAGATAAGGGCATTCGTAGTTCACCTAAAAAGGTATTTTGGTTTGTTGTGTGTTTTTTAGGCATATAATGTTACATTCACACTCTAGCAGTTGACATATTGCAACCCGACCTTTGGGACTTATGCATCATTTTGTGCATAGTGGAAATAACACATCCTTTTTTCTGAAAATATTTTCAAAAAGAAAAGCTCGAAAGTAAAAGAGTTTGAATTTGTTGAGAGTTTTTGTTGGGATAATAACAAATGGATCCCACTGGAGGGACACTCACTACTTCTCCTCTTTTTTGAAAAAGAGTTTGAGATTTGAACCACATTAAAGACTATGATTGAAAGGAAGCACAAGGTTTGGTTTGTACCAACTCATAATTCTCCCAATACTTAAGGCCCATGGCGTGTGGTTCGCCTCTTCATTGTTAAGTATTTTGAAATTTGATTAAGAAAGAAAAGTTTTTGTTTTAAAGATGGAAAAGGGGAATGAAAAAGTATAATGGGGGCTAGATCCATAATGTCATCATGTACAATGGTCCTAAAGTTAGGATAACAAAGGGAAAACTACCTAATATTAGCATGCATGGATATCAATCCTAAGGTCTATCTCAATTCAAATCTTGATTAAGATTGAATAAAAAAATCCTATAGGAACATGTCATAAAGCACAAACAAGTGTCTCAAGGAGATCGATCACGAGTTAGGTAAAAAAATAAACAATCATCAACCACCTGTATCATCACAACCATAATACAAGTGCACATACAAAAAAAATCATTGCCTACTTCGAGGTAGGACTTCCAATCAATCATCGCCTACTTTGAGGTAAGACTTAAGATGCCCCTACGTTATATACTTATAACAATCATTAAAAGCCTATCATGATGCGTGAAAGAGAGATAAAAGAGATTCATGTGGTACTTAACGGAGAAGGTTTGTCGCCTCTTCAATGCGCGCAAAGTAGCTCAAGAAATACGTCAGAAGCTTCCACCAATGATCAAACAAATTAATACTCAAGCGCATAAAGGTTGCATCAATAGTCCATCAAAAAATCATGGCAAACAAGTAACAACAAAATGATTATTAACATGAGAAGTGAAGGAAAGTAAAGACATACTCAATTAAATTCTCAAAGATAAATCCTAAAATCAAAACTCAATACTCTACTTGTTCTTTGTATAATTTTTTATCACAATTTATGAGAAGAAAAATAATAAGGAAAAACAACAATTAAATCCAAAACAGAGGGGTGTTGAAATCTGGATAAGGTGTGTGCTCCTTAGTAAATTGGTGCTAAGCCCGACAGAAGAATAAGTCCAAGAAGAGTTTTATTGATGAGCATCCAAAAAAAGTATGCAATGGGACAAGGGAGTATGGTTTGGCCCATGAGAGGCTCAGTCCATAACATAACACAATTTATTCCATTCTAATCTCAAAATTAAATGCATCACAATAATGATTATTCAATAAAAATGCAAAAAAAAAAAAGAATAATTAAAGAAAAAGTAAAAACGGTGTGTGTTGTGTTTAGGGTTTAATTGAGTTGTGTCTATTCATCTTTATCAAACAAAAACTACGATCTCTTCCTCTTTTCCTCTTTCCGTTTCTCCGCTCATCACCATCGTCGTCAACATCCGAAAACCACTGTTTTTTTAGTGAGGTTTAGAGAGAATTTTCAACAAGGTTATTTCAAGGTTTGGGTATGAAGAAGATCGAAGACAAAGATTTAGGCTAGATTTTTTTATTTAGGTTTTGATGTAAATGCTTCTTTGCAATTGGCAACATGATTATGATTTTGAAGTGGCATTTTGATATTCTTTTTTGGATAGCTTTTGATGAAAAATGAAAACAAGGTGTAGGTTCTAATTTTCAGTTAACTTTGTGACTGTTTTGGCTTGATCAAAGCAAATAGAAATGTCAAGTTTAGTAACAAGTATTTTTTAACAAACTTTAGCACAACTTAATACAAGGTTAATGACATGGTTTATTGGATTATGGATAATTTTATTTAAATGAAATAGAGAAAATGGTCATGATGGAACAAAATATTTGAACAATTTCGAAACAAAGTTCAAGGACACATTTGAATGTATTGTGAAATTGGCCACTTGAATCGGAATTTGCAATCTATTTTCACTTTGTAAACTTGAATGAAATAGTAGTATAAGATGATGAAACTTGAACAATACACTTGAATGACACTTGAAGAAATTTGAATCAATTCTTGAATGAATATGAAACTTAATTGATGAATGCCTTAAACCTTGACATCTTATATGCTATGAAAATCATGTACACATTCTTCCAACTTTAATCCATTTCGACAAGTTGATCTCGTGAACTTTTGGCATCAATAATTGAATTAATGCTTCAACCAATGAACCAAAATTCCACCTAACTTTCAAATTCGAACTTTCGATCTTCTAATCTTGCTTGAATCTAAATTTTTGAAAATAAACCAATGCGTAAGATCTTTAATTCAAATTGATTATTCTTTGAACACCCCACTTCAAAACTAAATGTACAAATTCTAACCAACTTGCATCTTCAATGAACCTTTAATTTCAAATTCTCAAAATTCAATCCAACCTTAAAATGCATGACATGTGACACATATTTGAAAGAATGACGATGTTTTGAATCCACAGACAAATCTTATAACATGTCTCCTACCCTGTAGCATGTCTCTGATAAACCCCTCTTCCAATGAATGACATTAACACAATGATCATACCTTGAGGATTCCTTGGGTAGGGAAGTAAACCATAATACCTTTCCATGCTCAAATAGAAACCACACTTGAATCAAGCTAAATTAAAACGACCAACTCAAAAATAAAATAAAAAACCTTAATCTTTTTAACAAATATAAGGAAATAAACCCTAATTCAAGACCTTGGTGAATTTGGAGAAGAATAACGATGTAGCTTGACGTTTAGAAGAAGAGAAATAGCCTCATATATTTAAGAGGAAGGAATCCACAACAACCATGAATCACAAAGTTAATTCCACATTTCATTGTTTGAAGAAGAACCAAAAAACTCAGAAGAAGTCAACCTTTAATTGATATATACACTTAAGCCACAGTGAAACCCTAATATTGCATAATCACAAAACTTTGAACCAAAGTGATTTATTGAATGAAATGTATGATTATGCAAATGACCTAATGAAAAGATGCAAATGAATGCGAAGCCTAAGCTAAATAAAAGAGAAGATAAGAGGGAAACTTTTGGGGTGCAATAGGTCACTATCAATAATGTTGAATTTTTGAGCCAAAGCCATACCAATCCAAGTGTTAAGCCAGAAATTAATGTGGATATCTCTTCTAATGATCCAGGTAGAGTTACCCATGATGGTCTTAAATGCATTTTTAAACATTTGACCAAGGAGGAAGGGATGTGATGATTGATTATGTAATTTTTTCTAAGGATTCTAGACTTCGTGAGCTTAGCCCAACAATCCTCACTTTGAAGCATATTCCAACAGAGATGCAAGTTAGAGGCCTCATTTATGGGTTTAGGAGATTTAATGCCTAAGCCTCCCCCATTCAAAGGTTTGCAACAATACTTCCAAGCGATAATGACCATTTTCCTTTTATCCACTCCACCACTCCAAATGAAATTTAAAAGCTAAGCTTACAAATTTTTAATTAGCTTAAGGAGCCTGTCGTAAATGGTTAGGAAATGAACAAGCATGCCTATCACAACAAATTTAACTAATTGAATTCTACCACCCATCGAAAGATGCCTAGCTTTCCAAGCAACCAACTTGATTCTAATTCTATCTATAATATGGTGGACATGAGCAAGTTTAGGTTTTCCTTTGAAAACAGGGACCCCTATATAGATGAATAAGGGATGAGCAATAGAAAAACCAAGCAGATTGGCCAAAAAGGAATATCTAAAGAAATTCACTTCACTAGTATAAATGAATGATTTTTCCATGTTATAAACCTGGCCCACGTAATTAGCATATCTACAAAGAAAGTTAGTCACAACCTTAATAGATTTGACACTGCCTTTTGTTATATCCCAAATTTTCCCTACCATTATATTATATTTAGGATTATATTTAAATAAACCATATTGTAGATTTTATTTTCTATGGGGGTGTAAAACATGGAAGAAAAGTGTATTTATCTAAAGCGGACCATCAATACCTGGTGGCCCATTAAGGGTTAATTCATGTTTTAAGAAAAGGTGCATTTTTATAATAGGGGTATACTATTTTGAAAATCATGGGCCTTTCTAAATCAGAAAGGGTCCATATATTTTTTTAATCCATTTCAGATATTGAAAAGGGGGTGTACATTGCAATCAGGGAGGTGTATGAGCAATTGGTTTTTTATTGAGGCCCAATTGTAACAATATGGCCTGACTAGCCTTTTTGTTTGTTTAGAAAAAAAAACTATTTTGTTTTAATTATATAATAATAATAATAATAATAATAATTATTATTATTATTATTATTATTATTATTATTATTATTTAATATTATTATTATTATTGTAATTACTATTATTGCTGATTTTTTTTTTTTAGTCTTTATTTATAATTTAATTAAGAGAAAGAGACATCGGTTTTAGCTTTTGAAGAGGCCTTTTTTCACGCGGATCATTTCCCAGCCCAAACTTTGCAGTCCAAAAAAAAAACCAAGCAAGCCCAACCCAACCCAAACCAGAAAACATTTTTTGTTGTTGCAAGGCTGTAACGGTTACTGTTTGAATCAATCAAAGAAAAACACGTGCTTTATTGATAAACATTTACTGTTCAAATCGTAGGCAAATCATAATAAAATCGGATCTCACATTCAAACTATTTCCAGAACAGTCTTAAACGAAAACATAAACAAATTAAAACTGTGTAATAAAAGTTACAGACAAAATCATTGTTTCTTTCCTAAATTTCAAACCCTAATTACAACCTAATTTAATCTACAAACAAACTTGTTTGTTTCCTAAAAAATTAATCTACTATAAAACCTAAAAGACTAAGAACAGAAGGGGACATAGAGGATTTAAAGAAGAAAAAAACCATTACAGAGAAAGAATTGAGAGAAATTTTGTTGAGGAGTCGAAAAGATCCTTGACCGAATCACCTCGCCGATATCTCCCAAACTTGTTGTTCTAGCCTAGGGTTTCAATATCTGAAACCCTAGCTCCCCTTTGAGCGTTTCTGTCCAAATATCTATTGCATCTCCGCATTTACCTTGTGCCTGTCAAAACATAGAAGAAGAATGGATTAGAAAGCGAGTATCAGAATTCAGACAAACAGATTCACGAAGGAGCTAACGAAACCCTAGCTTTTGTTCTTGCTTTTTTCTGATTGATGTTTGATTGGGGTTTATGGGGGTTGAGTTTGGGGTTCAATTTGGGTGGAGAAGGGTTTGTTTATGTCACTGCCACCGCCGGGTATGATTTAGGGTTTGTATCGCGGTGAGACAACAAAGAGCGTGAGAGAGAGAAGAAGAAGACGAATTAGAGAATGAAACAATAACAATAAAATGTTATTTCGCTAAAAAATGAAAATATAATAACGTAATAATCTGATGTGCGTCACCCCATATCCCTTACCATGCGCTTCAATCACCATCATCAGATCCAAATCAAACGCTCATAAGTACGCGTACCCATGGCCTTACGGTATACCACTCATACACTGTCCAAACGGACCCTCAACCTCCTGGGCCTGGCCTATGTCTAAGTGCACCCTGTGTTTTTTTTTTTTTTACTTACGTACGCGTTTTTACATCCCCCAGGCCAAAATGGGCCAAGTCCAAGATTTGGACTTGGGCCCTAGCTCCTTACACCCCCCAGCCTTGCTAACGTACTAAAAAACTTACCCCTCCCTTTTGGGCTTGAATTTAATATTTGAATCCAGGCCCATACTATTAAGACCTCCCCTCTTTACTAGCTTAAATTAGTTGCACCCCCGTGCGTTTTTAATTTATTTATTTTATTTATTTTATTATTTTTTATAATTTTATTTTATATTTTATATTTTATATATTTTTTAGTTATAATATTATATTATTTTATTATTATCAATAAATCATCTATATTTTTCAAATAATCCAAAAAATATTTTCTATTTATTACATTAAATTAAATTATTTTAAGCATGCATAATAAGATAATTTTTACAATTAACACTCTAAAAAATATTCAAGCAACAATAAACCATTTTTCATAAATAAATTAATTCAATAATTAGTTTTTTTTAAAAAGGATTACGAATATATTCGAATCGACTGCGCGCTTAGTCTAACAATCTCCGCTATTCACAACACCTAGGCAAAGCACACGGGAAATTCAAATATTTTTCGTAATCCATAAAAAAGACAAACCAACTGCGAACGACGAATTTAGACTCCGATTCCTCCTAAGAGGATACGTATGCATACGACTAAAATCGTGGCGAATTCCCCTAATAAAAATTAAAACCCTATTTCCTAAAATCGCGCTTCTAACCCTAGTATCCTTGTGAAAAAGGTAGATGATGGGTGCCTAACACCTTCCCTTCGTCCATATCCGAGTCTAAAAAACCTAGAATCTCTAACTTTTAGGGTTATTCCTTTATACTGCCTTCCTTTGGATAAAAATTAAGGGTGACAAATCTGATTTAAAAACCAGTTGCAACAGCTGACTATTCTGCTGGGGACTCAACCCTAGGTTTAGTGGCCTTACCTTTAGTTTTAGGGTTTATGGTTTTTTTTCTTCTTTATTTTAAAGTTTTAATATTTGTTTATTTATTTAATCATTTGTTCTGCTCATTATATTTTATCATATTATTATATCTGCAGTGGGATTTAAATTTTGTAAAAATATTTTAAAAAAAACCCTTAGAAAGAAGGTTCGTCTATTAGCCAAGGGGATACATCAGCCCTATGAGTTTATGTGACAAATTCTCCTAGAGTCGGTGGAATTCCGCGAAAGGAATACCTCTCGAGAGACATACTCTTGAGAAGTAGGACTTTAGAATGACACCTATGACTCTTAAGGGAGGCGAAAGTTTTGATCTGTAAAGAGGCTCCGCTTAAGGGAGGCCCTTGTGCCTTTCCCTATAGTGTTATTCATGATACCCTTAAGGAAGGCACCTTATGGGGAGGGTAGAATATCTGTATGCCAAAACTAGGAATCTACCTTCTAAGGATACCTTTCACAAATCCCACTAGAATTTGTAAACCCATAAGGGTTATATTTTCTTCTACTACCATCTCTAGCCCATAAGGCTTCCATTTATGTCATAATCCTTATCCTGTAGGGATTCCTCGTCGTCTTTTCATTGACCATAAACCTTAAGGAATTCCCGCCTGTATCAATCTCTGAGACAATGTAGGATATCATCAAATCCATGTCTATTATTATCTTCTTCCTTAAGGATCTTCTTCCTATCTCGATCTCTGAGTCAGTGTGGGACATTATTAATATCATTTCAATCATTAAACATGTATGGGTACCCCTACGTCTACCCTCCTACTACATTTGTCTCACATTGCCTCTCCATGAAAACATTTTCACACTCTCAAGAGCAAAAAAAAAATTCATATCCATGCATTTGCATATCTCTCATTCATATATTTGCATAAAGTTCATATCATTTACACTTCCACTCTTATCCAACTGTGGTCATCTAGCAAGATTCTCGATACTCATAAGCAAACTTAAAGCATGTCTCAAGAAGCCATGGAGGAACTCAAAAGAGGCCAGGAACTATTGAAGAAGGAGGTCCACCAGTTGAAGACTCAAATGAACTTGATCATGCAATTATTACTGAGGAGCAAAGATAACCCTTTGTCATCCCTGCCACAAGCCTATTTAGTACCAAAGATGCCACCACCGTGGGAAGTTACCCCACCTCAACAACAACTACAACAACCCTATGAACATAAGGGATATGCCCAACAAAGGAAAAAACAAAAGCTACCACCTAGTATATTTGATCCACTTCCCATACCGCACAGTCAGCTGCTACAACATTTACTCAAGGCGTCTTTGGTAGAGCAGAAGTCACTGAATCCTCTGAGTGGGGAACTCCTGCCTAACCATGTTGCAAATGGCAGGTGCGAGTATCATGCCAATTCTCTGGGGCATACTATAGAAAACTGTTGGGCTTTCATACACAAGGTCCAAGATTTGATCGACAATAAGCAGTTGACTTTTGAAGAAGGGATCCCATTGGCGAATGGTCGCCCTTTCGTTTGACAAAACCAAAGACTAAGAAGAATCCCCGTAAGTCAATGGATCAACAAGGAGGTTTATCTCTAAATCATCAGGCCTTTATCATTTCAATTTGTGATTTCTTAGTTGTTAAATTTCATTTTCTATAAATTTGTATCTTTGGATCAGTAATTCTAATAAAATAAGCATGCATGTTTTTTGAAATCGATTTATTCCATAAATAACCAACGACTTTCTATTCTTCTTTTTTATCTTCCATTTCACAAATTTAACAAATTTCGAGGGAGAATGATGTAAATACAAAATAATCGAATTTTACTGACGTATGCTTTTTAATAGTAAGGCTTAGCTGACGATGTAAGATATTGTTTCACTTCCTAAACAGTGGAGAAATAAAGAGCTAATCCATAGTTAACCCCCTCGAGCTAGAAGTTAGAGTTCTTTCTAATTTCTAAAAAACCCTTAATCTTAACCAGGGGTAGGTGTAGCGGTAAAATCAATGAAGTCGCCACCGAGTATTTATTTATTTATCCCATATAAAAGGGAAAGGAAAATCATCAAAGAAAAAACCTAAAGGGGAGATCAAGGTCTTGAGACCGAGAGATTGGGTAAGGGAGTCAATTACACAAGGGGAAGGTATTAGCACCCCACACGTCTGTATTACTCTATGGGATCCACTATCGTTGTTCTAATCAAAGGGTGTGTTCAATCTAATGCTTAAGAGTTATAAACTAAGAGGGAATGCATGCAAAGAAAACACGGGGAAAAAAGGAAATATTTACAAATTTTCACTCGGCTGAGCCCCGTGACCAGATGCCTACATTTCCCTTTTAAGGAATCAAAGCGTTGTAGTTCAACTCAGATATTTTGTTTGTTTCTATTTTTTAAATGAACACTGTTGCTTTCGATCATTCCACCTCCGCTTGACCTTTGGAGACTTACGACCTGTAGTGGAAAGGAACTAACAATGCTCTCAGAAGAGAAAAGCCGAATGGCGAAAATAAGTGGATTGGTTGGTATTTTTTACCATGAAGAGAATTTTTGTATGCTTAGCATTTTTTACACATTTACCAAAAAAAAAGAAGTTTTATTTTAAATGCAATTATGCAAAAATAGGAAGAAAACATCTAACGGAGACTAACCTATCTCTAACCTAATGTTATCATACAATGAGGGATCCTATCTAAGTTAGCATGCCAAAGAAAGTCTAACAAACTATCCTATAGGGAACATACAATAATAGCGAAGTCGTGATCTCAATTTCTAAATTGAGTGACTCATCGATCAACAAGAAATAAAGGAAAGAGATAAAACCCTATAGGGAGCATGCACTGAGAGCGAAGTCGTGATCTCAATTTCTAAATTTAGTGACTCATCAATCAACAAGAAAGGAGACAAACACAAACACGACACATATGATAAATGAAGTGCGGAATGCCTGCTACAAGTCTTTAAAAATGCGAAAATATCTAGAAAAGCGATAAATGCGAAAATATAACTTGGAAGCAGTATAATACCAAACGAACAATGATGTCCGCAAAAAGCGCAACCAAAGAAAAGAAACCCAGAATACTTCGCGCGAGCTGGCATCAACAAACAAATAGTCAGAGATCGAATATTCGGAATAGATGTCAAAGCTTCATCGATGTGAAAATAAATCACAATCGGAATCCAAAACACATCCGCATATAAAATAATGAACCTGCATAAGACTCAACTCAACAAGAAAAGATGATTCACGAGTTTCAAGTAATAAAAAATTTGGAATTAATTTCCTAAAAAATCAAATGAAAAGCCTAAAACACTTTATCAATTTTTGTAGTTCATTATCTAATTTTTTTTTTAAAGGAATTCATAAATCCTATATATTTTTTATTGTTTTATTACATGTATTTTATTTATTATTTTTTGTTATATATATAATAAAAAAAGTTTGAACTAAACTAAGAACAAAGTTTAAAAGACCAATGAAATAGAAGGAGCCAGGGGGTGTTAAACTAGATCCAGAAGTGGTACACATCTGTATTCATGAGCCCAATTCTGCAATAAGCCCAATAGATTTCATTTTTTGTTCACTTGGCTTCAACCTTCAAACAAGGCAACGGGCTAAAGCCCTAAATTGCTTGGCCCATTCCAATACCCAAGCACCAAACTAAATTATTCCCAAAACATCTTCGGCATTTTTTGTATTGTCATAAAAAATTTCAAAGGAAAAAGAACAAAATATGGAATTCAGACGATGTTGTTTTGAAGCGTTTGATTAAGGTCGAGGGAAGTGGCTTTTCATCCCCATTCTTATCTCGCTCAAGCGCGAATGGTGCAACATGATCTTCTCCCTCTTTCATCTCATCATAGTGCCACCGCGGCTATCCCTTCTCACCTCTTGCCTCCGCCTTCTCCTGGCTTCTGGTTCAGTTCACCTTCATCAATTCACAATTTCAACACAACCTTGTTCTTACCATCTACGATTCAAACCAACACCGGCCACATCGCAGATGTCATTGCAACAATTCTCTTCCGATTGCCTCGCTAATCAACACCTCTTCTCAGTCTCACGCATTCACTGTTTCTGGATCAAATCAAATATACAAACCACACTGCATAGAAAAGCTAGGAATTCGGATCACAACCTTAGAGTGATAACAGAAACAATGTAAAACTCATGGAGGAATAAGACTTACCGACTGGAGAACTCTGGTGGCTCTTCAACAGCGACATCGCTGATAGAAACTCAAGTATGCGTCTCTTAGCTCTGAATCTACGTGACTTTTCTTCTTCTACTTTTATGATTCTGTGCATTTTTGTTATTGTGTTTTCTGTTGTGGTAATTGTGATATTGCAGATTCAACAGTGTCGATGCGATGAAGATGATGTGTAGCTTGCAAAATGGATAGAAAATATGTTCGTTGCCGTTAAGCAGAGCTGATTGAGGGTTTCCCCGCAGAAGATGATGATTGAAGCGAGGTTAATGCAGAAACTCCCAGATGATTGCAGATAGAGAGGGCGATTGAAATCAGGTACAGAAGAAGCTTCCCCCCAGCAACTGATGAAGGTTCAAGAATATCTAAGCGTGGAAGAGAGAAATCTCAGAGGTGAGTCCTTTCTTGATTCTTCTCCTCATTCTGTTGTGAATCCCCTTTCAATTTTGTCACCCGTCCTCTTTCCATTCTGTTGCCAACCTCTTCCACCTTCCCAAATCTCTCCCCCCTTTGTTATGATTTCTGTTAGGATTTTGTTAGAAAGTTAGTTGGGAGATGGTTAGGAGTCTGTACTAGTTTGTTAGAATTCTATTTTTTAGTTAGTTAGGAAGGTCGAAATCCAGCTTAGTTATTTAGAGATCTGTTATTCAGTTACCGTTTCCTGAATTAACAAATTCTTCTTTCTGACTTAATCTTTTTCTTATTATTATGTTAGTTTGTTGTTGGAGCATTATCAGGAACCAAATTCTTCAATATCTCGGAAGGGGCGTCTGTTGTACCCTAAAATTTGCCCTCTCATATTTCTCAATACATGGCAAGTGAGGTCCCCAAATTTCTCAAGGAAGTTCAAGAGTTGACCAGACAAGCTCTCTCCTAAGGCAGTATACCTTGAATTAGGGTTTCTATCTTCATCAAGATGTTTGAACCACAAAGGACTCAAATGCTCACCATTGTCCCAATATGTTCTCAAGATCATCCATGACAAGTTTCAAGCCTTGCAGAAGAAGTTTGCTCAGTCAATTGTTTAAACTCTCCAGCATACTCTTGAAGGTCCCAGGAGTCCGTCCCTGTCAATCTCCAGGCCTGCAACACTCTCAAACTCTCAGATCAAGGGTCACTAGTTTGGGTATTTTTCTTGAATTCCAAAGTATTACATACTCTAATATAAATCGTTTCTATGTCCATATTAATGTTTAAACTGATGTTCATGAATGTTTAGAGACATCACATGGTTAGTTTGACGCATGAATGAAGCTTTGCCATTGTTAGGGCAAAGTTTCAGGCGAGTTTTGTATCTCTCTATACAGGGACTTTCAACCAAAAGACCACCACCATGGAGTTTGCAGCCTAGGAATAGGGGGTAGCCAAGATCTGGGGTTTTGATTCTATGTATTTTGTTGTTTGAATTTTTGATGGGGCCGGTGAAGACGACCGGAGGGTAGCTCCAGCGTCCCTGAATTCCATGGACTTTAGTCAACCATGGCATGGCCTGTTAGCATCATGTGATTGGTTGTTTTAAATCTCCAGGGGCCCATCTCAGCGCACATTTTGACACTTCACCATAATCCACTTATTTCATATATATATTATTATGCTTATTTGTATAAATAAATTAACCATTGGCTCAGATGGAAGGAGTGATGGGCGTTAAGGCATTGCATGTGTGGGAGGTCAAGGGTTCGACCCTTGCCTCATGCATATTATTTTTCTAATTCTACTTGCAGATTCAGTGCCCCAGGGTTATCCGTGTGCACCCTGTACTGGCCTATCATCACCATTGGATCTCTTCAGCGCCAAATCAAATGCTCCAGCTCCAAGTGTGCGTGATGGACCTTCCAAAAGCCACAACACCAAATCATACGCAAGGGGTTATTGGGTTTGTTGACCTGGGCCTTGAAAATCCAATCAGCACCCCCCTAAATGATTCATAACATTAGGGTTTTAATTCCGCATTTTTAATTTTCAATCACTAATCATGTAATTGCACCAAAGCCTTGTAATAGTTAGGAATTTTATCTTTCTGTCATTTATTTTCCCGCATGATAAACTGCTTAGATGAATGTTTAATAGGGCTACCTGAAAGATAATGATTAATTGAACCTAGATAACCCTAATTGCGCAAGATAAAATATCTGAAAAAAGCACACTTTCGCACACTTGCACCCCGAGGGTGTTACCCCACTTGGTTGCCTTCGGAAATAATGGCCATGTCCCTCGAAATGTAGGGATAATCTTAGCAAAGACCCTCGGTGTTGTACCCCAAAATTTTCCCTCCCATCCTTCAGGAATTCATCTTGAATTCTCAGATTTTCTCTTAAACAAAGCCAAGCCCTTTATTATCATTATGTTCTAAGTAAACAATTTACAAGAACAAAATGGTCATTTGCAAGCTCAAAAGCCAAAGCTTTTACCTTGGGAAAATTAAATTCTAAATACTTAGAATTTTTCTAAAAAGGGGGGGGGGAGTGTTTAATGGAACCTCAGAGCTTCTGAACCAACCTCCAGGCAGAAACAGTCAGAAGTTGCAAATTTGGCTCAGCACATAACATCCAGTCAGAAGGTAGCTCTTCAGCAGCTACACCAACTCAGTCAGAGATTGTAAAAATGGTTCAGCACGTGATATTTAAACAGAATATGGCTCTTTCAGCAGTTACGCAAAAGTCCAGCCAGAGTTTGTTAGAGAAGTGTAAAGAAGGCAACAAAGCATGAAACTCCTTCTGAACGTATTGGGATCAGAAGGTAATGGGATTAGTAGATTGGGTAAAATACTGAAGCAGGATCACTAAGTCCAGAGTCTTTAAAGGCAGATCAAAGGAGAATACTAGAAAACTCTCAGAGCTTGCTGAGGCAGCAAGAGGCCAAGGTCAGAGCTTGCTTTACGCTGTTTTTTGATGAAGCAGAACTGCTGGCTCAGGTTTTAGGTAATGATGCAAAATCTCCTATTGCAAGATTCTTGATGTTGATAAATCTCATCACCATTTAATGCTCATTAATGCTCACAACCACTCCTAAGCATTCATCCAAAGGGTCTCTCCACGTGTGGCTTGTTGAACACCTTTGTGCAGGTTTAGGCATGGGTCTATGCGCCACTTTTCGCCTATAGGTGTCACTTCTCCTCAATCCTTGCTTACTGTTCCAGCCTAGGCTGAAAAGCTGTCCATCATCACAACTTTTCATGAACTTCCTTCAAAAACAAGTTAACCTCTACTGCATAGTATTGGCGCCATTTAACGTTCAAAATTCCACAAAGCCTTGGCTATAAATAGGACACCATTGTCCATCACAAAGAGAGAGAGAGAGGTGAAGAAACATCCGGAAAAAATTGCTAGAAGAGGAACAAAAAACTCTAGCAAGAAAACATTGTGAAAACTCTGCCAAAATTCCTAGTGTTTCCCAACTTTGAATTTCCTGCCTCCAAACTTCATTGATACTCAGTTTGCTTCCTGACTAGAGAACGCCCATACAGTTCCTGACCATACATACACATATCTTCTCCATCCACCCATTCTAAAAAGAACCTGTCCAAAACACCATCAGAACTAAAGTTAGCTCCAACTCACAAATTTTCTTCCAACAGCAAGGTAAGCACCTGCTGACTTTCATCACGCTGCTAAGCATCATCAGCTTTGCATGCTCAATAAACACAATGTAAATATCATGTTGCTGCTGTATGCGTTCTGAGGATCCTCATAGCTCTGAATGCTTAAGTAGGAAGTGAATCAGTGTAGAACCTGTTTGTGATCTTGTTGGTTTTGTATTCTGAAAACTTTGACACCTACTGAGACTGTCCTAGGCACGTCTTCTATTTTGTGGAAAAATAATAAAACTGTAGATGTTCTGGATAGCACAAGGAGAAATCAAGCTCTGACTTTGACGTCAGCGCTCTGAGGCCTGTTTTGCTGTCAATAATATCAGAACTTCTGAAAATTATTGTGTTTCCAGTAGGGTCAAAACTTTTGACTTCCCCACTAACAAACTTTTGTCTTTCAGCGCATGGGGGTCAGAACTTCTGACCTTCCCACTAACAGGTTTCTGTTTTGCAGGTGCCAGAGTCAGAAGTTTTGACTCATACAGTTTCACTAACAGGTTGATAATCCTGCAGCAGGCCTGGGTCAGAACTTCTGACTTTCTCTCAGCAGCGCGCTAGCCCTCTCTCTCTTTATCTTTTTCTTCCCTTTGTTATTTTCTTTTCTTATCTATTTTTCTCGTTGAACCACCCCCATGAACAAATGTGTATCCCCATCCCCTAATGTTGTAATAGCGTAGGATTTTACATTTCCGCATTTTATTGCTTTCAAATGTAAATGCTAGTAGTTAGGATGTGTATGGCAAGATAAAATCAATGAAATAGAAAATCCTAATTCAAGATAAAATCTTGCATGCAATAAAACACACTTGCACACAAACACCCATTAAGGTATCTCCATTTGGTTGCCTAAACAAATGGGCCATGGTATGCATGTTGGGTACTTTGGAAAAACAAAAACAAAACAAAAGATCATAGTCCCTCGATGACGCTATCTTGGTTGCCAAAACAAAAATTATCAAGTCCTCAAGAAAATTGCCAAACATACTTGACACAATTGCTATCATGGTCTATACGATGACCTGTGCCTGTCCCGTTTAACATCCTAACACAAGGTTGTTCACCAAATATAATGGTGAAACAACACTGTCAAAAGGGTTAAAAACATAAGAAAGATCTTTGAGTAAAATATGGTAGATAGCTCTTAGTTACTTGATCAAAAAGCTTGCAAAACATCCTTGCTATTTTCAAACACACTTCACAACACAATTTCAAAATCCAACTTTCAAACATTGAAATCTTTTCAAAAGACAAATACACCTTTGTATACATTCAAAACAAAAATCATTACAAAGGTTGCCACAATGATGGCCTCTTTTTCAAAACATTTTCAAAACCACACACAAAGCACCATTTCAAACAATTGGAAAATCAAGGCAAATGATCTAAACAAGTAACTAAGAGCCCATGGATAACAATGGATGAAAAGGGTGCTTGCACCTTCCCTTTTCATAATCTACTCCCCGAACCCAAGAATAATCTCAAAGGTCTTTCCTGTGCTTTTTGACCTTTCCTTAGGATAAAATAAAAAGTCGGTGGCGACTCTTGCTAAACTGAAACATTTGCGAACACAAACGCAAAACCTCAAGTCAGTTCTCCCACCGTATCACAGAACTGACGACTCTGCTGGGGAAATTAGGAGCTTAAAAGTGGAGTAACCTTAGGGTTTAGATCACCTTTGCATGTTTGTCTTGATTGTTTTGTTTGCTTTACATTTGGTTCTCTTGCTTGGGATTGAATCCTCCACCCGGATTTGGGAAACATTCATAGGTAAATAGCAATACGTTGTGGAAACTGTGCGGGGTATACCGACATGGTTGAAGCAATAGCTATATTAGTGCGACATATTTGTGAGTACCGGTAGCCTTTGAGTCAATCAAAGAGAATACGGGGCCGCTGAGTGATGTCATGAAGCACTAATGAACTCTTAGAACCTTATTCGACCATCTTGGCCTTTTTAGGGGGTAGTGAGATGACCGACTTTGGTGCAGTCTAAAGTTGGTAGGTACTCGATACTACACTCATTGAGGGTTGTTTTCTTGGAATATTTTGGTCGCCAGTTAAGTGGATAAACCAAAACAATGAACATAGAAAATAATCCAGTGATATTGAGCTCCTTAGAACCCGGTTACTATTTATAGGACAGGTTGAGCCAACTAACTTCAAGAGGGTACTTACCTATGAAACCTCATGCAAGCCTGAAACTAGGGTTTTGTGTGACTTATTTGTACATGTGCTTGTGCATACATCACGAACATCATAAAGTATCATTTGCATCCACTAACCATTTCAAGGGTTTGGATCTTCATCTTTGTTCTTGTTTTGTAGGCCGTGGAATCTCCTCGCAGGAAAACAATTCAAGTCAACCTTGTGAGAATCCCTCCTCAACTCAAGGAGCTTACTTCCAAGATTCCAGAGAACTCTCTCTTCAGTGAAAGACATGGCAGACTTCTCAACTTGGTCAACTCCAACATCGAAGAAGACATGGTGAAAGTCCTCTTCTAGTTCTTTGACCCTCTACACCACTGTTTCACATTCCCTGATTACCAACTAGTACCTAATTTAGAGGAATTTTCTCAACTCCTGAGGATTCCTATTCTTCATCAACTACCCTACAACGGTACGGAAAAAGAACTAAAGCCTGAAGATGTTGCTCAAGCATTACACTTGCGACCATCTGATATAAAAGGTCATTGGGAAACCAAAAGTGGTGTCAAGGGTTTCTTGGCAAAGTTTTTGTTTGAGAAGACATAAGACAGCTGGAATTCTCTAGATCTACAAGCTTTTGAAGAGATTGTGGTACTTCTCATCTATGGGTTGGTCTTGTTCCCAAACCCTGATCAACTTATAGATGTGAATGCTGTCAAGATTTTCATATCCCGAAATCTTGTGCCTACATTGCTTGGGGACATCCTACACTCATTTCACACATGAACAATGAGGAAAAGAGGTGTTCTCGTGTGTTGTACTCCTCTTCTAGCAAGGTGGTTTATTTCTCACCTTCCCCAATCAGTTTTGAAGAATGAGCAGGGTTTAAGGTGGCCACAACGGTTGATGACCCTCACACATTTTGATGTTCATTGGTGTTCTCGATCTAGAGAAAATGTCATCATCATTGATCGTTATGGGGAATTCCCTAATGTCCCACTACTTGGCATTAGGGGAGGCATCACCTACAACCCCTGTTTAGCTTTAAGGCAGTTTGGATATGCCCGGAGAGATGGTCCTCATGATATGTTGATCCCTGACTTGGTTTTTGACTTCGACAACGATGCTCAAGGACTTCGACAAAGGTTTATCCGAGCTTGAAGGATGCCCAACAAAGTGGATAGTAAGACACTGGGGCACAAGAATTCCATCCCTCTTGAGCCCTATCTCAAGTGGGTACGAACCCGTGCCCAGAATCTTATGATGCCATACCCTCACATTCTCCCCGTGATAAAAGAACATGTTATGGAAGGAGATGTTCCATACACCCTCCTACATCCTGACTTGCCTACATCATTGGAAGAATTACAAAAGATTTGGATCCAACTCAAGGAGGAACGAAATACTTTTGAAGCCAGCTTTTATGCCAGTGAGAAGAAGGTTTTGGAACTTACCCACCGACTTTATGAAGAGGAGACTCTCAACACGTACATCGCACCAAAAAGGATGCGCAATGTCTTTTTACATTAAGAATTTTGTAATATTTCTCCCATGGGGCATTTATGTACTAACAAATTTCTTCTTAATATGACGTGTGTTATTTTTGTTTGCAACAAATTTGAATTTCTGAATCCTTGAATGCATTACATGAATAACATATCATTCATCATATGCATAAACAAGTCTTCACACCAGGTTTCCTTATCTTTCTGCTGTTTATTTCAGCAAGATGGATTTGGAGCAGACGGTTAAGGATCTGCAAGCACAGAACTCTCAATTCCAGCAACTCCTCATGACCTTAGCAAAGGGTCAAGAGGACCTTAAAGCATTGTTGGATAAAGATAAAGAGAAAAATAAGAAAAGACCTGGTGTGGTCATTATGGGAAGAAGGTTTGAAAACCATGCTAGAAAAGTTCTCGAATTCCCTTCGACGTCTGATGAAGGGTCTGGTAAAGGAAAATGAATTACGATGCCTTCTGAATCTGAAGTTGAAGAAGAAGAAGAGGAAGAGGATGAAGACTACTCCGAACAGCAATATCCCCCGGCGAATGATAAATTTAAAAACCTTGAGGTCGGTTGGCAGCCATGGAGTTGCAAAGAGTACCTGGTTTAGATTTCGAAGAACTAGGGTTGGTCGCTGGGATCGTCATTCCTCCCAAGTTCGAAGTTCCTACATTTGCTAAGTATGACGGTTTGTCATGTCCAAAGATGCATCTAAGATCCTACGTCAGAAAGATCCAACCCCACTCTTCCGATAAAGATCTTTGGGTCCATTTTTTCCAAGACAGCTTGTCAGGCACACAATTGGACTGGTTCTATCAACTTGAGAGATCTGATGTTCACAACTGGGAAGACTTAGCTGTTGCTTTCTACCGACAATACCAATACAATGCTGATTTAGCACCTACTCGTACTCAACTACAAAGTATGGGTATGGCTTCTAATGAGGGATTTAAGGAATATGCCCAGAAGTGGCGGGATTTGGCTGGAAGGGTGCAACCACCATTGTCGAATAAAGAGCTGGTTGACATGTTTTTAGGGACCCTGTCTGGCCCTTTCTTCAATCATTTAATCGGGAGTTCCTCTGCAGGATTCACCGAGTTAATTCTGACCAATGAAAGGGTCGAGGTTGGCATTAAAAGTGGTAAGATTCAGAAAGATTCCTCTACGTCCACTGTTATTAAGAAAACCTTCCCAGATAAGAAGGAAGCTTCTGCTGTTTATTCTCAGAAAAGCCAAGGAAGAACCGAGCGCCGACCAACGGTGGGGGCTGTGATGATCCAAAACTCTTCAAATGATCAACCTTGCAGCAATCAACCAAGAGCTAGCCAGCAAAGGGTAGAAAGGCCACAACGGCAGTTCACCCAAATCAACATGACACCGTCTCAAGTACTCCCTCATCTGTTAAAGCTGAATCTCACCAACTTGAAAGAAGCGCCGAAGAACCCTAATACTTCTTCTCCTTATTACCACTCCAATGCAAAATGTGCATACCACTCTGACAGTGTAGGGCATGATACCAACAATTGTTGGGCTCTTAAGAACAAAATCCAAGACCTGATCGACGCCAAGGAGGTAGAATTCGATGCGCCCGAAAAACCGAATGTGATTTCTGCCCCAATGCCCAAGCACTGTCATAATGTTCATGCCGTTATGGAAGATCTTCATGTTACCAATGTTGCTGACCTTTTGACTCCGTTACCAGTGATTAAAGCGAATTTGATGAGAGCTGGGATATTCCCAGGCTGTGGAAAAGACTATTACTTTTGTTTAAACTTGCGAGCCGACTGCCCACTGTTGAAATCAGGCATCCAACGCCTGATGGATACCCAAGAGATTCTCTTTCAAAAGACTCATTTTGATACTATCACTCCTATTACTCCTGCTGCCTTTGTTACTTCAACCAATGACATTGCAATAATAACCATCTCCGACAATCTTCCCAAGGCTTACAAAAGGCCTGTCAAGATTACGCCTGATCCTAAGTTTGTGTCATTGAAAATCACCATGTCGGGGCTTGTCCCGTATAAATCTACCAAAACGATACCATGGAACTACGGAGGAGAAATCTTCTATCATGGTATCAAACAAATTGAATCAGTCCAAAATAATTCTGACAATGAAACCCCCGATATAGGGAATATTGCGGGAACGAGCAAGATAACTCGCAGCGGAAGGATATTCTCTCCAGAGATTGCTCCTCCACGAGCAGTCTTCGGACCCTCGAGAGTTTTTGTGCCTATCCAGCCATCCGTGCCAAGCCCGTTAATTGAAGAACTTGATGCTCCCAAAGTTAGACCCAATGATGTTGCTTCTGATAAAGGTAAGGGGATACTAGAAGCTCCTGTCAGGATGAAGGCTCAGACTGTGGTAATCCCCGACACCACCCAGAAAGAGATGGAAGAAATCTTAAAAATAATCAAGAAGGGTGACTACGATGTTGTGGAGCAGCTAGGGCAGACCCCTTCCAAAATCTCCATGCTGGCTCTCCTACTCTGCTCTGAGGCCCATGCTAAGGCCTTAATCAAATTTCTAAAGACGGCACACGTGCCTCAAGAAACTTCGGCTGACCAATTTCAAGAGTGCGTGGCTAGCCTTACTGCTGATAATGGTCTTGGTTTTTCCGATGCTGATTTGACCCCTAAAGGAAGGAAGCACAACGACGCGCTGCATGTCTCAGTAGAATGCAGGGGAACCACACTTGCCCATGTCCTGGTGGATACCGATTCATCTTTGAATGTGCTACCAAAAAAGGCGTTGGACCGATTAGACTGCGAAGGATTGACCCGAAAACCCAGTAACATCTTTGTTAGAGCCTTCGACGATTCTAAGAGGATGGTCCATGGAGAAGTGGACATTCCTATCAAGGTGGGCACATAAATTTTCAACTCTACCTTTTATGTGATGGACATCCGTCCTTCATATTCTTGTTTGTTGGGAAGGTCGTGGATCCACAATGCTGGGGCAGTCACTTCCTCTTTGCACCAAATGCTAAAGTATCCAGTTCAGGGTAAGATTATAACGGTGCACGATGAGGAAGAGTACATGATAAGTCACCTCAACTCCTTATGCTATGTGGAGTTGGACGGCGAATTCATAGAAACGCCTTTCCAACATTTTGAAGAGGTTCCTCTTGAAATCGCAGTTGCAAAGACAATGGCTGATAAGCCTATCATTTCCAAGCCTGTGTCTAGGATGGCATGCCTCAAAGATGCGGAGGCTGTAATTAAAGAAGGAAGGAGTACAGCGTGGGGGAAATTGCCTGAGTTTTCTCACAAGACAGACATGTTCGGACTAGGATTTACTGCTGCTGGCCAAAAATTTGTGCGTCGCTCCAGAGCTGGAGGACCACCCGTAAAAATCACGCACCATGGGATTAATGCCTTAGAAGATGATGATGAAGAAGACAACTTTTAAGATTGGATCTTTCCAACCGTTGAAGAAGGATTAAGCAACTGGGAAGCAAAGAGCTTTGTCCCCATCACTTTCATCAACCAGTAATTTACCTTTGAACAATTTCCTATTTTGGTCTGTAATAATTAAACAATTCATACACTATTTTCACCTTATGCCTTACCCGGGGCATATAGGTCCATTTGTAAGGGCTTGATTTTCTTCATTATCATATGCCATGTTTAATGAATCATTGGACGTTTTCATCTATAAACTGTTGTGTTCATTTTCTTTCCTTTTACATTTTGTTTTGTTTAAGGATGGCTATCCCTTACACACACCCACACTCACAAAATGCAGGTACCCATCCACTCCGGATTCCATGGGTGACTATTTTGCTTTAGCCTTCGGTGACTCTGAAGATTTGGTCAATCATGCTGAGTACGAAGGTGACGAAGACTGTGAAGTGCCTGGAGAGTTAGCCAGACTTTTGCAACAAGAAGAGAGGGCTATTCTGCCCCATGAAGAGTTGCTAGAAACCATCAACTTGGGAATAGAGGAAGACAAGAAAGAGGTGAAGATGGGTGCCAACCTGGAACCAAGTGTCAAAGAGCGCTTAGTGCAGTTGTTGAATGAATATGTTGAAATCTTCGCCTGGTCCTATGAAGACATGTCGGGATTAGACACAGATATCGTGGTTCACCGTCTCCCTACAAGAGAAGACTGTCCACCGATCAAACAAAAGGTCCGCTGAATGAGACCCGACATGTCTGAGAAGATCAAAGTTGAGGTAATGAAGCAATTCAATGCTGGCTTTCTAGCTGTTACTTCCTATCCACAATGGGTTGCTAACATTGTGCCCGTGCCTAAGAAGGACGGCAAAGTCAGAATGTGTGTGTACTATCGGGATTTAAACAGGGCTAGCCTTAAAGATGATTTCCACTACCACACATCGACATCTTGGTTGACAACATAGCTCAACACAAGGTATTTTCCTTCATGGATGGATTCTCGGGATACAACCAGATCAAATGGCCCCCGAAGACATGGAGAAGACTACTTTTGTTACGCAATGGGGTACCTTCTGCTACAAAGTGATGCCATTCGGACTGAAGAATGCAGGGGCAACCTATCAATGCGCCATGGTAGCTTTGTTTTATGACATGATACATCATGAGATTGAAGTCTATGTAGACGACATGATAGCCCATTCACAGACAAAAGAAGAACACCTTGATCATCTGCAAAAGCTGTTTGTCAGGTTGAAGGAGTATAAGCTCGGACTAAACCCAAGCAAGTGCACTTTTGGAGTCAGGTCTGGTAAACTTTTGATATTTATCGTCAGCGACAAAGGCATTGAGGTTGATCTTGCTAAAGTCAAAGCTATACAAGAAATGCCTGCCCCCCGTACTGAAAAGGAGGTTAGAGGTTTCTTGGGATGCTTAAACTATATCGCAAGGTTCATCTCTCACCTAACATCTACTTGTGAGCCAATCTTCAAGCTATTGAAGAAAGATCAGGTGGTTGAATGGAACAATGATGGTCAAGTTGCTTTTGATAAGATCAAGGAGTATTTACTGGAACCTCCTATTTTGATGCCACCCGTCGAAGGAAGGCCGTTAATCATGTATTTGACAGTTTTGGATAACTCAATGGGGTGCGTACTGGGCCAACATGACGAGTCTGGCCGAAAAGAGCATGCCATTTATTACCTTAGCAAAAAGTTTACTGACTGTGAGACTCGCTACTCACTTCTTGAGAAAACTTGTTGCGCTTTGGTATGGGCTGCTCGCCGGCTAAGGCAGTACATGTTGACTCATACCACTTTGTTGATTTCCAAGATGGATCCGATTAAGTATATCTTCGAGAAGCCTGCTTTATCTGGAAGAATCGCTAGCTGGAAAATGATCCTAGCTGAGTATGATATCCAATATACTACCCAAAAAGCTATAAAGGGGAGTGTACTAGCTGACCATCTAGCTCATCAAGCCGTCGAAGATTACCAATCTATGAGATTCGACTTCCCTGACGAGGACATCATGACATTGGACAACATTGAAGGTAACGAACCATATGACGGACCTGAACAAGGATCCCGATGGACCCTGTACTTTAATGGTGCTTCGAATGCACTTGGCAACGGTATCGGTGCGGTACTCATTTCTCCGGAAGGTTGCCATACACCCTTCACTGCCCGACTTTGTTTCAGCTGTACCAACAACATGGCTGAATATGAAGCTTGCATCTTTGGTCTCAAGGCTGCTATAGACTTGGGAATCAAATCTTTGGCCGTATTTTGGGACTCGAATTTGGTTATCAGTCAAGTCAAAGGAGAGTGGGACACTAAACATCCTAATCTTATCCCATACAAAGAACATGTCCTGACATTATTGCCTCTTTTCGAGCAGATTACCTTTGAACACTTCTTGCGAGGAGAAAATCAGCTAGCTGATGCTCTGGCTATAATGTCCTCTATGTTTAAACTCAACTGGGATAATGAGGCTCCCCAAATCACCATCGAGCGAATGGACGAACCTGCACAATGTCATGAGATTAATACCTAAGAAGTAGTGGAACAACCCTGGTTTCACGAAATCAAAAGGTATCTCCAGACTCGAGAATACCCTGAAGGAGCTTTCGTCAATGATAAAAAGTTCTTAAGGAGATTTGCTGCCAAGTTCTTCTTGAGCAATGGTATATGTGATACGGTGGGAGAGAACTGACTGTTTTTGGAATGCTGGTTCGCGTTTTGCGTTTGTTTTCGCAAAATGTCGCGGTAAGCAAGAGTCGCCATCGTTTTTTATTTTATCCAACAAGGAAAGGAAAAAAGCACAGAAAAATTCCTTTTTTGAGATGTTTCTCGGGTCCAGGGGTAGATTATAGAAAGGGAAGATGTTAGCACCCTTTCTATCTGTGGTTATCCACGGGCTCTTAGGTACTTGCTCAAAGTGTTTTCAAAATTGCTTTTCTTTGTGTTTGTGGGTTTGAAAGAAGTTTTCGTTTGAAAGGTGTAAGTGCGAAAAGTTTTTGTTTTATTTTGAGAGCAAGTAGTTAAGAACCATCTACCTACTTGAAAAAGGAATCAATCTGTGCTAATGTACTTTGGACAATGCTATCCCACTATTGATGAGTAGGTAGCATCGTCGTTGGAGTTTTAAGGGTCAATTCGATTAAGGGACGTGTGGTCACTAAAGCAATGTTAGGACGCCTTAGTGGTAACCCTAATGTCTTAGATCATTTTTCCGAGGCAACTGTTTCGAGGCAACTATGATCTTTAGACAATAGGGCGGCCTCTAAAACTTCCTATACTCAATGACCGCGTTCGAAGGCAACCAAGTGGGGTTTACCCTAAGAGTGAGCATGTGCGAGTGTGTTGTTTCAGTTAATTTTATCTTTGTACATGTCAATGGTTATTGTAAATGTTTAGTTGTTGGCATGTTTTTTGGTAAAACCAGTTGTGAGAATGTCATGACTGATGTCATAACATTCTGGGATACAAGGTACATTATGCAGAAAAAGAATGTCATACAGGAGCTACTCAATATGAGTGTTTAGCTGATCATTAAGCAATGATCATATTTATTGCATTCTACCAAAATCAGTAAACAGGATTCTTGTTGTCATAACCAATGTTAAGACATCCTATATTGATCTAACATTTGTGCAGATTTGTTATTTCTGAGAATTTTCAGGAATCTGGTTTATTCAGTCCAGATCAGATTCTCACGTGGACATTAGGTTAACTCTGCTTAACCCTAATCTAGTTGTTAAAAACCTATGACCAAGTCTTGAGGTTAACCCTAATTAACACTAGCTATTTTCGTGGAAGCCTTAACTGAAGAATAGCTGCCTATATATTCCTCATGAAGACTGTTGGTGAAGGACACTTTTTGACAGAAGATCAATAAGGGATTGTATAGTTGTAACTACTATGAGCCAAGCAATTATCATTGTGATAAATGACTTGGAGTAGGATTTGATTGTAAGGGTTGTGTATCACTTAAAGCTTTGAAGCACGAGTGTTTGTGTCACTTGATTAAAGCTTTGAAGCAAAGTCAAGTTAGGGTTGTATATCACTCAAAGCTTTGAAGCACGAGTGTTTGTTACTTGATTAAAGCTGTGAAGCAAAATCAAGGGTGTGTACTGAAGAGTATCTTCATAATTTCATTAATCAATAGTTTAGTATCACTGCTGTGATTGAGGGGGACTGAGCAGGAACTCAGGTTTAAGTTGAACTTAGATTGAAGTGGCATTGGGTAGGTCTTAAGTGAAGGAGATAAACTGGTTGGTTTATTCCTAAATTAATATCTCTTATAGTGCATTTCCTCCCTGGCTTGGTAGCCCCCAAAGTAGGTGTTGTTACACACTGAACTGGGTAAACAATTGACTGTGTTATTTACTGCTTTTAAATTACTGTCTTGAAGTGTGTCAGATACGGTGTTATAACATTCACTGTGACATTGAGTATCTGTTGCCAGAATTTCAATTGGCATCAGAGCAGGCACCCTGCCTATCTTACTGGGTGAGATCTAGGGATATTGTTTTCTGGCGCTATGGACAAAGAAGGAGGATTTGGAAACAGACCACCTATTCTGGATGGATCAAATTATGATTACTGGAAACCTCGTATGATTGCCTTCTTAAAATCGCTGGACAAAAAGGCTTGGAGAGCTGCTGACAAAGGATGGAACCATCCCACCATAACTGGGAAAGATGGGACAACCAGTCTGAAACCCGAGGAAGAATGGAGCAAAGAAGAAGATGAGTTAGCCCTGGGTAACTCCAAAGCATTAAATGCCTTGTTCAATGGGATTGATAGAAACATATTCAAACTAGTACATCAATGCGAACTGGCCAAGGAGGTTTGGGACACTCTCAAAACTACCCATGAGGGCACATCCAAAGTAAAAATGTCAAGGCTTCAGATGCTGACTACCAAATTTGAGAACCTAAGGATGATAGAAGATGAGAACATTCATGAGTTTCACATGAACATCTTGGAAATTGCCAACACCTCAGGAGCATTGGGAGAAAAGATGTCAGAAGAAAAGCTGGTGAGAAAGATTCTCAGATCCTTGCCTAAAAGATTTGCAATGAAGGTGACTGCTATAGAGGAAGCTCAGGATATCTGCAACTTGAAGGTGGATGAACTCATTGGGTCACTTTAGACCTTTGAGATGGGGATCAGTGACAATGTCGACAAGAAAAACAAGAGCATATCACTTGTATATAATATTGAAGATGAAAACAAGGAGGATGAAGAAGAAAATATTTCAGAAGCTATAGCCATGCTTGGAAGACAGTTCAACAAACTCATCAAGATAATGGACCCAAAGTCAAGGTCAAATGTTAAGAACATTCCTTCTGACATTAACAGATCCTATGACTCCAGCAGAAGACCAAAATATGAAGAAAAAGTATCAAAGATGGAGATGTCATCATTGTGGAGGTTTGGTCACATAAAGCCATTCTGCTTCAGATTATATGGATATCCTAATCAGACCCCAGTTGTCAAACCTAAGTCTAACAAGGCACCATATACTCAAAAGTGGAAGAAAAAGGCTACTGCCCTGATAGCTCACACCTCCCTTAGAGTCTCTGCAAAGGAAGACTGGTACTTTGACAGTGGATGCTCTAAACACATGACTGGAATCAAGAATCTTCTCAATAATGTTAAACCTCACACTATTAGTTATGTGACTTTTGGAGATGGTGCTAGAGGAGAAATCAAAGGAGTTGGAAACTTGGACTGCCCTGGAGTTCCAAACCTAAATGAAGTATTGCTGGTAAAAGGCTTGACTGCTAATCTCATAAGTATCAGTCAATTATGTAATCTAGGATTCAAGGTCAACTTCACCAAGTCTGAATGTCTTGTAAATAATGAAAAACAAGAAGTTGTAATGAGAGGAGTCAGATCTAAAGACAACTTCTACTTATGGGAGTCTGAGAACACTAATTATTCTTCTGTGTGCTCTATTGCCAAAGAAGAAAAAGAAGTGAAACTGTGGCACCAAAAACTTCGTCATTTACATCTAAGAGGAATGAAAAGGATTATATCCATGGAGGCAGTCAGAGGGATTCCAAGGCTGCAAATTGATGAAGGGAGAGTTTGTGGTGAATGTCAGGTTGGAAAGCAGACTAGAATGCCACATCCAAAGTCAAGACATCTTACCACCTCTAAGGTGCTAGAACTTCTACATATGGATCTGATGGGACCAATGCAGGTGGAAAGTCTTGGTGGAAAAAGATATGCCTATGTTGTTGTGGATGATTTTTCCAGATTCACCTGGATTAACTTTGTTAGGGAAAATTCTGATGTATTTGAAGTATTTAAGGAACTGTGCAAAAGAATTCAAAGAGAAAAAGAAGGATGCATTGTCAGAATCAGAAGTGATCATGGCAAGGAATTTGAAAACAGTAAGTTTGATGAGTTCTGCTCCTCAGAAGGAATTAATCATGAATTCTCTTCACCCATAACTCCTCAACAAAATGGAGTTGTGGAAAGGAAAAACAGGACTATACAGGAATCTGCCAGAGCAATGATACATGCCAAAAGACTTCCTATTCATTTTTGGGTTGAAGCTATGAATACAGCCTGTTATGTCCATAACAGGGTCACCTTGAGAAAGGGAACATCATCCACCATTTATGAACTTTGGAAAGGAATAAAGCCTACAGTGAAGTACTTCCATGTATTTGGAAGCAAATGCTATATTCTGACAGATCGTGAACAAAGGATAAAGATGGACCCTAAAAGTGATGAAGGAATATTCCTAGGATACTCTACCAACAGCAGAGCTTATAGGGTATTCAATTCCAAGACCAAAGTTATGATGGAATCTATAAATGTCATAGTTGATGATTACCATGAGGAAACAAATGTCCCATATGATGTTGAGACATTCTTTGAGACCTCAACTCAAAAGGATGATATTCCTAAAACTACTTCATCAGAATCTGAATCAAAGGAAGCTAACAAAGACCCTTCCATCAGAATTCAGAAAGATCATCCTAAGGAACTCATCATAGGAGATCCTAACAGTGGAGTCATTATAAGGTCTAGAGAAATCATCACAAACTCTTGATTTGTATCTAAGATTGAACCAAGAAATGTTAAGGAGGCGTTAACTGATGAATACTGGATTGGAGCAATGCAAGATGAATTGAACCAATTCAAGCAACATGAAGTATGGGAGTTAGTTCCTAGACCAGGAGGAACAAACATCATTGGAACAAAATGGATCTACAAGAACAAATCAGATGCTGAAGGAGTTGTCACCAGGAATAAGGCAAGACTTGTTGCTCAAGGATACACTCAAGTTAAATGGGTTGATTTTGATGAGACTTTTGCTCCTGTAGCCAGACTGGAATCAATCAGACTCCTATTGGGAATTTCCTGTCTCCTTAAGTTCAAGTTATTTCATATGGATGTAAAGAGTGCCTTCCTAAATGGGTACTTAAATGAGGAAGTTTATGTGGAACAGCCTAAAGGATTTGTGGATCCAAACTGCCCTGATCATGTCTACAAATTGAGGAAAGCTTTATATGGCCTGAAACAAGCTCCTAGAGCATGGTATGACAGGTTGACAAAATTCCTCTCTGACAAAAGATACAGGAAAGGAGGCTTGGATAAAACTCTTTTTGTCAAAAATGAAGGAGGAAAGATAATGGTAGCTCAAATCTATGTTGATGACATAGTGTTTGGGGGAATGTCAGATAAAATGGTTAAACATTTTGCTGACCAGATGCAAGCTGAATTTGAAATGAGCCTCATGGGAGAATTGACCTACTTTCTTGGACTGCAAGTCACACAGATGGAAGACTCAATTTTTCTGTCTCAAAGCAAGTATGCAAAGAACATTGTCAAGAAGTTTGGGATGGAGAATTCCAGTCACAAAAGGACTCCTGCACCTACTCATTTAAAGTTGTCCAAAGATTCAAGTGGGGTTAAGGTAGACCAAAGCTTGTACAGAAGCATGATAGGAAGTCTGCTATACTTAACAGCCAGCAGACCTGACATTGCTTTTGCAGTTGGAGTATGTGCAAGATACCATGCTGAACCCAAAGTAAGTCATATCAACCAAGTGTAGAGAATTCTGAAGTATGTGAGTGGAACCTACAACTATGGCTTGCTGTACTCTCATGGATGTGAACCAACTCTGACTGGTTACTGTGATGCTGATTGGGCTGGAAGTGCTGATGATAGAAAGAGCACCTCTGGAGGATGTTTCTTCTTAGGAAATAATATTGTCTCCTGGTTCAGCAAGAAACAGAACCGTGTGTCTCTATCTACTGCTGAAGATGAATACATAGCAGCTGGTAGTAGCTGTTCTCAAATGATCTGGATGAAACAAATGCTTACTGAGTATAATGTCACACAAGATGTTATGACATTGTACTGTGACAATCTGAGTACTATCAACATTTCCAAGAATCCTATTCAGTATAGCAGGACCAAGCATATTGACATTAGACATCACTTCATCAGAGATCTTGTGGAGGAGAAGACGATTAAACTGGAACATGTTGCCACTGAACTACAACTGGCTGACATTTTTAGCAAGGCACTTGATGCTAATCAATTTGAAAATTTGAGGGGCAAGCTGGGTATTTGCCAACATGAAGAAATGTAGCAATTAATTTTGCTTAAAACAAGGGATGAGAGAGATATTTCAGTTAAGTCTACTCTGATTGGGCTAATCATCTACTTCTCTATTTCTTTCCAAAATTTTAAGAAGTTGAATAGACATTCATATATCTCCCTCCTCTCGCGTTTCTGCAACAATCTTCAATCTCTCAAACGAAGATTTCACTATCACTGTTACCTGTTTTCTAAAACACTCAAAATGTCTCAACTATCCATGTCATCATCCTCTTCAAAGGCAACTGCTTCTTCCGCATCCTCTGATCGAGAACCTAGGGCAATCACAAACTGCATGGATTCTGATGTTCTGGAGATAACTCCTCTTCGTGAACTGGCAGCTGACCCCACTAAGGTCAAGAAGATGCGAACCAGACATGCAAGAAGATCACAAGCCTCTTCATCTGGTAAATCCTCTCAACCATCATCTTCTGTTCCTACAGAAATAGCAAATAGGGAAGGTTTTGTTTATGTTCATCAAGCTATAGCTAGACTTGTCACTAGGATTCTAAATGAGAATCACTCTGTACCCGACATTTCTGTACCTTTGAATCAAGAATCTGCTAGTCCAAATGTTGAAATAAATCCAGATGTCACTCAGAATGTTGAGACACCTGATGACAACATTAGGAAATCTCCTGAAAATCGTGATGATCACCAGAACCCTACTGAGAAGGATGTTGAACCCCCGATTATTGATGTTGATGAAGAATACTCTAACAATGACTTAATTTCCAATATCAACCCTAGCATAGCTAGAAGGATGATGAACAGAAAAGGAAAGCAGGATGCTGCCAAAAGCCTCTCCAAAGAGAAGACTGTTGATGTTGTTCATAAGAAAACCAGGTCTGAGAACAAGACTGGAGTAGAAGCTGTGAAGTCTGGATTGTCAAAAGAGAAAGGGAAGGTGAAAACTAGAGTACCTGTTGGTAGTCTCTCAAAACCTTTGAGACAACCAATAGCAAAGAAAAGGAAGGAGCCTGAACCCTCTGAATCTGATGAGGAATCAGGATTTGAGTTTGATGTTGAAGAAATTCCTCTCAGAAAGAAACTCTCTTCGAGCAAAATGCCTAAAGTCCCTGAAGTTGCCATTGACAACATCTCCTTTCACCATCCAGAGAATGCAAACAGGTGGAAGTATGTTTTTTTGAAAAGGATCGCCTTGGAAAGAGAGCTGAACAACAGTGCCATGGAATGTAAGGAGATCATGAATCTAATTAAGAATGCTGGTCTAATAAATACTGTGCTAAAGTTTACCAACTGCTATGAAATTCTTGTCAAAAAATTCATAGTAAATTTATCTGATGGGTGTGCTGATGGAAAGTCAGCTGGTTTTAAGTGTGTGTATGTGAGAGGAAGGAAGGTAAATTTCTCTCCCTCTGAAATAAACAAATTCCTAGGAAGACCTGATGATGCTTGTCCTGAGCTTGAGGTTACTGACAACCAAGTGTGTCAAACCATCACTGCAAATCAAGTCAAGAGCTGGCCCCTAAAAGGGAAGCTGAATGCAAGAAAGTTGAGCATGAAATTTGCCATTCTGCACAAAATTGGTGCAGCTAACTGGGTTCCCACCAACCATAAATCAACCATCTCCACAGACTTGGGAAGATTTATTTATGCTGTTGGAACCAGGACAAACTTTGACTATGGCAAGTATATCTTTGATCAAACATTGAAACATGCTGGAAGCTATGCTATTAAAGGCCCTATTGCCTTTCCATCTCTCCTGTGTGGTATAGTCATTGCTTAGTATCCTGACATTCTAGTTGAAAAAGATATTGTATGCAAAAGAGCCCCTGCTCTTGGTTTGCACTATAAGCTATTTCATGGAAATCACGTTCCTGACATTGTCGTGACATCTGCTAAGACATCAACTGTCAAATCTCATTCCAAGAAGGCTGATGTTATAGCTGTGCTGAAGGAAACCTGCAAAGAGCTTGATACAAGGAAAAGGACTCTTGAGGACCTGATTGCTAGACTATAACAGGAGGAGAATGAAGGACAAATAAGGGAAGAGGATGCTGATGAAGACCAGCATAATGCTGAAGATAGTGCCTCCTCTGAAGATGACAGTGCTTGAAGATCAGTGTAGTTGACAAGTTTGCTGCTGGTACCTGTTGCTGCAAATGACTTTTGATTTTTTCTCTCTGTGTTTTTTTATTCCTTTTGGATGATTGTATAACTTAAAAGTACAAGTATCTTTGGCCTATTTATGGCTAAAGAGGGGGAGAAGATTTTGTGATAATTTTGGTAGAATTAGACTTGGTAGATGTTTTTAAAAATTCTGCTGCTTTCTAATCTCTGAATTTTTAGGGGTTTTAGCCAAAAATTTGCAAAAGGGGGAGTTTGTAAGTGTATAGTTGTTGGCATGTTTTTTGGTAAAACCAGTTGTGAGAATGTCATGACTGATGTCATAACATTCTGGGATATAAGGTACATTCTGCAGAAAAAGAATGTCATACAAGAGCTACTCAATATGAGTGTTTAGCTGATCATTAAGCAATGATCATATTTATTGCATTCTACCAAAATCAGTAAACAGGATTCTTGTTGTCATAACCAATGTTAAGACATCCTGTACTGATCTAACATTTGTGCAGATTTTTTATTTATGAGAATTTTCAGGAATCTGGTTTATTCAGTCCAGATCAGATTCTCACGTGGACATTAGGTTAACTCTGCTTAACCCTAATCTGGTTGTTAAAAACCTATGACCAAGTCTTGAGGTTAACCCTAATTAACCCTATCTATTTTCATGGAA
This sequence comes from Vicia faba, assembly GCA_948472305.1. NCBI lineage: Eukaryota > Viridiplantae > Streptophyta > Magnoliopsida > Fabales > Fabaceae > Vicia > Vicia faba. The sequence continues at coordinate 20,086,138 of OX451737.1, forward strand.
GCCCTAACTGAAGAATAGCTGCCTATATATTCCTCATGAAGATTGTTGGTGAAGGACACTTTTTGACAGAAGATCAATAAGGGATTGTATAGTTGTAACTACTGTGAGCCAAGCAATTATCATTGTGATAAATGACTTGGAGTAGGATTTGATTGTAAGGGTTGTGTATCACTCAAAGCTTTGAAGCACGAGTGTTTGTGTCACTTGATTAAAGCTTTGAAGCAAAGTCAAGTTAGGGTTGTATATCACTCAAAGCTTTGAAGCACGAGTGTTTGTTACTTGATTAAAGCTGTGAAGCAAAATCAAGGGTGTGTACTGAAGAGTATCTTCATAATTTCATTAACCAATAGTTTAGTATCACTGCTATGATTGAGGGGGAGTGAGCAGGAACTCAGGTTTAAGTTGAACTTAGATTGAAGTGGCATTGGGTAGGTCTTAAGTGAAGGAGATAAACTGGTTGGTTTATTCCTAAATTAATATCTCTTATAGTGCATTTTCTCCCTGGCTTGGTAGCCCCCAGAGTAGGTGTTGTTACACACTGAACTGGGTAAACAATTGACTGTGTTATTTACTGCTTTTAAATTACTGTCTTGAAGTGTGTCAGATACGGTGTCATAACATTCACTGTGACATTGAGTATCTGTTGCCAGAATTTCAATTATCTATGTTGATTTTAAGTTCATACATTCGATCTTGTCATGCATTCCCTATTTATCAAACATCTAACAATTTATAAGTTGCGAAAATTAAATTGCGGAATTTAAATCTAACTATTACAAGGCGTCGGGTATTTACATCGCCAAAAGCAACCCTTGAATTTAAAATGCGGAAAATAAATAAAGCGATAAATAAATTAAATAGTCCTAACTAAAACTATTACATTCTGGGAAACAATTACATTAATATGATAAAATGGATCGCGTGCCGAAAATTAAATCGAATGTGAGTTTTTAGGGTTTTGACCCTTTTTTGAAAGAAAGTAATTTTTTTGTTATTTTTAGATTAAAAGAAAATAAACTAAGTTAATTAAATAAATTAATTAATTAATTAAAAAAAGATATTTTTGGATTTTTGGATATTTAAATAAATAAGAATAAATTTGATTTAAAGTTAGTAAAAACCTAATTTTCTACATTAATTTTAATTATTGCAAAAATATTAAAAGTTATACCTATTTAAAACTAAATTAAGTAAGTTAGTATTTATTTAAAAATAAAATGCTGAATTTAATTTTAATAAATAAAATATTTTTTGATTTTTGATTTTATGAGGAAAAGTTTTAATTGGTTAGTTTAAATAAAAATAATAATTAAACAAAACAAATAAATAAATAAAAAGAAGAAAGAAATAACCAAGGGGTGTTGGGCCTAGATCAGGGGGTAAGATTGGCAAGTTTGTGGCCCAATGCAAGAAGGCCTGCATGACTTTTCTAGATCCCACGTGTGCTTGTTGACTAGAGCATATGGTGGACTTTCATTCCTGTCCACCAGATCTATCCTAGGGCCATCTGGAAAGCATCTGGGTGATGATGTATGATGTACTGCGCCTTGGATAATGCATGGAATTACCTGTTGAAAAATAAAACAAATGCATTCGGGGGACCTGGGATTCGAACCCAGGTCCTGTTGGATCTCACACTAATGCCTTCGCCACTGAGCCAATGTGTTTCACTCGTTAATGGATTAGGTAACAATTAATATATGGAAAACACAATAATATGCTAGAAAAAATAAAAAGAAGCGCGAATATTTGAATGGCTCAATGGGATGGGGACACGTTGTCGTCCCTGTCCTCAGATTTTCACATGGATTACCTACGGATTTAAATCCACGACAAAAGGCGTAGGTTGATTCAATAATCCTTCCCAGGCCATATAAATGAAACATGATGCCATGGATGAACTCGCCTCTTCATCCTGGTCTCAACCATGTCCATGAATAAGCCTAATTTCACCTGCATCAAAAACCCCTAAAAACAACCCTAGGAAACCCTACAATGGCGTTTATGATTATAGGACAGATAAATGCAATCAAATAATATGGAAAGCATGGAAATTGTTTGGTGATTGCAAATATGCCATTAGTTTCTTGTAATGATGCGTAAATCTTGAAACACGAAAGCAAGTTCAGAGGGAGGTCGTATGTCACTTACAACTCGTTTTAGGAGGTGAATGGCCTTGCTTTTGATTGCTACAGACTCAGTGGATGTCCAACAAGAGGATAATGTTGATATTTTGCGCTGAAAGCACCTCTAAAACAAATTTCAGTTTCAAGCTTTTTTGCAATTTTCTCAAGTTTGGTTCTTGTGATTTAGCAGCCTCTAGGTTCTGATTCGTGTGTCTCTAGCTTGTATAAGTAATGAGCATTGGATTAGGTCAAATATTTGGACTTGAATCTTTGCAAATCAATGCTTGGTGATATGATTTGATCTTCCATGAAAAAGCTTCCAAATTTGTCCAAAAACCATATTTTTGTTCATGATATGGTGAGATACGAGTTTGATCATGTCCATGATGACAATTAAGGCCTATATCAATCAAAAAGATACCAAGTTATCAATATTTAGATTTTATTTGGATTTAAATTAATTTAAAATGGATTAATTCAATAAAAATCAAATAAAATAGAAACATTAATGAATGGACATAAGACTGAAGATAGGACACGTGTGTAGTGTGACAAGATCAAATCAAGTGGAAAAAGTGGGCCCATTTGACAAAATTTGAAGCTTTGGGGATAGTTGACTTTTGGCAATTTTGGAAAATGCACAACTTCACCAATGCATAACTTCTTCAATTTTGAACTTTTGGAAGTTTTATTGGACTTTTTAGAAACCTTGAGATGTCTTCTAACAAACCCTTTTTGTCTCATCTCATTTTGATATTCCATGTTCAAGTTATAAGCTTTGGAAAACAAGGTGTTTTTGTTGACTTTCAAAAATGACCTATAATTTCTAAATTTGTAACTTCTTGTGAGTGCATTTCTTGATCTTGGGGTGTGAAGATGGATTGTAGGAAATTTCATCCTCTTAAAAATGAGCTTTGGATGGGTCATTTCTCATAAAGTATGAGAAAGTTATACTTGGTCAAAGTTGAGTTAACTTTTCCTGCAAAACCCTAATTTAGCAACTTTTGAGTCTTGATGAATTTTGAGCAATCCTTGATGAATCATGATCAACCCTTGATCAAATGATGAAATATCCTTCAAAATGATAATTTTGACAAAAAATCTTGAAGTTTGACTGTATATAGGTCATAGTTGACTTTTTCCCTAACACAGTCGATTTTTGGACCTCTTGAGCAATTGACTGACCAAACTTCCTCTGCAAGGCTTGAAATTTGACATGGATGAACTTGAGAACATATTAGGACATTGGGGATCACTTGGGGTCATTTGGATGTAAGGACCTTTATGCAACACAAAACCCTAATTTGAGATTGACTTCCTTAGGAGATGACTTGACTGTCCAACTCTTGAGCAATCTTGAGCAACTTGGAGATTATTCTTGAAATGTATTGAGAAATATGAGAGGGAAAATTTTGGGGTACAACAGTATCTTATATAAGTTCAGCCATGATTGTGTTCTACTTCGTTGTATGGACAAGGTTGAAGCAGAGTTGATCATGACTGAAATACACGGTGGCACATTTGGCACTCACTTAAGCGGACATACGATGGCTAAGAAGATTCTAAGGGCAGGCTACTACTGGTCTACCATGGAAGCTGATTGTCATCAACATTCCCGTACTTGTCACAAATGTCAAGTCTATGCTGACAAGGTACATATTACTCCAGTTCCTCTCAACGTTCTGATAGCTCCTTGGCCATTCGTGATGTGGGGTATCGACATGATTGGAGAGATAAAGCCTACGGAATCCAATGGACATTGCTTCATCCTGGTGGCTATTGATTACTTCACCAAGTGGGTCGAAGCAGCTTCCTTCGCCTCCGTTACAAAGAATGTGGTTGCCCGCTTCATCAAGCAGAATCTCATATGCCGGTATGGTATCCCCGACAGGATTATCACGGACAACAGTACAAATTTGAACAACACTATGATCACCGCTCTGTGCGAGCAGTTCAAGATTTATCATCACAATTCATCTCCCTATCGGCCAAAGATGAACGGTGTTGTGGAAGCCGCGAACAAAAATATCAAGAAGATCATTTAAAAGATGACAGTCACCTACAAGGACTGGCATGAGATGTTATTGTTTGCTCTGCACAGATATCGTACCATGGCACGTACTTCAACAGGGGAAACCCCTTTTTCTTTGGTATGGCATGGAAGCTGTTTTACCTATGGAAGTTCAGATTCCTTCCTTAAGGGTCATGAAGGATACTGGTTTGAGTGAAGACGATTGGATTCAGACCCGGCTTGATCAACTTAACTTGATCGACGAGAAGCGACTTACTGCTGTTTGTCATGGTCAAACGTATCAAAAACGGATGATCAAGGCCTTCAATAAGAAAGTCATGCGTTAGGTATATCAAGTCGGAGATCTTGTAATCAAGCGGATCGATCATCTTGCCGCAAAGTGATCCCAGGGGAAAGTGGACTCCTACTTACGAAGGACCATTTATGATCAAGAACATCTTTTCTGGTGGGGCAATGATTCTGACCACCATGGACGGCGACGACTTGCCGCACCCTACGAACACAGACATAGTCAAAAGATACTACGTATAAAACTACCCGACAAGTTGAAAACTCGAAAGGGCAACTTGGGCAAAAATGGGCATCCCGGTGAATCGAAAACCCGAAAGGGTGGTTCAGGAAAAAATTAGGGATAAACAAAAAAATATGTACACCCGGCAAGTTGAAAACCCGAAAGGGCGACTTGGGCAAAAAAGGGTTTCCCGGTGGACCGAAAACCCGAAAGGGTGGTCCAGGCAAAAGTTAGGGAATTAAAGCGTATGACTATGTCTCGTCGGATCACTTTAAGGACAATCTCTTCACCAACAAGCTCCAAGCTTCTGATCAATCCAATCATCGGCGGACGAAGCAGCGAATGGACAAGATACTCAGAGTTGTGAAGGCTATAGCAGAATGGGAACCCCATGGAACTATTACATATAGCCATCTTTCTTTCTGTATAAATTTTTCTCAATTTTACAACAACATTCTCTTACTAGGATGTCTGTCTCCTTTGTATAAAAATACTTACAAAAGTTAATACAAAAATACTTAAGTGCAGAAATTTGCTTCCCTTTCTTTTCTTTTTACACTTATGTTTTATTTGAAAACGTCCAACGGTTTGATTAAATAGGCATATGCATTTGAATATAATCATTGCTTACAAATAAAATGAATTGAGAAAGGATAATTACTGGTAGGTCGAGGTGTAGGAAGATATCTTTGTGCTATTCCAGAAGAAATCCCCTGAAGTACATCATCCAGCTCCTCAACAAAGCTAAAACCTTGGAATATGTGTCCCCAGCGGAGTTAAATCTCAAGATCCCAAGCGGAGCTAGAATATTCTAAACCTTCTTCCCCAGCGAAGTCAAATTTCCAACTATCAACCGCCAGCGGAAACCATTCAGTTTTCCCCAATTTCCCCAGCAAGTTATCTTAAAAGACTAAGAATCAACCAGATAACAGTTGACTTCTTATCTTATCCCCGACTAGGATGATTCCCCAGTAGTTTGGCATACAAACCAAAGCTCCTGATTTCTCCGCAGAATGAACACTCTCCCCACATAGTTATTTCCCAACATAATGAAGATTCTAAATTCTGGTTTCCCCATTTAAAGCCTCCCAGGTTTTAATTCCCCAGTAAAGGTCGTCGGAGTTTTCCTTATTTCCCAGGAAAGTCATGAAGGATTCTCATTCCCCGCAGAAGTTGTCAAAGCTCTTATCAATTCCCCACAAGTTACCAAGAATTTTCAATCCTCAGCAGTAGTCCAAAGGATATTCTTAGTCTCAACAATCAAAGGTTTTTTTGAATCCCCAACAGCAGTCAAGGGTTTATTTTCCTCAGGCAGCAGTCAAAGATTTCATTATCTCTGGTTATCAAGGATTTATTTTCCTCAGCAAGACAACTAATCAGCTTACATGCGCATACATTACATTCATATATCATAAATATTAATAGAGTACATTTTATTGCATCATACATATCATGCAACACAACTTTGTGTTTTAGCTAACATTTTACCCTTTTCAGGATAAAATTAAAAGCTATCTTTAACAAATATTCAAAGACCTCAGATACAGTATGGATACACCCCAGACACGGCGGTCATTCTATTATTCATTCAGACTTCAGCGACCAGATACAGACTAGATACGCTCCAGACACGGAAGCCATTCTATTTCTCATTCAGGTTCAACTATCAATTTCAGATACAATATGGATACACCCCTGACACAACGGTCATTCTATTACTCATTCAGACTTCAGCAATCAGATACAAACTAGATACGCTCCAGACACGGTAGCCATTCTATTTCTCATTCAGATTGAACTATCAACTTCAAATTCAGATACACTCCAGACACGAAAGTCATTCTGTCACTTGACCAGATCCCAGTTACAGTACAGATACATTCCAAACACGGAAGTCATTCTGTTACTCATACAGATCTTAACTTCAGATACAGTCTAGATACGCTCCAGACACGATAGCTATTCTGTCACTCATTCAAACCTATTCCCCAGCCAAGAGATATCCCAGATACGGTTGTCTTCCGGTCGCTCATTCAGATTTCAGATTTCGGATACAATACAGATACACTCCAGACACGACAGTCATTCTGATACTCATTCAAGAATCAAATACAGTTACAGCTCGGATACGCTCTAAACACAGACACCATTCCTTTGCTCATATAAACCCAGTCTCTAGATACAACTCAGATACGTTCCAAATAAGGATACCATTCTGATGTTCATTCTACTGATTTTCAACAAACAAGTTTTGGATGGCATCTCTAAGCCCATCTCCAGCAAGATTCTACCATTTCCAAATGGCATCTCTAAGCCCATCTCCAGCAAGATTCTACCATTTCCAAATGGCATCTTTAAGCCCATTCCCTCAGCTACATTTTGACGGGTGCAAATTTACGGGCACACTAGTGTCCAATCTTCTTTTACCTTCAAGTTAAGAAAGGCAGATTCGCCAATCTAACTCTTCAGGTCCAAGAAGATTGAACAGGGGCAACTGTTGTACCCTAAAATTTGCCCTCTCATCCATCAGGAATTCATCCTGAATTCTCAGATTTTCTCTTAAACAAAGCCAAGCCCTTTATTATCATTCTGTTCCAAGTAAACAATTTACAAGAACAAAATGGTCATTTGCAAGCTCAAAAGTCAAAGCTTTTACCTTGGGAAAATTAAATTCTAAATACTTATAATTTTTCTAAAAAAGGGGGGGAAAGTGTTTAATGGCACCTCAAAGCTTCTGAACCAACCTCCAGGCAGAAACAGTCAGAAGTTGCAAATTTGGCTCAGCACATAACATCCAGTCAGAAGGTAGCTCTTCAGTAGCTACACCAACTCAGTCAGAGATTGTAAAAATGGTTCAGCACGTGATCTTTAAACAGAACATGGCTCTTTCAGCAATTACGTAAAACTTCAGCCAGAGTTTGTTAGAGAAGTGTAAAGAAGGCAACAAAGCCTGAAACTCCTTCAGAACGTACTGGGATCAGATGGTAATGGGATCAGTAGATTGGGTAAAATACTGAAGCAGGATCACTAAGTCCAGAGTCTTTAAAGGCAGATCAAAGGAGCATACTAGAAAACTCTCAGAGCTTGCTGAGGCAGCAAGAGGCCAAGGTCAGAGCTTGGTTTACGCTGTTTTTTGATGAAGCAGAACTGTTGGCTCAGGTTTTAGGTAATGATGCAAAATCTCCTATTGCAAGATTCTTGATGTTGATAAATATCATCACCATTTAATGCTCATTAATGCTCACAACCACTCCTAAGCATTCATCTAAAGGGTCTCTCCACGTGTGGCTTGTTGAACACCTTTGTGCAGGTTAAGGCATGGGTATATGCGCCACTTTTCGCCTATAGGTGTCACTTCTCCTCAATCCTTGATTACTGTTCCAGCCTAGGCTGAAAAGCTGTCCATCATCACAACTTTTCATGAACTTCCTTCAAAAACAAGTTAACCTCAACTGCATAGTATTGGAGCCATTTAACGTTCAAAATTCCACAAAGCCTTGCCTATAAATAGGACACCATTGTCCATCACAAAGAGAGAGAGAGAGAGAGAGAGAGAGAGAGAGAGAGAGAGAGAGAGAGAGAGAGAGAGAGAGAGAGAGAGAGGTGAAGAAACATCCAGAAAAAATTGCTAGAAGAGGAACAGAAAACTCTAGCAAGAAAACATTGTGAAAACTCTGCCAAAATTCCTAGTGTTTCCCAACTTTGAACTTCCTGCCTCCAAACTTCATTGATACTCAGTTTGCTTCCTGACTAGAGAATGCCCATACAGTTCCTGACCATACATACACATATCTTCTCCATTCACCCATTCTAAAAAGAACATGTCCATAACACCATCAGAACTAAATTTAGCTCCAACTCACAAATTTTCTTCCAACAGCAAGGTAAGCACCTGCTGACTCTCATCACGCTGCTAAGCATCATCAGCTTTGCATGCTCAATAAACACAATGTAAATATCATGTTACTGCTGTATGCATTCTGAGGATCCTCATACCTCTGAATGCTTAAGTAGGAAGTGAATCAGTGTAGAACCTGTTTGTGATCTTGTTGGTTCTGTCTTCTGAAACACTTTGACACCTGCTGAGACTGTCCTAGGCACGTATTCTATTTTGTGTAAAAATAATAAAACTGCAGATGTTCTGGCTAGCACAGGGGGAAATCAAGCTCTAACTTTAAAGTCAGCGCTTCTGAGGCCTATTTTGCTGTCAATAATATCAAAACTTTTGAAAATTATTGCGTTTCCAGTAGGGTCAGAACTTCTGGCTTCCCCACTAACAAACTTTTGTCTTGCAGCGCATGAGGGTCATAACTTCTGACCTTCCCACTAACAGGTTTCTGTTTTGCAGGTGCCAGAGTCAGAAGTTCTGACTCATACAGTTTCACTAACAGGTTGATAATGCAGCAGGCCTGGGTCATAACTTCTGACTTTCTCTCAGCAGCGCGCTAGCCCTCTCTCTCTTTCTCTTTTTCTTCCCTTTGTTATTTTCTTTTATTATCTATTTTTCTCGTTGAACCACCCTCATGAACAAATGTGTATCCCCATCCCCTAATGTTGTAATAGCGTAGGATTTTACATTTCCGCATTTTACTGCTTTCAAATGTAAATTCTAGTAATTAGGATGTGTATGGCAAGATAAAATCAATGAAATAGAAAATCCTAATTCAAGATAAAATCTTGCATGCAATAAAACACACTTGCACACAAACACCCCTTAAGGTATCTCCATTTGGTTGCCTAAACAAATGGTCCATGGTATGCATGTTGGGTACTTTGGCAAAACAAAAACAAAACAAAAGATCATAGTCCCTCGATGACGCTATCTTGGTTGCCAAAACAAAAATGATCAAGTCCCTCAAGAAAATTGCCAAAGATACTTGACACAATTGCTATCATGGTCTATACGATGACCCGTGCCTGTCCCGTTTAACATCCTAACACAAGGTTGTTCACCAAATACAATGGTGAAACAACACTGTCAAAAGGGTTAAAAACATAAGAAATATCTTTGAGTAAAATATGGTAGATAGCTCTTAGTTACTTGATCAAAAAGCTTGCAAAACATCCTTGCTATTTTCAAACACACTTCACAAGACAATTTCAAAATCCAACTTTCAAACATTGAAATCTTTTCAAAAGACAAATACACCTTTGTATACATTCAAAACAAAAATCATTACAAAGGTTGCCACAACGATGGCCTCTTTTTCAAAACATTTTCAAAACCACACACAAAGCACCATTTCAAACAATTGGAAAAGTAAGGCAAATGATCTAAACAAGTAACTAAGAGCCCATGGATAACCATGGATAAAAAGGGTGCTTGCACCTTCCCTTTTCATAATCTACTCCCCGAACCCAAGAAAACATCTCAAAGGTCTTTCCTGTGCTTTTTGACCTTTCCTTAGGATAAAATAAAAAGTCGGTGGCGACTCTTGCTAAACCGAAACATTTGCGAACACAAACGCAAAAACTCAAGTCAGTTCTCCCACCGTATCACACTCGGTTAAAATCATCATAAAGATCATAGTCCCTAAATGTCTCTCGAGTTTCCTACGAGAAATGATCTTATGATGATAGTCTCTTCGAAATGCTAAGGTATCCTTACATGTTACCTTCAATGACCATTACGTCCCTTTCGATAGTCCCTCATACATCCAACTAATAAGGTTAACTACTCACTAATAGTAGGATAACACTGTCTAAAGGATAAGAGGAAAAGAACAAATTTTTTTCGAGTAGGTAGATAACTGTTAGGTACTTGCTCAATCAGATTTTTACACCCCACGCTTTCAATCATACTTTTCAAACAAAATTTTTCAAAATTCTTTATCACACTTGTTTTACCCCAAAATTTTCCCTCTCATATTTCTCAATACATTGCAAGAAAAATCTCCAAGTGTCTCAAGATTGCTCAAGAGTTGGACAGTCAAGCTATCTCCTAAGGCAGTCAACCTCAAATTAGGGTTTTGTGTTACATCAAGATACTTGAATCCAAATGAACTCAAGTGCTCCCCAATGTCCTAATATGTCCTCAAGGTCATCTATGTCAAATTTCAAGCCTTGCAGAGGAAGTTTGCTCAGTCAATTGCTCAAAGGGTCCAAAAATCGATTGTGCTAGGGCAAAAGTCAACTGTGACCTATAAACAGTCAAACTTCAAGATTTTTTTGTCAACATTCTCATTTTGAAGTATATTTAATCATTTTATCAAGGGTTGATCATGATTCATCAAGGATTTCTCAAAATTCATCAAGACTCAAAAGTTGCTAAATTAGGGTTTTGTAGGAAAAGTCAACTCAACTTTGACCAAGCATAACGTTCTCATGATTTATGAGAAATGACCCATCAAAAGCTCATTTTGAAGAGGATTCAATTTCCTACAATCCATCTTTATACCCCAAGATCAGAAAATGCACTCACAAGAAGTTATAAATTTGGACATTATAGGTCATTTTTTAAAGTCAACAAAAACACCTTTTTTTCCAAAGCTTATAACTTGAGCATGGAATATAAAAATAAGATGAGACCAAAAGGGTTGGTTAGAGGACATATCAACCTTTCTAAAAAGTCCAAGTAAACTTACAAAAGTTCCAAATTGAAGAAGTTATGCATGGTTGAAGTTGGACATTTTTGCAAAATTGCCAAAAGTCAACTATCTCCAAAACTTCAAATCTTGTCAAATGGGCCCATTCCTTTCCACTTGATTTGGACTTGCCACATTGCACACGTGTCTTAGCTTCAGCCTTGTGTCCATTTATCAATTTTATTATTTTATTTGATTTTTTATTGAATTATTTCATTTTAAATCAAATTAAATCCAATAAAATCCCAAAACTTGATTACATGAGATCTTTTGCTATCTTCAGGACTTAATCATCATCATGGTCAGCATCAAATTCGTATCTCATCATATCATGTACCAAAAGATGGATTTTTGACAAATTAGGCAAGCTTTCAATGGTGGATCAACTCAACTCCCATGGCATTGATGTGCAAAGATTCAAAGCATAATTCTTGACCTAATACATTCCATGATACATATAGAAGGCAAAGGCACGAAATTGAGGGCGAGAGGCTGCAGAAATAAGCAAAGCAAAACTTGCAAAATTCACAAAAAAGTGTGAAACCAAAATCCCACTTGGAGGTGCTTTCAGGACTTGGCAAGCATCACAATCGCTTCATGGCACTTCTCAGAAGCAAACCCAATCAGAATCACGCATTCTCCAGCCTCCTAGAGCACTGTAAGTATCGCACAGATATGCCATGTTCTTGAAGTCGCAAATCCTTATTCTTGCATCCATTGTAAAAAACGATTGCATATTCTGATTCCTTACATCATTTGTTAGCTTTCTGCAATAACCAATTCCATTCTCATGCTTTATATCGTAAACCACCATTGTAGGGTTTTCTAGGTTTTTTTTAGGGTTTTTCATTATAGGTAAAATTAGCATTAATAATGGCCATGGACGTGACCGGGAGAGGAGGACGAACGCAACCATGGTCTTGGGAGGAGGTGATATGGCCTGAGATGAGTTTTTGGGACGACCTAGGCATTTAGCTGCGGATTCAAATCCGCAAGTAATTTCTTCATAGGCCTGAGGACAGGGACGACAACGTGTCTCCCTCTGAGTGGACCATTCAAACACATGCGCCTTTTTTTTTATTTTTTCTAGCATTTTAACCCATTATCTCTTATTATTTTAATTGCTTAATATATTGACAAATAGAACAAAGTGGCTGAGTGGTGGGCGTGTACATCCAATGACCAATATGACCTGGGTTCGAATCCCAGGTCCCCCCATTTGCATTTGTTATTTTTCTACAGGTTATCCCATGCAGATCCAAGCGCGTAGTGCATCATATACCATCATCTAATCAATGGACAGATGGCCAATGGCCAGATCTGATGGATGGAGATGGAACGTCCACCATGGGACCAAGTCAACCAGCGCACAGGGGATCCAAAAAGTCCACCAGGCCAGCATGTTATTGGGCCTCTGAATTGCTATTTTGAATCCCTAATCAGGCCCACACCCCTAACTCTTTCTATTTCATTTTTATTTAATTTTATTTGTTTTATTATTTTTATTATTAACTAACCAATCAAATCTTTTTCTTTAATAAAATTAAAACCAAAAATATTTTATTTATTAAATTAGACTTCAATATTTTATTTTTTAACAAATATTAATTTAATTAATTTAGGCCATTAATTAGGGATAACTTTAATATATTTTTTTTAATAATTAAAATTAACTTAGACATAATTAGGTTTTTATTAACATTGATCAATTTTATTTTTCTTTCTTAAAATATCAAAAACCCAAAAAAATATTTATTTTCATTAATTAATTAATTTAATTTAGTTTAATAATTAACTTAGATAATTTCTTTCTTAATTCAAAAAATAACCAAAAAAAATCTTTTTCTTTAATAACAAAGGGTCAAAACCCTAGAACTCACATTCGATTTAATTTCCCGTACGCGATCTATTTTATCATATTGTATTTGTTCCCGGAATGTAATAGCTTAATAGGACTTTAAATATTTTTATCGCTTTATTTATTTTCCGCATTTAAATTTCAAAGGGTTGCTTTTGGCGATGTAAATACCCGATGCCTTGTAATTTACTTTCCGCAATTTAATTTCCGCAACTTATAAACTGTTATATGTTTGATAATAGGGATGCGTGACAAGAATGAATGTTTAACCTAAAATCAACATAGATAACCATTGACATGTACAAAGACAAAATAACTGAAAACAACACACTCGCACATGCGCACTCTTAGGGTACACCCCACTTGGTTGCCTTTGTAACACGGTCATTGAGTATAGGTTGTTTTAGAGGTCGCCCTCTTGTCCAAAGATCATAGTCGCCTCAAGACGGTTGCCTCGGATATTGTTGCCTCAAAACAAATGATCTAAGACATTAGGGTTACGGCTAAGGTGTCCTAACATTGCTTTGGTAATCGTAAGTCCCTAAATTCGAATTGACCCTTAAACTCCAACGACGGTGCTACCTACTCATCAATAGTGGGATAGCATTGTCTAAAGGAAAATTTCATAGAACGATTCCTTTTTCGAGTAGGTAGATGGTTCTTAGATACTTGCTCTTTCAAAACAAAACAAAATTTTCACACTTACACTCCTTTTCAAACAAAGACTTTTTCAAACCCACAAGCACAAAGAAAAGAAATTTTGAAAACAATATGAGCAAGTACCCTAGAGCCCGTGGATAACCACGGATAGAAAGGGTGCTAACACCTTCCCTTTCTATAATCTACCCCCCGAACCCGAGAAATATCTCGAAAAAGGAATTTTTCTGTGCTTTTTTCCTTTCCTTGTTGGATAAAATAAAAGTTGGTGGCGACTCTTGCTTACCGCGACATTTTGCGAACACAAACGCAAAACACAAAACAGCATTCCAAAAAAAAAACAGTCAGTTCTCTCCCACCGTATCACAGAACTGGCGACTCTGCTGGGGATGCTTAATAAGGGGGTGTACCTTAGGAATAGTTCATATTGTTTTCAATTGTTTGCTTTGTATGCTTTATATTTGTGGGCTTGAATCGGAGTTACTATAGATCCTAACCCGGATCTGGGGGATACCCTTTAGGTAAGTAGCAATAAACTGTGAGGGGACTGTACGGTGTAAACCGATACGGTTGAAGCAGTAGCTACATTGGTGTGGCACTTTAGTTTGTACCGATATCCCTTGTGTTGGAACGAGGAGAATATGGGTCATCTAAGGGGTCATTAAGCACCAACTAACCTTAGAACCTTTAAATTGACCAACTTGGCCATAGAACAGTAGCAGTACGCTACACTCATTGAGACTAAACTCTCGCGATGATTCCGGCCGCAAGAAAAGGTTGCTAAACTGGAATTATGACCGATCGAGGGTAGTCAGTGATATTGAGATCCTCTAGAACCCGGTTACTATTTTTAGGACAGGTTTGAACCAACTGAACTGAAAGAGGGTAGTACCTAAGCTCCTTGCCAGCCTGAAATCTAAGGGCTCTCTGTGTGACTTGTGTGCGTTTACCATGTTTGCTATTTGTGGATACTTGTGGTGTGCTTTCTATCATGACATCATGACATCGTAACATTGCATACATCTTGCATTGGACTAACCTATTTCAAAGACAGGAGGGATTCATCTTTGTTCTGTTTTGTAGGTCATGGCACCTATGGGTAAGAACACCATCCGGATCAACTTTGTCCAGGTTCCCACTATGCTTAAAGAGTTGGTTGCAAAGATGTCTGATACTACCTCCTTCATCAAAAGACATGGGCATCTTCTCAGTTTGGTCACCTCCAAATTGGAAGAACAGATGATGAGTGTCCTAGTCCAGTTCTATGATCCACTATACCATTGCTTTACTTTTCAGGACTACCAGTTGGTCCCTACCTTGGAAGAGTTCTCTGATCTGCTCGGTATCTCTATTCTGGAGCAGACCCCGTTCACAGGTTGGGAGAAGATCCTTAGGCCAGAAGAGATTGCTTCAGCCCTTCATATGACAAAGGATGAGGTAATGGCTAATTGGGAGACTAGAAGTGGAGCAAAGGGCTTTCTCACTAAGTTCTTGGTTGGTAAGGCTAATCATTTCTGGGATAGTCTAGACTTCAAGGAATTCGAAGATATTCTGGCTCTTCTAATATATGGCTTAGTATTGTTTCCTAACTCTGACTCCTTTGTTGATGTGAATGCGGTAAAAATCTTCATCTCTGGTAATCCTGTACCCACTCTCCTGGGTGACATTCTTCATTAACTCTATGCCTGTACTGCTCGGAAGCGGGGAACCTTGATGTGTTGTGCTCCACTGTTGGCAAGGTGGTTTATTTCTCAGCTTCCCAAATCAGTTCTGAAGAACAAAGAAGGCATGGGATGGGCTTATAGGATTATGTCTCTCTCTCTCACAATGACATCATTTGGACTGTTAAGGGTATGGACGAGGTGGCCATTATTGATCGTTGTGGGGAATACCCCAATGTTCTACTGATAGGAACCCATGGACGAATTACTTACAATCCATGCTTGGCCTTACGTCAGTTTGGGCGAGCCAGAAGGGAAGGACCTCATGAGCTGCTAATGCCTAGCATAATCTTTGATTTTCAAGAGGATAGCGACGAGCAACGCCGCAGATTCATAAGGGCTTGGGATAGAGTTCACAGATCTGATCCACACGAGCTGGGTCCAAAGACTTCTCTTCCGATGGAACCATATCTCAGATGGGTTCGCATTCGTGCCCAAAAGTTGGGAATGCCGTATGAAGCCGTCTTGCCTATCATTGTTGAAGTTGCTAATGAAGAGGGGGTTCTTCCTACTATTTTACACCCTTACATGCCTACTGACATTGGGGAATTGAAGAGGTCCTGGATGCAGCTGAGAGAAGAATGGGATGCTTACCGAGAAAAGTATCACGAGCAAGAGCAGAAGATTCAAAAGTTGACAAGGCAGCTGGAGAAGGAGCAGATCATCAATGACTATGTCAGCACTAAAGGCAAACGACCATGGGAGCATTGATGTCCTTTGATTACTTCCAGTTTTTATTTACTTTTCAGTATTTCCTTTCTTGTAACACCTTAAGGGCATTTGTTGAACAATTAATTTCAAAAGTTTATCTAATAAAAGTGTGTTTCATTTCTTGTTTACGAATTTGAATCTCTCGATGTCTTTGAAATCATATCATACGCATTTCATTTCATGCACCTCATAACAGGTACCCTTACAGGTTTTCTCATCTTCTTCGCTGTTTATTTCAGCATCATGTCTTCTGAACCATCAACTGAACAAGCAATCAATGCTCTACAGGCTCAAAATGCCCAATTCCAACAGTTGTTCATGAATCTAGCTAAGGGTCAGCAAGATTTGAAGACCCTTATTCTGAAAGAGAAAAAGAAGAAGAAGAAGAGGACAATCCTGTTTAACACAGGTCACAGGTTTGGAAACACGCTACGAGATGAAGTTGATTTGACCAACTCATCTGGAGGGAAAGATAGTCAGGAAGAAAGGAGGGCTCCTAGCCCTGTGGTTTTAGACAATGAGACGGACTTCGACGAAGACCAGTATCCTCCAGCTGAGGATAGATACAAGCAACTGGAAGATCGGTTGAGTGCGATGGAAGTACAGAAGGTGCCTGGTCTGGACTTTGGCGATCTGGGTATGTCATCTGGGGTGGTGATTCCTCACAAGTTCAAAGCACTAGCCTTTGCTAAATACGACGAAATTTCTTGCCCGAAACTGCACCTCTGGTCGTATGTAAGGAAGATTCAGCCGTACACCGCTGATAAGAACCTATGGATCCACTTCTTTCAAGACAGTCTCTCAGGGACTCAGCTTGAATGGTTTTACCAGTTAGAAGGAGCCAGTATCCGCATTTGGGAAGGTTTGGCTGCTGCTTTCTACAGACAGTACCTATACAATGTCGGCCTCGCTCCCACGCGTACCCAACTCCAGGGTATGTCTATGGGAATGGGTGAAGGTTTCAAAGATTATGCTCAGAAGTGGAGGGACCTCGCTGGAAGAGTGCAACCACCCTTGGCTGATAGGGAGCTAGTGGATATGTTTCTGGGGATCTTGTCTGGTCCGTTTTTCAACCATCTGATTGGAAGCTCTTTGTCCGGGTTTACAGAGCTAATTATGACCGGGGAAAGGATTGAGGTTGGTATTAAGTCTGGTAAGATACAAAAGGGTGCTTCATCGAGCACAGAGAAAAAGCCTTTTAAGAAGGAGTCCAGTGTTGTTTATAGTTCGAAAAGCCAGAATAGACCTGAACGCCGCCAAGCTGTTAATGCGGTTGTTATTTCAAGACCTATTGGGGCTCCTCAGCGCAACAATCAACAAAAGGCTGAGATACCTCGAAGGCAATTCACCCATCTCAACATGACTTTGTCTCAGATACTGTCGCAGTTATTGAAAACCAATCTAGTAACTCCAAGGGAGGCTCCGCAGAATCCCAACACTGCATCGCCTAAGTACAATCCTAATGCCCGTTGTGCTTTTCACTCTGATAGCCCGGGACATGATACAGATGATTGTTGGGCTTTGAAGAACAAAGTACAAGACCTGATTGATGCTAAGGAGATTGAGTTCGGAGCACCGGAAAAGCCTAAACAGGATGTGGGAGTGAATGCTATCGGGGATGAGATGATGAAGAGTTTGACATTGACAGTTGGATATACCCAACTGCCGATGGTGGATTAAGCAACTGGATAGCGAAGGATTCTATGCTCGTTTCTGTTATCACCCAGTAATGAGACTTTTTGTTTTGAATTTGTAACAGACAATGTTTTAAACTTTATGGCCCGGTGTCTTACCCGGGGCACCGTGGCTTCATTTGTGAGGGATTTATGTGTGTCATTTTCATATATCATTAATAAAAGCATTGGACGTTTCTTGCATTTCAAATCTTGCGCTCCTTGTTTTTCTTTTATTACATATTGCAAAATAACTATTTTACACACACTCACATATACAGGTCTACATCCACTCTGGATCTCACTGGTAACGACTCTGCTACTGCCAGTTATGACTTCGAAATTCCGATCAACTTAGCCGAATACGAAGGTGAAGATGATTGTGAAGTGCCTGGTGAACTTGCAAGACTGTTACTTCAGGAAGAGAGGGCCATTCAGCCGCATGAAGAGCCGGTGGAAACAGTGAATCTGGGTATAGAGGTAGACAAGAAAGAGGTCAAGGTTGGTGCAAACCTGGAGCTTAGTGTGAAGCAACAGTTGATTCAGATGCTGCGTGACTACGTTGAGATCTTTGCCTGGTCTTATGAAGATATGCCTGGGTTGGATACCGATATTGTAGTTCACCGATTGCCTACCAAGGAAGATTGTCCTCCATTGAAACAGAAGGTCCGTCGAATGCGCCCAGAGATGTCTGAGAAAATCAAGGCTGAGGTTATGAAACCGTTTGACGCCGGTTTTCTAGCAGTTACTTCTTACCCACAGTGGGTGGCCAATGTGGTTCCTGTACCGAAGAAGGATGGTAAGGTTCGAATGTGTGTCGACTATAAGGATCTGAACAGGGCAAGTCCTAAGGATGATTTCCCTCTACCTCATATCGAAGTTCTGGTTGACAACACCGCTCAGCACAAGGTATTTTCCTTTATGGATGGTTTCTCCGGATATAATCAGCTTAAAATGGCTCCCGAAGACATGGAGAAGACAACTTTTGTTACTCAGTGGGGTACCTTTTGCTACAAGGTCATGCCTTTTGGATTGAAGAATGCTGGGGCAACGTATCAGCGTGCCATGGTTTCTTTGTTTCATGACATGATCCATCACGAGATTGAGGTATACGTCGACGACATTATTGCAAGATCCCAGACAGAGGAAGAACATCTTGACCACCTTCGGAAGTTATTTGACAGGTTGAAGTTATACAAGTCGAGGTTAAACCTGAACAAGTGCACCTTCGGGGTGAGATCTGGTAAGCTGCTGGGTTTCTTCGTAAGCGATAAAGGTATTCAAGTGGATCCTGCCAAGGTGAAAGCTATACAGGAAATGCCATCTCCCAAAACAGAGAAAGAAGTCAGAGGCTTTCTGGGACGTCTGAACTACATTGCCCGATTCATCTCGCACCTGACTTCTACTTGTGAGCCAATCTTTAAACTACTGAAGAAAGATCAAGTAGTACGTTGGAACAATGAATGTCAGGCCTCTTTCGAAAGGATCAAAGAGTATCTCCAAGAGCCAACCATTCTTATGCCTCCATTTGAAGGGAGGCCTCTGATCTTATACTTGACAGTACTCGACAACTCAATGGGGTGTGTGCTGGGTAAGCATGACGAGTCTGGCCGAAAAGAGAATGCTATTTATTACCTTAGCAAAAAGTTTACCGACTGTGAGAACCGATACTCATTGCTCGAGAAAACTTGTTGTGCTTTGGCATGGGATGCTCGCCGGCTGAGACAGTATATGCTGACTCACACTACTTTATTGATTTCAAAGATGGATCCAATCAAGTATATCTTCGAGAATCCTGCTTTGTCCAGAAGAATAACGAGATGGAAAATGATCTTGACTGAGTACGACATTCAGTACACGACCCAAAAGGCAATCAAGGGAAGTGTGTTGGCAGACCATTTGGCACATCAAGCAGTGGATGGTTACCAGTCTATGAACTTTGAATTTCTGGATGAGAATATCATGCTAGTAATTGACTGTGAGACACCTAGACCGGATGAAGGACCTGAGGAAGGATCCCGATGGTCTATGTACTTTGATGGAGCTTCAAACGCTTTGGATAATGGCATTGGCGCCGTAATCATATCTCCTAAAGGCTCTCATACTCCGTTTACTGCCCGACTATGTTTCAACTGCACCAACAATATGGCGGAGTATGAAGCATGCATCATGGGTCTTCGAGCAGCAATTGACCTAAGGATTAAGTTTCTAAGTGTCTTCGGAGATTCCGCTCTCGTGATCAGTCAGCTCAAAGGAGAGTGGGATACGAAACACCCAAATCTTATTCCTTACAAGGAGTATGTGTTAACATTGCTTCCACACTTCGAGGAGATAACCTTTGAACACTTCCCTAAAGAGGAGAATCAGTTGGCGGACGCGCTAGCTATGATGTCTTCTATGTTCAAAGTCAATTGGGACAACGAAGCTCCCCGGATTATCATTTAAAGATTGGACGAACCTGCACATTGTTGTGACATTGAGACTGAAGAGGTAGCAGATAAACCCTGGTTTCATGAGGTGAAAAGATACCTTGAGGCTCAGGAATACCCCGAGGGTGTATCTGTTAATGATAAGAAGTTTCTGAGGAGGTTCGCAGCAAAGTTCTTCGTCAGTATCGGTATCCTTTACAAGCGTAACCATGATTCAACCTTACTGAGATGTGTGGATAAGAATGAAGCAGAAAGGACTATGGCAGAGTTACATGAAGGTACTTTTGGAACTCATTCCAGTGGACATACCATGTCAAAGAAAATCCTACGGGTAGGATATTATTGGTTCACAATGGAAGCCGACTGTTATCAGCATTCTCGGACATGTCACAAGTGCCAAGTCTATGCTGATAAGGTGTACATACCTCCAGTTCCCCTGAACGTATTGACAACTCCGTGGCCTTTTGCAATGTGGGGCATTGATATGATCGGTGAGATCAGACCAACGGCATCCAACGGGCATCATTTCATCCTGGTAGCTATTGATTACTTTATGAAGTGTGTTGAAGCAGCTTCCTTTGCTACAGTAACCAAGAACATCGTGGCACGGTTTATTCGGCATAATATGATCTGTCGATACGGTGTACCAGAGAGGATCATTACGGACAATGGTACAAATCTCAATAACAAGATGATCACTGAGCTATGCAAGCAATTCAAGATACAGCATCAAAACTCTTCTCCTTATCGGCCGAAGATGAATGGGGCTGTTAAAGCGGCTAATAAGAACATTAAGAAGATCGTGCAAAAGATGACAGTAACATACAAAGACTGGCACGAGATATTGCCATTTGCTCTTCATGGATACCGTACCTCAGCACGGACGTCGACAGGGGCAACCCCTATTCCTTGGTATATGGTATGGAGGCTGTATTGCCCATTGAAGTTCAGATACCCTCTCTTTGGATCATGAAAGATGCAGGTTTGAGCGAAGATGACTGGATCCAGACCCGGCTTGATCAGCTGAACTTAATTAACGAAAAGAGACTCATTGCTATTTGTCATGGTTAGACGTATCAAAAGCGGATGATCAAGGCGTTTAACAAGAAAGTTAGACGACAAGAGTATCAAGTTGGGGACCTGGTAATCAAGCGCATTATCTTACCTCAAGGTGATCCCAGAGGCAAATGGACCCCTACTTACGAAGGGCCATTTGTGGTTAAGAACATTTTCTCAGAAGGAGCTATGATTCTAACCACCATGGATGGTGACGACCTTCCTCACTCCGTCAATGCAGACATAGTGAAAAGATACTACGCATAATCAAAGACCCGCTAGGTTGACTGGCCTAGGCAAAAATAAGGGCTTCCCGTTGAACCAAAAGGGTTCGGGCAAAAATAAGGGATGAAAATTAAAAAAAAAATTGTACACCCGGCAAGTCGAAAACCTGAAAAGGCGACTTGGGAAAAAAGGGGTATCCCGGTGGACTGAAAACCCGAAAGGGCGGTCCAGGAAAAAATTAGGGATCAAAGCATATCACTGTGTCTCATTGGATCACCTTGCATTCAGACTTCGATATTGACTATCTAGCTCGGACGACACTAATCAATCTGATTCATCTTCAACCAAGTAGCAAAGTGATGAGATGCTCGAGGACATAAAGGCAATAGCAGAGTTGGAACCCAGTGGGATTATTCACATAGCTGTTTTGTTTCTTTTTCACAAATTGTATAAACTCTATTTGTTCGGAGGCATTCTCTTACTAGGACGTCAGCCTCTTGTACAAAAGCGCCCATTTACAGGCCAAACTTCAAAATCAATACAATTCATCTTCAAAGAAATTTCAAACTGTTTTTCCTTTATCTGTTTTGTTTTGCAAAGAACGTCCAATGTTCATTTTTGATATATGCATTTGACATTAATTGCTGCTCATTAATATTTACATGCTAATCAAAAGACGATTACGGGTAACATCAGAAACAGGGGCAATAAAAATTGTCCAAACTATACAGTTACTCTGTCTACCAGGTACAAAGGTAAATTCAGCTGAAGAACCTGGCTAAGAAACATTCACTCCCCGTAGAGTAGGAAAGTAATGATAGCTCTCCCCAGCTGAGACTTGCAACTGTGAATGAATCGGTAATATTCTCCCCAAGCAGAGTTAATCTACCATCAGCACTAAAAAGGCTTAATATCCCCGGCAGTCTTAATATTCCCCAACGGAGTATAAGAATATTCCCCGACAGAATACAAGATATCCCCAGTGGAGTTAAAATTTTCCCAGCGCAGTCTGAAAAAAGCTTCCCCAATGGAGTTGGGAGAATCATCCCCAGTAGACTCTGGAAGTTTATCCCCAGCAGAGTACAAAAATAAATCTCCCCAGCCGAGTTCAAAGGATCATTCCCAGCAGAACTCAAAGGATTATCCCCATAAGAGTCTAAAAGGTTATTCCCAGAGAAGTCGCGACCGAAGATCATCCCCAGCGGAGTTCTTTCCTTTCACAAATAGGAATTCAATCCCCAACAGGATTCAGTATCAGCAGCCACAGTAATTCATACCCAACGGAATTTATCGGTGGAATCCTCGGCAGAACATCTCTTCCCCACAGAGTAATCTCCTCATTAGTTTATTCCCCCAACGGAGTCATCCTCTCCTGCAGGTTTATTCTCTTCATTCGCCATCCCCAGCGGAAACGAAGAATCCCGCTCTATTCTTCAGCAGCTATCCGGGATTTATTTTCCCCAGATAGAAACATTACATTTCCATACATCATGATACAGGCATATATGCATCATACCACACAATCTCATTTATTTTGAGAGCATCATTGCTTGATATATATCATGCATTTCATACATCATGACATTGCATATGACTAACTCTTTACCTTTTCAGGGAAAGACGAATCAATAAACACCATTGACTACTTATATGACCTGGTAGTCCCCTCAAAAACTACATCTATTGAGGGCTGTTTCAGCGGATTCCTCAGAAAGATGCTCTCACAAGACTTTCATCTGGTTCAGTTAAATCGATTCTAAGATTTTTCTGATTCTTATCCAGTCAAAGTTAATCCAAGACCTTCTCTGGTTCAGTCAGATCGACGCTAAGATCTCCCTGATTCTTATTCTAGTTAAAGATATTCCAAGACTTTCGTCTGGTTCAGTTAAATCGATTCTAAGATTTTTCTGATTCTTATCCAGCCAAAGTCAATCCAAGACCTTCTCTGGTTCAGTCAGATCGATGCTAAGATCTCCCTGATTCTTATTCTAGTTGAAGATATTCCAAGACTTTCGTCTGGTTCAGTTAAATCGATTCTAAGATTTTTCTTATTCTTATCCAGTCAAAGTTAATCCAAGACTTTCTCTGGTTCAGTCAGATCGACTCTAAGATCTCCCTGATTCTTATTCCAGTTGAAGATATTCCAAGACTTTCATCTGGTTCAGTTAAATCGATTCTAAGATTTTTCTGATTCTTATCCAGTCAAAGTTAATCCAAGACCTTCTCCGGTTCAGTCAGATCGACGCTAAGATCTCCCTGATCCTTATTCCAGTTGAAGATATCCCAAGACTTTCGTCTGGTTCAGTTAAATCGATTCTAAGATTTTTCTGATTCTTATCCAGTCCAAGTTAATCCAAGACCTTCTCTGGTTCAGTCATATCGACGCTAAGATCTCCCTGATTCTTATTCCAGTCGAAGACCTCCTATCGACAATCTCCAAATGGCATCTGTAAGCCCATTCCCGACATCACAAGGCTGATACCACTTCATGCGAGTGCAAATTTCTGGGCACTCTAGTGTTCGATCATCTTCATCCTTCGGATCAGGAAAGGCACGAAAGCCAATCTATATCCTCAGGTTTAAGAAGATTGAACAGGGGCAGATGTTGTACCCCAAAATTTTCCCTCTCATATTTCTCAATACATTGTAAGAAAAATCTCCAAGTGTCTCAAGATTGCTCAAGAGTTGGACATTCAAGCTATCTCCTAAGGCAGTCAACCTCAAATTAGGGTTTTGTGTTGCATCAAGATCCTTGAATCCAAATGACCTCAAGTTCTCCCCAATGTCCTAATATGTCCTCAAGGTCATCTATGTCAAATTTCAAGTCTTGCAGAGGAAGTTTGCTCAGTCAATTGCTCAAAGGGTCCAAAAATCGACTGTTTTAGGGCAAAAGTCAACTGTGACCTATAAACAGTCAAACTTCAATATTTTTTGTCAACATTCTCATTTTGAAGGATATTTCATCATTTTATCAAGGGTTGATCATGATTTATCAAGGATTGCTCAAAATTCATCAAGACTCAAAAGTTGCTAAATTAGGGTTTTGTAGGAAAAGTCAACTCAACTTTGACCAAGCATAACTTTCTAATACTTTATGAGAAATGACCCATACAAAGATCATTTTTAAGGGGATGCAATTTCCTACAATCCATCTTCATACCCCAAGATCAGAAAATGCACTCACAAGAATTTATAAATTTGGACATTATAGGTCATTTTTGAAAGTCAACAAAAACACATTTTTTTGCCAAAGCTTATAACTTGAGCATGGAATATCAAAATGAGATGAGACAAAAAGGGTTGGTTAGAGGTGAGATGGAATAATTTGTGCTGGAAAACCTCCCCTACGCATCAGTAATCACGGGATCAATGCAGTAGAAGACGGAGACGGTGACAATGACATGGATAGCTGGATCTTCCCTACTACCAACAGTGGACCTAGTAACTGGACGGAAAAGGATTTTGTACCTATTAGTCTTGTTAAGAAGTAATTTTCTTTCTTGTTTTTTTTGGATATGTAATAAACAATATAACTTTATGTCCATGTGCCTTACCTGGGTCATATCGGATTATTTGTGAGGGTTATCATGTTTCACTTTCACATGGAATTAATAAAGCATTGGACATTTTGTATACAAATCTTGCGCTCTCTGTTTCTCTTTTGTGATTTTTACTTTATCAATACAGCTATGCTCTTACACACACTCACATATCAAACTGCAGATCCATATCCACTCTAGATCCCATTGATGACAGTTCTATTATTGCCAGTTATAACTTTGAAAATCTGATCAACATAGTCGAGGACGAAGGTGAGGAAGATTGTGAGGTACCTGGAGAACTTGCTAGACTGTTACAGCAGGAAGAGAGGGCTATACATCCTTATGAAGAGCCAGTTGAGACAATAAATTTGGGCACAGAGTGTAAGTGTTTAGTTATTGGCATGTATTTTTGGTAAAACCAGGTGTGTAAATGTCATGACTAATGTCATAACATTCTGGATTATTAGGTTCTTTATGCACAAAAAGTATCGCATACAGTAGCTATTGTGTATGAGTGTGTATCTGAGCATTTTGCAAAAGATCACATTTATTGCCTTCTACCAAAATCAGTAAACAGGAATTCTAATGTCATAACAAATGTTAAGACATCCTGTACTGATCTAACAGATATGCAGTTTGGTTAATTCTGAGATTTTTCAGGAAGATGGCTCATTCTTTCCAGAACAGAATCTCACGTGGACTTTAGGTTAACCTAGATCAACCCTAATCTGGTTGATAAAGTCTTGTGACCAAGTCTTAAGGTTAAACCTAATTAACCCTAGCTTTTTGTGGAAACCCTAACTGAAGAAACAACTGCTATATATTCAACAGGATTGCTGTTTGGAAAGTATATTTTTGGACTGAAGATCAATTAGGAGCTGTATAGTTTTAACTGTTGTAATCCAAGCAAGTATCATTGTGATAAGTGACTTGGAATAGGTTTTGATTGTAAGGGTTTTTGTATCACTCAAAGCTTTGAAGCAAGAGTGTTTGTGTCTCTTGACTAAAGCTGTGAAGCAAAGTCAAGTTAGGTTTATGTATCACTCAAAGTTGTGAAGCAAGAGTGTTTGTGTTACTTGATTAAAAAGCTGTGAAGCATAATCAAGTGTATGTTCTGAAGAGTGTCTTCATTAATTCATTAGTCAATTGTTTTAAGTATCACTGCTGTGATTGAGGGGGAGTGAGTAGGAACTCAGGTTTAAGTAGAACTTAGATTGAAGTTGCATTGGGTAGGTCTTAAGTGAAGGAGATAAACTGGTTGGTTTATTCCTGAATTAATATCTCTTATAGTGGATTTCCTCCCTGGCTTGGTATCCCCCAGAGTAGGTGTTGTTTCACACTGAACTGGGTAAACAATTGACTGTGTTCTTTACTGTTTTTATTTACTGTCTTATAGAAAGTCAGATGCGGTGTCATAACATTCACTGTGAAATTGAGTATCTGCTGCCAGAATTTCAATTGGCATCAGAGTATGCACCCTGCCTGTATTACTGGGTGAGATCTAGGGATATCACTTTCTGGCACTATAGACAAAGAAGGAGTTTTTGGAAATAGACCACCCATTCTGGATGGAACAAATTATGACTACTATAAACCTCGTATGATTGCCTTCTTAAAATCACTGGACAAAAAGGCTTGGAGAGCTGCTGACAGAGGATGGAACCATCCCACCGTAACTGAGAAAGATGGGACAATCAGTCTGAAGCCTGAGGAAGAATGGAGCAAAGAAGAAGTTGAGTTAGCCCTGGGAAATTCCAAAGCTTTAAATGCCCTGTTCAATGGAATTGATAGAAACATTTTCAGACTAGTACATCAATGTGAACTGGCCAAGGAACTGTGGGACACTCTCAAAACTACCCATGAAGGCACATCCAAGATAAAAATGTCAAGGCTTCAGATGCTGACTACCAAGTTTGAGAACCTAAGGATGAAGGAAGATGAAACCATTCATGAGTTTCACATGAACATCTTGGAGATTGCCAACACCTCAGGAGCATTGGGAGAAAAGATGTCTGAAGAAAAATTGGTGAGAAAGATTCTCAGACCCCTGCCTAAAAGATTTGCAATGAAGGTAACTGCTATAGAGGAAGCCCAGGATATCAGCAAGTTAAAAGTGGATGAACTCATTGGGTCTCTTCAGACTTTTGAAATGGGGATCAGTGATAATGTTGACAAGAAAAATAAGAGCATATCACTTGTATCCAACTCTGAAGTTAAAAACAAGGAGGATGAAGAAGAAAATATTTCAGAAGCTATAGCCATGCTTGGAAGACAATTCAACAAACTCATCAAAAGAATGGATCCAAAGTCAAGGTCAAATGTTGAGAACATCCCCTCTGACATTAACAGATCTTATGACTCCAGCAGAAGAGCAAGGTCTGAAGAGAAGGGAAATCAAGGCAGAGGAATTCAATGCCATGGTTGTGAAGGATATGGGCATATTCGAGCTGAATGCCCTACCTTTCTTAAGAAACAAAAGAAAGGAATGACTGTTACCTGGTCTGACTGTGATTCAGAAAGTAATTCTGAAGAAGAATCTGCCAAACTAGTTACTGCACTAACTGGTGTTTGTACCTCTGAAAGTGACACTAGTGATGAGGAAGTAACATTTGAAGAATTGGATGATACTTACAAGAAATTGTGTATCAGAAGTGCTGAAGTCTGTGTGCAAAATGAGAGACAAACAAAACTCATCATAAAGTTGGAGGCTGAAAAAAGGGCAGACCTTGAAACTATAAGTCATCTAGAAGGGGAAGTTCAAATTCTGAACTCAAAACTGAACCAGATGACCAAATCTGTGAAGATGCTGACAAATGGAACTGACAAATTGGAAGAAATCCTTCAGGTTGGACAAAATGTGGGAAACAAGTCTGGTCTAGGATTTGTGGCAGCAAAGAAATCTGGTGCAGACAAGAAGATCAGGTCTGATAAACAAATGTCAAAGCAGATATCACAACATAACACTCAACATCGGGAACAGAGAAATATGAAGAAAAAGTACCAAAGATGGAGATGTCATCATTGTGGGAGGTTTGGTCACATAAAGCCTTTCTGCTTCAGATTGTATGGATACCCTAATCAGAACCCAGGTTTCAAACCTAAGGCTAACAGGGTACCAAATACTCCTCAATGGAAGAAAAAGGCTACTGCCCTGATAGCCCACACTTCCTTGAGAGTCTCTGAAAAGGAAGACTGGTACTTTGACAGTGGGTGTTCTAAGCACATGACTGGAATCAAGAACATTCTCAACAATGTTAAACTTCACACCACTAGTTATGTGACCTTTGGAGATGGTGCTAGAGGTGAAATCAAAGGAGTTGGTAAGTTTGACTGCCCTGGAGGTCCAAATATGAATGAAGTACTATTGGTAAAAGGCCTGACTTCTAATCTCATTAGTATCAGTCAATTATGTGATCTAGGATTCAAGGTCAACTTCTCAAAATCTGAATGTCATGTAATTAATGAAAAACAAGAAGTTATAATGAAAGGAGTCAGATCTAAAGACAATTGTTACTTGTGGGAGCCTGAGAACACTAATCACTCCACTGTGTGTTCTATTGCCAAAGAAGAAAAAGAGGTGAAACTGTGGCACCAAAAACTTGGCCATCTTCATCTAAGAAGAAAAAAAAAGAGTATCTCCATGGAGGCAGTCAGAGGGATTCCAAGACTGCAAATTAATGAAAGGAGAGTTTGTGGTGAATGCCAGGTTGGTAAACATACTAGGATGTCACATCCAAAGTCAAGACATCTGACCACCTCTAAGGTTCTAGGACTTCTTCATATGGGACCAATGCAGGTGGAAAGACTTGGTGGAAAGAGATATTCCTATGTTGTGGTGGATGACTTTGAAGAACTGTGCAAAAGAATTCAAAGAGAAGGGTGTATTGTCAGAATCAGAAGTAATCATGACAGCAAGTTTAATAAGTTCTGTTCCTCAGAAGGAATTAATCATGAATTCTCTTCTCCTATAACTCCTCAACAAAATGGAGTTGAAAAGAGGAAAAATAGGATCATACAGGAATCTGCCAGAGCTATGATTCATGCCAAAAGAATTCCTTTTCAATTTTGTGCTGAAACTGAATACATTGCAGCTGGTAGTAGCTGTTCTCAAATTATCTGGATAAAACAGATGCTCGCTGAGTATAATGTCTCACAAGATGTTATGACATTGTACTGTGACAATCTGAGTACAATCAATATTTCCAAGAACCCTATTCAGCATAGCAGGACCAAGCACATTGACTTTAAAAATTACTTTATCAGAGACCTTGTAGAGGAGAAGACAATTAAACTGGAACATGTTGCCATTAAGCTACAGCTGGCTGACATTTTTACCAAGGCTCTTGATGCAAATCAATTTGAAAACTTGAGGGGCAAGTTGGGTATTTGCCAACATGAGAAATTATAGCAATTAATTTTGCTCAAAACAAGGGTTGAAGGAGTTATTTTTGGTAAGTCTATTTTAAGTGGGTTAATCATATATTTCCCCAATTCTTTCAAAATTATTAAGAACTTGAATAGACACACATTTGCCTCCTTCCTCTCTCGACTTTGCAACAACTCCCATTCTCTCAATCAAAGTTTTCTCTCTAGTTGGTACTGGTTTTCTAAGACTATCAAAATGTCTCAAACATCATCCTCATCCAAGACGACCGTTTCATCTTCATCATCTGATCAAGATTCTCGGGCAATCACCTCTTGCATGGATTCTGAAGTCCTGGAGATTACTCCTCTTAGAGAAATAGCAATTAACCCTTCCAAGGTCAAAAAGCTGAGAACAAGGTATGCAGGAAGGTCTCAGGCTACGTCATCCGGTAATCCCTCTCAACCTTCATCTTTTGTACCTAATAGGGAAGGATCAGCTTATGTACATCAAGCAATAACTAGGCTTGTTACAATAATCCTGAGTGAGAACCACTCTGTATCGGAGATTTATGTTCCATTAAATCAAGAATCAGCAAGCCCAAATGTTGAAGCAAATCCAGATGTCTCTGAGAATGTTGAGACACCAAATGATAACATTCAAAAACCATCTGAAAACCTGGATGATATTCAGAACCCTTCAGAGAAGAATGTTGAACCACCTGTTATTGATGTGGATGAGGAATACTCAGACAATGACCTAATTGCAAATATCAACCCTAGCATAGCCAGGAGAATGATGAACAGGAAGGGTAATCAAGATGCTGCAAAATGTCTGACCAAAGAGAAACCTGCTGATAAGAAAACCAGGTCTGAAGGCAAGACTGGTGTAGAAACTGTGAAGACTGGACAGTCCAAAGGGAAGGTGAAAGCCCAAGTGCATACTTGGAGTCTCTCAAAGCCTGCAAGGCAACCAATAACAAAGAAGAGAAAAAACCTGAGCTTACTGATTCTGATGAGGAATCAAAATTTGAAATTGATGCTGAAGACATTCCTCTCAGAAGGAAACTCCCTTCCAACAAAATGGCTAGAGTTCCTGAAGTCCCCACTGATAACATTTCATTTCACCACCCTGAAAATGCCAACAGATGGAAGTATGTTTGCTTGAAGAGAACAGCCTTGGAAAGAGAACTAAACAATGGTGCCATGGATTGCAAGGAAATCATGGACCTGATCAAAGCTGCTGGACTAATGAAGACTGTGGTAAAATTTACCAAACGCTATGAAAATCTGGTCAAGGAATTCATAGTGAATTTGTCTGATGATTGTGCTGATGGAAGGTCAGCTGACTTTGAATGTGTATATGTGAGAGGAAGAAGGGTTAATTTCTCTCCATATGAAATTAACAAATTTCTTGGAAGATCAAATGAGGCTTGCCCTGAACTGGAAGTTACTGACAATGAAGTATGCCAAACCATCACAGCAAGACAAGTCAAGTGCTGGCCCTCAAAAGGCAAGATAAATGCTAGCAAGCTAAGCATAAAAATTGCCATCCTGCACAAGATTGGTGCAGCCAACTGGGTCCCTACAAACCATAAATCAACCATCTCTACAGGATTGGGGAGATTCATTTATGTTGTTGGTACCAGGACTGATTTTGACTATGGTAGGTACATTTTTGATCAAACTTTAAAACATGCTGGTAGCTATGCTGTTAAAGGCCCAATTGCCTTTCCCTCCCTCCTATGTGGAATCATCCTTGCTCAGTACCCTGATATCCTGGTGGAAAGAGACACTGCTTGCAAAAGAGCTCCTGCTCTTGGGTTACACTACAAGTTGTTTCAGGGATCTCATGTTCCTGACATTGTCATAACATCAGCTGAGACATCATCTGCAAAAACTCAGTCCAAGACATCTGATGTTGTAGCTGTATCGAAAGAGACCTGCAAAGAGCTGGAGACAAGGAAAAAGACTCTAGAAAACCTAATTGCCAAATTAGAACAGGAGGAGACTGAAGGAAACAGAAGGGAAGAGGGTGCTGCTGAAGATCAGCTCAATGCTGAAGAAAATAGCTCCTCTGAAGGTGACAATGCTTAAGGTTTGGTGGAATTGACAAGCCTGATGCTGATGCTGTTGATGCAAGTGTCTTCAGATTTCATTTGTTGTTTTTATTATCTATTTTGGATGACTGTATAACATTTAAGTACATGTATCTTTGGCCCATTTGTGGCTAAAGAGGGGGAGATATTTTGTGTTAATTACTTGGTAGACATTATATTTTTCTGCAGTCATATTCATTCTGCTGCTCTCTATTCTCTGATTGCTTAGGGGTTTTAGCCAAAAATCTGCCAAAGGGGGAGTTTGTAAGTGTTTAGTTATTGGCATGTATTTTTGGTAAAACCAGGTGTGTAAATGTCATGACTGATGTCATAACATTCTGGATTATTAGGTTCTTTATGCACAAAAAGTATGGCATACAGTAGCTACTGTGTATGAGTGTGTATCTGAGCATTTTGCAAAAGATCACATTTATTGCCTTCTACCAAAATCAGTAAACAGGAATTCTGATGTCATAACAAATGTTAAGACATCGTGTACTGATCTAACAGATATGCAGTTTGGTTAATTCTGAGATTTTTCAGGAAGATGGCTCATTCTTTCCAGAACAGAATCTCACGTGGACTTTAGGTTAACCTAGCTCAACCCTAATCTGGTTGATAACGTCTTGTGACCAAGTCTTAAGGTTAAACCTAATTAACCCTAGCTTTTTGTGGAAACCCTAACTGAAGAAACAGCTGCTATATATTCAACAGGATTGCTGTTTGGAAAGTATATTTTTGGACTGAAGATCAATTAGGAGCTGTATAGTTTTAACTGCTGTAATCCAAGCAAGTATCATTGTGATAAGTGACTTGGAATAGGTTTTGATTGTAAGGGTTTTTGTATCACTCAAAGCTTTGAAGCAAGAGTGTTTGTCTCTCTTGACTAAAGCTGTGAAGCAAAGTCAAGTTAGGTTTATGTATCACTCAAAGCTGTGAAGCAAGAGTGTTTGTGTTACTTGATTAAAAAGCTGTGAAGCATAATCAAGTGTATGTTCTGAAGAGTGTCTTCATTAATTCATTAGTCAATTGTTTTAAGTATCACTGCTGTGATTGAGGGGGAGTGAGTAGGAACTCAGGTTTAAGTAGAACTTAGATTGAAGTTGCATTGGGTAGGTCTTAAGTAAAGGAGATAAACTGGTTGGTTTATTCCTGAATTAATATCTCTTATAGTGGATTTCCTCCCTAGCTTGGTAGCCCCCAGAGTAGGTGTTGTTTCACACTGAACTGGGTAAACAATTGACTGTGTTCTTTACTATTTTTATTTACTGTCTTATAGAAAGTCAGATATGGTGTCATAACATTCACTGTGACATTGAGTATCTGCTGCCAGAATTTCACAGAGGTAGACAGAAAAGAAGTCAAGATTAGCGCAAATCTGGGGCTTATTGTCAAACAGCCGTTGATACAAATGTTGCATGACTATGTCGAGATCTTTTCCTGGTCATATGAAGAAATGCCAGGACTGGATACGGATATCGTGGTTCACCGACTGCCAAGTAAAGAATAGTTCCCTCCGGTAAAGCAGAAGGTCCGTCGCATGCGCCCTGAAATGTCAGAGAAGATCAAAGCAGAGGTTATGAAACAGTTCAACATTGGGTTCTTAGATGTCACATGTTATCCCTAATGGGTGGCAAACATAATGCCGATGCCTAAAAAAGACGGTAAGGTACGGATGTGTGTGGACTACAGAGATCTGAACAGGGTAATCCCCAAAGATGACTTTCCGCTCCCCCACATTGACGTTCTGGTTGATAACACCGCGCAGCATAAATCTTTTTCTTCATGGATGGTTTCTCTGGTTACAATCAGATCAAGATGGCACCCGAAGATATGGAGAAGACAACCTTTGTCACGCAATGGGGCACTTTCTGCTACAAAGTGATGCTGTTTGGATTAAAGAATATCGGGGCAACCTATCAGCGAGCCATGGTCGCCTTATTTCATGACATGATTCACCATGAGATAGAGGTATATGTGGATGACATGATAGCCAGGTCTCGAACTGAGGAAGAGTACCTTGATCATCTACAAAAGTTGTTTGATAGGTTAAAGACATACAAGCTGAGGTCGAATCTGAACAAGTGCACCTTCGGGGTAAGATCTGGTAAACTGTTGGGTTTCATTGTCAGTGACAAAGGCATTCAGGTGGACCATGCAAAAGTAAAGGCTATACAAGAGATGCCAACTCCTCGCACTGAGAAGGAGGTCAGAGGCTTTTTGGGACGCCTAAACTACATTTCCAGGTTCATTTCCCATTTAACTGCTACTTGTGAGCCAATCTTCAAGCTCCTGAAGAAAGATTAAGTGGTAAAATGGAACGATGAATGCCAGAATGCCTTTGAAAGAATCAAGGAATACCTTCAAGAACCACCAATTTTGATGCCTCCGATTGAAGGAAGACCTTTGATAATGTACTTAATAGTGTTAGACAATTCAATGAGGTGTGTGATGGGGCAGCATGACGAGTCTGGTCAAAAAGAGCACGCAATATACTACCTTAGCAAAAAGTTTACCGACTGTGAGACAAGATACTCACTGCTCAAGAAAACATGTTACGCTTTGGCATGGGCTGCTCGCCGACTGAGACAATATATATTGACCCACACTACTTTGCTGATATCTAAGATGGATCCGATCAAGTACATCTTCGAGAAACCCGCTCTCTCCGGAAGAATAGCGAGATGGCAGATGATCTTAACCGAATACGATATCCAATATACAACCTAGAAAGCAATCAAGGGAAGTCAGAAGTGTATTAGCTGATCATTTGGCTCATCAGGCCGTGGATGACTACCAGTCCATGAATTTTGAGTTCCCAGACGATAATATTATGCTAGTGACGGACTATGAAGAACCTGGACCAGATGAAAGACCTGAAGAAGGATCCCGATGGACTATGGTTTTTGACAGAGCCTCGAACGCACTCGGTAATGGCATTGGTGCTATAATCATATCCCCCGAGGGCTGCCATACTCCTTTCACTTCCCGATTATACTTTAACTGTACCAACAACATGGCAGAGTATGAAGCATACAGCATGGGTCTTAAAGCTGCTATTGACCTGAGGATCAAGTTCTTGAGCGTTTTCAGAGATTTAGCCTTGGTGATAAGTCAGATCAAAGGAGAGTGGGATACGAATCACCTGAATCTCATCCCGTACAAAGAGCATGTGCTGACATTACTTCCACACTTTGAGGAAGTCACCTTTGAACATTTTCCACGAGAAGAGAATCGGTTAGTGGATGCGCTGGCTACCATGTCCTCTATGTTCAAGGTCAGGTGGGACAACAAGGCTCCTCGGATCACTATTGAGAGATTGGATGAACCAGCATACTGCTATGAGATCGACGCTGAAGGGGTAGCATACAAATCATGGTTTTATGAAGTGAAGAGATATCTAGAGGCTCAAGAGTATCCCGATGGGGCATCTGTCAATGATAAGAAGTTCCAGGGAAGGTTCGCCGCAAAGTTCTTCCTTAGTAATGGAATCCTTTACAAGCGCAACCATGGCGCAACTTTACTTTGGTGCATAGACAAGAGCGAAGTGGAGAGGATTATGACGGATCTGCAGGAAGGTACCTTTGGAACCCATTTGAGTGGACATATCATGGCTAAAAAGATCCTACGGGCAGGATACTATTGGTCCACTATGGAAGCAGACTGCTATCAGCATTCCCGAACTTGTCACAAATGCCAG
Source organism: Vicia faba (assembly GCA_948472305.1). Lineage (NCBI taxonomy): Eukaryota > Viridiplantae > Streptophyta > Magnoliopsida > Fabales > Fabaceae > Vicia > Vicia faba. The sequence continues at coordinate 20,121,424 of OX451737.1, forward strand.
ATCTATGTTGATAAGGTGCATGTACCTCTGGTTCCTTTGAATGTCTTGACGCTTCCTTGTCCCATTGCAATGTGGGGCATTGACATGATCGGAGAGATTAGACCTACCGCTTCCAATGGGCATCGCTTCATCCTGGTTGCCATTGATTATTTCACGAAGTGGGTTGAAGCTGCCTCTTTTACTACTGTTACCAAGAACGTTGTAGCGCGGTTTATCAAGCATAACCTGATCTGTCGGTATGGTTTGCCAGAGAGAATCATCACCGACAATGGTATGAATCTCAACAACACGATGATCACCGAACTCTGTAAACAATTCAAGATCCAGCATCATAATTCTTCCCCTTATCGGCCGAAGATGAATGGTGTTGTAGAGGCTGCTAACAAGAACATTAAGAAGATCATACAGAAGATGATAGTGACATACAAAGACTGGCACAAGCTGTTACCATTTTCTCTCCATGGCTATCGCACCTCCGCTGGAACATCAACAGGGGCAACGCCCTACTCTCTGGTATATGGCATGGAGGTTGTCCTGCCTATTGAGGTCCAGATCCCTTCTCTGAGACTCATGAAGGATGCAGGGCTGAATGAAGATGATTGGATCCAGACTCGACTCGATCAACTGAATCTGATTGATGAAAAAAGATTTAATGTTGTTTGTCATGGTCAAATGTATCAAAAACGGATGATCAAGGCTTTCAACAAAAAGGTCAGGCGCCAGGTATATCAAGTCGGGGATCTAGTGATCAAGCGCATCATACTGCCGCAAGGTGATCCCAAGGGAAAATGGACTCCCACATACGAAGGTCCATTTGTGATCAAAAGCATATTTTCAGGAGGAGTCATGATTCTGCCCACCATGGATGGTGACGACCTTCCTCACCCTTTCAATGCGGACATAGTGAAAAGATACTACGCATAAATAAGACCCGCTAGGTTGACTGGCCTAGGCAAAAATAAGGGCTTCCCGGTGAACCAAAAGGGTCCGGGCAAAAATTAGGGATGAAAATAAAAAAATATCTGTACACCCGGCAAGTCGAAAACATGAAAAGGCGGCTTGGGCAAAAAAGGGTATCTTGGTGGACTGAAAACCCGAAAGCGCGGTCCAGGCAAAATTTGGGGATTTAAAAGTGTATCACTATGCCCCATTGGATCACCTTGCAACCGGACTTCAGTATCAACTATCAAGCTCGAACGGCACCGATCAATCCAGTCAGCTTCAGACAAGTAGCAAAGTGATGAGACACTCGAAGACATAGCGGCAATAGCAGAATTAAAACTCAATGGGGATTATTACACATAGCTGTTTTCTTATCTTTGTACACAATATTATATAGCTTTCATTTTCATGGCAGCGTTCTCTTACTAGAGCGTCGTCCTCTTTGTACAAAAACGCCTGTTATAGGCCAATTTCAAAATCAATACAAGTCATTTCTACACAAAAACTATTCGTTTTTATTTTTTTTGTTTTGTTTTGAAAAAACGTCCAATGACTTATTCTTGACATGTGCATTTGAATATGATTTCTATTCACAAATATTTTCATAAGAAACGGAAAGACATTTGCTTATAACTTAAGGAATAGGGGCAAAGACTAAAAAATCATGTCAATCCCAATAGTTACTCCTTCCAGCGGGTACAGGGGAAGGTACAATTTTGAAACAAGGTCACCATTACATGAGACCCCGTGACATCTACACTTCCCACAGAGTAGAGACAACCAAAAGCTTTGACATCGGCTTCCCTAAATAGGAGCTACTTTCCCCAGTAAAGTTCCTTCAGAGAGCCGATGTCTATATTCCCCAGCCGAATTTTATAATCGCAAGCGGTTCGTAAAGTTTTCTCCTGAGCAGAGTTTATTTATCTGAACAAAGAAGCTTAATCGCCAATAGAGTTTATTTCTCTAGCTACAGAAGTTCATTCCTCGATGGAGTTTAGTTCCCCGAATCGGCAAAATATGTCAGCAAAGTATCTCCTCTCGCGAACAGAGTCATCCCCCCGCAGAGATATTCTCAGGCAGAGTCTCTCCCCGGTAGAATATTCTCAAACAGAAAGGGGTAAATCCTCAGCATAGTCATCTCCATTCACCATCCCCAATGGAAATGAAGAACTCGGCTCCCTAATACTCATCAGCAGCAGTCCGGGATTTATTTTCCTCGACTAAGAAGTACTGCAATAGCATCCCATGTTCATACATCATGTCATGCACATACATATTGCATACAATACAATCTCATTTATTTTGAGAACATCATCACAATGCATTTCATACATCATGACATTGCATACGACTAACTCTTTACCTTTCAGGAAAGGACCAAATCAATAAGCTACGTCTAACCAAGGCCTATTCTAGGACTTTCCTCAGAAAGTTAATCCAAGATCTCTCTGCTCACTATGCCGGTGGAAGAGATTCCAAGACTTTCGTCTAGGTCAGTTGAATCGCTACTAAGATTCTCCTGATTACTATGCCAGTCAAAGTTAATCCAAGATATCTCTGCTCACTATGCCTGTGGAAGAGACTCCAAGACTTTCGTCTGGGTCAGTTGAATCGCTACTAAGATCCTCCTGATTACTATGCTAGTCAAGGTTATCCCAAGATCTCTCTGCTCACTATGCCGGTAGAAGAGATTCCAAGACTTTCGTCTGGGTCAATTGAATCGCTACTAATATTCTCCTGATGACTATGCCATTCAAAGTTAATCCAAGATCTCTCTGCTCACTATGCCGGTGGAAGAGACTCCAAGACTTTTGTTTGGGTCAGTTGAATCGCTCCTAAGATCCTCCTGATTACTATGCCAGTCAAAGTTAACCCAAGATCTCTATGCTTACTATGTCAGTAGAAGAGATTCCAAAACTTTTGTCTGGGTCAGTTGAATTGCTACTAAGATGCTCCTGATTACTATGCCAGCCAAAGTTAACCTAAGATTTTCTCTAGATCAGTCAAATCGATACTAAGATTTCTATTCCAGGTAAAGAAGTTATGAAGCCCGTATCCTAACCCGATAACAGTTTAATCTCATTTCCCCAGTAAGTCGATGTGAAGCTTGGAATACGACCAGATAGCAGACAGCCTTATCATCCTCCACAAGTCACTGTGGAGCATGGAACCTGACCAGATAGCAGTTCACTCCCGTCTCTTCAATCAAGAGATGACTCCCCAATAGAGTAACGGACAACTGAAGCTCCTAGACTCTATTCCCCAAGACAGAGACCAACATTCCTTATTGAAGTCCTCCCTAACAACAGGAACAAGAACCCCTACAAAGGAATTACTCATGAAATCAACATTGTCCTCTAGATGGCATCTTTAAGCCCATCTCTGATTACTCTCCATCATATTCTCTGGATGGCATCTTTAAGCCCATCTCCGAAGATTTTCCATCATCTTTTCCAAATGGCATATATAATCCTATTCCCGATGTTATCTACACAGTCAAGTATCATTTTAGACGAGTGCAAATTTCAGGGCACTCTAGTGTTCAATCATCTTCCACCTTCAGATCACGAAAGGCAGACCAGCCAATCTACATCCTCAAGTTTAAGAAGATTGAACAGGGGCAGCTGTTGTACCCTAAAATTTTCCCTCTCATTTTACTCAACACATGTCCATTGAGATCCCCAACTTGTCCTAGGATGACTAAGCATTGCCCAGATAAATTCTTCTCTTAAGGCAATAAGCCTCAAGCTAGGGTTTCACTTATCATCAAGATGGTTGAACTCCAAGGGTCCCAAATGTTTTCCACGACCCTAATATGTCCTTACGATCATCCATGCCAAGTTTCATGCCTTGCACTACAAGTTTACTCAGTCAACTGCTCAAATGCCTGAAAATCAACTATTCTAGGTCAAAAGTCAATTGTGGCTTATATACAGTCAAACTTCAAGATTTTTGGTCAACATCAATATTTTGAAGTAGTATCCATCATTTGATCAAGGGTTGATCATGATTCCTCAAGAAATGCTCCTAACTCATCAAAAGTCAAAAATTGCAAATTAGGGTTTCTATAGGAAAATTCAACCAAGCTTTGACCAGGCATGACTTTCTCATACTTTGTCAGAAATTTTTCCATCAATGCTCATTTTGAAGAGAATCTAATTCCCTACAACTTATCTTCAGGCCTCAAGATCAAGAAATGCCTCAATCAAAAGATACAAGCTCGTGCATTATAGGTCCTTTCAAAAAGTCAACAAAAACACCTTTTAGGTCAAAGCTCCTTATATGAACATGGAAGTTCCAATTGAAATGAAACCAAAAGGGTTGTTTATAGGACATCCTAAGATCTCTAAAAAGTCAAAGAACACCCTCATAGGGTTAAAATTGAGAGAGATATGAATTGCTAAAGTTGACCAATTTTTGGAAAAGTGCATGAAGCCAATATTGACCAAACTTGAATTTTTCCCAAATGGGCCCATCTTTTCATGTTTGAAACTTGTTCATACCATGGACCACAACCTTTGAGTTCACTCTTATATTATTTTATTATTTATATTATTTATTTTGATATTTTATTCAATAAAATGCAAAATTAAATAAATTAAATAATAGAAATAATGGAAGATTTGATTTGAAATCTTTTTCTTATCAAATAATGGGCAAGATAGGTTGGCATATCAAGAGAATATGCATGGGATAAAAGGTGAAGGAGATATTCTTGTTTTATCAAGTTTTGAATCAAATCCTTATGCTTTTGAAAACATGATTCTAATTGATTATTTTGGATCTTGTTTTAACCTAATGGGATTCACTATATATGCATGACAATATGCCAAGACAAAGGGACGCGCATTTGCTGCCAAGGACCCTAACAAAGCTTTCAAAAAAATTCGAAAACTTGTGAAATTTGAAACACCTCTTGCAAGCCATCCTCCATCCAATTTAAACTCTCCATAATACTCCTAAAGGTCCCAGGAGTCTGTCCCTGTCAATCTCCAAGCCTGCAACACTCTCAAACGCTCAGATCAACTGTCACCGGTTTGGGTATTTTTCTTGAATTCCAAAGTATTACATACTCTAATATAAATTGTTTCTATATCTATATTAATGTTTGCACCTGTGTTCATGAATGTTTAGAGCCATCACATGGTTAGTTTGACGCAGGAATGAAGCTTTGCCATTGTTAGGGAAAAGTTTCAGGCGAGTTTCGTATCTCCATATACAGGGACTTTCAGACCAAAAGACCACCGCCATGGTGTTTGCAGCCTAGGAAATAGGGGGGTAGCCAAGATCTGGGGTTTTGATTCTATGTATTTTGTTGTTTGAATTTTTGCAGAGGCCGGTGAAGACGACCGGAGGGTAGCTCCGGCGTCCCTGAATTCCATGGACTTTAGTCAACACTGGCGTGGCCTGTTAGCATCATGTGATTGGTTGTTTTAAATCTCCAGGGGCCCATCTCAGCGCGCACTTTGACACCTCACCATAATCCACTTATTTCATATATATATATATATATATATATATATATATATATATATATATATATATATATATATATATATATATATATATATATATATATATATATATATATATATATATATATATATATATATATATATATATATATATATATATATATATATATATATATATATATATTATTCTTATTTGTATAAATGAATTGACCATTGGCTCAGATGGCAGGAGTGAAGAGTGTTAAGGCATTGCATGTGTGGCAGGTCAGGGTTTCGACCCTTGCCTCCTGCATATTATTTTTCTAATTTCTACTTGCAGATCCAGTGCCCCAGGGTTAAGCGTTTGCATCCTGTACTGGCCTATCATCACCATTGGATCTCTTCAGCGCCAGATCAAACGCTCCAGCTCCAAGTATGCACGATGGACCTTCCAGAAGCCACAACACCAAATCACACGCAAGGGGTTACTAGGTTTGTTGACCTGGGCCTTGCATATCCAATCAACACCCCCCAAAATGCTTCACAACATCAGGCCCATTCTATTTCTTCTTTATATTGTTTTTTTAAATTTCTTTATTTTAATTGTTTTAAATTTAGTTTTTTTTATTTAATCATAAAATCAATAAAACCATAAAAAAAATAGAATTAGGTTTTTTATTAAAATTAATTTTGTAAATTAATTTAATTAATTATTTTGACTTGTTTCTTTTAAAAATAAAATCAATTAGAATCTATGTTTAAATTGCAAAAAAAAATTTCTTCAAAAATATTAGTTTTGTTAGATTTAATTTTTTTTAATTAATAATTTTTTTCCAAATTAATTAATTACCTTTTTTATCATTTCACCTTTTTCCAAATAAAAATAACAAAAATCTTTTCTCTTAACCTAGGCGCGTTTTAGCGTTTAGGCGCTTCGTTATTCCTCGCGTGTTTATTATTTCTGCTATATTATTTTTTCATTATGTAATTGCACCCAGTTTGTAATAGTTTAATTAGGGTTTTAATTCCGCATTTTAAATTTCCAGTCACTAATTATGTAATTACACCAAATCCTTTTAATAGTTAGGAATTTTATCTTTCCGCCATTTATTTTCCCGCACGATAAACTGCTTAGATGAATGTTTAATAGGGCTGCCTGAAAGATAATGATTAATTGAACCTAGATAACGCTAATTGTGCAAGATAAAATATCTGAAAAAAGCACATTGCCGTACAGTTGCACCCCTAGGGTGTTACCCCACTTGGTTGCCTTCGGAAACAATGGTCATGTCCCTCGAAACATAGGGATACTCTTAGCAAAGACCCTCGGTTAAAATCGTCATAAAGATCATAGTCCCTAAATGTCCCTCGAGTTGCCTACGAGAAATGATCTTATGATGATAGTCCCTTCGAAATGCTAAGGTATCCTTACATGTTTCCTTCAATGACCATTACGTCCCTTTCGATAGTCCCTCATACATCCAACGACTAGGGTTACTTACTCACCAATAGTAGGATAACATTGTCTAAAGGATAGGAGGAAAAGAACAAACTTTTTTTCGAGTAGGTAGATAACTGTTAGGTACTTGCTCAATCAGATTTTTACACCCCACGCTTTCAAACATACTTTTCAATCAAAAGTTTTCAAAACGCTTTATCACACTCTTGAGGACCGATACAAGAGTTACCATAAAGTGAATCGCCGCACTAAGATAATTTTTTAAAGCTTTTCAAACACACAAACGCAAGCAATTTTAAAAATGAGCAAGTACCTAAGAGCCCATGGAAAACCATGGATGGAAAGGGTGCTAACACCTTCCCTTTCCATTATCTACCCCCCGTGCTCAGAAATCTCAAAAAAAAGGTCTTTTTCTATTCTTTTCACCCTTTCCTTGTTGGATAAAAGAAAAATAGGTGGCGACTCTTTCTTACCACAAAATTTGAGAATACAAACGCAAAACTAGTATTAACAGTCGGCTCTACCACCGTATCACACATCATATGTTAAAATATTCAATTATTGGAAAGATTATTACAGTCTACGGTGAAGAAGAATATATGGTAAGCCACCTGAATTCTTTTAGGTATGTCGAGATGGACGGTGAATTCATTAAAATTCCATGTTAGAATTTTGAAGAGGTTCCTCAAATGATCATTGTCACCAAAGCTGCTATTATTGTTCTGAAGGCCCCCGCTAAAGATTGCTTCTCTGAAGGACGCCAAGGCTGTGACTGAAGAAGGTGGGTGTACTATTTGGGGCCAACTTACTGACATCCCCTATAAATATGACAAATTTGGTTTGGGTTTTACTTCAGGAGCTCAAAAAGTTGTTCGTCGTGCTCGTGTCGGAAGACCACCACTGCATATCAGCAATCATGGAGTCAATGCTATGTCGTATGCTAATAGTGACTCCGAGCTTGACGGTTGGATCTTCCCTACTATCAATGGTGGACTCAAGAATTGGAAGACTAGAGACTTTGTGCCAATCTCTTTTATCCAAGAGTAATTGTTTTTTCTGTTTTTGGGATATGTAATCTTTGAACAAATTAAACTCTAAGCCTTGTGTCTTACCCGAGGCACAACGGTCTATTTGTGAGAGTTATCACACTTCATTTTCATATGTCATTAATAAATCATCGGACATTTTGCATTCAAATTTTACGCTCTCTGTCTTTTCTCTTTTACTTTATTTTGTCAAAATAGTTATGTGCTCTTACAGACACCCACATATCAAATTGCAGATCCACATCCACCCTGGATCCCATTGATAATAGTTCTGCTATTGCTAGTTATGAATTTGAAAATCCAATCTACCAAGCCGAGGATGAAGATGAGGAAGATTATGAAGTACCGAAAGAACTTGCTAGACTATTACAACAAGAGGAAAGAACAATACAACCTCATGAAGAGTCGGCCGAGGCGGTAAACTTGGGTATTAAGGAGAATAAAAAGGAAGTCAAGATAGGTGCCAACTTGGAGAATGGTGTCAAAGAACTGCTAATCCAGATGTTACGTGACTATGTTGAGATCTTTTCCTAGTCATACGAAGACATGCCGGGACTTGATATTGATATTGTGGTTCATCGTCTTCCGACAAAAGAAGACTTCCCTCTAGTGAAGTAGAAAGTTCGTCGTATGCGCCCTGAAATGTCAGAAAAGATCAAGGTTGAAGTCATGAAATAGTTCAATGTCATATTCTTAGCTGTTACTTCTTATCTACAATGGGTTGTGAACATGGTATCGGTACCTAAGAAGGACGATAAAGTGCGTATGTGTGTGGATTATAGAGATTTGAATAGGGCGAGCCCCAAGGGTGACTTTCCGCTTCCCTATATTGATGTTCTGGTTGAAAACACCGCACAACATAAGATATTCTCCTTCATGGATGGTTTCTCCGGTTATAATCAAATCAAGATGACGCCTGAAGACATGGAGAAAACCACTTTCATCATACAGTGGGGCACTTTCTGCTACAAAGTTATACCTTTTAGGTTGAGGAACATCGGGAAACCTATCAGTGTGTTATGGTAGCTTTGTTCCATGATATGTGTAGCGGTAGAAATGTTCAAGACTAAGCCATTGGATTGACTAGACTTTATCAAATCAAAATAAAAATCGCCACCGCACTTTATTGTTTCCAAAGGAATGGGAAAAGAGTGAATAACCCAAAAAGAGGGGGAAATATCCAAGGTAAGGGGGTTGGTTATGCAAAGGGAAGGTATTAGCACCCTAAACATCTACGGTACTCCGTAGGAACCTCTTTGAAAAATATGTATATTTTGGCTATAAAAATGTGTTGTATAGAAAATGGATGGTGGAGGTGAGAAGAGAAATATTTTTTATGATTTTTGCACCCGCCGCGGTTGCGAAACTTTAGTGTCTGCGTACCACCTTTCATGCAATAGGGGATCAGGGTACACGTAGTTCCTCTTTTAAAAAGATTTGAAACACAAGTGTGTTGGTTGATTTTAATGAGGTAAGACATCATCGTCATTGTCCGTGTGGAAAACATACTTACTACCCACAATCATGAGAAAGGAGAATTTGCATCATCTCAAAGTGGAGGATATGGCTTGGATTTTAAAATCAACAATGCCTCACTCAACACCCAAGTGGAAAATGTTTCACTTCACTATATATTGTAGAAGTATAGTTGTTTGCATCACTACAAGGATTGACAAGAGTCTAACCTTTTGAGAAAAGTTTAAAGATAAAATCCAAAGTGGAAAAATGGTTTGAAATGAGATTCATTGACTTTTAGTCTCCTCACAAAAAAGTCAAGGTATTATTAAATTGATTGGAGTTTATTTATGAAAAGATTTTGAAAATGCATGGAGATAAGTCCAAGTTTATTATGAAAGTAGTTTAAGTTTCAAAACAAGAAGAGTTTTCAAAAGGAGGGAGAAGATTTTTTGAAATTAAAGAAGACGGGAGGAGAAGAAGAGACTATCCTAAAGCATAAGGTAAAAGCTAAGGAGAAGAATCATCTAACCAACAAGAAGCCAATAGTTGACATTATGTGCCAAGATAGAATTCCCATTATTTGGATTGAAACCAAGCAAGCAAAGATACTAGACCTCTTGAGAGAACCAAACTTCAAGTGTATTAAGTCTTCACAAAAATTGGGCAGAGTAACGGCTGTATACGAGTGAATTCCAGATTACAATCAAAGAGTGTAATCACAGAAACCTGCACACAAAAATAAACAAGCAATCCAATGTCTTGAGGTAAACCTCAAGAACTCCAAACAAAAATAATCAGATAAAGATCACAAAAGTTTCCAGGATAGGCCAAGGATTCTAATCCTAAGTCCAAGAAAAAGTCTCATGCTCCATAATGCCAAGGATAATAACCAAATAGTCCAAGTACCATTAAGAGTTTTTTAGGGTTTATGTTGATTATTAAGTATCTTAAGAGAAGAAAGGAAAAGCTCAAGTGAGCAAAGTAAAAATGGCAAGAAAATAAATGCTCAAATGAGCAAAGATGAAAATGGCATGAAATGTAAATGCTAAAAAATAAATGGTACATAAAGCATAAAAGATAACAAAATCATAAGATAAAACAAGTCAATAATTAGTGGTTAGTTGGATGACCATCTTGAAACTTGCATTTGGAACTCATTAGAGGATTGGTAGAACCAAAGCCTCCACACAACAAGTTGCATTTGCTTTTTGTCAAGTATATCATCCATTTGGAATTCTCACAAGTACCATTTAATGATCAACGATGTTTAAGTGATCTGCGTTGACCAAAGGTGTTGTAGATACATTAGAGGATTGGTAGAACCAAAGCCTCTACACAATGAATCTCAAGTTTATTGGATTAAAGATATCAAATTAACATACTTGGGCTTGCAATCATAAGTTTGGGCCACAAATGATCATTTATTCGAATCGGGACAAAATTTAGCGCTATGTTAAGCAATCGTAAGTGGACTTATATAGAAGTCGCACCTATTTTGAGGTCGGCCAATAGCAATCTATGCACCATTTATTTTGAGACATGATATAGAGATCATGCTCCAATAATATTTAGTGCAATAAGAAGGGGATGAGATGAGGAGGATTAGGGCAAAAAAGATACACAAACCACATTTGAATTAAATTTTAATCAAACAATTATTAAAATCATTCATCCATTTTTGTGGAGTTAAACTCAACACTATGGATCCAATGATGTTAATAAAGTTCATGATCCAAAACCTAACCCAAGATCAGCCAGAAAATAATCACAAAATAATATCACATTTAATATATACATTAAAAGGATAGAAAATAAAAAGTTTTAAAATAGAAAATAATGAGAAAAATATCAACTTTGATCAAATTAATTAAGAAGTGAGAAGTAAGACCATAGAAAAATCAGAGATGGATCCAAATATTTTTATAAAACTTTTGATAATTTTTAAAAGTCAGAAACTATTTTAAAACTATTTAGAATTGCTAAAACAAACATAAAATAGGTCAAAAATAGTAAACCTCAATATAAAATTCCATAAAATTTTCAGAAACTAAAAAATGTGCAAAATAATATTTATGAATTTTTTCAGAATTAAAAAATGTCAGAAAGTATTTTTTAAGTAATTAAAAGAAAGAAAATAATACAAAAAATATAAAAAATACCAAATGTTAAAATAAAAAAGTGAAAAAATAGTCATGAGATCAGAAATAATTTAAAGTATTTTTGTGAATTTTTCCATAATTTTTGGATAAAAAATAAAAGAGTTATGAATTTTTGAAAATTTAATCAATAACAATATAAAATCAGAAAATAAAATAAAACCAAAAGATGTGTACCATCAGATCATAGTCAAAATGCGTTAGTAAGCTAATCCAATGGACCAGACGCGCTGTGCTTGATATGGACCTTAGTGAAATACACATGTGATCAGAAAAAGGGCAACCAATGAAATTAAAACGTTTGGCACGCTATCATTGGCTGAGACGAGACATGTCATCGTCTTCAACCTCCAGACACCCTGCAATGGGGATTTTGTGAGATCCTTCAAATGGAAAAATTAGGATCCCAGGCTAGCATCATTGAACTCGTCTCTTCAAGACGATTCTAACACAACCATCGCGCCAAATTTATATAAGGTATGGAGAGAGATATGAATCAAAAACCCAGAAAATAGCGAGCACCTTCAATTGAAGATTTCTCTCAATTCTCAATGGATTTTAAAATTGTAAGCAACATTAGAATTAGAAGAAGTAGTAGAATAGATTAGTGCTTGATTTGGATCCAAATGGTGGAGAATTCTACCTTTTCGAAGTTCAAGTAAGAAGCTCTGAAACTGGACTTCTGTAGCTTGAATTATGGCTCGTTTTGATTGGTTTAAGTGCTGGAGAGTTTATATAATGCTCAAGGATGATGAATGCGCAAATAATTTTGGAAAAGGAAGCTTAAATCTCAGAAACTGAATTCAAAAAAGATAGGTTCGTGTGAGGTTTTGGCAGGGTGTTTTTGGCTCTCAAAGCTTTGGAAAATGGATGGGGGTGACCCTCTATTTATAGGTAGGTGAATGGGAATGAAAATTTAAAGAAACAAGGAAGTTTGGAGGGAAATTGAGTGAAGGTCGAGCACGAGTGAAGTGTGACTTCATTTCAATTAAAACTCAGCCAAACCTTGCGTTTTCGGGTGCTAATCACTTCTGGCAGTTTGCTAATCAAGTTTAAATCAAAAACACGCATAAATCTCGTGTTTAGAAGTCACATTATGGATTTCAAAATTCTGACTTTGTGAAAAATTCAGTTTCAAGTTACCAAATTCAAATCCATGGCATTTTCAACTCAAGGGGTCTTAGGGCATAATTCTTGATGCTTTGGAAAGATGAGGTTACAAGCTTTGCAATGGAAAAATAATGGAATCAAATGGATGTTTGAGCTGAAAGTTACATAGAGTCAAAGTTGAAGAAAAAGAGTTGACTTTCCATACTTAGAAATATTTCAAATTCTTCTTCAAAAATGACCTATAATCTTTTGTATCCAAACATGGCCTTCCTTTTAGAATTTTCTCTTGACCAAAAAAGATGGAATGAAGTAGATATCTTGAATGACATTTTGAAATTTGAACCATTCAAAATATCCAAAAAATGAGCAAGTTATGACTTGTTGAAGTTGGCCAAAAATCATGAAATGACCTATAATCTTTTGCATATTTAAGGCAACTTCCATCCATTTTCTCACTTTGCACATAAAATAAGTCATAAAGTACACATCTTTAAGATAATAATGGACAAATAATGGACTAAAGGTGATAAAAATTGACCAAGTTATGACCATTTGAAGTCACATATGGAAAATTATGGATTCATCTAGATGACTTGTAATCTTTCTTCTTCACCAAGTTCCTTCCACATGAAAACTCCTTGGAACTTTTGAAGTGATTTGTTGGTAACTCTTTGAAGAGAAAGATGTCTTTGGAATCACTCAAAAAATACTAAAAGGTGAGAAAGATATGCTCCTTTGAAGTTCAAAACCCTAGCCTCTAGATCAAGAGAATGCTTTGAGGAATTTTGACAAGTTTGAACAAACTTCTTGTGCCATAATTCTTTCTTTGTGAATAGAAGTTATGTAGAATGATGATGAGAACTAATAGCCATCAAAACCACTTCCATATCTTGAAATTTGAGATAAATATGCTCTTGTGACCAATAGGAACAAGACCTTGTCCAATCATGACAACTTCTTCCCTCAACCCCTTGTACTTTTGAATCAATTATGGTAACTTTGAAATGTGATGAGCCAAAGCAACTTTGCCATGCCAATTCTTCCAAAGCCACTCCAATAGTGAAGTTTGAACTCCTCAAGCTATATTGACTAGGGCATGGAAATAAACTCATGAACCCATGGAGCAACTTGCTAAACCTCATTGCCTTTACCTACATTATTAACAAGTAAGACAAACCAACATTGCATTTTATTAATTAGAAAGAAAATCAAAGAAAAATATTCATGATCACAAAAGAAAACAAGTCAAGGTGCTTGGTAACTCCTCAAAAGAGCAAAGCTAAATGTAGGGAGGGGAACCAAGAATCCTAGTGTAATCTTGTTGTGCGTGAAACAACATGGTATGATGAAGGGATCTTAGGGGAAAAAATTGGGGTACAACAATATGATCCATCATGAGATAGATGTCTATGTTGACGATATGATAGCCAGGTCTCAGACTGAAGAAGAGCACCTTGATCACTTATAAAAACTGTTTGAAAGGCTGAAGAAGTACAAGTTAAGATTGAACCCGAACAAATGCACCTTTGGAGTAAGATCTGGTAAGCTCTTAGGTTTCATCATCAGTGGGAAAGGTATTGAGGTAGATCCTGCAAAGGCTAAAGCTATTCAAGATATGCCAACTCCCCGCACCGAGAAGGAAGTTAGAGGTTTCTTGGGACGTCTAAACTATATTTCTAGATTCATTTTTCACCTAACCACTACTTGTGAACAAATCTTCAAATTACTGAAGAAAGATTAAGTAGTGAAGTGGAACGACGATTTCCAGATGACCTTTGACAGAATCAAAGAATATCTTCAAGAACCTCTAATTTTAATACCACCAGTTGAAGGAATACCTTTGATCATGTACTTAACAGTGTTATAAAATTCAATGGGGTGTGTTCTAGGGAAACATGACAAGTCTGGTCGAAAAGAGCACGCAATGTACTACCTTAGCAAAAATTTTACCGACTGTGAAACAAGATACTCACTGCTCGAGAAAACTTGCTGCGCTTTGGCATGGGTTTCTCGCTGACTGAGACAATATATGTTGACTCACACCACCTTATTGATATCTAAAATGGATCCTATAAAATACATATTCGAGAAGCCCGCTTTCTCCGAAAGAATATCAAGATGACAAATGGTCCTGACCGAATATGACATTCAGTGCACTACCCAAAAAGCAATCAAAGGAAGTGTACTAGCTGATCATTTGGCTCATCAGGCTGTAGACGACTACCAATCAATGAATTTTGAATTCCCATACGAGAATAATATGTTAGTAACTGACTGTGAAGAACCTGGACCAGATGAAGGACCTGAAAAAGGATCTCGATGGACTATGGTATTTGATGGAGCTTCCGACGCGCTCGGCAATGGCATTGGTGATGTGATTATCTCTCCCGAACGCTGCCATACACTCTTCACTACCAGACTATGTTTTAACTGCACCAACAATATGGCCGAGTATAAAGCGTGTATTATGGGTATCAAGGCTGCTATTGATATTAGGATTAAGTTCTTACAAGTATATGGAGACTCATCCTTGGTGATCAGTCACATTAAGGGAGAATGGGACACGAAGCATCCTAATCCCATCCCCTATCGAGAGCACGTGTTGACATTGATCCCATATTTTGAAGAGATTACCTTTGAACATATTCCATGATAAGAAAACCAGTTAGCGGACGCGCTAGCTACCATGTCATCCATGTGTTAAGGTCAGATGGGATAACGAAGCCCCTCAGATCAATATTGAAAGATTATACGAACCGACATACTGTTATGAGATTGATACTGAGGGAGTAGAGGAAAAGCCTTGGTTCCACAAGGTGAAAAGGTATCTCGAAGCCCAAGAATACCCTGAGGGAGCATCTATAAATGACAAAAAGTTTCTAAGAAGATTCTCTGCCAAGTTCTTCCTGAGTAACAAAATCTTATATAAGCGCAACCATGATTCCACTTTACTTTGATGTGTGGACAAGAGAGAAGCTGAGAAGATCATGGAGGATATGCACGAAGGTATCTTTGGCACTCATTCTAGTAGGAACATAATGGATAAGAATATTTTGAGGGCATGTTACTATTGGTCCACTATGGAAACATATTGTCATCATCACTCCCGAACTTGTCACAAATGCCAAATTTATGCTGACAAAGTACATGTGCCTCTGGTTCCTTTAAACATCTTGACTACTCCTTGGCCATTCGCAATGTGGGGTATTGACATGATTAGACATATTAGACATGCCTCTTCCAATGGACATTGCTTCATTCTCGTCGCCATTGATTACTTCACGAAATGGATAGAGGCAGCCTCATTTTCTCCTGTTACCAAGAACGTTGTGGCTCGGTTCATCAGACATAATCTTATATGTCGGTATGGTATCCCAGAAAGAATTATCACAGATAATGGTACCAACCTTAATAATACTATGATCACCGAGCTTTGTACGCAATTTAAGATCCAGCATCATAACTCTTCTCCTTATCGGCCAAAAATGAGTGGCACTATGGAGGCCACCAATAAGAATATAAAGAAAGTTATACAAAAGATGACGGTAACATATGAAGACTGGCACAAGATGTTACCATTTTCTCTTCATGGTTACCGTACCTCGGTGCACACGTCAACAGGAGGAACCCCTTTTTATCTCGTCTACGGAATGAAAGTTGTTATACCCGTCGAAGTCCAGATCCCTTCCCTGAGAATCATGAAGGATGTAGGTTTAAATGAAGACGAATGGATTCAGACTCGACTTGACCAATTGAACCTGATTGACGAGAAGAGGCTTGCAGCTGTTTGTCATGGTCAGATGTACCAGAAATGTATGATCCAGGCTTTTAACAAGAAGGTCAGACATCAGGTATATTAGGTTGGTGACCTAGTAATCAAGCGCATCATCCTGCCACAGGGTGATCCCAGAGGCAAATGGAATCCTACATACAAAGGATCATTTGTGATCAACAGTATATTTTACGGTTGAGCTATAATATTAACCACCATGGACGGTGACGACCTTCGCACCATGTAAACATAGACATAGTTAAAAGATACTACGCATGAAAAGAGACCCGCTAGGTTGACTGGCCTAGGCATAAATAAGGGAATCCCGACGAACTAAAAGGGTTCAGGAATATATATATATATATATATATATATATATATATATATATATATATATATATATATATATATATATATATATATATATATATATATATATATATATACACCTGGCAAGTCGAAAACCTGAAAAGGCGGATTGGGCAAAAAGGGTATCCCAGTGGACTGAAAACCCGAAAGGGTGCTCCAGGAAAAAATTAGGGATTTAAAAGCGTACGACTATGTCCCGTTGGATCACCTTACATCCAGACTTTGTTAGCAAGTTCGAACGGTACGGATAAATCCAATCAACTTCTTCCAAAAATCAAAGTGATGAGACGCTCAAAGATATAAAAGACAATATCATAATTGAAACGCAGTGGGATTATTTCACATAGTTGTTTTCTCTTTGTTTACCACTTTGTATATTTCTCATTTTTTACGACGACATTCTCTTATTAGGATCTTCGTCTCCTTGTATAAAGATACCTGTTATAGGAAGACTTTCTCAAATTAATACAAAACTACCTCTTTTAAAGTTCAAAACTTTTTTTTTTCTGTTTTGTTTGCAAAAACGTCCAATGATTATTTTAAATGAACATATGAATTTGAATATGATTACTATGTACAAATGTATGCATAAAATGGGAAAGACAGTTACTAAAGGCTCTAAGAGTTGGGACAATGGTGAAAGTCATCCATGAATCCCCACAGAACAACCACCCCTAGAGAACTATCTTCATAAAATCCATCATCAGCAAGGATACATTCCTCAATAAAAAGGTCCAATCGTCCCCCTAGAATCTTGGAGAAATTCCCAACATGGTCTATGGATTTCTTGGGTTCCCCAACAGAGTTTCATAAAATCCCCAAGAAGCCCATGAAGCTTCATTCCCCAGTAGAGTTTATTTCTCTAGCTACAGAATTCCATCCCCCAGCGGAGTTTATTTCTCCAAATTATTAAAATCTTCCAACAGAACTCTTCTCTCCAGTAGGATTAATCAATATAACCACCTCCAGAAGAGTAGCCACTCGCATCAAAGGAATATTCGTTCTTCCATCCCCAGTCAGAGTGCGTGTAATCCATGACATGTTATCAACCCCTTGAAGGCTTATATCCTCAAGCAGAAATCAAAATTTCTAGTGGAATATCCTCAAACAGAAAGTGGGAATCCCCAGCAAACTTAAATTCAACAAATAGTAAGGAATTACATTCTTCATCCCCGACAACAGTCAATGTGATACGGTGGAAGAACTGACTGTTTTTGGAATGCTGGTTTGCATTTTGCGTTTGTGTTTGCAAAATGTTGCGGTAAGCAAGAGTCGCCACCGACTTTTATTTTATCCAACAAGGAAAGGAAAAAAGCACAGAAAAATTCCTTTTTAAAGATATTTCTGAGTACGGGGGGTAGATTATAGAAAGGGAAGGTATTAGCACCCTTTCTATCTGTAGTTATCTACGGGCTCTTAGGTACTTGCTCATCATTTTCAAAATTGTTTTCTTTGTGTTTGTGGGCTTTAAAAAGTTTTTGTTTTAACTTCGATTTAACTCTTGCTTCTGTCTTCAAGAGTGTAATGAAGTGTTTTTGAAAAACTTTTTTTGTAAAGGAGTGTAAGTGTGAAAAATTTGTTTTGATTGAGCAAGTATCTAAGAACTAATCTACCTACTTGAAAAAGGAATCATTCTATGTTTATTTCCTTTAGACAATTCTATCCCACTATTAGTGAGTAGGTAGCACCGTCGTTAGAGTTTGAGGGTCAATTTGAAAGAGGGACATACAGTCACTAAAGCAATGTAGTGGCAACCCTAATGTCTTAGATCATTTATCCGAGGCAACGATATCTGAGGCAAACTTTTCGAGACAACTCTGATCTTTTAGACAAGAGGGCGACCTCTAAAACAACCTATACTCAATAACCGTTTACGAAGGCAACCAAGCGGGGTGTACCCTAGGAGTGTGCATGTGTGAGTGTATTGATTTCAGTTATTTTTATCTTTGCACAATTAAGGGTGATCTAACTGTTTTAAAATTAGACATTCATTCTTGTCATGCAAACCCTATTATCAAACATCTAACAGTTGAATATTTGCAGAAACTAAAGGTGCGGAATTTAAGCTAAATTATTACAAGGCGTCGGGTACTTACATCGCCAAAGACAAACCCTTTGAAATTAAAAGCGGTAAAAGTAAATGTCCTATTTAAATTATTACAAGCTGGGAGCAGATACAATAATTGGATAAAATAAAAATAAAGCGCGCGAGAGAATTGAATTGAATGCGAAACTAGGGTTTTGACCCTCCTAATTAAAAGAAAATGTTTTTTTTGTTGTTTTTTCAATATTTTTTAAGAGAAGAAATTAAATCCTAAAATTAAATACTAAATTAATTAGTTATTAAATTAATTAATGAAAAATAATTAAATGACTTTTTTTTTTATTTTTTAGGAAAGGAATTAAATAATTAAATTAGTGTTAAAACCTATTGATTCTAATTAATTTTAAATATTTACAAAATCAACTAAAGTTATCTAACATAAATAACCTAATTATTTTAATTAATTTTTATTGATGAAAAATAAAATTCTAAATTTTAATTGGATAAAAAATATTTTTTGGTGATTTTTGATAAAAAGAAAGTATTTTTTGGTTAATAAAATAAATAGCAAATAAATTAAATGAAATAAAAGCAAAATATAAAAAGATAGAGGAATGGGCCTGAATATTGGGGTGTGCATAGCAATTTTCTAGGCCCAATTGAGGAGGTCCGTTTTGACTTTTGCAATCCAGCGCGTGTGCATTGACTTGGCCTATGGTGTGCCTTCAATGATGGCCACCAGAAATAATTAGGAAAAATAACAAATGCTGGAGGCAGGGATCGAACCCCTGACCTCCAGCCTTCAACTCCTTGAAGACACACCTGGTAACCACTACACCATTTGCTTCTTATTGTTAATATAATACAAACTAATAATAATATATAAAACAAAATAAAATTGGAAAACAAATAAAAAAATGTGCGCTCGTTTAAACAAGCCAATGGTGGGGTGACACGCCTCCATCCCTGTTCTTGAACTGTGGCTAAAAGTTGAACCACATATACCTATGGAAAAATGTTTGTCGCTACAAACAGGGGTTCATCTAAAATCTCCTACAGGCTACATAAATGGAATCTAGTACCATGGTTGAGTTTGTCTCACTCTCCTGATCACAACCATACCCATCATGAAGGTTAATTGTTCCTAAAATAAAAAACCCTAAACCAAAGCTTGAAAACCTAACAATGGTGAGTTTTGATTCAGTCCATATAAATGAAATTGAATAATGCCAAAAGCCTGCAAATGCTCTGTAGATTAAGAATATGCCATTATTTTACGCTATGGATGCAAGAATAAAGCTTTTCGAATTCAAGAAAAGGGTGATACCGTGAGCGACTTATAGTGCGTGAGAGGGCTTGAAAACGCCTGCTTTTGATTGCTTTCGCTTGTGGAGACTGCCAGCAGACGATTGGGAGAGGTATCGAGCCTTGAGGACGCCTCTAAGTGGGATTTTGATCTCACACTTTTTGCTTCTTTTTGCCAATTATGTTCTTGCTCTATGCCTGATTTCTAACCCTTGTTTTGATTTGCCTCGCCTCCTTATGTATTAGTGAAGGGATTAGGGTTGTTAAACTGATCAAAATCTTCTTCTTTCCATGCTTTGGATATTGATTTGATTCTTCTTTAACAACCTTCCAAATTTGGCTTATTTTCAATCTTTTTGTGCACTCTAAGGCTTGGCACTAATTGGAAGGATGATAGCTGTATAATGAAGCCTGAAACAACACAAAATCCTTGGTTATTAATGTTTTGGATTTTTATTTGATTTATTTTGATTTAAATCAAACTAATTCAAATCAAAATCAAAATAATTAATAAAAATATGATATGGACAAGTGGCAAAGGCTAGAGCACGTGGGCTATAATTCCAACTCAAAACAAGTGAAAAAGAATGGACCCATTTGGCAAAATTTGAAGTTTTGGGGATAGTTGACTTTTGGCAATTTTGCAAAAAAGGTCAACTTCAACAATGCATAACTTCCTCAATTTTGACTCTTTGGAGGTGTTCTTGGACTTTTTAGAAAGTTTGAGATGTCCTCTAACCAAAACTTTTGGTCTCATCTCAATTTGATATTCCATGCGCATGTATGAAGCTTTGACAAAAAATGTGTTTTTGTTGACTTTTCAAAATGACCTATAATGTACAAATTCATAACTTCTTGCGAGTGCATATTTTTATCTTGGGATATGAAGATGGATTGTAAGGAATTTCATCCTCTTAAAAATTAGCTTTGGATGGGTCATTTCTCATAAAGTATGAGAAAGTTATGCTTGGTCAAAGTTGAGTTGACTTTTCCTACAAAACCCTAATTTAGCAACTTTTGAGTCTTTATGAATTGTGAGAAATCCTTGATGAATCATGATCAACCCTTGATCAAATGATGAAATATACTTCAAAATGAGGATGTTGACCAAAAATATTGAAGTTTGACTGTATGTGGGTCACAGTTGACTTTTGCCCTAGCATAATCGATTTTTGGACCTTTGAGCAATTGACTGAGCAAACTTCCTCTGCAAGGCTTGAAGCTTGACATGGATGATCTTGAGAACATATTAGGACATTGGTGAGAATTTGGGACCACTTGGACTCAAGGATCTTGATGCAACATAAAACCCTAATTTGGGGTAGACTGTCTTAGGAGAGAGCTTGTCTGGCCAACCCTTGAGCTACTTTGAGTAATTTGGAGATCTTTCTTGCAATGTTTTGAGAAATATGGGAGGGCAAATTTTGGGGTACAACAGCTGCCCCTGTTCAATCTTCTTAAACCCGAGGATGTAGATTGGCTTTCGTGCCTTTCGTGATCCGAAGGTGGAAGATGATTGAACACTAGAGTGCCCAGAAATTTACACTAGCATGAAGTGGTAATTATCTTGTGATGTCGCGAATGGGCTTCCAGATGCCATTTGGAAATTTCTGACGAGGGTATGGGATTCAAGATGCCATCTGAAGGAGTGTCGGTCGCATAAGAGATTCCTTAGCGAGAGCTTGTATACCTGTTGTTGAGGAAGATTCCGCTGAGGAAGTCTGGTCTCTATTGAGAGAAGTAGAATTTTAGGAGCTTCGTCGTTCGTTATTCGGCTGGTGAGTCGTCTTTATTGATATTTAGGAGCTTTGGTCGTCCGTACTCAACTGGGGAAACAACTTTGCTGAGATTTAGGAGCTCGTCCGTAATTGAACTGAGGAAACAACTTTGTTGAGATTTAGGAACTCGTCCATAATTCAACTGAGGAAACATCTTTGTTGAGATTTAGGAACTCGTCCGTAATTCAATTGAGGAAACATCTCTTTTGAGATTTAGGAACTCGTCTGTAATTCAACTGAGGAAACATCTCTGCTGAGATTTAGGAACTCGTCCGTAATTCAACTGAGGAAATAACTTCGCTGAGATTTAGGAGCTCGTCTGTAATTTAACTAAGAAAACATCTTTGCTGAGATTTAGGAACTTGTCCGTAATTCAACTGAGGAAACATCTCTGCTGAGATTTAGGAACTCGTTCGTAATTCAATTGAGGAAATATCTGTCGAGATTTAGGAACTCATTCGTAATTCAACAACTTCGCTGAGATTTAGGAACTCGTCCGTAATTCAACTGTGGTAAACATCTCTACTGAGATTTAGGAACTCGTCTGTAATTCAACCGAGGGAATATTTATGCTGAGATTTAGGAGCTCGTCCATAATTCAACAACTTTGATGAGATTTAGGAACTTGTCCGTAATTCAACTGAGAAAATATCTTTGTCGAGATTTAGGAGCTCGTCTGTAATTCAACTAAGCAACCATCTATGTTGAGATTTAGGAACTCGTCCATAATTCAACTGAGGAAACATCTTCGCTGAGATTTAGGAACTCGTCCGTAATTCAACCGAGGAACATATCTGTCGAGATTTAGGAACTCATCCGTAATTCAACAACTTTGCTGAGATTTAGGAACTTGTCTGTAATTCAACTGGGAAAATATTTTCGCTGAGATTTAGGAACATCGTCCGTAATTCAACTGGGGAAATATTTTCACTGAGATTTAGGAACATCGTCCGTAATTCAACTGGGGAAATATTTTCGCTGAGATTTAGGAACATCATCCGTAATTCAACTGGGGAAATAACTTCACTGAGATTTAAGAGCTCGTCCGTAATTCAACTGGGGAAACATCACTGCTGAGATTTAGAACTCGTCCGTAATTCAACCGAGGAAATATTTATGCTGAGATTTAGGAACTTGTCCGTAATTCAACTGAGGAAATATCTTTCGAGATTTAGGAACTCGTCCGTAATTCAACAACTTCACTGTGATTTAGGAACTCGTCTGTAATTCAACTAAGGAAATATCTGTCGAGATTTAGGAGCTCGTCCGTAATTCAAAAAATTTGCTGAGATTTAGGAACTTGTCCGTAATTCAACTGAGGTAAACATCTCTACTGAGATTTAGGAGCTCGTTCGTAATTCAACTGAGGGAATATTTATGCTAAGATTTAGGAGCTCGTCCGTAATTCAACAACTTTGTTGGGATTTAGGAACTCGCTCGTAATTCAACTGTGGTAAACATCTCTGCTGAGATTTAGGAACTCATCCATAATCCAACTGAGGTAAACATCTCTGCTGAGATTTAGGAGCTCGTCCGTAATTCAACCGAGGGAATATTTATGCTGAGATTTAGGAGCTCGTCCGTAATTCAACTGGGGGAATATCTCTGTTGATATTTAGGAGCTTGTCCGTAATTCAACTGAGAAAATATCTTTGTCGAGATTTAGGAGCTTGCCCGTAAATCGACTGAGGTAGAAGCTTTATAGCTTGAACTTTGTGAGAATTTAACTGTATCTTTCTTGAAAGATAAAGGTTAGTTGTATGTAATGTACGATACATATCAGGCAATGTTGTTCTCAAAATAAATGAGATTGTGTTGTATGATGCGTATGCATGTCATGATGTATGAAAATGTGATATTTTTAGATGGGGAAAATAAATCCCTGATTGCTGTTGGAGAACAGACATGAATTCTTCGTTTCCATTGGAGATAGTGGATGAAGATGTTTGTGAGAATAAACCTGCAGGAGAGGATAACTCCGTTGGGGAATAAACTGATGAGAGAATGACTCTGTGGGGAAGAGATGCTCTGCCGGAGGATTCCGCTGATAAATTCAGCTGGGGGTGAATTACCGTTGCTGGTGATAATGAACCTTGTTGGGGATTGAATTCCTGTTTTGTGAAAGGAAAGAACTCCGATGGGGATGATTTTCCAGTCGCGACTTCACGGGGAATAACCTTTTAGACTCTTCTGGGGATAATCTTCCAGAGTCTACTGGAGACAGTTCTTCAAACTCCACTGGGGATATTTTTTATACTCCGCTGGGGATGATAAGACTTTTTAGTGCTGATGGTAGATAAACTCTGCTTTGGGGAGAATATCACCAATTCATTTATAGTTGTGAGTCTCAGTTGGGGAGAGCTAACACCATTATCTTTCTCTTACTCTGTGGGGAATGAATTTTATTGGGACGCATGCTGAGGATATGACGATGACTTTGCATCGAGACTTTTCTGTCCCTGTTTCTGCGGGAGAAGGTGCCTGTGGAGGCCTTGTGGATCGAGTATTATCCCAACCTATGAGGTGCTTGGTAACTGCCGATTGAAATGACAAATCTTCTTCTGGTAGGCAAGTGACGAGATGACGGGACATAGTCGTACGCTTTGATCCCTAATTTTTGCCTGGACCGCCCTTTCAGATTTTCAGTCCACCGGGATACCCTTTTTTGCCCAAGCCGCCCTTTCGGGTTTTCGACTTGCCGGGTGTACAAATTTTTTCATTTTTTATCCCTAATTTTTGCCCGAACCCTTTTGGTTCGTCGGGATGCCCTTATTTTTGCCTAGGCCAATCAACCTAGCGGGTCTTTGCTCATGCGTAGTATTTTCTGACTATGTCCACGCTCTCAGAGTGTAGGGAGTTGTCAATGTTGGTAGTGTTGTGTTGCCATACTACCAGAAGATGCAAGATTCATTACTGGAATTCATGTCCAATGCCCCAAGTGATTCAGATGGAGATTTGCCCCTGGCTATTTGGCATCTTTGAGAGATTCCTTGAATCTTGACTTGACTGCCCCAGATGATGGACAATGATCATGTCGTGCCCCTTGGTTGGAAGTGTTTTTCCACTTGAGGTGATCTTTTTTATTGAGAGGGTTTTTTGTTCACTAAATATTCGTCATGCGAATTTCTCTACTGTTGAACAAATAGTCATATGCAAACAATGTTATTTTAAGAATGCAAAGCTTATGTCTGTCTTGAAGTTATGGAAATGCATTTTTCAATAAAACAAGCAAATTTTGTAAAATGTGATGTCAACTCAGGATTTATAGTAAGTCCTACAGGAGTCAGGATACCTTTTGTAACAGTATGCTTTCAAACTAACCCATGCTTCAGCTAGGACTTTTAAGGGTTATAATGTGTCCTGGTTCACGGTTCAAGAAACAAAGGATAAAGGCTCAAATTTTATTTGTACCCACCCATTCTTCGTGATGTTCTTCGATCCTAAACTCAGCTAATTATGCACTTGGATTTCGTTTGAGTCTTTGCTCTGATATTCTAGTGATGGTTCAAATACTGACAGTTTATTTTGAACAGGCAGTCATTTTTGTTGAGAGTTTATAGGATCTCTTTCTTTTTGATTTTATTATCCCTGTCTTTTGCCTGAACTGTTCTTTTGTGATTACAGTCAGCGGGATGCCCCAGTTTTGTAAGTCTCCTTCATAGGTTTTGAATTAATGGGCTTTTATTTCTGAGAGATAATGACTGCCTGTCTTGACGATTATAAGGAACCATCACCGTCTTTTATTTTGGAAGGACCTCTTTGATTCCATTCATTATGCACCCGAATTAACTGAGAAACTACCCTGCCCCAGGTTGTGATTAAGGGTTTTAATTTGTGTGAAAAGAAAAACTGCAACTTCTTTGGCTCAAAGGGGTTGACTAGGGATTATCTTCCTTATAACTCCACTGTTTAGGATTTGAAATAACGCATGTACATCGTCAGCGGGGTCTGTTCAAAATCATAATGTAGAGATTTTGATATCATTTTCGTCATCCTCCTTCTAAAGGCTTAGAATTTTTTAATTGAGAGTTGAACATCACAAAAATGAAAGCAATTTGAATATAGTGAATACAAATGGATTGGTTCAAAACAGACATATGCAATGCATTGATAAAGTAATAAAGTTTGACATGAACAAATATTCGAACAATCAAAATAAAATTACAACTTGAAAATTCTAATGAACAAAAGCCTCTCTTGTCAGAACTTGTCAGTTCAAATGGTGAGCCTTGGAGGTTTGACAGAAGCATTCCATTTGACCATCTTGTGTGAATTCTAATGGTATTTCATCAATCGGGTTTTGAATTTTGTATTTCAACTTCCAACAGTGGTCAGTATCATGCCCCGGGATGTTGGAATGGTATGCACACATAGCATTAGGATTGTACCTTAGGAAGGCTATGTGGGGATTTTGAGGAGGGTCCCTTAAGCGTCAACGGATTCAATCTTAACAGGTGTTGTAAAGCTTGAGACAGCGGCATGTTGAGCTCGATGAACTGCCTTTTGGGCGTATCTGGCTTACTCTGATCAACCCGTTGTTTTTGGCGAGGTTGTTGTTGGACCCGTGATGTAGTAGCAATTTGGAAAGGTCCATTTTTCACCAAACCAACCTTTTGTCTTCTTAGAGGTTGATCAATGACTAGGTCCCCGGCTTCGACTGTTTGTTTCATACTGTTGTATATGTCTTGATGAAGCTGGTTGATAATGGTTCTCAGCTCTTCTTATTCCCGAGCTAAGCCTTGGATAAGAGCCATCTGCCCCAGCATCTGGGTTTTCATGGCACCTAACTCAGCTTGCAGTTGTTCCAGACGTTCGTCCTTATTGTCTTCAGGACTTTTCTTGACCAAGTTCTCGACGAGGAGTGTTTTCAACTCTTCCTGCCCCTTGGACAGGTTTAGGAATATTTTCCTGAATTGAGTTTCTTGAAGATCTCGGGTGTCTTGTTGGAGAGCCATTGTTGAAATAAACAGCGAGAACATGAGAGACCTGTACTGGGAGACCTGTTATGCAATGATATTTATGATATATGTATGAAATGTTTTCAAGGATCTCGCAGGGTAAACAAGAAACTGTTAGAATTTGAATTTTGCAGCTTTGATTGAAGAAACTTCGTGTCATCAAGAGTCCTTTTTCAAGAGTCAAACTCACTATATCGAGTGGGTCATAACCACCGACTCAAATTATCGTGTTTTGATCTCTAGATGACATTGGCTAGAGGAAAATAAATCCCCTTTTCCCCTTGCTAGACGTTTTATTTACCATAACCTGCATCACAAACCTTTGAGATCCTTGAAATGGTTAAGGAAATGTTAAGGCATGATGTTATGATGTGTATGTTATGCGTTTAAGAAAATGAGAGGTGATGTAAGTAAGTAAATCCGGCAAGAAATCCAAGTTATTGGATAAGGACTATAAACAAAACCTGCAAGGAACTCATGTTGTCAGATAACAAAAATGTGCAACTAGTTCAAGTTTGAAAGCACACAAGTCACACAAACAGCCTTAAGTTTAGGCTTGCATAGGGTCTAGGTATTACCCTCTTTCAGTTTAGTTGGTTCAACCTATCCTAGTAATAGTAACCGGGTTTTAGAGGTTCTCAATATCACTGACCATCCTCGATCGGTCATAATTCTAGTTTAGCAACCTTTTCTTGCGGCCGGAATCATCGCGAGAGTATGGTCTCAATGAGTGTAGCATACTGCTACTTTTCTATGGCCAAGTTGGTAAATTATAGATTCTAAGGTCAGTTGATGCTTAATGACCCCTTAGCAACCCCATATTCTCCTTGTTCCGCCATAAGGGATA
The DNA here is from genome assembly GCA_948472305.1 of Vicia faba. Lineage (NCBI taxonomy): Eukaryota > Viridiplantae > Streptophyta > Magnoliopsida > Fabales > Fabaceae > Vicia > Vicia faba. Next base: position 20,149,122 of record OX451737.1, read on the forward strand.
TCGGTACAAACTAAAGTGTCACACCAATGTAGCTACTGCTTCAACCGTATCGGTCTACGCTGTACAATTCCCTCACAGTCTATTGTTACTTACCTAAAAGGTGTTCTCCAGATACGGGTTAGGATCTATAGTAACTCCGATACGAAGCCCACAAAGATAAAGCAATCAAATCAAGCAATTGAAAACAATATAATGAACTATTCCTAGGGTTCTGACCCTCCTAATTAAAAGAAAATGTTTTTTTGTTGTTGTTTTTTTCAATATTTTTTAAGAGAAGAAATTAAATCCTAAACTTAAATACTAAATTAATTAGTTATTAAATTAATTAATGAAAAATAATTAAATGACTTTTTTTTAGATTTTTCAGGAAAGAAATTAAATAATTAAATTAGTGTTAAAACCTATTTATTCTAATTAATTTTAAATATTAAAAAAATCAATTAAAGTTATCTAACATAAATAACCTAATTATTTTAATTAATTTTTATTGATGAAAAATAAAATTCTAAATTTTAATTGGATAAAAAATATTTTTTAGTGATTTTTGATAAAAAGAAAATAATTTTTGGTTAATAAAATAAATAGCAAATAAATTAAATGAAATAAAAGCAAAATATAAAAAGATAGAGGAATGGGCCTGAATATTGGGGTGTGCATAACAATTTTCTGGGCCCAATTGAGGAGGTCCGTTTTGACTTTTGTAATCCAGCACATGTGCATTGACTTGGCCTATGGTGTGCCTTCAATGATGGCCACCAGATCTAGCCATCTGGCCATCTGGCATGCTTGATGCTGAAGGCATATGGTGGACATTAGGCTTGAGTGCACACTGAATCACCTGAAATAATTAGGAAAAATAACAAATGCTGGAGGCAGGGATCGAACCCCTGACCTCCAGCCTTCAATGCCTTGAACACACACCTGGTAACCACTACGCCATTTGCTTCTTATTGTTAATATAATACAAACTAATAATAATATATAAAACAAAAGAAAATTGGAAAACAAATAAAAAAATGTGCGCTCGTTTAAACAAGCCAATGGTGGGGTGACACGCCTTCATCCCTGTTCTTGAACCGTGGCTAAAAGTTGAACCACATATACCTACAGACAAATGTTCGTCGCTACAAACAGGGGTTCATCCAAAATCTCCTACATGCTACATAAATGGAATCTAGTACCATGGTTGAGTTCGTCTCACTCTCCTGATCACAACCATACCCATCATGAAGGCTAATTGTTCCTGAAATAAAAAACCCTAAACCAAAGCTTGAAAACCTAACAATGGTGAGTTTCGATTCAGTCCATATAAATGAAATTGAATAATGCCAAAAGCTTGCAAATGCTCTTTTGATTAAGAATATGCCATTATTTTATGCTATGGATGCAAGAATAAAGCTTTTTGAATTCAAGAAAAGGGTGATACCGTGAGCGATTTACAGTGCGTGAGAGGGCTTGAAAACGCCTGCTTTTGATTGCTTTCGCTTGTGGAGACTGCCAGGAGACGATTGGGAGAGGTATCGAGCCTTGAGGACGCCTCTAAGTGAGATTTTGATCTCACACTTTTTGCTTCTTTTTGCCAATTATGTTCTTGCTCTATGCCTGATTTCTAACCCTTGTTTTGATTTGCCTCGCCTCCTTATGTATTAGTGAAGGGATTAGGGTTGTTAAACTGATCAAAATCTTCTTCTTTCAATGCTTTGGATATTGATTTAATTCTTCTTTACCAACCTTCCAAATTTGGCTTCTTTTCAATCTTTTTGTGAACTTTAAGGCTTGGCATGAATTGGAAGGATGATAGTTGTATAATGAAGCCTGAAACAACACAAAATCCTTAAGTTTTGGATTTTTATTTGATTTATTTTGATTTAAATCAAATTAATTCAAATAAAAATCAAAATAATTAATAAAAATATGATATGGACAAGTGGAAAAGGCTAGAGCACGTGGGCTATAATTCCAACTCAAAACAAGTGAAAAAGAATGGGCCCATTTGGAAAAATTTGAAGTTTTGGGGATAGTTGACTTTTGGCAATTTTGCAAAAAAGGTCAACTTCAACAATGCATAACTTCCTTAATTTTGACTCTTTGGAGGTGTTATTGGACTTTTTCGAAAAATTGAGATGTCCTCTAAACAGCCATTTTGGTCTTATCTCAATTTGATATTCCATGCTCATGTATAAAGCTTTGACAAAAAAGGTGTTTTTGTTGACTTTTCAAAATGACCTATAATGTCCAAATTCATAACTTCTTGTGAGTGAATTTTTTGATCTTGGGAGCTGAAGATGGATTGTAGGGAATTGAATCCTCTTAAAAATGAGCTTTGGATGAGTCATTTCTCATAAATTATGAGAAAGTTATGCTTAGTCAAAGTTGAGTTGACTTTTCCTACAAAACCCTAATTTAGCAACTTTTGAGTCTTGATGAATTGTGAGCAATCCTTGATGAATCATGATCAACCCTTGATCAAATGATGAAATATACTTCAAAATGAGGATGTTGACCAAAAATCTTGAAGTTTGACTATATGTGGGTCACAGTTGACTTTTGCCCTAACATAGTCGATTTTTGGACCTTTGAGCAATTGACTGAGCAAACTTCCTCTGCAAGGCTTGAAACTTGACATGGATGATCTTGAGAACATATTAGGAAATTGGTGAGAATTTGGGACCACTTGGACTCAAGGATCTTGATGCAACATAAAACCCTAATTTGGGGTAGACTGTCTTAGGAGAGAGCTTGTCTAGCCAACCCTTGAGCTACTTTGAGTAATTTGGAGATCTTTCTTGCAATGTTTTGAGAAATATGGGAGGGAAAATTTTGGGGTTCAACAGTCAAAGATTTATTTCCTCCAGTCTAACGGCACTACAAAGAGCGACTGATACGCTCACATTCATACATCATTTACAAACGTCATAGCATATGCATAAAAACACATACAACACAATCTCATTCATTTTGAGAACATCGTTCCACAATGCATTTCACATATCATGACATTGCATACAACTAACTCTTTACGTTTTCAGAGAAAGATAAATCAACAAGACTAACATCACCAACTATTGGTAGGATCATACAGTCTTATCAAAGACAACGTCTTCTAGCTTAGAATAAATCAACCAAAGGTTTTATTCTGATACTTCTTCCAGTGGACATTCTTCTGGCTCAACTTAGATCGGGTGTAGATCTATTCTGATACTTCTTCTAGTTGGAGACATGTTCTGGTTCAGATTAAATCAACCAAAGATTTATTCTGATACTTCTTCCAGTAGATCTTTTTTGGCTCAGATTAAATCGAACAATGATTTATTATGATACTTCTTCCAGTTAAAGACACAAAGACCTCTTCTGGATCAGATTAAATTAACCAAAGATTTATTCTGATACTTCTTCCAGTTGAAGACAGTCGTAGATAGTCGCTGGCTCAGAATAAATCGAGTAATGATTTATTCTGATACTTCTTCCAGTAGACCTTTTTCTGGCTCAGATTAAATCGATCACTGATTTATTCTGATACTTATTCCAGTTAAAGAAACTTTTTACCCCAAAATTTTCCGTCTCATTTTACTCAGCACATGCCCATTGAGATCCTCAATTTGCTCAAGGTTGCCCAAGAGTTGACTTGACAAACTCTCTCCTAAGGCAATGTGTCTCAAATTAGGGTTTCCATTTTCATCAGTATGTGTGTACTCCAAAGGCCTAAAATGATTTCCATGGTCCTAATATGCTCTCAAGGTCATCCATGTCAAATCTCATACCTTGCACAAGAAGTTTGCTCAGTCAACTGCTCAAATGCTTGAGAATCGACTGTATTAGGTCAAAAGTCAATTGTGGCCCACACACAGTCAAACCTCAAAAATTTTGGTCAACATTAACATTTTGAAGTAACTTTCATCATTTGATCAAGGGTTGATCATGATACCTCAAGGAATGCTCCTAATTCATCAAAACTCAAAAGTTGCTAAATTAGGGTTTCTCAAGAAAAGTCAACCAAACTTTGACCAAGCATAACTTCCTCATACTTTATCATAAATTTTCCATACAAGGCTCATTTTGAAGAGGATGAAATTCCCTACAATTCATATTCATACCTCAAGTTCAAAATATGAACTCACAAAAAGATATGAATTTCTACATTATAGGTCCTTTTGAAAAGTCAACAAAAACACTGTTTAGGTCAAAGCTTCTTACATGAACATGGAAGACCCAATTAAGATGAGAGAAAAAGGGTTGTTTAGGAGACATCCTAAACTTTCTAAAAAGTCCAAGAACACCTCTCTAGGGTTAAAATTGGAAGAGATATGCCTTGTCAAAGTTGACCATTTTTGCAAAAATTGCCAAAAGTCAAATGTGCTCAAAGATACATTTTTTGCCAAATGGACCTAACTTTTTATGCTTTCACCTCACTCATTACATAGTCCACGACCCAAATATTCACCCACACATTGTTTTCTTCATTTTCCATTTTATTTTGATTTTTTATTAATTAAAATTTGAATTAAATCAAATAAATGACAAAAAAATAGCAAAGATTTGTTTTGATTTGATTTTTGGACATAATCACAAGCTAATTTTGTTGGCATATCAGGATTAAATCGAATCACGGTTGATTGCCACAAGAATGGCATGATTAGGCCTAATTTGGAAACAAATCACACAAAGGAAGAATGAGATCAAATCTTCAAAAATTCCAAAGGTATAAGTGGTTTTTATAACCCTAATTCATTCAAGGGTATATAGTGAGCAAGGCCAGGCACGAAACAGAGGCTGGAGTCGTGGAAAATACAAAACAAAACTAAAAAATTGGAAAGAAAGTGAGAGATCATTCTTGGACTTAGAGGTTGATTCAGGCCATTCTAAGACTACCAATAGACTCATAGACATCTCCAGAACATGACTCAATCAATTACAAGCCTTTCCACGCCCGAATTCGCAAGCCACAGACCCACGGTTTGCATCTCAAAACTTGAGTTTGATTTCTTAATTCACGCATGATTAAGAATTTTTAAACATTGCATTGTGTTCATATTGTCATTTGCAATGTTTTGGTTTACTTGATTTTGTGTTTTGCTGCTTAAATCCAGAGTTGCCATTACTAGGGTTTTCGTAGTGGTTTTAGGGTTTTCACATACAAGTAAAATTGGACCAAGAACAGGGCACTGGGATGATTGTGGCATCAAGACCAATTGAATCCTGGTCTTTAAATTCATTTATCATGTGTATTGCTTAATGTTTGAAGCACGCAGGTTGTAACCACGAACATTTGTCTATAGGTAAAAGTGCAAGGAGCTAAGACGACGGTCTTAACGAAGGAGACGGTGACTTGTCACCACCTCACTGAATGATTTGAATTTTGCGCGCATTTTGATTCAGTTACTTGGTTTTACATATTATATTTTGTTGTTATTATATTAACAAATAGGAGCAACAACCCAGATGGCAAAGCGCGTTGGTGGTATGTGTGAGGACCTGGCTTCGATCCCAGGTCCCAGAGCTTTCTTTGTTTTAATTTTCCTTTACAGATCTGGTGCTGCTCTCATCCAAACGCCCACCATATGCCATCACCATCCAACCAATGGATGCGTCTCATGCCCAGATCCAACGTCCATCACTGAGGGAGCATGATACGCCAGCAGAAAGAGGCATCATTGGATCTAGCGCAGGATGGACTGAGAACCTTCATGAGCCTAAGCAATTTCAACAATGTACCCCCCATGGGTTATTCTTATAGGCCCAAAACTTTCTTCTTTCATATTATTTTTATTTTATTTATTTACTAACCATTTTCTTATTCTTGACAAAATAATCTAAAATCTTTTTTTTTAAATCAAAAATCACAAAACACCAAAAATCATTTTTCTCATAAAATATTTATTTTCTTTAATTAATTAGCTTAATTAAAAATTAGGTTAATTTAATTCTTTTTTTTTTTGTAATTAAAATCAATTAGAAATTAGGGTTAATTTTGTATATAGTTAATTTTTTCTTCAAAAATAACTTAAATATTTTTCTCAATTAGATTTTTTTAGGTTTTTTTACAAATCGTTCTCGCATTGAATTCGCCGCGCGCATTTTATTTACGTTTTATTATTTTGTAATTGCTCCGAGTTTGTAATAGCTTTAATCAGGTTTTAATTCTGCATTTTATTTTACAGTAAAAAAGGATTATGTATCTGCGAAAGCCATGTAATAGCTAGAACTTTAAACTTTCCGCATTTTAATTTCCGCAAATTATAAACTGCCTAGATGTATGTTAATAGGATTGTATGGAAAGATTAACTAGAAATTAAAACGGTAGAAAACCCTAAATTGTGCAAAGATAATTAACTGGAAAAAAATTCACTCGCACATGCTCACTTCTAGGGTTTACTCCACTCCGGTTGCCTTTGATTAAATGGTCATGAAGTATAGGGTTTATTAGCGGTCATCCTCTAGCCCCGAAAGATCAAAAAATGACCCATTCAGATGTTGCCTCAGAAAAGATCTTTAAGGCTTTAGGAGGGTTACTAAAATTCACTAACATTGCTTTTGTGATCGTATATGTCCCTTCAAACGTCCCTTAAAGCTCCAACAACGGTGCTACCTATTCCTCAATAATGGGATAGGGTTGTCAAAAGGAAAATGAACAGACTTTTTTTGAGTAGGTAGATTAACTCTTAAGTACTTGCTCAATCAATCAAACAAAACTTTTCACACAAACACTTTTTCAAAACAATTTTCAAAACAACTTCGTCACACCCTTGAGGACTGATACAAGGGTTATCAGGAAGTAAAACTTTTTTCAAAACAAGCACACACAAGCAATTTTAAAATGAGCAAGTACCTAAGAGCCCATGGAAAACCATGGATAGAAAGGGTTCTAACACCTTCCATTTCTATAATCTACCCCCCGTACTCAGAAACATCTCGAAAAAGGTTTTTTCTGTTCTTTTTTCCTTTTCCTGATTTGATAAAATAAAAGTTGGAGGCGACTCTTGCTTACCGCGACATTTGCGAATACAAAATGCAAACCAGTATTAACAGTCGGTTATGCCACCGTATCACAAAACTGGCGACTCTGCTGGGGATTGAATAAAGTGGGGTATACCTTAGGATCTAGGTCATTAAGTTGCTTCTCTTGATTTTCTTGATTGCTTTACTTTTGAGGGTTTGTTTGGGGTTATTATAGATCCTACACCCGGATCTGGGGAACACCTTTTAGATAAGTAGCAATAAACTGTGAGGGAACTATGTTGCGGTATATTGGCACGGTTGAAGCAGTAGCTACGTTGATGTGGCACTTTGGTTGGTATCGGTAACCCTTGAGTCAATCAGGGAGAGTACGGGGCCTCCGTATGGTGTCGTGAAGCATCAACTGACCTTAGAACCTTTAATTGCATAACTTGGCCAATAGGGCGTAGCGAGGTGGTCGGCTTTGGTGTATTCCCAAGGTTGACAGATACTCGATGCTACACTCATTGAGGTCTGACTCTTGAGCTTTGTTTGGTTGCGAGTCAATCTCCTATTGAACGAAGCTGGGAGAAAGATCAGTGATATTGAGATCCCTTTTAGAACCTGGTTACTATTTATAGAACAGGTTGAACCAATCCAACTTCAAGAGGGTGTGACCTTAATACTCATGCAGGCCTTAAACCTAAGGAATTGGTGTGAGTTGTTTGTTGTTTGCTATACCTATGATGTTCTAACCTAATCATGACATCATAAGCATGGCATATCATGACTAACCATTTCAAGGATTCCCTAGGGCTCATTTTTTCTTTGTTTTGTAGGACATGGCATCTGCCCGTAGGAACACTATATAGACCAACCTTGTGAAAGTGTCTCTCCAACTAAAGTACCTAGCATTAAGGATTCTTGAAATTTCTCATTTCACTAGAAAGCATGGTGTGATGCGGTGGGAGAACTGACTTGAGGTTTTGCATTTTATCGTAAATGTTGCGGTTTAACAAGAGTCGCCACCGACTTTTCTTTTATCCAAAAGGAAAGGTGAAAAAGCACAAGAAAGACCTTTGAGATGTTTTCTTGAGTTTGGGGGGTAGATTATGAAAAGGGAAGGTATTAGCACACTTTTCATCCATGGTTTTCCATGGGCTCTTAGTTACTTGCTTAGATCACTTGCTTTGGTTTGTTTGAAATTGTGTTTGGTGTGGTTTTTGAAAGTATTTTGTAAAAGAGGCCATTCGTTTAGGCAATCTTTGTAATGATTCTCGTTCGTGAGAATGTATACAAAGATGTTTGTCTTTTTTGAAAATGTTCTCAATGTTTGTAAGATGTTTTGAAATGTGTGTGTTTTGGAAAACAACAAGGATTGTTTGTTTGAAAGGGAGCAAGTAACTAGAAGCCATCTACCTACTCAAATGTCTTTCTTGTGTATTTTCTATTCCTTTGACATTGTTGTCTTACCATTGATTTGGTAAGCAACCCTATCTTTGGATGTAAACGGGACGGGCGTGGGTCATCGTATAACCATGATTAGCAATGTTTGCAAAGTATCTTAGCATTTTGAGGGAGCAAGATCATTTTTGTAAGGAAACTTTTGAATAGCGTCATCGAGGGACTATGATCTTATTTTTGTTTTGTTTTGCCAAGATACTTCGCATGCGTAACATGGCCATTTTTGTTTTAGGAAACCAAGTGGGGAAACCCTAAGGGTGCTTGGGTGCAACTGTATCATTTTTCATGTTTTGCTTTTGTCTTGTATTTAGGGTGTTCTATTTGCTTTGTTTTGTTCTTGTCATGCAAACCCTAATTACTAATTATGGCATATAAAGCAATAAATTGCGTAATGTAAATATACTAAGCTATTCCAACAATTTTATGGGAGGGGGGAATACAAGTTTGAATGGGGATTTGCACAAATATAAAGCTAAATACATTATTACAACCAAATCGAATTTGTACGAAATGGAATAAATACAATACAATATTTAAAATGTAATGCAATGTACATTTAAGAAAAATATTTTTGTGTCTTATTTTTATGTAAAGGAATATTTAATCTAAACCTAAAAATATAAGGAAAAAGATTTAATTTTTTTGAAAGGGATTTAACCCTAATTTTATTTAAAAGAAAATAAAGTTTCTATATTATTATTTTGTGTATTTTCTTGTGTAAAAATAATAAATAATATTGTAATAAAATATAAAGTTTTGTATGTATGCAAAAAATAGGGACTTATAAATATGAAATGCAAAATAAAAATACTAAGTATATTTAATTATATTTACAAATTTATTAAGAAAAATAAATTATATCCTATTAAAATAAACTATATTTTTATGTGAGAAATAATAAAAGAAATAAAATAAAAGTGTAATATATTAATTTACATTTTTTTGGAATTTTTATGTTTTAAAGGAAATATTAAAAACATTAAATATGAAAACAAAACAAAAATAAAAATAAAAATAAAAATATGAATTAGCAAAAGGGGTGATAAAGCAGGTTTATGGTAAGATTAGCAAAAAAAATATGGCCCAATAGCCAAGCCCAATCTGCAAAAAAAGTCAAAAAACTGAAAAGGGAAAAATTGTAAATATGCAAAAGTAGCGCGCAGGTTCGAACCCAGGATATGGATCTCACCAGTGCGCTGCTTTACCATTGGGGTGGCCATACATCCATAGTCTTTACTGAAACAAAAACAACATATTACAAAACGCGCCCTTGCCCTGTTTCATCTTCTTCCTCAAGCCTTGGTCGGCTCCCCTGTAACTTCCTTATACTTCCATGAAAATAAAAACTTATAACATGAAAAATGTAGCATTTGAACTCACGATTCCAACCATATAAATTATGTGATCTAACTATCAAAGATCAAAGAGAATTTTAAAATCCCTAATTCTAACCTAATATTTAAAGAGATTTCAACTTCCAAATTCTCTTAGCACAAGTAAAATTAATGCAAGATAATGATATGTACATGTTGTACCCCAAAATTTTCCCTCTCATATTCCTCAAGACATTGCAAGAAAAATCTCCAAGTTGCTCAAGGTTGCCCAAGAGTTGGACAGACAAGCCATCTCCTAAGGCAGTCAACCCCAAATTAGGGTTTTGAGTTTCATCAAGATATTTGAGTCCAAATGACCTCAAGTTCTCCCCAATGTCCTAATATGTTCTCAAGATCATCCATGTCAAATTTCAAGCCTTGCAGAGGAAGTTTGCTCAGTCAATTGCTCAAAGGTCCAAAAATCGATTGTGGTAGGGCAAAAGTCAACTGTGACCCAAATACAGTCAAACTTCAAGATGTTTTTGTCAACATTCTCATTTTGAAGTATATTTTATCATTTGATCAAGGGTTGATCATGATTCATCAAGGATTGCTCAAAATTCATCAAGACTCAAAGGTTGCTAAATTAGGGTTTTGTAGGAAAAGTTAACTCAAATTTAACCAAGCATAACTTTCTCATACTTTATGAGAAATGGCCCATCCAAAGCTCATTTTGAAGATGATGCAATTTCTTACAATCCATCTTCATACCCCCAATATCAAAAAATGCACTCACAAGAAGGTACAAATTTGGACATTATAGGTCATTTTTGAAAGTCAACAAAAACACCTTTTTTTCCAAAGCTTATAACTTGAGAATGGAATATAAAAATAATATGAGACCAAAATATTTGGTTAGATGACATCTCAAGCTTTCTAAAAAGTCCAAGAACACCCCCAAAAGTTCAAAATTGAAGAAGTTATGCATTGTTGAAGTTGGATATTTTTGCAAAATTGTCAAAAGTCAACTATCCCCAAAACTTCAAATTTTGTCAAATGGGCCCATTCTTTTCCGCTTGATTTGAGCTTTAATAGTTTCCCACGTGTCCTAGCTTCATCCATGAGCTCATATTTCATTTTTATTATTTAATTTGATTTTTCATTGAATTTATTCATTTTAAATCAAATTAAATCATTTAAAATCCAAAACTTTGATTACATAAGATTTTTTTGCTGTTTCAGGTTTTGATTATCATCAATATCATCATCAAACTCGAATATCACCAATTCATGTGTAAAAAGATTTAGATTTGGAAAATTTGGAAAGTTTTAAAGAAGGGATCAAATCAAATATGTATGCATTGATATGGGAAGATTCAATCCATAATTCTTACCCTAATACACTCCATAGTACATAAGCAAGCAAGAGGAATCGAAAGAAGGGTTGGAAGCTACAGGCAGAGGCAGAATCAGAAATTAGAAAATTGACAAAAAGTGAGATATCAAAGTTCAAACTAGAGGCGTTTTCAGGACTTGGGGGTTGTCTCAATCGACTGCTAATCATCTCCAAAAGCTTTTGCAATCCAGACCACGTGTTTTCAAGCACTCTAAAGCACTGTAAGTACCACGCGGATCCGCTTCTTTCTTGAAATCGTAAATCATCATTCTGACATCATTTGGACAAAGTAATTGCATATTTGTGATCACAAGGACATTTGTAAACTTTTTGTATTATTGAATTTCGTTTATATGATCTGTAACAAGAATCACCATAGCTAGGGTTCTTGGAGCTTTTTTGGACGTTTTCTTTTCAGGAATAATTGACCATCAAGAGAGGTATGGTTGTGACCGGGAGGGAAGGACGAGTACAACCATGTCCTTAGAACTCATTTTTGTGGCCTGAGATGGATTTTAGGATGGGCATGCGCTTTTAGCTGCAGATTCAAATCCGCGGGTAATCTTTTACAGGTTTCAGGACAAGGACGATGAGGTGTCCCCTGCCCATTGGTACATTCAAATGTTGTGCACGCATTTTGAATTTCTGCAATGATTTTTGTTTTTTTTATATAATATATGTTTTGTATTATAATAACAAAGACAACAAAGCGTCCCAGTGGTGGCCACATAGGCGCTTAGAGATCCAAAGGCTGGAGGTCAGAGGTTCGATCCCTGCCTCCAGCGTTTTGCATTTTCTCCTTGTTTTTCATGTAATCAGGTGTTTGCTCAAGCATGCAGTATACCATGCACCATCAAGCATCCAATGGCCAGATGGCCAAAGGCCAAATCTGAGGGTCCAAGCTGAAGGTCCACCATGAGCATTGGTCCACGCAGGCATATCAGATCCACAAAGTCAATCGGGGCCAGCATAAATGGGCTTTCTCATTGCTATTCATGCCCCCAAAACAGGCCCAAACCCCCTCTTCTCTTTATTTTATTTAGTATTTATTTTATTATTATTATTATTTAGTTTATTAACCGATCACAAATTTCTTTTTTATATAAAATAAAAACCAAAAATATTTTTATTCAATCAAATTTTTATTTTTATTAATAAACACTAATTAATTAATTTAGGTTTTAATTAGAATAACTTTAATCTATTTTTTTTGTAAATAATTAAAATTAAATTAGATTTAATTAGGTTTTAATTACTAACTTAATTATTTTATTTTTCTTAAAATAACAAAAATCCAAAAATAATTTGTTTTTATTAATTAATTAATTTAATTTAATTTAGTAATTAATTTAGATTAATTTCTTTCTTAAAATAAAAAACCAAAAAAGATGTCTTCTTTAAAGGGTCAAAACCCTGATCTTGCGTCCGATTAAACTTTGCGCCGCGATTTACCTTCTTTTATCATATTAATGCACTTGCCTCTGGATTGTAATAGTAAATAGGACTTTTATTTATTTTTTATCGCTTTATTTATTTTTAAAGGGTTTGTCTTTGGCGATGTAAATACCCGACGTCTTGTAATTTAAATTCCGCATTTTATTTCCCGTAAAATATAACTGTTAGATGTTTGATAATAGGATGGCATGACAAGACTGAATGTTTTAACCTAAAATCAACTTAGATCACCCTTAACATGTACAAAGATAAAAATAAACTGAAAACGACACACTCGCACATGCGCACTCTTAGGGTACACCCCACTTGGTTGCCTTTGTACACGGTCATTGAGTATATGTCATTTTAGAGGTCACCCTCTTGTCTAAAAGATCATAGTCGCCTCGAAATGGTTGCCTCGGATATTGTTGCCTCAAACAAATGATCTAAGACATTAGAGTTACCACTAAGGCGTCCTAACATTGCTTTGGTGACCGTAAGTCCCTAATTCGATATGACCCTCAAACTACAACGATGGTGCTACCCACTCATTAATAGTGGGATAGCATTGTCTAAAGGAAATTAGCATAGAACGATTCCTTTTTCGAGTAGGTAGATGGTTCTTAGATACTTGCTCTTTCAAAAACAAAAACTTTTCACACTTACACTCCTTTTCGAACAAAGTTTTCAAAAACACTTCATTACACTCTTGAGGACAAAAGCAAGAGTTAAATCGAAGTTTCAAAACAAAAACTTTTTCAAACCCACAAGCACAAAGAAAGCAATTTTTTGAAAACAATATGAGCAAGTACCTAAGAGCCCGTGGATAACCACGGATAGAAAGGGTGCTAACACCTTCCCTTTCTATAATCTACCCCCCGAACCCGAGAAATATCTCGAAAACGGAATTTTTCTGTGCTTTTTTCCTCTCCTTGTTGGATAAAATAAAAGTCCATGGCGACTCTTGCTAACCGCGACATTTTGTGGAAACAAACACAAAACGCAAACCAACATTCCAAAAAACAGTCAGTTCTTCCCACCGTATCACAGAACTAGAGACTCTGCTGGGGAAATCTATAAGTGGGGTGTACCTTAGGAATAGTTCATATTGTTTTCAATTGCTTGACTTGTATGCTTTATATTTGTGGGCTTGAATCGGAGTTACTATAGATCCTAACCCGGATCTGGGGGATACCCTTTAGGTAAGTAGCAATAAACTGTGAGGGAACGGTACGGCGTAGACTGATACGGTTGAAGAAGTAGCTACGTTGGTGTGGCACTTTAGTATGTACCGATATCCCTTGTGGCGCAACAAGGAGAATATGGGTATGCTAAGGGGTCGTTAAGCACCAACTGACCTTAGAACCTTTAAATTGACCAATTTGGCCATAGAACAGTAGCAGTATGCTACACTCATTGAGACTAAACTCTCGTGATGATTCTGGCCGCAAGAAAAGGTTGCTAAACTGGAATTATGACCGATCGAGGGTAGTCAGTGATATTGAGATCCTCTAGAACCCGGTTACTATTTTTAGGACAGGTTTAAACCAACTAGACTGAAAGAGGGTAGTACCTAGACTCCTTGCCAGCCTGAAATCTAAGGGCTCTCTGTGTGACTTGTGTGCCCTTACCATGTTTGCTGTTTGTGGATACTTGTGGTGTACTTTTTATCATGACATTGCATGCATCTTGCATCAAGACTAACCTATTTCAAAGACAGATGGGATTCATCTTTGTTCTGTTTTGTAGGTCATGGCACCCATGCGTAGAAACACTATTTGGATCAACTTTGTCCAGGTTCTCACTCAGCTCAAGGATTTGGTTGCAAAGATGCCAAATACTTCTTCCTTTATCAGAAGACATGGTCACCTCCAAGATGGATGAATAGATGATGAGTGTCTTAGTACAGTTCTTTGATCCACTGTACCATTGCTTTACTTTTATGGACTACCAGTTAGTCCCTACCTTGGAAGAGTTCTCTGATTTACTCGGTATCTCTATTCTGGAGCAAGCCCCGTTTACAGGTTGGGAGAAGATACTTAGGCCAGAAGAGATTGCTTCAGCCCTCCATCTGACAAAGGCTGAGGTAATCTCTAATTGGGAAACTCGTAGTGGAGCAAAGGGCTTCTTGACTAAATTCTATGTTGGTAAGGCTAATCAGTTCTGGGACAGTCTAGACTTCCAGGAATTTGAAGACATTCTGGCTCTTCTCATATATGGTTTGGTATTGTTTCCTAACTCCGATTCCTTTGTTGACGTGAATGCGGTAAAGATCTTCATTTTCGGTAATCCTGTTCCCACTCTCTTGGGTGACATTCTTCACTCTCTTTATGCCCGTACTGCTCGGAAGTGGGGAACCCTTATAAGTTGTGCACCATTGCTGGCGAGGTGGTTTATTTCTCACCTCCCCAAATCAGTTTTGAAGAACAAAGAAGGCATGGGCTGGGCCTATAGGATTATGTCTCTCTCTCATAATGACATCATTTGGACTATCAAGGGTATGGAAGATGTGGCTATTATTGATCGTTGTGGGGAATACCCCAATGTTCCACTGATAGGAACCAATGGAGGATCACTTATAATCCATGCTTGGCCTTACGTCAGTTTGGGCGAGCTAGAAGGGAAGTACCTCATGAGTTGCTAGTGCCTAGTATTGTCTTTGATTTCCAAGGAGATAGTGACGAGCAACGCCGCATATTCATAAGAGCTTGGGATAGAGTACACAGATCTAATCCACACGAGCTGGGTGCAAAGACTTCCCTACCAATGGAACCATATCTCTGATGGGTTCGCATACGTGCCCAAAAGCTGGGAATGTCGTACGAAGCCGTCTTGCATATAACTCTTGAAGTTGCTAATGAAGAGGGGGTTCTTCCTACCATCCTACACCCTTACATGCCTACTGACATTGGGGAATTAAAGAGATCCTGGATGCAGCTGAGGGAAGAACGGGATACTTACCGAGAAAAGTATCACGAGCAAGAGCAGAAGATTCAGAAGTTGACAAGGCAGCTGGAGAACGAGCGGATCCTCAACGACTATGTCCGCACCGACAAGAAATGACCATGGGAGCACTGATTGTCTTTTGATTATTTCTAGTTTTGATTTACTTTTCAGTATTTCCCTTTTTGTAACGCCTTAAAGGCATCTGTTGAACATTTGAATTCAAAGTTTATCTAATAAAAGTGTGTTTCGTTTTGGTTTGCAAATTTGAATCTCTAAAGTCTTTGAAATCATATCATGCGCATTTCATTCCATGCACCTCATAACAGGTACCCATTACAGGTTTCTCATCTTCTTCGTTGTTTAATTCAGCATCATGTCTTCTGAAACATTAACTGAACAAGCAATCAAGGCTCTGCAAGCCCAAAACGCCCAGTTCCAAGAATTGTTCATGAGTTTGGCTAAGGGTCAGCAACATTTGAAGACCCTTATCTTGAAAGAGAAGAAGAAGAAGAAGAAGAAGAAGAAGAAGAAGACGGTCCTATTTAATATGGGTCGCAGATTCGGAAACGATTTGCGAGAAGAGGTTGATTTGACCCACTCATCTGGAGGGGGAGATAATCAGGAAGAAAGGAGGGCTCCTAGCATTGTGGTTTCGGACAACGAGACAGACTTTGACGAAGACCAGTATCCTCCTGCTGAGGATAGATATAAATAGCTTGAAGACCGGTTAAGTGCGATGGAGATTCAGAAGGTCCCTGGGTTGGACTTTGGTGATCTGGGTATGTCATCTGGGGTGGTGATTCCCCACAAGTTCAAAGCACCAGCCTTTTCTAAGTACGACGGGGTTTCTTGCCCAAAGCTGCACCTCCGGTCGTATGTTAGAAAGATCCAGCCATACACCGCTAACAAGAACCTCTGGAACCACTTCTTTCAAGACATCCTCTCAGGGACTCAGCTTGAATGGTTTTACCAGCTGGAAGGAGCTAGTATCTGTAATTGGGAGGACTTGGCCGTTGCTTTCTACAAGTAGTACCAATACAATTCTGACCTCGCTCCCACGCGTACCCAACTCCAGGGTATGTCTATGGGTGCGGGCGAAGGTTTCAAATATTATGCTCAGAAGTGAAGGGACCTTGTTGGTAGAGTACAACCTCGCTTGGCTGATAGGGAGCTAGTGGATATGTTTTTGGGGACCTTGTCTGGTCCGTTTTTCAACCATCTGATTGGAAGTTCATCATCCGGATTTACAGAGCTGATTATGACCGGGGAAAGAATTGAGGCTGGTATCAAATCTGGAAAAATACAGAAGGGTGCTTCATCAAGCACCAAGAAGAAGCCTTTTAAGAAGGAGTCCAGTGTTGTTTACAGTTCAAAAAGTCAGAATAGACCTGAATGCCGCCAAGCAGTCAATGCAGTTGTTATATCAAGACCTGCTATTGCCGCACAACACAACAATCAGCCAAGAGCCGAGAGGCTGCAAAGACAATTCACTCAACTCAACATGACATTATCTCAGATTATGCCGCAGTTATTGAAGACCAACTTGGTGATTCCGAAGACCCCCAACACTGCATCACCCATGTACGATCCGAATGCCCACTGTGCTTTTCACTCTAATAGCCCGGGGCATGATACAGATAACTGCTGGGTCTTGAAAAACAAAATACAGGACTTGATTGATGCGAAGGAGATTGAGTTCTAAGCGCCAGGAAAGCCTAATGTCATAACGGCTCATATGCTAAAACATGACGCCGCAGTGAATGCTATTGGGGAAGACGATGATGAAGAGTTTGATATCGATAGTTGGATTTATCCTACTACTGATGGTGGACTAAGCAACTGGACAACAAAGGACTTCATCCCAATTTCTTTTGTTACCCAGTAATGAGACTTTGTTTTGCATTTGGAACAGATAATGTTTTAAACTTTATGGCCCAGTGTCTTACCTGGGGCACCGTGGCTTTGTTTGTGAGGGCTTTATGTGTGTCATCTACATATATCATTAATAAAAGCATTGGACGTTTCTTGCATTTCAAACTTTGCGCTCCTTGTTTTCTTTTATTATATATTGCAAAAAATCTATTTTACACACACTCACATATACAGGTCTACATCCACTCTGGATCCCACTGATAACGACTCTGCTACTGTCGGTTATGACTTCGAAAGTCCGATCAACTTAGCCGAAGACGAAAGTGAAGATGATTGCGAAGTGCCTGGTGAACTTGCTAGACTCTTACTTCAGGAAGAAAGGGCCATACATCCGCATGAAGAGCCAGCGGAAACAGTGAATCTAGGTACAGAGGTGGACAAGAAAGAGGTCAAGATCGGTGCAAATCTGGAAGCTAGTGTTAAACAACGGTTGATTCAGATGCTGCGTGACTACGTTGAGATCTTTGCCTGGTCTTATGAAGATATACATGGGTTGGATACCGATATTATGGTTCACCGCTTGCCTACCAAGGAAGACTGTCCTCCAGTGAAACAGAAGGTCCGCCGAATGCGTCCGGAGATGTCTGAGAAAATCAAGGCTGAAGTTATGAAACAGTTTGACGCCGGTTTTCTAGCAGTTACTTCTTACCCGCAGTGGGTTTCCAACGTGGTTCCTGTGCCGAAGAAGGATGGTAAAGTTCGAATGTGTGTTGACTATAGGGATCTGAACAGGGCGAGTCCCAAGGATGATTTCCCTCTGCCTCATATCGACGTTCTGGTTGACAACACTGCTCAGCATAAGGTCTTCTCCTTTATGGATGGTTTCTCTGGTTATAATCAGATTAAGATGGATCCCGAAGACATGGAGAAGACAACCTTTGTTACTCAATGGGGTACCTTATGCTACAAGGTCATGCCTTTCGGATTGAAGAATGTTGGGGCAACATATCAGTGTACCATGGTCGCTTTGTTCCATGACATGATCCATCATGAGATTGAGGTATACGTCGATGACATGATTGCGAGATCCCAGACTGAAGGGGAACATCTTGACCACCTTCAGAAGCTATTTGACAGGTTGAAGTTGTACAAGTTGAGGTTAAACCCGAATAAGTGCACCTTCGGGGTGAGATCTGGTAAGCTGTTGGGTTTCGTTGTAAGCGATAAAGGTATTCAAGTAGATCCTGCAAAGGTGAAGGCTATACAGGAGATTCCAGCTCCCCGAACAGAGAAAGAAGTTAGAGGCTTTCTGGGACGTCTGAATTACATCGCCCGATTCATATCACACCTGACTGCTACTTGTGAGCTAATCTTCAAGCTACTGAAGAAAGATCAAGTGGTAAGATGGAATGATGAATGTCAGGCCGCTTTCGAAAGGATCAAAGAGTATCTCCAAGAGCCACCTATTCTGATGCCTCCAGTTGAAGGGAGACCTATGATCCTATAATTGACAGTACTCGACAATTCAATGGGGTGTGTGCTGGGGCAGCATGACAAGTCTGGCCGAAAAGAGCATGCTATTTACTATCTTAGCAAAAAGTTTACCGATTGCGAGACCCGATACTCGTTGCTCGAGAAAACTTGCTGCGTTTTGGCATGGGCAGCTCACCGGCTGAGACAGTATATGCTGACTCACACTACTCTATTGATATCAAAGATGGATCCAATCAAGTATATCTTCGAAAAGCCTGCCTTGTCTAGAAGAATAGAAAGATGGTAGATGATCTTGACTGAGTATGACATCCAGTACACGACCCAAAAGGCAAATAAGGGAAGTGTGTTCGCGGACCATTTGGCACATCAGGCAGTGGACGATTACCAGTCTATGAACTTTGAGTTTCCAGATGAGAATATCATGATAGTGACTGATTGTGAAGAACCTGGACCGGATGAAGGACCTGAGGAAGGATCCTGATGGTCTATGTACTTTGATTGAGCTTCGAACGCTTTGGGTAATGGAATTGGCGTCGTGATCATATCTCCTAAAGGCTCTCATACTCCGTTCACCGCCCGATTATTTTTCAACTGCACCAATAACATGGCAGGGTATGAAGCGTGCATCATGGGTCTTCGAGCAGTAATTAACCTAAGGATTAAGTTTCTAAATGTTTTCGGAGATTCCGCTCTCGTGATCAGTCAGATCAAAGGTGAGTGGGATACAAAACACCCAAATCTTATGCCTTACAAGGAGTATGTGTTGACGTTGCTTCCACATTTCGAGGAGATAACCTTTGAACATTTCCCTAGAGAGGAGAATCAGTTGGCGGACGCGCTGGCTACGATGTCTTCTATGTTCAAAGTCAATTGGGACAACGAAGCTCCCCGAATCATCATTGAAAGATTGGACGAACTTTGAAGAGGATGCATTTTCCTACAATCCATATTCATACCCAAAGATCAAAAAATGCACTCACAAGAAGCTACAAATTTGGACATTATAGGTCATTTTTGAAAGTCAACAAAAACACATTTTATTCAAAAGCTTATAACTTGAGAATGGAATATAAAAATTATATTAGACCAAAATATTTGGTTAGAGGACATCTCAAGCTTTCTAAAAAGTCCAAGAACACCCCCAAAAGTTCAAAATTGAAGAAGTTATGCATTGTTGAAGTTGGACATTTTTGCAAAATTGCCAAAAGTCAACTATCCCCAAAACTTCAAATTTTGTTAAATGGGCCCATTCTTTTCCACTTGATTTGAGCTTGCATAGTTGCCCACGTGTCCTAGCTTCATCCATGAGCTCATATTTCATTTTTATTATTTAATTTGATTTTTTATTGAATTTATTCATTTTAAATCAAATTAAATCATTTAAAATCCAAAACTTTGATTACATAAGATTTTTTTTGTTGTTTCAGGTTTTGATTATCATCAATATCATCATCAAACTCGAATCTCAGCAATTCATGTGTAAAAAGATTGAGATTTGGCAAATTTGAAAAGTTTTAAAGAAGGGATCAAATCAAATATGTATGCATTGATATGGGAAGATTCAATCCATAATTCTTACCCTAATACACTCCATAGTACATAAGAAAGCAAGAGGAATCGAAAGAAGGGTTGGAAGCTACAGGCAGAGGCAGAATCAGAAATTGGAAAATTGACAAAACGTGAGATATCAAAGTTCAAACTAGAGGCGTTTTCAGGACTTGGGGGTTGTCTCAATCGACTGCTGATCATCTCCAGAAGCTTTTGCAATCCAGACCACGTGTTTTCAAGCACTCTACAGCACTGTAAGTACCACACGGATCCGCTTCTTTCTTGAAATTGTAAATCATCATTTTGGCATCATTTGGACAAAGTAATTGCATATTTATGATCACAAGGACATTTGTAAACTTTTTGTATTATTGAATTTCATTTATATGATCTGTAACAAGAATCACCATAGCTAGGATTCTTGGAGCTTTTTTGGGCGTTTTCTTTTCAGGAATAATTAACCATCAAGAGAGGCATGGTTGTGACCGGGAGGGAAGGACGAGTACAACCATGTCCTTAGAACTCATTTTTGTGGCCTGAGATGGATTTTAGGATGGGCCTGCGTTTTTATCTGCGGATTCAAATTCGCAGGTAATCTTTTACAGGTTTCAGGACAGGGACGATGAGGTGTCCCCTGCCCATTGGTACATTCAAATGTTGTGCACGCGTTTTGCATTTCTAGCAATAATTTTTGTTTTTTTATATAATATATGTTTTGAATTATAATAACAAAGACACCAAAGCGTCCCAGTGGTGGCCACATAGGCGCTTAGAGACCCAAAGGCTAGAGGTCAGGGGTTCGATCCCTGCCTCCAACGCTTTGCATTTTCTCCTTGTTTTTCATGTAATCAGGTGTTTACTCAAGCATGCAGTATACCATGCACCATCAAGCATCCAATGGCCAGATGGCCAAAGGCCAAATCTGAGGGTCCAAGCTGAAGGTCCACCATGAGCATTGGTCCACGCAGGCATATCAGATCCACAAAGTCAACCGGGGCCAGCACAAATGGGCTTTCTCATTGCTATTCATGGCCCCAAAACAGGCCCAAACCCCCTCTTCTCTTTATTTTATTTAGTATTTGTTTTATTATTATTATTTAGTTTATTAACCAATCACAAATTTCTTTTTTTATATAAAATAAAAACCAAAAATATTTTTATTCATTCAAATTTTTATTTTGATTAATAAACACTAATTAATTAATTTAGGTTTTAATTAGAATAACTTTAATCTTTTTTTTTTGTAAATAATTAAAATTAAATTAGATTTAATTAGGTTTTAATTACTAACTGAATTATTTTATTTTTCTATCTTAAAATAACAAAAACCCAAAAATAATTTGTTTTTATTAATTAATTTATTTAATTTAATTTAGTAATTAATTTAGATTAATTTCTTTCTTAAAATAAAAAACCAAAAAAGATGTCTTCTTTAAAGGGTCAAAACCCTAATCTTGCGTCCGATTAAACTTTACGCTGCGATTTACCTTCTTTTATCATATGAATGTACTTGCCTCTAGATTGTAATAGTAAATAGGACTTTTATTTATTTTTTATCTCTTTATTTATTTTTAAAGGGTTTGTCTTTGGCGATGTAAATACCCGACGCCTTGTAATTTAAATTTCGCATTTTATTTCCCGCAAAATATAACTGTTAGATGTTTGATAATAGGATGGCATGACAAGACTGGATGTTTTAACCTAAAATCAACTTAGATCACCCTTAACATGTACAAAGATAAAAATAAACTGAAAACGACACACTCGCACATGCGCACTCTTAGGGTACACCCCACTTGGTTGCCTTCGTACACGGTCATTGAGTATAGGTCGTTTTAAAGGTCGCCCTCTTGTCTAAAAGATCATAGTCGCCTCGAAATGGTTGCCTCGGATATTGTTGCCTCAAACAAATGATCTAAGACATTAGAGTTACCGCTAAGGCGTCCTAACATTGCTTTGGTGACCGTAAGTCTCTAATTCGAATTGACCCTCAAACTCCAATGATGGTGCTACCCACTCATTAATAGTGGGATAGCATTCTCTAAAGGAAATTAGCATAGAACGATTCCTTTTTCGAGTAGGTAGATGGTTCTTAGATACTTGCTCTTTCAAAAACAAAAACATTTCACACTTACACTCCTTTTCGAACAAAGTTTTCAAAAACACTTCATTACACTCTTGAGGACAAAAGCAAGAGTTAAATCGAAGTTTCAAAAGAAAAACTTTTTCAAACCCACAAGCACAAAGAAAGCAATTTTTTGAAAACAATATAAGCAAGTACCTAAGAGCCCATGGATAACCACGGATAGAAAGGGTGCTAACACCTTCCCTTTCTATAATCTACCCCCCGAACCCGAGAAATATCTCGAAAAAGGAATTTTTCTGTGATTTTTTCCTCTCCTTGTTGGATAAAATAAAAGTCGATGGCGACTCTTGCTTACCGCGACATTTTGCGGAAACAAACGCAAAACGCAAACCAGCATTCCAAAAAACAGTCAGTTCTTCCCACCGTATCACAGTACAACTTCGTTATGATGAGGGCTACATTTTTTATTCACAGATCGTGGCCTAAGGTTGCATGTACAAAGAGATAGAGTTTGAAAATTTACCTCCTTCAGCTGGAATCGTGTATGGAAATGTAGAGACTTTAATGGAGGCCTGATGTTTGCTTGAGCTTCCCTGAATCTATTCCAACCCTTGCCTTGCTCTGAAAGTGGCTAGAACTCCCTGACCAAGTCCAAATGCAAGCTTCAAAGTCAATAATGGCAGATGGTGGGAAAGAGATCACAGAACAGGGATGATGGTTTGGATGGGTTTGATATCAAGTATGTAAGGTGTTGGAATGATCTAAACACAAAACGCACGAGCCAAATGGAAGTTGGATGTGTTTGTGCAGAAACTGTACGTTTGAGCAGGTTTTTGGTGTTTTGCTTGCTAAGAGTGTTTCAGGTCCTGGCTTCATGTCCTATGTGTTGCATAATATTGGTATATTAGTATTGAAATGGTTTTAGGTCAGCTCTCTATCAGTTGTGCAAATGCTAGCCTTTTTGCCAACTTTCTTCTACTTGAAGCAAAGTGACAAGACCAAAGCTTCACATGCTTGTACCAGCTTGCTTAGGGTTGGTATGAGTTTGTACAACTTTCTTGAGACCTGTGTGGTTTTTATGCATCAAGGGGATAGGTTCAAAGCTCAAAATTGTAAAGTTTGCAAAATGGTTCTTTTTCAAAATGGCAATGGAACCTTTTTGCCATAAATGGAATTACAAGTTGGATAAAGGTTCAAAAGCATGGATAGAGGCTCTTTCAACTGAGTAAGCATTTAATTAAGGAGTGTGGAACAAGTTTAGGACCTGTACAGCATGAAATATCCAGCATAGGATTGATTTGCAACTTGGTTCTTCATGAAATAGCTTGAACAAAAAGTGAGAAAATGCCAACTTCCTCTTTTCGATTCTCCCTACTCAAAAATGATCTTGAGGAGTTCTTGGACATTTTGGAAATCTTGCAATGTGATATATAATTCATATTTGAAATGAATTTTGAGATACCTCTTGGAACTAGGTGAAAATGGTCATGAAGTTGGGTCTAAAACCTGCCTAAATTAGGGCAAAATTTCACTAAGTTAACATGTTTATGACCATGTATTCACAAATTTATATCTCGAGATCCAAGCATCTTTAGGGAAATGTTTGTGAATAAAAGTTATAGATTTAATGGGGATCTACAACTTTCATGTTTGGAACTTTCCTTGAGTCAGTATGCATCATGGTGTAAAAGTGGTGTAAAGTTGAGAAAAAATAAGAAAATTTTCATACTTAGAAAATTTCTAAGTTATGAAAATTTTCAAATTCAAACCCTAATTTCAAATTTGGTTTTCTTGGTGAAAAAGTTTCACATTTGGAAATGTTTTGATGAATTATGACCCTTGGCACTTGATTTTGACCAAAAAGTCAAAGTTTGACTTTTCAGTGTACAATTGACTTTTGATCAGTTGACTGCAAATTTCATCTATCAATCCAATGAATTTGAGATGTTTTGAGCCATGTAATTAAGTCAAGATGATGCCATTGAATCCTTGAAATAATTCTTGGACTCAATTGGTCATTTTCTAGGTTAAAAATCAGAAATTGCCTTTCCTCAGTCAAAACCCTAATTTTGACCATTTTGCCCTTTTGATGATTTGATCAAATTTCTTGAGGAATTGTGATCCAAACTTGACCAAATGATACGTGTGAGTTTAAAATGTTGATGTTGATCAAAAAATATGAATTTTGACTGTAAATTGGCCATGGTTGACTTTTTCCCCAATACAGGTGATTTTTAGGTCAACTGTCCAATTGACTGATCAAAAATGTGGTTCAAGGCTTGAAACTTGTCATGAGCAATCTTAGGGATCCATAATGATGTTTGAAAGTAACATGAAGCATTGATAGTCCAAAAATCCTTGTGCAAACTCAAACCCTAATTTTGGGTTATCAGTGCAAGAAGATATGCCTTGAGCTGACCAAACCCCAATCCAGTCTTGAGTCAAAGAAACCTTGTGAGAAAAATCTTGATAAATGAGAGGGAAAATTTTGGGGTACAACACATGGTCAGTTGCTCAATTTGTTCACTGCAAAACCTGATGAAGAGTTGTTAAAAGTGTTGTTCCAGTTCTTCGACCCGGTGCACCATTGTTTCACCTTCCCGGATTATCAGTTAGTACCTAATATGGAGGAATTTTCTCAGTTATTGGGAGTACCTATTCTTGACTAGTTTCCTTTCAATGGTACGTAAGAACATCCAAATCCTAAAGAAATTGCTAGAGCTCTGTCTTTACAACAGTCTGACATGGTGGCAAACTGGGAGACTAGAGGGAGTGTCCAAGGATTTCCGGTTAAGTTTCTATTTGAGAAGGCTTATCATTTCTGGGATACCTTAGATTTACAAGCTTTCGAAGAGGTGTTGGAACTTCTCATTTACGGGACGGTACTTTTCCCCAATGCATATCAACTCGTAGATGTGAGCACTATCAAGGTTTTCCTGTCTCATAATCCAATGCCTACATTACTCAGGGATATTCTACACTCTCTGCATGCTCGCACTCTAAAGAGAAGAGGGACCCTCCTATCTTGCACTCCTCTATTGGATAGGTGGTTTATTTCGCACCTACCCAGGGCTGTTTTGAAGAATGAAGAGGGTTTGAAATAGTCATGTAGGCTGATGTCCCTTAAGCATTCAGACATTCATTAGTGTTCGCGGTTCTCAGAAGATATTACCATCATCGATCGCTGTGGTGAATTCCCTAATGTCCCTCCCTTAGGCATTAGGGGAGGAATCACTTACAACCCTTGTTTGGCCTTACGTCATTTTGGTTATGCGAGAAGAGATGGTCCACATGATACGCTTATCCAAGGAATTTCCTTCAACTATGAGAATGATGCTCAAGGATACCACAAAATTTTCATAAAAGCTTGGGGCATGTTGCATAAAATTGATAGCAGGACGCTAGGGCACAAGAATTCCATTCCTCTTGAGCCTTATCTCCGGTGGGTACGAGCTCGCGCCTAAATTCTTAGGATGCCTTACCCAATTGTCCTTCCAATAACTGTGGAGCTATCTATTGAAGGAGACACTACTTCACTTGGTCATCATCCTGACATGCCAACCGATCATGAAGAGTTACAGAAGTCTTGGGTTCAACTCAAAGAGGAGCGGGACACGTTTGAAGCTCAGTTCTATGCTAGCGAGAAGAAGGTCCTGGAGCTCACTAGGCTACTTCATGAAGAAAAGAACATAAATGCCTACATTGCGCCAAAGAGGATGCGCTCCTGGGAGACCTAGTTTCTTTTTTATCTTAAGTTTTGTTTTTGCTTAATTGTAAGCCTAAAAGGCATTCTTTGTGACAATTTGAACTTATTAATACAATTAACGTGTGTTTCTTTTGGTTAAACAAATCTGAGCCTTTAAGAATCCTTGAAATCATCGCATATGCATCCCATTCATAGCATCGCATAAACAGGTACCATCACAGGTTTCTCATCTTCTTCGCTGTTTATATCAGCAGAAATGTCTTCCGAGCAAAGCATCAAAGATCTTCAGACACAAAACGCTCAGTTCCAGCAGATGTTCATAAACCTGGCAAAAGGGCAGGAGGATCTGAAAGCCCTCATCTTGAAAGAGAAAAAGAAAAATAAGAAGGTTGCTGGTATTCTGAATATGAGCAGAAGGTTTAGAGGGTCATTGAAGTAACAAGTCGATTTGACAAGGGAGGAATCAAGAAGAAGAGGGGGGAATCAAGAAGAAGAGACAAGGGAGAAGGACCCCAATCCTGAAGTTTCTGACAATGATACCGACTATAATGATGAGTAATAGCCTCCCACTGAGGATAGATACAAGCAATTGGAAGATCGTTTGAGTGCTATAGAAATCTAGAGGATACCTGGGCTGGATTTTGAAGAATTGGGATTGGTATCGGGAGTGGTCATCCCGCAGAAGTTCAAAGCTCCAATTTTTGCAAAGTATGATGGGGTGTCCTGCCCAAAACTCCATCTCCGCTCCTACGTCAGGAAGATTCAGCCCCACACCGCTGATAGAAATTTGTGGGTTCAATTCTTTCAAGATAGTCTATCAGGGACTCAGCTTGAATGGTTCTACCAACTGGAGAGGGCTAATGTCCGAAATTGGGAAGATCTAGTTGTTGCTTTTTATAAGCAGTATCAATATAACGCCGACCTTGCTCCTACTCGTACTCAACTCTAGAGTATGTCCATGGGTGCAGGTGAAGGCTTTAAGGACTATGCACAAAAGTGGAGAGACTTGGCTGGGAGAGTCCAACTCACATTGTCTAATAGGGAGCTGGTTGATATGTTTCTGGGGACGTTATTTAGTCCATTATTTAATCATTTGATCGGCAGCTCGTCAGCTGGTTTCACCGAGCTAATCCTAACTGGAGAGAGAGTAGAAGCTGGGATTCGGAGCGGTAAAATACAGAAGGATGCCTCTTCGAGTTCAGTAAAGAAGCCTTTTGCTGGTAAGAAGGAAGCCAGTTCCATCTTTAGTTAGAGAGGCCAAAGCAGAGCTGAACACCGTCAGACAGTAAGCACCGTAATGATACCTAGGCATGAAGTTACTCCAAAATGCAACAATCAACAAAGGGTAGAAAGACCACAATGGCAGTTTACTCGAATCAACATAACGCTGGCTGAAGTTCTACCCCATCTGCCGAGATCTAACCTGGCGACCTTGAAGAGGATCCTAAGAACCTGTTGCACCCCAAAATTTGCCCTCCCATATTCTCCAAGAAATTGCCAAGTCAAGCTGCAAAATTCCCCCAAGGGTTGCTCAGTGCAAAGGTCTTCTACACAGTCAAAACTAGGGTTTATGTTCTGATCAAGGAAGTGAAGTTTTCAAAGGCCCAATCAAGTCTCATATGCTTACAAAGATGGTCAAGCATCCTCATACCAAGTTTCAAGGCCTTCAGCTCAGAATTGCACAGTCAAAACCCTAAATTGCACTACAGTCAACTGTAGGGGCAAAATGGTCATTTGACAGTCAAAAGTTCAGATTTTTGGTCAACATATCATTTTGAAGCCACAAACATCATTTGATCAATGCTTGATCATGATTCTCAAGATTTGGCTCAGAAATCATCAAAGATGCAAAAGTTACTATATTTGGACAGCTGAAAAAGTCAACTGAAATTGACCAGGGCATAACTTCCACATGGATTATCAGAAAAATCCCATCCAAAGCTCATTTTGAAGAGAAAGACATTTCCTACAATTCATCTTCATACTTCAAGTCCAAGAAATGCTCTCACAAAAAGTTATCAATTTCAACATTATAGGTCATTTTCAAAAGTCAACAAAAAGGGACTTTAAGTCAAAGGCCATAACTTGAGATTGGAAAATCAAAATGACATGGGACAAAAGGCATTGGTTATAGGACTCAAAGACCTTTCCAAAATGTCCAAGAACATGAGAAAATATTAAAAATTGAGCAAGTTATGCCTTGTGGAAGTTGGGAAATTTTTGGATATTTTGAAAAGTCAACATTACTTCAAATGACCTAAAATTGCTAATGGGCCCATTTTTCTTCCATGATTCATCATTCCAAGCATATGCACGACCACTGGGCCCAAAGGGAAGTATTTTCTCACTTTTTATTTATTTATTTGAGTTTTTATTTATATTAATTCAATTAAATCAATTAAATATGTGAAAAAATATTTAACCTAACAAAACCAATCTTTTTATACATGTTTTGGCTTCTATAATTCGTGCATATGCAAATGTGGAAAGTTTTAGTTTGATTTGAGCATGATTGAACAAAGAACACATGAAAAAAAGATTCAAAAAGATCCTTGAAATCAAATATTCAAAATCCATAATTATGAGAGATTTGATTGAGTTTTTTAACCTAATTGCTTCACTACATAACCAGGAACCTAAACCTAATTGTATTACACTCTAAGCTGCGCAAAAGAACCATATACAAACTTGAAAAAATTCCTTGAAAACAAAATTCTGAAATCATTGGTAGAGGGCGATTCAAAGCTAATTCCTTTTCCAATAGCTTCCTCAAGGTTCCCAGAAGCGATTCCAATCCCTAACATCAACTCAAACGCAAAGAATTGGTAAAACAGATTCAAACTGTACCAAGAAAAATCCATGATCGTGTTTTGATTTCTAGGCATCCTCATTGCATTTTAATTGTATATTCATGTTCCTTGTGAAGTTTTGAAACTAACCATGTAGTCCAATTGCGTTTTTGTGCTATATATTTGATTTTACCATTGCTGATCTTTAGGGTTTTCAGAATTTTAATTTAGGGCTTTTCACCCAAGGCAAAATCGTGACTCCAGACCAAGACCATTAAACTCAGCTCACCTGGACGAAGAGATCCCAACTCTCGCGATGAATTTATATTCAAGGATAGCCTAATCGCTATTTTCTTGAAACCGGCCTAAGAAAACGTATCCAAAACCGTTGCCTTACAGTCTTGTTTCAGAAAAAATAAAATAGAACGAAGGAGATGATGTGTTGTCCATCAGCGATAGGCCGGTTTGAAAATTGGCGCGTTAAACCACTAATGCATTTGTTTTTCTTTTTGTTATTTGTTTGTTATTAATATATCAAAAGCGTTCAATGGCTCAGCTGGCAGGTGTTGGTAGCGTTCACATCCAAGACCTGGGTTCGAGTCCCAGGTCTGAACAATTTCAATATTGTTTTTCTATACTAATTCCTATGCAGCGTCAGTATTGAGGATGCACCATATGCCTCAAAATCCAAAGGTCCACGCGTCCAAGGGATACAGATCAAGGGCTCAGAACTGAAGAACGCCATGAGAACTAGTCAACACGCGCATACGTGGCCTGGGAAAGTCAATGGATCTGCATATTAAGTGGGCCAGAATTTCACTAATAAAACCTCCAAATTGGGACTTCCACCCCCCCTGGTTTGCAATTTCCTTTTTATTTATTTTGTTTTCAATTTTTATTTTATTTATTTTATTGTTTTAATTTAATAAATTATTTTTACCATATGTATAAAAATATCACAAAAAATCAGAAAAGATGGCAAATATAATAAATATTTAATTTAATTATTTTCATAAATAAATTAACATGTAAATTAACTTAGTATTAATTTAGGTTGCAACTTTAATTCTTTTCATAAAAATATAAAAAATATAGAATTTAGGTTTAATAAATTTTATTCCTTTCAATTTTTCTTTTTTTCATAATAATAATGTTACTTATTTTATTTTCATAATTAACTTGTAAATCAATTAGGGTTTCATTTAGGTTAAAAAAGGTCGATATTTTCTTAATAAACTTAAAATAATTAGAATTAGGTTTAATATTTAGTTTTAATTAATTATTTTTTCTATTAAATCTTAAAAAATACAAAAAACACCAAAAAAACATTCCTTTTTAATTTTTAATTTTTTATCCCTCATTAATTCTAATTAATTAAGTTCATTAACTTTAATTTTTTGCAAAAGGGTCCAACGCCCTCGTTCGTAATTTATTTAATTCGCATATTTATTTTATTTCGCTTAATTCATTATGTATCTCTCCCAAAGCGTTGTAACTTAAGCTTCTCGCACTTTTCAATTTCGTTATTTACTTTGCTTTATTTACTTTCCGTCAAATCGGGTCCGGTTTAGTTTTGGCGATGTGGACCCGCGCCATTTGTAATAGCCTTAGATTTACTTTCCCGCAAATATTTTTTAACTGTTAACAAAAAGCATGAAAGAATGTATGGCCTTAAAAATCAAGCGTAGATCACTTTAACATGACAAGACCAATATCAATGAAAACGACACACAATTCGCACACACCACCCCTAGGGTACGCCTCACTGTTGCCTTGCCTCGAAAGGTGATCGTCGAGTAGAGGATATCTTAGTAAGTCCTCATGATCCGGGAACCTGGCATGAGGGTAGCTTCTAAGGTGTCTTCCTATTGCTCTGGTGATCACCATGTCCCGAACCTCGAATTGACCCGAACACCTCTAACGGTGGTGCTACCTACCTCTCAATGGTGGGATGGCATGACTTTAAAGGACATTTACACAGACGAATTCCTTAGGGTAGGTAGGTTCTCGTAGATACTTGCTCTAAATTCAAAACAAATTCAAAAAATACTTTTCACACCAACACATTTTCAAAAGCTTTCGAAAGCAATTTTTCAAACACTCTTGAGGACCGATACAAGAGTCGAACTGGAATTTTCAAAGAAATTTTTTAAAACCCACAATTGAAAAGCAAACAAACCATTTTTGAAAACACAATGAGCAAGTATCTAAGAGCCCATGGATAACCATGGATAGAAAGGGTGCTAACACCTTCCCTTTCTATAATCTACCTCCCGAACCGAGAGCAATCTCTATAAGGAATTTTTCTGTGCTTTTGTCCTTTCCATTTGGAGAAAATAAAAGACGGTGCGACTCTTGCTTCCGCGACATTTCGCGAACCAGTGTTAAACAGTCAGTTCCAGATCCACCGATCACAGAACTGGCGACTCTGCTGGGGACTTAAACTTAAAGTGAGGTGTACCTTAGGGTTAGTTCATAACTGTGTTTTCAATTGTACTTCTTTGCTTGCTTTATTATTGTGGGACTATCTTGGGAGTTCTATAGATCCTAACCCGGATCTAGGGATACCTTCTTAGAAAGTAGCAACAAGGCTGTGAGGGAACTGTGTGGGGTATACCGACATGGTTGAAACAGTCTGCTACGTTGATGTGGCACTTTGGTGTGTACCGGTAACCCTTGAGTTCAGTCAAGGAGAGTACGGGGCCTCCGCGTGGTGTCGTGAAGCATCAACAGACCTTAGGAACCTTAATTGAACAATCTTGGCCTCTTTAGGGTAGTGAGATAACTGACTTTGGTGCAGTCCGAGGTTGGTTGATACTCGATACTACACTCAATTGAGGGTTGCTTTCCTGGAATATTTCGGTCGCCAGTTCAGTGGCTAAATCGAAACGATGAACAATGAAAGCAATCCCGTGATATTGGGAACCTTAGAACCCGGTTACTTTGATTAGGACAGGTTGAACCCACCAACTTCAAGAGGGTAATACCCAGACCCCATGCTGGCCTAAACTCTAAGGGCTTCTCTTGTGTGACTTGTGTGCCTTCGTACTTGACTAATTGCATGCGTGTTATCTAACACATAAGCTACTTGCAGGTTTTGTTTATAGTCCTTAATAGGGACTCATAGCAGGGTATACTAGGTTTCTTACAGGTTTTGTTTATAGTCCTTAATGGGACTCATAACAAGGTTTACTAAGTTTCTTGCAGGTTGTTTATAGTCCTTAATTGGGACTCATAACAAAGTATACTGAGTTTCTTGCAGGGTTTGTTTATAGTCCTTAATTGGGGCTCATAACAGGGTCACTTACGTTATCCCATGCATAGCATGACATCATACCATTGCATACATCCTAACCCATTTCAAGGATCTCAAGGGCTTGTGATGCAGGTCATGATGAACCCAACATCTAGCAAGGGGAAAAGAGGATTTATTTTCCTCTAGCCAAGGTTGTCAGGGGCTATGACCCACTGGATATGGTGAGCCTTTGACCCTCGAAGAAGGGCTCTCTACAACAGGAAGTTCCTTCAATCAAGTTGCCAGTTTCCAACTCTAACAAGTTTCTCTGTTTACCCCGCGAGGTCCTTGAAATCATTGCATGCATGTCATACATCTCATTGCATTGCAGGTGTCCCTTTGACAGGTTGCTTACCCTTCTTCGCTGTTTATTTCAGCCGATCGTCATGAATCCTGAATCATCAGCTGAGCAGTCCATCAAGGCCCTCCAGGCTCAGAACGCCCAGTTCCAAGGGTTGATCATGAACTTGACCCAGGGGCAACAAGATCTGAAGGCTTTGCTTTTGAAGAAGGAAAAGAAGAAGAAGAGGACTGTTTTGTTCAGTCCTAGACGCAGATCTGGGAACACACCGCAGACTGAAACTGAGAGGACCACTCCATTTGTGAGGGAAAGCAGTCACCATGAGAGAGAGGTGCCTAGTCCAGTGGTCTCCGACAACGAGACAGATTTCAACAACGAACAATACCCTCCGGCTGAGGATAAGTACAAACAGTTGGAAGACCGGCTCAGTGCTATGGAGATACAAAAAGTGCCCGGCCTGGACTTCGAGGATCTAGGTCTGTCTTCCGGGGTAGTAATCCCGCACAAGTTTAAGGCACCTGCCTTTGCTAAATACGACGGGGCATCCTGTCCCAAGTTGCATCTTAGGGCTTACACAAGGAGGATCCAACCCTATACAGCTGACAAAAACTTATGGATCCATTTCTTCCAAGAGAGTCTTTCAGGGACTCAGCTCGAGTGGTTTTATCAATTGAATGGAGCCAACATCCGTACCTGGGAAGACTTAGCCACTGCTTTCTACAAGCATTACCAGTACAATGCCGACCTTGCTCCCACACGCACTCAGCTTCAGGGAATGTCTATAGGTGCAGGCGAAGGTTTCAAAGAGTATGCACAGAAATGGAGAGACCTTGCTGGAAGGGTACAGCCTCCATTAACCGACCGGGAACTCGTTGATATGTTCTTGGGGACCCTATCCGGGCCATTCTTCAATCACCTGATTGGTAATTCATCTGCTGGATTCACCGACCTCATCCTGACTGGCGAAAGAATTGAAGCTGGTATCAAGAGTGGGAAAATTCAAGAGGCCACACCTTCTGACACTCACAAAAAGCCTTACACGGGAAAGAAGGAATCTAATGCTGCATACAGTCAAAAGAGTCACCGTGATCAACATGCAGAGGCAGTCATGATCTCTGGTTCTGCACCACGCCGTCAACCACAAAGGGGAAACCAGCAAAGGCCGGACGGGCCTAAAAGGCAATTCACCAACATTAACATGCCATGGTCACAAGCATTGCAACACATGTTGAAGATGAACCTGATTGCAGTGATCAACCCTCCTGCCAATCCTAAGACCTCCTCTCCTAGCTACAATCCAGAAGCAAGATGTGCTTATCATTCTGATAGCCCGGGGCACGATACTGAGGACTGTTGGGCACTGAAGTACAAAATTCAGAATATGATCGACGCCAAAGAGATCGAGTTCGAGCCTGCCGAGACTCCCAACGTGATCACTGCTCCATTGCCAAAGCATGGCTAGGATCAAGAGATTTTTGTTCATTTGAATTCAAGTTGTATTTTTCTTTTCTTGTTCAGATAAACAATTACCATGTTAAACTCTTTTATTTCATGAATGCATTACACATGTCTGTCTTGATTTAATTATGTTTACTATGCGTAAAACTGCTTTCATATTTTTGCAATGGTCAACTCTTAATTGAAAATTCTAAACCTCTTGAGGGAGGATGACGAAAACGATACCGCAATCTTTACAGTATGCTTTTGAACAAACCCCGCTGATGAGGTACAGGCATTGTTTCAATCCCTAAACACTGGAGTTATAAGGATGATAATCCCTCGTCAACCCATCAGAGCCAAAGAAGTAGGAGTTTTTATTTTCGAAAATCAAAACCCTTAATCATAACCTGGGGCAGGGTAGTTCTCTCAGTTGATCCAAGTGCACAATGAATGTCACTAAATGAGTTTTTCAAAAACAAAAGACAGTGATGGTTCCGAACAATCATAAGGACAGGCAGTCATTATCAAAAAAAAATCATAAATGAAAAGCCCAAAAAGTCAAAACCAATAAAGAAGACTTACCAAACTGGGGCATCCCGCTGACTGTAATTCCAAAAAGGAAACAGTTCAGGCAAAAAAAGAAAGGGATAACAAAAACCAAGCAAGAGGTCTCACAAACCCTCAACAAAAGCAAAAGGGGCTGCCTGTTCAGAATAAATCATCCATATCTGAACCATCACCAGAACATCAAAACAAAGACTCGAACAAGGTCTAACGTATGATCAACCGAGTTTAGGTTTGGAGAACATCACGAAGAGCGGGTGGGTACAAATAATTTGAGCCTTTATCCTTTGTTTCTTAAACCGTGAACCAGGCCACGATATAACCCTTAAAAGTCCTAGCTGAAGCATGGGTTAGTTCGAAAGCATATTGTTACGAAGGTATCCTGACTCCTGAAGGTTTGCTGTAAAATCCTGAGTTGACATCGCACTGTATTACAAAAAATGCATTTTCAAAATTCGAGACAGACATAGACTTTTGCATTCTTAAAATAACCTTGTCTGCATATGATTACTTGTTTGAACAACATGGAAATTCGCACGATGAACACCTTGTGAACAGAAGTACCTCCAATCAAGGGGCATAATAGGAGCATTGCCCATTATCTGGGGCATGGCAAAATACTTCCAGCAGGGGCAACTCCCTGCATTCTGAAAGCGTGGACATAGTCGAAAAATACTACGCAAAATCAAAGACCCGCTAGGCTGACATGCCTAGGCAAAATAAGGGCTCCCCGGCGAACCAAAAAGGTTCGGGCAAAAATAAGGGATGAAAACGGAAAAATATGTACACCCGGCAAGTCGAAAACCTGAAAAGGCGGCTTGGGCAAAAATGGGTATCCCGGTGGACTGAAAACCCGAAAGGGCGGTCCAGGCAAAATTTAGGGATCAAAGCGTACGACTATGTCCCGGCATCTCGTCATTTGTCTACCCGAAGATTTGTCAATCACCCCACACAGGTATCCTCTTCCCTCATCTCCGAAGCAGGGGCAATAATGAGTTATCCAGGCGATCCAATTGCTCTGTCAACCAAAGTACAAAGGAAAGATCAACATAAGGATGATTACCATCTACCGCTACAAATTCCAGATCGTGGGTTAACATCCGAAACCGAACAGGACAATCATCCACTTAATCAAAATCATGCAACCCAACACCGGTTTCTTCGCAACCTTCAGACAAAGTCATACACCGACTCCTCCTCCACAAGATGACCTAACCCCGGTTCATCAAGAAGTTTTTACACAAACTTATCCGAGTAACCTAACCCCGGTTCCTCCTGAAGTCTTACATGGACCTATCTCAAGATGACCTAACCCCGGTTCATCAAGAAGTTTTTACACAAACTTATCCGAGTAACCTAACCCTGGTTCCTCCTGAAGTCTTACATGGACCTATCTCAAGATGACCTAACCCCGGTTGATCAAGAAGTTTTTACACGAACTTATTCAAGTAACCTAACCCCGGTTTCTCCAGGAGTCTCACATGGACCTATCTCAAGATGACCTAACCCCGGTTCATCAAGAAGTTTTTACACAAACTTATCCAGGTAACCTAACCCCGGTTCCTCCAGAAGTCTTACATGGATTTAGCTCAAGATGACCTAACCCCGGTTCATCAAAAAGTTTTTACACAAACTCGTCAAGTAACCTTACCCCGGTTCCTCTAGAAATCTTACATGGGTTTATCTCAAGCAACCTTACCCCGGTTCATCCAGAAGTTTTACACGAACTTATCCCGAAGTAACCTAACCCCGGTTCCTCCAGAAGTCTCACATGGACCTATCTCAAGATGACCTAACCCCGGTTCATCAAGAAGTTTTTACACAAACTCATCCTGCAGTAACCTAACCCCGGTTCCCCCCAGAAGTCTTACAGGGATTTAGCTCAAGATAACCTCACCCCGGTTCATCAAGAAGTTTTACATGAACTTACCTCGCCAAGTAACCCTACCCAGGTCCCTTCTCTTCAAGATACAGTTTTACATGGACTCGTCATCAAGCAACCCCACAACGGTTCCCTTCTCTTCAAGGTGCATTTTTACATGGACTCGTCGCCCAGAAACCCTACACAGGTTCTCCCTTTCCAAGAACGAAGTTTTACACGAACTCATCATCAAAGTAACCCTACCCAGGTTCCTTCTCCATTTCAGATGTGGTTTTACACGAGCTCATCAGCAGGCAACCCTACATATGTTCCCTCTGTCAACTTACAAAATTGCATATCAAAACTCCCCAGGAGAGTCCCATCCAGTTCCCCGGGAAAGTTGGAATTTATCATCCCCAAGCAGTAAGCTTATCCCCAGTAAATTCTGGAAGCTTCTCCCCTCGCAGAGCACGAACGCGTCGTCCGGCTTGATTTAAAGAGTTATTTCCTTAACAGGATATAACTGGGTTATCCTCAGCCAAAAGCCACGGAAAGGTCGTCGTCAATATAGTTCTTCTTACCCCAGCGAAGTCTATCAACACTTCCAACAACAAGGATATCCTCAGCAAGCTATCAACAATTCAGCAAAGCATCTCTATCCCCACAGAGTATTGCTTCCCAGCACGGTCGCTAAAGTACCCTTTCTCCCCGCAGAATCTTCCATTTGCCAAGTTTATTCCTCAACGGAGTCATCTTCTCCTACCGGTATTCTTGCAACTATCATCCCCAGCGGAAGTAAAATCAATACTTCAACATCAGCCCAGGATATGACTTCCTGGCACCCGTCAAAGAGTTTACTTTCTTAGATGAAAAACACATTCATAAAACATCACATACATCATTATAGCATGCATAACGCATCGTATCATACAAATCTCATTTATGTTGAGAACATCATTGCTCGATCCATATCATGCATTGCATATGACTGACCTTTACCTTTCAGGAAAGACGCAGTTAAAATGTTTAAACATATTTCAAAGCCTTCTCTAGTCCAGCTAAATCGACTCCCAACAGATTTTTCTGATAAAGACTCAGCAGAAGTTATGGTCCCCTCTCCGACAAGTGCGTGAGGTGGTAATTCCTTCTTCAGATGTTTCCCTCTCCGACGATGAGTGTGAGGTGATAGTCTCTTATGGTCCCCTCTCCGGCAAGTGCGTGAGGTGGTAATTCCTTCTTCAGATGTTTCCCTCTCCGACGATGAGTGTGAGGTGATAGTCTCTTATGGTCCCCTCTCCGGCAAGTGCGTGAGGTGGTAATTCCTTCTTCAGATGTTTCCCTCTCTGACGATGAGTGTGAGGTGATAGTCTCTTATGGTCCCCTCTCCGGCAAGTGCGTGAGGTGGTAATTCCTTCTTCAGATGTTTCCCTCTCCGACGATGAGTGTGAGGTGATAGTCTCTTATGGTCCCCTCTCCGGCAAGTGCGTGAGGTGGTAATTCCTTCTTCAGATGTTTCCCTCTCCGACGATGAGTGTGAGGTGATAGTCTCTTATGGTCCCCTCTCCGGCAAGTGCGTGAGGTGGTAATTCCTTTTTCAGATGTTTCCCTCTCCGACGATGAGTGTGAGGTGATAGTCTCTTATGGTTCCCTCTCCGACGGTGTGTGAGGTGACAATTCCTTTTCCTATGATTCCCCTCTCTGACGGCGAGTGAGGTGATTCCCTTTCAGATTATAAATTTTCTATGGTTCTCTTCCCGATATTGCAAAGATGGTAATTCCCGCCAAGATTTTTCTCAACGAGCGTTGTTGAAGTTAAAATCACCCAAGGTTCTCTTATCATTCATGCTAAGGCAGCAACCATACCTGGTTCATTCATCATCTTTTGAAGCTCCAGATCTAGCTCCTGCAACCAGTCAGGACGCATCTATACCAAGTATCTGAAAACCAACTCCTGCAACGTGTCAGGTACTCATTTGTTCTTTTGCAGGTACGCAGGTACTCGCTAAGGAATCTCCTACGCGATCAACATCCAGATGGCATCTATAAGCCCATCGTCCTATCCAGCAATCTCCAAATGGCATCTATAAGCCCATTCCCCCACCACACTGCCACTATGTGAGCGCAAATTTCTGGGCACTCTAGTGTCCAATCATCTTTTACCCTCGGATTACGAAAGGCACGTCAGCCAATCTGCATCCTCAGGTCTAAGAAGATTGAACAGGGGCAACTGTTGCACCCCAAAATTTTCCCTCCCATATTCTCCAAGAAATTGCCAAGTCAAGCTGCAAAATTCCCCCAAGGGTTGCTCAGTGCAAAGGTCTTCTACACAGTCAAAACTAGGGTTTGTGTTCTGATCAAGGAAGTGAAGTTTTCAAAGGCCCAATCAAGTCTCATATGCTTACAAAGATGGTCAAGCATCCTCATACCAAGTTTCAAGGCCTTCAGCTCAGAATTGCACAGTCAAAACCCTAAATTGCACTACAGTCAACTGTAGGGGCAAAATGGTCATTTGACAGTCAAAAGTTCAGATTTTTGGTCAACATATCATTTTGAAGCCACAAACATCATTTGATCAATGCTTGATCATGATTCTCAAGATTTGGCTCAGAAATCATCAAAGATGCAAAAGTTACTATATTTGGACAACTGAAAAAGTCAACTGAAATTGACCAGGGCATAACTTCCACATGGATTATCAGAAAAATCCCATCCAAAGCTCATTTTGAAGAGAAAGACATTTCCTACAATTCATCTTCATACTTCAAGTCCAAGAAATGCTCTCACAAAAAGTTATCAATTTCAACATTATAGGTCATTTTCAAAAGTCAACAAAAAGGGACTTTAAGTCAAAGGCCATAACTTGAGATTGGAAAATCAAAATGACATGGGACAAAAGGCATTGGTTATAGGACTCAAAGACCTTTCCAAAATGTCCAAGAACATGAGAAAATATTAAAAATTGAGCAAGTTATGCCTTGTGGAAGTTGGGAAATTTTTGGATATTTTGAAAAGTCAACATTACTTCAAATGACCTAAAATTGCTAATGGGCCCATTTTTCTTCCATGATTCATCATTCCAAGCATATGCACGACCACTGGGCCCAAAGGGAAGTATTTTCTCACTTTTTATTTATTTATTTGAGTTTTTATTTATATTAATTCAATTAAATCAATTAAATATGTGAAAAAATATTTAACCTAACAAAACCAATCTTTTTATACATGTTTTGGCTTCTATAATTCGTGCATATGCAAATGTGGAAAGTTTTGGTTTGATTTGAGCATGATTGAACAAAGAACACATGAAAAAAAGATTCAAAAAGATCCTTGAAATCAAATATTCAAAATCCATAATTATGAGAGATTTGATTGAGTTTTTTAACCTAATTGCTTCACTACATAACCAGGAACCTAAACCTAATTGTATTACACTCTAAGCTGCGCAAAAGAACCATATACAAACTTGAAAAAATTCCTTGAAAACAAAATTCTGAAATCATTGGTAGAGGGCGATTCAAAGCTTAATTCCTTTTCCAATAGCTTCCTCAAGGTTCCCAGAAGCGATTCCAATCCCTAACATCAACTCAAACGCAAAGAATTGGTAAAACGGATTCAAACTGTACCAAGAAAAATCCATGATCGTGTTTTGATTTCTAGGCATCCTCATTGCATTTTAATTGTATATTCATGTTCCTTGTGAAG
Source organism: Vicia faba (assembly GCA_948472305.1). Lineage (NCBI taxonomy): Eukaryota > Viridiplantae > Streptophyta > Magnoliopsida > Fabales > Fabaceae > Vicia > Vicia faba. The sequence goes on from OX451737.1 coordinate 20,189,266, forward strand.
TTTTGAAACTAACCATGTAGTCCAATTGCGTTTTTGTGCTATATATTTGATTTTACCATTGCTGGTCTTTAGGGTTTTCAGAATTTTAATTTAGGGCTTTTCACCCAAGGCAAAATCGTGACTCCAGACCAAGACCATTAAACTCAGCTCACCTGGACGAAGAGATCCCAACTCTCGCGATGAATTTATATTCAAGGATAGCCTAATCGCTATTTTCTTGAAACCGGCCTAAGAAAACGTATCCAAAACCGTTGCCTTACAGTCTTGTTTCAGAAAAAATAAAATAGAACGAAGGAGATGATGTGTTGTCCATCAGCGATAGGCCGGTTTGAAAATTGGCGCGTTAAACCACTAATGCGTTTGTTTTTCTTTTTGTTATTTGTTTGTTATTAATATATCAAAAGCGTTCAATGGCTCAGCTGGCAGGTGTTGGTAGCGTTCACATCCAAGACCTGGGTTCGAGTCCCAGGTCTGAACAATTTCAATATTGTTTTTCTATACTAATTCCTATGCAGCGTCAGTATTGAGGATGCACCATATGCCTCAAAATCCAAAGGTCCACGCGTCCAAGGGATGCAGATCAAGGGCTCAGAACTGAAGAACGCCATGAGAACTAGTCAACACGCGCATACGTGGCCTGGGAAAGTCAATGGATCTGCATATTAAGTGGGCCAGAATTTCACTAATAAAACCTCCAAATTGGGACTTCCACCCCCCCTGGTTTGCAATTTCCTTTTTATTTATTTTGTTTTCAATTTTTATTTTATTTATTTTATTGTTTTAATTTAATAAATTATTTTTACCATATGTATAAAAATATCACAAAAAATCAGAAAAGATGGCAAATATAATAAATATTTAATTTAATTATTTTCATAAATAAATTAACATGTAAATTAACTTAGTATTAATTTAGGTTGCAACTTTAATTCTTTTCATAAAAATATAAAAAATATAGAATTTAGGTTTAATAAATTTTATTCCTTTCAATTTTTCTTTTTTTCATAATAATAATGTTACTTATTTTATTTTCATAATTAACTTGTAAATCAATTAGGGTTTCATTTAGGTTAAAAAAGGTCGATATTTTCTTAATAAACTTAAAATAATTAGAATTAGGTTTAATATTTAGTTTTAATTAATTATTTTTTCTATTAAATCTTAAAAAATACAAAAAACACCAAAAAAACATTCCTTTTTAATTTTTAATTTTTTATCCCTCATTAATTCTAATTAATTAAGTTCATTAACTTTAATTTTTTGCAAAAGGGTCCAACGCCCTCGTTCGTAATTTATTTAATTCGCATATTTATTTTATTTCGCTTAATTCATTATGTATCTCTCCCAAAGCGTTGTAACTTAAGCTTCTCGCACTTTTCAATTTCGTTATTTACTTTGCTTTATTTACTTTCCGTCAAATCGGGTCCGGTTTAGTTTTGGCGATGTGGACCCGTGCCATTTGTAATAGCCTTAGATTTACTTTCCCGCAAATATTTTTTAACTGTTAACAAAAAGCATGAAAGAATGTATGGCCTTAAAAATCAAGCGTAGATCACTTTAACATGACAAGACCAATATCAATGAAAACGACACACAATTCGCACACACCACCCCTAGGGTACGCCTCACTGTTGCCTTGCCTCGAAAGGTGATCGTCGAGTAGAGGATGTCTTAGTAAGTCCTCATGATCCGGGAACCTGGCATGAGGGTAGCTTCTAAGGTGTCTTCCTATTGCTCTGGTGATCACCATGTCCCGAACCTCGAATTGACCCGAACACCTCCAACGGTGGTGCTACCTACCTCTCAATGGTGGGATGGCATGACTTTAAAGGACATTTACACAGACGAATTCCTTAGGGTAGGTAGGTTCTCGTAGATACTTGCTCTAAATTCAAAACAAATTCAAAAAATACTTTTCACACCAACACATTTTCAAAAGCTTTCGAAAGCAATTTTTCAAACACTCTTGAGGACCGATACAAGAGTCGAACTGGAATTTTCAAAGAAATTTTTTAAAACCCACAATTGAAAAGCAAACAAACCATTTTTGAAAACACAATGAGCAAGTATCTAAGAGCCCATGGATAACCATGGATAGAAAGGGTGCTAACACCTTCCCTTTCTATAATCTACCTCCCGAACCGAGAGCAATCTCTATAAGGAATTTTTCTGTGCTTTTGTCCTTTCCATTTGGAGAAAATAAAAGACGGTGGCGACTCTTGCTTCCGCGACATTTCGCGAACCAGCGTTAAACAGTCAGTTCCAGATCCACCGATCACAGAACCCAAACACCACATCTCCTCGGTATAACCCAAACGCTCATTGTGCCTACCATTCTGAGAGTCCTGGCCATGATACCAATGACTGTTGGGCTCTGAGAAATAAAGTACAAGACCTTATTGAAGCCAAGGAAATAAAGTTTGATGCTCCGGAGAAGCCAAATGTCATAACAGCCCTCGTGCCTAAACACGATTGTGGAATTAATGTTGTTGATATCGATCTATTTGTAACCTCTATTGATGAAGCTTCTACTCCCCTCATGACTGTCAAGAAGAATTTATTGTCGGCCGGTTTATTTCCAGGTTGTGGTGAAGGTTGCCACATGTGCTCATCTCTGCCTTCTGGTTGTCACTTACTTAAGTCATGTATTCAGCGCCTGATGAATAGCAAAGAGATTTTGTTCGAGAAAACTCTGATTCCTGTTGTTCCAGTTGAAGACGTTGCTATTATAACCATTTCCTCCAATTCTTCCAAGGTTTCCTCGAGAAGACCTGTTAGAATTACATCAGTTCCAAGAGTCGCTCCGCTAATAATCACCTCTCCTGATCTTGTCCCGTATACCTCGGACAAGGCTATCCCCTGGAATTATGGTGCTAATGTGTACTATCATGGCATCAAACAAGATCTGAAGAGTGAAGAGGCTGATCCTGATGTCAGTAACATTGTCGGGACCAACAAGGTTACCCGAAGTGGAAGGGTCTTCTCTCCTGAGATTTCCCCAAAGACTGTCTAGAGGCCTATTGTTATTTTGTCTGCTACTCCTACTGGTACATCAACTACTACTCCTATGTTTACTCCAATTATCACTCCTGCCGACGATTCATCTGGGACCTGAGGCAAAGAAATCATAGGCGAGCCTGCCCGGATGGAGGCGCCTAGAAAAATTATTGTGGAAGCCTCTAAGCAAGAGATATAGGAAATATTGAAAATAATTAAAAAGAGCGACTACAATATGGTCGAGCAGCTGGGGCAGACCCCCTCAAAGATATCCATGTTATCCCTGTTGTTATGCTCTGAGACCCATGCGAAGGCTTTGATTGCATTCCTCAAAACTGTGCATTGCCGCAAGAGACTTCAGATGATCATTTTAAAGATTGCGTGGCCAGCCTGACTGCTGACAATGGGTTGGGTTTTTCAGATGCAGACTTGACACCTAAGGGAAGGAAGCATAATGATGCTCTGCATGTCTCGATTGAATGCAGGGGCACCACTATGACTCATGTGTTGGTAGATATTGGGTCTTCATTGAATGTTCTTCCCAAGAAGGCATTAGACCGGTTGGATTGTGAGGGTTTAACTTTAAAGCCTAGTAATATTGTGGTAAGGGCTTTTGATGGGTCGAAAATAATGGTGCACGGGGAGGTGGACATCCCTGTCAAAGTGGGTTCTCATACCTTTGGGTCCACCTTCTATGCGATGGACATCAGGCCATCATATTCATGTTTGTTGGGTCATCCTTGGATCCACGAGGCTAGGGCAGTTACTTCCACACTACACCAAATGCTGAAGTATCCGGTAAAATGGAATATTGTCACTGTGCGGGGTGAAGAGGAGTATATGGTGAGCCACATCAATTCCTTCTGGTACGTAGAGATGGACGGGGAATTCATATAAAATCCTTGTCAGAACTTCGAAGAGGCCCCTCGGATCTTGGCATCGACTAAAACTACTACCAGCAATAAACCTCCTCTGAAGATGGCTTCTCTCAAGGACGTCGGGGCCGTAGTTGAAGAAGGTGGGTGTACCAATTAGGGTCAGCTCCCTGATTTCACTCACAAAACTGACAAATTTTGTTTGGGCTTTACTACAGGGGCTCAAAGGGTTGTTCGACACGCTCGGGCTGGAGGACCAACCCTACGCATTAGCAATCGTGGGGTTAATTCCATTGAAGACAGCGAGGAAGACTGTGACATTGACAGCTGGATCTACCTGACTACCAACGTGGACCTAGTAATTGGACGGCCATAGATTTTATACAAGTTTCTTTCATTCCGCAGTAATTGTCTTATTTGTTTTCTGAGCTTGTAATAAACAATTTAAACTTTATGGCCTTGTGTCTTGCTCGGGACACAACGGTTCTATTTGTGAGGGATATTATATGTCATCTTTACATGTCATCAATAAAGCATTGGACGTTCTTGCATACAAATTTTGCGCTCTCTATTTTTTCTTTCGTGCTTTTTAAAATACAGTTATGCTCTTACACACACTCACGTATCAAACTGCAGATCCATATCCATTATGGATCCCATTGATAACAGTTTTGCTACTGCTCATTATGACTTCGAAAATATGATCAACCGAGCCGAGGACGAAGGTGAGAAAGATTGTGAGGTGCCTGGGGAGCTTGCTAGACTACTACAACAGGAAGAGATGGCCATACAGGCTCACGAAGAGCCAGTTGAGATAGTGAACTTGGGTACTGAGGAAGACAGAAAAGAGGTTAAAATAGGTGCAAATCTGGAGCTTAGCGTCAAACAGAGGTTGATACAGATGTTGCACGACTATGTTGAGATCTTCTCCTGGTCCTATGAAGACATGCCTGGTTTGGACACTGATATTGTGGTACATCGCCTGCCGACTAAAGAAGATTGCCCTCCGGTAAAGCAGAAGGTCTGTCGTATACGTCCTGAAATGTCAGAGAAGATCAAAGCGGAAGTTATGAAGCAGTTCAACGTTGGGTTCCTAGCTGTCACTTCCTACCCATAATGGGTTGCTAACGTCGTCCTAGTACCTAAGAAGGACGGTAAGGTATGAATGTGTGTGGACTACAGAGACCTGAACAGGGCCAGTCCCAAGGATGATTTCCCACTTTCGCACATTGACGTTCTGGTTGATAACACCGTGCAACACAAGATTTTCTCCTTCATGGATGGATTATATGGCTACAACTAGATCAATATGGCTCCTGAAGACATGGAGAAGATAACCTTCATTACACAGTGGGGCACCTTCTGTTACAAGGTGATGCCTTTCGGGTTGAAGAATGCTGGGGAAACTTATCAGCGCGCCATGGTCGCTTTGTTCCACGATATGATTCACCATGAGATAGAGGTTTATGTGGATGACATGATCTCCAGGTATCAAACTGAAGAAGAGCACCTTAATCATCTCCAAAAACTATTTGACAGGTTGAAGATATACAAGTTGAGGTTGAATCCGAACAAGTGCACCTTCGGGGTAAGGTCTAGTAAGCTTCTGAGGTTCATTGTCAGTGACAAGGGTATTCAGGTAGACCCTGTGAAGGTAAAAGCCATACAAGAGATGCCGGTTCCCCGTACAAAGAAGGAAGTTAGAGGTTTCTTGGGACGCCTGAATTATATCGCCAGGTTCATTTCACATATGATTGCTACTTGTGAGCCAATCTTCAAGCTTCTGAAGAAAGATCAAGTGGTAAAGTGGAATAATGAATGTCAGACTGCTTTCGAAAGAATCAAGGAATACCTTCAAGAACCACCAATTCTGATTCCCCGGTTGAAGGAAGACCTTTTGTGATACGGTGGCCAGAACTGGGATCGTGGTTTCCCTATTTCGTTAAGGAATTTGCTGGTTTGCGTTTTGCGTTTGTGTTTGCAAAATGTCGCGGTAAGCAAGAGTCACCACCTTCTTTTATTTTATCCAACAAGGAAAGGAAAAAAGCACAAAAAAATTCCTTTTTCGAGATATTTCTAAGTACGGGGGGTAGATTTATAGAAAGGGAAGGTATTAGCATCCTTTCTATCCATAGTTATCTACGGGCTCTTAGGTACTTGCTCATCATTTTCAAAATTGTTTTCTTTGTGTTTGTGCGCTTTGAAAAGTTTTTGTTTTGACTTCGATTTAACTCTTGCTTTTGTCTTCAAGAGTGTAATGAAGTGTTTTTGAAAACTTTGTTTATAAAGGAGTGTAAGTGTGAAAAATTTGTTTGGAATGAGCAAGTACTTAAGAATTAGTCTACCTACTCGAAAAAATAATTGTTATGTATTCGTTTCCTTTAGACAACTCTATCCCACTATTAGTGAGCAGGTAGCACCGTCATTGGAGTTTTGAGGGTCAATTCGAAAGGGACGTACGGTCACTAAAGCAATGTTAGGACGTCTTAGTAATAACCCTAATGTCTTAGATCAATTATTCGAGGCAACAATTCCGAGGCAACCATTCCGAGGCAAATTTTTCGAATCGGGACTTTGATCTTTATTTAGACAAAAGGACGACCACTAAAGCATCCTATACTCAATGACCGTTTACTGAAGGCAGCCAAGTGGGAATGTACCCTAGGAGTGTGCATGTGCGAATGATTCAATTTCAGTTTATTTATCTTTGCACATTTAGGGTGATCTAACTATTTTAAAATTAATCATACATTCTTGTCATGCATCCTTATATCATACATCTAACAGTTAATAACTTGCGGAATTTAAAGTGCGTAATTTAAACTACGCTATTACAAGGCTTCGGGTATTTACATAGTCAAAAACAAACCCTTTGAAAATAAAGCGATAAATGTAAATAAACGTCCTAATTAAACTATTACAAATTGTAGGCAGTTACATCAATATGGTAAATAATAAAAATAAAGCGCGCGAGAAGAATTAAGATCGACGAGAATTTAAGGTTTTGACCCTAATTAAAAGAAAAATTGTTTTTTTGTTGTTTTTAATAAAAGAAATAAGTTTTCTAAATCAAATATGCAATTAATTAGTTAATTAAATTAATTAATAAAAATAATTACATGACCTATTTTGGTTTCTTTGGTTATTTTAGGAAAAAATAAAATGTAATTAAGTTAGTAATAAAACCTATTTATTCTAATTATTTTTAAGTTATTTACAAAAAGAAATTAAAGTTTTACCTAAAATTAAAATTTAATTAAGAAAAAATCATAAATCTATTTTTATGTGATTTTTATATTTATTTATTGATAAAAAATAAAAGAGATTAAAAGAAATAAACAAAACGAATAAAACATGAAAATAAAGATGGGCCTAGTAGCAAAAGTAAACAGGGAGTGCAATCATCAGAAATCCCTAGGCCCGAATCTTCAAAAGCTTCATGCTCTAACTATGGTGTTTTTTGATTCTTGCGTGGAACCTATGATTCAACCATCCATAACTGTTCTATATAAACTCAAACAAACGTTAGCATACTATAAAATGTGATTAAAGTTAGAGATTCAAAGTTTAAAATTTTACCAAACCGGTGTTGTCAAATGGGGGGTGTGCTAGGCGTGTGATAGATTGCTCTTGGGCCTTGTAAGACTCTTGAGGACTTCAAGAGGATGGTTTGAGGCTTGATGTCAATTGAGAGAGACCGGATCCTCGAGATATGACTTGCACCAATTCTTTGATTTCTAGAGAGCTTTTTGAAGAGCTTTTTGAAGAGCTTTTTGAGAGATTTTTAGAGAGGATTTTCGTCCCTTTCAAGCTTTTATGGCTCTATATTTATAGAGGAGAATGAGGAGACAAGAAAGCATGGAAAGAATCTCCCTCATAATGTTGTGTTTTAAGACCATGATCAAAATTTGAAAAAATGTCATATTTGATGATTTTATGCCATTTTCACATGTGGATGAACCTGGACATATTTAAAGAGTTATTTCACTAAATCAATTGACATAAACCAGCATAAAACTTTCACAAAATAGATTCACATCAAAATTTATATTATTTCTATTATTTATTTATTTAATTCTGAATTTTAATGAATAAAATATCAAAATAAATAGCATAAATAGTAGAAAAATGTAGGGGTGGGCTTAGAGGTCGTGGACCATTTTATAAATGAGTTTCAAACTTGAAAAGATAGGCCCATTTGGAAAAAATTCAAGTTTGGTCAATATTTGCTTCATGCATTTTTTCAAAAATTGTCCAACTTTGACAATGCATGTGTCTCTAAATTTTAACCTTGTGAGGGTGTTCTCTGACTTTTTAGAAATATTAGGATGTACCCTAATATACCTATTTTGTTTAATCTCAATTGGATCTTCCATGTTCATGTAAGAAGCTTTGACCCAAAAGGTGTTTTTGTTGACTTTCCAAAATGACCTATAATGTCCAAATTCATAACTTCTTGTGAGTGCATATTTTGAACTTGTGATATGAATATGTATTGTAGGTAATTGCATCCTCTTAAAAATGAGCTTTGGATGGGTCATTTATCATAAATTATGAGAAAGTTATGCTTGGTCAAAGTTGAGTTGACTTTTCCTACAAAACCCTAATTTAGCAACTTTTGAGTCTTGATGAATTATGAGCAATCCTTGATGAATCATGATCAACCCTTGATCAAATGATGAAATATACTTCAAAATGAGGATTTTGACCAAAAATCTTGAAGTTTGAGTGTATGTGGGCCACAGTTGACTTTTTCCCTAGCACGGTCGATTTTCAGGCCTTTGAGCAATTGACTGAGCAAACTTCCTCTGCAAGGCTTGAAACTTGACATGGATGATCTTGAGAACATATTAGGACAATTTTGAGCATTTGGGATCCCTTGGACTCAAGTATCTTGATCGAACATGAAACCCTAATTTGAGGTAGACTGCCTTAGGAGAGAGCTTGTCTAGCTAACCCTTGGACTACCTTGAGCAACTTGGGGATCTTTCTTGAAATGTTTTGAGAAATATGGGAGGGAAAATTTTGGGGTACAACATATGCCCCTGTTTAATCTTCTTAAACCTGAGGATGTAGATTGGCTTTCGTGCCTTTCGTGATCCGAAGGTGGAAGATGATTGAACACTAGAGTGTCCAGAAATTTGCACTCGCATGAAGTGGTACTTGTTTTGTGATGTCGGGAATGGGATTACAGATGCCATTTGGAAATTGTTGATGAGGGGATGGGCTTAAAGATTCCATCTGAAGGAGTGTCGATCGCATAAGAGATTCCTTAGCGAGAGCTTGTATACCTATTGTTGAGAAAGATTCCGCTGGGGAAGGCTGATCTTTGTTGAGAGAAGTAGAATTTTAGGAGCTTCGGTCGTCCGTATTCTACTGAGGAAATTATCTCTGTCGAAATTTAGGAACTCGTCTGTTTATTCTACTGAGGAAACATCTCTGTCAAGATTTAGGAACTCGTCCGTAATTCAACTTAGGAAACATCTCTGTCGAGATTTAGGAACTCGTCTGTAATTCAACTGAGGAAACATCTCTGTCAAGATTTAGGAACTCGCCCGTGATTCAACTGAGGAAACATCTCTGCTGAGATTTAGGAACTCGTCCGTAATTCAATTGAGGAAACATCTCTACTGAGATTTAGGAACTCGTCCGTAATTCAATTGAGGAAACATCTTTGCTGAGATTTAGGAACTCGTCCATAATTCAACTGAGGAAACATCTCTGCTGAGATTTAGGAACTCGCCCATAATTCAACTGAGGAAACATCTCTGCTGAGATTTAGGAACTCGTCCATAATTCAACTGAGGAAACATCTATGCTGAGATTCAGGAGCTCGTCCGTAATTCAACTGAGGAAACATCTCTGCTGAGATTTAGGAACTCGTTCATAATTCAACTGAGGAAACATCTCTGTCGAGATTTAGGAACTCTTCCATAATTCAACTGAGGTAAAAGCTTCATAGCTTGAACTTTGTGAGAATTTAACTGTATCCTTCCTGAAAGGTAAAGGTTAGTTGTATGTAATGCATGATATGTATCAAGCAATGATGTTCTCAAAATAAATGAGATTGTGTTTGTATGATGCGTATATGCATGTCATGATGTATGGAAATATGATGTTTTTAGCTGGGGAAAATAAATCTTGAATTACTGCTGGAGAACAAAGTTGAATTCTTTGTTTCCGCTGGAGATAGTGGATGAAGATGATTGTGAGAATAGACCTGCAGGAGAGGATAAATCCGCTGGGGAATAAACTGACGAGAGAATGACTATGTGGGGAAGAGATGCTCTGCCGGAGGATTCCACCGATAAATTTAGCTGGGGATGAACTACTGTTGCTGGTGATAATGAACCTTGTTGGGAATTGAACTCCTGTTTTGTGAAAGGAAAGAACTTCGCTGGAGATGATTTTCCAGTTGCGACTTCACGGGGAATGATCTTTTAGACTCTACTGGGGATAATTTTCCAGAGTCTATTGGGGACAATTCTTCAATCTCCACTGGGGATAATTTTTATACTCCGCTGGGGATGATAAGACTTTTCAGTGCTGATGGTAGATAAACTCTGCTTAGGGATAATATTACCGATTCATTCACAGTTGTGAGTTTCAGTTGGGGAGAGTTTTAACACCACTAACTTTCTCTTACTCTGCGAGGAATGAATGTACTTTCAATCGTTTCCTCCAGCTAGGTCTATCCCTATACCTGGTGGATAGAGCAATTGTACGGTTTGGACATTTCTCGTTTTCCCCTGTTTCTGATATTACAAGTAATTTTCTTTTGTTTCGCATGTAAGAATTTATGAGCAGCAATTAATGTCAAATGCATATATCAAAAATGAACATTTGACGTTCTTTGCAAAACAAAACAGAAAAAAGAAAAAAATTATTTTTGAAAATCAATTGTATTGATTTTGCAGTTTGGCCTGTAAATAGGCGTTTTTGTACAAGAGGCTGACGTCCTAGTAAGAGAATGCCGCCGATCAATAGAGTTTATACAATTTGTGAAAAAACAAAGAAAAACAGCTATGTGAATAATCCCACTGGGTTCCAACTCTGCTATTTCCTTTATGTCCTCGAGCATCTCATCACTTTGCTACTTGGTTGAAGGTAGATCAGATTGATTAGTGCCGTCTGAGCTTGGTAGTCGATACCGAAGTCTGGTTGCAAGGTGATCCAATGAGACATAGTGTTACGCTTTAATCCCTAATTTTTGCCTGGACCTCCCTTTCGGGTTTTCAGTCCACTGGGATACCCTTTTTTGCCCAAGCCGCCTTTTCAGGTTTTCGACTTTCCTGGTGTACAATTTTTTTCATTTTCATCCCTTATTTTTTCCCGAACCCTTTTGGTTCGCCGGGAAGCCCTTGTTTTTGCCTAGGCCAGTCGACCTAGCGGGTCTTTGATTATGCATAGTATTTTTTTCACTATGTCTGCATTGACGGGGTGAGGAAGGTCGTCACCATCCATGGTGGTTAGAATCATAGCTCCTCCTGAGAAAATGTTCTTAACCACAAATGGCCCTTCGTAAGTAGGGGTCCATTTTCCCCTGGGATCACCTTGAGGTAATATGATGCGCTTGATCACCAGATCTCTAACTTGATACCCTTGTCGGCTGACTTTCTTGTTAAATACCTTGATCATCCTCTTTTGGTACGTTTGACCATGACAAATAGCAGTAAGTCTCTTCTCGTCGATTAAGTTCAGCTAATCAAGTCGGGTCTAAATCCAGTCATCTTCGCTTAAATTTGTATCCTTCATAATCCGAAGAGAGGGTATCTGAACTTCAATGGGCAAGACGGCCTCCATGCCATATACCAAGGAATATGGTGTTGCCCCTGTTGACGTCCGTGCTGAGGTACGGTACCCATGAAGAGCAAAAGGTAACATCTCGTGCCAATCTTTGTACGTCACCGTCATCTTCTGCACAATCTTCTTAATGTTCTTATTAGCCGCTTCTACAGCCCCATTCATCTTCGACCGGTAAGGAGAAGAGTTGTGATGATGTATCCTGAACTGTTTGCAGAGCTCAGTAATCATCTTATTATTGAGATTTGTACCATTATCCGTAATGATCCTCTCTGGTACACCGTATCGACAAATCAGATTATGCCAAATGAACCATGCCACGACGTTCTTGGTTACAGTAGCAAAGGAAGCTGCTTCAACCCACTTCGTGAAGTAATCAATTGCTACCAAGATGAAACGATGCCCGTTGGACGCAGTAGGTCTGATCTCACCGATCATGTCAATGCCCCACATTGCAAAAGGCCAAGGTGCTATTAAGACGTTCAGAGGTACTGGAGGTATGTGCACTTTATCAGCATAGACTTGGCACTTATGACAGGTCCGAGAATGCTGATAACAGTCGGCTTCCATAGTGGACCAATAATATCCTGCCCGAAGGATTTTCTTTGCCATGGTGTGTCCACTAGAATGAGTCCCGAAGGTACCTTCATGTAACTCTACCATAATTCTTTCTGCCTCGTTCTTACCCACACATCGCAGCAAGGTTGAGTCATGGTTACACTTGTAAAGAATGCCATTGCTGATGAAGAACTTCGTCGCGAACCTCCTCAGAAACTTCTTATCATTAACAGATGCACCCTCGGGGTATTCCTGAGCCTCAAGATACCTCTTCACCTCATGAAACCAGGGTTTGTCTGCTACCTCTTCAGTCTCAATGTCACAGCAATGTGCGGGTTCGTCCAACCTTTCAATGGTAATCTGGGGAGCTTCATTGTCCCATCTGACCTTGAACATAGAAGACATCATAGCTAGCGCGTCCGCCAACTGATTCTCCTCTCTAGGGAAGTGTTCAAAGGTTATCTCCTCGAAGTGTGGAAGCAAAGTCAATACATACTCTTTGTAAGGAATAAGATTAGGGTGTTTCGTATCCCACTCTCCTTTGATCTGACTGATCACGAGAGAGGAATCTCCGAATACACTCAAGAACTTAATCCTTAGGTCAATAGCTGCTCGAAGACCCATGATGCACGCTTCATAATCTACCATGTTGTTGGTGCAGTTGAAACATAGTTGGGAGGTGAACAGAGTATGAGAGCCTTCAGGAGATATAATCACGACGCCAATGCCATTACCCAAAGCGTTTGAAGCTCCATCAAAGTACATAGACCATCGGGATCCCTCCTCAGGTCCTTCATATGGTCCAGGTGTCTCACAGTCAGTCACCAACATGATATTCTCATTCGGAAACTCAAAGTTCATAGACTGGTAATCGTCTACTGCCTGATGCGCCAAATGATCTGCTAACACACTTCCCTTGATTTCCTTTTGGGTCGTGTATTGGATGTCATACTCAGTCAAAATCATTTCCCATCTCGCTATTCTTTCGGACAAGTCAGGCTTTTCAAAGATATACTTGATTGGATCCATCTTTGATATCAATAGAGTAGTGTGAGTCAGCATATACTGTCTCAACCGGCGAGCAGCCCATGCCAAAGCGCAGTAAGTTTTCTCAAGCAACGAGTATCGAGTCTCGCAGTCGGTAAACTTTTTGCTAAGGTAATAAATAGCATGCTCTTTTCGGCCAGACTCGTCATGCTGCCCCAGGACGCACCCCATTGAATTATCGAGTACTGTCAAGTATAGGATCAAGGGTCTCCCTTCAACTGGAGACATCAGAATAGGTGGCTCTTGGAGATATTCTTTAATCCTTTCGAAAGCGGCTTGACATTTATCGTTCCACCTTACCACTTGATATTTCTTCAGTAACTTGAAGATTGGCTCACAAGTAGCAGTCAGGTGTGAGATGAATCAGGAAATGTAATTCAATCGTCCCAGAAATCCTCTGACTTCTTTTTCTATTCGGGGAGCTGGCATTTCCTGTATAACCTTCACCTTTGCAGGATCCACTTGAATACTTTTATCACTTATGACGACACCCAGCAGCTTGCCAGACCTCACCCCGAAGGTGCACTTGTTCGGGTTTAACGTCAGCTTGTAAACCTTCAACCTGTCAAATAGCTTCTGAAGATGGTCCAGGTGTTCTTCCTCAGTCTGGGACCTTGCAATCATGTCGTCAACGTATACCTCAATCTCATGGTGAATTATGTCGTGGAACAAAGCGACCATGGCGCGCTGATACGTTGCCCCAGCATTCTTCAACCCAAAAGGCATGACTTTGTAGCAAAAGGTACCCCAATGAGTAACAAAGGTTGTCTTCTCCATATCCTCGGGAGCCATTTTAATCTGATTGTAACCGGAGAAACCATCCATAAAGGAGAAGACCTTATGTCGTGCGGTGTTGTCAACTAGAAAGTCGATATGAGACAGAGGGAAATCATCCTTGGGGCTCGCCCTGTTCAGATCCCTATAGTCAACACACATTCGAACCTTACCATCCTTCTTCGGCACTGGAACCACATTGGCAACCCACTGCGGGTAAGAAGTAACTGCTAGAAAACCGGCATCAAACTGTTTCATAACCTCATCCTTGATTTTCTCGGACATCTCTGGGCGCATTCGGAGAACTTTCTGTTTCACTAGAGGACAGTCTTCCTTGGTGGGCAAGCGGTGAACCACGATATCAGTATCCAACCCAGGTATATCTTCATAAGACCCGGAAAAGAACTCAACATAGTCACGCAGCATCTGAATCAGCCGTTGCTTAACACTAGACTCCAGATTTGCGCCGATCTTGACCTCTTTCTTGTCTACCTTTGTACCCAGATTTATTGTTTTCACTGGCTCTTCATGCGGCTGTATGGCCCTCTCCTCCTGAAGTAACAGTCTAGCAAGTTCACCAGGAACTTCGCAATCATCCTCACCTTCATCCTCGACTTGGTTGATCGGACTTTCGAATTCATAACCGGCAGTAGCAGAGTCGTTATCAGTGGGATCCATAGTGGATATAGACCTGTATATGTGAGTGTGTGTAAAATAGTTGTTTTGCAAGATAGAAAAGAAAAACAAGGAGCGCTAAATTTGTAATGCAAGAAAACTTCCAATGCTTTTATTAATGATATATGGAGATGACAGATATAAAGCCCTCACAAACAAAGCCACGGTGTCTCGGGTAAGGTAACGGGCCATAAAGTTTAAAACTGTATGTTACAAATTCAAAAAAAAAGTCTACTACTGTGTAATAAAAGAAATTGGCACGAAGTCCTTTGTCGTCCAATTGCTTGGTCCGCCGTCAGTAGTCGGGTAAATCCAGCTGTCAAACTTGGACTCTTCATCATCGTCTTCAATCATATTCACTTCAGGATTAGTAATACGCAGGGGAGGTCTTCCAATCCGCGCGCGCCGAACAGCCCTTTGAGCCTCTGCAATGAAACCCAAACCAAACTTGTCAGTTTTATATGCAAAGTCAGGGAGTTGGCCCCAATTCGCACACCCACCTTTCTCAATAACAGCCCGGGCATCCTTGAGGGAAGCCATCTTCATTGGAGGATCTTCAGTAACAGTTTCAGTTGACGCCAGTGTCTGGGGGACTTCTTCAAAATGTTGACACGGGGTTTCAATGAACTCCCCATCCATCCCCACATACCGGAAAGAGTTGAGGTGGCTCACCATGTATTCCTCTTCTCCTCGTACCGTAACAATTTTCCCTTTCACTAGGTATTTCAGCATCTCGTGGAGCGTAGAAGTTACTGCCCCAGCTTTGTGGATCCACGGGCGACCCAGCAAACAAGAATATGATGGACGAATATCCATCACATAGAATGTAGACACGAAAATCTGAGAACCAACCTTAACTGGAATATCCACCTCTCCATGTACCATCCTCTTGGACCCGTCAAAGGCCCTAACCACAATGTTACTTGGCTTCAGCACCAACCCTTCACAGTCTAACCGGTCTAACGCTTTCTTGGGTAAAACATTCAACGAGGACCCAGTATCCACCAACACATGAGCTAGAGTAGTGCCCATGCACTCTATTGAAACATGCAGAGCGTCATTGTGATTCTTCCCCTTGGCAGTCAAATTTGCGTCAGAGAAACCCAAACCATTATCAGCAGTTAAACTAGCCACACAATCTTTGAACTGGTCAGCAGATGTTTCCTGGGGCATGTGCGCAGTTTTCAGGAAAGCAATCAGAGCCTTAGCATGGGCCTCTAAGCATAGCAATAAGGACAACATAGAGATCTTCGACGGGGTTTGCCCAAGCTGTTCGACTACATTGTAGTTGCTATTCTTGATGATCTTTAAATTTTCCTCTATCTCCTGTCTAGAGGCTTCAACAGTAATCTTCTTCAGTGCCTCTGTCTGGGCAGGCCCACCGGTGATCCCTTTGCCCCGAGCGTTAGATGACTTGGCCACAGGGGTAATGATTGGAACATGAACAGGAACAATAGCAGGTGTACTGGCAGATGTAATAACAACAGGCTTCTGAACAATTGGTGGAGAGATCTCAGGGGAGAAAAGTCTTCCGCTTCGGGTGAATTTACTAGATCCAACAATATTGCTGACATCAGTATCAGCCTCTTCGTACTTCAAGTCTTATTTAATCCCGTGATAATACACATCGGCCCCATTGTTCCATGGGACAGCCTTATCTGACGTGTAAGGGATAGGTCCAGGAACAGTAATGATCAACGGAGTAATTCTCGGAACAGATGTAATTCTAACAGGCTTTCTCGAGGAAGCCTTGGAAGAATTGGTAAAAATGGTGATTATGGAAACTTCTTCAACAGGAACCAATGGAACAAAATTTTCTCGAACAAGATTTCTTTATTATCCATCAGGTGTTGGACACCTGACTTCAATAGATGGCAACCAGTAGGTAGGACGGAACACAGATGGAAACCTTCTCCACAACCCAGAAATAAACCGGCTAACAGAAGGTTCTTCTTCATAGTCATTAATGGAGTAGCAATGTCTTTCACATAAGTCATAAACGAGTCATCATCTACAGCATTCACTCCGTGATTTGGCATAGGAGCAGTCATGACATTAGGCTTTTCAGGTGCTTCAAACTCGATCTCCTTAGCATCAATCAGATCTTGTACCTTACTCTTCAAGGCCCAGCAGTTATTGGTATCATGCCCTGGGCTATCAGAGTGATAATCACAGCGGGCGTTCGGATTGTACAGCGGTGATGTGGTGTTGGGATTCTTTAGAGCTTCCCTCGTAATCACCAAGTTTGTCTTCAATAACTGCGGCAGAATTTGAGATAGAGTCATACTGAGTCGAGTAAACTGTCTTTGAGGCCTCTCTGCTCTTTGCTGATTGTTGCGTTGTGGGGTAACAGTTGGTCTTGATATAACTACCGCGTTAACTGCTTGGCAGCGCTCGGGTCGACTTTGGCTCCTAGAGCTGTAAACTTCACTAGACTCCTTTTTGAAGGGCTTCTTCTCGGTACTTGACGAAGCACCTTTCTGTAACTTGCCGCTCTTAATACCGACTTCAACCCTCTCCCCAGTCATAATCAACTCATTGAAACCAGACGATGAACTTCTGATCAAATGGTTGAAATACGGACCATACAAAGTCCCCAGAAACATATCCACCAACTCCCTGTCAGCTAGAGGGGGTTGGACTCTACCAGCAAGATCTCTCCACTTCTGAGCGTAGTCCTTAAAACCTTCGCTTGAACCCATAGACATACCCTGAAGTTGGGTACGCGTGGGAGCAAGGTCGGCATTATATTGGTACTGCTTGTAAAAAGCAGCAGCAAGGTCCTCCCAGTTACAGACGCTAGCTCCTTCCAGCTGATAGAACCATTCAAGTTGAGTCCCTGAAAGACTATCTTGAAATAAATGAATCCAGAGGTTCCTGTCAGCAGTATATGGTTGAATCTTTCTAACATACGAGCGGAGGTATAACTTTGGGCAGGAGAACCCGTTGTACTTAGCAAAGACATGTGCTTTAAACTTATGGGGAATCACCACCCCGGATTCCAAACCCAAATCTCCAAAATCCAGCCCAGGTATCTTCTGGATCTCCATGGCACTTAAACGGTCTTCGAGTTGCTTATACCTATTGTTGTACCCCAAAATTTTCCCTCCCATTTCCTCAACATTTTCTCATCACAGGATCCTTGAAGATCAAGATCCAGTTAGGGTTTCCTCTGCTCAAGACTTCTCCTTGCACTGTGGACTCAAATTAGGGTTTGTGTTTGCCCAAGGATGTTTTGACCTAAAATGCCTAAGATGACTTTCATGTTTCATGTTTGACTCACAAAATTATCCATACCAAGTTTCAAATCTTGATTCCAAGTTTTGCCCAGTCAATTGGACAGTTGACCTAGAAATCAGCTGTATAGGGGAAAAAAGTCAACTGTGGTCAATTGACAGTCAAAACTCATGATTTTTGACCTACATCAACATTATGAACTCATATGGACCATTTGATCAAGTTTGGATCACAATTCCACAAGAAATTTGATCAGATCACCAAAAGGGCAAAATGGTCATTTTTAGGGTTTTGACTGCACAAAGGCAATTTTTGACTGTTTGACCTAGCCAATGGCAAATCAAGCTCACATATGGACTCAAGGACTCAATGAAATGGTCTTGACACATTCATCAAGCTCAAAAGATCCCAAGTACACAAGATTGACAGTTGAATTTCCCAGTCAATTGATCAATTTTGACTGTACACTGAAAAGTCAAACTTTGACTTTTTGGTCAAAATCAAGAGTCAAGATTCATTTTCCATCAAAACATGCCAAATCATGAAACTTGTTCACCAAGAAATCACAAAATGCAAATTAGGGTTAGAAAATGGAATTTTTCATAACTTAGAATTTTTCTAAGTTATGAAAAACCCTAATTTTTTCCCAACTTTGCCCCATCTTTTCACCAAGATCCATTTGGATTCAAACAAAAGTCAAAACATGAAAGTTGTAGCTTGTTGCATAATATACAACTTTGATTCACAAAGTTTTCTCATTTGAAGCTTTTATCTCAAGTTACAATTTTTTGAATAAGGGCACTAAACCATTTTTAACTTAGTGAAATTTTAACCTATTTTGACAAGGTTTTCTACCCCACTTCAAGGCCATTTTCCATACGCTTCCACTTGGAATTTCAACTTGCATTTCAAAGATGGATTGTAGTACACATTCCAAGCTTTCCAAAATGTCCAAGAACTTCTCAAACAACCTCATAACTTGAGAGATTCGAATTTCACAATATAGCAAAAACTCACCTTTGAATTGGCCATTTTCCATGTTTAGTTTGTGTAAACTTCTCTAAATCAGCATGCCCTTGATTACAGGTCCTTGAACCATTCCATACTCAATAATTTAATGCATATTCAATGTGTTAAAGTGTTTTTCTTTGAGTGCAAGCATTGTATGCAAGATTAATCCTAAACTAGATAAAGTGAACTTTCCATTTTTGAAAAGATTAGCTTTATGTCAATTTAGAAATCCAACAAGTACAAGCTAAATCCTTTTGGCACAAGATTATGGACAAGTTGCTCTGATCAAGAGAAGATTATGAAGCACATTAGGAGGCCCCTACTGACCTAAACCATCAACTTACTTTTGTAGCTTAAGAGAGAAGAAAAGTTCCATAACTTGTAACAACTATCATTTTCAGCATAGGCACACAAGAGAAAACTGAAAAAACACATTTCAAACATCCCAACCAAGCTCTTGCACGAATCCTTGACCTCCAAAGCACCCTCCATCTCAGAATCATCCTCAAACTGCAAAAACAGAGTTGCCTCTGCAGTTTGAGTTCCAACTCCCATTTCCCTCGAGCATTCTTACCAAAATCAATTCATACACATTCCCTAGCATGTATGCAAGCTAACCATGACCTAAAACCTGACCTGTAATCCCTCTAACAGCTTCCACCATTTTCATTTTTTCCTTTTGCAGTTGAAGTTCCACAGCTCGATATAAGAAGTTTCAAGACAAAGTAAGCATTGAAACAGCATCCCTGGACCTCAAGGAAGCTTTTCCAATCATTACCTTGCACCAGAAGTTCCTCATTCTCCAAATAAAAGTTCAACTGCACAGGTAAAACTTTGAACTCGTATCTCTCTTATCATGCATCTTTAGTCTTAAGTTTGTGAAGAAACAAGGTTCTACTCATAGCCCTGAACATGTATATATCTTTACATTTCATTTCTTTTGCCTGAGTAGAGAGAATTTGGAGTTTGAAAATGGCAGAAAAACTAGGTTAGGATTTGGGGGAGGAGAAATTCTCCCTCATCTTAGAGAGTTAGGTCAAGTTCTATACATGGTTAGAACCGTCTCTTCATGCTGAACATTTGTTGTGTTATGAGTTTTTGCTAAAAAGCCAGGAATCGAGAGTTGGACATTGAAGAACAGGGCGCGCGCGTTTTTCAAATATTGTGCTGGAGGTTGAAGACAGTGGCATTGGGCTGGGCTTGTCTTATGTTTTTCTTTTCACACCCCATAATTGCTATTACACCCCCTGAGCCCATTTGCTTTATTTTTGTTTCTTTTTGACTTTTTCTTTTTTTGTTTGACTTATTTATTTTTTCTCATGACATTAAAAATATAAAAATAGTTTTTCTCACCATTTTTATTTTATTAGGCATTTATATAGTTTTCTTTTAGATTATGCACAAATAAATAAATACATATATTTTGTTTTAAAATACTAAAAGATAGTGTAAATACATTTTTTATTTTTATTTACCTTCTGAAAATATTTCACATAAAAATACCTTTTTATTTATTTATTTATTTTATTAAAATATTAAATATATATTATTTTGTATATTATGCATATTTAAGAACTTAATATATATATATATATATATATATATATATATATATATATATATATATATATATATATATATATATATATATATATATATATATATATATATATATATATATATATATATATATATATATATATATATATATATATATATATATATATATATATATATATATATATATATATATATATATATATATATATATATATATATATATATGTTTATTAATATAAATATAAAAATACTTGAATTTTTCATTTTTTATTAATATTTGATACAAAAATACTTTTTTTTCATAATATACTTCATTTTATTTTTATTTTTGTACATAATAAATAAATACTTGTATAATAATACATTTTCTTTAAAATTAGGGTTTTTGCCCTAAAAGTTGAAAATACTCAAAATAATACCTTTTTATTTTCTTATTTTATTTTTACATAAACCATACTTTTCTCATACATATAAAAAACTTTCTCTTTGCATTTTTGCATATTTATTTAATTTCCATTTAATTATGCAATTTATTTACTTTGCAAATATTCAAAAATGATGTAATAATTTAGATTTACATTACTTGTCAATATCCCCATTTGAACATTTGTACCCCCCTTCCCAAATTTGGTTTTGTAATAGCTTAGTAAATTTAAATTTCGCGCTTTATTGCTTTCTAATAATAGCATGTTAGAATTAGGGTTTGCATGCGAAAAACGATAAAAAATAGTTGGACCTAATACAAGATGAATGAGCATGAAAATAAACAACACATCTCACACTTGCACCCCTAGGGTACTCTACTTTGTTGCCTTCAAATAAATGGGCCATATTGTATGTTGAACTTCTTTGGGCAAAGCAAACAATTTGAATGATCATAGTCCCTCGATAAAACTTTTCAAAACAAACAAAAACAAATGATCAAGTCCCTTAAAGAAAATTGCCCAAAGACATTTAACGCTGTTGCAATTATGGTCCAAAACGATGACCCGCGCCTGTCCCTTTCACATCCTAAACATAAGATTGTCCACCAAATACAATGGTGGAACAAACTTGTTAAAAGGGTTAAAACATAGCAATAATCTTTTGAGAAATTTAGGAGTAGATAACCTCTTAGTTACTTGAATCAATCTTGCAAACTAAAACACTTGCCTATTTCAAAAAAAACACACATCACTACACTTTCAAAACAACTTTCAAAAACAAATGAAAACCTTTTCAAAAGACATACATCTTTGTATACATCCCCACATGGATCATTACAAAGGTTGCCACCACATTGGCCTCTTTTCAAAACATTTTCAAACCCACACACTCAAGCACCATTTAAAACAATTGAAAACAAAAGGCAAGTGATCTAAGCAAGTAACTAAGAGCCCATGGATAACCATGGATAGAAAGGGTGCTAATACCTTCCCTTTCTATAATCTACTCCCCGAACCCAAGAAAATATCTCAAAAGGTTTTTGCTGTGCTTTTTAACCTTTCCTTAGGATAAAATAAAAAGTCGGTGGCGACTCTTGCTCAACCGAAACATTTGCGAAAACAAACGCAAAACACTAGTCAGTTCTCCCACCGTATCACAGAACTGGCGACTCTGCTGGGGAATTCTTTAAAAGTGGAGTAACCTTAAGGCTTAGATCACCTTTGTTTTCAATTGTTTGCTTTGTTTGCTTTTATATTTGTGGGCTTTGCATCGGAGTTTCATAGATCCTAACCCGGATCTGGGAAATACCCTTTTTAGGTAGCATAATCTGTGAGGGACCTGTCCGGCGTAGACCGACATGGGTGAAGCAGTGGCTACGTTGGTGTGGCATCTTAGTCTGTACCTATATCCCTTGTGTTGCAACAGGGAGAATATAGGTCTTCTAAGGGGTCATTAAGCACCAACCAACCTTAGAACCCTAAATTGACCAACTTGGCTATTAGGACAGTAGCAGTATGCTACACTCATTGAGGCTAAACTCTCGAGATGGTTCTGGCCGCGAGAAAAGATTGCGATGCTGGAGTTATGACCGATTGAGGGTAGCCAATGATTTGAGATCCTCTAGAACCCGGTTACTTTTGATAGGACAGGCTTTAACCAACAAAACCAAAAGAGGGTAATACCTGAAACTCATACTGGCCTGAAACCTAAGGGTGTCTTGTGTGACTTGTGTGCCTTATTTACCTATGTGAATACTTGTGGTGTGCTTCATCATAGCATCATGCCATCATACCAATGCATGCATCCTGTATAAAGGGCTAACCCATTTCAAAGACAAAAAAAGGTTTCATCTTTGCTCTGTTTTATAGAACATCATGATGCCCGTGCGTAGGAATATTGTCCGGCTCAACTTTGTTCAACCACCAGTGTTACTCAAGGATTTGGTTGGAAGGATTCCAAACACTTCTTTCTTCATCAACAGACATGGGTCTCTCCTTGGCTTGATCACTGCAAAATGGGACCAACAACTGATAAGTGTTCTGACCCAATTTTATGACCCTCTGTATCATTGTTTCACCTTTCAAGACTTCCAGCTGGTTCCTACCCTGGAAGAGTTCTCTTATTTGCTTGGGATCCCTGTCTTGGAACAAACTCCATTCACTGGTTTGGAAAAGACTCCTAGGCCTGAAGAGATTGCTGCAATTCTCCCCTTGACCAAAGAAGAGGTATTGTCCAACTGGGAAACTAGAAATGGGATCAAGGGCTTTTTGGTCAAATTTCTGGTTGGCAAGGCTAATGATTTCTGGAATGACTTGGACTTCAAGGCGTACGAGGATATTCTGGCTCTTTTGATCTATGGTCTGGTATTGTTTCCCAACCCTGACACCTTTATCAGTATCCATGTCATAAGGATCTTCATGTCTCGGAATCCGGTACCCACTCTTTTGGGTGATATTCTACAACAACTCTATGCTCGTACTGCTCGAAAACGGGGAACTCCGTGGTGTTGTGCTCCTTTGCTAGTAAGGTGGTTTATTTCGCACCTTCCTAAGTTCGTGCTGAAGAATGAAGAAGGAAAAGGTTGGGCTCGGAGGTTAATGTCTCTCACTGATAATGACATCACCTGGACTCTCAGAGGTTTAGATGAGGTAGCTGTTATTGACCGTTGCGGAGAATACCCTAATGTTCCTTTGATTGGTATCCAAGGAGGAATCTCTTACAATCCGTGTTTAGCTCTCCGTCAGTTTGGAAGAGCCAGAGGAGATGGGCCTCATGAAATGCTGGTTCCTCACTTCCATTTTGAGTTTCAGGCAGACAGTGACAAACTACGCCAGGGATTCATTAGAGCCTGGGACAGAATCCACAAAGCCAACCCACATGAGTTGGGACCAAAGACTTCTCTGCCATCGAAGCCCTATTGCAAATGGGTCCGCATCCGTGCTCAAAGGTTAGGTATGCCCTACGAAGCTGTTAGACCTCTCATTCTTGAGTCTCCTGTTGAAGATGGGGTTCCTCCAACTGTCCTCCCTCCTCAGATACCTACTGATTTTGACACCATGAAGAGATCTTGGGCGCAGCTAAAGGAAGAACGGGATTTCTATCGGGAGAAATTCAACGAGCAGGAACGGAAGATTCAGAGGTTGACTAAGCAATTGGAGGAAGAACGGGTCCTGAACAACTACATCAGCACTGAAAAGAGGAGGCCATGGGAGCATTGATGAGCTTTGGATGTTTCCTTTTTATAGTTTTATTTCCTTTCCAGTATTTTTTCATTCCTGTAATGCCTAAGGGAAAATTGTTGAACAATTGAAAATTTTAATCTAATGAAGTGTGTTTCCCTTTTTGTCTACAAAGTTGAATCTTGTTTGTCTTTGAAAACATAAAACATACGCATTCCATTGCACCATATGCATAGCAGGTACCCTATTTCACAGGTTGCTTAATCTCCTTCGCTGTTTATTTTGCACAGTCATCATGAATCCAGACTCATCCAGTGAGCAAGCAATCAAGGCCCTTCAGGCCCAAAATGCACAGTTTCAAGAGATGGTCCTAAGCCTAGCCCAAGGTCAGCAAGAGTTGAAGACCCTACTCCTGAAGAAGAAGAAGAAAAAGAGAACTGCGTTGTTCAACACCGGACGCAGATTTAGGAACACACTCCATAATGAAGCTGATCCAACTACTTCTTCCGCTGAGAAAAACAGTCCCCAAGGGGGAGGAGCTCCTAGTCCCGCAGTCTCCGACAACGAGACGGACTATAACGACGAACAATACTCGCCTGCTGCTGACAGGTACAAGCAATTGGAGGACCGCTTAAGCGCCATGGAAATTCAGAATGTGTCGGGGCTGGATTTCGGAGATCTGGGGTTATCTTCTGGGGTAGTAATTCCACACAAGTTTAAGGCGCCTGCCTTCGCCAAGTATGATGGGGTCTCCTGCCCAAAGCTGCATCTGAGGTCGTACGTAAGGAAAATCCAACCTTACACGGCAGATAAGAACCTCTGGATTCACTTCTTCCAAGATAGCCTCTCGGGGTCACAGCTTGAATGGTTCTACCAACTAGATGGAACTAGCATCCGGCACTGGGAAAATTTGGCAAGCGCATTCTACAGACAATATCAATACAATTCTGATCTCGCTCCTACGCGTACCCAACTTCAGGGTATGTCTCTAGGGACGGGTGAAGGGTTCAAAGAGTACGCTCAAAAATGGAGAGATTTGGCTGGCAGGGTGCAGCCTCCATTGACTGATCGAGAGCTGGTTGATATGTTCCTAGGGACGTTGTCTGGTCCATTTTTCAATCATTTGGTTGGTAACTCCTCAGTTGGGTTTACAGATTTGATATTGACGGGAGAAAGAATTGAAGCTGGCATCAGGTCAGGCAAGATACAAAAGGCTGCCTCCACAAGTGCTGAGAAGAGGCCATTTAAGAAAGAAGCAAGTTCCGTCTATGGTACTAGAAGACAAGTCAAGCCCGAAAGTCGCCAAGCCATCAATGCTTTGGTCATCTCAAAACCTGTTGCTGCTCCTCAGCAGTACAATCAACAAAGAAGCGAAAGGCCCAAGAGGCAGTATACTCGACTGAGTATGACCTTATCTCAAATTTTACCCCAACTGTTATCCACTAACCTGGTGACCCTCAAAGAAGCTCCTAAGGTCGTCAACACTGCGTCTCCTAATTATAACCCAAATGCCCGGTGTGCTTATCATTCTGATAGTCCCGGGCACACTACTGATGATTGCTGGGCCTTGAGAAACAAAGTACAAGATCTGATCGACGCAAAGGAAATTCAGTTTGAGGCGCCAGAGAGACCGAATGTTGTAACTGCTCCTATGCCCCAGCATAGAGTAAATGCCATTGAGGAAGAATTGTATGCTGTTTCGGTAAATGAAGTTGTTACCCCTCTGAAGACCGTCAAGAAGAACCTACTGCAGGCCGGTTTATTTCCGGGTTGCAGTGAAGGTTGCCTGTTCTGTGCTGTTTCCCTATCTAGTTGTCCCTTGCTGAGGTTAGGCGTCCAAAGCCTAATGGATAGCAAGGAGATTCTGTTTAAGAAGTCTGCTGTTCAATTGGTTCCGGTAAAAGAAATTTTTGTGGTTACCATCTTCAAAAATCCAATCAAGGCTCTCCCGAAGAAGCCTGTTCAAATCATGATTGTTGCACCTGTGGTTATTACTATTCTGGGGCCTCTCCCCTACGTATCTGATAAAGCTGTCCCCTGGCATTATGGGGCAGACGTATATGTAAATGGAATCAAACAAGAATTCGACACTGGCGCCAGTATCTGCGATATCACTGGTCCAGCCAAGGTCACCCGCAGTGGCAGGCTCTTCTCGCCTGACATTGCACCGCCCGCTACTCGAAAACCCCTCCTTATAACACCTACAAGTTTACATGTTCCTACTGCTGATCAAGTTGTTTCCCCTGCTGCCGAGTCATCAAATGCTCGGGGCAAAGGGATTGAAGAAGAGCCTGCCCGGATGGAGGCACCAATACCCATAAATGCTGAGGCCTCCCAACAAGAAATGGAGGAGATCCTGAAAATAATAAAGAAAAGTGATTTCAATGTTGTCGAGCAGCTGGGGCATACGCCCTCCAAGATCTCCATGCTCTCTTTATTGCTATGCTCCGAGGCCCATGCTAAAGCCTTGATTTCATTTCTCAAGACGGCCCATGTGCCACAGGAGACATCTGCAGTCCAGTTCACTGACTGCGTAGCAAATCTGACAGCAGACAATGGCTTGGGTTTTTCAGATGCTGACCTGACTGCGAAGGGAAGAGACCACAACGATGCCCTGCATGTCTCTATCGAATGCAGGGGCACTACTCTGGCGCATGTATTGGTGGATACTGGTTCTTCCTTGAATGTCCTACCGAAAAAGGCTTTAGACCGTTTGGATTATGAAGGCCTGGAATTGAAGCCCAGCAATATCATCGTCAGGGCCTTTGACGGTTCAAAAAGGATGGTTCATGGAGAGGTTGACATCCCTATTCGTGTGGGCTCTCAGGTGTTCGACTCTACGTTTTATGTAATGGATATACGTCCATCATACTCTTGTATACTGGGTCGACCTTGGATCCATAAAGCTGGGGCAGTGACCTCTACCTTGCACCAGAAGCTGAAGTACCCTGTCAGAGGGAAGATCGTCATTGTGCAAGGAGAAGAGGAGTATATTGTGAGCCATTTGAATTCATTCAGATACATT
This sequence comes from Vicia faba, assembly GCA_948472305.1. Lineage (NCBI taxonomy): Eukaryota > Viridiplantae > Streptophyta > Magnoliopsida > Fabales > Fabaceae > Vicia > Vicia faba. Next base: position 20,216,433 of record OX451737.1, read on the forward strand.
GAGATGGACGGGGAGTTTATTGAAACCCCCTTTTAGCATTTCGAGGAGGTGCATCCAATTTCAGCAGCAGCAGAAACAACAGTCGAAGAGAATGTTTCCTTGAAGATGGCTTCCCTAAGGGATGCCCGGGCTGTGGTTCAGAAAGGCGATTGTGCAAACTGGGGTCAGCTTCCTGACTTCACTCAGAAGAACGACAAGTTTGGGCTGGGCTTTACTGCAGAGGCTCAGAGGGCTGTGCGCAAGGAGAAGGTCAGAAAGGCTCCGGTGTTTATCTCCAGCTCAAGGGTGAATGCTATCGAGGAGGATGTAGAGGAAGCAGAGTTTGACAGTTGGATCTACCCGACTACCAGCGACGGACCAAGCAACTGGACGGCAAAGGATTTTACCCCTATCACATTTGTCACGCAGTAATTAATTTCTTTTGATTTCAAATTTGTAACAAACAATATGTTAAAACTTTGTTGGCTCGGTGTCCTACCCGGGGCATCGTAGCTCCATTTGTGAGGGCTTTTTGTATGACATTTTCATATATCATCAATCAAAACATTGGACGTTTGTTGCATTTCAAATCTTGTGCTCTTTTCCTTTCTGTGTTATATATATTGCAAAACAGCTATATTTACACACACTCACTTATACAGGTTTCAATCCACTCTGGATCTCACTGGTAACAGCTCTGCTACCGCCAGTTATGACTTCGAAAATCCGATCAACTTGGCCGAAGACGAAGGTGAAGATGATTGCGAAGTGCCTGGTGAACTCGCAAGACTGCTACTCCAGGAAGAGAGAGCTATTCAGCCACATGAAGAGCCGGTGGAGACAATTAACCTGGGTACTGAGACAGATAGGAAAGAGGTCAAGATTGGTGCCAATCTAGAGCACAGCGTGAAGCAACGATTGATCCAGATGCTACAAGACTACATGGAGATTTTTGCTTGGTCCTATGAAGATATGCCTGGTTTGGATGCCGACATTGTAGTTCACCACCTGCCAACCAAGGAAGATTGCCCTCCGGTAAAGCAAAAATTCCGGCGAATGCGTCCAGAGATGTCTGAAAAGATCAAGGCCGAGGTTATGAAACAGTTTGATGCCGGGTTCCTTGCAGTGACTTCTTACCCTCAGTGGGTTGCCAATGTGGTGCCAGTACCGAAGAAGGACGGTAAAGTCAGAATGTGTGTTGACTACAGGGATCTGAATAGGGCCAGCCCCAAGGATGACTTCCCCCTACCTCACATTGATGTCCTTGTTGACAATACAGCTCAACACAAGGTGTTCTCCTTCATGGATGGTTTTTCAGGGTATAATCAGATCAAGATGGCTCCAGAAGATATGGAGAAGACTACCTTTGTGACTCAGTGGGGCACCTTCTGTTATAAGGTCATGCCATTCGGATTGAAAAATGCTGGGGCAACCTATCAACGTGCCATGGTTGCTTTATTTCATGATATGATCCATCATGAGATTGAGGTATACGTTGATGACATGATTGCAAGGTCTCAAACTGAGGAGGAACACCTTGACCATCTGAGGAAGTTATTTGACCGACTCAAGTTGTACAAGCTGAGGTTGAATCCCAACAAATGCACCTTTGGGGTAAGATCCGGAAAATTGCTAGGTTTCATTGTAAGTGATAAAGGTATTCAGGTGGACCCTGCCAAGGTAAAAGCCATACAAGAGATGCCGACTCCAAAAACAGAGAAAGAAGTCAGAGGCTTCCTGGGACGACTGAATTACATTGCCCGATTCATCTCACATCTGACTGCTACTTGTGATCCAATCTTCAAATTGCTGAAGAAAGATCAAGTAGTACGCTGGAATGATGAATGTCAGGCCGCCTTTGAAAAGATAAAGGAATATCTCCAAGAGCCACCCATTCTTATGCCACCGGTGGAAGGAAGACCTCTGATACTATACTTGACAGTACTTGACAATTCAATGGGGTGTGTGCTGGGGCAGCATGACGAGTCTGGCCGAAAAGAGCACGCTATTTATTACTTGAGCAAAAAGTTTACCGACTGTGAGTCTCGTTACTCACTGCTTGAGAAAACTTGTTGCGCTCTTGTATGGGCTGCTCGCCGGCTGAGACAGTATATGCTGACTCACACTACTTTATTGATTTCAAAAATGGATCCCATCAAGTACATATTTGAAAAGCCCGCTCTGTCTGGAAGAATAGCAAGATGGCAAATGATCTTAACAGAATATGATATCCAGTATACAACTCAGAAAGCAATTAAAGAAAGTGTACTGGCCGATCATTTGGCACACCAACCTGTGGATGATTACCAATCATTGAACTTTGATTTTCCAGACGAAGACATCATGGTGGTAACTGACTGTGAAGTACCTGGACCGGATGAAGGACCTGAGGAAGGATCCCGATGGTCTATGCATTTTGATGGAGCCTCCAATGCTTTGGGTAACAGCGTCGGCGCTGTAATCATATCTCCCAAAGGAACTCATACTCCCCTCACCGCCCGATTATGTTTCAGCTGCACCAACAATATGGCAGAATATGAGGCATGTATCATGGGTTTACAAGCTGCAATCGACCTAAGGATAAAATTCCTAAGTGTCTTCGGAGATTCCGCTCTCGTGATCAATCAGATCAAAGGCGAGTGGGATACGAAACACCCGAATCTTATTCCCTACAAGGAGTATGTGTCGACCTTGCTTCCCCACTTTGAAGAGATAACTTTCGAACACTTCCCTAGAGAGGAGAATCAGCTAGCGGACGCCCTAGCTACGATGTCTTCAATGTTCAAGGTTAAATGGGACAATGAGGCTCCCCGAATCATTATCTGGAAGTTGGATGAACCGGCATACTGCTGCGAGCTCGAGGCTGAAAAAGTTACTGAAAAACGCTGGTATCATGAGGTGAAGAGGTACTTGGAAGCTCAGGAATACCCTGAAGGAGCGTCTGTCAATGATAAGAAGTTCATGAGGAGGTTTGCTGCAAAATTCTTCCTCAGCAACGGCATTCTCTACAAGCGGAATCATGATTCAACTCTGTTACGTTGTGTGGATAAAGCTGAAGCAGAGAAAATTATGATGGAATTACATGAAGGCACATTTGGAACACATTCCAGTGGACACACCATGGCTAAGAAAATCCTTCGGGCAGGATATTTCTGGTCCACAATGGAAGCCGATTGTTACCAACACTCCCGAACTTGTCACAAATGCCAGATCTATGCTGACAAGGTGCATATCCCTCCGGTTCCTTTGAACGTCCTGACGGCACCTTGGCCTTTCGCAATGTGGGGCATCGATATGATCGGTGAGATCCGACCGACGGCATCCAATGGGCATCGCTTCATCTTGGTGGCGATCGATTACTTCACGAAGTAGGTTGAGGCAGCTTCCTACGCCACAGTAACCAAGAACGTCGTGGCACGTTTCATCCGGCATAATCTGATCTGTCGGTACGGCGTCCCGGAAAGAATCATTACGGACAATGGTACCAATCTCAATAACAAAATGATCACTGAACTCTGTGAACAATTCAAGATACAGCACCACAATTCTTCTCCCTACCGGCCGAAGATGAATGGGGCTGTAGAGGCAGCCAATAAGAATATCAAGAAAATTGTGCAGAAGATGACAGTGACCTATAAAGATTGGCACGAGATGTTGCCGTTCGCTCTGCATGGGTACCGTACCTCAGCAAGGACGTCAACCGGGGCAACTCCCTTCTCCTTAGTCTATGGCATGGAGGCAGTCTTGCCAATTGAAATCCAGATACCCTCTCTCCGGATAATGAAGGATGCAGACTTGAATGAAGATGATTGGATCCAGACTTGACTTGATCAATTAAATCTGATTGACGAAAAGAGGCTCGCTGCTATCTGTCATGGTCAAACGTATCAAAAACGGATGATCAGGGCATTTAACAAGAAAGTCAGACCGCGAGAGTATCAAGTTGGGGACCTGGTAATCAAACGCATCATCCTTCCTCAAAGTGATCCCCGGGGCAAATGGACCCCTACATACGAAGGGCCATTTGTAGTTAAACGCGTGTTCTCAGGAGGAGCCATGATCCTAACCACCATGGATGGTGACGACCTTCCTCACCCCGCCAATGCAGACATAGTGAAAAAATACTACGCATGAATAAAAAACCCGCTAGGTTGACATACCTAGGCAAAAATAAGGGCTTCCCGGCAAACCAAAAGGGTTCGGGCAAAAATAAGGGATGAAATGAAAAAAATCTGTACACCCGGCAAGTCGAAAACCTGAAAAGGCGGCTTGGGCAAAAATGGGTATCCCGGTGGACTGAAAACCCGAAAGGGCGGTCCAGGCAAAAGTTAGGGATAAAAAGCGTAACACTATGTCTCATTGGATCGCTTCGCATCCGGAATTCGGCATCAACTATCTGGCTCCAGATTTCGGCATTGACCAATCAGCTTCATCTTCAAACTAGGCAGCAAAGCGATGAGACGTTCGAAGACATAAAGGCGATAGCAGAGTTGGAACCCAGTGGGATTGTTCACATAGCTGTTTTGTTTCCTTTTTCAAAATGTAAACTCTATGTTATTTGGCGGCGTCCTCTTACTAGGATGTCAGCCTCTTGTACAAAAACGCCTATTCACAGGCAAAGTTTAAATCAATATAAATATACTTTTCAGTTAAAAGTGCCAATTGTTTTCCTTTTTCTGTTTTGTCTTGCGAAGAACGTCCAATGTTCATTTTTGATATATGCATTTGACATTAAATTGCTGATTCATAAATGTTTACATATGAAACAAGAGATTGATTACAGGTGACATCAGAGACAGGGGCAATATGAAGTTGTCTAATGCAGTCTGGTTGTTTTGTCCGCCAAGGTACCAAGGTAGATTCAACTGAAGAATGTGGCCAAATCATCTCAACTCCCCGCAGAGTAAAACAAGGTTCAGCAATACTTTCCCCAAGCGGAATTGACTCCCCGACAACCTTGAAAAAGCACAACATTCCCCGGCAGGTCTTAAAGCTCATCCCCAATAGATTCTGGAGGCTTATCCCCTGCAGAGTACGGACGTCTCTCCCGAGTTTTATTTAGGGTTATTTCCTCACAAGGACTTATAACTGGGTTATCCTCAGCTAATTGCCACGGAAGATCGCCCCCGGCAATTTCCTTCAATCCCCAGCGGAGTTTATCATCATTATCCCCAGTGGAATCCATCTTTAAAGTCTTCAACAGGCCTCTCATCAAACTTCGGCCAAGTATCTCTTTCACAAAGCAACTCCCCGGCCGTTCATCAAGGATTTATTTTCCTAAGACGAAATTACATTCATAAACATTTCACGTTTTCATACATCTTGCTTACATATATGATAAAGTGCATACAACACCATCTCATGTTGAACATCATGACATCGTGCATATCATACATCATGACATCGCATACAACTTATGTTTTTGCCTTTTCAGGAAAAAGACAATCCTAAAAAAAACAACTACCTTCAACTGTCACAATTCCAGATTCGATACCTGTATCTAGCCAGGGCACGTCTGAGAGTGATCAGTTTCCAGACTCGACTCCTGTATCTAGCCAGGGCACGTCTGAAGAGTTCGAAGATTCGATTCCTGTATCCAGCCAGGGCACATCTGTCAACTACAACGTTTCCAGATTCGACTCCTGTATCTAGCCAGGGCACGTCTGAAGAGTTCGAAGATTCGATTCCTGTATCCAGCCAGGGCACATCTATTAACGACTATTTCCAGATTCGACTCCTGTATCTAGCCAGGGCACATTTGTGAGCAACCAATTGTAGATTCGATACCTGTATCTAGCCAGGGCATATCTGCATAAGGAGACTGAAGATCAAACACCTGTAACAAGCCAGGAAAACATCCGTCTTTCTCAAATACACAAGTTCTCGCTAAGGAATCTCTTATGCGATCGACACTTCCAAATGGCATCTATAAGCCCATTCCCGACAAGGTTCTGTCACATCTCTCCAAATGGCATCTATAAGCCCATTCCCGACACCACATTGTTGAGACTCCAGCATGCGAGTGCAAATTTCCGGGCACTCTAGTGTCCAATCTCCTTTTACCCTCGAGTCACGAAAGGCAAACTCGCCAATCTAACTCTTCAGGTCCAAGAAGATTGAACAGGGGCAACTGTTGTACCCCAAAATTTGCCCTCCCATTTCCTCAACATTTTCTCATCACAGGATCCTTGAAGATCAAGATCCAGTTAGGGTTTCCTCTGCTCAAGACTTCTCCTTGCACTGTGGACTCAAATTAGGGTTTGTGTTTGCCCAAGGATGTTTTGACCTAAAATGCCTAAGATGACTTTCATGTTTCATGTTTGACTCACAAAATTATCCATACCAAGTTTCAAATCTTGATTCCAAGTTTTGCCCAGTCAATTGGACAGTTGACCTAGAAATCAGCTGTATAGGGGAAAAAAGTCAACTGTGGTCAATTGACAGTCAAAACTCATGATTTTTGACCTACATCAACATTATGAACTCATATGGACCATTTGATCAAGTTTGGATCACAATTCCACAAGAAATTTGATCAGATCACCAAAAGGGCAAAATGGTCATTTTTAGGGTTTTGACTGCACAAAGGCAATTTTTGACTGTTTGACCTAGCCAATGGCAAATCAAGCTCACATATGGACTCAAGGACTCAATGAAATGGTCTTGACACATTCATCAAGCTCAAAAGATCCCAAGTACACAAGATTGACAGTTGAATTTCCCAATCAATTGATCAATTTTGACTGTACACTGAAAAGTCAAACTTTGACTTTTTGGTCAAAATCAAGAGTCAAGATTCATTTTCCATCAAAACATGCCAAATCATGAAACTTGTTCACCAAGAAATCACAAAATGCAAATTAGGGTTAGAAAATGGAATTTTTCATAACTTAGAATTTTTCTAAGTTATGAAAAACCCTAATTTTTTCCCAACTTTGCCCCATCTTTTCACCAAGATCCATTTGGATTCAAACAAAAGTCAAAACATGAAAGTTGTAGCTTGTTGCATAATCTACAACTTTTATTCACAAAGTTTTCTCATTTGAAGCTTGTATCTCAAGTTACAATTTTTTGAATAAGGGCACTAAACCATTTTTAACTTAGTGAAATTTTAACCTATTTTGACAAGGTTTTCTACCCCACTTCAAGGCCATTTTCCATACCCTTCCACTTGGAATTTCAACTTGCATTTCAAATATGGATTGTAGTACACATTCCAAGCTTTCCAAAATGTCCAAGAACTTCTCAAACAACCTCATAACTTGAGAGATTCGAATTTCACAATATAGCAAAAACTCACCTTTGAATTGGCCATTTTCCATGTTCATAGTTTGTGTAAACTTCTCTAAATCAGCATTCCCTTGATTACAGGTCCTTGAACCATTCCATACTCAATAATTTAATGCATATTCAATGTGTTAAAGTGTTGTTCTTTGAGTGCAAGCATTGTATGCAAGATTAATCCTAAACTAGATAAAGTGAACTTTCCATTTTTGAAAAGATTAGCTTTATGTCAATTTAGAAATCCAACAAGTACAAGCTAAATCCTTTTGGCACAAGATTATGGACAAGTTGCTCTGATCAAGAGAAGATTATGCAGCACATTAGGAGGCCCCTACTGACCTAAACCATCAACTTGCTTTTGTAGCTTAAGAGAGAAGAAAAGTTCCATAACTTGTAACAACTATCATTTTCAGCATAGGCACACAAGAGAAAACTGAAAAAACACATTTCAAACATCCCAACCAAGCTCTTGCACGAATCCTTGACCTCCAAAGCACCCTCCATCTCAGAATCATCCTCAAACTGCAAAAACAGAGTTGCCTCTGCAGTTTGAGTTCCAACTCCCATTTCCTTCGAGCATTCTTACCAAAATCAATTCATACACATTCCCTAGCATGTATACAAGCTAACCATGACCTAAAACCTGACCTGTAATCCCTCTAACAGCTTCCACCATTTTCATTTTTTCCTTTTGCAGTTGAAGTTCCACAGCTCGATATAAGAAGTTTCAAGACAAAGTAAGCATTGAAACAGCATCCCTGGACCTCAAGGAAGCTTTTCCAATCATTACCTTGCACCAGAAGTTCCTCATTCTCCAAATAAAAGTTCAACTGCACAGGTAAAACTTTGAACTCGTATCTCTCTTATCATGCATCTTTAGTCTTAAGTTTGTGAAGAAACAAGGTTCTACTCATAGCCCTGAACATGTACATATCTTTACATTTCATTTCTTTTGCCTGAGTAGAGAGAATTTGGAGTTTGAAAATGGCAGAAAAACTAGGTTAGGATTTGGGGGAGGAGAAATTCTCCCTCATCTTAGAGAGTTAGGTCAAGTTCTATACATGGTTAGAACCGTCTCTTCATGCTGAACATTTGTTGTGTTATGAGTTTTTCTAAAAAGCCAGGAATCGAGAGTTGGACATTGAAGAACAGGGCGCGCGCGTTTTTCAAATATTGTGCTGGAGGTTGAAGACAGTGGCATTGGGTTGGGCTTGTCTTATATTTTTCTTTTCACACCCCATAATTGCTATTACACCCCCTGAGCCCATTTGCTTTATTTTTGTTTCTTTTTGACTTTTTCTTTTTTTGTTTGACTTATTTATTTTTTCTCATGACATTAAAAATATAAAAATATTTTTTCTCACCATTTTTATTTTATTAGGCATTTATATAGTTTTCTTTTAGATTATGCACAAATAAATAAATACATATATTTTGTTTTAAAATACTAAAAGATAGTGTAAATACATTTTTTATTTTTATTTACCTTCTGAAAATATTTCACATAAAAATACCTTTTTTTTTATTTATTTATTTTATTAAAATATTAAATGTATATTATTTTGTATATTATGCATATTTAAGAACTTAATATATATATATATATATATATATATATATATATATATATATATATATATATATATATATATATATATATATATATATATATATATATATATATATATATATATATATATATATATATATATATATATATATATATATATATATATATATATATATATATATATATATATATATATATATATATATATATATATATATATATATATATATATATATATATATATATATATATATATATATATATATATATATATATATATATATATGTTTATTAATATAAATATAAAAATACTTGAATTTTTCATTTTTTATTAATATTTGATACAAAAATACTTTTTTTTCATAATATACTTCATTTTATTTTTATTTTTGTACATAATAAATAAATACTTGTATAATAATACATTTTCTTTAAAATTAGGGTTTTTGCCCTAAAAGTTGAAAATACTCAAAATAATACCTTTTTATTTTCTTATTTTATTTTTACATAAACCATACTTTTCTCATACATATAAAAAACTTTCTCTTTGCATTTTTGCATATTTATTTAATTTCCATTTAATTATGCAATTTATTTACTTTGCAAATATTCAAAAATGATGTAATAATTTAGATTTACATTACTTGTCAATATCCCCATTTGAACATTTGTACCCCCCTTCCCAAATTTGGTTTTGTAATAGCTTAGTAAATTTAAATTTCGCGCTTTATTGCTTTCTAATAATAGCATGTTAGAATTAGGGTTTGCATGCGAAAAACGATAAAAAATAGTTGGACCTAATACAAGATGAATGAGCATGAAAATAAACAACACATCTCACACTTGCACCCCTAGGGTACTCTACTTTGTTGCCTTCAAATAAATGGGCCATATTGTATGTTGAACTTCTTTGGGCAAAGCAAATAATTTGAATGATCATAGTCCCTCGATAAAACTTTTCAAAACAAACAAAAACAAATGATCAAGTCCCTTAAAGAAAATTGCCCAAAGACATTTAACGCCGTTGCAATTATGGTCCAAAACGATGACTCGCGCCTGTCCCTTTCACATCCTAAACATAAGATTGTCCACCAAATACAATGGTGGAACAAACTTGTTAAAAGGGTTAAAACATAGCAATAATCTTTTGAGAAATTTAGGAGTAGATAACCTCTTAGTTACTTGAATCAATCTTGCAAACTAAAACACTTGCCTATTTCAAAAAAAACACACATCACTACACTTTCAAAACAACTTTCAAAAACAAATGAAAACCTTTTCAAAAGACATACATCTTTGTATACATCCCCACATGGATCATTACAAAGGTTGCCACCATATTGGCCTCTTTTCAAAACATTTTCAAACCCACACACTCAAGCACCATTTAAAACAATTGAAAACAAAAGGCAAGTGATCTAAGCAAGTAACTAAGAGCCCATGGATAACCATGGATAGAAAGGGTGCTAATACCTTCCCTTTCTATAATCTACTCCCCGAACCCAAGAAAACATCTCAAAAGGTTTTTGCTGTGCTTTTTAACCTTTCCTTAGGATAAAATAAAAAGTCGGTGGCGACTCTTGCTCAACCGAAACATTTGCGAAAACAAACGCAAAACACTAGTCAGTTCTCCCACCGTATCACACCTATCCTCAGCAGGAGAATACTGGTCTTCGTCAAAGTCAGTCTCATTGTCTGAAACCACAGGGCTAGGAGCCCTCCTTTCTTCTTGATTCTCTCCCTCTCCAGATGAGTGGGACAAATCAACCTCTTCCCGCAACCTGTTTCCAAATCTATGACCCATATTCAAGAGGACCGTCTTCTTCTTCTTATCCTTCAAGATAAGAGTCTTCAAATCTTTCTGCCCCTTGGCCAGGTTCATGAACATTTCCTAGAACTGAGCATTTTGAGCTTGTAGAGCCTTGATAGCTTGATCAGTGGATGTTTCAGAAGACATGATGCTGAAATAAACAGCAAAGAAGATGAGAAACTTGTAAGGGTACCTGTAATGAGGTGAATGGGAATGAAATGCGTATGATATGATTTCAAAGACGTCGGGAGATTCAAATTCGTAAACCAAAATGAAACACACTTTTATTAGATTAAAAACTTGAAACAATGTTTGACAAATGCCTTTAAGGCGTTACAAAAAGAAAAACTGAAAAAGTAAATTAAAACTAGAAAATAGCAAAATACATCAGCGCTCCCATGGTCATTTTCCTCCTGTGCTGACATAGTCGTTGAGGACATTTTCATTCTCCAGCTGCCTTGTAAGCTTTAGGATCTTCCGTTCCTGCTCATGATACTTTTCTCTGTAAGTATCCTGTTCTTCTCTTAGCTGGATCCAAGACCTCTTTAATGCCCCAATGTCAGTAGGCATGTATGGATGGAGGACAGTATGAGGAACCCCTTCTTCAACAGTACTCTCAACTATTACCGGTAAGACAGCTTCGTATGGCATCCCCAGTTTTTAAGCACGAGCTCGAACCCATCGAAGATACGGTTCCATCGGGAGAGAGGTCTTAATTCCTAGTTCATGTGGATCAGACCTATTAACCCTATTCCAAGCTCGTATGAACCTGCGGCGATGTCCCTCACTATCCCCTTGGAAGTCAAAGATGATGCTTGGAATCAGCAACTCATGAGGATCGTCCTTTCGAGCTCGCCCAAACTGTCGTAAGGCCAGATAAGGATTATAGGTTATTCCTCCCCTAATTCCAAGCAAAGGAACATTGGGGTATTCTCTGCACCGGTCAATAACAGCTACTTCTTCCATGTCTTTAGTGATCTAGATGATGTCCGTGTGAGCAAGGGACATAATTCTGTAGGTCCATCCCATACCTTCCTTGTTCTTCAACACAGATTTGGGGAGGTGAGAAATAAACCACCTCGCCAGCAATGGTGCACAACACATAAGGGTTCCCCGTTTCCGAGAAGTACGGGCATAAAAAGCATCCAAAATGTCACCTAAGAGAGTGGGCACAGGATTACGGGACATGAAGATCTTCACTTCGTCCATGTCGATGAAAGAATCCGAATTAGGAAACAGAACCAGGCCATAGATGAGAAGTTCCAGGATATCTTCGAATGCTTGAAAATCCAAACTGTCCCAAAACTGTTGAGCCTGATCAAACAAGAACTTAGCCAGGAAGCCTTTTACCCCACTCCGGGTCTCCCAGTTAGACATTACATCAGCCTTTGTCAGATGTAGGGTTGTAGCAACATCCTCTATCCTAAGAGCTATCTCCCAACCTGTAAATGGCGTCTGCTCTAGAATAGAAATACCAAGTAAATCAGAGAACTCCTCCAAAGTAGGGACCAACTGATAGTCCGGGAAGGTGAAACAGTGATGTAGCGGGTCAAAGAATTGGAACAAGACGCTCATCATTTGCTCATCCATCTTGGAAGTGACTAAACCAAGGAGATGACCATGTCTTCTAACAAAGGAAGAAGTATCAGGCACTTTGGAAACCAAATCTCTAAGCTGAACAGGGATTTGTACAAAGTTGATCCGAATAGTATTTCTGTGCATAGATGCCATGACCTACAAAACATAACAAAGATGAATCCACTTGGTCTTTGAAATGGGTTAGTCTGATGAAATATGCATGCAATGTCATGATGCATGATGTTATGATAGAAACACACCGCAAGTATTCACAGATAGCAAACATGGTAAGGGCAAACAACTCACACAGTAACCCTTAGATTTCAGGCTGGCATGGAGTTTAGGTACTACCCTCTTTCAGTTTAGTTGGTTCAACATGTCCTAGTAATAGTAACCTGGTTCTATAGGATCTCAATATCACTGACCACCCTCGATCGGTCATAATTCCAGTTTAGCAACCTTTTCTTGCGGCCGGAATCATCGCGAGAGTATGGTCTCAATTAGTGTAGCATACTGCTACTTTTCTATGGCCAAGTGGGTCAATTATAGGTTCTAAGGTCATTTGATGCTTAATGACCCATTAGCATCCCCATACTCTCCTTGTTGCTCCACAAGGGATATCGGTACCAACTAATGTTGTGTTTTAAGACCATAATCAAAATTTGAAAAAAAAATGTCATATTTGATGATTTTATACCATTTTCACATGTGGATGAACCTGGACATATTTGAAGAGTTATTGCATGAAATCAATTGACATAAACCAGCATAAAACTTTCCCAAAATAGATTCATATCAAAATTTATATTATTTCTATTATTTATTTATTTAATTCTAAATTTTAATGAATAAAATATCAAAATAAATAGCATAAATAGTAGAAAAATGTATGGGTGGGCTTAGAGGTCGTGGACCATGTTAGGAATGAGTTTCAAACTTGAAAAGATAGGCCCATTTGGAAAAAATCCAAGTTTGATCAATATTTGCTTCATGCATTTTTTCAAAAATTGTCCAACTTTGACAATGCACATCTCTCTCAATTTTAACCTTATGAAGGTGTTCTTGGACTTTTTAGAAATATTAGGATGTCCCCTAAGAGAAATATTTGGCTTCATCTCAATTGGATCTTCCATGTCCATATAAGAAGCTTTGACCTAAAAGGTGTTTTTGTTGACTTACCAAAATGACCTATAATGTCCAAATTCATAACTTCTTGTGAGTGCATATTTTTAACTTGGGAAATGAATATGTATTGTAGGGAATTGCATCCTCTTAAAAATTAGCTTTTGATGGGTCATTTCTCATAAAGTATGAGAAAGTTATGCTTGGTCAAAGTTGAGTTGACTTTTCCTACAAAAACCTAATTTAGCAACTTTTAAGTCTTGATGAATTATGAGCAATCCTTGATGAATCATGATCAACCATTGATAAAATGATGAAATATACTTCAAAATGAGGATTTTGACCAAAAATCTTGAAGTTTTACTGTATGTGGGCCACGGTTGACTTTTGCCCTAGCATAGTCGATTTTCAGGCCTTTGAGCAATTGACTAAGCAAACTTCCTCTGCAAGGCTTGAAACTTGACATGGATGATCTTGAGAACATATTAGGAAAATGTTGAGCATTTGGGGTCCCTTGGACTCAAGTATATTGATGCAACATGAAACCCTAATTTGAGGTAGACTGCCTTAGGAGAGAGCTTGTCTGGCCAACCCTTGGACTACCTTGAGCAACTTGGGGATCTTTCTTGAAATGTTTTGAGAAATATGGGAGGGGAAATTTTAGGGTACAACACCTTTGATTTTGTACCTAATAGTTCTAGACAATTCAATGGGGTGTGTGTTGGGGCAGCATGACGAGTCTGGTCGAAAAGAGCATGCAATATACTACCTTAACAAAAAGTTTACCGACTGTGAGATAAGATACTCACTGCTCGAGAAAACTTGCTACGCTTTGGCATGGGCTTCTCGCCAACTAAGACAGTATATGTTGACCCACACTACCTTGTTGATATCGAAGATGGATCTGATCAAGTACATTTTTTAGAAGCCTGCATTCTCCTGAAGAATAGCAAGATGGAAAATGATCTTAACCGAGTACGATATACAATATACAACCCAGAAAGCAATCAAGGGGGGTGTATTGGATGATCATTTGGCTCATCAGGCCGTGGATGACTACCAGTCCATGAATTTTGAGTTCCCGGATGAGAATATTATGCTGGTAACTGACTGTGAAAAACCTGGACCAGATGAAGGACCCAAAGAGGGATCCCGATGGACTATAGTTTTTGACGGAGCTTCACACGCACTTGGTAATGGTATCGGCGCTATAATCATATCTCCGGAAGGCTGTCATACTCCTTTCACCGCCCGATTATGTTTCAATTGTACTAACAACATGGCGGAGTATGAAGCCTGCATCATGGGTCTCAAAGTCGCTATCGACTTAAGGATCAAGTTCTTGGACGTCTTCGGGGATTCAACTTTGGTGATAAGTCAGATCAAAGGTGAATGGGATACAAAGCATCCGAATCTCATCCCATATAAAGAGCATGTGCTGACATTGCTCCCACATTTTGAGGAGGTAACCTTTGAAAAATTCCCACGAGAGGAGAACCAGTTAGAGGACGCGCTAGCTACCCTGTCTTCTACGTTCAAAGTCAGATGGGACAACGATGCACCCCGAATCACCATTGAGAGGCTGGATGAACCAGCACACTGCTCTGAGATTGAGACTGAAGAGGTAACAGATAAACCCTGGTTTCATGAAGTAAAGAGGTATCTCGAGGTTCAGGAGTATCCCGAGGGAGCATGTGTCAATGACAAGAAGTTTCTGAGAAGGTTCGTTGCAAAGTTCTTCCTCAGTAATGGAATCCTTTACAAGCACAACCATGACTCTACCTTACTGCGGTGTGTAGACAAGGGCAAAGCAGAGAGAATCTTGGAGGATTTACATGAAGGTGCCTTTGGAACCATTCAAGTGGACATACCATGGCTAAGAATATTCTACGGGCGGGATACTATTGGTCTATTATGGAATCAGATTGTTATCAGCACTCTCGAACCTGTCATAAGTGCCAAATCTATGCTGATAAGGTGCATGTGCCTCCGGTTCCTATGAATGTCTTGACGGCTCCTTGGCCCTTTGCAATGTGGGGCATTAACATGATCGTAGAAATTAGACCTATCGCCTCCAACGGGAATCGCTTCATTCTAGTGGCCATTGATTACTTCACGAAGTGGGTTGAGGCGGCCTCTTTTGCTACCGTGACCAAGAACGTTGTTGCACTGTTTATCAAGCATAACTTGATCTGTCAGTATGGCGTGCCAGAGAGAATTATTACGGACAATGGTATAAATCTCAATAACATGATGGTCACCGAGCTCTGCAAGCAGTTCAAGATACAACATTATAACTCTTCTCCCTACCGACCAAAGATGAATGGCAATGTTGAAGCAGCTAACAAGAACATCAAGAAAATTGTACAGAAGATGACGGTGACATATAAAGACTGGCATGAGATGTTACCATTTTCTCTTCATGGATACCATACCTCAGCGCGGACGTCGACAGGGGTAACACCCTACTCTTTGGTGTATGGCACGGAGGCAGTCCTACCCATCGAAGTCCAGATACCTTCTCTCAGGATTATGAAGGATGCGAGTTTGAATGAAGACGAATGGATCCAAACTCGACTTGATCAGCTAAATCTAATCGATGAGAAGAGACTTACTGCTATTTGTCATGGTGAGATGTATCAAAAGCGAATGATCAAGGCTTTTAAAAATAAATTTAGACGTCAAGAATATAAAGTCGGGGATCTAGTGATCAAGCGCATCATACTGCCGCAAGGTGATCCCAGGGGAAAATGGACCCCCACATACGAAGGGGCATTTGTGGTTAAGAACATTTTCTCAGGTGGAGCTATGATTCTAACCACCATGGATGGTGACGACCTTCCTCACCCTGTCAATGCAGACATAGTGAAAAGATACTACGCCTAATTAAAAGACCCGCTAGGTTGACTGGCCTAGGCAAAAATAAGTGCTTCCCGACGAACCAAAAGGGTTCGGGAAAAAATAAGGGATGAAAATATAAAAAATCTGTACACCCGATAAGTCGAAAACCTGAAAAGGCGGCTTGGGCAAAAAAGGGTATCCCGGTGGACTGAAAACCCGAAAGGGCAGTCCAGGCAAAAGTTAGGGATATAAAGCGTATCACTATGTCTCATTGGATCATCTTGCGACCAGACTTCGGTATCAATTATCGAGCTCGGACGACACCAATCAATTTAATTAACCTTCGGCCAAGTAGCAAAGTGATGAGACGCTCGAAGACATAGGGGAAATAGCGGAGTTGGAACTCAATGGGATCGTTTCACATAGCTGTTTTACTTTCACACAATTTTGTATAGCTTCTATTTTTACGGTGGCATTCTCTTACTAGAACATCAACCTCCTTGTTAAAAAACGCCTGTTATAGGCCAACTTCAAAATTAATACAAGTCATTTTTACACACAAAAACGTTTGTTTTCCCTTTTTCTGTTTTGTTTTACGAGAACGTCCAATGAGTTATTCTTGACATGTGCATTTGAATATAATTGTTGTTCATAAATATTTGCATAGGAAACAGAATGACAATTGCTGGTAACTTAAGAAACAGGAGTAAAAAAAACTAAAAGAATGTCAAACCCGACAGTTACTCTGTCCACCAGGTACCGAGGAAGAGACGACTTTGGAACACAATCATCAGTACATGCGATCTCGTTATATCAGTACTCCCTACAAAGTAAAAGCTTTCAAAGGCATTGACGTCAGCCTTTTCCAAAACAGGAAGTAACCTCCCCAGCCAGGGTCGTTCAGAAACCTGACGTATGTTCCCCATCCGAATTTCATAGTCACGAGTGAATTAGTAAATTTTTATCTCCCAAGCAGAGTTTATTTCTCTAGACACAAAAACTCAATCCCCGAAAGAGTTTATTCCTTCAGATACGGAAGTTTACCTTCCAACAGAGTTATTCCCCGCAGAGTTATTCTCAAGCAGAGTCTCTCCCCGGCAGAATATTCACAAACAAGGAACGAATCTACAGCATAGTCGTCTCCGTTCACCATCCCCGATGGAAGTAGAATGATCACAATCCTCTACCACAGTCCGGAATGCTATATTCTCCAGCAGCAGTCAGGGATTTATTTTCCCAGACTCAGACATGTCACAATAGCATTTCATGTGCACACATCATGACATGCGCATACATATTGCATAACAGCATAATCTCATTTATTTTGAGAATATCCTCACACAATGCATTTCATGCATCGCATATAATTAATCTTGTACCTTTTCAGGAAAGATGGTTGTTATCAACAATTTCCAGCAGGTCCAAGATTAGTTCCTGAAACTAAACAGAGTAATTATCTGCGTGGCCTAATGCGGTCCTACATAGACTCATCAAAGCGACCTTACCAGGTTCCTCCTAAAGTTCTACTCAGACTCATCGTAAAGTAACCTTACCCAGGTTCCCTCTGAAGTTTTACCCAAACTCATTTCGAAGTAACCCTACGACCCAAGTTCCTTCTCACAGCCCTACTATCTAGGCTCTCATTTCGAAGTAACCCTACGACCCAGGTTCCTTCTCATAGCCCTACTATTCAGGCTCCCATTTCGAAGTAACCCTACGACCCAGGTTCCTTCTCATAGCCCTACTATCCAGTCTCCCATTTCGAAGTAACCCTGTGACCCATGTTCCTTCTCATAGCCCTACTATCCAGGCTCTCATTTTGAAGTAACCCTACGAATCAGGTTCCTTCTTATAATCCTACTATCCAGGCTTTCATTTCGAAGTAACCCTACGACCCAGGTTCCTTCTTATAGCCCTACTATCCAGGCTTTCATTTTGAAGCAACCCTACGACCCAGGTTCCTTCTTATAGTCCTACTATTTAAGCTTTCATTTTGAAGCAACCCTATGACCCAGGTTCCTTCTCATAGCCCTACTATCCAGGCTCTCATTTCGAAGTAACCCTATGACCCAGGTTCCTTCTTATAGCCCTACTATCCAGGCTTTCATTTCTAAGCAACCCTACAACCCAGGTTCCATCTTATAGCCCTACTATCCAGGCTCCCATTTTGAAGTAGCCCTATGACCCAGGTTCCTTCTCATAGCCCTAATATCCAGGATCTCATTTCGAAGTAACCCTACGACCCAGGTTCCTTCTTATATCCCTACTATCCAGGCTTTCATTTCTAAGCAACCCTACGACCCAGGTTCCTTCTCATAGCCCTACTATCCAGGCTCTCATTTCGAAGTAACCCTACGACCCAGGTTCCTTCTTATAGCCCTACTATCCAGGATTTAATTTTGAAGCAACCCTATGACCCAGGTTCTTTCTTATAGCCCTACTATCCAGGCTTTCATTTCGAAGCAACCCTACGACCCAGGTTCCTTGTCATAGCCCTACTATCCAGGCTCTCATTTCGAAGTAACCTTACGACCCAAGTTCCTTCTCATATCCCTACTATCCAGGATTTCATCTCGAAGCAACCCTACTATCCAGGTTCCTTCTCTCTTATCTCCAGACAACAGTTTACAACATTGTAAGACTTAGACCCGATCAGATACGATCGATTTCACGTTTCCCCCGTAAGTCGCTGTGCAACCTGGACCCTAACCAGATATACAGCTTACTTCCACCTCATGAATCAGGAGTTAACTCCCCAATATATTAATGGAGAATCGAAGCTCTTATACTCTACTGCCTCAGACATAAGTCAACATGCCCCGACGAAGCCCTCCTCAACGACTAATACGGGAATTCTCGCAAAGGAATCTCTTATGCGACCAATATTTTCTCTGGATGGCATCTTTAAGCCCATCCCCGACAACTCTCCTTCGCTTTCCGAATGGAATTTGTAAGCCCATTCCCGATACCACCAATTGACACTCAGTTCATATGAGTGCAAATTTCTAGGCACTCTAGTGTTCAATCATCTTCCACCTTCAGATCACAAAAGGCAGACAAGCCAATCTACATCCTCAAGGTTAAGAAGATTGAACAGGGGAAGTTGTTGTATCCCAAAATTTTCCCTCTCATTTTACTCAGCACATGCCCATTGAGATCCTCAATTTGCTCAAGGTTACCCAAGAGTTGACCAGACAAACTCTCTCTTAAGACAATGTGTCTCAAATTAGGGTTTCCATTTTCATCAGGATGTGTGTACTCCAAAGGCCTAAAATGCTTTCCCTGGTCCTAATATGCTCTCAAGTTCATCCATGTCAAATCTCATACCTTGCACAAGAAGTTTGCCCAGTCAACTGCTCAAATGCTTGAGAATTGACTGTATTAGGTCAAAAGTCAAATGTGGCCCACACACAGTCAAACCTCAAAAATTTTGGTCAAATTCAACATTTTGAAGTAACTTTTATCATTTGATCAAGGGTTGATAATGATACCTCAAGAAATGCTCCTAATTCATCAAAACTCAAAAGTTGCTAAATTAGGGTTTCTCAGGAAAAGTCAACCAAACTTTGACCAAGCATAACTTCCTCTTACTTTATCAGAAATTTTCCATCTAAGGCTCATTTTGAGAGGATGCAATTACCTACAATTCATATTCAGCCCTCAAGTTCAAAATATGCACTCACAAAAAGATATGAATTTCTACATTATAGGTCCTTTTGAAAAGTCAACAAAAACACTGTTTAGGTCAAAGCTTCTTACATGAAAATGGAAGACCCAATTGAAATGAGACCAAAAGGGTTGTTTAGGAGACATCCTGAACTTTCTAAAAAGTCCAAGAAAACCTCTCTAGGGTTAAAATTGGAAGAGATATTCCTTGTCAAAGTTGACCATTTTTGCAAAAAAAATCAAAAGTCAAATGTGCTCAAAGATGCATTTTTGCCAAATGGGCCTAACTTTTTATGCTTGCACCTCACTCATAACATGGTCCACGACCCAAACATTCACCCACACATTGTTTGCTTTATTTTCCATTTTATTTTGATTTTTTATTAAATAAAAATTTAATTAAATCAAATAAATGACAAAAAATAGCAAAGATTTGTTTTGATTTGATTTTTGGACAGAATCACAAGCTAATTCTGTTGGCATATCAGGATCAAATCGAATCAAGGTTGATTGGCACAAGAATGGCATGATTAGGCCTAATTTGGAAACAAATCACACAAAGGAAGAATGAAGTCAAATCTTCAAAAATTCCAAAGATACAAGTGGTTTTTATAACCCTAATTCATTCAAGGGTATATAGTGAGCAAGGCCAGGCACGAAATAGAGGCTGGCAGTGGTGGAAAATATAGAACAAAACTCAAAAATTGGCAAGAAAGTGAGAGATCATTCTTGGACTTAGAGGTTGATTCAGGCCATTCTAAGACTACCAATAGACTCCTGGACGTCTCCAGAACATGACTCAATCAATTATAAGCCTTTCCACGCCCAGATTCGCAAGCCACAGACCCATAGTTTACATCTCAAAACTTGAGTTTGATTTCTTAAATCACGCATGATTAAGCATTTTTAAACATTGCATTGTGTTCATATTGTCATTTGCAATGTTTGGATTACTTGATTTTGTGTTTTGCTGCTTAAATCCAGAGTTGCCATTAGTAGGGTTTTCGTGGTGGTTTTAGGGTTTTCACATACAAGTAAAATTAGACCAAGAAAAGGGCACTGGGATGATCGTGGCATCATGACCAATTGAATCCTGGTATTTAAACTCATTTATCATGTGTATTGCTTAATGTTTGAAGCACGCAGGTTGTAGCCACGAACATTTGTCCGTAGGTAAAAGTGCAAGAAGCTAAGACGACGGTCTCAACGAAGGAGATGGTGACTTGTCACCACCTCACTGGATGATTTGAATTTCGCGCGCATTTTGATTCAGTTACTTAGTTTTACATATTATATTTTGTTGTTATTATATTAACAAATAGGAACAACAGCCCATATGGCAAAGCGCATTGGTGGTAAGTGTGAGGACCTAGGTTCGATCCCAGGTCCCAACGCTTTCTTTGTTTTAATTTTTCTTTATAGATATGGTGCTACTCTCATCCAAACGCCCACCATATGCCATTACCATCCAACCAATGGATGCGTTTCATGCCCAGATCCGACGTCCATCACTGAGGGACCATGATACACCAGCAGAAAGAGGCATCAATGGATCTAACGCAGGATGGGTTGAGCATCTTCATGGGCCTAAGCAATTTCAACAATGTACCCCCCTTGGGTTTATTCTTACAGGCCCAAAACTTTCTTCTTTCATATTATTTTTATTTTATTTATTTACTAACCATTTTCTTATTCTTCACAAAATAATCTAAAATCTTTTTTTTAAAAATCAAAAATCACAACACCAAAAATCATTTTTCTCATAAATTATTTATTTTCTTTAATTAATTAGCTTAATTAAAAATTAGGTTAATTTAATTCCTTTTTTTTAATTAAAATCAATTAGAAATTAGGGTTAGTTTTGTATATAATTAATTTTTTATTCAAAAATAACTTAAATATTTTTCTCAAATAGATTTTTTTAAGGTTTTTTTACAAATCTTTCTCGCATTGAATTCGCCGCATGCATTTTAATTACTTTTTATTATTTTGTAATTGCTCCGAGTTTGTAATAGGTTTAATCAGGTTTTAATTCCGCATTTTATTTTACAGTAAAAAATGATTATGTATCTGCGAAAGCCATGTAATAGCTAGAACTTTAAACTTTCCGCATTTTAATTTCTGCAAATTATAAACTGTCTAGATGTATGTTAATAGGATTGTATGGAAAGATTAACTGGAAATTAAAACGGTAGAAAATCCTAAATTGTGCAAAGATAATTACCTGGAAAAAAATTCACTCGCACATGCTCACTTCTAGGGTTTACTCCACTCCAGTTGCCTTTGATTAAATGGTCATGAAGTATAGGGTTTGTTAGTTGTCATCCTCTAGCCCCAAAAGATCTAAAAATGACCCATTCAGATGTTTCCTCGGAAAAGATCTTTAAGGCTTTAGGAGGGTTACTAAAATTCTCTAACATTGTTTTTGTGACCGTATTTGTCCCTTCAAACGTCCCTTAAAACTCCAATGATGGTGTTACCTATTCCTTAATAATGGGATAGCGCTGTCAAAAGGAAAATGAACAGACTTTTTTCAAGTAGGTAGATTAACTCTTAAGTACTTGCTCAATCAATCAAACAAAAATTTTCACACAAACACTTTTTCAAAACAATTTTCAAAACAACTTCGTCACACCCTTGAGGACTGATACAAGGGTTATCACGAAGTAAAACTTTTTTAAAACAAGCACACACACAAGAAATTTTAAAATGAGCAAGTACCTAAGAGACCATGGAAAATCATGGATAGAAAGGGTGCTAACACCTTCCCTTTCTATAATCTACCCCCCGTACTCAGAAACATCTCGAAAAAGGTTTTTTCTGTTCTTTTTTCCTTTTCCTGATTGGATAAAATAAAAGTCGGTGGCGACTCTTGCTTACCGCGACATTTGTGAATACAAAATGCAAACCAGTATTAACAGCCGGTTCTGCCACCGTATCACATAAACAAATACCTCTTTTGGCTCAGATTAAATTAACCAAAGATTTATTCTGATACTTCTTCCATTTGAAGACGGTCGTAGATAGTCGTTGGCTCGGAATAAATCGACCAATGGTTTACTCTGATACTTCTTATAGTAGACCTTTTTCTGGCTCAGATTAAATTGACCAATGATTTGTTCTAATACTTCTTCCAGTTAAAGACACAAAGACCTCTTCTGGCTTAGATTAAATTAACCAAGGATTTATTATGATACTTTTTCTAATTAAAGACGGTCGTAGATAGTCGTTGGCTCGGAATAAATCAACCAAAGGTTTATTCTGATACCTCTTCCAATAGACCTTTTTCTGGCTCAGATTAAATTGACCAATGATTTATTTTGATACTTCTTCCAGTTAAAGACACAGAGACCTCTTCTGGCTTAGATTGAATAAACCCAAGATTTATTCTGATACTTCTTCCAGTTGAAGATGGACGTAGATAGTTGCTGGCTCAGATTAAATCAACTAAATATTTATCCTGATACTTCTTCCAGTTGAAGAAGGCCATAGATAGGTGTTGGCTCAGAATAAATCGACCAATGATTTATTCTGATACTTCTTCCAGTAGACCTTTTCTGGCTCAATTAAATCGACCAAAGGTTTATTCTGATACTTTTCTAGTTAAAGACAAAAGAAACATTGTCTGGCTCAGATTAAATCGACCAAAGATCTATTCTGATACTTCTTCCAGTCAAAGACATCTTATGGCTCAAATAGAACCAACCATAGGTCTATTCTGATACTTTTCCAGTCAAAATCGAATATATACCTCTTCCGGCTCAGATAAAATCAACCGTAGATTTATTCTTATACTTCTTCCAATTTAAAGTCAACATTTACTTTGGATGGCATCTATAAGCCCATCTCCGACGACTCTCATTCATCTCTCCGAATGGCATATTTTAAGCCCATTCAAGCATACCATCAATCAACAACGTCATTCCGTGCACCGGTGAGCGTAAATTTCTTGGCACTCTAGTGTTCAATCATCTTCCGCCTTCAGATCACGAAAGGCAGACAAGCCGATCTAAATCCTCTGGTTTAGGAAAATTGAACAGGGGAAGTTGTTGTATCCCAAAATTTCCCCTCTCATTTTATTCAAAACATACTCCTAGAAGTCCTCAAATGCTTAAGGTTGACCAAGAATTGACCAGACAAATTCTCCTCCTAAGCAATAGACTTCCAAATAGGGTTTCACTTTTCACAAACAAGTTTGGGTTTCAAAGGCCTCAAGTGATTTCCATGGCTCCTAATATGTCCTCAAGAATGCTCATGCCAAGTTTCATGCCTTGCATCACATGTTGGCTCAGTCAATTGCTCAGATGACTAAAAATCAACTATATTAGGTCAAAAGTCAATTGTGCTCAATATACAGTCAAACTTCAATATTTTTGGTCAATATCAATATTTTGAAGTGATATTCATCATTTGATCAAGGGTTGATCATGATTCTTCAAGAAAAGTCCACAGATCATCAAAAGTCAAGTTTTGCTAAATTAGGGTTTCCCAGTGTTAGTTCTTGTGATACGGTGGCAGAATCGACTGTTTTGAAAAATGCTGGTTTGCATTTTGCGTTTTGTATTTGCAAAAAGTCGCGGTAAGCAAGAATCACCACTGACTTTTATTTCATCCAATCATGGAAAAGGGAAAAAACATTAAAAAAAAACCTTTTTCGAGATGTTTCTGAGTACGAGAGTAGATTATGGAAAGGGAAGGTGTTAGCACCCTTTCTATCCATGGTTTTCCATGGGCTCTTAGGTACTTGCTCATTTTTTAAATTGCTTGTGTATGTGCTTTGTTTTTGAAAAGTTTGACTTCGTGATAACCCTTTTATCAGTTCTCAAAGGTGTGATGAAGTTTGTTTGAAAATTGTTTTGAAAATGTGTAAGTGTGAAGAGTTTTGATTTGAGCAAGTACCTACTAGCATCTACCTACTCGAAAAAAGATTGTTTCTATTCTCGTTTCTTTTAGATAGCGCTATCCTACTATTGAGAAATAGGTAGCACCGTCTTTGGAGTTTGAGGGACTATCGAAAGAGACGTAATGGTCATTGAAGGCAACATGTAAGGATACCTTAGCATTTCGAAGGGACTGTCATCATATATTCGTAGGCAACATCGAGGGACAAGATCATTTCTCGTAGGCAACTCGAGGGACGTTAAGGGACTATGATCTTTATGATGACTTTTAGATTAAGGGTCTTTTGCTAAGATATCCCTACGTTTGAGGGACATGACCATTGTTTTCTGAGGCAACCAAGTGAGGCATACCCTAAGAGTGAGCATGTGCATGTGTTTGATTTCAATTATTTAATCTTTGCACAATTAAGGTGATCTACTGTTTTAATTTTCCAGACATTCTTTCCATATAATCTTATTAGCCATACATCTAGACAGTTAAAGATTGCGGAAATTAAAAGCGGAAAAGTAAATCTAATTATTACAAGGCTTCGGGAAATGGGGATTACATAACCAAAACTTGGGGGAAATTAAACAGTAAAAAAACCCTAGTTTAAAAGACTATTACAACCTCGGAGCAATTACATAATTAAAAAAAATGCGAGAAAAGATAAATCTACGCTATTACATTGATAATGCGACCTATACAATTTTCCTAGAAATAAAAATGTAAAAGAATAAATAAAAAGAAATTAAGGAAAAATTAAAACCGAAAATTCTAAGTTAATGTTTTTGGTGTTTTTTTGTAGAAAATAATTTTAAGTTAATTAAAAAACATAATTCTAACTAATTTTAATAAAAAAAGTTAATTAACTTAATTTATTAATAAATGAAAAAAAGCCAAAAGTTCAGTTACTAACTAAAACAAAAACCTAATCCTAATTTGTTAAAAAAGGTTAATTAAAGGGTTAATTACAAAGAAAACCTAAAACCTAATTGTTTAATAAAAAAATGTTAATTTTGAAAAAAGTTAATTAAAATATCTAAATTCTGATTAGTTTTAATTAAAAAAAGGTTAATTTTGAAGAAAAAAAAGATTAATAAGAAAAAAACCTAAAACCTAAAACCTAACTAATTTTAATTAAAAAAAGTTAGTTTTGAAAAAAAAATTATGTGTAATGATTAATAAGAAAGAATTAAGTTTGCCAAAAAATAGATAGTGGAAGAAACATCAATGAAAAATAGGGTTAGAAAATAAAGATAATGCAAATGTCATGGGTGGTTGTTGAACCAAAAATTAATTTTAAACCTAAAATTAAATTTAAAAAAGACCTAAAATTAATTATTCGTGTTTAGGAGGAAAAATCAAAGGTTTGTGAAAAATGTTAAGTTTTATGGAAAAAAAAGTTTTAAACAGAAAGAATGAAAATAAGTAAAACGATAAATATAGGAAGAAAACCAAAACCAATAGGGGTGGTTGTTGAACCCACGCCTTTAACATTCTCAGGATGTCTGTCTCGCCATGCATTGGTGGTTCTTCTGTTTTGGCCATCAGCTTCTGTTTTGGCCATCAGCCTTTTATAATAATCCTGCATGGGATCCTGTCTAAATCTGCAGTGTTGAATCTCATGAACACATTAAATAAGTTACTATATCATGAAATACAAAGAAAATAAATATATAAACATTTTTTAATGTTAAAACCGATATGGGCTGTATGAATGCTTCTATGTCCTTTTGATCATGGAGATCAAAGCAGCCTTACCCTTACTGGAGAAGTAGTGAGATGAATGCTTCTATGCCCTTTTGATCATGGAGATCAAATCAACCTTACTCTTACTGGAGAAGTAGTGAGATGTGGGTTTGTAACAAGGATTTCAAGGTTTTAGGGTTCTTGAAAGAATTTGATATTTTGATAGGATTATGGCAAAGGTTTTTTTCCGTCTTTCTTCTCCTTTGTGTGAAAAGAATGAGATTATATAATGGAAATTAGAGCAAAGATATGGGCTTTGAATGTGAAATTGGGCCTCCAATATTCACTTGAGTCCAGCACGTTCAAGGCTAAATTGCAGGGGCTTAAGTGCAATTTTTGAAGTTGAAATGTGAAAACAAAATGTAGCTGACATCGAGAACTAACTCATGTCCAAAAATGGGCTCAATCGGATAAACAGTGAATTAGTTATGAATTTTTGAAGTTTCAACTCAGACAAACTTATTTTGGGCTCTAGTGTCGACTCTGACACGTTCTTCAATAAAAAACTAGTATTGATCGAGGCATAATCCGGTCTCGAATTTGGAATAAAAGTTTTAGATCTCTGAGTCAGTGACCTTGTGTAAAAAGATATGCCCGATCTAATAAAAATTGACCAAGTTATGAATTTTCGAAGTTTCGACCCAGATGAAATAATATTCAGCATTATGGATTTTCGACGCGTCACACGCACTCTGAGCAAAAAACGAAAGCCTTTTGGATACCGTTCTGTGATACAGTGGGAGAACTGACTTGGTTTTGCGTTTGTTTTCGCACTTGTTCGGTTTAGCAAGAGTCGCCACCGACTTTTTATTTTATCCTAAGGAAAGGTCAAAAAGCACAGGAAAGACCTTTGAGATGTTTTCGTGGGTTCGGGGGGTAGATTATGAAAAGGGAAGGTGCTAGCACCCTTTTCATCCATGGTTATCCATGGGCTCTTAGTTACTTGTTTTAGATCACTTGCCTTTGCTTTTCAATTGTTTAAAATAGTGATTTGTGTGTGTGGTTTTGAAAATGTTTTGAAAAAGATGCCTTGTCTAGGCAACCATTGTAATGACTCTTGTTTGAGTATATACAAAGGTGTGTGTCTTTTTGAAAAGATAATTCAATGTTTTGAAAGTTGTTTTGGAAGTTGTGTTTGTGAAGTGTGTTTGAAAAAATGGCAAGGATGTTTTACAAGATTTTTGATCACGTAACTAAGAGTTGTCTACCCTATTTTACTCAAAGATCTTTCTCATGTTTTAACCCTTTTAACAGTGTTGTTTCACCATTGTGTTTGATGAACAACCTTGCGTTAGGATGTTAAACGGGACAGGCGCGGGTCATCGTATGCGATCATTGAAGGCAACTTGTGAGATGCTCTAGCAATTTTGTAAGGGACGAGATCGTTTTATCGAAGGCAACATCGAGGGTCATCGAGGGACTAACGATCTTTATTTATCGAAGGGACATTTGCTAGAGTGTCTCATACTCGAGGGACATGATTGCATTTTCCGAGGCAACAAGCGAGGTTACCCTAGAGGTGCAAGTGTGAATGGTGTATTGTTTTTCATGCATTTATCTTGTATTAGGTTATCTAGCGGCTGATTTTGAATATTCGCATACAAACCCTAATTACTATACAGTATATGGAAAGCGATAAATTGCGGAAATTTAAAGTCTAAGCTATTACAAATAAGTATCCGGGGATGGGGGTACAAATGTTTACAAATGGGGATGAGTCTTATCAGAATAGTAGTGTCCAAATGTTATTTGCAAACAAATCGAATCGTCGCATTCTCAATATAAAAATATAGCAAGGTATAAGAATCAAAGAGAATCAAAAGTATTGTAAAATGCATATGATTATTTACAAATGATCAAAATATTAACCTAATGCAAATTAAGTGTTATTATTTTGTGCTTTTGTTTAATTATGTATAAACAAAGAATTTTTTTTTAAAGAAAGAAATATTTAACTTAAAAAATCTATTATTTATGCATTTTTGTTAATGTTATTTAGGAAGTCTTATAAAAAGATTTATTAAACAAAAAAAAGTTTTAAAACCAAAATATATTATTTACATGCTTTTAAATGTAATAAATATTAAAAACAAAGCTATTTAAAAATATTTTTGTACAAAAAGTTTAACATATTATTTTTATTTAACAAAAGGTATTAGGAATTTAGGTTATATAAAAAAAGAAAATAAGGTAAAAAAAAGAAGGTATTAATTGGTATAAAAAGGTCAAGAAATTAAATGGGCTATGAGGGAAACACTTGGCCCAAAATGCATATTGAAAGAGAATAAGAGGGGGGTATACACGCCAGAAACACTTTGGGTTTAGCGGTTTTGTGTATGGGGCAGGCCCAAAACGGCTCACAATGTTTTTAGAGTTTTTATTTGTTTGATTTAGAATTAGCTTTTCAGTTGAAACGGACGGCGCCGCTCCCTTCTTGTCTTCTTCGCCTCTTCATCGTTCTCAACAGAGCCACTGATGCCCCATTCTCCCACCTTTACGCTACCAGAATGTCGCCTCCACCCTCTCCTCTTCGCGATGATATGAGGCAGTGGTTTGAAAGGTAAGCTTTTTCGTTCTAAGCGCGCTTTAGGGTTCACAGTTTCGTATGTTTGGTTTTCTTGGACATTATTGCTTACAAAACTTTAATCTTCGATATTTATGATATGAGATGCAGGAAAATTTGAGGAAAAATACCTTGGTGTTTGTTCTGTAAGACGATGGAGGGAGAGGGCTTGGACTGGTGGCGCTCTCAGATGGCCAAGGCAGAGGGAGGATGATGACAAGAACTTTTCTGGTATTTGCACCTTTCACTTCGTTTTGTGATGAAAATAATTCTGAAAACGCTTATGATATTCATTTCACTTCTGGACCTCTTCTTATCTGAATGCTTGCTTTAGCTTGAATTAATGATGATGTTCTTCTGAGTTTTTCCTCTTTGTGAGTGTAGTAAGTTTTCAATGATGAGTTTCTTCTGAGAATGCTTATTGTATTGCTTCTAACTTTCTTCCTCTCTTGAATTTTGTTGGTATTGATGTTGATGAACCTTGAAGTTGTTTGCTGCTAGCTTTTACAATCTTCCTCTCTCTTTTTGTCAATGATGATATTCCTCTGAGATGCTTTTGCTTCTGACTTTTCCTCTCTTTGGATTTTGTTGACTTTTTCTGATGTTGATGATTTTGCCTATGATGAACTTGGTTCTGAGGCGCTTGTTGGTGGATTTGGATTGAAGGCAAGTTTGCTTTTGATTTTAGGAAGGCAGGCTTGTTGGTATTTGCAGTTTGACAAGTTTTTTAGCAAGTTTAAAGGCTTGTTGTTGGTAAGGCAGGCTTGGATACAGGCAGGCTTGGATACAGGCAGGCTTGGATACAGGTTTGTTGTGTAGGCTTGAAGGTTTCTGGTATTGGCAAGCTTGGTTATGCAGGCTTGCTTGTGGTTTGTGTTCACAGTTTTGTAGGTTTTATGCAGGTAGGCTTGTGATAAACTTGCAGGTTTTGAAACAGGTTTCTAGCAGGTTTGAAGACTTGCTTGTTTTTTGTTTGGAAGGCAGGTTTAAGACCTGCTTCTGGTACAAGCAGGCTTGATGTTTTGCTTGTGTTCTCTGTCTTTTTTTTGGTATTGGCAAGGCAGGTTTTGAGGTTTTATGCAGGTCTGAAGGTTTTGTTACTTCAGCTTGCAGTTTTACAGTTTGTGGTCTTCTGTTCTTTATGTTCTGCCCCCCTTGAACTGTTCTGTTCTTGTTATATTTATCTCTCTTCTAAGCCTGCAAAACTGCAAACCTTTTTACTTTACTCTCTTTCTCTCTCTCTATAAAGAAAGCATATTTAACTGCTTAATGTCTCTTTTTCTGAAAAGATGTTGGCCTGGGAAATGATGAAAATGTTTTGACAATATTGCTTGCTTGCAATTTGGTTTTGCTCTGCATTTTGTACTTCCATCTTTCCTGCCTTGATAGTTTTGTGTACTTGTATGCAGCTTTTCTGTTTTGATAGCTTAGTTGACAATTTGTTGACAACTTAGTTGACAGTTTGGTTGACAGTTACAGCTTGGTTGACAGTTTGAACTCGTGCAACTTGTTTGTTCAGTCTGTGTAACTTAGTTGCCAATTTGTACAACTTGGTTTGGCATTTTATTTTGATATTGTACAGCTTGGTGTACTTTTATGCAGCCTTGTGCCTTCTTTGTGTTTGATTGTATGCTTGCTAATAATTAATTTTACTTTTCCTCTTTGTGAACCAAGAAGGGAAATTTTCTTGCGATTTGCAAAGAGGACGAGGAAAATACGATGAAAACCAAAACAAACTGATTCCGGCCAACAATCTTTAATGATGAGTTTTTTGATTATCTGTCTGAAAAATGTTTTTCCAATTTAACTGTATTGACTTCTCCTTTTCTGGCTTTACAGGTAAATACCAATTGGGGCAAGGGAAGCAGCAGTAGAAGATGAAGACTTCAAGAGACTTAGGATGTAGATTTAATTTCTGTTCAATTATTTGTAATAAACATCATTGTAAATATTGTAAATAAATTTACAATATCCCAATAACATTTGTAACAATAATTAAAAATAAATAAAAATCTTTTGTCAGATATTTCTTTATTTCTTCTGCACTGTCGATTTAACTCACTTAAGTTTCTTGAATTAAAATAACTGGAAGTACACCCCAATAATTTTAACTCAGATAAAATAAATATCAACAAACTTTGCAGTCTTGCAACCTTGCATTAACCAACAATACGCTCGGCATTCCAAATAACCAAATGCATTGCACAGTTAAACAAACAAACGTCCACACGCATTTTACCTCACTGATCAAACTAAAGCTTCAAACTTTCAATCAGAAACCTCAGCTTCTATCCCAGATGTTTAGGCTTTTAGAAACAAACAACAATCTTGAACAAGCGTCAAAACAATGTGACAGTCAATTGAAATACTGTGGATTAAAACTCTTCTGAGAATGCGCGTGCAAACCCTAATTTTTGATTTACTGTCAAAGAAACGTCTGCTTGATCAAATCCTGAGCCAAACTCAACCAAATCAATAGAAACCCTAATAATCTGTTTGACTGATTCAAAATCAATGGAAACCATAATTTTGGGTAGACTGATAAGAAAAGTCTGTTTGACCGATTCTTGAACCAATCTGAAAAATCAGGGAAAGCCCGGAGCTGTGATTTCTTGTGAAAAAGAAGAGGGCCAATTTTGGGGTACAACAGTTGCCCCTTTTCAATCTTCTTGAACCTAAAGAGTTAGATTGGCAAGTTTGTCGTTCGCGACTCGAAGGTAAAAGGAGATTGGACACTAGAGTGCCCAAAAAAATTGCACTCGTCAAAGCGTAGTTTGAGAGAATGGGCTTAAAGATGCCATTTGGAGATGGGCTTAAAGATGCCATCTGGAGATGTGACAGAATCTTGTCGGGGGATGGGCTTAGAGATGCCATCTGGAATGTATGTTGTAGGTGAAAGAAATGAGTATCAGAAAGGTGTCCATGTTTTGGAACATCTCTGAGCTGGGGGTCTGAATAAGCAATAGATTGACATCTGTATTTGGAAGCATCCGTAAACTATTTTCAAAAGTTGAATCTGAACAAGCGATAGATTAACATCCGTATCTGAAGAATCCGTGAACTGTTTTCAGAAGTCTTGAATCTGAACAAGCGATAGGTTAACATCCGTATCTGGAGAACCCGTAAACTATTTTCAGAAGTCTTGAAGTTGAATAAGCAATAGATCAGCATCCATGTTCGGAAGTGTCCGTAAACTGTTTTCAAAAGTTGAGTCTGGAATTGAGAAGGAACCGGTGTAGGGTTGCCTAATGATGAGTCCGTGTAAAACTGCATCTGGAATTGAGATCTGTATGAGTAGCAAAATGACTTTCGTGTCTGGAGTGTATCTGAAATTGTAACTGGGATCTGAACAAATGATAGAGTGGCAACCATTTCTGGAGCGTGTCTGGAACTGTATCCGAATAATTGTTGATGATAGCCTTTTATTCTTATCCTTGGAAAGGGTAAAATGTTAGCTAAAACACAAAGTTATGTTGCATGATATGTATGATGCAATGAATTGTGTTTCATCAATGTTTATGATATATGAATGAAATGGATGCGCATGTAAGCTGAGTAGCTATATTGCATAAATCCTGGATAATGAAATCTTCGATATTTGCCGGGGAAACTAAATCCTTGACTGCTGCTGGGGATTTAAAATCCTTTGATCATTGAAAATGAGAAGTCCTAGGACCGCTGTTGGGGAATCAGGAGTTGGGTTGTATGCCAATCTACTGGGTATTCCTGTCTTGAGGAGATCTTCACTGGGGAATATCTGAATACTCTGTGAGGAATTGAGAATGAGAGTCTTCATTCTGCTTGGGGGATAAGAATTCTGTGGGGAATAGCCATACTGTTGAAAAGTAGCTATCCTGTCGGAGAGTAAAACTCGGGATTCTAGATAAAGCTTATTCTTGTCTGGAAGAAGTTCAGGTTTAGGTTGTATGCCACTTTAAGAATGAGAATCTTCACTCCGGCGGGACTATCAGAAATTCAGATGTTATACCACCTTGAGAAATGAGAATCTTTATTCTGTCAGGAATATCAGGAGGCTGGGTGTATGCCAATCTACTGGGGAAGCCAAAATGAGAATCTTCATTCAGGTCTTGGGTCATAAGATTGGGTGTATGCCAATCTCTTGAGGTTTTAAGGATGAGAATCTTCATGCTGTTAAGGGTTAGGAGGTTGGGGAGTATACCAATCTTCCGAGGTTTCAAGGATGAGAGTCTTCATTCTGTTAAGGGTCAGAAATTGGAAGTATACCAATCTTCTGAGGTTTCAAGGACGAGAATCTTCATTCTATTAAGGGTCAGAAATTGGGAGTATACCAATCTTCTGAGGTTTCAAGGATGAGAGTCTTCATTCTGTTAAGGGTCAGAAATTGGGAGTATACCAATCTTCTGAGGTTTCAAGGATGAGAATCTTCATTCTGTTAAGGGTCAGAAATTGGGAGTATACCAATCTTCTGAGGTTTCAAGGATGAGAGTCTTCATTCTGTTAAGGGTCAGAAATTGGGAGTATACCAATCTTCTGAGGTTTCAAGGATGAGAATCTTCATTCTGTTAAGGGTCAGAAATTGGGAGTATACCAATCTTCTGAGGTTTCAAGGATGAGAGTCTTCATTCTTGAGAAAAATAGATTTTTAGGAGCTTCAGTTGTCCGTTATTCTGTTGGTGGCTGTAACTTCCAACAGGCGATGAAGGAAAATTTTGATGATGATCGTAACTTCCAGCAGGTGATGAAGGAAAATTTGAACGACCTTGAATTCCAGCAGGTGATGAAGGAATTTTTGATGATGATCGTAACTTCCAGCAGGTGATGAAGGAAATTTTGAACGACCTTGAATTCCAGCAGGGGATGAAGGAATTTTTGATGATGATCGTAACTTCCAGCAGGTGATGAAGGAAATTTTGAACGACCTTGAATTCCAGCAGGTAATGAAGGAATTTTTTATGATGATCGTAACTTCCGGCAGGTGATGAAGGAAATTTTGAACGACCTTGAATTCCAGCAGGTGATGAAGGAATTTTTGATGATGATCGTAACTTCCAGCCGGTGATGAAGGAAATTTGAACGACCTTGAATTCCAGCAGGTGATGAAGGAATTTTTGATGATGATCGTAACTTCCAGCAGGTGATGAAGGAAATTTTGAACGACCTTTCAATTTGAAATGTAATTTTGCTTTGGAGAATAAATCCTTGACAAATGTTTGGGAAATAAACCCATGACCGCTGGTCTGCTAGAGAGGTGATGAACTTCTCGAGGACGCTTGAATTTCTTTTTAGAAAGATTTCGGAGAGGTTTCATCACTGCCCCTAGTATCAGATGCTTCTGATATTGCCAGGACACTTGGACTGCACGTAACCCTTTGATGAGATTGACGTTTAAATGCCCCAAATGATGGTGAGGGAGACTTGCCCCAGGTTATCCTGCAATTGAGAGATTTCTTGAAATCTTGACTGGACTGCCCCAGGTTCACTGAACTTTGAAAGATTTGTTGAAATCTTGACTGGACTGCCCCAGGTTAACTGAACTTTGAAAGATTTGTTGAAATCTTGACTGGACTGCCCCAGGTTAACTGAACTTTGAAAGATCTGTTGAAACCTTGACTTGACTGCCCCAGGTTTACTGGACAATACCATATAAAATCCCTTTTTGTTGATAAGAGATTTTTGTAACGGAAGTGTCATCCCACTTGAAGTGATTTCATTCACTGAGAGAGCTTTCGTTCCTCCGAACATTCATTGTATGAATTTCTTTGCTGTTTAAACAAGTAAACCATGTGCAAACAATGATATTCAAATAATGCAAAGTTTATGCTTGTCTCGAAGTTTTGAAAAATGCATTTTTTAGCAGAAAACTTTTTATAAGATAAATTCAACACAAGATTTAGGGCAAAGCCTTACAGGAGTCAGGATACCTTTTGTAACAGTATGCTTTCGAACTAACCCATGCTTCAATTAGGACTTTTGAAGGGTTGTAACGTGGCTTAGTTCACGGTTTAAGAAACAAAGGATAAAAGCTCAAAGTATATTTGTTCCCACCCGCTCTTCGTGATGTCCTTCAGTCCTAAACTCAGTTAATTGTGCGTCGAACTCTATTCGAGTTTGGAACGACTTTTTGGTGATGGCTCACACTAGTTGAATTTTATGGAAGGAAGTCATCATTTTTGCAACATTTTTCATGTTATTGAGGATTTATAATGGCCTCTTTCTTTTGATTTGTTATCCCTAACCTTTGCCTGACTGTTCCTGTTTTTGAGATTACAGTCAGCGGGATGCCCTAGCTTTCTTAAGCCTCCTTTGTAGGTTTTGGCTCAGTGGGATTTTCTCTTTTGAGAGATAATGACTGCCTATGAGATAAAGAACCATCACTTGTCTTTTGGTTCCAAAGGAATGTTTTTGGTGTTATTCGTTGTATTACGAACTGAGAGTTTGCGACTTTAATGCGCATCTTTTTTTGGATTAACTGAGAGACTACCCTGCCCCATGTTTAAATCAAAGGTTTCAATTTGTGTTTAAAATAAAAAAACTCCTACTTCTCTGGCTCGAAGGGGTTGACTAGGGATTATCTTCCTTATAACTACAGTGTTTAGGATTTGAAAGAAACGCTTGTACATCGTCAGCAAGGTCTATTCAAAAGCATACCGTATGAGATTACAGTATTATTTCGTCATCCTCCCTCTAAAGGCTTGTAGATTTTTTATCAAGAGTTAAGTATCATAAAGAAAAGCACAAGAATTAGTGAAAACGAATGGATGAATTCAAGACAAACATATGCAATGCATTAATGAAACAGAGTTTGACATCAACAGATAATTGTTTGAATAATAAAAGAAATTACAACTTGAAAATTCAAATGAAATAGAAGTCTCTCAGTTCGAGCTTTGTCATTCCAGGTGGAGAACCGTTAGCGGAAGATTTTCATCTCGCCATCCGGCATGAATTCCAGCACTCCTTTGTCGATCAAGTCTTGGATCTTATTTTTCAAAGTCCAACAGTCGTCGGTGTCATGTCCAGGACTATGGGAGTGGTATACACAAAACGCATCGGGGTGATAGCTAGGAGTAGAGGTATTGGGTTTCTGAATAGGATCCCTTAAAGCAAGTAGGTTGACCTCCAATAAGCGTTTCAGTATCAGAGATGATGGTATGTCAGTCTCAGAGAAACGTCTTCCAGACGTATTTTTCTTACGCCGAGGTTGTTGCTGGGCTTGTGAACCTGAAGCAAGTTGAGGAGCTTCTCCCTTGTCTTCTTGTCTCAAAGGGGGTTGCATGATGACTTGCTTTTCAACCTTAGGTGTTTGCCCCACTTGGTTGTCCCGAAGCAGCTTGTTGACGAGGACCCTGAGCTCTTCTTGTCTTTGAGCTAAGTCTTGAATGAGAGCCATCTGGCCCACCAGCTGTCCCATCATCTGGATCTTCATTGTTGCCAACTCAATCTGTAGCCCTTCCAACTGATCATTCCTGACACTGCCTGAATTCCCCAGGACCATGCCCTTTGTGAGGAGAGCTTTTATCTCTTCTTGCCCTTGGGACAGGTTCAAGAACATTTCTCGGAGTTGAGCATTTTGAGCTTGAACGTCCTTGATAGTCTTCTCTAGAGCCATCTCTACTGAAATAAACAGTAGGAGAAATAAGGAAACCTGAAAAGGAAAACCTGTTACGATGCAATGCATGATATGTGGATGCATGTTTTCAAGGATCGCGTGGGGTAAACACAAGAAAATGTTAGAGGTTGAATTTTGATCAACATCTTTGATTGGAGAACTTTGTAACGGTGGATGTCTTTCCACGAGAATCAAGCTCACCATGTCGAGTGGGTCATAGCCCCCGATTCAAGTCGTTTCACTTGATTCTTTGACGGCGTTTGTTTAGAGGAAAATGAAACCTCTTGCCCTTTGGTAGACGTTTGGTTCAACGTGCCCCTGTATCAAAAGACCCTCGAGATCCTTGAAATGGTTATTGAAAATGCTATGGTATGATGTTATGATGTTATGTACATGTATGCAAAAGTAAGCAAGTGTATATACAGGTAATCATATTCACACAGAGCAAACAAGTCCTTAGGTTTAGGCTTGCATGGGGTTTGTAGGTAAGTACCCTCTTGAAGTTAGTTGGCTCAACCTGTCCTAAAATAGAAACCGGGTTCTAAGGAGCTCAATATCACTGGATTATTTTCTATGTTCATTATTTTGGTTTAGCCACTTAACTGGCGACCAAAATATTCCAAGAAAACAATCCTCAATGAGTGTAGTATCGAGTATCTACCAACTTCGGATTGCACCAAAGTCGGTCATCTCACTACCCCTAAAAAGGCCAAGATGGTCAAGTAAGGTTCTAAGAGTTCGTTAGTGCTTCATGACATCGCTCAGCGGCCCCGTATTCTCCTTGACTACTCAAGGGCTACCGGTACCCACAAATATGTCACACTAACATAGCTACTGTTTCAACCATGTCGGTATACCCCGCAAAGTTCCCTCACAGTTTATTGTTATTTACCTAAAAAGGTGCCCCCAAATCCGAGTGTAGGATTTACAACAAACCTAAACAAGGAACCCAAAAAGTAAAGCAATCAAAGCAATCAAAGTAAGCATGTAAATGTGATCTAAAACCCTAAGGTAACCCCACTTTTAGAATTTACTCCCCAGCAGAGTCGCCAGTTCTGTGATACGGTGGGAGAACTGACTTGGTTTTGCGTTTGTTTTCGCACTTGTTCGGTTTAGCAAGAGTCACCACCGACTTTTTATTTTATCCTAAGGAAAGGTCAAAAAGCACAGGAAATACTTTTGAGATGTTTTCGTGGGTTCGGGGGGTAGATTATGAAAAGGGAAGGTGCTAGCACCCTTTTCATCCATGGTTATCCATGGGCTCTTAGTTACTTGTTTTAGATCACTTGCCTTTGCTTTTCAATTGTTTGAAATGGTGCTTTGTGTGTGTGGTTTTGAAAATGTTTTGAAAAAGATGCCTTGTCTAGGCAACCATTGTAATGACTCTTGTTTGAGTATATACAAAGGTGTGTGTCTTTTTGAAAAGATAATTCAATGTTTTGAAAGTTGTTTTGGAAGTTGTGTTTGTGAAGTGTGTTTGAAAAAATGGCAAGGATGTTTTGCAAGATTTTTGATCAAGTAACTAAGAGTTGTCTACCCTATTTTACTCAAAGATCTTTCTCATGTTTTAACCCTTTTAACAGTGTTGTTTCACCATTGTGTTTGATGAACAACCATGCGTTAGGATGTTAAACGGGACAGGCGCGGGTCATCGTATGCGATCATTGAAGGCAACTTGTGAGATGCTCTAGCAATTTTGTAAGGGACGAGATCGTTTTATCGAAGGCAACATCGAGGGTCATCGAGGGACTAATGATCTTTGTTTATCGAAGGTACATTTGCTAGATTTTCTCGTACTCGAGGGACATGATTGCATTTTCCGAGGCAACAAGCGAGGTTACCCTAGAGGTGCAAGTGTGAATGGTGTATTAATTTTCATGCATTTATCTTGTATTAGGTTATCTAGCGGCTGATTTTGAATCTTCGCATACAAACCCTAATTATTATACAGTATATGGAAAGCGATAAATTGCGGGAATTTAAAGTCTAAGCTATTACAAATAAGTATCCGGGGATGGGGGTACAAATGTTTAAAAATGGGAATGAGTCTTATCAGAATAGTAGTGTCCAAATGTTATTTACAACCAAATCGAATCGTCGCATTCTCAATGTAAAAATATAGCAAGGTATAAGAATCAAAGAGAATCAAAGAGAATCAAAAGTATTATAAAATGCATATGATTATTTACAAATGATCAAAATATTAACCTAATGCAAATTAAGTGTTATTATTTTGTGCTTTTGTTTAATTATGTATAAACAAAGGTTTTTTTTTTAAAGAAAGAAATATTTAACTTAAAAAATCTATTATTTATGCATTTTTGTTAATGTTATTTAGGAACTCTTATAAAAAGATTTATTAAACAAAAAAAGTTTTAAAACCAAAATATATTATTTACATGCTTTTAAATGTAATAAATATTAAAAACAAAGCTATTTAAAAATATTTTTGTACAAAAAGTTTAACATATTATATTTATTTAACAAAAGGTATTAGGAATTTAGGTTATATAAAAAAAGAAAATAAGGTTAAAAAAAAGGTATTAATTGGTATAAAAAGGTCAAGAAATTAAATGGGGTATGAGGGAAATACTTGGCCCAAAATGCATATTGAAAGAGAATAAGAGGGGGGTATACACGCCAGAAACACTTTGGGTTTAGCGGTTTTGTGTATGGGGTAGGCCCAAAACGGCTCACAATGTTTTTAGGGTTTTCATCTGTTTGATTCAGAATTAGGTTTTCAGTTGAAATGGACGGCGCCGCTCCCTTCTTGTCTTCTTTGCCTCTTCATCGTTCTCAACAGAGCCACTGATGCCCCATTCTCCCACCTTTACGCTACCAGAACGTTGCCTCCACCCTCTCCTCTTCGCGGTGATATGAGGCAGTGGTTTGAAAGGTAAGCTTTTTCGTTCTAAGCACTCTTTAGGGTTCACAGTTTCGTATGTTTAGTTTTCTTGGACATTATTGCTTACAAAACTTTAATCTTCGATATTTATGATATATAATGCAGAAAAATTTGAGGAAAAATACCTTGGTGTTTGTTCTGTAAGACGATTGAGGGAGAGGGCTTGGACTTGTGGCGCTCTCAGGTGGCCAAGGCGGAGGGAGGATGATGACAAGAGCTTTTCTGGTATTTGCACCTTTCACTTCGTTTTGTGATGAAAATAATTCTGAAAACGCTTATGATATTCGTATCACTTCTGGACCTCTTCTTATCTGAATGCTTGCTTTAGCTTGAATTAATGATGATGTTCTTCTGAGTTTTTCCTCTTTGTGGGTGTAGTTAGTTTTCAATGATGAGTTTCTTCTGAGAATGCTTATTGTATTGCTTCTAACTTTCTTCCTCTCTTGAATTTTGTTGGTATTGATGTTGATGAACCTTGAAGTTGTTTGCTGCTAGCTTTTACAATCTTCCTCTCTCTTTTTGTCAATGATGATATTCCCCTGAGATGCTTTTGCTTCTGACTTTTCCTCTCTTTGGATTTTGTTGACTTTTTATGATGTTGATGATTTTGCCTATGATGAACTTGGTTCTGAGGCGCTTGTTGGTGGATTTGGATTGAAGGCAAGTTTGCTTTTGATTTTAGGAAGGCAGGATTGTTGGTGTTTGCAGTTTGACAGGTTTTTTAGCAGGTTTAAAGGCTTGCTGTTGGTAAGGCAGGCTTGGATACAGGCAGGCTTGGATACAGGTTTGTTGTGTAGGCTTGAAGGTTTCTGGTATTGGCAAGCTTGGTTATGCAGGCTTGCTTGTGGTTTGTGTTCACAGTTTTGTAGGTTTTATGCAGGTAGGCTTGTGATAAACTTGCAGGTTTTGAAACAGGTTTCTAGCAGGTTTGAAGACTTGCTTATTTTTTGTTTGGAAGGCAGGTTTAGGACCTGCTTCTGGTACAAGCAGGCTTGATGTTTTTCTTGTGTTCTCTGTGTTTTTTTTTTGTATTGGCAAGGCAGGTTTTGAGGTTTTATGCAGGTCTGAAGGTTTTGTTACTTCAGCTTGCAGTTTTACAGTTTGTGGTCTTTTGTTCTTTGTGTTCTGCCCCCCTTGAACTGTTCTGTTCTTGTTATATTTATCTCTCTTCTAAGCCTGCCAAACTGCAAACCTTTTTACTTTACTCTCTTTTTCTCTCTCTATAAAGAAAGCATATTTAATTGCTTAATGTCTCTTTTTCTGAAAAGATGTTGGCCTGGGAAATGATGAAAATGTTTTGACAATATTGCTTGCTTGCAATTTAGTTTTGCTCTGCATTCTGTACTTCCATCTTTCCTGCCTTGATAGTTTTGTGTACTTGTATGCAGCTTTTCTATTTTGATAGCTTAGTTGACAGTTTGGTTGACAGTTACAGCTTGGTTGACAGTTTGAACTCGTGCAACTTGTTTGTTCAGTCTGTGTAACTTAGTTGCCAATTTGTGCAACTTGGTTTGGCATTTTGTTTTAATATTGTACAGCTTGGTGTACTTTTATGCAGCTTTGTGCCTTCTTTGTGTTTGATTGTATGCTTGCTAAGAATTAATTTTACTTTTCCTCTTTGTGAACCAAGAAGGGAAATTTTCTTGCGATTTGCAAAGAGGACGAGCAAAATACGATGAAAACCAAAACAAACTGATTCCGGCCAACAATCTTTAATGATGAGTTTTTTGATTATCTGTCTGAAAAATGCTTTTCCAATTTAACTGTATTGACTTCTCCTTTTCTGGCTTTGCAGGTAAATACCAATTGGGGCAAGGAAAGCAGCAGTAGAAGATGAAGACTTCAAGAGACTTAGGATGTAGATTTAATTTCTATTCAATTATTTGTAATAAACATCATTGTAAATATTGTAAATAAATTTACAATATCCCAATAACATTTGTAACAATAATTAAAAATAAATAAAAATCTTTTGTCAGATATTTCTTTATTTCTTTTGCACTGTCGATTTAACTTACTTAAGTTTCTTGAATTAAAATAACTGGAAGTACACCCCAATAATTTTAACTCAGATAAAATAAATATCAACAAACTTTGCAGTCTTGCAACCTTGTATTAACCAACAATACGCCCAGCATTCCAAATAACCAAATACATTGCACAGTTAAACAAACAAACATTCACACGCCTTTTACCTCACTGATCAAACTAAAGCTTCAAACTTTCAATCAGAAACCTCAGCTTCTATCTCAGATGTTTAGGCTTTGAGAAACAAACAGCAATCTTGAACAAGCGTCAAAACAATGTGACAGTCAATTGAAATACTGTGGATTAAAACTCTTCTGAGAATGCGCGTGCAAACCCTAATTTTTGATTTATTGTCAAAGAAATGTCTGCTTGATCAAATCCTGAGCCAAACTCAACCAAATCAATAGAAACCCTAATAATCTATTTGACTGATTCAAAATCAATGGAAACCCTAATTTTAGGTAGACTGATAAGAAAAGTCTGTTTGACCGATTCTTGAACCAATCTGAAAAATCAGGGAAA
This sequence comes from Vicia faba, assembly GCA_948472305.1. Lineage (NCBI taxonomy): Eukaryota > Viridiplantae > Streptophyta > Magnoliopsida > Fabales > Fabaceae > Vicia > Vicia faba. The sequence continues at coordinate 20,258,525 of OX451737.1, forward strand.
GCCCGGAGCTGTGATTTCTTGTGAAAAAGAGGAGGGCCAATTTTGGGGTACAACACGTTCAAACTCAATACCTCCAGTGAAAACTTAACCAACTCAATTTGTGAAATTTTGGCGCTTGAACCAGCTCGATACGTTGAAAATCGACCAAGTTATGATTTTCTGAACATGACGCAAATAAACTTCTGTCACAAATTTTTTGTACGAAAATACTTGATAAATCCGCATTTTTGAAGACCTTCTGATCGAAATTGGCTTCCAGCCGTGAGAGATAAAAACGTAGATGACGTCAATACAAAACTTTGGCCACCGGAACGGGTTCAAAACGAGCCACGATCTTCAAGTTATGAATTTTTTAGTGCGTAAAAACTGCACTTTCAGCACACTTTTTCACCATATTTCTTCGAGAAAACTCACACATTCGGATACCTTTTTTAAAGAATTGACTCTTGAGCCGAACCTGAATTTGAGAATACGTTATCAGAGATATCTTGGCAAAAGAACATCTGAATATGACGCGTCGGGTTGGATTTGTGAATCTTTGAACCCTGAATCATTGCGAAACGGCGAACCGATCTTCAGCACGGAAAATACTCTGAGAACATCCATTGACGAAATAAACGTCATTTGTAACCTGAAGAAGCTTGATAAATATAACTTTATTCCATAACAATAAAACCAATAATATGCGTGTATGAAAAGAGGGCAAATTTTGGGGTACAACAGTTCTCTTGTCTTAGGATTGGCTTAATTTTTGTAAAACAAATAATAGCACAATAATGTAATGTAGAATAGGATGTATAAACTTGCTAAGAAGAACGGGTACAACAAGAAGTCCTATTACAATGTCAAAACATGTTGTGTGGAACTGGAATAACATGTCAAAGAAGATGTCTTGACATCGCGCCTGCTGAGCTGGATTAATGAGATTCAGTTTGTTCTTAACATAAGCAGAATATTCAGGAGAATATTATACATCCTATGTGGCGCATATTTTAAGGTCTATAAAATTCAATCAGAAATCAAGGAGAATGAAGACTTTCTAAATAAGGAGATTATTTAGGAAAGAAAAGATTGAAGACCTTTCTTGGGGTAGGAGTTTCTGCAGTTTGTTACAGCTGATTTGTTGTGATTGAAGGCCCAAAACCAGTTGGGTAACAGGTTATAAATAGAAGGGTTTGTAACCTAGAAAATATGATGGCTCAAGATGTAGAAGTCTAGAAATTTGTCAAGGTAAACCGGTCGGGTTGTGGGAAGGTTACCAAGTTCACCTCGAAGCCTGTAGGTAAGAGGTGTATTGTTCTTGGAGGAAGCTTTGAAGCAACTCCAGGATGTGTTAAGAGAAAAGCTAACAAACTGTGGAGTTTACCTTAGATACTTAGCTAGGTTTCGATAGAAGTATGTCTTCCAAACTATTTATCTATATGATCAGAATATGGGTGAAGGTTCGTCTATGCAGTGACTGAGGTGTTGACTACTAGACATCATTGTGATGATTGGAAGTGGGGTGGGGATATTCCATATCTAGGGAGGACCTAGGTATAAGGGTCATTGGGTAGTGATTAAGTACGTAGATCTTCAATGGGTGTGTTGGTTGTAGGGTCTGCAAATTGATACTACTAATAGTGGACTTCATTCTTGGCTTGGTAGACCCCAGAGTAGGTATTGTTGTACACTGAACTGGGTAAACAATTCTGATGTGTTCTTTATCTTTTCAGTACTGATTTATCTTTCATGTGTGTTTATGTCAGATCAGATGTCTCGACATCCTTGTAGGACATCTGAGTCTGTTGTGCCAGAATTTCAATTAGTATCAGAGCGGGTATCTTGTTCTGCTCTGGGTGAGATTCTGGGAAGGTACTTTCTGGTCATGGGCAAGGAAGAAAGTATTTAATAAAAAGAGGTATGAACTTGGACAATTCATACTATTGTTTTGATGATCTCTTGGCAAGGATCAGGTATTGTTCTTGGTTGTTTCCGTCAGGCCTGCAGCTTACGGAAGGTGATGTATGTAGGGTCTATTTTTTCAATTCTAGGTTGCCATGCTTATACTTGGATAGTGGTGTAAGCATTGTGTCTGAATATTGTTGAGGAGTTCGTTATATTCTTCTGCATGATTTCTGATATAACCCTGAAAGCATGGGAAGGATATTAGGGTTGTTACCCTCAATAGAAAATATGCTGACATTTTCAATAATATTAAAAGTGTCAAAGATACTTGAGATTCTTCTCAAGTCCACTCATAAATACATTTATCAATAAGGTTGATGAGAATCAATTGATCAATGATGATCATATGCATCTGCATATTGACCTTGAAGATTGTCAAGGATGGTGTGTTCCAAGAAGAAGGAATTGATGTTCTGTGGGATGTTAGAACATTATTTCAGCAGGTATGGAAGTACCAGTTGAAGAACATGTATCTAGTTTATGCAGGTTGATTAGGACACGATCAACAATATATCTACTCCATGTGTCAGTTTATTTCTGACCAAGGCTTGTGGGATTATAGAGGTTGAGCCCGATGTCCTTGAGAAGAACTCATAAAAGAATCTCCACCAGATCCTTTATGAGATGAGCTCGTATCTGGAAGATCCTTCTAGTCAAAGTTACAAGATTCATGGAATCCTATTTGTCGCCATAGAACAGATTATGTTTGAAGAGGAGTATTGTGATCCAACCACAATGTTTGATGCTCCTGAGTATTGTTTTAATTTCCCCTAAGTAAGAGAATTGGTGATTCTCTTTGTGTACCCACAGAAGTTGTTGAAAAAGATCCCCTTGTCAAGGGTTGATATGATGTCAGACATAATGTCGTGATATCTTTGAAGATGTTAAAATTTTTGAAGGGTATTGCTTTTGAAGAGTCAAGGGAAACAGATGCTTTGAAGAAGAAAAATTGCATGCCTAGCAGAGTTTGCTCCAAAGACCTAATAGAGGGAATTTCCTCTGTTGACAAAGACAATGGCATCCATCATCTTAAAGTCAAACATGAGGTCTAAAGAAAAGCTTATTGAGATATGGCTCGTGCAATCCCCTGCATATGCTGGTAGATTGATCCTGAAGATTGATCAGTTGTTATTGGTTTGTTTCCTTGTGTTAACCCCCACAAGAGTTGATTATAAGTTACTATGGAAGTTACCCTCATAACCATAGTAATTTTGGATGATGTCGTATCTGATGTCGGGTCACCATTTCTAGGTGTGTGCTTCCCCTAAAAAGGAAGTTGTTGTGTAGATTATGAGGTGAGTATTGTTGTTCACCAGTGAAGTTCAAAGTTAGAATGTTTTATCATGATGGAGCTGAAGACCAATCTCTGACCAAGTCTAGAATGTTGAAAGGATCCTCTTGTGTTGAACAATGAAGAAGAAGGATGTCAGCTCAAGTGCTCTAACATCTGTTGAAAAGGACTATCATATGCAGTTGTGTGTGTGGGCAAGTTTTTCCTCTGATGACAAATATCTTGTCAGGTGCTAAGTATAAGTCCGATTTTGTGAAGATGTTCATGTTACTGATGATAAATACCTCGTCAGGAGCTGAGTACTTATCTGAGGTATGGATGCAAATCTACTATCTGAACTGATGATTCAGATATTGTTGAGAGTTTATAGTGTTCAGGTGGCTGTAGATGTACTCTTTTGTGATCTTCTCTTAAAAATACTATCAAGATTAATAATCTCTTTGGTTGATAAATCAAGAATTGAATTATTAGAATCTGTGAAGAAAGGTTGATCTCCTAAATGATGTTGTAACATCATTTTTTTAAAGGAAGGTTTGGGATTATGATTATGGAAGATTGAGGATCAACATGGTTGTCAAAAGAAGGAGTTCCGACTTTGTGGATTAGAAGATGCAGATCCTGATCCTGTCTTTAGTAGTATGCTTGGTGTCTAGATAACTACTATGTTGAAGACTTCACTAGTACCAACAATTTCTAGTGATTGATAGAGCAAAGGAATATGAAGAAGGTGGTTTTCCTCTGTTGCAAGTATGGTTAAAACAAGCTAGTTGAGGGCTTGTATTTGTCCAAGTATGTGTTCACGATATCTTGGATATCCAAAGAGGTATGGATATTTGTGTGGTTATGTAGGGCCATCTATCAGACATTACCTTGTAAAAATATGAAGACCTGGAGTTGGTATATCAGATTTAGGATGAGTTATTTTCACAAGAGTGTGAATATGTTTCAGTGAGTACGTAAAGTCTCTTGTTTTTCTTCTTGTGTCCAAGTGTTCATCCTCAGCAGAAGCCTTGTTTGTCCATGATGGGGGGGGGGGGGGGGTTAAAACCTATATATGGTTATTGTTGTTGTAGTTATGGAGCTTGCGCTTGTGAAGATTACAGGCAACATGTTGTGACTTGTGGCTACTAAGTGTAGTTGTTTATGCCCTTGTTGGGTCTATGTGGTTCTAGTCATGAGAAGCTAGTATATCTTGTGTTATCCAAGGGTTAAGCTTAAGGTCAAGTCACTAACCTAACCTATAATGTTTTGACTTCCATGATTGGATGTCTTGTCGAAGATTCAACAAATATCACAAGTGTGAAGAAGAAAGCTGTCAGGTTTACCTAGTGTGAGAAGCTTACTACAGAATATAGTGAGAGAATATTTTTGTTGTATGGTTAATCTGAAGATGAGACCTTGTGAGATCCTCTTGTGATAATGGGGAGTTTGTTAAAGGGCATGGATGGAAATAAGTCCCTTGGATGATGTTTCTAGAACCAAAGCAGATAAGCTTTGTGGTAATGTTGTTGAGGTCTCAAATGATGTTGGAACATCATTTTTGATGATAGTCTATTAAAGATACTTGGAACTATGAATCTCAATATTCAAACTCCACACTCATTAGTGGAAGTTTTGTCTATGGTGTTGAATAAGGATATTCTAATTGAAGGATAAGTATACTCAAGTAATGTATAACTACTATCTTGGTTTGAAGACTTTACCAGTGTTAGGAAATACTAGTAATATGCAGAAGGAGGATTTAATCAGCACATTGGTTAAGGGATACTACTTCTATTGGAGAGTCTGGATCTTAGTAAAGCTTTTAAGCACACTAAGAAATGGTTGGATGTTGGTTTCAGACTAGTTTCATGACATCTTAGCCATCCAAAGAGTCATGATAAGATGTGTGAAGGTGCAAGGGCTTGAATCAGAGGTGTGCTTTTTATTCGCAGTGAACTAGTGGGTTTTTAGTGTTGTTTTTTCTCCACAATTAATTTTTGGTTGTCCATGACTGGAGGAGTCAGTGGACTAATTGGTTTGTTTAGAGCTTGTGATGTTTAAGCATATAGAGTTATTGCCCTACAATGAAGATGATGTTAGATAACATGCTGAGACATGTTGCTATAAGATGTAGTTGTTTATATCCTTATGAGTCTCTAAAGACTCTAGCCAAATGTTTCTAGAGTATACCATCCTTCTATAAGAGGATGTGTTGGTTCTGCGAGAATTTATTTTTCTTTGCAATAGTGAATGGGATAAAGAAGACTATTATGCTGGTTGTTAGAAGATGTTGACTCTGGTTATGATGTCGAGGATGATGTCCAGGATATCTTTCCTTTGAAAAAGTATGTAAGCAAGAAGCTTTCAGTCAGGGTGCATGGTGCTCCTCTTGACAACACCTCCTTCCATTCTATTGGCAATGCTGAAAACTGGAAATATGTGTTTCAAATAAGAATTTCCCTTGAAAGAGAATTGGGAGCAGGTGCACTGGAGTGCAAATAAATTATGGAGTTGATTCCTTTTACTGGCTTGTGCTGATCAGAGAAGTAAGGAATATATGAAGGTGTTTGTGTTGAATTTTCCATTGCTGTCATCAATAGTTATCTGGGAAAGTACGAAGATGATTACTGTTAGTTGGAAGTGATTGATAATCAGGTGTGTAAAGCCATTCTGCAAACCAAACTATAAAGCATGCAGGAACCTGCGCACCGGCTGTGTGGGAGATTTTTAAAGATTTCTATGCATAATGAGTCCTTTAAATGATTGAGAACCAGTTTGATTAGGTTTTGAACTTGATGTACCACATGATGTCTTAACATCATGATTGTTTATGGTTGTCTTATTTAATGCTTGGGATTGTTCATGTGAAGTTGGATGCTTAAGCATTATTGTGAGAAGTGGCATTTCTGACAATGTGGATTAGAATATGGAGAGTATAATCCTGTCTACAATAGCATGCTTGATGAATGCATGACTATTTTGTTGAAGACTCCACTAGGATCAGCAACTACTAGTGGATATAAAGGCAGAAGGCTGCTAACAGATACTCAAGGGGTATTTTTTTTGCTGCAAGTCGCTCCAGAAAAAGTTTGGTGATGTGGAGAAACTAAGAGTTTTTGGCGTTTGTGAGTGACTTCACACCTAGTATGCATGAAATCTTACCTATTCAAAAGGTCATGATATAGAGTGTGGTTATGATAATACAATGATCAAATGTATCCCTGTGTTATGAAGAAGTCAGGGTTCCTAGAAGTATTCTCAAGGAGTGAGAATATCTGACTCTGTTATGACTCTACTGAGGGAGTTAAGGTTCAGCATATGCAGGAAGTGCTGAAGTTTCTTATCTAGTGCACAAGTCTCCATCTTCAACTGGAGCATTAGTTACTAATGACAAAGGGAGTCATGTGGATATCTGTAAATTGTTGCTGCAATGATACATGTATTATCAAGCCAGAATATTGTTCACTTTTGTAAAGGTTCTATGAGGAAATGATGTCGAAACAACATGTTGTAATATTATGAAGTTATGGATAAACTTAACAAGACATGGTTGTTTTTAACTATGAGAAGCTTGGTGAAGATCAGAAGTTCACATATCTCTTAGAAGTGTAATGGGAAGTCTGGGAGAATTTATTTTTCTCTATAGATTTCAAAAAGACTCCTTGAGGGTCTATATTATGAAGAGGTGTCACAAGCGTGATATTTTGATATCTTAGTATATGTCACTGAGTCTAAGTGAAAGAAGAACACTTAGAATCCAGTATGAACAGGTGGATAATCTTGTGAAGCATCCCTGATTGGTGGGATAGGATGTGTTGATCACTGAAATAAGAAGACAATATATGACTAAGTGTCAAGACATTATACAGGACACGTTCCTGTATGGTTAACATAGGGTGGAGTGACCTATGTGTTCAAACACGTGGCTGTAAACAGGGGGAGAAAAATTTGTCTGACTATGCATGTGTATGTACAGGAAGTAGCTATAACATTTAAAGCCATTATGGACGGTGCACATTGATACTTGAAGTTTTCTCCTCAAATATTGTTTCCTTTTGACCAAGATTGGTGCTACAATCTAGGATCGTTATTTTCCAAGTAAAAATACCAGTTATTTATAGAGAGTTCTTCGTATCTTTGTAACCCTGTGAGATTCTTGGGTCCATAATTCTTATTGCTTTTATTTGATTTGGGTAAGTTATGCTTGGGTCCGGTATTGTGAAGGTCTCCTTTTCCAAGTTTTGGCTAAAAAGGGGGAGATTGGTGTGGCTGTTGGGATGCTGCTGATTCCACAAGTGGTGATTATTATTAATTTTCACATAGGTCAAAATAAGGGGGAGTACAAGTTGTCTTCTGCTATCTTTTTCCTCGTGTGCAACAACCAAACTTCAGGACTTTCCTTCCTTTTATCCTGAAATTGATGTTCGTTGGTGCTGATGAGATTGAGTTCTTCAGAGTGCTGCAAAGAAGATGTCTAACAAGATGTTGAGACATCATTTACAACTGAAGATCTATTGTTATGTGTAGTAGCTTCTGAATTGATGTAATCTCCTAGATTGCAATTGTTTTTAGATTATTTGTTTTAACCAAAATTTGCCAAAGGGGGAGATTGTTAGTTCTCTTGTCTTAGGATTGGCTTAATTTTTGTAAAATAAATAATAGCAATAATAATGTAATGTAGAATAGGATGTATAAACTTGCTAAGAAGAACAGGTACAACAAGAAGTCCTATTACAATGTCAGAACATGTTATGCTGAACTAGAACAACATGTCAAAGAAGATGTCTTGACATCGCGCCTGCTGAGCTGGATTAATGAGATTCAGTTTGTTCTTAACATAAGCATAATATTTAGGAGAATATTATAAATCCTATGTGGCGCATATTTAAAGGTCTATAAAATTCAATCAGAAATCAAGGAGAATGAAGACTTTCTAAATAAGGAGATTATTTAGGAAAGAAAAGATTGAAGACCTTTCTTGGGGCAGAAGTTTATGCAGTTTGTTACAGCTGATTTGTTGTGATTGAAGGCTCAAAACCAGTTGGGTAATAGGTTATAAATAGAAGGGTTTGTAACCTAGAATATATGATGGCTCAAGATATAGAAGTCTAGAATTTTGTCAAGGTAAACCTCTCGGGTTGTGGGAAGGTTACCAAGTTCACCCTGAAGCCTGTAGGTAAGAGGTATATTATTCTTGGAGGAAGCTTTGAAGCAACTCCAAGATGTGTTAGGAGAAAATCTAACAAACTGTGGAGTTTGCCTTAGAGACTTATCTAGGTTGTCATGGAAATATGTCTTCCAAATTGTTTATCTATGTGATCAGAATATGGTTGAAGGGTCGTCTATGCAGTGACTGAGGTGTTGACTGCTAGACATCATTATGATGATTGGAAGTGGGATGGGGATATTACATATCTAGGGAGGACCTAGGTAGAAGGGTCATTTAGTAGTGATTAAATGTGTAGATCGTCAATGAGTGTGTTGGCTGTAGGGTCTGCAAATTGATACTACTGATAGTGGACTTCATTCCTGGCTTGGTAACCCCCAGAGTAGGTGTTGTTGTACACTGAACTGGGTAAACAATTCCGATGTGTTCTTTATCTTTTCACTACTGATTTATCTTGCCTGTGTGTTTATGTCAGATCAGATGTCTCGACATCCTTGTAGGACATCTGAGTCTGTTGTGCCAGAATTTCAATTGGTATCAGAGTGGGCATCCTGTTCTGCTCTGGGTGAGATCCTGGGAAGGTACTTTCTAGTCATGGGCAAGGAAGAAAGTATTTACTGAAAAGAGGTATGAACTTGGAAAATTCATACTATCATTTGGATGATCTCTTGGCAAGGATCAGGTATTGTTCTTGGTTGTTACCGTCAGGCATGCGGCTTGTGGAAAGCTGATGTATGTAGGGTCTATTGAGATCTCTAAAAAGTCCAAGATCATCTTCAAAAGATGAAAATTGAGCAAGCTATGACCATTGCAAATTAGGTAAATTGATGAAAGAGCAAGAAGTCAACTTTGAGCAAAAATGCATCTTTGAGCTAATGGACCTATTTTTTGGGTTTAAGCATGTTTATGACCTACTCAAGGACCTCTAAACCTATTCATGCACCATTGTGATTTTATTTTTATTTATTGGAATTTTTATTCATTTAAAATCCATAAAATCAAAACAAAGTGCAAGATGGGGGTGCAAGGCATGCAAGTTATTGTTTCCATCAATATTGAGGCCCAAATAACTCATAATAAGTTGGAAAAATCGTGACAACCAAGAAAATATCATTAAGACAAGATTTTTCACAAATTTGTAAAGTTTTCAAATGAATTTTTAGAAAGAAATCATGCAATCAATGCATTGGATTTTTGGTCCTTTTGTTGACCTAAAATGATTCACTATACATACACAAGCCTCACACCTTAAAAGCACACACGCATCCAGCCTCAAGCATAACCCTAAAAGCTTTCAAATTTTCAAAGAATATTGCAAGCACAGATCACGTGTTCCAGCCATTCTCAGACCCTTTCAAGCATTCAATCATACTCCTGAGGCCTCCAGGGGTCGTGCCCAGCCATCACTCAGGCCTGAAGCGTCCCGGAACTCACCCAGTCAACTCACCAGTTCTTTGGTAAGATTTTGAAATACAAACTCTCAATTTATACATTGTTGAATGCTTTGATATATTGATTTGTGTTCAAGACACCCATTAGAACAGGTTGGACCTTTGCATGAGAGCTTTGAGGATTAGAACACGGGATACCATTGTTAGGGAACCCATGGCTGTTGGAGCTCGATCTCTCAATACAAGGACTTTCAGACCAATCTAAGGCCAGAATCGGGCCCATGGCTTGATTTTATGTAGGATATGGTTTTTATTTTGTCTCAAATATCGTGTTTTGTAGGTTTAGGTTTTTGGTCGACCGGAGAAGGTGACAGGAGTTTGACTCCGGCACCTTTGACTTCCATTGACTCCAGTGGCCCAAACGTTAGCACCTTATTGGTCTGTTTGAATCTTTACTGGCGCGCGTTTGAAATCTAGGAATTTGACTGAGTTTGCATTATATTATTATTGTTTTATTGTGTTAACAATTGAATTGAATGGCCCAGCGGTAATAAATGTGTGTGTTAAGGCTTTGTGTTTGTAAGGGCAGGGGTTCGAATCCTGCCTCTTGCATATTATTTTTCTGATTTATGTATGCAGATCCAGTACTCCAAGTCCCAAGCACGCTTACCATACTCTCTATCATCATCGCCATTGGATCTATACAATAGCATATCCAATGATCCAGCTCCAGGCGTTCATGATAGACCTTCAAGGGACCAACAACACTGAACCACACGCAGGACTTTGGGCTGGTTTTATTATGGGCCTAGCAAATTCAAGATGCATACCCCCCAATTGCTTCATACATCAGGCCCATTTTTTCTATTTTTTTCTTTATTTTAGCCTTACTCTTTTAATTGTTTTATATTATTTTTTAAAACCAATTTTATTTTTATGATAAAAATCAGAAAATCACAAAAAATGATAGATTTAAGATTTTTTTCTAATTAATTTAATTTTAGTGAATTAAAGTTAATTAATTTAATTATTTTGACTCATTTTATTAATTAAAATTAATTAGAACTAGGTTTAAATTTCAAATCTTTTTCTCAATAAAATACCAAAAATATTTTTTTATTAAATAATTAGATTCTTTAGGGTTTCAACTTTATTCCCGCTTCAATCTTCGTGCATTCATTATTTTCTGTACTATTTTCCCAAATATTGTATCCGCTCGTGGTTTGTAATAGCTGTTAAATTAGGGTTTATTTACTGTCTTTATTCCCCCAATTTTTTATGGTTTGTAATTCCCCCTCTCCGAAGCCATGTAATAGTGTAGCTTTTTCCGCACTTTATTTTTGCACTGATATTAACTGTTAGATGTATGCTAATAGGATTTTATTATAATATTAAAAGCAAACTCTAACAAACTTAACATCCGAAGATAAATAATTGAAACACAACACACTCGCACATATGCATCTCAAGGGTATCTCCACTTATTACCTTTGGAATAAATAGTCGTGACTCTCGAATGTAAGAGATTTTAGTGACCATCCTTTGGTTTAAATATCATAAGTCCCTCGATGACCCTTTCGACGTTGCCTCGGTATATGATCTTAAAATCTTAGGGTAGTTACTAAAGTATCCTACTAAGTTGCTTTTGTGACTGTACGATGACCCTCGCTTGTCCCTCAAAAATCCAACGATAGGACTACCTACTCACTAATAGTAGGATAGCACTGTCTAAAGGAAAAGAGGAACAGAAAAAAACTTTCGAGTAGGTAGATAGCTTATAGTTGCTTGCTCATAAAAACAATCAAAAAACATTTTTTTCATACATACACAAACTCTTTTCTAAATATTTTCAAAGACAAAAAACACTTTGTATACATTCTTGCCAAAACGAGAAACATTACAAAGTTCGCCGCACTAAGGCGTCTTTTTAAAATATCTTCAAAACACACTTACAAAAAAAGCATTTTCAAAGCGAGCTAGCAACTAAGAGCCCATAGATAACTATGGATGGAAAGGGTGCTAACACCTTCCTTTCAATAACCTACCCCCCTTACTCAAAAAAAATCTCAAAAGGTCTTTCTTGTTCTTTTCATCCTTTCCTTTGTTGAATAAAAGAAAATTCGGTGGCGACTCTTGTTAAGCGCAACATTGCAATAAAATGCAAAACCAGTAAAAGTTAGTTCTCCGACCGTACTACAGTTGCCATTTACAAAGTTTGTTAAACTTTCTGTAATTACCTCTTTTAGTAATTTCATTGTGTACTCTCTCCTATTCAAAGGAATTTTCATTAATAATACAATTCATTTTATTTAATTGTGTTTTTCTTTTTTCCAACTTGTTTGCAAAATACTACAAATATTTCTTGTAAACACTGCGCTGAAATTACTTTGGGGATTTGACATTAAATAAAAGCATTTGATAAAACATCAAAAGGTATTTTGGTTAGGAAAATGTCAAAGGAAAATCCACGTATACGTCCATGCCTACACTTGCTCATGCGATACGATAATCATTATCAAATTGACCCTGCTCACCTCTACATATCAAATTCAAATCAACTTGGAGACACCATGATGAAACAATAAAAAATGTTGGAAGTTGGAAGTTGGTGACTTAGAAAACCCAATGGTTTGAAAGGAGAAAAATTATCAAAAATATTTACAAAAGACTTGGTGCATGTACGTACGATACACTTGGTGCATATATATATATATATATATATATATATATATATATATATATATATATATATATATATATATATATATATATATATATATATATATATATATATATATATATATATATATATATATATATATATATATATATATATATATATATATATATATATATATATATATATATATATATATATATATATATATATATATATGAAATACTTGGGTATTATGTCAATAGCATCATCATTGGATATCACATCAATTTAGGGTATTGTGCATTACATTTTCAAATTTTCTTAGGCCAAGAATATTGCGACATATCTTGGGGCCTATTATGAACTAACTGATATGCGTAAATCAAAACCTTAGTATTATTCAATAAATACCTCGATTGAGAACAGACACAACCCGTAGATCAAGACTTCACTAAGTGGTAAACACTTTTTCAAATATCAAACCCACATTATTTATCCCCTAGGTAGTAATAAATATTCAAATCTGTGATATAGCTTACTATGTTAGTCTCAAAGCTTTATTAAGTTATATGTTTTTAAAGCACGTGTTATCTACCCCCTAGCTTGTGGTAGGTATACGAAAATATGTGGTATAATTCATTGTATCAGTCTCTAAGCGACGATGAATTATCAAGTTTGTGGTATTTACCCTCTAGGTCGTGATAAATACACAAGTCTTATATGCCTTACTATGTCAGTCTCGAAGCGTTAGTAGGATATTTTTAAAACCCGTATCATTTACTCCCTAGGTTATAGTAGATATATGAAATCTGTGATATAACTCGTTGCGTTAGTCTAAAAGCAATAAAAACTTATCTATTTTTTCTGCGATATAGTTCATTGTGTTAGTCTCTAAGAGATAATGAGTTATGAAACTTTGTGTTATCCATCCCCTAGGATGTGATGAATAGACAAAATCTGTATTGTAGCTTACTATGTTAGTCTCAAAATGTTAGTAAGTCAATTTTCAAACTGGTGTTATTTACCCTCTAAGTTGTTGTAAATACGCAATATCTGCGATATAGCTTGTTGCATCAGTCTCAAAGCAGCAATAAGATATCTATTTTTCAAACTTGTGTTATTTACCTCCTAGGTTACAATAATTGCACAAAATCTGCAATTACTTTTTCTAGGTGTTGACGAGTTATCCGCACCGTCATATCTAGGTCAACAATACTCTTCACTCGGGAATTGGTGAGTTAATTACGTAACCAGTGCCCATTTATCTTTTGGTTTATCTTACAGTATCATTCTAAATTTTTTGTCAAATTTTGGGATACTCCATTATTTAATAACCCTCTGATCTGAATGTGTGAGACCTTCGTATTCTCGTACCCTCGTTCGAAGAGCAATTAAATAGGAGCAGTTGTCACACCCCAAATTTGCTATGCTGTTGTTGTTGGTTGATATATCTTATTTAACCATTTTTTAGCCTTGGTATTATCTTGTTTAAAATTAATTAAACTTATATTTACATTAATTGTTAATTCTAAATTTTTGTTAGGGAGGGGTGTATGTTTATCATTTTTATTAAAAGGGGGTGTGTTCAACAATTTAAAATCTAAATGGATCATTAACTTTTAAAGAGCCCATAATAAGATTTTCTAATTGATTAAAGTCAACATTATAAATTGATTTTTATGTCAATATTATTATTTTGATATTCATTTAAATAAATATTGTCATGCATTTTATTATTTATTCATTATTAAGGGTTATTGGTTTTTTTTTATATTCTAGCTTATTAGGTCCACGTACAAGAAACATTGATCTTACTGGCATATTATTTGAATTATTCTTATTTATTTTTATCTAATTTTCGTTTGTTGACTAAGAGTCAACTAGGGTTTTGAACCCTTTGTGCCAAGCTGCGCCCAGGACTCTTTCCTTCGTCCCTAAGCATATGAAAAGCCCAAGACCCTAATATTTTTTTAATCAAATCAAGACTGAATTAGAAATTGCAAATCGAATCTTTTATTGATTGAGTACAATGAATTTATATAGATTACAATCCAGATTCATTACAATAGGAAAAACCCTAATCTTATTTTACAGCAAAACCAAATCAAATATAATCTAATCAAATCTCTAATTGATTCAATCAACTCTAATTTACAACCTAAAACTGTAAATCACTACATATATTTCCTAATTTATCTAATTTCTAAAAGTCGTAAATTAAACCCTAAAGCTATTGGTTGAAGGGACCAAAAATCCTTGGAGAGTTCTTGAAGATTTTTTGTGTATCCCTCACCCTTCACTAAAGCTTTGCATCAGTGAAGACTTAGGTTTCACGACTGAAACCCTAAGTTCTTCAGAGCTTAGCCCCAAGCATGGTACATGCGAATACAGAAAAGAAAGAGGAGATTAGAAGAAGGAGAGAAAGAAGATGAAGAGTAATTAATAAATCACAACAAGTTTCACAGCAAGAGAGGTAATCTGAAATAACACTTAGCTTAGGATTATAATTGTTGAATTTTTGAACATTGGTGTTTGATTTGGAGATTCCTGGGTAATTTGGGGTTTAGGGTTCATAGTTAGGGTTAAGGTTCTAACTTATGGTTAGGGTTCCTAGATCCTAGGGTTAGGGTTCTTCATTGTTGTGTTTCTGAGTTTGGTTTAAGGTTAGGGTTCAAGTGGAACCCTTAGGGCTCTTGGGGTTTAGATGAAGATTGCTTAGGGTTCATAGGGTTTTATGTGTTTTGGGTTAATGTTGGATGAATATTTAAATTTTCCGGTTGAATGTCAACCATAAAATTGGGGTTACAAGGTGGTTTGCAGTGGCACTCTAGGCGGAAAAGATTTCTGGTGGCCGGAATTATAGAGAGGTTGGAGCCTATCTCTCTAGAGTCTCACAAGGTTTTGGTCATTGGTGGAGAGACTGAGAGAGAAGAGAAATAAGGAAAATGAAGAAAATGAAAGAAGATTATTTTTATAATCTCTTTGTCTCTCTATGTTACGCGCGTAACATACTCCCTAGTTAACCCTTGATCACAACCGTTGGTTTGAAATACTTAAGATCAATGTTCTAGGCTTAACACTTGGTGGCCCTCTAATCTTGATCAAACGCTTCTCAGGAATTATGCTCACCATAAAACATTGCACCTCCCCACAAAATATCTAACGAAGCCAATAGATTATCTGTGCATAGACTCACGCTACTCCTTAGTCAACATTGCACCCCGGCCCTTCATTTGGATTACTATTGATCAAGGTCCCAGGATTAACTCCTGGTGACCATAAGATTTGAATCAGACGATCCAAAGAGCTTATGTACATCATAATGTCAGGCACCCTCTCACATTTTGTTTAACGGACTCAATCTTGTTCTGGGCCTAGCCCACTGCTATTCCAACCCCCTGGTTTTACTACTGAACATTAAATACACCCCCAGTTTTGATTAAATACTTTATTTATTTAATTTACTTAATTTGTTTATTTGTTTTATTTATTTATTTGTTTAATTTATAATAACTAATTTTCTTCTCATATCATTTTTAGCATATTGCATTAAAATTATATTTTTGCATCATTTATCATAAAAATCATTTTTGATATATAAATATTGGATTATGATTAAAAATATTTAATATATTTTTAATAACAAAAAAATAATTATTTATTAATTATTCTCTAAAAATACTAACCCCTTTTACGTAAATTCATCAAATACTTTTATCATTCAAATTTTATTTTTTTCAAATTGCATCATGCATTCTAAGACAGCTAACCAATTAAATTTAACATTTTCTACTAACATAATTCAAAATTCAACTTCATTTCAAAAAAGGATTGTGGAGATATTTTCTATTAACTACGAATTGCATCTACAACTACGCTATTTTCAAACCCAGGCAAGGTTCAAGGATAATTCCAAACATTTCCACAATCCATAAAAAAAAATTAACCAAACACATTCGAACTAAAAATTTGGACTCTGATTCTTCGCAAGATATGTAGGCACGTGATGAGTGCTAAATTATTGTGAATTTGAGTGTGAATAATTAACATTCATCGGCTTAATTCGTTTGCTTTTCTCCAATAAACCTCAACTTATATGTAAATATGTGTATATTGTTTATAACCGTTTTCATGTACGTATGTATCTTTTGATAGTTTTTAACTTATTTTGAAGGTATTAAAGCAATCATATTTAGTCATTATTTTGTAGATCATTGAATAAGCTTTCCAACGCTTCCGACCGTGCGTCAATCAGAGTTGTAGTTCAAAAGTTATGATGAAAATAAGATCTGTTTTTTCAGTACAACAGGCCATGCTAAGCGCCTGTATCGCGCTAAGCACGCCCTAGGAGCACCAGAATCCATGTTTTTTTTGACATTTTTTACCTTGCTAAGCACCCATACCGCGCTTAGCGCGCCCTGCTGCGGCAACAACTCTATTTTAGTGATTTTTCATGCTTTTTAGGCCATTCCATCATCTTTCTTCATGATGGCAACCTAGAGGGACCTGAGAAACTTTTTGGAGAGAGAGAGAGAGAGAGAGAGAGAGAGAGAGAGAGAAAGAGAGAAGTGCTACAAACAACATAGAAGTTGATTCTTGCGGATTGGAGTCGGATCTGAGTTACCCGATGGGACACCTCGGTTGATTCTTCTCCCTCCTCACTTTCCCCTCGTCGTGGTTAGATACTGTTGTACCCCAAAATTTACCCTCGCATTTTTTCCACAAGAAATCTCAGCTTCAGGCGTTTCCTGATTTTTCAAACTGGCTCAAGAATCGGACAAACGGACTTTTCTTGTCAGTCAAGCGAAATTAGGGTTTTTACTGATTTTCAGGACTCTGGATTGTTTCACAGTTGGCTTAGGGTTTTGGTTGATTTTGGTTCAATTTTGATCAGGCGAATGTTCATTGGCATTTAATCAGGAATTAAGGTTTTATGAGCATATTCTCAGAAAGATTAAAATTCCACAGCACTTTGCAAGATTTTCCAAGATTCGGGTTGAATTCGCATTGTTTTGACTTAATCAGTAAAAGAGGCAGTTGGGTTGAATTCATGTTGTTTTGTTTGAGTCAGTCAAAAGAAATATGCAGTTTGGAATTACAGTGCTTGGCAAAAGAATCAGTGAAAAGGGAATGCACTTGATCAGTTTATTTTGGTTAACTGCTGCTTTGCTTTGGATATTGGAAAGGACAGGTTTAATTGATCAACGTGCTAAAGTATTGTTTATTTAAATTATTTATTAATCTAAATTAAGTAATTAAAATTTATTTTTTCAATTATTTTAATTCAAAGAGTTTTAAATAAATAAATAAACAATAAAGAAAGAGAATTAGAACTAGTTGGATAATAAAGATTTTTATTGATATTTGAATTATTTGTACAAATATTGTTTATAATTTAAATTACAAACAATAGTTTACATTAATTTAAATATTAAATAAAAATAAAACTATCCTATTTTTCTAATTCTTCAGTCTTCACTTTATTCCTCTCCATCCAATTATTCACCTGCAAAAGAAAAGAGAAAGTCAAAAAGCAGATAAAATAAATACAGACAGAAGAAATTCATCACTAGGGGCCACTGATTGGGATCAGTTAACCCTCTCTGCAAATCACGGGATTTCTCCCGGTTCACAAAGAGGGAAGAATCTTATTTAAATCATGAATGCAAAATGCCAAAAATGCATAAGTTCAAAATGTCAAAAACTCAATCTCCAACTCCAAGTTCAAACCCAACTAAAATCCAAACTCCCACTTTCTATCAAAAGCCAAAAGGTACAAACTTACTGTCAAAAATATCAAGAAATCTACCCAAGCTATCAAAAGCAGATTTGGCAAAGATATGGAAAATACAAAATCTACCCAAGCTGTCAAAGAAAGATAAAAAAATATGCATACATTTCCTTTCATCATTTCCCAACAAGGGTGGCCCCTTCAGAAAGTACAGCAAAAAACATTTAAATATTCTTTTAACTGTACAAAGAGAAAGAAAGAAGAGAGATAAGAAGCAGGGTTCAGGCTTTAGGCTTAGGCAAGATAGATAGGAAGAAAAAATATACAAAAGAACAACACAGTTCAAGGGGAGAAGCAGAACTCTTGACCAAAGAAAAAAGAAATATACAAACTGTCAACATTCAACCCAAAGGCCAAGCTCACCTGCTGAACTATTACAACACATAACCATCACAAACCAAACCTGTACCTTTAAGCCTTAGAACCTGATAAGTATCAAAGCCAGGCCAAGCTCACCTGCTAAAAAAAACATACAAACCAACATAGCCTAACCACAAGAAAAACACAAGCAAATATACAAAACCCTTACATCTGCTCAAACCATCACAACCTGCCTAAATCCAAAGAGCCTCAACCATAAAACTAAAACCTGCTGAGCCTAAAGAATCCAACCTGCTGTCATAACCTTAAAACCACAACCTGCATAAGTCCTACCTCAAAAGGCCAGCAGAACCTTAACAAAATAAACCAAGCAACCCAAACCTGCCTGAAGCAAGCACGAAACCTGTCCTGAACCAAATCCAATACCAGCAAAACCTGCCTAACAACAAAAACCAGTCCAACTGGCCTAAGCATAACACTTGTTGTCAACACACAAACTTGCTAGCACAAACATAACCAAAATCTCCCAACACCATAACCTGCATCAACCATTGTACCTGCTAAACCTCAAATCTGAAATATCAAACCCTGTCAAAACCCTCAAGTCCCTCAGAAGGATATCATCATAGGGTGGAAAAGAGGCAACACAAGGCATACTCAAGCATTCAGGACCAACTCTAGGCCCTCAGTAGACACATCACCGGGCAACAAGCTCAACATATTCAAAAGCATACGAGAATTCTAGGCAATTGTAAGAGAAGAAGAAAGAAGCATTCCCAAATCAAAACCCTAGGCCCTCAGAACTTTGAGTTCCTCACAGGGCAACTCAGGTAAAAGGCTCAACGGTCTCAGAACAACAATTCAAAGCAACGAATCAGAAGAAAGTCAGAGAAGCAACAAAGGCGTCTCAACACAACAAGCATACAGGGTCATAGCAAAGGAAGAGAAAAAGAAGGAATACGCCAGCAAGAAGCTTTCAGCTCAGAACATCATAAAGCGTAAAAAATACAAAAAATACCAGGATCTCAAAGCCGGCTAGCGTCTTCACCACCCCTCCATCGTCAAGCCCCCAAGTGCCTCCTTCCTCCTCCTTCGCCAAGGTATAATCTATTTCACTCTTTCTTCGAAACCTCACATAAATCAGTAAGTAAAAGTCAAGTGAATGAAAAAACATGACATGCAAGACGAAATGAGATTTTAAACGAAAGCGAACCTCCGTACCTGACGTGAACGACTCATGAAGGAGGGCAAATGGAGGAGGAGATGGCACGGTGGCTAGGGCGAGAAGGTCGGAGCTTCGAATCCATGGGCAAAGAGCGAACGTGCAACGAAGAAGATGAAACAGACGAAACCTCAGTACGAACGGCGCGCTGTACAAACCCTAAGCCTTTTGTCCCAATTGAAAACGTTCCACAAACCCTAAAGTGTTTTGAGTTCAAACATGGGCCTTGCCCGTCTCTGCATGCCTAAGCCCAAATCACTGCATTCCAACTCACACCCCCCCTCTTTGAGCCCATTTCTAACCTATTGAAAGCCTTTTATTTATCATCACACATAAATTAATATAGATCATTTTCTTTTATACTTAAAAAGCTTTTTAATACAAAAATTCTTTTTCTAACTTAATATATTTTAATGAAAATACGCTCTTGTTAATACATAATTAATTGAAAATATATCTTTTCTTTAAACATATAATTAATACACTTTTCTACATACTTAATTCATTTAATTTAAAACGTTTTTTGAATGCATATTAAAACACAAATACATAAAAATATATCATTTTTTTCATGTAATTAAAATTGAAAACTTTTTTTCCCTTTCTCTTAATTAAAATATTATTTGTACATAACACATGAAAATATACCTTTTATACATAATTAAAATTTAGGAATATTTTCTTTTCTTAAAATATCATTTAATTAAAACTTGAACATACAATTAAAACATTTTCTTTTGTGCATATTAAAAGAAATACAAGATCAATAATTAAATAAACGCTTAATTATTCTTTAGGTTAAATAAGTACCCTAATCCATATCAAATTCACATTACGCACCTGTAAATAATTACATACGCATATACTTGTACCTATACAATACATCTCACACTTACACAATGCAAATACATTCACATTGCCCTATACACATTTCTTTATCTTATATTTGTATATTCGTCATTTACATTTGATCGCAAATTCGATTTAGTTGTAACTTATTGGATACTATAAGTCTCATCCCTATTTGTACATTTATACCCCCACTCCCGGATACTATTTTGTAATAGCGTAGATTTTACATTTCCGCAATTTACAGTTTTCCAATTATACCATGGTTAGACCTAGGGTTTGCATGTACATAAAATCGAACGCTAGATAACCTAATACAAGACAAATACATAAAATCAATACACAATCACACTTGCACCCTCTAGGGTAATCCCATATGTTGCCTTCCAAAATGGGCCATGCTTGCACGTCAAGTATCTTTGGCAAAACAAAATCAAATGATCATAAGTCTCTCAAAGTGTTGCCTAAACGGAATGATCATAGTCCCTTCAAAGCAAATTGCCAAAGATACTTGGCACCATTGCATTCATGGTCCATACGACGACCCGCGCCCGTCCCGAATAAACTTCCTAAACGCAAGATTGTCCACCAAATTCAATGGTGGAACAAAATTGTTAAAAGGGGTTAAAACATAACAAAAACCTTTTGAGTACAATAGGGTAGACAAAACTCTTAGTTGCTTGAGATCAGTTTACAAAAACACTTGCCTTCTTTTTTCAAAAAAAACCACAATCCACAACACTTTCAAACAAACTCTCAAAAACATTTGAATCATCTTTTCGAAAAGATCCACACTTTTGTAAAACACTCAAACACGAGTCAAATACATTGGTCTCCTAAGACAAGGCATCTCTTCAAAAACATTTTCAAAAACACACACACACACACCATTTTCAAGCAATCGAAAATCAAGGCAAGTGATCTAAAAAACCAAGTAACTAAGAGCCCATGGATAACCATGGATGAAGAGGGTGCTAATACCTTCCCTTTTCATAATCTACCCCCCGAACCCACGAAATATCTCAAAAGGTTTTTGCTGTGCTTTTTTTTAACCTTTCCTTTAGGATAAAATAAAAAGTCGGTGGCGACTCTTGCTCAACCGCACAAGTGCGAATACGAACGCAAAACACTAGTCAGTTCTCCCACCGTATCACAGAACTGGCGACTCTGCTGGGGAGAATCAAAGTGGGGATACCTTAGGGTTTAGATCACTTTTACTTTCAATTGATTGCTTTGTTTGCTTTACATTTGTGGGCTTTGTATCGGAGTTTTATAGATCCTAACCCGGATCTGGGGGAAACCTTTTTAGGTAGCATAATCTGCGAGGGACCTGTCTGGGGTATACCGACATGGGTGAAGCAGTGGCTACATTGGTGTGGCACTTTGGTCTGTACCGATATCCCTCGTGTTGAAACGGGGAGAATATGGGTCTTCCAAGGAGTCATTAAGCACCAACCGACCTTAGAACCTTAAATTGACCCAACTTGGCCATTAGAACAGGAGCAGCATGCTACGCTCATTGAGGCTAAACTCTCGTGATGGTTCCGGCCGCGAGAAAAGGTTGCGATGCTGGAGTTATGACCGATTGAGGGTAGCCAATGATTTGAGATCCTCTAGAACCCGATTACTTTTGATAGGACAGGTTTTAACCAACAAACTGAAAGAGGGTAGTACCTGAACCTCATGCAAGCCTAAACCTAAGGACTTGTTTGCTTTGTGTGAATATGTTTGCCTGTATATACACTCACTTGCTTGTGCATACATGTACATAACATCATGACATCATGCCATAGCATTTTCAATAACCATTTCAAGGATCTCGAGGGTTCTTTTGATGCAGGGTTACGTCGAACCGGACATCTACCAAGGGGCAAGAGGTTTCCTCCTCTAAACCAAGTTCTCCAGTCAAAGATCAAGTGCAACAACTTGAATCAGTGGCTATGACCCACTTGACATGGTGAGCTTGATTCTCGTAGAAGGACATCCACCGATACAAAGCTCTCCAATCAAAGTTCAAGAACAACAACTTGAATCAGTGGCTATGACCCACTCGACATGGTGAGCTTGATTCTCGTAGAAGGACATCCACCGATACAAAGCTCTCCAATCAAAGTTCAAAAACAACAACTTGAATCAGTGGCTATGACCCACTTGACATGGTGAGCTTGATTCTCGTGGAAGGACGTCCACCGGTGCAAACGTCTCCAATCCAAGAGCAGAGTTCAACCTCTAACATTTTCTTGTGTTTACCCCAAGAGATCCTTGAAAGCATGCATCCACATATCGTGCATTGCATTTTGACAATCTTTCCTTTTTCAGGTTTCCTTACTCTCCTGCTGTTTATTTCAGCAAGAGATGGCTCTAGAAAGGTCTGTCAAAGACATCCAAGACCAGACTGCTCAGCTGCAGGAGATGTTCCTGAACTTGTCACTGGGGCAAGAAGAGATGAAAGCTCTCCTCACCAAGGGCCTGGGGAATTCCAACAAAGCCAGGAGTGATCAGCTGGCGGAGCTGCAGTTTGATCTGACAACACTGAGGACCCAAATGATGGGACAGTTGGTGGGCCAGATGGCTCTCATCCAAGACCTATCTCAAAGACAAGAGGAACTCAGAGTTCTTGTCCGCCAACTGCTTCCAAACAACCAACTGGGGCAAACATCTGAGGTTGAAGAGCCAGTCACCACTCAGCCTCCACCAACTCAAGAAGACAAGGGGAAAGCTCCTTTGCTTGCTTCAGGGTCACAAGCCCATCAACAACCTCGCCCGCGTCAGCGGGGCAATCGGCGTAAACAAGAAAAGTCGGAAAGACAGTTTACGGAGACTGAAATACCATCATTTTTCATACTGAAGCGCCTGTTGGAGGTCAACTTGCTTACCGTAAAGGACCCTCCTCTGAAGCTCAATACCTCCTCTCCTCACTATCATCCCGATGCATTCTGTGTTTACCATTCCTACAGCCCGGGGCACGACACCAACGACTGTTGGGCCTTGAAGAACAAGATTCAAGATCTGATAGACATTGGGGTGCTGGAATTCATGCCAGACGGTGAGATGAAGATCTTCCGTTTAAGGGTTCTCCACTTGAAGTGACGAAGCTCAAATTGAAAGACTTTTGCTTCTTTTTGAATTTTCAAAGTTGTAATTTCTTTTGCTGTCAAACAATTATTTGTTGATGTTAAACTCTGTTTTCATTAATGCATTGCATATGTTTGTCTTGAATCCATCCATTCGTTTCACTACTCTTATGCTTTTCTTTATGATATTTGACTCTTGATAAAAAGCTGCAAGCCTTTAGAGGGAGGATGACGAAACAATACCGCGATCTTATACAGTATGCTTTTGAACAGACCTTGCTGATGATGTACAGACATTTCTTTCAAATCCCAAACACTGGAGTTATAAGGAAGTTAATCCCTAGTCAACCCCTTCGAGCCAAAGAAGTAGGAGTTTTCTGTTCTAAACAATCAAAACCCTTGATATAAACCTGGGGCAGGGTAGTCTCTCAGTTAATTCAAGAGAAAATGCGCATTGAAGTCGCAAACTCTCAAGTTCATAATACAATGAATGATGTCAAAAAAAGAAAGCATTCCTTTGGAATCAAAAGACAGGGACGGTTCCCTATCACATAGACAGTCAATCTCTCAAAAAGAGAGAAAAGCCCGCCGAGCCAAAACCTATAAAGGAGGCTTAAGAAAGCTGGGGCATCCCGCTGACTGTAATCTCGAAAAACGGGAACGGTCAGGCAAAAGTTAGGGATAACAAATCAAAATCAAAATAGTGAGGTCATTACAAAATCCTCAACAACATGAAAAGTGTTGAAAAAGAAAAAGGAGATGATGACTGTCTCCCAAAATTCAAACTGGTGAACCATCGCCTGAAAGTCGTTCGAAACTCAAAACAGAGTGTGACGCACAATTGACTGAGCTTAGGTTGAAGAACATCACGAAGAGCGGGTGGGTACAAATATACTTTGAGCCTTTATCCTTTGTTTCTTGAACCGTGAACCAGGCCACGTTACAACCCTTTAAAAGTCCTAATTGAAGCATGGGTTAGTTCGAAAGCATATTGTCACAAAAGGTATCCTGACTCCTGTAGGGTTTTGCTCTAAATCTTGTGTTAACTTGTCTTATGAAAAGTTTTCTGCTAAAAACGCATTTTTCAAAACTTCGAGACAAACATAAACTTTGCATTATTCGAATATCACTGTCTGCATTTGACCCTTTTGTTTGACAGCGAAGAAATTCATACAGCGAATGTTCGGAGGAACGAAAACTCTCTCAGTAAGTCAAAATCATTTCAAGAGGATGACACTTCCATCAAATCTCCTATCAACAAGGGGCATGACATGTCACAATTCAATTAACCTGGGGCAGTCCAGTCAAGGTCCAACAGATCTTTCAAAATTCAGTTAACCTGGGGCAGTCCAGTCAAGATTTCAAGAAATCTCTCAATATGCAAAGTAATCTGATTCAAGACTCCTTCTTCACCACTTGGGTCATTCGAATGTCAAAAGTGTTCAACAAATCAATCATTACATTTCCAGACTCGATTCCTGTATCCAGCCAGGGCATGTCTGAAGAATTCCGGATCAACACCTGTAACAACCCAGGAAACATCTGTGAACGACCGATTATAGACCAACACCTGTAATAAGCCAGGAATTTATCTACATCACCACTTGGGGCATTCGAATGTCAAAAGTGTTCAAAAACCGATGCAGTTTTACACAAGCTCATCTTCAGGAAGCCCTACACCGGTTCCTCTTCAAGACCTCTGAAAACATTTTATGGATTCTTCCCAACAATGGATGTTAATCTATCAGCTTGTTCAGAAGCAACCTTTGAAATTAGTTTACGGACGCTTCCCAACAACGGATGCGGCTCTATTGCTGATTCAACTTCAAGATTTCTGAAAACAGTTCACGAGTTCTCCAAGTAACGGATGTTAACCTATCGCTTGTTCAGATTCTTCTCAAGCTAGCTCCACTCAGAGTCAAGCTTCATTTATCCCCAGCAAAGCTAAAACTTCAAATTATCAATCCCCAGCGGATCCAGACCATGAACCTTCCCCCCACAAGAGTTTTGGGAGGGCAAATCTTGAGTTCCCCAGTGAAGTCGCCAGAGTCACTTCCTACCGGGCTGAAGATTCTCAATCTTACCTCCCCAGCATGAGCCTATTAGATTGGAGCTCCCCAGTAGAGGTCATCAGGAATTCTCTTCCCCAGCAGCAGCCAAGGATCTGTTTCCCCGGCAGCAGTCAAGATGCTTTTATCTTCAGCCATCTCGGATTCATTTATCCTCAGCAAGATAGCTCATCAGCTTACATGCACATTCATCACATTCATGTCATAAACATTGATGTCACATACATTGCATCATGCATCATAACATTGCATACGGCTAACCCTTTACTTTTCAGGTAAGAGCAGTCGACAGACACAGATCATCTCCCGAGATTCATCCAGAAATAGTTCAGATGTGACCCGGACACGGCGACATTCTGATACTTATTCCAGATCCATTCAAACGCATCATCAGGAAACCCTACACCGGTTCCTCTTCAACTTCAAGACTTCTGAAAACAGTTTACGGATTCTTCCCTACAACGGATGTCAATCTACCAACTTGTTCAGACTCTTCTCGACTTCTGAAAACAGTTTACGGGTTCTTCCCTACAACGGATGTCAATCTACCAACTTGTTCAGACTCTTCTCAAAACAGTTTACAGATTCTTCCCTACAACGGATGTCAATCTGTTCAGACTCTTCTCAACTCCTGAAAATAGTTTACGGGTTCTCCAGACATGGACGTCAACCTGTTGCTTACTCGGACCCCTAATTCAGAGATGTTCCAAAACATGGATGCCCTTCTGATACTTGTCCACTCACCATTGACACACAGTACAACATAACCAGATGGCATCTATAAGCCCATCCTCCTACCAGCGGTCACCAGATGGCATCTTTAAGCCCATTCTCAGATGGCATCTCTAAGCCCATCCCCCGACAAGATTCTATCGCACCAGATGGCATCTTTAAGCCCATCACCAAATGGCATCTTTAAGCCCATTCACCTCCACCATCATATCGCTGAGTGCAAATTTTCTGGGCACTTTAGTGTCCAATCTTCTTTTACCTTCAAGTCGCGAAAGGCAAACTTGCCAATCTAACTCTTCAGGTCCAAGAAGATTGAACAGGGGCAACTGTTGTACCCCAAAATTTGCCCTCGCATTTTTTCCACAAGAAATCTCAGCTTCAGGCGTTTCCTGATTTTTCAAACTGGCTCAAGAATCGGACAAACGGACTTTTCTTGTCAGTCAAGCGAAATTAGGGTTTTTACTGATTTTCAGGACTCTGGATTGTTTCACAGTTGGCTTAGGGTTTTGGTTGATTTTGGTTCAATTTTGATCAGGCGAATGTTCATTGGCATTTAATCAGGAATTAAGGTTTTATGAGCATATTCTCAGAAAGACTAAAATTCCACAGCACTTTGCAAGATTTTCCAAGATTCGGGTTGAATTCGCATTGTTTTGACTTAATCAGTAAAAGAGGCAGTTGGGTTGAATTCATGTTGTTTTGTTTGAGTCAGTCAAAAGAAATATGCAGTTTGGAATTACAGTGCTTGGCAAAAGAATCAGTGAAAAGGGAATGCGCTTGATCAGTTTATTTTGGTTAACTGCTGCTTTGCTTTGGATATTGGAAAGGACAGGTTTAATTGATCAACGTGCTAAAGTATTGTTTATTTAAATTATTTATTATTCTAAATTAAGTAATTGAAATTTATTTTTTCAATTATTTTAATTCAAAGAGTTTTAAATAAATAAATAAACAATAAAGAAAGAGAATTAGAATTAGTTGGATAATAAAGATTTTTATTGATATTTGAATTATTTGTACAAATATTGTTTATAATTTAAATTACAAACAATAGTTTACATTAATTTAAATATTAAATAAAAAGAAAACTATCCTATTTTTCTAATTCTTCAGTCTTCACTTTATTCCTCTCCATCCAATTATTCACCTGCAAAAGAAAAAGAGAAAGTCAAAAAGCAGATAAAATAAATACAGACAGAAGAAATTCATCACTAGGGGCCATTGATTGGGATCAGTTAACCCTCTCTGCAAATCACGGGATTTCTCCCGGTTCACAAAGAGGGAAGAATATTATTTAAATCATGAATGCAAAATGCCAAAAATGCATTAAGTTCAAAATGTCAAAAACTCAATCTCCAACTCCAAGTTCAAACCCAACTAAAATCCAAACTCCCACTTTCTATCAAAAGACAAAAGGTACAAACTTATTGTCAAAAATATCAAGAAATCTACCCAAGCTGTCAAAAGCAGATTTGGCAAAGATATGGAAAATACAAAATCTACCCAAGCTGTCAAAGAAAGATAAAAAAATATGCATACATTTCCTTTCATCATTTCCCAACAAGGGTGGCCCCTTCAGAAAGTACAGCAAAAAACATTTAAATATTCTTTTAACTGTACAAAGAGAAAGAAAGAAGAGAGATAAGAAGCAGGGTTCAGGCTTTAGGCTTAGGCAGGATAGATAGGAAGAAAAAATATACAAAAGAACAACACAGTTCAAGGGGAGAAGCAGAACTCTTGACCAAAGAAAAAAGAAATATACAAACTGTCAACATTCAACCCAAAGGCCAAGCTCACCTGCTGAACTATTACAATACATAACCATCACAAACCAAACCTGTACCTTTAAGCCTTAGAACCTGATAAGTATCAAAGCCAGGCCAAGCTCACCTGCTAAAAAAAACATACAAACCAACATAGCCTAACCACAAGAAAAACACAAGCGAATATACAAAACCCTTACATCTGCTCAAACCATCACAACCTGCCTAAATCCAAAGAGCCTCAACCATAAAACTAAAACCTGTTGAGCCTAAAGAATCCAACCTGCTGTCATAACCTTAAAACCACAACCTGCATAAGTCCTACCTCAAAAGGCCAGCAGAACCTTAACAAAATAAACCAAGCAACCCAAACCTGCCTGAAGCAAGCACGAAACCTGTCCTGAACCAAATCCAATACCAGCAAAACCTGCCTAACAACAAAAACCAGTCCAACTGGCCTAAGCATAACACCTGTTGTCAACACACAAACTTGCTAGCACAAACATAACCAAAATCTCCCAACACCATAACCTGCATCAACCATTGTACCTGCTAAACCTCAAATCTGAAATATCAAACCCTGTCAAAACCCTCAAGTCCCTCAGAAGGATATCATCATAGGGTGGAAAAGAGGCAACACAAGGCATACTCAAGCATTCAGGACCAACTCTAGGCCCTCAGTAGACACATCACCGGGCAACAAGCTCAACATATTCAAAAGCATACGAGAATTCTAGGCAATTGTAAGAGAAGAAGAAAGAAGCATTCCCAAATCAAAACCCTAGGCCCTCAGAACTTTGAGTTCCTCACAGGGCAACACAAGTAAAAGGCTCAACGGTCTCAGAATAACAATTCAAAGCAACGAATCAGAAGAAAGTCAGAGAAGCAACAAAGGCGTCTCAACACAACAAGCATACAGGGTCATAGCAAAGGAAGAGAAAAAGAAGGAATACGCCAGCAAGAAGCTTTCAGCTCAGAACATCATAAAGCGTAAAAAATACAAAAAATACCAGGATCTCAAAGCCGGCTAGTGTCTTCACCACCCCTCCATCGTCAAGCCCCCAAGTGCCTCCTTCCTCCTCCTTCGCCAAGGTATAATCTATTTCACTCTTTCTTCGAAACCTCACATAAATCAGTAAGTAAAAGTCAAGTGAATGAAAAAACATGACATGCAAGACGAAATGAGATTTTAAACGAAAGCGAACCTCCGTACCTGACGTGAACGACTCATGGAGGAGGGCAAATGGAGGAGGAGATGGCACGGTGGCTAGGGCGAGAAGGTCGGAGCTTCGAATCCATGGGCAAAGAGCGAACGTGCAACGAAGAAGACGAAACAGACGAAACCCCAGTACGAACGGCGCGCTGTACAAACCCTAAGCCTTTTGTCCCAATTGAAAACGTTCCACAAACCCTAAAGTGTTCTGAGTTCAAACATGGGCCTTGCCCGTCTCTGCATGCCTAAGCCCAAATCACTGCATTCCAACTCACACCCCCCCTCTTTGAGCCCATTTATAACCTATTGAAAGCCTTTTATTTATCATCACACATAAATTAATATAGATCATTTTCTTTTATACTTAAAAAGCTTTTTAATACAAAAATTATTTTTCTAACTTAATATATTTTAATGAAAATACGCTCTTGTTAATACATAATTAATTGAAAATATATCTTTTCTTTAAACATATAATTAATACACTTTTCTACATACTTAATTCATTTAATTTAAAACGTTTTTTGAATGCATATTAAAACACAAATACATAAAAATATATCATTTTTTTCATGTAATTAAAATTGAAAACTTTTTTTCCCTTTCTCTTAATTAAAATATTATTTGTACATAACACATGAAAATATACCTTTTATACATAATTAAAATTTAGGAATATTTTCTTTTCTTAAAATATCATTTAATTAAAACTTGAACATACAATTAAAACATTTTATTTTGTGCATATTAAAAGAAATACAAGATCAATAATTAAATAAACGCTTAATTATTCTTTAGGTTAAATAAGTACCCTAATCCATATCAAATTCACATTCCGCACCTGTAAATAATTACATACGCATATACTTGTACCTATACAATACATCTCACACTTACACAATGCAAATACATTCACATTGCCCTATACACATTTCTTTATCTTATATTTGTATATGCGTCATTTACATTTGATCGCAAATTCGATTTGGTTGTAACTTATTGGATACTATAAGTCTCATCCCCATTTGTACATTTATACCCCCACTCCCGGATACTATTTTGTAATAGCGTAGATTTTACATTTCCGCAATTTACAGTTTTCCAATTATACCATGGTTAGACCTAGGGTTTGCATGTACATAAAATCGAACGCTAGATAACCTAATACAAGACAAATACATGAAATCAATACACAATCACACTTGCACCCTCTAGGGTAATCCCATATGTTGCCTTCCAAAATGGGCCATGCTTGCACGTCAAGTATCTTTGGCAAAACAAAATCAAATGATCATAAGTCTCTCAAAGTGTTGCCTAAACGGAATGATCATAGTCCCTTCAAAGCAAATTGCCAAAGACACTTGGCACCATTGCATTCATGGTCCATACGACGACCCGCGCCCGTCCCGAATAAACTTCCTAAACGCAAGATTGTCCACCAAATTCAATGGTGGAACAAAATTGTTAAAAGGGGTTAAAACATAACAAAAACCTTTTGAGTACAATAGGGTAGACAAAACTCTTAGTTGCTTGAGATCAGTTTACAAAAACACTTGCCTTCTTTTTTCAAAAAAAACCACAATCCACAACACTTTCAAACAAACTCTCAAAAACATTTGAATCATCTTTTCGAAAAGATCCACACTTTTGTAAAACACTCAAACACGAGTCAAATACATTGGTCTCCTAAGACAAGGCATCTCTTCAAAAACATTTTCAAAAACACACACACACACACCATTTTCAAGCAATCGAAAATCAAGGCAAGTGATCTAAAAAACCAAGTAACTAAGAGCCCATGGATAACCATGGATGAAGAGGGTGCTAATACCTTCTCTTTTCATAATCTACCCCCCGAACCCACGAAATATCTCAAAAGGTTTTTGCTGTGCTTTTTTTTAACCTTTCCTTTAGGATAAAATAAAAAGTCGGTGGCGACTCTTGCTCAACCGCACAAGTGCGAATACGAACGCAAAACACTAGTCAGTTCTCCCACCGTATCACAGATACCATGAGTGGTTATGATATTTTCTTTGTTGGTTTTGGTTGTAATAACTCGTACTGATATGTATTTACTCTAATTCTATTGTATATGAACCGATTGATTATTTGATTTTGTTGATTTCATTTGTGTCTATGTAAAACTAGGTTTTGAGAATCTTTTGACAAACCCATTTCAAAACTTATGATCCAATATTTTTCGACTATCAAATACCATACTCTGGACATGGAGGTGGTATTTGATATTCATTTATATTTGATTGTTAATGTTAACGTAAAACTTAGTTGGACACAATTGAGTTAGTTACGGTAAATTCCTCTTCATTTGGTTGGACACAATCGATTTCAAAGAGGGATTCGTGATAATAGCGAATCTTTTAAAAGTTCACACGTGATAGATTTGTTTGATATGTATGTCGTATATTTGTGTTTATTGGTCACAACATTAGACACAATTTATTTAGGAATCACTATTGATGCTTTAGCATTTGTTAGGTCCTGAAATCTAGACATATTTAGGCTTGATATTCACTTTTGTATCGATTCTTAATGCTGCCATATTGTTTTGGAAATGAACAATACGGTTGAAACCTCGTTGGAGTTTGGACACGAACGCTGATGTGAGTGATACATGATGGTATTGAGGAATAAATATATTGTGTATAACTAACTGATAGAAGGCATATTTTCGAGTTATGAAAACCAATCCTAGCATGTTCTCGCCCCTCTCCAAGAAACTAAGATCCTTTTTTAAATATATAGAAACATTGATACTAAATGCCCATCTTACCCTTTAACCTAAAAGCGGAGCTCCTTGAGAACAAGGGAGATGAAAGGTACCTAACATCATCCCTTCATCTAATTGACTTACAAATTTAGAGTCTCTGTACGAATTAGGGTTATCCGTTATTCCCCCGTCCTTAAGACAAAAATTAATGGTGGCGAATCTTTATTTTTTATCAGTTACGACACTAATGTGTTCAAGTGTGCAGGTACAAAGATCAATATGTTGATTGTAAGGGTGTTCTAAATTTGCACTAAACATTGAAAAAAAAGCTCTTAAGAGGCAGATTCTAAAGATCAGACTTTGAAGAATAAACTTCTAATCAAGATGATCAAAACCTAAAGTCTCCAGACTCTGAACAAGCCAGCCTCTAAAGAGTTAGAGTCTGAAGGATTAGAAGCTATAACTCAGACTCTAAAGGACCAGAACTTGAACCCAATCAAAGCTAAAAAATTGAGGAATCTTTGACACATTGCTATTATACTCAGAGGTCAAATTATCATGTTATGGTCATGTGATAACTCAACAAAAAGTTGCAGAAACCTTATGGTTAAAATTGATAATTCCTTTTGTAGCAGATTTGTTGATGCCTCTTGACAATGACTCTCGTGTGCTTAAAGATCTCTCCAACGACTCTTTCATGACACTTTACAAAAGAATATGGATATTTGGAGAAAGATACAACACTGCACCTTGACAAGAAAAAGAGAAGTTACTCTGTCAAAACAAGAGCACAAGCTAACTTAGAACTTCTTACCATTGTACATTCTTAAAAGTTCTTAAGTATTAGAACTTTCTTTATTGTAATCTGCTTACACCTATGATTGTATATAAAGTATAATTATCTCTCTATCACTATCATTTATTTGTTAGATAGATTGGTGGAACGATGTTCATATTGATTTAGCTCTAGAGTAGGTAAGGAAACAAAACCTGTACTCGCGGGTATCCACCCGAACCTGCCCCAAAATTGACGGAGAAAATCCGCTTTGACTGGGTTTGGGTTTTCTCCAATTATAAAATATGAGGACGGGTCGGGTAATGAAGACACAAGTACCCACCCCGAACCCGCCTCCATTTATTTTATTGTGTATATTATTATTTATTTTTGATAATTTAGAATACTAAACATGTGGTCAATATTTTGATATTTTAATTTGTATTTATTATTTAAAATATTTGAAATGTATGTATGAAATTTTTTAAAATTGTTTTATTTTATTATCTATAATGTAATTTGATTTTGGAAAAAATAAGTATTTCTATTAAAAAAGTTAATTTCATTAAATGAATGGTGGCAGGACAGGGATACCCGAACTCAACTCGAACATGTTTGGGTCAGGTTTGAGTTTTAATTCTTTATCCTCGTTTGAGTTTGGATTTGGAGCGGGAAACGGGGACTGTTTGGAGATTCAGGTTTGAATTTGGGGAGGTAATAACCTTCTCCGACCCACTTCATTGTCATGTCTACTCTGAAGTTTAATAGAAACAAATTTGATTTACCTAATTTTAGAACGAAATAGGTTTGAGATTTTGACTCAATATCCCCTTATTTGTGGACCTATTTTCCTTTTATTAATATATTGGGCTTGGCCCCATTTTGATTTTTAAAAAAAATATCATTGTTCCATTGTTTATTAAATATCTTAACAAGTAATTTAACATAACACTTTTATGAATTTTTTTAATAAAAAAATATCTTTGAATACTATATTTGAATAGGAAATTTTTTAATTTAATAGAATTCATAATAAAATTAATCTTTTTTTTAATTTTAAATATATTCAACTACATATAAAAAACTCACATTATTTAGATTTTTTTTTGTAATAACCAGGTTTTGGAAAAAAAAATCACAAATAATCATGTTTCAGAAAACCCCACAAAGGAGGAGCCAACTCAGTTGACGCCTACACTTTCCCTTTTCCCTAGGATCCATCTCACTTAGCGCATGCTCTCACTTTTAGCCAAGTAAGATGGCGCATGCACTTTAAATGTGAGAGGAGGCGCCATCTCACTTGGCGCCTAGGGCAAAATGCTATTTTCTATAAATAAATTCTCCGTTTCTCCGTTATTCTTCACACTTTCTCGTACTGTCTTCTTATTTTTTCTATGTTAATAGTGTCATGACATCTCCCATGATTTTCATCAGAGATGGTTACGTTATTTTCTCGGCCACCAAACCTCCGATGAAAATGAAATTTTAGCACATTCACTCCATGGAGCGTCTAAAGAGAGAGTTGATGTGATGGCTAGAGGGAGACGAGGATGGGGAACAAATTAGAAGGATCCAGCGAAAAAGAACAACCACCTCACTTGCAAAAGGAAGATATAACTTTTGGTTGGAGGAAGTCAAAATAGACGGAGACGTAATGTTGATGATGCATGGGTTAGATGAAATTGTTTTGACGGTTGTAATTTCTTAGATGTTTTATCGTGTTTTTATTTGTTGTTTGCGTAAGGTTTGTTGTAACAAATGCTCTTAATGAAAAACCGTAATGTTTAGGACTTAAAAAAGTAAAAATGGTTTGCATACAATTTTTATGTTGTTAAGCTAGTAGCCCGAGTTGGACAATTTTTGCGATTGTGTCCGGCCTGACGACATAAACCACACTTTCTTTCTAGTCAAGGGAGTCCATTTCATTTATGATACGCTTGCTTTTGGGATGACCCTTTTTATTCATTCGCATTTGGTCATTGTGCCATACTATTTTTCGCCGTTATATGCAGGCCAATAATCAGGTTTCGCTACCAATGGGAAGTTATTGTTGTATACGTTGAGCAAGTTTTCAAACTTGTAAATGGGATATAGAAGTTGTAATGCGTCTTGATGAGTATACACAAATGCCGCAATGACATGAGAGCAAGGCATACGAAATGCTTGAAACTTTCCACAATCGCACCAATGAGATGGTAGTATAATCCTATAATCTTGTCTTGGCAGCCCCTTGTTATGGTCGATTGTCTCTTTGATAATGAAGTTGTGGCTGTGTCGGTCGAACCGTATAACCAGATGGGTGTTCTCTTTGGCACTTTTTGCCTTAATATACTTCATTCAACTTTCACTCCATAGTTGTCTCGATTGCAAGACAACATTCCATATTTCACCTCTTTTGGCGAACAACGAAGCCATCCTAAAATATGTTGATTTAACCAAAGCAGTTACTGGGAGGTTTCGTATGCCTTTGAATACACCGTTCATGGATTCGATAAGATTTATTGTCATTTGGCCCCATCATTGTCCATTGTCATATGACCTAGTCCATTTCTCCATCGGGATATTATCGATCCACCTACCTGCATCCGGATTCGACAATCTGATCTCGTTGCGATAATGTTTGAACGTATGTTGTTTTAATGCATATCCCGCATTCATAACCGCTTTCCTAAGAGCCTCGCCTTTGATCTCTCTCGTGAAATTTTATACGATATGTCTAATGCAATAGACATGCGTAGAAGGAGGGTCATGCCAACCGTTTATAGGATTGTTATATGCACTCTCAATAGATGCATGTCTATTGGAGATTAAACAGAGATCTGGTTGAGGAGCCATGTGTGTGCAGAGATTCTTGAGAAAGAAACTCCAAGCACCACCAGTCTCTCCCTCGACTAGAGCAAAGGCAATTTGGAAAATATTGTTGTTTCCATCTTGTGTAACTGCCATCAGTAACGTGCCTTTGTATTTCCCATACAACCAAGTCCCATCAATTTGAATAATAGGTTTACATGATGCAAACTCTGTGATGAAAGGTTGAAAAGCCCAGAACACTCGACTGAATATTCCATTTCCGGTGACATGAGAACCATTTGGGGCGTACGCCGGCAGTGTTTCCATAATATAAATAGTACCCGGAGAATAAGTCTAAAGTGCATACAGGTAGCGAGGAAGTTCTTTGTATGACTCCTCCCAGTTTCCATATACCTTTTCAATCGCCTTGGTCTTTGCTAACCACACCTTTCAATATGACGGAGTATAGTTATATACCATAGTGATGTGAGAGATTATGGTTTTTACCTTCAATGATGGATAATTGCTGACGAGAGGTAGGATTTCTTGACATATGAGATCATAATTTAGTTTCTGATGATCCTGTGATTGAGTAGAATTGACGCACGTGTGGGTGGACATATAACCTATGACCCAAAAATTACCTCTTAATCTTTATGATGCAGTGAGCTTGAACATACAATCTGGGTGGACACACCTGAGCTTATACCTTTCTAGATTTACATGATCTACCTTAAAATCGGCCGAGTTTAGCATGTGAACATTTTTCATGGCTCGGATACAATCTTCTCTATAACAAAATTTGTCTTTCTCTTTTAAGTTTTCATCTGACTGCATATACGAATTGAAAAATAAATCATATGACAGTTCATCTCCGCTCATGTTAAAGTTTGTCATGTATGGAGGTGGTGTGTAGATCTCATTCGGAGGTATACCAGGTATCACATCATCTTCAGAATCATCTTTGACCATATTGTCAAACTCTAACTCGTCATCTTCTTTTTCTTCGTCAATGACATCTACTTCTGCTTGTTCGGCCTCGAGGGATCAACCACTTGTGACAGCTGAGACTCTCGCAGCACAATGTACAACTCAATAGAGTCGTACCCAGAATACTCATGACTGGAAAACATATTATGAAGGTCCTCATCATCTTTAACCTCAACCTTATAAAATATTATTTGGTTGTCACCAAAAAAAACGGATTTTGTTAAAATATTTGTGTCACGGGACCTCGTCCAAGTTTGACCTCCAATCATTTTTTGAAATACAAGAAATTGGCTTTCTTGTTTAAACAAAATCGGATGTTCTCAGTGTCTCTAAACAAAAACCCAAAGGTGAGACAAATGTATATCTCACCATTGAAATATGCATTGATCACATATTATGGTGCAAAGGCCATTGTGTTTGAATGTTTGAAGATTTGAAGGTTTGAGTGTTTGAAGGTTTAAGTGTTTGAGTCTTTGAGTTGATTGTTTGAATTTTTGAATGTTCGATTGTTTGAGTGATTGGGTGTAGAAGTGTTTTGATAAATGTAAGATTAAATATGTTGTACTGAATTTGAATAAAACAACAGTAAGCAACCTCTAATTCGCCTCCCTACATGTCCAATCGTATTACATGCATGCAGAGATGCCTTCCCCAAGGCTGCCACCTAGCCTGCACCTACACTGCAACCCATGCCACCTCTAATTCTCCAACTGGGATTACGACACCTTTAAATTTTGTACTTATTCGCCAAGTCAAATGGCGCCTCCCTACATGTCCAATCGTATTACATGCATGCAAAGATTCCTTCCCCAAGGCTGCCACCTAGCCTGCACCTACACTACAACCCATGTCACCTCTAATTCGCCAACTGGGATGGCGACACTTTTCAATTTTGTACTCATTCGCCAAGTCAAATGACGTCTTCCTACATGTCCAATCATATTACATGCATGCAGGGATTCCTTCCCCAAGACTGCCACCTAGCCTGCACCTACACTACAACCACCTCATAAGTGACACATATCATGTATGCATGCATCCACCAACCACCCCATTTATTCACTCTGTGATAAAATTTTGCCTATAAATACAGAGCCTCACATACTTGTTTTGCATCAACAATCATCTCACTCTCTGATACAAACTCTTTCATTATCTCTAATACTAGAGGACGTGTACATGTTATTGGGTCTTCCTGTCGACGGTAAGGTGGTTAACGGGTCGGTTCAACATCCTAACTCTCTGTGCGAGGAATTATTGGGAAAAGATATGGTTGAAGGTGGTGGTGCTAGAGGCCAAGGTATATTACTTACTGAACTCAAAAAACATTATGTGACTCTGGATTTGAACGAAAATTGCTCCGAGCTAGCTAGAGTAATAAAGGCTAGAAATTATATAATGATACTTTTTGGAACCTTTTTATTTCCCGAAAGTACGGGGAATAGTGTGAATTTTATGTATTTAAATTTACTTAGAAACTTTGAAAAAACTAGAAAGTATAGTTGGGGTTCTGCTGTTTTAGCCCATCTATACAGTTCCTTGTGTAAAAATGCAACCAAGGAAAAATGTACTTTTTATGGATGCGCTTTCTTGCTCCAAGCCTGGGGTTAGTGGAGAATGGAGTCCCTAAACCCCGCCAACAACAACGCATTCCTTTTCTCATACACAACAAAGTAAGTCAAGAACTTATATCATTTATTATTCATCTGTTCACCAAATATATGATAAAAATAAACTATTTTACAATTTCTTTAGGTACTGCGTGACGGGTATAAATTACGGTAAGAATCTCAGATTCAATGTCACTCTATATCGCAATTTATTAGATCACCTTGACCCGGATGATGTACGTCATACCTTTGAACTTTTATACTTTTAAATTATATATTTATTACGTTTTCATTAAGCTGATTTAATTTTATCCACAGCTTATTTGAAGACCATATTTGGGTTTGGACCATGAACCAAACTCCGAGGATGCAGCAATTTAGACTGCAAAGACTGCAATCATACGATTCAACATTATGGAGATGCACCACAGCAACCGTGTCAAGATGTAGTTTGGAATGCATCAAGAGATACCTTGCGATTCAACTTGTTTATCCCCGTGGCATCTCAAAAGGGTCGACTCCCAATGGGGTCTTACCAATTGGAAAGATTTTGCTCCAGAGTGGTGTAAGATGTGGCATAGGCGTCACCAACATGTCTTGCAATTCCCTGTTTTCTTCAACCAGAGTAATATGTGGCACACGGGTCAATATTTAGCTTGGTACAGATCAGTTAGTAACCCAGAAATGCACGTGTCTCATCCAAGGTATTTTATTGACCCACGAACACAATGGGCACAACCCTCATTTCCCCAACAACAAACCCAACACACATCAACCTCCCACCAACCTTCCCGGCGATACAGATCCACAACCATCCAACCACAATTACCACCACAATATGAACACACCCACATGCCCCACACCCAACCAGAATCACCACCTCAATACCAATACCCCCATATGCCCCACACTCAATTACAATCTAAATCACAATACAATACACTCGCATGCCCCACACACAATTCCATTCTTCTCCATATCCCAATATGGGCCCCTCAACATCTAACCTTAGCCCTGATTTGGGATTTTCCAAAGTATGACCCAACCGACCAAACTTACCATCAACCACCACATCACCAAAGCACCAAACATTCACAATACCAACCACCACATCATCAAAGCACCAAACATTCACAATTCCAAACACCCTAGGATTCATTTCCTTTCTACCCCCTTACTTAGACGATCAATGCTATAAACCAACCATGGAACCCCACCCACCACCAAGACGACCAAACTTTAAAGGTATGAATAACCGACTGTACCAAAGCGGATCTTCCAGATATGGAGATCTGACGGATTTCATGGATCTGGAACGCATTGACTTCGTTGGGCCATCGACCATGCCACAACAGGAAACACGGCGAAACCCACCACGAGACAGGCAAGGACGCGGATGCGGAACCGCGGGTTGTTACCGAGTTCCGGGGACCACTAATTATTTTGTATTTTTTTATTATGTAATTGTTTTATGTAAATAAAAAGTCGAATTTTCGTGAAGCTATATCGTTTACCTAATGTCCCGCATTTAAAATAAAAAACGAAAAAATTAGACCTCATTTGCACTAAGGCGCCATCTCACGTGGCTTAGGGC
This sequence comes from Vicia faba, assembly GCA_948472305.1. NCBI lineage: Eukaryota > Viridiplantae > Streptophyta > Magnoliopsida > Fabales > Fabaceae > Vicia > Vicia faba. The sequence continues at coordinate 20,298,483 of OX451737.1, forward strand.
ACACTTTTAACACCTAGGTGTCAAGTGAGATGGCGCCCCCCCTTTAATTTAAGGTGTAGGCGCCAAGTGAGATGATCCTCCTTTGTGGGATTTTCTGAAACATGGTTATTTGTATAATTTTCTCCGAAACATGGTTATTTGTTAATTTTTTTTTAAAACCTGATTATTGTAAAAAAAAACTCCATTATTTAATAATTAAAATTAATAATAATTTATAAATAATATCTACATTTCTCTACCCACATTTTTAATAAAGAAAATAATTTTGTACACAATTTCAATATATAAAAAATAGTTATGAAATACAACAGTAATATTTATCAAATAAGTTAAATTTAATTTTAAAACTCTTAGTTTTAGCTTTAGGTGTAAAACAACTTCTAAGTCTAAAGATTTCGAGCCAAACGCACCCTAAACCACAGATGGAGTATTCATTATCACACTATAATCATGTTTTAATTTTTTTAATTTTTATTTTCTATTTTGTATAGTATTAGTAGATTTTTGTTCTTTTCACGATGACGTGTGAGACAAGTTACACATTTACTAGTGATTGGCTTGGTGAGATTTGAAATTAGATTTAAATATTTGCATTCCTGGAACTTACAATTAGTGGTGGCTCGTTTGAATATACATTATATTAATAATATAATCTTGGTATTTTTTTTATCAATATAATAATATAGGCTTGTCAATATTATCAAGGGTTTGTTTGTTTCAAGGTTACAATAAATATTTTTGGGAATATGATTATAGAAATGTAATATTTCTATGTTTGATTTAGGTTTTATAAAATTATTCTAAAAAAAATTTTATTCTAAAGAATATTATTTACTTATAATTTTTTTATGCTTATTCCAAGACATAAAGAGTGAGAATTAAAGATTCTCATGAGAATAAATTTAACTACTTATAACTTCTCACTTCTACTCATTATTTTTATTTTTATATTTTTAAATTAAATTAATTTGTAAATATTTTTAGAAACTTTAATTTTGTTCAAACACATAAATGAGAATATTATTCCTAAAAACAATAATTCCAGAAATATAATTCCAAAAAATATAATTTTATAACTTGATTCAAACATACCCTAATATATTTATGTTAAGAAAAATATATAAATTATTTTTTTAATCAATGTCATAAGTCACGTACGTGGTGCATTTTTTCTTTTTCATTCTTTGCCTATTTTTTTTTAGGAGAATATATTCTTTGACTATTTTTTCTAAAAGAATACTTAAATACAATTTTATATGTGTAGTTTATACATTTTTTTAATAAAAATATAATAAGTATTTTTAAGTATTTTTTAAAAAAATAAAAAATATTATGTATATTACGTGTGTATAAAAGAAGAAATTATACATTTATCATATTTTTATTGAGAAATAGTATATATCACGCCTAAATGAAACTAAGTTTTTTTTTTATTCTAATTTTAGATAATAAATTTTAACTGATCCCAACTAAATTGGTGGATTCATTGAATGTATAGTTTAAATTCTAAATTTGTAATCGGTCATTGTATTATAAATAAATAAAAACTTAGTTTACTATTGAATTAATTTGGTTTATATATTAATTAAATATTTCTACATTGATTATTTATATAAATGTTTTTTTTTTTAATTATTGATAATAATAACTAGATATTATATATGTTGCAATTATATAAAGATTATTATTTTTAAGGTTAATAGTCATTTAACTCTATGCAATATAAATGGATTTTGATTTACCTCTTTAAAAAAAATTAAATACATTATTTGAAATGTTAAAATTCTAAATTTTTTGTATTCTAGATATAAATATCATCTCTCGTAAAAAAAACTTTTATTTTTCTTTTTCATTTTTACACGCTATACATACTCAGAAAATTATAAGAGATAATCAAAAAAAAAATTTAAGAGGATAAATCAAAACTCACCTATATTATAGAGAATAAGTGAGTATTAACCCTTATTTTTATACAAGGAAACTAAAACATCGTACATATCTAACATGTTGCAAAGACTTACTCTAATAAAAATAATAAATTAAGGTTTGGATTAAATCTTTTGGAGTAAAAATATCTCTTTGCAAAATATTATCATTATTTTTTTTAATAAATCAAATATCTTCTATACATAATTATTGAGACTAATTCTCAAATTAAAAAAAAAAACACAATAAACGGTAAAATATATATATATATATATATATATATATATATATATATATATATATATATATATATATATATATATATATATATATATATATATATATATATATATATATATATATTGTTGGACTATCAATTCTTTGGGATCAGCATGAAAAAGTATTTTATATTGAGATTTTTCTTTTATGAACAACACATATTATGAAAGACACACTATAATGATATTATAATGATAGATATATTAGTTATAATTGTCTAGTTAATGTGAGAATTTTTCACTTTACTTCTCAAGACTTTTATCTCACATTTGTTTTTCAAGAATATATATATATATATATATATATATATATATATATATATATATATATATATATATATATATATATATATATATATATATATATATATATATATATATATATTGTTGGAGTATCAATTCTTTGGGATCAGCATGAAAAAATATTTTATATTGAAATTTTTCTTTTATGAACAACACATATTATGAAAGACACGCTATAATGATACTATAATGATAGATATATTAGTTATAATTGTCTAGTTAATGTGAGAATTTTTCACTTTACTTCTAAGACTTTTATCTCACATTTGTTTTTCAAGAACATATATGAATTTCTCAAGACTTTTATCTCACATTTGTTTTTCTAGAACATATATGAAGCTATTTAATTATTTTTAGTAAGTTAATCATAATGTTAGTTTCCAAGATTTGAACTCTAGAGATTCTTCTTGAAAACTCCCTAGTTGTTCTTAACTTACCAACCGAGCTATACATTCAAACATAATCAATCTAAATAAAAACTACAAACCAATCCAAATAAATCAAAAACTACAAAAATAGATTTAAATTAAACCTAATAAGATTATATAGGTTTCTTTAACTAGTCATTCAAAACCAAACTGCAAATAATTTTATCTTTGAATCAGATGAGTTTTATAACGTGAACACCTCATATCACATATCACATATCACATATCACATATATAGAATGGATGGCTCCTATGATTAAACACCAGTTACATAATACAGTAAAGGAAATAATTAATCTGCTCCTATGATTGATCTACACTAATATTTCTCACCCTTTTCTTCCTTGGGAATTTTAGAGAAAAGGTTCAAGTTATATCTATTATTTTGCTGCCTTCGATTAGTAACAAGACCACCATGATCTCTAAACTAATTATATAGTAACTGCTTCACCATTGTACCTTAAGATGCCTTATTCCTTAATCAAAATTCATTTATGTTAGTGTAACTGACTGCTCAGGGGGAGGTTTCTTCTCTTCTCTCAAAAATGGTGTAAACATCAATATCACTCCAAGTCCTCCAACAACATTCAGGACAAAGAAAACCATATGAGTTCCTGCAGTTAAATGCGTAACAATAAGTAGAAAAATAGTTGAATAGTTGGATATAAATGTCGAAATTGACTCGTTAAAATTAGTTGAGCATCATTCATACCTGGAAGAAAAGACGCATGCATCCGTTTTTGTGACCAAGTTAATCTGCATTGACCAAAAGATGAGTTAGACGCAAATTTTAGATGGTATAATAGCATATCCGAGATCCATTAGACCTAGTGTCATTTTTTTCTTTAAAAGATATATATATATATATATATATATATATATATATATATATATATATATATATATATATATATATATATATATATATATATATAGAAATACGTTGTATATTTCATTTATATTGGAACTATTACATTGTGAGGTATATATAGAATACAGTACACTAATTTGTTAATAAACAGAGAAATAATTTCCTATAATTGCTGCTACCTAAATAAGAAAATCAGAATAATAGATAATAAATCTATTTAACCACTGTTTTGTAACAGCTTGACAAATCAGAATCAAATGATTATGATTTGATATGTGCTAATCTTCAACACTCCCCCTCAATCTGGGTGGTAGATGTCTATCATACCCAGATTGGATTTGATATTTTCATAAGTATTCCTTGGAAGAGCCTTGGTTAAGATATCTGCAGTTTGCTTGCATGATGGGACATGATCAATACTTATAATCTTATGATCAATTTTTTCTTTAATGAAGTGTCGGTCAATTTCCACATGTTTTGTTCTATCATGCTGGACTGGGTTCTTTGCAATGCTTATAGCAGCGTTGTTATCACATAGTAACCTCACAGAATGGTTCACTGGAATTTTGATTTCATCTAGCATGCTCTTAAGCCACATTCCTTCACAAATACCTAGGGCCATAGCTCTAAATTCTGCTTCTGCACTACTCCTCGCCACTACAGTTTGTTTCTTGCTTCGCCAAGTTACTAGATTCCCCCACACAAATGAACAATAACCTGTAGTCGATTTTCTGTCTGTGGAGCATCCTGCCCAATCTGAATCTGTATAAACTTCAATGTCCCTGTTTGAATTTCTCTTGAAGTGGAGGCCTCGACCTGGTGTGCCTTTGAGGTATTGGAGGATTCTATTCGCCATTTTCATGTTAGACTCGGTTGGATTTGACATGTAGCGACTAGCCAAGCTTACAGCGAACCCAATGTCAGGCCTAGTGTGAGATAGGTAGATTAGTTTTCCAACTAGACTTTGATATCTATCTTTGTCGGCTGGTGGACTTTCATCTTCTCTTCCTTTTATTTGTTCTATTGGTGTATTAGATGCCTTGCACCTAAGCATTCCAGTTTCTTGAAGTAAGTCAATGGTGTATTTCCTTTGTGATACATAGATACCATCCTTTGTTCGAGCAACTTCCATCCCTAAAAAATACTTAAGTTGTCCCAAGTCTTTAACTTCAAATTCCTTTGCCAAGAGTCCCTTTAAATGATCAATTTGATCATAATCATTTCCTGTAATAACGATATCATCCACATAAACAATAAACAAAGCTACCTTTCCTTCCATGGAGTGTTTAGCAAACATAGTGTGATCTGATTGGCATTGGTTGAACCCGTCTTTCTTGACAACTCGAGTCAATCTATCAAACCACGCCCTTGGGGACTGCTTGAGGCCATAAAGGGATTTTCGGAGCCTGCACACCATATTTGCGGTGCTGGATGATTCGAGTCCAGGAGGAATCTGCATATAAACTTCCTCTTCTAGGTCACCATTTAAGAAGGCATTCTTGATGTCTAGTTGATGGAGTGGCCAATCTAAATTTGCAGCCAAAGAGAGAATAACTCTAACGGAGTTTAGTTTTGCCACCGGTGCAAAAGTCTCTTCATAATCTACTCCATATGATTGAGTAAATCCCTTTGCTACAAGTCGAGCTTTGTACCGATTTACACTCCCATCTGCATTATACTTCATGGAGAATATCCATTTGCATCCTACCGGCTTCTTCCCTGCAGGTAGGCTTGTGATTTCCCAAGTGCCATTCTTAATTAAGGCCTGAACCTCTTCCGTTACAGCTGCTGCCCATTCAGAATTTTGGAGTGCCTCATGGATGTTGCTTGGAATATGTGTATTGTCAAGAGCTGTTACAAAAGTCTTGTAACTTTGGGACAATTTTCCATAAGATACAAATCTTTCAATGGGGTGTTTGGTACAGGATCTTACATTTTTTCTCAACGCAATAGGAATATCAATATCAACATTCACAGAGTTAGGAGCAGTATTACCTGAGGGAACGCCATTTTCTGGAGTCTTGGAGGTTTCTTGGTTCTGCCTTGGAGTTGTGCAGGACTCTATTCCCTTCTTGTTCTTCCTGGAGTACACTTTCATGTTGTTTCCTGGTGCAGTTTCTGTTGTAGGGGCTGCAGTTTCTACTGCAATTTCCTTTGTATTTTCTAACGTAGTTTCTTCTGGTCCACATGTAAGTTCTGCAGTTTCTGTTGCATTTTCATTTGGTTCAGGTGTAGGTTTTGATGTCTCTGCAGTGAGTTTGGGTTCAGTTAGCTCAAGTTCCAAAAGTTGGGATTCTACCACTTCAATTGGATATGTGTTCTCCCCCTGAATGCCAACTTTGGGGTAATATGGCTGATTCTCAAAAAAGGTTACATCCATGGTGTGGTAGAATTTTTTGTTTTTAGGTGAATAACATTTGAATCCCTTTTGGTGAGGAGAGTAGCCGAGGAATATGCATTTAATGGATTTCGGGTCAAGTTTACTGCGTTGGGGATCAAGATTATGGACAAAGGTTGTGCATCCAAATATTTTCAAAGGAATAGATGTAAGAATACGATTGGTTGGGTATAAGGTTTGGAGAGTGGAGTAAGGCGTATGAAAGTTAAAGATTCGGGAAGGCATTCTGTTTATTAGATAGGTTGCAGAGAGGACAGCTTCTCCCCAAAACTGGTTAGGTACATTTGTAGCTAGCATGAGAGATCGGGTTACTTCTAGGAGGTGTCTATTCTTTCTCTCGGCAACCCCGTTCTGCTGAGGTGTATCCACACATGAGGTTTGGTGTATTATTCCATGTTGCGTAAAGTATGAGCTTAGTGCAGAATTATAGTACTCACGACCATTATCACTCCTAAGCACTCTAATTTTGCTTTGAAATTGTGTTTGCACCATGGTATGGAAACATTCAAATATCCTACCAACTTCCGATTTATCTTTCATAAGGTAGACCCAAGTGATCCGTGTGTGGTCACCAATAAATGTGACAAACCATCTTGCTCCAGTTACATTTCTGACCCGCGATGGTCCCCATACATCACTATGAATAACATAAAAAGGTTGGGAAGGTTTATAGGGTTGAGGTGGGTGGGGGCTGCGTGTATGTTTGGACAATTGACAAATTTCACATTGAAACAACTTCTGATTTTTATTGAATAGTTTAGGAAGCATTTTTTCCAAGTACATAAAATTTGGGTGGCCTAGTCTATAGTGCCACAGCATTGCAGAATTTTCACTACATGCAGAAACTACAGCGCAAGAGGTTGCTTCGAATTTTGGTTTAGATGCTTCAGCCTGAAGGATATAGAGTCCAGCACATTCTTTAGCATTGCCAATCGTCCTCCCCGACTCCAAAATCTGAAATTCACACAGGTTAGGAAAGAATTTAGTGATACACTTCAAATCCTTTGTAAGTTTACTTATGGACAGCAAGTTACAATCAAGTTTAGGCATATACAGTACTGAACTAAGAGTAATATTTTGCGAAATAATGACTGAACCTTTACCCATGACCTTAGAAAGGGTACCATCAGCAATTCGAACAGTCGAATTATTTTGACATGGAGAATAGCTATCAAAGACAGTCAAATCTCCAGTCATGTGATCAGATGCTCCTGAGTCAATAATCCATGATTTTTGTTTTCCCCTGCTAGTGTTTAGAGCATGCAAAAAATTACCTTTTTGTGCCACAGTAGCTGTACCAATTGTTTGTTGAAGCAATTTTTGTAAGGCTTCCATTTGCTCCTTGTTGAATGGTGATGAGTGAGAATTTACCTCAGCTGTGTTCCCTCTGCTGTCCCGGTTTTTGCTCCATTTTAGCTCTGATGGCTTTCCATGAATGATCCAACATGTGTCTTTGGTATGACCCGGTTTCTTGCAGTGGTCACACCATGGCCGTGTTTTCTTTTGGAAAGATCGATGATCTCCCCTTGCTGCCATTGCAGATCCTTCTATAGATGGGGCTGCACTGGATTTTCCAAGCATCACTTTTCTCCTGCTTTCCTCTCATCGTATTTCCGAGAATGCTTCTCGAATTTTTGGAAGAGGTTTGGTTCCAAGGATTCTCCCACGAACTTCATCAAGTTTTGTGTTCAAACCTAAGAGAAATTTGTAGATTCTATCTTTCTCCACCAATTCTTTGTACTTCTTTTTATCCTCTGTGCAGCTCCATTCAGCTTCATCATATACATCTAGTTGCTGCCAGTGACGATTGAGAGTATTAAAATACGCCGTGACTGAGCGGTCTTCTTGACGCAAGTCATGGAGTATGCTCTTGATTTCAAATATTGCAGATGTATTGTCGACATTAGAGTAAGTTTCCTTTACGGCATCCCACATCTCTTTGGCAGTATCATAGTACAAGAAATTTTCTCCAATTTCATTTGTCATGGTGTTTAGCAGCCATGACATTACTAGACTGTTTTCTAGTTGCCATTTTTCAAGGTTGGAATCCCCCTTTTTTTGGACACTTGGAGTCTCCTGTGATATAACCTTCCTTCCCTTTTCCTTGAAGGTAGATTTTGACTGAGCGCACCCATTGATTGTAATTCTGGCTATTCAATTTGTGACCAGTGATAGGAAGAGCATGTCCTTCAGCCAAACTGTTGACTGAATTTTCTGCTCTAGTATCTGCCATGGGTGGTGCTCAAGGTTTAGGGATGGTTCAGATCTTGTGCTCTAATACCATATAGAAATATGTTGTATATTTCATTGATATTGGAACTGTTACATTTTGAGATATATATATATAGAATACAGTACACTAATTTGTTAATAAACAGAGAAATAATTTCCTATAATTGTTGCTACCTAAATAAGGAAATCAGAATAATAGATAATAAATCTATTTACACCACTGTTTTGTAACAGCTTGACAAATCAGAATCAAATGATTATGATTTGATATGTGCTAATCTTCAAAATATATGATTATGATTATATATATCAAAACATCAAAGAAGTACAAGTGATCCCTAGGGTTCTGCTGAAAGACAAATGAAAAAACCAAATTTAACTCATAAGTAAGTGAGCAATACGCTCCCTATGCCTTTTCTTCATCCAAAATCTATGCAATATGACATCTATTATTCCCTATATCTGTAGTGTTATTCATTTTATTATGAACTTTATTGTTCCTATAATTCCAGCAGCTGTACACTGTCTCAGCAAAGACTGTTTTGAGAAAATTCACCCTCCAACCTTTTTTCTTGCTCATTCTTTCTATCCAATTCAGCTCTTGTATCTACCCACAGGGGGCATGCTCAATGTTCAGCCAATCCAGAACTTTCTGCCAAACACTTTTCATACTTTCACACTCGAACATTAAGTGTTGTAGATTTTCAACTTCATTACAGAAACCACAGCGCGTATCCTCCACCATCCCAAAGTTAGTCAGTCTCTCTTTCGTGGCCAATCTATTATGACAAGCCAACCACGAGATAAATAGGGCCCTGGGACATGCTTCTGTGTTGAAAAAAATGCTTCTCCATGGCACCTTCGGTTGGTGGTCCAAAAGGCCATAATAGATCTTACTGGTACTGAATTTTTTACCTGATCTCCATCATTCCACAGTGACATCCCCTGCATTTTGGTTCTCTGCCTCAGTATACCTTTTAAAATCCAGGAGCGTGAATTAATGATTGGCATCACCATAATGTCTTCTCCCTTGGTGTAGTACGTATGGACCCATTGGATCCATAAACTATCTTCCTTTTTGCCGAGATTCCACAAAAGCTTCATTAGACACGCCTGGTTCCACACCTGAATACTGATCACATTTAAGCCGCCCTGATTTTTGGGTGAACAGATTTTACTCCGCGACACAGGGCTTTTCCTTGAGATATTACTCTTACCCGTCCAGAGGAACGACCTGCACAAAGCATCAATTCTCCGAATCACACCCTTGGGAAGGGGCATACATTGCAGCCAATAGTTTGTAGTTGCAAACACCACACTTTGCAGAAGCTGGATCCTGCCCGAGTAACTCAACAATTGGGTGCTCCAGTGGTTAATCCGATTCAGAACTTTGTCCACGAGCCCAACACAGTGCGAAGTATTCAATTTCTTACTAGTTAACGGGATAGCCAAGTATCTAAATGGTAATGCACCCTTCACAAAACCAGTTATTCCTGCTATCCGTTCTTCCATATCTGAATCCATGCCGCCACCATATAACTTACATTTTTTGAGGATTAACAAACAAACCTGTAGCTTGGGAGAAGTCTCTGAATTTTTCCATAACAAGTTGAACAGAAATTACATCCCCCCTTGAGAATAACAGAAGGTCGTCCGCAAAGCTCACGTCAATTAGATGGATCTTCTCGCATTTTCCATGAAAATTGAAATTAGGTACCAAAGTAAGTTCATTCATTTTTAGGTGTAGATACTCCATTATGATGACAAACAGCAAGGGGGATATGGGGTCCCCTTGTCTAAGCCCTCTCCTAGCTGCCAACTCCCGTGTGTATCTGCCATTCACATTAAATTGGTATGTTACAGTTTTCACTGCCCTCATTATCCACCCTACAAACCTCCTGGGAAAAGCAGCCTCCGTTAGGATAGTTTGTAAAGAATTTCAATCTACCGAGTTTTATGCTTTCTGAATGTCCATCTGGATCATGCACCGCGGCATTCCCCCCTTCCTACTATAGCCTTTAATGAGCTCATACGCGAGTAAAATGTGATCATGGATCTTCTGACCTGGCACGAACACAGCCTGACTGTTGCTGATAATGCTACACAGAACTTTGCTCAATCTATTTGCTATAATTTTAGAGATATTTTGTATACCGTAGTGCAGCAGGATATGGGCATGTAATCCCTTACTCTTACGGCCTGGTCATGCTTTGGGATTAATGTCACCAATGTTCTGTTGAATCTTGTATCAAAGTCCCAATTAGTGAAAAAATCCAACACAGTTTTTATAACATCACTCTTCACAGTTTTCCAGGATGCCTTGAAAAACTTAGCACCAAATCCGTCTACACCTGGGGCCTTCAGATCTCCATTACCTTTAAGTGCACCCTCGTTTTCATCAACATCCACAGGTTTAACTAATGCAGTCCTCTGTTCCCTATTCAGCTGTTTCCCTTTTCTAATAGCAACAATATCCACACCCTTTAAATTATCATGGGTTTCACCTAATAGATTCCCATAAAACTCAAGTATCTCCTTGGAAAAATCTTCCAGCGTATTCAGTACAGTGCCATCCTCTTTTATCAGTCTAGTTATACCACATTTCTTATATTTACCTTTTAGAGAGGCATGAAAAAAATGCATTATTACCATCTCCTAGTCTAATCCAGTCCACTTTCGCACTTTGCCTAAGCACGTTCTCTTCAGTTTCATGTAGATTAAGGAGATCCTCGCTAAAAGTCTTAACATCCTTGATTAAAATTTCATTCATTCGATCCTGCTGCAGCAAATCCTGTGCCTCTGTCAATTTTTTCCCGGGTACTCTCAATCTGCTGTCGTATCCCAATCAACGGTTTATTTAACTTTCTCAAAATTGGCTTCAATCTACTCAACTTTTTCCACAAGCTACTTTTTGGGTCCCCATCCGTAGGCAGTTTCCAACTGTTTGTAACCTGGGTGTGATATCCTTCAACTTCCACTACTTGGTTGATGAATTTGAAGTTGCAGTTTTTGACTCTAGTATCCTCATCACCTTTAATACATAACATAGCATGATCCGACACGCGCGGCTCTAGGACATACAAATTCCTGCTGATGTTTTGTTGAATCCACTCAATGTTTGCAATAACCCTATCAATGCACGAATAAATGGCCCCTTCTGTGTGTTTATTAAACCATGTGTATCTATCTCCTTTTCTATCCACATCAAACATGCCCCTATTATCCATCATAGCTCTAAGGTGTACGAATTCTGCTTCCTGCACCTCTTTGCCACCAATTCTATCCTCAATATTTAAAACATTATTGAAACCTCCCATGAGACTCCAAGCTCCATGCTGATTTTTGCCAATGTCTTCAATATTCAGCCACAGAATTTTCCTCTCTTCCATTCTGTTTGACGCATATATCGCTGTGACCCACTGAATGAATTTTCCATCAAGACTGTAGACCCCACAGTGGATAAATTGATCAGTACTTGATATCTTTCTCACCTCTACTCTTTTGTCATCCCACAACAACCAAATTCTGCCATTCACATGTTGACTATAATTCTCTATGATCTGCCATTTATGTTCCATTCGCTTCTTACATTTATCAAAGTTATGTTGTCTAACCCAGGTTTCCAAAATAATTGCAATTTCCGGGTTTAACCTAAAGAGGCGGGAGCTAACCTCTTTGTTCTTGGCTACCCTGTTCAGCCCCCTAACATTCCATGAAATGATCATTCTTCCTCCCATGGAGGCACCTTTGAGTCTTTCCAAACATCAAAGGATTCAAAACCATTTTGACAGAAAATATTTTTAGCTTTAGGGTCAGTCAGTACCTTCCTTCCCGAGCCTTTGTTTTTTTTTACTTCAGTCCATTTACTCCTATCATGAGGGGTTCCTGGTGTATCTCCTATCTCTTCCAATATCGTGACACCCTGCAGATCCCTATCCCCCCTATAGATACTTGTATCCTCCTAGGTTCTTCTGTTGCTTCTTCCTGAGCTTGTTTAGCAACCCACTTCTTGACAGGAATTTTCACCTCATTATTACAAACATGTCCCACTTTCTGACAACGTTCGCAATATTGCGGTCTCCATTCATATTCCACCCTTTGGTGCCTCTTATTCTCTTTGTGATCTTTGATTGTAATTTCTTCGCACATTTTTTGTGTCACATCAACTTCTATCAGAATACGTACATACGTGACTCTTAGCTTCTACGCCGTACACTCATCAGTGAACATCGGATTCCCTATGGCACTTCCAATTCTGCCCAAGCTATTTGGACTCCACAGCTGTAGATGTAACTAGGGTAGTTTGACCCAGATAGGTATGGTTCTCAGCATATCCTTCTCCATGGACTTCTCCATGGAAAAGTCAGGTCTCCATTCTAAGACCACCATCGGCATGTTTCTGAATGTGTATGGCCCTTTCATCATCACCTCATCTCTATCCTTCACTGTTTTGAATTTAAGAATAAAATATCCTTCATCGTTGTAATACATTTCCGGCAATGTTACGAAATTCCACATTTTGTTCATATAATTCTTTACCGCGTGCATACTCAGATCAGCTCCAATGACATACATGATCGCTGAGGACTCCCAGTATCGAATTTCTGATATCACATCTTCCTCAATTTCCACTTCAACTTTCCCGTCGACAATCTTTGGTGCCACGAATTTAACCGCTCTTCCATTTGCTGTGTTTCAGTTCCCTCGTATGATGTCAACCCATAATTTCTCATCTGCACATTTTTCCTTCAGGATTATATCTTCGTTCCCTTTGGTGTCACTTTTAGGGTTTTCCTCCCCGATGCTCTCCTTTGGATCTACCCCGCATCCCTTATGTCTGTCGAGTCCTCCTGCTGTTTCCCACTTTCCGTTGACCCACCTTTCTGTTCCTGCCTGGTTGATTTTCCACCATTGCTTGATTCCAGTTGCAGTGACGCCGGCTTCTTTGGCCTCCCCCGCCCCATAGAACCGCCTGACCTAGTATCATTCTTTTATTGATATATCAATTTTAGTCTAGGCCTATAAGTTTTCAGGATTATTGCAACACTAGAACTAGCACATTCAAGCAATCAAAAAGAAAATTAACATGAAAGTTTGTACAAATTACAAAACATATACATTGATAAGCAAGTTTATGTCACAATTTTGAACAATGAAAGATAAGTATAGAAAAAGTAAGAGAAATCAAAGGACGACTCACACTGCACCACCTCCAGCTGGACCAAATGCTTTGAATATTGACATGACAGTCATAGCAATGCCATTAGCTGCCCCTCTTTGATGTTGTTCCTGTTTACCAAATCAACATTCTATTTCCGTCGCAATTTCCTCAAAATGTAATATCAACTTTTGGAAAGAAATAAAATTGTAGAATGAAACAAAAAATTACCACTGCTCTATTTTGCACAATAAATAAACCGGTGATTATGGTCATCTGAAATCCAGAAAAAAATACAATTAGGTAATGCAATAATGTTTGAAACTACATCACTCATGATTGGTTAAATAAACAAAAAGATAAACTTACACTTAGAACATTCTTCAGAAGGGAAGCAATATTAATAACTAGGTATAGTGTCATGCCAGAAAGCATTGCTATGAAGGGGTAACTTTGCAACAGAGGTATTGATAAAACCTACATAAGGTAACAAGACACTTTTAGAACAAGAACCGATGTAATGTAGAGTTGCATTAATTTCTATGATTGACAAAAACTTACTGCGGAGACGCGAGCAAATTTTACAGGTCCGAAAGCTCTTTCCAATGATGGGTAGAGGAAAAGCTGGGAGACAATAAGACAAATACCTGATCATTGACCATTTGAGAAGAAGTCAGCTATTATGTGATTTAAAGAAAGTTATCATATGGCATCATGTCCAAACCACACAAAAGTACATTAGCTATCTTCAAATAGATATAGTTAGGAAGAAAATATGTTAATAATCCCAAGATTAATAACTCTCTTGTGACACATATCAAAGACGTACCTGATATTGCGAGAATGTCGCCTACATTATCAGTTGTAAAGTTCAAACCCCCCAACCTTTCGGGACTAACAGCCCATAATGAGAAAACCTATCATGAAGTAAAATGGCGTTTACTTAAGGAAATAAGCTGAAAACAGTTTATTAACAAGTCATAACTTATTTCCATTTACTCTTCCAAACAGTCTCAGAAGTGCTTATAAATAAGTTCAAATAAGTCGATCCAAACATACCAAAAGAAGGAATGGTACCTCTTGATAAGCAATATTATGAAGTGAGAAAATGCTGTACACAACAATAGATGACATTAAGGGCCAGTTCAGGAAGAGGTTTTCATCTTTTTGGATGATTTTGTCTGCATCATTGCTTTTGTTTCCAGTTTCTAAAGCTTCAGTATCATCAATGGACTCATTGCTTAGAGGGTGGTTGTGTAGTGTTTCCTACAGTGATGCAGGCATTTTTTGATCAAATGCTTATACATGTTTAACAAACTATGAAGTTATTTAAATCACAATCGTTGCTTATACATACCGGAAGCCAGATGCATGCAATTGCTACCACAAACGCAAAAGCTGATACCGATAAGGAAGGCAAGAAATATGGAAACCTGAAACAAGATTTATGTTTTGACAATTACAATCAGCACATCAACAATAAGGATGGAAGGAAAAGCTAAATTGTTAAAACATTATGAAACTAAAAATCAAGAACAGTCCACTTACTTGTCCCAAAATGAATCTTTTGGAAATAGATGAGGGTATTTCACTGTTGGCTGGAATATAAATTTCACACCAAGAATTAGAGAAACAAGTAAAAGTGTCTTAATTTAAAATAGAAATGAAGCATCAAGTACCTGAGCCAAATAACCTCCCAATGCTGGTCCAATTACTAAGCCTATGCCCCAAGCTGCACTGAGCTGAAATCATATCACATTATGAACTATTATTGTTGAATGCAGAAAATATTATCAATGAAATAATAACGCGTGCTACAACTAGGACTATTGAACTTGATGTGTAGATAGAAGTGATTGAATGTAACATGTATCAGTGTCGTGTTAGTGTTGGGCATCAACAAGTGTCGAGCATAGATTATAGAAGCTTACCGTTGAGAGTCCAAGACCTTGTTTTTCTTCTCTAAAAATTTCAGTACTATAAGCCTGTTATCAGAAGACGACACGACAGAAAAATCAACTTATGTCCAAATATAGAAATGACAAACTTATGATTGTTCCTTGATGTTGAAGGATGAAACACTAGGTTATATTTGTGTTGTTTGATACCTTCATTGGTCCAAGCAAACCATTTAAACATCCAAGAAAAAACCGCGTAGTAACCGCCATCCAAAAACTTGTGCTGAGGCCAAACAGTGTGTTGAAAATAATACTGAAATCAAGTATTTATCATCATCGATGCAGTAATGGAAAAATTCATAGGCTCTGATTGGATAAACGTCTTAATTAAACACATATAACTACGGTTATCATATAAATACTCTATAGCACCGACACCTCTGGAAAAAAAACGGGTTTGTGTCCGTGTCAGATACCTACACCAACACTTGTGATTACATTTAATTTATTATTTTTTTAAAATTATTACCAGTGTCACCGTGTCAGTGTCGTGTTCAGGGTGTCCGTACTAAACAGAAAACTCTTTCACATAAGTCAATCTAGACAAACTTAAATGACATTAACTTACACTGAAAAAATCCCTAAAACTGCAACAGGCTTTCTACCGTAACGATCCGCTACAACTCCCCAAAATATAGATGTCAAAGATCTTCCAAACATGAATGCAGACCCTACAACATTTTAACAGTCATATTAGGATCACAAATAAAGAGATTATGTTAGATAAAACACATCTAACAAAGGAAGTTACATCCAAGGTTTTAAATAACGGTCGCAGCCGCGTAAAGGTTTTCGCGATTTCAATCGACGTGATTGCGGTTGTCACGGTGTGAAATAATCACAATTTGTTCTGTGTCATGAATACGGTGAATAACAGTATCGGAATTGGCATCTCCTGATACCGTTTTGTCGCGGCCGTTTTCGCGGTAACAGACCATTTTTTTTGAAACCTTGGTTACAACCACACAACAAAAAACAGTATCTTTACCTACATAACCAGCATAGGCACTTATATCCTCTTCTCTTTCTGCAATATTGAAATCTTTTATCTAAAACAAAATATTCTTTACATCAAATGCTGCATTATTGGCAACATTACGTAATAAAACTTTAAACCAACAATGAACCATAGTTAATTATTAATTACAAACATAAGTTACCATGAAATATAGGTAAGGAAAGAGAGATGCTATAGGCAGAGCTGTAAAACACAAAAACAAAGACATGAGTAATGTATAAATAAGCTGTTGAAAATGATCAATCATTATAACTCAAATGCATTTGAATGGTTAGCTTACAGCTGCATAAAACCACCATCCAAATGTTCAAAAGATTTCGAAAAGTAACATCAGTTTTGAGCTCTTTTGCTTTGTCGACTTTACAACCGGGACAATTCTCATGATACTTTTTATTCAACAATGTATCTCCAACATTTTCATCTTCCATTTTTGCAAATTATAATACAATAACAAAACAATGTTCTTGATTTTCTGTTTTCCTCTTTCCCGAATCGTTTCTTATTTGCAATACAAAAAGGACTAATCAGAAAGACAGAGATGAGAAGAAAATAACAATGCAATGAACTTTGATGAATGAAAATGCCATTGGATCTGCAGAAACTGTATATAAAAATCCCAAATCAAGAGAAAGACGAATAAATTGATCAAGGAAACTAAACTTTTTTTTTCTTTTGAGTTAATTTAAAATAAAATAAAATAAAAATTATTTCTAAGACAAAAAAAAGGTAAACTTAAAAACTATATTAGATTACTATTGGTATTTAATATTTTGTATTGATATAAATTATAATCTATATCATGGTTTTCAATTGCGGTCCGCAAGAAATAGAATCCCCTGCAGTCGGTAAAAAAACAGACTTATTTTTATATAATAATTTTTAAACGGCCTCTTTTAAATCAAACTGTCCGATTTGTTACCAACGCTTGAATACGTGAACGTAGGGGCTCTAACTGCAGTGGAACTCAGTCTGGTCCGCAACCGCAATTGCGGCCGCAATATTGATGATGTGTTAGTCTCTGCAACTGCATCGGACCACAATTGTGGTGTAATTTAAAATCTCACATCCTTTCATATTATGAACCGCATCATACAACTCACTCACGTTCTTCTAGTATATTCATCCAAACTTAGAATCCTAAAACTCAATTTGCTTTTGAAAAATCTTAATGTTTTTTAATAGTGTATTTCAAACTCTTCTTAATCAAAATTCACGCTGCAACAGTCGCTGCAATTTGCATTACAACAACCACAATAATTACAATCGCAACATCTGCAACCGCATCCGCGATGGCAATTCAAAACATGATCTCTACAATGTGGATCTCTACATCAAAACTATATATAGACTCTCTCAACAATAAATATAAATAATAATATATATTTAAAAATAATAAATAAAGAAAATAATTAAAATTGTTATCGTCTAATATTAAAATTAAAGTTAAAATAACAATTACCTTTTTGCGCCAAAAATAATAATCCTTATCTCCATTCCCGTTTCCGATCGTAAACTCTGCCAGCGTCACCGGAGGTGCATCTCCACCGTTGCAGTAGAAGAATGAGAAATGGAGAGGTTTTTGAGATAGTGAAAAGCGCCATGAGTTTTGTTAATGTGTATTGAAAGAGTAACATAGTTGATCGAAGTGGTGGTGAAATAAACTTTAAATTCAGATTTTAGAACCCAAATATATTAATACAACAATCTATTATTTATGGAGCATGCCAAAATTAGATTTTTAAAAATTCTGGATTACGGAAATTGTATACTAAATTATACAGATCGATCTCACGACATGTTTAACACATCACACCTATAAATAATCTTAGGATCACATGATTTAAAATTATTAAAGGTTTCGAAGTTCGTATTTTTTATCGAGATTAAAATCTGAGTTCTTAGTTTGGAGATTGAAATTCCTAATATAGCTTGTTTATGTTTTCATGTTATGACATGTCTCTCTGTGATTATTTGATTGCAGAAAAATGACGGACAATTAGGAAAGACTGAGACTGAGGTAGAGTTGTCCAACATATTTTCGTTTGTAGGGAGAAAGTTAGACCATCGCGGTCTGTAATTGGAGATACTTATTTTGCTGGTGAGGGATTGTCTTCCTGGATTCATGTATCTCTGGCATCGTCTTTTCAAATTCAAGTGTCCCATGTTGTCCCAGATCGCAAAGGGTTTCTCAAGAGGCCCATCAGACCTTTCATTGTTTCCTTTGTATTCAAACCTTGCTGCTAGACGCGTGTGAGATAGAGAGGTAGCATAAATCTTTTAATTACTCTTTAAGCATTTGTGTTATAATATTTGAACTATTTGACAATGTATTTTTTTTGTAGTATCGTGATACGTTAAAACTTATCAGTCACAGTAGAAAGGTTGTAAAGTTGATGTAGCTGATGAGACGTGGTTTTAGAATGTCATGCAACTATCTGGATTGTGGGGTTTGTGCATGATTGGATATGGTTATATTAACCATGACTTACTATCTACTTTTATGGAGAGATGACACACAGAGACGTCTTCATTTCTTCTTCTGGTAGGTGAGATGTCCATCACACTTGTGGCAATATTTCCCTTAATTCGGTCCTTACGAATGATGTATGATCAATGATAGAAATTGTGACCTCTTTGGGTGATTACCATCTTTGGTCCATGATGTCACTTTGTCATTATGTAAAATTGGCGAGTAATTTTGATGGAATCGATGAAATAATGATCAAAAGCCAAGCAAATATGTGGAAGAATAGAACAAAGTTGCAAAAGATTGAAGAAAATGGACTTGGAAGAATTGTGAAGAAAGAGGAAGAAAAATGAGACACTTTTGCCTCAGTATTCACGCACATGCGATGCTTTCATCGTGGGTGCGATAAAGCAGCATTACGGGCGCGAAGAACACCAACGCGGGTGTTGTAACTGCATATCCCTAGGGAGAGTTGGTTTATGTCCTTATCATATACTAGGGAGCACCCCCGATACAGTTATTTTGTTGTTTGTCTTGTCGCATTCGTTTATTATCTTTTAGTGAGTCTCCATCGTAAATTGCACATCATGAATCAAGTTTAAAATCGATTTGTAAATCTTTTTAGCATGCATAAATCATTGGTTATATTTGAACTTGATCGTGAGGTTCTTAGTCATTTGCATGAGTTAGTGGAATAAGAACAATATGTGTTTTTGATTTGAAGGAAGTGTAATGTAAAATCTCAAAAGCCTTTTGAAAACTTGAAAAATTGGGATTTTATATGTTTGACTCGAATCATAAGAATTAAACATGCTTTCTGATTCGAATCAAATTGCACTGACTTTCCATGAATTTTTTTAGATGATTGATTTGAATCAAGTTTTTAACATGATTCGAATCATACTCTTCATGTGATCTTCTGCTCAGTTTGATTCAAATTAAACTTTGAACATGATTTGAATCGTGCATTTTTTTGCATTTTCCCGTTGGGATTTTTTGATTTGATCCGAATCAAATTTTGAACATGATTCGAATCATAGGGTCCATGATTTGAATCACACTTTGTGCTTGATTCGAATCAACTGAAAAATGGGTCAAAAATCTGATTTTTATTTATTCCACTTCACTTGCTCACTTGACTCAAAACTAAACTTTCTTTGTTTCGAATCCAACTAACTTTTCTCAGTCTTTTTGTGCTTAATCTCAAGCACATATAAAACCTTTTTTGTTAACACTTTTTTCATGAATAAAAAATTCATAATCATTTTGTGAATTTATGTGAAAAATATACTTCCTCTTTTGAAACCCTTGCATTGAATTTCTTTCATCTTCAACCTCAGTTTCAATTTCATATCTTAATCATGAGTGATTAATAAATGATTGAGAGAGACATTGTCTTGAAACTAATTGTTCTTGAAGATTAGGTAAAAGATTTTCAGGTTCTTGCAAGATTGAGGGTTGTTATCATTGGTGTTGACAAATTCTAATGAAAAGAAGAAGGTATTCTCTCCCTAATTGCCTTAGTAATGACTATGCAGAAGGCTACAAATAAGGCAGGGTTCTTTTTACATCTTCAAATAATTCACCGTTCAAGAAAGTGGTAGGATCAAGGGGTTGATTACTACACGTAAAGGCTTGGAGCAAAATTGGTGATATTGGAATATTTGAGTCGTTGATCGAGTAAAGATTGCGCAGAAGAGTTTGACATTTGACCATATACAAATTAAGATCCAAATTGAAGATAATATTATTTTTGTCCATCATTATTATGGATTGGTGATTGTATATACTCTCAAGATATTTGTCAAAATAAAAGAAAATACTATTAAAGTGGATGTAGGTTCACGCGAGGACGACAAATTTGAACCACTATGAATCCCGGTGTCATCTCTATATCCCCTACTCTTGAATTTAAATGTCGTAGAACATGCATGCTTAGGTTTAAATTCATTCATAATGATTTATTTGATAAGCTTAGTTTTTTTTTTGAAATTAGAGACATAACAAGAGCCTTAGTGGTGATTAAAATCTGAGAAACATCATGCTTTTAGAATTTACTTGTTGAGTAATTGCTTAACCACACCTCGTGAATTATTTAATTAATTAAATTGCATATGTTATGTTTTTTCATTTAGACATTGCGATATTTGTAAAGTGATTCGAGTTGTTACGAAAATAATTGTCAATTGAGTATAATTTCACATTTTTGCTCTAAAAACTTTCACGCGCAAACTCTGAAAAACCTCATGTTAGTACCATGTTTTTGGATTGGCATGATTTTTTTCTAAAACATGGTTCTACTGATGTTGCGCACGATGTTATAGCATCTGCTTCTAATGTCACAATAGTTCAGCTTTTATGTGTCTTTTATCCAAATGTCGAAGACAGATGTCATGACATCTTGGTCTGGTACAACAGGAGTTGTTATTTTATTTCTTGACAAGATTTGATTTGATTTTCTGAGATTCCTTTTGGATATATTTGGGTTATTTTCACAGATCAAGGTTTAAATCTGGAACAATTTGATTTATCTCCAGCTGCACACATGTTGTTATAATTGGTTGATTAAGACAATTTAGAAAACCTTGTGTTTTTGTTCAAAGATTCAAGGAGATTTTCCTGTAAAGATTGGTACAACTCTCAGCGCGGACAACAAGTAATATCTGGGTGAAGATTCAAGGCCCAAGGTTGGCTGAGGAGTATTTAAAGAAACTACCTAGACCTAATATTCTTAAGAACTTTGTAAAAAATAAGGGGAAGCCGAATTTTCTTAGTTTTGGGTTTAAGGATTCTTCAAGGGAGTTTATGTTTTCTTTGTACGTCCTCATGTATCTTTTGATGCATTTGAGTTGACTGATTGTTACTTGACAGTTTGTTAAGTTATTGTTCTCGCTCTAAAATTTTTAAGTAAGGGTTTGAGTATTATGGTTGAAGTATAAACTTCAGTTTAGTTTTGGTTTCGAGTTACTATGATTGTGACTTGATCATAGACTGTCATTGGGATTGGTACATGTCTTTTCATCACTGTGGTGATTGAAGGTGAGATGACGATTTCTCATATCTAGGAGGAGCCTAGGTAGAAGTTTCACTGGGTAAGGGAATGAGCGAGAAGTTGTAAATGAGAGAGCTTAGCTTTGACCTAGTACTACTGATAATGGGTTTCCTTCCTGGCTTGGTAGCCCTTAGAGTAGGTGAATTGCACCAAACTGGGTTAATATATGTTGTGTTCTTTTACTTTCTGCAAGTTATATTTTTGCTTGTTGTTATTGTTGTTGTTCTGTCAGTAGATGTTATAACATCTATCATGACATTTCTTGTACATTGAGATATCAGTCTTGACATCTATTTTGTGTGTGCCATAATTTCAATTGGCATAAGAGTAGGCACCCTATTTTGTCTATTGGGTGAACTCTAGGGAAAATATCTTTTGGCACTATGGATTCTAAAGGTGAACAGTTGGATAGACCACATATGTTAAAGGGTGGAGATTTTGCTTTTTGGAAAGTTAGGTTGATATCCTTTTTAAAATCCGTGAACAGGAATCTTGGAAGGTTATGATGAAAGGATGGAGTCATCCTGTCGTGAAAGACAAAGATGGGATTGAGTCTTTGAAGTCAAAGGAGGATTGTTCCAAAGAGAAAAATGATTTAGCTTATGCAAACTTCAAAGTCTTGGATTCTCTACTTCATGGAGTAGACAATGATGATCTCAAAAGGATAGATATCTGCACTATTGCTAAAGATGTCTGGGATATTATTAGGACATCCTATGAAGGTGATGAATCCCTTATGAGAGAGCTTGTCGATTCGGTTACTGTCCTAACAGGAAGGTGCAATTCTATGATAAAATATTGTTCTTATGTTGAACTATTGGCGTCCTATAAAGATCTATACAAAAGGGTTGAGGAAGTCTGTCAATCAGGAGTAAAGCAAAGAATGATGATAGCCAAACTTCAGACTAAAAGGGATGAATACCTAGCTGACATTGCTAAACTTCAAGCAGAGGTAACCTTGATAACATCTAAACTGGATAACTTAATCAAAGGTGTTAGAATGTTGAAGAATGGATCTGATGCGCTGGATGAAATTCTGCAAGTAGAAGAAGGCAGAAAACATACTTGCATAGGGTTTAACTATCGATCCTTGAAAAACAAAGGAAAAATTTTTGAGACAAAATTTGTCCCAGCTAGAAGGAAGGAAGAAAGCGATATGTCTGATTAAATGTTACAACATTTTGCCATACCACAGGAAGCTCAGACAAAAGTCCAGATACAACTATTGGGAGGTCTTATTTGTGGGATATATAGTCACACAAAACATGTTCGTGATAGGCTTCATGTATATCACAAAAATTTGTCTTAACTCAGTTTGAATTTGTCTATGATCAAAACTAGGAAGGAGTGGAAAGTTAAAGATGTTGTCAAAAATCTCATTGAGCATACTTCTCTAAAAATCTCATCTAGTGAAGACTGATATTTTGAATATGGATGTTCTAGGCATATGATAGGTGGGTAGAACCTATTGGTGGATATTAAACCTCATACAACTAGCTATGTCACCTTTGGAGATAGTGCTAAGGGAGTGATTAAAGGTATTGGAATACTATATTGTGAAGGATCTCCTAAACTTGATAGAGTTTTGTTCGTAAAAGCTCTAACTGCTAACCTAATCAACATCAGTCAACTATGTGATCAAGCTCTCAGGGTTCACTTCATAGATTTTGAATGAGTGGTCACTAACAATGAGGATAAAGTATAGATGAAATGATATAGATCTAAGGACAATTGCTACTTATGGACACCTCAAGGAGTTATTTGCACATCCATATTTATGTTATCCAAAGAAGATGAGGTAAATCTGTTGCACCAAAAACTGTGTCATTTGCATCTAAGAGGTATGAAGAAGATTGTGTCTAGGGAAGCAACCAGAGGGATTCTCAATCTCAAAATTGAAGAAGGAAGAGTCTGTAGGACTGTCAAATTGGGAAGCAAATAAAGATGTCACCCCCAAAGCGTCAACATCTAACCACTTCAAAACCATTGGAACTCCTTCATGTGGATTTGATGGGTCCTATGCAGGTTGACCGTCTTGGAGGAAAAATGTATGCTTATGTTGTTGTTGATGATTTTTCTAGATTCACGTGGATAAATTTTACCAAATAAAAATTAGAAGTCTTTGAAATTGTTGGAGCGGTATAGCGGCAAGCAACAAAAGTTTTGGAAATATTTATCCGGGAATTTATTGTGTCCATAAAGATTGGTTATTGAATTGTCGTTTGAAAAATCACTCGTTAATGAGTTTAGGGATAAATGGGTTTGTAAAGAAAATTTTATCAACATAAAATAAATGTAAACAAAAGTAAAAACTAAGGAAGAACTTATCAAGCCTCCATATAATCTACAGACTTAAATCTATCGACCAGTTACATTCAACCTAGCAATATTCATCAATGTCACTACGTATAACTCACAACCTAAGTTATTTCTAACCCAAATCGAGAGACCGACTGTATCACCAAGAAAATGATCTCTCTACCTCCTCAACAACACAGAAGACAACTATGTAATTGCACTGATGATCTCTCAGCATAGCACAACCACACAGAGGCATTAAGCTCTGATATCCAAGTAGATGTCAGATCTAAATCTATCTCTATATTTCAGAAACTAACAGATAATCATCCTAGATAAGAATCTAAGTAGTATATGTCTATAACAACTCAACTCCCTAGCACAAATAAAAAATTTAAGATAATAATCGACACAGATTTATAAAACAAGTTTAATATAACGTCATGGGCGACAAATATACATAAGTTCAGAGTAAATACATGTACAAACTCAACACATAAAGAATACACAAAGAAGAAGAGAAATGAACCACAAATTTACCGGTTTGTCAGTGCCGATTGATGAGCAGTCCACCCCGGATCATCCGTATGCAAGCTTCAATTGTTTTTTTCTAAGCTAATCTTATCCAAAAATGAAGGTTGATGGAGTTGGAATCAAAAATACCCAAAACCATCCCCAAAAAATGTTTTTTTCCACCTAAGTACGCATTTCTGATTGTCCAACAGATTTGAGAATAACAATTTTACTGAGTTTTATGCTTCTGAAGGTATTAGTCATGAATTCTCATCTCCTATCTCTCCTCAATAGAATGGGATTGTGGAAAGGAAAAATAGAACCTTGCAATAATCAGCAAAGTTATGCTTCATGCTAAAAAATTGTCATACCATTTTTGGGCTGAAGCCATGAATATTGTGTGCTATATTTATAATAGAGTCACCTTAAGGACTGACACCTCAAACACTCTATATGAGTTATGGAAAGGGAGGAAGCCTACAGTCAAATACTTTCATGTGTCTGGCAGTAAATGTTATATTTTGGTTGATCGTGAGCAACATAAAAAGATGGATCCTAAGAGTGATGAAGGGATATTTTGGGTTACTCTACAAATAGCAGAGCCTACAGAGTGTTCAACACCAGAACTCAACTCACGATATAATATGTAAATATTGTGATTGATGATTTAACCACAGAAAGTATGCTTGAAGCTGAAGACAATGTGTGATAACCGGCAAAAAATATAGAATCGCCACCATTAATTTTTATCATAGGGAAGGAAATATAACAGATAACCCTAATTTGGTCAGAGATTCTAAGTTGTTGACTCGTTTTTATACGAATGGAAGGTGTTAGGAACCCCTCATCTACCTTGTTCACAAGGATACTGGGGGTTTAGGTTTATAATTCAGGAAATAGGGTTTTAATTTTAATTAGGGGAACTCGCCACAATTTTTAAGTCGTATACTATGTATCCTCTTATGAGGAATCAGAGTCTCAATTTGTAGTTCGTAGTTGTTGGCTAGTGTTTTTTATGGATTACAAAAATATTTCAAATTAATCCTTGAACTAAGTCTGAGTTTGTAAATTACGGAGTTGTTAGACGAAGTTCGCAGTTAATGAGAAATATCCCCATAATCCTTTTTGAAAATAGATATAAGGTTTGAATTAGGTTAGTGAAAAATTGTTAGTAATTTGATTGGTTAGATATTTTTAAATATATTAAAAATAGCATTTTTATGCATGAGGAAAATAATTTTAATGCAATTAAAATATTTGAATGAGTTAGTATTTAAAAAAAGAATTTGAATTAATAAATAAACAAATTTAGAATTTATTATAAATATATTAAACATTTAAACATATTAATTATAATAAAGCAAATGAAATAGAAAATATAAATAAATAAAATTAGTTTTAATTAAAAACGCAAGGGGGTGTGAAAACAGTTTGTTAGTAAAAGGATGGGGGTGTAATTAACAGGGCCCTAAATCCAGATGTTGGATTTATGCCCAAAATGCAGGGGTGTTGTTTTACAACAGTTTAGTAAAACTGGGAGTGCAAGAATTAAGGGGCCCAAGTCCATGGTGTCTGCTCAGAATTAGTCACCAACTCCCCCATCTCCCCGTTCAACTCAAGCACAACTCCAGACCACAATAATCTCTGAGATTGTTACCACTTCTATTTCTGTAGCTCCAGTCAGTGTTCCGCAATATCAAATGCCACCTGGATATCCTTGGGGCATGCCACTCAACTTTATGCCTGATGGATACCAACCTGCTGTTGAAGTTCCCACAATGCAATGTGTAATGTCTGCTCCCCTCATGGAATGGCTATTCCTCATCCTGTAATGTATATTCCTCCTCTAGTGGTGTATACTCTCCCATTTGAAAATGAACAAGTCTATCATGCAGAACCGTTTGAATGTTTGGGTGTTGAGGAAATGATGGATGATTTCTAAAACCAGTTTCAAAAAAGAAGAAAGAACTTAAGGCCTTTCGTGGTAAGGACCTATTTGGAAAGAATGCTTATGACTTGTGCCTGGTGCCGAATATGAAGATACCAACAAAGTTTAAAGTACCGTAAGCATTTTTTTCTCTTAGCTCAAAGTCTACTCAATTACAAGTGAAAGTTTGTCAAACATAAAAAAGGAGGAGATTGTAGTTGCATATCCTTAGGGGGGGGGTTGGATGCATGTCCTTATCATATGCATGGGGAGCACCCCCGATATAGTTATTTTGTTTTTTGTCATATCGCTTTCGTTTATTATCTTTTATTGAGTTTCCCTCGTGAATTGCACAACGTGAATCAAGTTTGAAATTGATTTGTAAATCTTTTTAGCTTGCATAAATCATTGGTTATGTACTTGATTATGAGGTTCTTAGTCATTTGCATGAGTTGGTAGAAACACTATGTGTTTTTTATTTGAAGGAAACATAATGTAAAATCTCAAAAACCTTTTAAAAACTTGAAAAATTCGGATTGTACATGTTTGATTCGAATCAGAAGAGTTAAACATGTCTTCTAATTCGAATCAAATTGGCCAGACTCTCTCCAAGAATTTTTTAGATGATTGATTCGAATCAAATTTTAAACATGATTCGAATCACACTCTTCCTGTAAAACTTTAAAACCTTGATAAAAAAATCTCTTTGAAAAATATTGCTTAAATTTTTTAGGGAATTGCTTAACGCACCCTAGAAATTACTTCCACACCCTAATAAAAAACTAAAATTATCTCTAAAATCTGGAAATGTATCTCCAAACGTACCTCAAATATATCAAATCCACGTGTAATGAATCACAAGGTCTTTTAAAAGCTTTTATTACATATTTGAAGAATAATGATAATTTTTAAAAAGCATTGTTACATTAACTTTTTTTATTTGTTTTGTTTTCATTTTAACTAGATGATAGCCCGCGCGATGTGCGGGTTGTGTCCAACAATTTTTTTTATAAATAAATTAAATTTGATTTGAATTATCTATTATTTTTGTAATTAAAGATTAGCGTATATATTAATAACAAAGTAGAGTTAAATTCACGATATTATTATTATTATTATTATAGACTAAATAGAATTACAATATTTTTTAAATAATATTTGTTTTGGCTAAATATCCCAAATTTGCTATATATTTACATAAACAAAAATATTAGTTAATAGTGATTGGATTTCTTCTATGATTCCACATGAGAACGTAGTATGAATATAACCTACATGTTGAATTAAACTATGAGCTAGAGGTCATTTTACTTTCATTTGGGTTATGATGGCCAATACTCCTAAATTGTAGAAGTAAGGTTAGTGAAACATAAGATTTGTCGCAATGTAAGTGTATAAAAATCCTAAATTAAAACATGTACAAATTAACAAAAATAAAAATTATATATGAAATAAAAAGGAACAATATGATCGAGATGGATCAATCTTCATAGGTATTAAATATCTCCATATATAGAGTCAAAAGAGATATAGAGTTCAAAGGTGCGGGGATGGTCAATGTTATGGACTTAAAAAGATTAAAATATATTATTTATTTTTTGTTAGATATTTAAAAAATAATAAAAATGTGTAAAATATATAATCATATTAAATTCAAATATCAAAAAAAAAAATTAAAGTGACTTTTTAAAGGTAAACTAGTGGGAAACTTGTGTGTCCGCACGTGTTCTGGTGTGGACCGCAGATATGTCACTAGTTTGTCATGAGAATTCAAATAAATTAGAAAATATTAAAATATTATTGGAAAAAAGAAGAAAAAAAATAGACTGCAAGATAATTGTATAAGTTTTTTAAAATTTTTATTGTTAAGAAAAACTATTAAACACATACTTTGTAAAAAATCAATTGTATAAAATAGAACCAAAATGTTTTTTTAGGATTGATACAGTTGCAATAATAAAAGGATTTATAAAATTTAATAAAAGAGACAAATAAATATACAAAATTAAAATTAGTTAAAAATCAATAGAAACATAATTTTACATAAAAGTCTAAAAAGAGAATGATATAAAAGAATTAAGTTTAATGTTGTATTTATTAAAATTTGGACTATGATTTAAAATATATAAAAAAAATGAAAAGTCAGTAGGATAACTCATAAAAAAATGTGTATTTAATGTAATAATTTATGCATTCGCACGGACACTGTTGTGTTACTCGTGCGCTCACATGACATTTGACTTGGTTACCCGTACGTTCACACGGTACTGATGTGTTACCCGTGCGTCTGTACGAGTACAGATGTGGACTGTAGAATTGTCACCTGTTTGTCATAGAAATTCAAACAAATTGAAAAATATCAAAATATTAATGAGAAAAAAAATAGTAAGTTAACTGAAAGATAATTGTATAAGTTTTTAAAAACAACTATTGTTAAGAAAAACTATTAAACATATACTTTGTAAACAACAATTGTAAAAAATAGAAAAAAAATATTTTTTTAGGGTTGATAATGTTTAATAATAAAAGAGTTTATAAAGTTTAATAAATGAGACAAATAGATGTCCAAAATTAGTATTAGTTGAAAGTAAGTTAAAAAATAATTTTACATAAAAGTCTAAAAAGAGAATGATCTAAAAGAATTAAGTTTAATGTTATATTTATTAAATTTTGGGCTATGAATTAAAATATTTAAAAAAATCAGTTGTACAACTAACATAAATTATATTTAGATTTTATTCAACTGTACAAAAAATATAAAAATTTGTGTGTTAGTACGAATTTTGGTATAATTACTCGTGCTTTCACACGGTACTGACACTATAAGAAATACACTCTCCAGCGACGTGATTTAGTGACATGATTATCATGTCACTAAAATTTAGTAGTTGCGACGTGATAATCACGTCACTACAATATTTTATAAATTAAATAATAAAACTAAAGCACAGTCTGCGTCAGACTGTTTTTTTTTATATAAAAAAGTTGCGACGTCAGAAATACATCACAACATAAAAAGTTGAATAAAAATATATTAAAGCTACAGGCGTTTTGAAGAGTGAAGTTTAAATATTTCAAAAAAATATGTTGTGACGTGTTAAACACGTCGCAACTAATTTAGAGGGAACTTTGACAAGATGCCACTCTGAACCATTCTAAAATATGCAGAGTAAATGTAAAAATATAACCGTTGGAGAAGTTGCGACGTGGATATCATGTGACAAGGTTGCAACGTGATATTCACGCCTCTGATTGGTTTATTTTAAAATTATAACGTTGGGGTTGTGACGTGAATATCACATGGCAAGGTTGCGATGTGATATTCACGTTGCTGATTGACTATTATACTTCCATGCTCAGTTTCCAGAAACCATTGTGTTTCTTCTCTTCCTCTTTCTTTTCTTCTTTCTCTCTTCTGTTTTCATCTTTCCCTCATCTCTATTCTTCCATTCTTTCATAATCAAATCTCAATTCCATCATCAATTCCAAATTTATTTTGTAACAAAGGTATAATATTTATTCAATTTATTTTTAATATTTTGTTTTAGGTTAATTATATTTTATGATTGACTGTTTTTTTTTGTGTCAAAAAATTGAAGAGATTAAAAGGAAGATTAAACAAAAGGATTGTACAAGAAGTTGAAGGAATTTGAAGAATTGATATTTATGTTATTTATTTATATTTTGAATTTATTTTATATATATATATATATATATATATATATATATATATATATATATATATATATATATATATATATATATATATATATATATATATATATATATATATATATATATATATATATATATATATATATATATATATATATATATATATATATATATATATATATATATATATATATATATATATATATATATATATATATATATATATATATATATATATATATATATATATATATATATATATATATATATATATATATATATATATATATATATATATATATATATATATATATATATATATATATATATATATAACTTTATAAATATATATTTTTTTAAACAGAATATAAAAAATATATGTAATGTAGTAATTATTTTGAACAATATATTCTAAAAATAAAAACAGTTTTATATATTTAATTAAAACAATTATATAATATAATAAAAAATATATTAAAACAGTTTTATAAATATATTTTAACAATATATTTTAAAAATAGAAACAGTTTTTTAAAACAATAACAAAAAAAAAATTTAAAAATAAAAACAGTTTTTAATATATATATATATATATATATATATATATATATATATATATATATATATATATATATATATATATATATATATATATATATATATATATATATATAGTTTTTAATAAAAACAGTTTTTATTTATAGTCAAAATAGATTATATATAATAAAAACAGTTTTTAAAAACAATAACGAAAAATATTTTTTTTTTTACTATAAACAGTTTTTAATATATTAAAAGTATATTAAAATTGAGTAATTTATTTTTTAAATAAGTTATATATTAAAAGTAGAATATCTTATATATGTGTATTTAAAATAAAATAAAACAGAATATAATTATATTTTATATTTCTTAAAAGAATAATGTCTTTGTTAAAAAAAATTATGGTTAATATATATTCAATATGTTTATTATAGTTAAATGTTTATTTATAGTTAATAATAAGACAATGATTGTATAAATGTGTAGTATGGAATATTATCGGTATGGTCGTAGTTGAATGTACGATAGATTCTATTCAGGAATACGTGCACTTAAACCCAATTTTATAGAAGGAGTTAATGAGTTTATCACATGGGCGTTTGCTCAAGAATATTGTCGAAGCAAAGGAGGAGTTAGGTGTCCCTGTCTTAAATGTGAATGTAGATCAATAATTAGTGACCCGGAAGAAGTAGCACGTCATTTGCATGGAAGGGGTTTCATTGAAAATTATTGGGTTTGGACATATAATGGTGAAGAACTACCGAGTAACGTACCAGATACTAGCAACACGCATGCTTCAAGTAGTCGACCGCCTATGAAATATGAGGAAAACTTTAATCTGATCGGTGAGATGGTTGAGGATGCTTTTGGTGTGAACGTGACATATGATCAACTTGAATATTTTGACGGGGAAGAGTTGCTGAATGAGATGAATATACCATTGTTCGAGGGGTCATCAGACTCAAAGTTATCAATGTGTGTGAGATTATTGGCCGCCAAGTCAAATTAGAATATTCCTGATCAGTGTTTAGAACATTTCACAAAAATGATGTTGGATTCCACTGCAACAAAAGACAACTTACCTACAAGTTTTTATGATGTAAAGAAGTGGGTTTCGAAGTTAGGTTTAAAAGTAAGAAAGATTGATTGTTGCATTAGTGGTTGCATATTGTTTTATGACAACGAGTTTGGTACTCAAGATGGATTGTTGGAAGAATGCAAGTTTTGTAAGAGTCTAAGATATCAAGTTCGTAGTAGAGCCATTAACAGCAAGCAAAAAACGTGTAGCAGTAAAGTTCATGTTTTATCTTTCGATAATACCAAGGTTAAAAAGAATGTTTGCTTCAATGCACAGTGCAATTACTCTCCTCTCAGAGTCAGGTCGATCCTGTGTCCATGGCCAGTACTCAACCTTTTGTGCCATTACTCTTCTCTCAGAATATGCTATTCTCATATGAGACTTCTTCTTTTACTAGCCCGTATGGGGTACCATCTTTTGTTAGGCCACCTAGTTTTCTTTTCCCGCAGACCCAGATGCCCTCATCCTTCCAGCATATTGGAGGATCCAGTTTTCCACATCCCACACAAATGCCATCATCCTTCCAACATATTGGAGGGTTTAGAATCCCACATCCCATACAGATGCCCTTATCTTTCCAGTAGACTGGAGGATCCAGCACCCCACATCCCACACAGATGTCCTTATCCTTCCAGCAGACTGGAGAATCCAACACCCCACATAGACTGGAGGATCCCGGACCCCACATCCCACACAGACTGGAGGATCCCCACCCCACATCCCACACATGTACCTGCAGTGAGGATGATCATGCGCAACCGGATGATGATGATGATGCTCATGTGGATGGGGATGATGATGTGTTGGATGAAAATGATCTTCGAGAGAATGATGATCCGAGTGAGATTTATGTCATTGACGGGAGATTTTAGATTTGACCCGAAGGAAACTCGTAAGTTTCTTATTTATAAATTTTTATTTAAGATAATGCATTTTCATTTTTAATATAAATTTATATTTAATATAACTAATTCAAATTATTGTTGTTTAGTTTCTCACTGAGTCAGACTGCTGCCAAGGTTATAAATTATATAATTCAGCAGATGTATAAACAATTTTGGAAGACCTTCAAAGATGTCAAAAATAAAGAAGCTTGGTTTAACAAATTTAAGGTATATTAATTTATTTTTTAGTTATTGTTATTTAAATGACTATTTTATTATAATTATCTAACTATTTATTTTAATGGCATATAATATTGCAGGAAAAATGGGTGTGGGATCCATTGAACGAGAAGATGATAAAAAAAATCATTATGGCAGAACCTCAAGACGACTTTCTGACATAATGCGTCGTGTTAGAGAGCGTTGGGAACTTTAGGATATCCGTCCCAATTGGATAGGGAAAGAGGTTTTTGAGGAACTTCTTAAATATTGGGAGTCACCCGAATTTCAGGTTAAATCTGAAAATTTTAAGAAGATGAGGGCATCTGAAAAAGGGGGTTGCGTTAATGCAGTTGAAAGTATAAGTACCACAGAGCATGTTCGACGCATGATAAATATTATCACTTTTTTAAGTTATATTTTGATTTATATTTTATTAATCAAAGTTTTTTTTTAAATTATTTAGACCAAGAATTTGGGGGAACCTCCATTGACGATTGAGTTGGTTAAAAAGACTCGGACAAAGAAAACCGGGGATTTTGTTGACGAGCGCACTCTAAAAGCTTTCGTAAGTTATTTAATTTACGTTGTTGTTTATATTTTTTATTTAATGACAATTTTGTGTCGTGATTTTCACGTGGAAACTGAGAAACTGTGACGTGAAAATCACGTGGCAATTAAGAAGTCGTCGCGTGAAAATCACGTGACAACTTTTTAAATATAATATGATTTAATTTAATTTAATTTAATTTATTAAATATTTAACTTTTTTTTTATTGAATGTATAGGAGGATTATCAGACATTGCTCGCAAATTCTCTGAGTCATAATCCTCAATATACTTCGGGAGAGGGAGAGCCGCTTCATCTAGATGTGGACTTTTATATTTGGGATCAAGTCATTGGCGGAAAAGGTCCTAACGGTTGTTTTTTTTGTGGTAGAAATTTGGCAGGCATCTTGAGAAGTGGAGATAGAACTCTATTTCAAAGAGTTCGAGATGGGGAAGAGGGTCACGCCAACCAAATTTGACACCAGAACAATTTGAAACCGTAAGACAATTGGCGTTAAATGAGGTAAGACGCGAGTCAGTACAATGTGAGACGATAATGAAAGCCCAAATGGTGACTCAAATGGAGGCAACGAGGTAAGAGCAACAACGACAAATGGAGGCCATGGCAAAGAGGCAAGCTGATATGGAACAACAAATGAGACAATTTATGCAAGGGTTTGGTGGAAATCCAAACTTTCGCGGTCAAGAGTCAGAGGATGACGGAAACGGAGATAATTTTGACATTGATAATTATGACCCGTAAACTTTAATTTTTTTATTATTTTACTTTCAAATTTGAATTTGTATACCATACTAATTAATTCTTAAATTTATAATTTTAATTTATTAATTTTATTATATTAAATTTAATATATTAAATTTATTATATATTAAATTTATTTTATATTGAATTTATTATTTTAATTTATTATATTGAATTTATTAAATTGAATATATAAAAGAAAAACAAATTTAGTTATTAAATTAAAAAAAAAACATTAGTGACGTGATTTTCACGTCACAAGTAGTGACGTGAAAATCACGTCACAACTTACTTTTTATATAAAAAAAAACACAAAAGTAGAAGGCAGACGTTGTTAAAAAACACATAATTGAAACTATTTAATGGCGTGTTTTTCACGTCACTAATTTGTGACGTGAAAAACACGTTGCAACTAAAGTAACTTTTATTCCTGCCAGCCCGCTTTCTTGAAGAGTTGGGTTTTCTATAAAATTTTATCGCGACGTGATTTTCACGTCACAACTTTGTGACGTGAAAATCAGATCGCAAAATATTTGTCACCTCCTTCCCAGTCACTTGAACGCACACGTCGCAAATATTGTGTAGTGGCGTGTTTCCTCATGTTGTGATGTGAAATTCACGTCGTAAATGAGTGTTTTTTTTTTGTAGTGTGATGTGTTATTCGTGCGATCGTACAGGTACTTGTGTCGTACGTATGCTTTTATTTTTAAAATATAATAAAAGTGTTAATAAGAAAAACAAAATTATTTAATCAAAATAGTTTATCATTTTAAAAATAAAAATATTATTATTTTACCAAAATTATTTTACATTAATAATATATATTTTAATTTGTTATATATTATCTTAGAAAAAATATTGTATCTTAAACTAAAAGAATAATAAATCAATAATAAATTAGTTTTACAAAATTATCTAACTAAAATAATTTATTATTTTTAAAAGAGATAATAAATAAGTTTCTATAAACTTTTTCAATATATAAAAAAATATGAATCAATAGTATAATTATTCTTATATATAAATATTTTTATTTTGGAAGTATCTATAAAAATATTTAAACAATAATAAATTTAGTATAGTTATATGTGCGTTCACACGATACTGATTTGTTACTCGGGCTTTCGCACGAGTATTGGTGTGGTACGCACGTTTTTGTTATCAAAATATAATAAAATAATAAATAATTAAAATAAAATTGTTTTATCAAAATGATTTATTATTTAAAAAAAAAAAACATATTTTTAAAATTCAAATCACCACAGTAAATGGAAGGTTGTATTCATTATCATAGACAGGTTGCATGCTAGAAAAGATTATGCTTTGACTTCAGTTCCCTTGCAGATTGGATGCACCGATAAGAACACAAGGAAAAAAAATCGAGTAGACATAACCAATCACAATACAATACAAGAAAGACAAAGTGAAGATTATATGAAGTCATGATACTCGATGCTTGGTCCTTAATTTTTCTTTTAAGAGAATAAGGATTTCATGTAACATTTGGCTTTCTATGTATATAGATGCATTGTAAAATTTCCATGTGGATTTACAACCTTAAAGGTAGGAGTTTATTCCATTCGTTCAAAGTTCAGTATTAAAAAAATGGTGTACTACATCGACATTACAATATGTCGTTTCCAGAGTTATAGAAGTTCTTATATAGTAGATAGAATATATATAAAAGAAAATTTACTTTATCAAAATATATATTATTTAAACGCAAAGAGAATATCATGTACCACTAAGTAATATATTGGTACTTTATTTCAATTTAAATCTAACTAAAAAATAAAGATGCATTATAGCTTGTAATAAGCACATTAAAAATTATATTTAAATTGTAGTGGGGATATTTAAAAGCAACAGTAGCAAATGAAAACAAAACATTGTGTTTATATGTAAGTTTTTACATATGGAATTGAAAACTATAAAATTGATAAATATCTATTAAACTATAATAAAAAATAAATTATATTTAAATGTCAAATTATAATTAATATAATTGAGATATATTTTATTGACAAAAATTTCTACTGGAATATAAATATAATATACTAAAGAATATTGAAAGTTAAATACTAATTGGTAATATAATATAATCTTAAAGAAAAACTAATGATAGTGTAGTGTAAGGTAATATGTTTTATATGGAAAATTGATCTTACTGATTGATCAGAATTTTAAAATAGGTCGAAAAATGATGTCTGTTAGATTGGAAATTTAAGGAATGGATGAGGGTGTACTTTCAAGGCACTCCGCCGATCAAGTAAGAAATGGTACAAAGAAATACAAGAAAAAAATTAGGGTTTTTAGAGTGAATATTGGATACCTGGCCCTCACAAGCGTAAGGGTTTATATAATGTCCCCGACGCTTGGTCATAGGTTCCTCAAAAATAGGTAACTGTCAGGCCTTAGTCAAAACGGACGGAGAGTCGTGCTCGTAACTAGTCGTTGCTCCGAGCAAGGAAGGGGTTACGAGAAGATGCGTTATGAACATTTTCCTGATTATCCGCTCCACGTGCGTCGAACAGACTGGGAGGTAGCTGCCGATGCGGACAGGCGTATGTCTTAGACATCATCGATTTCGCTGTTCATGGAGCATGGTCGACCAACTATACCTGACAAAAGAGGCAGAGTTAATGGACCAACATTGTTGAGTCATATGAAAGATAGAAGCAGATTAAGTCAATTCTAACTATTAGGTCAATTCAGAACATGAATCTTACAATATTAAAAATTGAATATCATATTGCAGTATCTTATGACCGAACTACAATTATTTTTATAACAGTAGTAATTCATTAAGATAGCAATGAGGCTTGCTTACATGCATGATGGACTTGAAATTATCATTATAACAATATTAATTCATTATGATAACTATCAGGCATGAAGTCTATAGAACAAATTATTATAAAATATAATTATAGAGCATAGAAATGTAATAGAAAGAGAATGAACTCATACTTTTATTAGGAGCACTGAAAGATGATTTCTTGAATATAAATACGAAATTGCATTCAGAAATCTATATAAAAATGACGATATGCAATTTTTGTGGATGGACGTTGAAAGATAGATAGATATATGAGTAAAACACATTTTCTCAATCAAATTTCACAAATATGAGTAAGAATAAAAGAATATATAACTGTACAATCCAACTCTTATTTAATATATGTAAATCATGGGTAAGTAACTAAGAGGTTGTGTAGGAGGAATGGAAAAATTAATTTGTTGTTCATTAAGAGGTGAAGGTAGAGAGTCTAAAAAATCACGCATCATGTAACTGATTTGAAGAGTAGGGTTTTAGTGGTTGTTAATGATCATTATAAATACAATGAAGTATAAAAATATATAGGGGTGGCAAAGCGGGCGACCTGTCCCATTTAGGCTCCGTTACGTTTAAGACCGTCCAAAAGTGAGGAGAGGTAGGTCAACTTAGGTGTACAAGTTTAAAAGTCAAATCCGTCTCATTTAGTAACGAGTTGGCGGGTCGGTCTACTAATTTTTTTATTTTTTTATTTTACAATTTGATTTATTATATAATTTAGAAAATTTGTAATTATTACTAAAGAGGTCCACAAAAGAAATTTTTTTAGTAACGCATAATAGAATTTCAACATGTTAAGTCCAAACAATTCAAAAAATTAAATAAATAAAAACCAATTACAACAAAAAAACAAAATACACTCAAGCACGATAAAAAGTATCAAAATATATAAATAAACAATACACATGTTCCTAATCCTATTTAAAAATTAACTACTAAAAGAATCCAATTTAAAATTTACACAAAATCAATAATGATGACAATTACATTGCATAACAGTGTATAAAATAGTAGTGCATAAAATATTAACATCAGACTTTCTCACTGTTTACATCATATAGACTCTTATATGACTGATTCCTTAATAGTTAATCCTAAATTTGCACGTATACACTAATCAAATCCTTCATTTTTTTTAAAATCAACATTTATTTCAAAAGAAAACATCTGAATTAATGTATTGACAACTTTATAATGATGATTATAAATACAATGAAGTATAGAAAATATCAATCAATCTTTTTGGTAACTGTTATTATTATTATTATATTTAATAGGGTGGTTTAATATTAATTTTTATTTATTTTATTATTCTTATAATAATAATAATAATTATTAACTATATATATATATATATATATATATATATATATATATATATATATATATATATATATATATATATATATATATATATATATATATATATATATATATATATATATATATATATATATATATATATATATATATATATTATTAATAGTGGTGATTGAATATTAAAGTTTTTATTTTATTTTAATTATTGTCATTATTATTATCATTTAATAGTGATAATTAATTTTATTATTATTAGTATTATTATTTTTAATAATGATACTTGATTATATTTTTTAATAGTGATAATTGATTATATTATTATATTTATAGCAAAATATTATATGATTATTATTATTATTATTATTAGTATTAATTATTATATAAAATTAATTTAAGAAAAAATAGAATTATGGTTGAGGTTATAGTAGTTATGAAGATGATACGTGTTTAGGGTTGATGTTAGAGTAACTATTAAGATGACATGTGTCTAAGGTTGTCATCATGACAACTTTAGATTTATATTAAATAGATTATTAAATTTATTTAATACAATTTATTTATTTATTACTTATTATAATCTGCACAACAAAATAAAATATTTACATCGCTCTTAGATATGTGAAATCACCATCTCACTTCCTAAATAACCTCGGTGATATCTAAGAGTCCTAATCTCAGTGACTGTATCTAGAATAATTCAACCAGAAGATCATACTTCCATTACAATATTTTGCCAAGATTCTTGACTAAGAACAACACTTGGATTTACTTAAAAGTTTCATCCAAAACCAATACTCAACGCATTGCCTAAAGGCTTTTGAGTGAGAACATTATATCGACCACAAGTATCAAAAGATACAAGACCTAAACACCTAGGATGTTAGAACATCCTTTGAAACATTCCTACAAACCAACTGCAAGAATAGACTCTAGACTCACATGATGGAGCATCATGCTCCCCCCAAAATATTGCAATTAATGAACACTTTAAAAGACCTAAATCTATAGACACATGAAGAATCAATAGAAACAAGAATTGATTCAAGACAAACAAAATAAGACTCAAACAAAATCTGACTTAAAACAAACAGACAAAGGAAAAACAAATAGACATATCCTATGCTAGATACAAGACCAATTGCATCATACTGACAAAAAAAGCAACACAAAGAGAAATAAGCTAAGGGTAAAAGAGAAAAAAATGACTCAATAAACACCAAAGGAAAACACACTTTTTTAAAAATATGTATATACAAGATATCATACATGAGTTATCCAAGTATACCTTTCGAGCCAATGAATTGACCCAACCTTTATCAGTATCTGAGTTTGAATCAAGAATTAACCATGCATTTTCTTGAGGGACTTCATCTTTATTATTGATGTTTCCCTTATCATGGATATTCCAGTAGATGTTTGAACACTTGTTAAAGTGTTAAACACTACCTTATATGAACCAGAACACATTTCCCTCTTGGTTTCCAACAGAAGAACCTCATTTGTAATAGTCACTTCAGAAGATTTGCTCAAGTTGAAATATAACTTGTGAGAATGATGAAGAAGAAGGACTCTTAAATTCAAGGAGAGTTACCTAGTTTGTAATGACACCTTGTTTACAACGACCTTTTCAGTCAATGAAAGCATTTTTGAAAGATAAAATTTCAGCTTTTGGCTGAGTTTTAGGTAGCAATTACTGCTATGAAAATCACAATTATCAAAGGTTGTAATATGTTATGGATCGAGTCGGATTCCGAGCTAGTTGTGCAAGCGGTCTCAAATTCTTCTCTGATTACGTGGCAACATAAGGAATTGGTTAGTTTGCACCAGTTTCTATTCCAACAAACATCTCTATTTCTCTCACATCTACAGGAAAGGCAACACTTGTGCATATTATCTGGCTAATTTAAGTTTAAATTTGACATCGCTAACCATTTTTGAATCTATTCCTTCAGGCTTAAGGAAGGATTTGCTTGCTATCGATTCACATCCAGTTGATGGGGTAAGTTTTGTCTCCCCATCTTTTTTTGAGGATTGTGTCTAATTTTTTCTTTCTTCTGTTGTTTCTCTTTTTTCTTTAATATATGAGGATTCATTAAAAAAATTATTTTTAAGAAAAAATCTTTAACAAGATGATAATAAAGATGAAGAGGATGAGAGATGAATAAAATGCATATTTTCTAACCCATATTTATAAACAAATATAAATTTAAGTCCAATTTACACAAAAATATATTCAAACAAATAATAGTAAAATAAAAAATAAAAAATATTTTTAAAACATAGTTTAACATAATAATTAAAAAACTAGTATCCAATCTTCAATCTAAACTATTTATTATTATTACATTCAACAAATTAATGATTAAAATTACACTTCTCAATGGTGGGAAGATCTTAGACATGTCCAAGTTAAATGTCACCTTATTTTGCTGCCATCAATAAGTTACAAAAAATTCTTGTTAAAAATTCATTCATTTATGGTAACTGCTTCACCATAGTACCTTAACATACCTCATTCCTTATTCAAAAATTAACTTATGATAGTGTAACAATCTCCTCAGAAGATGGTTTCTACTTTTCTCTCAAAAATGGTGTAAACATCAATACCATTCCAAGTCCGACAATAACATTTAGTACAAAAAATTACCATTGCTCTATTTTGCATAATAAATAAGCCAGTGATTATGGTCATCTGAAATATAGAGAAAAAATACAATTAGGTAATGCAATAATGTTCGAAACGTCATCACTCATTATTGGTTAAGTAAATAAAAAGATAAAACTTACACTTATAACATTCTTCAGAAGGGAAGCAATATTAATAACTAGGTATAGTGTTATGCCAGAAAGCGTTGCTATGAAGGGGTAACTTTGTAACAATGGTATGGAAAAAACCTACATAAGGTAACAAGACATGTTTAGAACAAGAGCCATTGTAATGTCGAGTTGCATTAATTTCTAGGAATGGCAAA
Organism: Vicia faba; assembly: GCA_948472305.1. Classification (NCBI taxonomy): domain Eukaryota; kingdom Viridiplantae; phylum Streptophyta; class Magnoliopsida; order Fabales; family Fabaceae; genus Vicia; species Vicia faba. The sequence continues at coordinate 20,340,149 of OX451737.1, forward strand.
AACTCACCGCAGTGATGCGAGCAAATCTTACAAGTCCAAAAGTTATTTCTATTGTTGGGTAGACGAAAAGTTGGGTGACTATAAGACCAATACCTGGTCATTCATAATTTGATAAGAGATACATTATTAAGCGGAATATCTTAAAACACGAAATGCACAAAACAATGTATAATCTGGGGCGGTTTTATAGCCCAGCGAGCCCGGGCTCAACCCCTACTTTCTTTATATTCTCCAACCTAATAAGTGATTTTTAGACAAAATCAGAGGAAAAATTAGTAAACACAAGGTGTGAAAACTAAAACAGATGAATAATCAATGGTCTAAGTTGTCTATTTATATATTATGTCACATGTAATTTGCGGTTACAATATTTTCCCAAACTACCTAAAATTCCTAGCTCTGCCATTGTGTATAGTGATGCATACACATATCAAAGGCGTACCTGATATTGTGAGAACATTGCCAACATTATCAGTTGTAAAGTCCAAACCATCCAACTTTCTAGGACTAACAACCCATAATGAAAACCTATCATGAAGTAGAATGGTGTTTATAAGTACTTATGTATACACATTCTATCTAAAACAAATGATAAAACAAATTAAAACTATTTACATGTATCTTATAAGTTGTTTTTATAAGTCATACTAGAGAGTTTAAGTAATAAGGTGAAAAGAGTTTATCGAAAAGTCACAATTCTTTCTATTAACTCTTTCAAACAGTCATACAAGTTCAAATAAGTCAATCCAAACAAACCAAAAGTACCTCTTGATAAGCAATATCACAAAGTGAGAAAATGCCATACACAACAACAAATGACATTAAGGGCCAATTCATCAAAGAGGTTTTCTTTTTTTTGGATTATTTTGTCTACATCTTTCCTTTTGCTTCCAGTTTCAACAACTTCAGCATCATCAATAGACTCATTGCTTAAAGGGTGGTTGTGTAGTGTTTCCTACAATGATGCCGGAATTATAAGAAATTACATTGATGCTAAAAGTAGGGTTGAGTAAAAAGACTTGTACCAAAATATTGCTACATTATGAAATGTCATTATACCGGAAGCCAGATGCAGGCAATTGCTACCATAACTGCAAAAGATGATGTTACAAGGGAAAGCAAGAAATATGGAAACCTGCAAGAGATTTATATTTTGACAATTACAATCACCACAACAAAAATAAAGTTGGAAGAAATAAAATCTAAGTTGTTAAAATATTATGAAACTAAAAATCAATAAAACTCCACTTACTTATCCCGAAATGAATCTTTTGGAAATAGATGAGGGTATTTCACTGTTGGCTGAAAAATAATTTTCACACAAGTATTCCATAAACAAGTAAAAGTATGTTAATTAAAAATACATAAGAAATTTTAAGGTTATTCTAAAGACTTATTTTCGTTTACAGAATGAAAAGAATAAAGAAGCATCAAGTACCTGAGCCAAGTAACCTCCAATTGCTGGTCCAATTATTAAACCTATTCCCCAAGCTGCAATGACCTGAAACTATATCACATTATGATTTATTATTGTTGAATATAGAAGATGTATCGGTCAAAAAGTACATGTGTGTTTTCCCTGTAAAGGCAGGGAGACTCAGAGGTCTTAATAAGTGTATACAATGTTTGATCGTAAGGTTTTTCTCACAGCAACGAGAATCCTAGCACGATGGTATTTGAGGTCATGTAATGAACCGACTCACATGGGGTCGGGTGAGAATCCCTATCGGCAATCGGAGTTACTTGATTATAGGCGGATGGTTAAGTTAATTGTGTGTTATGGTTACAAGGAGCGTGGTGTTCTTTTAGGTAGTAGAAGATGTGTATGACTTAGAGTTTGTCTTTTTTCCCTTGATGGGTGATGTATTTATAGGGGTCTCTAGGACCTAAGGTTTCCACAACAAGGGCCACCACTCATTCACTCAAATTGTGGACAGTTGAATCCCTTTTTCCAAGGGAGTCGTGGGTTAGTTAATGACCTTGAATTTCTCTCTTCTCCAAACAACATCTTATCCAACATTTTTCCAAGTATGGGTGATGGAAGACCATAGGGCAAGGTGATACCTCTCTCTCGGCTATATTTCATTGTCGCCTCTCTTGGAGCGGTCCCACGGCATTGCCCTAGGCAAGGCCTTTTGCAAATATAACACTATATTTTCTATCAGGCACGAGGAGTTTTGCAGAAGGCAAAGTATTTTTCACCTGATATTAATGAGAGTATCCCAAGAACAAGTGTTTACACTCACGAGGCTTTAGTTGACCTTAGGAGTCTAAACTTTCTATGCAGAGTAATGCATAGCCTAGAAGATGAGACAGTAAGTCCCTCAGGAGAGGTGATTTACTCTTTTAGACGGGACTTCTATGGAGCTCTCAAGCAAGGTTGGAAACCAAGTCTCTAGGGCTTGATATAGGTCGCGCCTCTTAGGCGTAATTTATTGAAAATAATCCCGCTTGAGGGTACATGAATTCCCTCAGGCGAGAGTCTAATTATCCTGATGAATCTAAGTTCCTCAGACGCTGTAATACATAACCTGGATGACGAGACAATTTTCCCTCAGGAGAGGCGTTTGAACCTTTCAGGCGAGACTTATATCGAGCCCTCAAGCAAGATCGGAAACCAAGTCTTCAGGGATTTATATAGGTTGCGACTCTTAGGCGTGATTTATTGGAAATAATCCCGTCTGAGGGGATACAAAGTCCCTCAAGCCAGAGTCTAATTATCCCGAGGAATCTAAGTTCCTCATACGCTAAAATACATAGCCTTGCTGACAAGACATTGAGTACCTCAGGCGAGGCATTTGACCCTTTCAAGCGGGATTTCTATTGTGCCTTAAAGAAAGACTAGAAACCAAGTCTTTGGGGCTTGATATAGGTCACACCCCTTAGGTGTAACTTATTGGAAATAACTCATCTCAAGCGAGGCATTTGAACCTTTTAAGCGGAACTCTATTGAGCCCTCAAGCAAGACTGGAAACTAAGTTATTAGGGCTTGAGATAGGTCGCGCCTCTTAGGCATGATTTATTAGGTGTCGCCTCGAGGGGCATCAAGGATCTTCATGGAGAAGTCCAACACAAGATATTTCCTCGAGGGGAGGCAAAGACCTTTGTAGTTAAGTACATTATAAGATATCGCCTCGAGGGTTGGCAAGGACCTTCATAATGAAGTCCAACATAAGATATCGCCTCTATGGGTTGTTGCAAGGACCTTTTTAATGAAGTTCAACACAAGATATTTCCTTGAGGGGAAGCAAGGATCTTCTTAATGAGGTCTTACGCAAGACATCTCCTCGAGGGATGACAAAGACCTTCATAATGAAGTTTAGCATAAGATATCGCCTTGAGGAGTGGTAATAACCTTTGCAATAAAGTCCAAAACTAGATATTGCCTCGAGGAGCGGAAAAGATCTTAATAATGATATCTAACACAAGATATCGCCCCAAGGGGAGGCAAGGACCTCTGTAGTGAATTCCAACATAAGATATCGCCTCGAGGGAAGGCAAGGACCTTCATAATGAAGTTCAACATAAAAAGCATTTAAAGAGGGAGTATCCCTGACAAAAACAAAACACTTAAATAATTTCTCATACTTACACGGGCGTAATGTTCATTGGAGAGTTACAAATAATTCTAACTACAATAATATCAAAGACAAAGAGTGTTCCAAGTAATGGGTACAAGTGGTCCTTCAAGTTCCTGCAACTTGTACACTCCATGATGGAGTTTCTGGTATATGCAATATGGTCCTTCCCAGTTAGGTTACAACTCCCCCTATCGTGCAGGTTTGACTACTTCATTTAGTACTAGGTCACCCTCATGTATCTCCCTTATTTTTACCTTTGAGTTGTATCTCATCGTGGCCCCATTTTTAGTATAAAATTCTCGAACATGGGAAGCTTATCGTAATTCATAGACCTAATTCGTCGTGCATTTTAGACCTATCTTTTTTTCCTTCTTTGTTGAAATGTGTTAATCTACATGATGGTGTCTCGATCTTGACACGTAGCATTGAGTCTGCCCCATAGACAATGGAAAATGGGGTTTCCTTGATAGTGGATTATGGTGTGGTGTGGTATGACCATAGTATCTCATAGAGTATTTCGGCCCACAACCCTTTGGCATCGTCAAGTTTCTTCTTGAGTTCTTTGTGAATTACCTTGTTCGCTGACTCAACTTGAGTGTTGCTTAAGGGTGTACTATGGACACGAATTTCATTTGCATGCTCAAGTATTTACAAAAGTCAGTGACCATGGTGTTGTAGAATTGAGTCCCATTTTCCGAGACATTGACACCAAATAGTCCATATAGACACATAATCCTCTTCCAGTAAAAACATTGTACTCTTTATACCGTGATTTTTCTACTTCCCTCGCCTCTATACATTTGGTGAGGTAATCTACTTCCATTATCAGGAATTTCAATTGACCTGGTGCCAAGGGGAACATGCCTAGGATGTCCACGCCCCATTGGTAGAAAGGCCAAGGCAAGGTCATTGATTGGAGAAGGCTTGTTGGGTCATGGTAAAGGTCCTCATGTTCTGGAACTGATTGCACTTCTTGACAAAGGTGGTGTTGTCTTTCATTAGTGTAGCCAATAATACCCTACCCTAATTAACTTGGGAGCGAGAGATATTTCACGGATGTGACTGTTGTATTCTCCATTGTGAACTTCTGCGAGTACTATGGCGATATCGTTCTCACCCAAAAACCTCAGAATGTGAGTAACCTTCCTTATTTTGTAAAGTTTATGTAAGCGTAGGGTGTACTTGGCAACTTTTCTTCTGATCTTTCTTGCTTCTCCCTCATATAGAGGGAGTTCTCCCGACTGCATATGGTGTAATATGGATGACATCTAACTAGACTCGAGGATGATTTTTAAGGAGTATGTTTCATTAACCTTGATGTTGAGGGAGGCAAGTGTCTCATATATGACTGTCCCATTAAACTTCACGAACTTTGGGGGTGCTAGCTTGGACAAGATATTTGCCCTGAAGTTCTGTTCACAAGGGACATGTTCTACTTTAAAAGAGAGGAGGAGCAAGGATAAATTCTTTAACTTATGTAAATATTTTATTAGTTGCTACTCTTTGGCCTGATATTGTCCTAAGACCTGATTGGTGACCAACTGGGAGTCACTTTTGGCCTTTAGTCTGATGGCTCCCATTTATAAGGCAAGGATCATATTGGCGATGAAGGCCTCATATTCTGCTTGATTGTTGGAGGTGTACTCGAACTTCAGCGCCTGCTCAATAATTATATCACTTAGTCCTTTGAAAACAATTCATGGACTGTTTCCTTTGATGTTAGAGGCACCATCCATGGACAACGACCATTATGAAAAGATGGTCCTCGTCTATGGGCAAGCTGAGTTCAACTACACAGTTGGCTAGGGCTTGAGATGATGCTCCCCATCAGGATGTATAACATTTTGTATTCTGGGAGATCTACTGACCAAGATGCCATCCTTCATGCCAGGTCAGGTTTTTTCAAAACTTAATGGACGGGATAGTTGGTTTTTACTAGGATAGTGTACCCTTAGAAGTACGTCCTGAGTTTTCTCTCCGCAGTAACAACAACTAACTCTAGTTTCTCAATTTTATGATAGGGTTTCTTGGTGCCTTTGAACACATTGCTTACGAATTACACAAGTCTTTATGTCTTGTCTAATTCTTGAACGAGGACTGAGCTCATTGATCACTCGATAATCGAGAGTTAAAGGAGAAAAGGTAGGTTCTACTTCGATTGAGTGAGGATTAGAGGGTGATGTGAGAAACTCTTTGAACTTGGTGAAAGCCTCCTCACACTCGATGGACCATTCGAACTTCTCCTTTGTCTCCTATACAGGAGAGGAAACGAGACAGGGCGCCAAGGCCTCCAGTAAGATGTTTTACTTCCTTTACGCTCGTGGTACTCCTCATGTCGATGACCACTCAACACTTGTCTGGATTGACTTCAATACCTCTCCTTATTAGTATAAAACTTAGGATTTTCCATGCTTGAACTCTGAAAGAGCACTTGGTAGGGTTTTGGCGCATGTCATTCCTTATTACTTATTGTGGGATGTCCTCCAGGTTGTCGACGTGACTATGATCTTCCTTTGTTTTGATGATCATGTTATCGACATACACCTCTAGATTCCATCCTATCTGATGGTTAAAAACCATGCCTATGAGTCGCTGGTACATGGTGTTATCGTTCTTGAGGCCGAATGACATGACATTGTAATAGTAATTGTCATAGTTTGACAAGAAGGCGGTTTTGGTTACATCCAGGGGATCCATTCAGATATGATTATATCTCGAGTAGGCATCCATGAAATTTAACGTACGATTGTATGACAATCTTTCAATTAGAGGGTCAATGTTTTGCATGGATATGGATCCTTGAGGAAGATATCATTCAGATCCGTGAAGTCTACATATACGTGTTATTTATTATTGGCCTTTGTGGTATGATGGCAGAACCAACTGTTATACTAGTTTGAGTTTTGTATTTGCAAATGTTGCGGTAAGCAAGAGCCGCCACCGAATTTTCTTTTATCCAACAAAGGAAAGGGTGAAAAGAACAGAAAAAGACCTTTTTCGAGTTTTTCTGAGTAAAGGGGTAGATTATGGAAAGGGAAGGTGTTAGCAACCTTTCCATCCATGGTTTTCCACGGGCTCTTAGGTACTTGCTCATTTTTTTGAAAATTGCTTTCGTATTTGTGTATTTTGAAAAGGTTTTTTGTTTGCTTTATGATAACTCCTGTATCAGTCCTCAAGAGTGTGACAAAGTGTTTTTTGAAGAGACTTTTGAATGTGTGTAAGTGTAAAAAGGAATCAGACTTGAGCAAGTACTTAACAGTTATCTACCTACGCGAAAAAGGCATTCTTTTCCCCCTTTCCTTTAGACAGTGATATCCTACTATTAATGAGTAGGTAGCCCTATTGTTGGATGTTGAGGGACTATCAAAATGGACGTTTATGGTCATTGAAGGCAACATGTAGAGATACCTTAGCAATTCGAAGGGACTGTTATCATATATTCGCAGGTAACATCGAGGGACAAGATCATTTCTCGTAGGCAACTCGAGGGACGTTAAGGGACTATGATCTTTATGATGACTTTTAAATTGAGGGTCTTTGCTAAGAGTATCCCTACGTTCGAGGGACATGACCAATTCTGAAGGCAACCGAAGTGGGAAATACCCTAGGGGTGCAAGTGTGCAACAATGTGCTTTTTCAGGTATTTTATCTTGATGTTAGTGATCTAATGATTAATTGATTAATTCTTGTCACGCACGCCTAATTTACTAACACTTTATATACAAGAATATAACATAGTGCGAAAAGTAAAAACTTACAGCTATTACAAGGCTTCGGGGCAATTACAATTATATATGACTGAAAAGTAAAGTGCGGATGTTGTACCCCAAAATTTGCCCTCGCATATTCTTCAAGGTTTGTCAAGAATCATCTTCAAATGGTTCAAGATTCCTCAAGGGTTGCACAGTCCAAATGCCTCCTAAGCTAGTCAAAATTAGGGTTTTGTTTCTTTCAAGGAATTTGAGGTTTTTAATGGTCCAATCAAGTCTCATAGGCCTATACATATTCTCAAGCATCTACATGTCAAGTCTCAAGACTCACAATGTCAAATTGCACAGTCAAAAGCTCCATTTGCTTCACAACCAACTACAAGGGTAAAATGGTCATTTTGCAGTCAAAAGTTAGAATTTTTGGTCAACATCTTATTCTGAGGTCACAATCATCATTTGATCAAGTCTTGATCATGATTCTACAAGGATGGCTCAAAAATCATCAAGATGCAAGAAGTTACTATTTTTGGACAGTAGAAAAGTCAACTGTATCTTGACCAGGGCATAACTTTTTCATGGTTCATCAAAAAAATCCCATCCAATGCTCATTTTGAAGGGGGTGACATTTCCTACAATCCATCTTCACATTCCAAGTCCAAGAAATGCTCTCACAAAAAGTTATCAATTTCTACATTATAGGTCAATTTCAAAAGTCAACAAAAATGCACTTTAAGTCAAAGACCATAACTTGAGATTGGTAAATCCAAATGACATGGGACCAAAGGCATTGGTTAGAGGACTTCAAGACCTTTCCAAAATGTCCAAGAACATGTTCATATGATCAAAATTGAGCAAGCTATGCATTGGAGAAGTTGGGAAATTTTTGTGAATTTGCAAAAGTCAACTTTGCTCAAAACATTTTGTTTTTGCTAATGGACCTCTGTTGTACCCCAAAATTTGCCCTCCCATATTCTTCAAGAAATTGCCAAGCCAAGTCACAAAATTCCCCAAGGGTTGTGCAATCCAACTGTCTCCTATACAGTCAAAACTAGGGTTTGTGTTCTGATCAGGAAAATAAAGTTTTCAAAGGTCCAATCAAGTCTCACATGCTTACAAATGTGGTCAAGTATCCTCATATCAAGTTTCAAGGCATTCAGCTCAAAATTGCACAGTCAAAACCCTAAATTGCACTACAGTCAACTGTAGGGGCAAAATGGTCATTTGACAGTCAAAAGTTCAAATTTTTGGTCAACATATCATTTTGAAGCCACAAACATCATTTGATCAATGCTTGATCATGATTCTCAAAATTTGGCTCAGAAATCATCAAGATGCAAAAGTTACTATATTTGGACAGCTGAAAAAGTCAACTGAAATTGACCAGGGCATAACTTTCACATGGATTATCAGAAAAATTCCATCCAAAGCTCATTTTGAAGAGAAAGAAATTTCCTACAACTCATCTTCATACTTCAAGTCCAAGAAATGCTCTCACAAAAAGTTATCAATTTCAACATTATAGGTCATTTTCAAAAGTCAACAAAAAGGGACTTTAAGTCAAAGGCCATAACTTTAGATTGGTAAATCAAAATGGCATGGGACCAAAGGCATTGGTTAAAGGATTCAAAGACCTTTCCAAAATGTCCAAGAACATGTGAAAAGCTTAAAAATTGAGCAAGTTATGCCTTGTGGAAGTTGGGAAATTTTTGGGAATTTTGAAAAGTCAACTTTACTTCAAATGACCTAAATTTGCTAATGGGCCCATTTTTCTTCCATGATTCATCATTCCAAGCATGTGCACGACCACTTGGCCCAAAGGGAAGTATTTTCTCATTTTTTATTTATTTATTTGGATTATTATTCATATTAATTCATTTAAATTATATAAATATGTGGAAAATATAAAACTTGACCTAAAAAATCTTTTTATACATGTTTTAAGGTCAAGATCTCATGCACATCCCAATATGGCAAGATTTGGTTGATTTGAACATGATTGAACAAAAATGCACATGAAAAAGATTCAAAAAGATTTTAAGAAAATCAATTTGCAAAATCATTGAATGCCATGGATTTGATCAAGTTTTGTTGACCTAATAGCTTCCATACATAATCAGAATCACAACCCTAATGCTAACACACCCTAAGCTGCGCTAAAGAACACTTTGCAAACTTGAAATTTTTTCCATAAAACTCAAATCTGAAATCAGTGTTCTAGGTCGATTCAAACCCTAATACTCATTCCAAAAGCTTCCTTGTGGGCTCCTGATCATATTCCAACTCCAAACATCCATCAATACGCAAAGAATTGGTAATAAGGACCCCTCCTGTACAGAGAAAAAGTCACCATCGTGTTTTCAATTCTAGGCATCCTCATTGCATTTCAATTATATATTCTTGTTCCTTATGATGTTTCAAAGCTAACCATTATGTTCAATTTGATTTTTGTATTGTATATGGGATTTCACCATGATCGATTGCTAGGGTTACAGGTTTGCAAAATTGGGGTTTTTTACCCAAGGCAAAATTAGGACTCAGGAGTAATATCATTGGCATGAGCACGTCCAGACGAAGAAATCCCAATCCTCGCGCCTAATTTATGTTTAGAATTGAGCTATTCGCTATTTTCTCCAAAACGGCCTAATACAACGCGTGCAAAACTGTTGCCTAAAGCCTTATGTTACAGGGACGATGAAGAGGACGATGCGTTGTCAAAACGTGATAGGCGGATTCAAACTTTCGCGCGCTGACTCCCACTAATATAGTTTTTCTTTTATATTATTTATTTGATATTATATGTTAAACGTAATCAAACTGGCGTAGTGGCACAGGTGTTGAGCTTGCAACGTCCAAGACCTGGGTTCGAACCCCAGGTCTGTATAATTTCACTATTGTTTTTCCATATAAGTTCCCATGCAGGCACAACGTTGAAGCGTACCATGCTCCACCATCATCCAGACGTCCACGTGCCCCCTGAGGATTAAACCAATGGCATGGATCTGAAGAACACGTACACTCCAGTCAATGCACCACATGCTTGCACAAAAGTCAATGGATTTCATGCTTAATTGGGCCAGATTTGCTAAGTCCACACCTCCATGTTGGGACAGAAAACCCCCCTGGTTTGCTTCTCTATACATTTTTTTTATTTTATTTTCAATAATGATTTTATTTTCTTTATTTGTTTAAAGTAATTAATTATTTCTTTACAAAATATAAAAATATACAAAAAAATCAGAAAAAGACAAAAATGTAATAAATATTTTTATTTTAATTATTTTCATGAATGAATTGTATAATTGAATTTAGTATAATTAGGGTTTTTTGCAATTTTAATTCTTTTCATAATAAAATATAAAAAATATAGAATTTAGGTTTAATTGTTAATTTCATTCCTTTTAATTTCCCTTTTTACAATAATAATATTTATTTTATTTATTTTCTATAATTAAATTTTGCATGTAAATTAACTTAGATTTAAATTAGGTTAAAACTTAATATTTTCACAATAAACTTAAAAACCATTAGAATTAGGGTTTGACGCTTCATTTTAATTTTAATTAATTATTTTTTTTATTAAATCTAAAAAACACTAAAAATACCAAAAAACATTAATTCTAATTAATTAAATTCATTAACTTTAATTTTTTGCAAAAGGGTCCAACGCCCTCGTTCGTAATTTATTTAATTTCGCGCATTCATTTTATGTCGTTTATTATAATTATGTAATTCTCCCAAAGCGTTGTAACAATTTTAATTGCTCGCACTTTTATTTTATTGCTTTATTTACTTTCCGTCAAATCGGGTCCGGGATTTTAATTTGGCGATGTGGACCCGCGCCTTTGTAATAGTTTAGAACTTTTAATTCCCGCATCTTTTTAACTGTTAATAAATGCATGCAAGAATGAATGACCTTAAATAAAATCAAGCGTAGATCACAATGAGCATGACAAGACAAATATCAATGAAAATGACACACAATTCGCACACACCACCCCTAGGGTACGCCTCACTGTTGCCTTGCCTTCGAAAGGTGATCGTCGAGTAGAGGACGTCTTAGTAAGTCCTCATGATCCGGGAACCTGGCATGAGGGTAGCTTCTAAGGTGTCTTCCCATTGCTCTGGTGATCACCATGTCCCTACAAACTCGAATTGACCCGAATACCTCCAACGGTGGTGCTGCCTACCTCTTAATGGTGGGATGGCACTACTTTAAAGGACATTTACAAAGACGAATTCCTTAGGGTAGGTAGGTTCTCAAGGATACTTGCTCTCTTCAAAACAAACTGAAATCTTTTCACACCAACACATTTTCAAAAGCTTTCAAAGCAAATTTTTCAAACACTCTGACGTACGAGTCGAACTGAAATTTTTCAAAGAAACTTTTTAAACCCACAATTGAAAAGCAAGCAAATATTTTTGAAAACATAAGTGAGCAAGTATCTAAGAGCCCATGGATAACCATGGATAGAAAGGGTGCTAACACCTTCCCTTTCTATAAATCTACCTCCCGAACCGAGAGCAATCTCTTTAAGGAATTTTTCTGTGCTTTTGTCCTTTCCATTTGGAGAAAATAAAAGACGGTGGCGACTCTTGCTTCCGCGACATTTCGCGAACCAGCGTTAAACAGTCAGTTCCAGATCCACCGATCACAGAACTGGCGACTCTGCTGGGGATACTCTATAAAGTGAGGTGTACCTTAGGGTTAGTTCATAACTGTGTTTTCAATTGCTTTCCTTGTTTGCTTTAAATTGTGGGACTGTCTTGGGAGTTCTATAGATCCTAACCCGGATCTGAGGATACCTTCTTAGAAAGTAGCAACAAGGCTGCGAGGGAACTGTGCGGGGTATACCGACATGGTTGAAACAGTCTGCTACGTTGATGTGGCACTTTGGTGTGTACCGGTAACCCTTGAGTTTAGTCAAGGAGAGTACGGGGCCTCCGCGTGGTGTCGTGAAGCATCAACAGACCTTAGGAACCTTAATTGAACTATCTTGGCCTTTTTAGGGTAGTGAGATAACTGACTTTGGTGCAGTCCGAGGTTGGTTGATACTCGATACTACACTCAATTGAGGGTTGCTTTCCTGGAATATTTCGATCGCCAGTTCAGTGGCTAAATCGAAATGATGAACAATGAAAGCAATCCCGTGATATTGGGAACCTTAGAACCCGGTTACTTCTAATAGGACAGGTATGAACCCACCAACTTCAAAAGGGTAATACCCAGACCTCATGCTGGCCTAAACTCTAAGGGCTTCTCTTGTGTGACTTATGTGCCTTTGTACTTGCCTACTTGCATGCTTGTTATCTGACACATGAACTGCTTGCAGGTTTTGTTTGTAGTCCTTAATTAGGGCTCATAACAAAGTATACTAAGTTTCTTGCAGGTTTTGTTTGTAGTCCTTAATTAGGGCTCATAACAGAGTTTACTAAGTCTCTTGCAGGTTTTGTTTATAGTCCTTAATTGGGACTCATAACAAAGTATACTGAATTTCTTGCAGGGTTTGTTTATAGTCCTTAATTGGGACTCATAACAGGGTTACTCACATTACCCCATGCATACCATGACATCATACCATTGCATACATCCTAACCCGTTTCAAGGATCTCAAGGGCATGTGATGCAGGTCATGATAAACCAATTACCCAGCAAGGGGAAAAGGGGATTTATTTTCCTCTAGCCAAGGGTGTCAGGGGCTATGACCCACTGGATATGGTGAGCCTTTGACCCTTGAAGAAGGGCTCTCTACAACAGGAAGTTCCTTCAATCAAGTTGCCAGTTTCCAACTCTAACAAGTTTCTCTGTTTACCCTGCGAGGTCCTTGAAATCATTGCATGCATGTCATACATCTCATTGCATTGCAGGTGTCCCTTTGATAGGTTGCTTACCCTTCTTCGCTGTTTATTTCAGCCGATCGTCATGAATCCTGAATCATCAGCTGAGCAGTCCATCAAGGCCCTCCAGGCTCAGAACGCCCAGTTCCAAGGGTTGATCATGAACTTGACCCAGGGGCAACAAGATCTGAAGGCTTTGCTCTTGAAGAAAGAAAAGAAGAAGAAGAGGACTGTTTTGTTCAGCCCTAGACGCAGATCTGGGAATACACCGCAGATTGAAACTGAGAGGACAACTCCATCTGTGGGGAAGAGCAGTCACCAAGAGGAAAGGGTTCCTAGTCCAGTGGTCTCCGACAACGAGACAGATTTTGACGACGAACAATACCCTCCGGCTGAGGACAAGTACAAGCAGTTGGAAGACCGTTTGAAGGCTATGGAAATACAACAAGTACCGGGGCTGGATTTCGGGGATCTGGGTTTGTCTACTGGTGTGATCATCCCTTGGAAGTTCAAGGCACCATCATTCACTAAATATGACGGGGCGTCTTGTCCCAAGTTACATCTCAGGTCCTATGTTCGGAAGATTCAGCCATACTCAGCAGATAAAAACTTGTGGATCCACTTCTTCCAGGAAAGTCTTTCAGGGACTCACCTCGAATGGTTCTATCAACTGGATGGGACCAAAGTTCGTAACTGGGAGGAGTTGGCAACTGCTTTCTATAAGCAGTACCAGTACAATGTCGACCTTGCCCCCACACGTACCCAACTCCAGGGTATGTCGTTAGGTGCAAGCGAAGGTTTTAAGGAGTACGCTTAGAAGTGGAGAGACCTGGCTGGCAGGGTGCAGCCACCATTGACTGATCGAGAGTTGGTAGACATGTTCTTGGGAACCCTATCTGGGCCATTTTTCAACCATCTCATCAGGAATTCTTCTGCTGGGTTCACAGATCTTATCTTGACTGGGGAGAGAATTGAAGCCGGCATCCGGTCTGGGAAAATTCAAGAGGCTGCACCTTCGGATAAAAAGCCTCATCATGGAAAGAAAGAATCCAATGCCGTGCACGGTAAAAAGAGCCGTCATGAGGTAGGGGCAATCCAGATCTCCAATCCCGGACCTGCTCAACAAGGACAGGGGCAGCAGCGAAAGGAGAAACGACAGTATACCAAACTCAACATGACGCTGGATCAAGCACTGCAACAAATGTTGAAGGCAGGGCTGATCACCTTAAGGGCTCCTCTTCGGAATCCGAACACTTCTGCGCCCAACTATCATCCCAATGACAGGTGCGCATATCATTCTGATAGCCCGGGGCATACTACAGACAACTGCTGGCCGCTCAAGAACAAAATTCAAGACATGATCGACGCCGGGGAGATTCAGTTTGAAGTGCCTGAGACTCCGAACATAATCCCTGCTCCGTTACCCAATCATTGAAGCCTTTTGTTTATTTGAATTTTTGAGTTGTATTTTTCTTTGCTTATACAAACAATTACTGTCATAGAAAACTCTCTTATTCTATTAATGCATCGCATACGTCTGTTTTGGGAATTAATACAATTGTTTTCATTATATTCAAAATTCTTTTCATATTTTTTCTGATGATCAACTCTTGGTTAATAATTCTGAGCCTCTTGAGGGAGGATGACGAAAATGATACCACAATCATTACAGTATGCTTTTGAACAGACCCCGCTGATGAGGTACAGGCATTGTTTCAATCCCTAAACACTGGAGTTATAAGGATGATAATCCCTCGTCAACCCTTCCGAGCCAAAGAAGTAGGAGTTTTTATTTTCGAAAATTAAAACCCTTTATCATAACCCGGGGCAGGGTAGTCTTCTCAGTTGATCTAAGTGCATAACGAATGGCACCAAAAAGGTCCTTACAAAACGAAAGACAGTGATGGTTCAGAACAATCATAAAGACAGGCAGTCATTATCAAAAAAAAATCATAAATGAAAAGCCCAAGAAGTCAAAACCTATAAAGGGACTTATGAAACCGGGGCATCCCGCTGACTGTAATTCCAAAAAGGAAACAGTTCAGGCAAAAAAGAAAGGGATAACGAAATCAAAAGAAAGAGGTACTACAAATCCTCAACCAAAAAAAGGAATGATTGCCTATTCAAATAAACGTTCAACATCCGAATCATCACTAGTATATCAAAGCAAAGACTCAAACAAGGTCTAATGTATGATCAACTGAGTTTAGGTTTGGAGAACATCACGAAGAGCGGGTGGGTACAAATAAAATTTGAGCCTTTATCCTTTGTTTCTTAAACCGTGAACCAGGCCACGTTATAACCCTTAAAAGTCCTAGCTGAAGCATGGGTTAGTTCGAAAGCATACTGTACGAAAGGTATCCTGACTCCTTAAGGCTTACGGTACAATACGGAGTTGACATCACGTTTTACAGACAATCACTTGTTTTATGAAAAAGGATGCATTTTCAAAATCTTCAAGACAGACATAGGCTTTGCATTTTTAACATAACTTTGTTTGCATATGACTTTTTGTTTGAACAGCAGAAAATTCGCACGAAGAATATCCGGTGAACGAAAGTTCTTCCCATCAAGGGGCATGGCATGATCATGGTCCACCATCTGGGGCAGTTAAGACAAGATCCAGAGAATCTCTCAAAAGGCCAAAAAGCCTGGGGCAAATCTCTGCCTGAGTCACTTGGGGCACTCCAGCAACGAATCTTGCACGATCAGACACCTTCTGGTAATATGGCAACACAAGCAGCCAGGGGCACCTACCTGCATTCTAAGAGCGTGGACATAGTCGAAAAAATACTACGCAAAATCAAAGACCCGCTAGGTCGACGTACCTAGGCAGAAATAAGGGCTTCCCGGCGAACCAAAAGGGTTCGGGCAAAATGAAGGGATGAAATGAAAAAATCTGTACACCCGGCAAGTCGAAAACCTGGAAAGGCGGCTTGGGCAAAAATGGGTATCCCGGTGGACTGAAAACCCGAAAGGGCGGTCCAGGCAAAAGTTAGGGATTAAAAGCGTACGACTATGTCCCGCCATCTGTCTACCAGAAGAAGGTTTGTCCTCAACAATTATCAGCATCCCACAGGTGCCTCCCCCCATAGAACAAGGGCAATAATGGGTGGTCTAAGCAATCGGATTGTTCTATCCTCCAAAGTGTCAAGGTAGGGTCCGTTGAAGAGCATAACCAATACAGTTCAATACTTCCCCAGGAGAGTCTAATCTAGTTCCCCAGGAAAGTTGGAATCATCTCCCCAAGCAGTAAGCTTATCCCCAGTAGATTCTGGAAGCTTATCCTCGCAGCGCACGAACGCGTCGTCCGGCTTGACTTAAAGAGTTATTTCCTTAACAGGATATAACTGGGTTATCCTCAGCCAAAAGCCGCGGAAAGATCGTCGTCGACACAGTCTTCTTACCCCAGCAAAGTCCATCAATACTTCCAATACAACAAAGATACCCTCAGCAAGTTACTATCAACAACTCAGTAAAAGCATCTCTCTCCTCACAGAGTATCACTCCCCAGCATGGTCGCTAGAGTATTTTTCTCCCCGCAGAATCTTCCATTTGCCAAGTTTATTCCACAACGGAGTCATCTTCTCCTACCGGTATTCTTGCAGTTATCATCCCCAGCGGAAGCAAAATCTATTCTTCAACATCAGCCCAGGAGTGACTTCCCGGCACTCGTCAAGGATTTACTTTCCTAAACGAAGACATACATTCATAAAACGTCACATACATCATTATAGCATGCATATGCATCATACTACACGAATCACATTGATTTTTGAAGACATACAGTTCATGCATCATGATTTTGCACACAATTATGTTTTGCCTTTCAGGAAAAAGATCAATACAAAAATGACTACTATTAACTATCGCAATTCAGTCTAGATATAGTTTCAGATATGATCCAGAGATGGTGACGTTCTGATACTGCTTCCAGATTTCCTTCTAGATATAGTTTCGGATATGATCCAGATATGGTGACGTTCTGATGCTGCTTCCAGATATCCTTCCAGATATAGTTTCGGATATGATCCAGAGATGGTGACGTTCTGATACTGCTTCCAGATTTCCTTCTAGATATAGTTTCGGATATGATCCAGAGATGGTGACGTTCTGATACTGCTTCCAGATTTCCTTCTAGATATAGTTTCGGATATGATCCAGAGATGGTGACGTTCTGATACTGCTTCCAGATTTCCTTCTAGATATAGTTTCGGATATGATCCAGAGATGGTGACGTTCTGATACTGCTTCCAGATTTCCTTCTAGATATAGTTTCGGATATGATCCAGAGATGGTGACGTTCTGATACTGCTTCCAGATTTCCTTCTAGATATAGTTTCGGATATGATCCAGAGATGGTGACGTTCTGATACTGCTTCCAGATTTCCTTCTAGATATAGTTTCGGATATGATCCAGATATGGTGACGTTCTGATGCTGCTTCCAGATATAGTTTCAGATATGACCCAGATATGGTGACGTTCTGATACTGCTTCCAGATTTCCTTCCAGATATAGTTTCGGATATGATCCAGATATGGTGACGTTCTGATACTGCTTCCAGTTAAAGACATTTCAAGACCTTGTCCGGTCCAGCTAAATCGACTCCCAACAGATTTTTCTGATAAAGACTCAGCAGAAATTATGGTCCCCTCTCCGACAAGTGCGTGAGGTGGTAATTCCTTCTTCAGATGTTTCCCTCTCCGACGATGAGTGTGAGGTGATAATCTCTCATGGTCCCCCCTCCGGCAAGTGCGTGAGGTGGTAATTCCTTCTTCAGATGTTTCCCTCTCCGACGATGAGTGTGAGGTGATAGTCTCTTATGGTCCCCTCTCCGGCAAGTGCGTGAGGTGGTAATTCCTTCTTCAGATGTTTCCCTCTCCGACGATGAGTGTGAGGTGATAGTCTCCTATGGTCCCCTCTCCGACAAGTGCGTGAGGTGGTAATTCCTTCTTCAGATGTTTCCCTCTCCGACGATGAGTGTGAGGTGATAGTCTCTTATGGTCCCCTCTCCGGCAAGTGCGTGAGGTGGTAATTCCTTCTTCAGATGTTTCCCTCTCCGACGATGAGTGTGAGGTGATAGTCTCTTATGGTCCCCTCTCCGACAAGTGCGTGAGGTGGTAATTCCTTCTTCAGATGGTTCCCTCTCCGACGGTGTGTGAGGTGGTAAGTCCTTTTCAGATGTTTCCCTCTCCGACGATGAGTGTGAGGTGATAGTCTCCTATGGTTCCCTCTCCGACGGTGTGTGAGGTGGTAAGTCCTTTTCAGATGTTTCCCTCTCCGACGATGAGTATGAGGTGATAGTCTCTTATGGTTCCCTCTCCGACGGTGTGTGAGGTGGCAATTCCTCTTCCTATGATTCCCTCTCCGACGGCGAGTGAGTTGATTCCCTTTCAGATTACAATAGCCTATGGTTCTTGTTCCGATCCTGCGAAGATGGTATTTCCCACCAAGATTTTCTCAACGAGCATTGTTGAAGTTAAAGTCGCCCAAGGTTCTCTTACCATTCATGCTAAGGCAGTAACCATACCTGGTTCATTCATCATCTTTTGAAGCTCCAGACTCAGCTCCTGTAACCAGTCAGGACATATCTACACCAAGCATCTAAAAAAATCAGCTCCTGCAACGTGTCAGGTATTCATTTTTCTGTTTTGCAGGTATGCAGGTTCTAGCTAAGGAATCTCCCACGCAATCAACATCCGGATGGCATCTATAAGCCCATCATCCTATCCAGCAATCTCCAAATGGCATCTATAAGCCCATTCCCTCATCACGCTGCTACTATGTGAGCGCAAATTTCTTGGCACTCTAGTGTCCAATCATCTTCTACCCTCGGATTACGAAAGGCACATCAGCCAATCTGCATCCTCAGGTCTAAGAAGATTGAACAGGGGCAACTGTTGTACCCCAAAATTTGCCCTCCCATATTCTTCAAGAAATTGCCAAGCCAAGTCACAAAATTCCCCAAGGGTTGTGCAATCCAACTGTCTCCTATACAGTCAAAACTAGGGTTTGTGTTCTGATCAGGAAAATAAAGTTTTCAAAGGTCCAATCAAGTCTCACATGCTTACAAATGTGGTCAAGTATCCTCATATCAAGTTTCAAGGCATTCAGCTCAAAATTGCACAGTCAAAACCCTAAATTGCACTACAGTCAACTGTAGGGGCAAAATGGTCATTTGACAGTCAAAAGTTCAAATTTTTGGTCAACATATCATTTTGAAGCCACAAACATCATTTGATCAATGCTTGATCATGATTCTCAAAATTTGGCTCAGAAATCATCAAGATGCAAAAGTTACTATATTTGGACAGCTGAAAAAGTCAACTGAAATTGACCAGGGCATAACTTTCACATGGATTATCAGAAAAATTCCATCCAAAGCTCATTTTGAAGAGAAAGACATTTCCTACAACTCATCTTCATACTTCAAGTCCAAGAAATGCTCTCACAAAAAGTTATCAATTTCAACATTATAGGTCATTTTCAAAAGTCAACAAAAAGGGACATTAAGTCAAAGGCCATAACTTGAGATTGGTAAATCAAAATGACATGGGACCAAAGGCATTGGTTAGAGGATTCAAAGACCTTTCCAAAATGTCCAAGAACATGTGAAAAGCTTAAAAATTGAGCAAGTTATGCCTTGTGGAAGTTGGGAAATTTTTGGGAATTTTGAAAAGTCAACTTTACTTCAAATGACCTAAATTTGCTAATGGGCCCATTTTTCTTCCATGATTCATCATTCCAAGCATGTGCACGACCACTTGGCCCAAAGGGAAGTATTTTCTCATTTTTTATTTATTTATTTGGATTATTATTCATATTAATTCATTTAAATTATATAAATATGTGGAAAATATAAAACTTGACCTAAAAAATCTTTTTATACATGTTTTAAGGTCAAGATCTCATGCACATCCCAATATGGCAAGATTTGGTTGATTTGAACATGATTGAACAAAAATGCACATGAAAAAGATTCAAAAAGATTTTAAGAAAATCAATTTGCAAAATCATTGAACGCCATGGATTTGATCAAGTTTTGTTGACCTAATAGCTTCCATACATAATCAGAATCACAACCCTAATGCTAACACACCCTAAGCTGCGCTAAAGAACACTTTGCAAACTTGAAATTTTTTCCATAAAACTCAAATCTGAAATCAGTGTTCTAGGTCGATTCAAACCCTAATACTCATTCCAAAAGCTTCCTTGTGGGCTCCTGATCATATTCCAACTCCAAACATCAATCAATACGCAAAGAATTGGTAATAAGGACCCCTCCTGTACAGAGAAAAAGTCACCATCGTGTTTTCAATTCTAGGCATCCTCATTGCATTTCAATTATATATTCTTGTTCCTTATGATGTTTCAAAGCTAACCATTATGTTCAATTTGATTTTTGTATTGTATATGGGATTTCACCATGATCGATTGCTAGGGTTACAGGTTTGCAAAATTGGGGTTTTTTACCCAAGGCAAAATTAGGACTCAGGAGTAATATCATTGGCATGAGCACGTCCAGACGAAGAAATCCCAATCCTCGCGCCTAATTTATGTTTAGAATTGAGCTATTCGTTATTTTCTCCAAAACGGCCTAATACAACGCGTGCAAAACTGTTGCCTAAAGCCTTATGTTACAGGGACGATGAAGAGGACGATGCGTTGTCAAAACGTGATAGGCGGATTCAAACTTTCGCGCGCTGACTCCCACTAATATAGTTTTTCTTTTATATTATTTATTTGATATTATATGTTAAACGTAATCAAACTGGCGTAGTGGCACAGGTGTTGAGCTTGCAACGTCCAAGACCTGGGTTCGAACCCCAGGTCTGTATAATTTCACTATTGTTTTTCCATATAAGTTCCCATGCAGGCACAACGTTGAAGCGTACCATGCTCCACCATCATCCAGACGTCCACGTGCCCCCTGAGGATTAAACCAATGGCATGGATCTGAAGAACACGTACACTCCAGTCAACGCACCACATGCTTGCACAAAAGTCAATGGATTTCATGCTTAATTGGGCCAGATTTGCTAAGTCCACACCTCCATGTTGGGACAGAAAACCCCCCTGGTTTGCTTCTCTATACATTTTTTTTATTTTATTTTCAATAATGATTTTATTTTCTTTATTTGTTTAAAGTAATTAATTATTTCTTTACAAAATATAAAAATATACAAAAAAATCAGAAAAAGACAAAAATGTAATAAATATTTTTATTTTAATTATTTTCATGAATGAATTGTATAATTGAATTTAGTATAATTAGGGTTTTTTGCAATTTTAATTCTTTTCATAATAAAATATAAAAAATATAGAATTTAGGTTTAATTGTTAATTTCATTCCTTTTAATTTCCCTTTTTACAATAATAATATTTATTTTATTTATTTTCTATAATTAAATTTTGCATGTAAATTAACTTAGATTTAAATTAGGTTAAAACTTAATATTTTCACAATAAACTTAAAAACCATTAGAATTAGGGTTTGACGCTTCATTTTAATTTTAATTAATTATTTTTTTTATTAAATCTAAAAAACACTAAAAATACCAAAAAACATTAATTCTAATTAATTAAATTCATTAACTTTAATTTTTTGCAAAAGGGTCCAACGCCCTCGTTCGTAATTTATTTAATTTCGCGCATTCATTTTATGTCGTTTATTATAATTATGTAATTCTCCCAAAGCGTTGTAACAATTTTAATTGCTCGCACTTTTATTTTATTGCTTTATTTACTTTCCGTCAAATCGGGTCCGGGATTTTAATTTGGCGATGTGGACCCGCGCCTTTGTAATAGTTTAGAACTTTTAATTCCCGCATCTTTTTAACTGTTAATAAATGCATGCAAGAATGAATGGCCTTAAATAAAATCAAGCGTAGATCACAATGAGCATGACAAGACAAATATCAATGAAAATGACACACAATTCGCACACACCACCCCTAGGGTACGCCTCACTGTTGCCTTGCCTTCGAAAGGTGATCGTCGAGTAGAGGACGTCTTAGTAAGTCCTCATGATCCGGGAACCTGGCATGAGGGTAGCTTCTAAGGTGTCTTCCCATTGCTCTGGTGATCACCATGTCCCTACAAACTCGAATTGACCCGAATACCTCCAACGGTGGTGCTGCCTACCTCTTAATGGTGGGATGGCACTACTTTAAAGGACATTTACAAAGACGAATTCCTTAGGGTAGGTAGGTTCTCAAGGATACTTGCTCTCTTCAAAACAAACTGAAATCTTTTCACACCAACACATTTTCAAAAGCTTTCAAAGCAAATTTTTCAAACACTCTGACGTACGAGTCGAACTGAAATTTTTCAAAGAAACTTTTTAAACCCACAATTGAAAAGCAAGCAAATATTTTTGAAAACATAAGTGAGCAAGTATCTAAGAGCCCATGGATAACCATGGATAGAAAGGGTGCTAACACCTTCCCTTTCTATAAATCTACCTCCCGAACCGAGAGCAATCTCTTTAAGGAATTTTTCTGTGCTTTTGTCCTTTCCATTTGGAGAAAATAAAAGACGGTGGCGACTCTTGATTCCGCGACATTTCGCGAACCAGCGTTAAACAGTCAGTTCCAGATCCACCGATCACAGCCTCAAATTTATTCTTGAAACTTTATCCAAGGCCTATGCACGGCCCATCAAGCCTATTTGAATTTATTTTCTTATTTTTATTAATTAATTGGATTTTTAATTGATTTTAATTCATTTAATTAATTTAAATTGTAGGAAATTCAAAGATATGGTTTTTCAATCTTTTTGTGAAGCAAGAATGACCTAATCATGCTGGCAATTTCGTGTGCAAATCAAAGAGACAAGAATCTCCAAGTTTGGCAAGTTTTTCCAATCAAAAAGATTCAAAAATATTTGATTTTCAATCAAATATTGAAACATCAATTCCATGGATTTCTTGGCAAAGATTTGACCTAATTCTATTCTACTATAAGTACAGAAGCTAACCCTAATGCCACAGACGTGAATTTGTTGCAGAAAAAGCCATAACCACTTTGAAAAAAACTCAAGAAATTTGAAAACTGATTTCCATATTCTAACGTGATTCAAAGGCTTTTATTGTTTCTAATACATTGCAGGGGTTCCCAAAGACGTATTGCAATCAGAACCAAGTGCTAAAGCTCAAGGAATACTCAAGAACAGAACCACGGTTTGCTTGATTTTTTCAGAATCGTAACTCATATTTCATGCATAATTAACATGTTCTAATCATTGTTTTGCATTGTTTGAACTCATACGAAGCTGATGGTATTAGTTAATTGCATTATAATGCCCAGAATCACAAGTTACCATTGAAGAATTCTAGGGTTCATGAGTTCTTAAATTAGGGCTTTCCAAATCCAGTAAAATTGAGACCCCTAACGCATATGGTTGGAATCGTCAAGGCCAGACGAACACAAAGCTACCATCGCGAAATTTTTATATAGCCTGTAGGGCTATTCGCTATTTTTCGTCATCATGCTTTGTGGGGGTTAAAAACCCCCGCTATCTATTTGTTTTTTACAGGAACAAAGGAAGACGACGATGAGGTGGTGATGCATGGTTGGCTAATTCAAAAGCACGCGCGCTTTATTTGTTTTACAACATATGCGTTGATTTTTATATATTATATTCATTGTTCATCATAATAACAAATGCAGGCACATGGTGTAGTGGAAGATGCGTTGGCTGGTAACCATTGGGACCTGGGTTCGAATCCCAGGTCCCCCAAAAATAATTGTTTCATATTTTTCTTCATGTAATTACATACAGGTCTCCAAAGGCATTCCACCATATGCCTCCAATCACCCAGGCGCCAAGTGGCCACAGTCACAAATCCAATGGTCAAAAGATGAAGACCATGGTACTCCTCAGTCAACCATGCCATGGAGGATCTCAAAAAGTCAATGGACTGAATAGCTTAATGGGCCTGAAAATTGCTTTCTAACCTCCATATTGGTCCATCACCCCCCCTGGTTTATTATTTCTTTTTATTCTCCCTTTCTTTTGTTTTTCTTTTATTAACTATTATTATTATTATTTAATTAACTCACATAATTATTTTCCATAATAAATTCAGAAACCTAAAATATTATTTATTTTTATTATTTATTAATTTCACTATTAATTATTATTTTGTAAATAAATACTAACAAAATTGATTTAGTCTTTTAAATTAGGTTAACTTTAATCTTTTTCACAATAAATAAAATCAACATAGAATTAGGGTTTTTCTTTTGACAATTTTAATCTCTTTTTATTTTTATTAAAAAAACATTAAAAACATTTCTTTTATTTAATTAATTAGTTTTAGATTTGATTAAATGCAAAAGGGACCAAAATTCCATTCTTTTCTCAAAAAGGGTCAAAACCCTAGGACGTCTCCGATTTAATTTCTTTGCGCGCATATTAATTTTTGATCATTATTTATGTAATTGCTCCGAGGTTGTAATAGCGTAATTAGGACCCTTTTTATCACTTTCTTTATTTTCTCGCATTTATCTTTTCAAGGGTTATGTTTTTGGCGATGTAAATACCCGACGCCTTGTAATAGCGTAGATTTACTTTCCGCAATTTACTTTCCACATAATTATTAACTGTTAACTATGCATGACAAGATTTTCCTGACAAATAAAATCAAAACGTAGCTCACTATGACATGTGCAAAGATAATTAAATTGAAACCTGACACACTCGCACATGCCACTCCTAGGGTACACCTTATTTGGTTGCCTCTACGTGGTCATTGAGTATAGGGTGTTTTAGAGGTCGCCCTCCTGTCTAAAGATCCAAGTTGCCTCGAAACGGTCGCCTCGGATAAAAAAGGATCTAGGAAATTAGGGTTACCGCTAAGGCGTCCTACTATTGCTTTGGTGACCACACATGTCCCTATAATCGAATTGACCCGAAAAACTCCAACGACGGTGCTACCTACTTCTCAATAGTGGGATAGTACTGTCTAAAGGACATTTACACAACTTAATTCCTTTAGAGTAGGTAGATTTCTCCTGGGTACTGGCTCTTTCAAAACAAAAATACTTTTCGCACCTACACTTTTCTGACAAAAGTTTTCAAACAAACACTTCATACACTCTTGAGGACAGATACAAGAGTTAAATCAAAGTTTTCAAACAAACTTTTTTCAAAACCCACTAACACAAGAAAAGCAAACATTTTTGAATACATAGTGAGCAAGTACCTAAGAGCCCGTGGATAACCACGGATAGAAAGGGTGCTAACACCTTCCCTTTCTATAATCTACCTCCCGAATCGAGAAATATCTCGAAAAGGAATTTTGTTGTGCTTTTGTCCTTTCCTTGTTGGAGAACATAAAAGACGGTGGCGACTCTTGGTTACCACGACATTTCGCGAACCAGCATTTCAAAACAGTCAGTTCTATTTCCACCGATCACAGAACTGGCGACTCTGCTGGGGACTTTTATAAGTGAGGTGTACCTTAGGATTAGATCATTCTATGTTTTCAATTGCATGCTTTGTATGATTTATATTTGTGGGCTTGCATCGGAGTTTCATAGATCCTAACCCGGATCTGGGGAATACCTTTTAGGTAGCAATAAGTTGTGAGGGACCTGTTCGGTGTAGACCGACACGGGTGAAGCAGTAGCTACGTTGGTGTGACACCTTGGTCTGTACCGATATCCCTTGTGTTGGAACGAGGAGAATATGGGTCTTCTGAGGAGTCATTAAGCACCAACTGACCTTAGTACCTTAAATTGACCAACTTGGCCATAGAACAGTAGCAGTATGCTACACTCATTGAGGCTAAACTCTCGCGATGGTTTCGGCCGCAAGAAAAGGTTGTGAAGCTGGAGTTATGACCGATTGAGGGTAGTCAGTGATATTGAGATCCTCTAGAACCCGGTTACTATTTTCTAGGACAAGTCTTAACAAACTGAAACAGAAAGAGGGTAGTACCTAAACTTCATGCCAGCCTGAAATCTAAGGGCTCTTTTGTGTGACTTGTGTGCCTTCAAACTTGAACTACTTGTACATACTTGCTATCTAATGACATGGGTTCCTTGCAGGTTTTTGCTTACAGTCCTTATCCAATAATTTGGACTCATTGCAGGGTTTACTTACATCATTTCATGCATAGCATATACATCATAACATTGCATACATCCTGCATGAGGACTAACCTATTTCAAGGATCTCAAGGGTTTGTGATGCAGGTCATGATGAACCAAATGTCTAGCAAGGGGCAAAGGGGATTTATTTTCCTCTAGCCAAGGTTGCTCGGAGATCAAAACATGATAACTTGAGTCAGGGGCTATGACCCACTCGATATGGTGAGCCTTGAATCTTGAAGAAGGACTCTCAACAACATGAAGTTCCTTCAGTCAAGCTACCAAATTCAAATTCTAACAATTTTCTTGTTTACCCCGCGAGATCCTTGAAAACATTGCACACATACATATCATTGCATAACAGGTTACCCTTTACAGGTCTCTCATATTCTCGCTGTTTATTTCAGCAATGGCTCTCCAACAAGACAACCAGGAGTTCCATACTCAAGAGACTTAGTTCAGGGAAGTCCTCCTAAACCTATCCAAGGGGCAGGAAGAGCTGAGAACACTCCTCGTGGGGAATTTGGTCAAGAAAAGTCCTGAAGACGATAAGGACGAACGGCTGAAACATCTGCAAGCTGAGGTAGATGCAATGAGAACCCAGATGCTGGGGCAGATGACCCTCATTCAGGACTTAGCTCAAAGACAAGAAGAGCTCAGGGTCCTTGTCAACAAGCTGCTTCAAAATAACCGAGTGAGGCAGACAACTAGGGTTGAAGATCAAGCTATCATTCAACCACCTTTGGGGAAAGAAGACAAGGGAAAAGCTCCTCAGCTTGCTTCAGGGTCACCAGCCCAGCATCAACCTCGCCAGCATCAACAGGGTAGTCGGCGTAAGCGAAATACGCCTGGAAGACATTTCTCGGAGACTGATATACCATCATCTCTCATACTGAAACGCTTGTTGGAGGTAAATCTGATTGCTTTAAAGGATCCTCCCCAGAATCCCAACACCTTTCCTCCTACCTATCATCCCTATGAAAGGTGAGCATACCACTCTGACAGTCTGGGACATGACACCGACAACTGTTGGAGTTTGAAGAACAAGATCCAAGACTTGATTGACGGGAGGGTGCTGGAGTTCATGCCGGATGGCGAAATGAAAATCTTCCGTTAAGGGTTCTCCACCTGAAATGACTAGTTCAAACTAAGAGACTTTTGTTCATTTGAATTCTGAAGTTGTATTTTTCTTTGCTTATTCAAACAATTATTGTCATGGCAAACTTTTTTATTTCATTAATGCATCGCATATGTCTGTTTTGAATCAATCCATTTGTATTCACTATATTCAAATTGCTTTCATTTTTGTGATGTTCAACTCTCGATTAAAAAATTCTAAGCCTCTTGAGGGAGGATGACAAAAACGATACCACGATCTTTACAGTATGCTTTTGAACAGACCCCGCTGATGAGGTACAGGCATTGTTTCAAATCCTAAACAGTGGAGTTATAAGGAAGATAATCCCTCGTCAACCCCTTTGAGCCAAAGAAGTTGGAGTTTTTCTTTTCAAAAATTAAAACCCTTAATTATAACCTGGGGCAGGGTAGTTTTCTCAGTTGATCCAGGTGCACAATGAATGACAGCAAAAAAGTCCTTCCGAAACAAAAGACGGTGATGGTTCCCTATAATCGTAAGGACAGGAAGTCATTATCTCTCAAAATAAAAGCCCATTAAGTCAAAACCTATGAAGGAGACTTACAAAACTAGGGCATCCCGCTGACTGTAATCACAAAAGAAACAGTTCAGGCAAAAGATAGGGATAATAAAATAAAAAAGAAAGAGGTCCTGCAAACTCTTATAAAATGACTGCCTGTTCAAAATAAATTGTCAACATCCGAACCATCACCGGAATATAAGAGCAAGGATTCAAACAAGATCTAATGCACGATTAGCTGAGTTTAGGATCGAAGGACATCACGAAGAGCGGGTGGGTACAAATAAAATTTGAGCCTTTATCCTTTGTTTTTTAAACCGTGAACCAGGCCACGTTATAACCCTTAAAAGTCCTAGCTGAAGCATGGGTTAGTTCGAAAGCATACTGTTACAAAAGGTATCCTGACTCCTGTAGGGCTCGCTGTAAAATCCTGAGTTGACATCACATTTTACAAAAAATTCATTTGTTTTATTGAAAAATGCATTTTCAAAAAACTTCAAGACATACATAAGCTTTGCATTCTTAAAATAACATTGTTTGCATATGACTATTTGTTCGAACAGCAGAGAAATTTACACGACGAATATCCAGTGAACAAAAAACCTTTTCAACAAAAAGGATCACCTCAAGTGGAAAAAACACTTCCAACCAAGGGGCACGGCATGAGCATTGTCCATCATCTGGGGCAGTCAAGTCAAGATTCAAGGAATCTCTCAAAATGCCAAACAGCCTGGGGCAAATCTCTGTCTGAATCAATTGGGGCAGTGGACATGAATTCCAGCGACAAATCTGGTACGATCAAACATCTTCTGGTAATATGACAACACAACACTACTGACAGCGACAACTCCCTACATCCTGAGAGCATGGACATAGTCGAAAAAATACTACGCATAATCAAAGACCCGCTAGGTTGACACACCTAGGCAAGAATAAGGGCTTCCCGACGAACCAAAAGGGTTCGGGCAAAAATGAGGGATGAAAATAAAAAAATCTATACACCCGGCTAGTCGAAAACCTGAAAAGGCGGCTTGGGCAAAAAAGGGTATCCCGGTGGACTGAAAACCCGAAAGGGCGGTCTAGGCAAAAGTTAGGGATCAAAAGCGTACGACTATGTCCCGTCATCTCGTCACTTGTCTACCAGAAGAAGATTTGTCAAATCGGCAGTTATCAAGACCTCCACAGGTACCTTCTCCCATAGAAGTTGGGGCAATAGGAATGGTCCGAACTGTACAAACTGATATGTCCTCCAGGTACAAGGTAGACTCAGTTGAAGAATGTGACCAAGATACCTTCACTCCCCGCAGAGTAAGGCAAATCAGCAATACTCTCCCCAAGCAGAGTTGGTCTCCCATCAGCCCCAAAAAGGCACAGTATCCCCAGCAAATCAGCATTGCTCTCCCCAAGCAGAGTTAGTCCACTATCAACCCTAAGGAAGTTGGGTACCCCCAGAAGATCTCAATATTCTCCAGCAGAGTATACATATATTCCTCAGCAAGCATCCCTGGCAGTCTTAATATAAGATTGTTCCCCGGCGGAATACCAGACACCCCAGTGGAGCCATTCCCCAGTGCAGTCCAAAAAGTTTCCCCAGGAGAGTTGAATCATCCTCCCCAGTAGATTCTGGAAGCTTATCCCCAGTAGATGCTGGAAGCTTATCACCTGCAGAGTACAAATGCGTCCCCAGCCATATTCAGAAGGTTATTCCCCACCAGAGTCTAACTGGGTTATCCTTAGCAAATTGCAACGGAAAGATCGTCCTCAGCGAAGTTTTTCCTTTCCCCAGCGGAGTTCATCAAATTCCCCAACAGAGCTTATCAACGGAATCCCCAGCGGAGTTCTCATTAAAATCTCAGCGAAGCATCTCTTCCCCACAGAGTAATCCCCCGCAGAGTAATCTCTTCATCAAGTTTAATCCCCAACGGAGTCATCTTCTCCTACTGGTTTATTCTTGCAATCATCTTTGTTCATCATCCCCAGCAGAGACGAAGAACTCTACTCTTCAACATCAGCCAAGGATTCAACAAACTTCCTGGCATTCGTCAAGGATTTATTTTCTCAGACGAAGATACATTCATAAACATCACATTTGCATACATCATGATACATGCATATACGCGTTATATCATACAATCTCATTTATTCCTAAGAACATCATGACATCATGCACTTCATACATCATGACATTGCATACAACTAATGTTTTGCCTTTTCAGGAAAAGTTCAATCAAAAGATATTACTATCACCTTTTGAAGTTCCAGATTCGATACCTGTATCTGGCCAGGGCATATCTGTGAGCGACTGATTGTAGATCTACACCTGTATTTAGCCAGGAAAGCATCTACATGAAGAGTTTGAAGATCAACACCTGTAACAGGCCAGGAAATTATCTTTCATTCTCAGGTCATAGGTCTACACCTGTATCCAGCCAGGAAAGCTATCTCGACCAACCTTTTGAAGTTCCAGATTCGATACCTGTATCTAGCCAAGGCATATCTGTGAGCGACTGATTGTAGATATATACCTGTATCTAGCCAGGAAAGTATCTGCATGAGGAGATTGAAGATCAATACCTGTAACAGGCCAGGAAGTTATCATTCATTCTCAGGTCAGAGATCTACACCTGTATCCAGCCAGGAAAGCTATCTCTACCAACCTTTTGAAGTTCCAGATTCGATACATGTATCTAGCCAGGGCATATCTGTGAGCGATTGATTGTAGATTCGATACCTGTATCTAGCCAGGAAAGTATCTGCATGAAGAGATTGAAGATCAACACCTGTAACAGGCCAGGAAATTATCTTTCTTTCTCAGGTACGCAAGTTCTCACTAAGGAATCTCTTACGCGATCGACACCCCTGGATGGCATCTTTAAGCCCATCTCCGCAACTATCCATTACATTTCCAAATGGCATCTATAAGCCCATTCCCGACAAGATTCTGTCACATCTCCAGATGGCATCTATAAGCCCATCCTACTATCCACCATCTCTCCAAATGGCATCTGTAAGCCCATTCCCGACATCACATTGCTGATATTACACTATGTGAGTGCAAATTTCTGGGCACTCTAGTGTTCAATCATCTTCCACCTTCGGATCACGAAAGGCACGCCAGCCAATCTACATCCTCAGGTTTAAGAAGATTGAACAGGGGCAACTGTTGTACCCCAAAATTTGCCCTCCCATATTCTTCAAGGTTTGTCAAGAATCATCTTCAAATGGTTCAAGATTCCTCAAGGGTTGCACAGTCCAAATGCCTCCTAAGCCAGTCAAAATTAGGGTTTTGTTTCTTTCAAGGAATTTGAGGTTTTTAATGGTCCAATCAAGTCCCATAGGCCTATACATATTCTTAAGCATCTACATGTCACGTCTCAAGACTCACAATGTCAAATTGCACAGTCAAAAGCTCCATTTGCTTCACAGCCAACTGCAGGGGTAAAATGGTCATTTTGCAGTCAAAAGTCAGAATTTTTGGTCAACATATTATTCTGAGGTCACAGTCATCATTTGATCAAGTCTTGATCATGATTCTACAAGGATGGCTCAAAAATCATCAAGATGCAAGAAGTTACTATTTTTGGACAGTAGAAAAGTCAACTGTATCTTGACCAGGGCATAACTTTTTCATGGTTCATCAGAAAAATCCCATCCAATGCTCATTTTGAAGGGGGTGACATTTCCTACAATCCATCTTCACATTCCAAGTCCAAGAAATGCTCTCACAAAAAGTTATCAATTTCTACATTATAGGTCAATTTCAAAAGTCAACAAAAATGCACTTTAAGTCAAAGACCATAACTTGAGATTGGTAAATCCAAATGACATGGGACCAAAGGCATTGGTTAGAGGACTTCAAGACCTTTCCAAAATGTCCAAGAACATGTTCATATGATCAAAATTGAGCAAGATATGCATTGGAGAAGTTGGGAAATTTTTGTGAATTTGCAAAAGTCAACTTTGCTCAAAACACTTTGTTTTTGCTAATGGGCCTCAAATTTCTTCTTGAAACTTTATCCAAGGTCTATGGACGACCCATCAAGCCTATTTGAATTTATTTTCTTATTTTTATTAATTAATTGGATTTTTAATTGATTTTAATTCATTTAATTAATTTAAATTGTAGGAAATTCAAAGATATGGTTTTTCAATCTTTTTGTGAAGCAAGAATGACCTAATCATGCTGGCAATTTCGTGTGCAAATCAAAGGGACAAGAATCTCCAAGTTTGGCAAGTTTTTCCAATAAAAAAGATTCAAAAATATTTGATTTTCAATCAAATATTGAAACATCAATTCCATGGATTTCTTGGCAAAGATTTGACCTAATTCTATTCTACTATAAGTACAGAAGCTAACCCTAATGCCACAGACGTGAATTTGTTGCAGAAAAAGCCATAACCACTTTGAAAAAAACTCAAGAAATTTGAAAACTGATTTCCATATTCTAACGTGATTCAAAGGCTTTTATTATTTCTAATACATTGCAGGGGTTCCCAAAGACGTATTGCAATCAGAACCAAGTGCTAAAGCTCAAGGAATACTCAAGAACAGAACCACGGTTTGCTTGATTTTTTCAGAATCGTAACTCATATTTCATGCATAATTAACATGTTCTAATCATTGTTTTGCATTGTTTGAACTCATATGAAGCTGATGGTATTAGTTAATTGCATTATAATGCCCAGAATCACAAGTTACCATTGAAGAATTCTAGGATTCATGAGTTCTTAAATTAGGGCTTTCCAAATCCAGTAAAATTGAGACCCCTAACGCATATGGTTTGAATCGTCAAGGCCAGACGAACACAAAGCTACCATCGCGAAATTTTTATATAGCCTGTAGGGATATTCGCTATTTTTCGTCATCATGCTTTGTGGGGGTTAAAAACCCCCCGCTATCTATTTATTTTTTACAGGAACAAAGGAAGACGATGATGAGGTGGTGATGCATGATTGGCTAATTCAAAAGCACGCGCACTTTATTTGTTTTACAGCATATGCGTTGATTTTTATATATTATATTCATTGTTCATCATAATAACAAATGCAGGCACATGGTGTAGTGGAAGATGCGTTGGCTGGTAACCATTGGGACCTGGGTTCGAATCCCAGGTCCCCCAAAAATAATTGTTTCATATTTTTCTTCATGTAATTACATACAGGTCTCCAAAGGCATTCCACCATATGCCTCCAATCACCCAGGCGCCAAGTGGCCACAGTCACAAATCCAATGGTCAAAAGATGAAGACCATGGTACTCCTCAGTCAACCATGCCATGGAAGATCTCAAAAAGTCAATGGACTGAATAGCTTAATGGGCCTGAAAATTGCTTTCTAACCTCCATATTGGTCCATCACCCCCCTGGTTTATTATTTCTTTTTATTCTCCCTTTCTTTTGTTTTTCTTTTATTAACTATTATTATTATTATTTAATTAACTCACATAATTATTTTCCATAATAAATTCAGAAACCTAAAATATTATTTATTTTTATTATTTATTAATTTCACTATTAATTATTATTTTGTAAATAAATACTAACAAAATTGATTTAGTCTTTTAAATTAGGTTAACTTTAATCTTTTTCACAATAAATAAAATCAACATAGAATTAGGGTTTTTTTTTTTACAATTTTAATCTCTTTTTATTTTTATTGAAAAAACATTAAAAACATTTCTTTTATTTAATTAATTAGTTTTAGATTTGATTAAATGCAAAAGGGACCAAAATTCCATTCTTTTCTCAAAAAGGGTCAAAACCCTAGGACGTCTCCGATTTAATTTCTTTGCGCGCATATTAATTTTTGATCATTATTTATGTAATTGCTCCGAGGATGTAATAGCGTAATTAGGACCCTTTTTATCGCTTTCTTTATTTTCTCGCATTTATCTTTTCAAGGGTTATGTTTTTGGCGATGTAAATACCCGACGCCTTGTAATAGCGTAGATTTACTTTCCGCAATTTACTTTCCGCACAATTATTAACTGTTAACTATGCATGACAAGATTTGCCTGACAAATAAAATCAAAACGTAGCTCATTATGACATGTGCAAAGATAATTAAATTGAAACCTGACACACTCGCACATGCCACTCCTAGGGTACGCCTCATTTGGTTGCCTCGACGTGGTCATTGAGTATAGGGTGTTTTAGAGGTCGCCCTCCTGTCTAAAGATCCAAGTTGCCTCGAAACGGTCGCTTCGGATAAAAAAGGATCTAGGATATTAAGGTTACCGCTAAGGCGTCCTACTATTGCTTTGGTGACCACACATGTCCCTATAATCGAATTGACCCGAAAAACTCCAACGACGGTGCTACCTACTTCTCAATAGTGGGATAGTACTGTCTAAAGGGCATTTACACAGCTTAATTCCTTTAGAGTAGGTAGATTTCTCCTGGGTACTGGCTCTTTCAAAACAAAAATACTTTTCGCACCTACACTTTTCTGACAAAAGTTTTCAAACAAACACTTCATACACTCTTGAGGATAGATACAAGAGTTAAATCGAAGT
Organism: Vicia faba; assembly: GCA_948472305.1. NCBI lineage: Eukaryota > Viridiplantae > Streptophyta > Magnoliopsida > Fabales > Fabaceae > Vicia > Vicia faba. Next base: position 20,374,541 of record OX451737.1, read on the forward strand.
TTTCAAACAAACTTTTTTCAAAACCCACAAACACAAGAAAAGCAAACATTTTTGAAAACATAGTGAGCAAGTACCTAAGAGCCCGTGGATAACCACAGATAGAAAGGGTGCTAACACCTTCCTTTTCTATAATCTACCTCCCGAACCGAGAAATATCTCGAAAAGGAATTTTGTTGTGCTTTTGTCCTTTCCTTGTTGGAGAACATAAAAGACGGTGGCGACTCTTGCTTACCGCGACATTTTGCGAACCAGCATTTCAAAACAGTCAGTTATATTTCCACCGATCACAGCGGAAATTAAAAACCCTAATTAAGCTATTACAAGTCGGGCACAGTTACATAAAAAAATAATCGTATGAAAAATAACAACGCGCAAAAATTAAGACGGGTATACGTTTGAAACCCTAAAATCTAATTGCTTATTAAATATTGTACAAAAAAATTTGAAATTTAACCTAATCTCTAATTAATTTTAAATTAAAGAAAACACATTAAAGTTAATTAAATTAATTTGCAAAAACTTAATTTTTATTAATAAAAACTCTAAGTCCTATTTTTTATGATTGTCTAATTTTATGATTTTAAAAAATGAATTTAAAAAAAAAATATAAACTAAAAAAAGAAAATAAAGTAATAAAAAAATGAGCTTGAGGGGTGAGAAAGCAAATTGGAGGGATGCTACTGAATTTTTGCTAGGCCCAGAAACTCAGCAGCCCAATGCAAGCGTGTGATTTGGTGTTGTTGTGTTAGGGAGTTCCAATATGGGGAAGCATCACTGGGCACTGGATCTTGAGGATGAATGATCCAATGGCTGAGCATGAGGGTACAAGATGGTTGTCTTAGGAAGTCACGCACTGGAACCTGCAGAAAATATCAAGAAAATAGAAAAATGATGGACCTGGGATCGAACCCAAGTCCCTTCCTTCACGTGTTGATACCCTTTCCAAGTGTGTTGTCTGCTCATTCATATATATAATAACACAATAATATTATAAAGGAAAATAAACGCTAATCCTAGTCAACAATAAAATGCATGCGTCAGCAATAACAACAACCAATCAGAATGTATCAATCTGCCACACATACTCCAAACAGAGTCAACTAAGTCAACGATGTCGGAGTGGGTCTCCGGTCATCTTCTCTGGGATCACCAAATCGTGGTCTGCAAATTCTAGAAGTTTAAACCTTAAATCAAAAGCCTATCCCATACAAAAAATGCGAGTATGCAAAGAGTGTAGAATATCCCCAAGTAAAGTAGGCACTGTATTATGAGACAGAAAAACCTTAATCGTATTCACATATATGAGTTGGTCCGTGTTAGGGAATAATACCATCCCATAGATGAGAAGGGCCAACACTTCTTAAAAAGCTTGTTAATCCAGGTTATCCCAAAAATAGTGAGCTTTCTCAAATAGAAACTTAGTTGGAAATCCTTGGACACCTCTTCTGGTTTCCCAATTTGCCACTACATCAGACCGTTGTAAAGATAGATCTTGAGCAATCTCTTCAGGCTTTAGGTTTCTTTCCATACCGTTGAATGGTAGCTGATTAAGGATAGGTACCCCCAATAACTGAGAAAACTCCTCCATAGTAGGTACTAACTGGTAATTAGGAAAAGTGAAGCAGTGGTGCAACGGGTCAAAGAACTGAAAGAGCACCTTTAACATTTCTTCATCAGGGTTTGAAGTGACCAAGCCGAGAAGTCGACCATGTTTTTCAGTAAAGAGAGAGATTTCAGAAATCCTTGATGCTAACTCTTTGAGTTGAGGAGGTACTTTCACAAGGTTGATTTGGATAGTGTTCCTGCGAGCGGATGTCATGTCTTATAAAACAAGACAAAGATAAGCCCTAGAAAATCATTGAAATTGTTAGTATGATATGCCATGTTATGATGTCATGATTATTCTAAGAAATCACAGATATAGCAAGCACAAGAAAATCACACAAAAGACCTTAGGTTTAAGGCTTGCATGGGTTTTAAGGTAGTACCCTCTTGAAGTTTGGATTGGTTCAACCTGTCCTATAAATAGTAACCAGGTTCTAAGGGATCTTAATATCACTGATCTTTCCCACAAGTTTCGTTCGATAGGAAACTGACTTGCAACCAAACAAAACTCGGGAGTCAAACCTCAATGAGTGTAGCATCGAGTATCTACCGACTTTGGGAATACACCAAAGACGACCATCTCACTACGTCCAAATGGCTAAGTTGTTCAATTAAAGGTTCTAAGGTCAGTTGACGCTTCATAACACCACGCAGCGGCCTCGTATTCTCCTTGATTAAATCAAGGGCTACCAGTACCAACCAAAGTGTCGCATCAACATAGCCATCGCTTCAACCATGTCGGTATACCCCGCACAGTTTCCACGATCTATTGCTACTTACCTAAAAGGTTTCCCCCCAGATCCGGGTGTAGGATCTATAGTAACCCAAAAAGTACCTCTAAAAGTAAAGCAATCAAACAGACAAATCAAACAGTTTTAAAATAATCTAGGCCTAAAGAGAAACCCAAATTTTATTATTCATCCCCGATAGAGTCGCTAGTTCTGTGATACAGTGGTAGAACCGACTGTTAATACTTGTTTGCGTTTTTTGTTTGCAAATGTCGTGGTAAGCAAGAGTCGCCATCGACTTTTATTTTATTCAACAAAGGAAAGGGTGAAAAGAACAGAAAAAGACATTTTTCGAGATTTTCTGAGTAAGGGGGGTAGATTATGGAAAGGGAAGGTGTTAGCACCCTTTCCATTCGTGGTTTTCCACGGGCTCTTAGGTACTTGCTCATTTTTTTAAAACTTTTTATGTTTGTGTGTTTTAAAATATTTTGTTTGATTCATGGTAACTCTTGTATCAGTCCTCAAGAGTGTGATAAAGCGTTTTTGAAAGTAATTTTTGAAAGTGTGTAAGTGTGAAAAAGAAGATTTGAGAAAGTACTTAAGAACTGTCTACCTACTCAAAAAAGGATGTTCTTTTCCTCCTTTCCTTTAGATAGTGCTATCCTACTATTAGTGAGTAGGTAGCCCTATTGTTGGATGTTGAGGGACTATCAAAAGGGACGCTATGGTCATTGAAGGCAACATGTAAGGATATCTTAGCGTTCGAAGGGACTGTCATCATATAGGCAACATTGAGGGACAAGATCATTTATCATAGGTGTTGTACCCCAAAATTTTCCCTCCCATATTCTTCAAAGTTTTGACAAGCATCATCTCAATTTGCTCAAGTATACTCAAGGAGTTGCACAGTCAAACCATCTCCTAAGCCAGTCAAAATTAGGGTTTTGGTTCTTGCAAGGAAGTTGAGGTTTTCAAGGGCTCAATCAAGTCCCATAGCCCCATATACATTTCCAAGCATCTACATGTCAAGTTTCAAGGCTCACAGGGTCAAGTTGCACAGTCAAAAGCCCTATTTGGTTCACAATCAACTACAGGGGTAAAATGGTCATTTGGCAGTCAAAAGTCAAAAAAATTGGTAAACATCTTATTTTGAGCACACAATCATCATTTGATCAAGTCTTGATCATGATTCCACAAGAATGGCTCAAAAATCATCAAGATGCAAAAGTTTCCATTTTGGGACAGTTGAAAAGTCAACTGTAACTTGACCAAGGCATAACTTTTTCATGGTTCATCATAAAAATCCCATCCAATGCTCATTTTGAAGGGGATGACATTTCCTACAATGCATCTTCACACTCCAAGATCAAGAAATGCCCTCACAAAAAGTTATCAATTTCTACATTATAGGTCATTTTCAAAAGTCAACAAAAATGCACTTTAAGTCAAAGACCATAACTTGTGATTGGTAAATCCAAATGACATGGGACCAAAGGCATTGGTTAGAGGGCTTCAAGAAATTTCCAAAATGTCCAAGAACATGTTCATATGATCAAAATTGAGCAAGATATGCATTGGAGAAGTTGGGAAATTTTTGTGAAATGGCAAAAGTCAACTATCCTTAAAACTTCAATTTTTGACAAAAGGGCCCACTTTCTTCCACTTGATTCAGCCTTGTCATGCCATACACGTGTCCCATGATTAATTTCAAGATCAAACATTTATTTTTCCATTTTATTTAATTTCTATTGATTTAATTCATTTTAAATCCATAATAATTCAAATAAAATCTAAAAATTTAATGGAATGGCATCTTTTGGTTTTAATGGCTTTCATGTGTCATATGCCAGCTACCAAATTCGTGCTAGGCTATTTTGTGCATGAAATCTTTGTTTTTGCTTCAAAGATGGAAAGTTCTTCAATGGTGTTAAAACAAAATCTCCAAACTTAATTGCACAAGGTTAAGGCTCAACTGCTGACCTAATTTCATTCATACCTACATATGCAAGCAGTACAAACCTCATTCACGACCCAAGCATCACTGAAATGGCCAAAAGCAAAACTGAAAATTGTCAAAAAAGTGTGAGATTAAAAACATAGTTGTAGACATTTCCAGATCAAACTAAGCATGTGGCCCTCTTCCTTGCCATCCCCTGAAGCCAACACGACCCTTGCCAAGGCTTAAGACTCTCTACACAGCGCTGTAAGTACTCACGAAATCACCCCTGTACACGAAACGTGAACTCTCTATTCTTGCATTGTTTCTCAAAAATATTGGCATAATCATGTTGCTTGTTTGATTTCTGACGTAACTGCATTATCCAATTTGGTTTTTAGGCCCTGAATCATGGTGCCCGATTCTAGGGTTCATCTTTTTGCGTTTTACGTATTTTTGTTATAGGCAAAATCAGGACAAGCTATGGCTATGGTTGGACTCAAGAGAACAAGGCGAGCAAGATGAGGGCTTTGGTTTGTGTTTTCATGACCCAGAAACCATTTTAGGACGAGGACGCGGATTTTGTTACGGACTAGAATCCGCAGGAAAATATACAGGGACTGTTGGAGAAGATGAAGACGTGCTTGCGTCTGATTGGCCAGTTCAAATAAATAACGCGCGTTATTTTTTTCCCAGGGCATGCGTTGATTTACTAATATAATATCCAGTTATTATTATTATTTCAATTAAGACAATTGGCTCAGTGGCTAAAGCGTACAGGCGTTGAACATTGGGACCTGGGTTCGATTCCCAGGTCCCCAAAAATTTCCATATATTTTTTCTTTACATGCTTGTGTGCAGGTCCCCAAAGAAGGTTTATCATGCAACTCACGTCCAAGCACGCCAAGTGTCCTCAAGCGTCCATCCAGTGGCCTAAAGATGACGCACACCATGCTCCTGGTCAACCTTGTGCATAGGCAAGCAAGAAAGTCAACGTGGCTTGGTGGCTTCTTGGGCCTCAGATTCCAAATGCACCCTCAAATCTGGCCCAAACCCCCTTGGGTTTGCATCTTATATTTTTTTTATTTTTTCTTTCATTCATTTACTTTATTTTTTTTTTTTTTAATTAATTATTAACCAGCAAAGTAATTAACTCTTTCACAATAAAAATTCAGAAAATAAAAAATGTAAATATTTTTACTAATTATTATTTTGTAAATAAATTTTAATTAATTAGTTTAGTTGTTTAATTAGGGCAATTTTAATCTTCTTTTACAATAAATAAAAATAAATTAAACTTAGGGTTTTTTGACACTTTTAATTTCTTTTTTTATTTTATTCCATTAAAAACCTAAAAAACACAAAAAAAACATTTTTCTTTTAAATTAATTAATTAGTAATTAGGCTTAATTTCATTAAAAAAAAAAAGGACAATCTCATTCTTTCTAAAAAAAAGGGTCAAAACCCTAAGGACGTCCCGATTCATTCTTTCGCGTGTATTTATTCTTTAATTCATTATTTTGATTATGTATCTGCTCAGAAATGTAATAGTTAATTAGGACCTCCTTTATCGCTTTATTTATTTCTCGCATCTTCCAAACGGGTTATGTTTTTGGCGATGTATATACCCGCGCCTTGTAATAGCTAGATTTACCTTTTCCACAATTTATTTTTCGCACTCTTAACTGTTAAAAAATGCATGAAAGACTTGTATGACAAATAAAATCAATCTGTAGCTCACAAATGACATGTACAAGATAAACATAAACTGAAACAACACACACGCACATGCCACTCTTAGGGTACGCCTCACTGGTTGCCTCGAACGTGGTCGTCAAGTATAGGGTGTTTTAGAGGTCGCCCTCCTGTCTAAGATCCAGTTGCCTCGAAACAGATGCCTCGGATAAAAAGGATCTAGGACATTAGGGTTACCGCTAAGGCGTCCTACTATTGCTTTGGTGACCACACATGTCCCTCATAATCGAATTGACCCGAACACCTCCAACGACGGTGCTACCTACCTCTCAATGGTGGGATAACACTATCTAAAGGACTCTTACACAGCCTAATTCCTTAGAGTAGGTAGATTTCTCCTGGGTACTTGCTCTCTCAAAAACAAACAAAATACTTTTAACACCTTCCCTTTCTATAAATCTACCTCCCGAACCGAGAAACATTCTCAAAGAAGGAATTTTGCTGTGCTTTTGTCCTTTCCATGTTGGAGAACATAAAATACGGTGGCGACTCTTGCTTACCGCGACATTTCGCGAACCAGCTTAAAAAACAGTCAGTTCTATTTCCACCGATCACAGAACTGGCGACTCTGCTGGAGACATTGATAAAAGTGAGGTATACCTTAGGATTAGACCACTCTTATGTTTTCAATTGCCTATTTTGATTGCTTTAATATTGTGTGCCTGTTTTGGGAGTTTCATAGATCCTAACCCGGATCTGGGGGATACCTTTTAGAAAGTAGCAACAAACTGTGAGGGAACTGTGCGGGGGTATATCGACATGGTTGAAGCAGTTTGCTACGTTGATGTGACACTTTGGTGAGTACCGGTAACCCTTGAGTCAAGTCAAGGAGAGTACGGGGCCGCCGCGTGGTGTCGTGAAGCATCAACTGACCTTAGGAACCTTACTTGACCAACCTGGCCTCTTTAGGGTAGTGAGATGACCGACTTTGGTGCAGTCCGAAGTTGGTAGATACTTGATACTACACTCATTGAAGGTTGTTTTCTTGGAATATTTTGATCGCCAGTTCAGTGGCTAAATCAAAACAATGAACATAGAAAACAACCCAATGATATTGAGCTCCTTAGAACCCGGTTACTTTTGATAGGACAGGTTTTTGAGCCCACCAACTTCAAGAGGGTAGTACCCAAACTTCATGCTGGCCTGAACTCTAAGGGCTGTCTTGTGTGACTTGTGTGCCTTCAAACTTGAACTACTTGCATGCTTGTTATCTGACACTTGAGTTTCTTGCAGGGTTTGTTTACAGTCCTTAATCTGGACTCATAACAGGGTTCACTTACATCACTCCACGCATAGCATAGCATCATACCATCATACCATTGCATACATCCTACATAAGGATTAATCCATTTCAAGGATCTCAAAGGCTTGTGATGCAGGTCATGATGAATCAAATGTCTAGCAAGGGGCAAAGGGGATTGTTGTACCCCAAAATTTTCCCTCCCATATTCTTCAAGGTTTGCTAAGGTCATGCTTCAAAAATCTCCCAAGAGTTGCACAGTCCAATGGCCTCCTAACAGTCAAAAATTAGGGTTTTGGTTCTGGCAAAGAAGTTGAAGTTTCCAAGGGTCCAAACAAGTCCCACATACCTATAAACATTGTCAAGCATCCATATGCCAAGTTTCAAGACTCACAACATCAGATTGCACAATCAAAAACCCTAATTGCTTCACAATCAACTGCAGGGTCAAAATGGTCATTTGACAGTCAAAAGTCAAAATTTTTGGTCAACATCTTATTTTGAAGCCACAAACATCATTTGATCAATTCTTGATCATGATTCTCAAAGCATGGCTTAAAAAGTCTCAAGGTGCAAAAGTTTCTATTTTTGGACAATTGAAAAAGTCAACTGCAAATTGACCAAGGCATAACTTCCACATGGTTTATCAGAAAAATTCCATCCAAAGCTCATTTTGAAGAGAATGACATTTCCTACAACTCATCTTCACACTTCAAGTCCAAGAAATGCTCTCACAAAAAGTTATTGATCTCAACATTATAGGTCATTTTCAAAAGTTAACAAAAAGACACTTTAAGTCAAAGACCATAACTTGAGATTAGAAAATCAAAATGACATGGGACCAAAGAAATTGGTTAGAGGACTTCAAGACCTTTCCAAAATGTCCAAGAACATGATCAAAGCTTAAAAATTGAGCAAGATATGCCTTGTGGAAGTTGGGAAATGTTTGGGAATTTTTAAAAGTCAACTTTGCTTCAAATGCCTCAAAATTGCTAATGGGCCTCATTTTCTTCCATGAATCATCACCCAAAGGCTATGCACGACCCATTGACATCCAAGGGAGTTATTTTATCATTTTTGATTAATTATTTGAATTATTATTATTATTAATTCACTTAATTAAAATTAAATATGAAAAAATAGCAAATAATACCTTTCCAATCTTTTTGTGCAGAGATTTCACTCATAATGAATCAAATATTTCGTGCATATTCAAAAAGGCAAGATTTCTCATGATTGGCAATAGGTTCATGGCAAAGAGATTTGAAAAAAGATCATGAAAATCAAATATTCAAAATCATCAATGCAAAGGCTTTGGGCTTGATTTTTCTGACCTAATCCATTCACATACATAAGCACAACAAATACCTAATGCCAAAAACAAGAAAGCTGCGCTCAAAACATAGAACAAAACTTGCCTTTTTTTGACAAAAAACTCAAAACTGTTTTCACAGCTGCCGTGCGTTTCAAGGCCTAAGAAGCATTCCAAAAGCTTGCTGACACCACCAGGAAGAGATTACAATCAAGAACATATCCCCATACTCAAGGAATTGGTAGAACAGATTCACTTTTCTTTCAAAATTATTCATAATTGTATTTTGAATTCCATGCATGATTAATGTCTTTTAATTGTTGGTTTACACTAATATGATCTCTCTGAAACTATTGGTACCATCCAATTGAATTTTTAAGCCCTGTACGCGAATCCACCATGAAAGCTGCTTAGGCTTTCAGAGCTCTAATTTTGGGGCTTTGCATATGTGGAAAAATCAGGCCCTGAAACCTACACCATTGAAACCAGGACGTCCAAACGAATCAATTCCCCCTATCGCGCCCTTTTTATATTTGCATATGACCTATTCGCTATTTTTCAGTTTGAGTTTAGTGGGGGTTTAAAACCCCCGCTATTTGATATTAGTTTCAGGAAAAAACGAAGAAGCAAGGGAGAAGAAGATGAGCTGTTGGCTTGTGGTTGGTTAGTTCAAACATTGGCGCGTTTTTTTTATTGTCCAGCATAATACTTGTTTCTCTCTCATAATAATCATGGTCCACTAAATGAACAAAGAGACTCAATGGCTCAGCTGGCATGTGCGTTGTCCTACAGGTATGGGGACCTGGGTTCGATTCCCAGGTCCCCCACTCCTTCATATATTTTTTCTTAACGTGCTTCTGTGCAGCTTCCATTCCTAGGACCATCATGAAGCCTCACGCCAGTGCCTGCCACATGTCCCTGAAGGTCAATCCAATGGCCATCACAAGCAATCCACCATGTACCCTGGTAAAACGTCCCACACGCAAGCGCCAGAAAATCAAAAGGCCTGGAATTCTTGGGCCAAAATGCTTCCAATTAACCTCCAAATTGGGCAGATACCCCTCCTATGGTTTGCATATTTCCTTTTTTTTATTTTATTTTAATTCTCTTTTTTTCTTTTATTTGATTAATTGCTTTTATTTTATTCCATAAAATTAATTTTCATAATACAAAAATACAAAAAAAATCAGAAATCATTAAAAATAAAAATATGTTTATTTAATTTTTAATTCTTTAAATAGTTTTTGTAAATAAATTCCAATAATCAATTTAGTTTAATTTTAGGTTTAACTTTAATGTTTTCTTAATAACTAAAAAATATAAAAAATAGGTTTTTAGCATTTCTTATTATTTTTCTTAATAAATAACCTTTTTTATTTCTTATCATTATTAATTATTAATTATCTTTGTAAATAAACTTGTAATTAAATAATTTGAGTAAATTAGGTTTAAACTTTAATTCTTTTCCTTAAATAATTAAAAACATGTAGAATTAGGGTTTCTTTTCCAATTAATTTTCTTTATGTCCATTAAATACAAAAACATAAAAAAAAACAAGTTCTTTCCTTTATTTAACCATTAATTAATTTTTAATTTCAATCTAATCTTTAAAGGGTCCAACGCCCTCGCACTTTCGATTCCAATTTCCTTTCGCGCGTTTGTCTGTATTTTTCATTTTAAATCTTATGTAATTGCCCCAAAGCTTTGTAATAGTAATTAGGACATTTGCTTTCCGCACTTTTATTTAAAATCGGGTCTTTGTTAATTTGGCGATGTATAGACCCGCGCCTTGTAATAGCGTAGGACTTTTACTTTCCGTATTTTAATTTCCGCATCTTTTAACTGCTAATCACATGAAAGAATGAATGGCCCAAATAAAATCAAAGCGTAGCTCACCCAATGCATGACAAGATAAAATATTGCTGAAAATGACACACAATTCACACACCACTCCTAGGGTACGCCTCACTGTTGCCTTGCCCCTCGAAACGTGGTCGTCGAGTATAGGACGTCTTAGTGAGTCCTTATGTTCCATTGATCTAGTTGCCTCGAAACGGTTGCCTCGAAACAAGTTGCCTCGGAATAGTTGCCTCAGAATAAAAAGATCAATGGCATAAGGGTAGCTTCTAAGGTGTCTTACTGTTGCTCGGTGGCCACACTGTCCCTAAACTCGAATTGACCCGAACACCTCCAACGGTGGTGCTACCTACCTCTCAATGGTGGGATGGCACTACCTTAAGGACATTTACACAACCTAATTCCTTAGGGTAGGTGGATGACTCATAGATACTTGCTCTAATTCAAAACAAATCAAAAACTCTTTTCACACCGACACTTTTAAAAAAAAGCTTTCAAAACAATTTTTCAAACACTCTTGAGGACTGATACAAGAGTCGATCTGAAACTTTAAACGAAACTTTTTCAAACCCACTCACTTTGAAAAGCAAGCAAACATTTTGAAAACACAAATGAGCAAGTATCTATGAGCCCATGGATAACCGTGGATAGAAAGGGTGCTAACACCTTCCCTTTCTATAAATCTACCTCCCGAACCGAGAAACTATCTCATGAGGAATTTTTCTGTGCTTTTGTCCTTTCCTTGTTGGAGAAAATAAAAGATGGTGGCGACTCTTGCTTCCGCGACATTTTGCGAACCAGCGTTAAACAGTCAGTTCCAGATCCACCGATCACAGAACTGGCGACTCTGCTGGGGATTCTTATAAAGTGAGGTGTACCTTAGGATAGTTCATAACTGTGTTTTCAATTGCTTTGACTTGTTTGCTTTAAATTGTGGGACTGTCTTGGGAGTTCTATAGATCCTAACCCGAATATGGGGATACCTTCTTAGAATGTAGCAACAAGGCTGTGAGGGAACTGTGCGGGGTATACCGACATGGTTGAAATAGTCTGCTACATTGATGTGGCACTTTGGTGTGTACTGGTAACCCTTGAGTTCAGTCAAGGAGAGTACGGGGCCTCTGCGTGGTGTCATGAAGCATCAACTGACCTTAGGAACCTTAATTGAACCATCTTGGCCTCTTTAGGGTAGTGAGATAACTGACTTTGGTGCAGTCCGAGGTTGGTTGATACTCGATACTACACTCAGTTGAGGGTTGTTTTCTTGGAATATTTCGGTCGCCAGTTCAGTGGCTAAATCGAAACGATGAACAATGAAAGCAATCCAATGATATTGGGACCCTTAGAACCCGGTTACTTTGATAGGACAGGTTTGAGCCCACCAACTTCAAGAGGGTAATACCCAGACCCCATGCTGGCCTAAACTCTAAGGGTTGTGGTGTGACTTGTGTGCTTTCATACTTGACTACTTGCATGCTTGTTATCTGACACTTGAGTTTCTTGTAGGTTTTGTTTATAGTCCTTAATTGGGACTCATAACAGGGTTTACCTACATTACCCCATGCATAGCATAACATCATACCATTGCATACATTCCGCATAAGGACTAATCCATTTCAAGGATCTCAAGGGTCTGTGGTGCAGGTCATGATGAACCATAATGTCTAGCAAAGGGCAAAGGGGATTTATTTTCCTCTAGCCAAGGTTGTCAGGGGCTATGACCCACTGGATATGGTGAGCCTTTGACCCTTGAAGAAGGACTTTCAACAACATGAAGTTCCTTCAATCAAACTATCGGTTTCCAATTCTAATAATCTTCTTGTTTACCCCGCGAGGTCCTTGAAAACATCGCATGCATATCATGCATATTATTGCATTACAGGTACCCTTGTTACAGGTCACTTACCATCTGCGCTGTTTATTTCAGCAATGGCTTCCCAACAATGCAACCAGGACTTTCATGCTCAAGAGACTCGGTTCGGGGAAATCCTCCTGAATCTATCCAAGGGGCAGGAAGAGCTGAGAACACTTCTCATGGGGACTTTGGTCAGGAACAATGTTGAGGATGAACGGCTGAAACATCTGCAAGCCGAGGTGGATGCAATGAAAGCCCAGATGCTGGGGCAGGTGACTATCATTCAAGGCTTAGTCCAAAGACAAGAAGAGCTCGGGGTTCTCGTCAACCAATTGCTTCGGGGTAACCAACTGGGGCAAACATATAGGGTTGAAGAACCAGTCATCATTCAACTACCTTCGAGACAAGAAGATAAGGGGAGAGCTCCTCAAATAGCCCCAGTGTCACAAATTCAGCATCAACCTCACCAGCTTCAGCCAGACAAGCCCAAAAGGCAATTCACTAAGCTCAACGTGTCGCTTCCTCAGGCCTTACAACAACTGCTGAGGTTGAATTTGGTAACTCTAAAGGATCCTCATAAGAATCCCAACAGGACACCTTCAAGGTATAACCCCAATGCTCGTTGCGCTTATCATTCTGATAGCCCGGGGCATGCTACAGAGGATTGTTGGACCTTGAAGAACAAGATACATGACCTGATTGAGGAAGGAGCTGTGGAATTCACCCAAGATGGCCAGGCTGAGTGCTTCTACCATCCCTACAGGAGGCACCATTTGAAGTAACAAGCCCTGAGATGAGAAGACTTTTGTTTATTAGAATTTTCAAGTTGTAATTTTCTTTTGTTCAAACATTTACTCATGTTAGACGTTGTTATTTCATTAATGCATCGCATATGTCTGTTTTGAAGCAATATATTCGTATTCACTATATGTAAATTATTTTCATATTTTTTCTGATGATCAACGCTCGATTAATAATTCTAAGCCTCTTGAGGGAGGATGACGAAAACGATACCGCAATCTACAGTATGCTTTTGAACAGACCCCGCTGATGAGGTACAGGCATTGTTTCAATCCCTAAACACTGGAGTTATAAGGAAGATAATCCCTCGTCAACCCCTCTGAGCCAAAGAAGTAGGAGTTTTTCTTTTCGAAAATTAAAACCCTTTATCATAACCTGGGGCAGGGTAGTTCTCTCAGTTGATCCAAGTGCATAACAAATGGCACCAAAGAGGTCCTTACAAAAAAAAAAGAAGACAGTGATGATTCCGAATAATCATAAGGATAGGCAGTCATTATATCTCAAAAATAAAAACCCAATAAGTCAAAACCTATGAAGGAGACTTACAAAATTGGGGCATCCCGCTGACTGTAATCACAAAAGAAACAGTTCAGGCAAAATTTAGGGATAGCAAAATCAAAAAGAAAGAGGTCATACAAACCCTCAACAAAAACAGAAAATGACTGCCTATTCAGAATAAATCATCAATATCTGAACCATCATTGGAACATCAGGACAAATACTCAAACAAGGTCTAACGCACGATCAACTGAGCTTAGGTTTGAAGAACATCACGAAGAACGGGTGGGTACAAATAATTTGAGCCTTTATCCTTTGTTTCTTAAACCGTGAACCAGGCCACGTTATAACCCTTAAAAAGTCCTAGCTGAAGCATGGGTTAGTTCGAAAGCATACTGTTACAAAAGGTATCCTGACTCCTTAAGGCTTGCGGTAAAATAACGAGTTGATATCGCAGTTTACAAAATTCACTTGTTTTTACTAAAAAATGCATTTTCAAAAAACTTCAAGACAGACATAAGCTTTGCATTTCTAATATAACATTGCTTGCATATGACTAGTTGTTTGAACAGCAGAGAAATTCGCATGACGAAAGTCTAATGAACAAGAGTATCTCCAATCAAGGGGCATGGCCTGATCATTGTCCATCATCTGGGGCAGTCCAGTCAAGATTCAAGGAATCTCTCAAGATGCCAAACAGCCAGGGGCAAACCTCCGCCTGAGCCACTTGGGGCATTGGACATGAATTCCCAGCAACAAATCTTGCATGACCAAACATCTTCTGGTAGCGTGGCAACACAATAACAGGAGCAACTCCCTACATCCTGAGAGCGTGGACATAGTCGAAAAATACTATGCAAAATCAAAGACCCGCTAGGTTGACACACTGTTTCCAGTGATTTCTGGTAAACAACCGCTAGTCTTCCAAACTATCGAATAAACTTACTGACTGTTATTCAATTTCTATGGTAACTCGCAGGATCGACTAGATTGATCCTAGGACTCATTGGTCATTAGGGTAACTCTCATGATCGAACAGACATTCATGGTTGGTATTTGAGTGTTGTGTAGGTGTTTGACTTATTTCGATTTCTCTCTTACAGATCTAAAGGTGTAATCAAAATATATGTGCGCGAAACTAACTTGCATGAATAAATGTTAATTGTAAAGACATGTAAAATTGCATAAAAAGCAAGTAAATGGCTTCGAATTATAAAAACAGTTAATGTAAAAGATGCTCTGGAACGTAAAAGATTCGAAATATGAAGAAAGCGTTTAATGCAAGAAATCTATAAAATGACTTTAAGTAAAAATAGGCATTCGAAGGATAAAACTTGAAGATAAAGGCATGAAAAGTATGACAGTTTTCTGAAATGTAAAGTGTTTGAAATGTAAAGAAAGCATTAAAATGTAAGGCTTTAATGAAAAGATTTCGAATAAAAGACTTTAAATGAGAAAACTTGTAAATGGTATTTGGCAGGAAGATAAAGGAAAGTACTGGAAATGATAAAAGGTTTTCATTAAATCATAAACATGTGGTGCTATCATACGTACATTGCTCTTGCATTCGTTTCCCTAGCCATGTGGTAATTTGAATGTTTACTGAGTATTTAGTACAATAGATATGACACACGAAATCCTAATACTAAGACTTCTATTTATACTACTTCGACCATAACGGTCTTGCTATAAGATTATGCCACGTTCAGAACATGCAGAACAATGCCTCTCTCTTGTTTCCACGTGTCTCCAAATGCTCCAGCACATAAATTTCAAACTTCGAATGTCCCGCTTTCATTTGAATTTCAAATGTTTTGGTACTTCTCCGCTTCGAACGCACTTCTCAGACACAGTCTTGTTGTCATTTCGAGACTTCTTTAGATATGTTCCCATAATTGCCACTCGAAGCTCCAAGCTTTGATATGCATATTCGAAACACTGCTTCTGCTACTTCGAAACATGACGCTTTGTTTCATTTCGATCGAAACGTCCAATTCACTTGGCTTCTAATAATATTATCAAAATCTTCAGCCAACAAAATGCCCCTTTAAAATATGTATTTCGATCTCTCTGAGAAATACCTATTTTAAACATCTACACAAGATTTTGATGCGACCTTCGAATCATCGTAACATTTAATGCATTTGACTCCAGTCACGTCAATCATAACACTTTTTGGATTCCTTAACCGCCTGGAGCCACTTCACAGTATGGTGCAGTTACAAACAATGATTATCTTTAATCACGCCTATTACCTATGTTAACTTTACGCCACCTCTTCATCAAACCAACCCATGATTTCCACGTATCACAACCTTATTCAGTGGATGCTTAAACTTCCACATTATAAAACATCATCAACTTAGTCTTTTTCTTTTCTTTCCACATTCTGAATCTTTTATCCTTCTTCTCTCGCCAAAAAAAACCCTAAGTTTTCAACATTCTTCAAAAAATGTCTTCTTCTACTTCATCCCAACTCAAAAAGGTTTCCAAGAAGAAAGGAAAAACTGCAGGAACTACAATGGAAAGTAAGGTTATCACTCACCAAGGTCAATCCGTTCTTGCTCCCCAGATGATCTCAAAGGAAAAAGAAATGCTTTATGCATCACAGGTACTCATTCCTACCACCGCTGCTGGTAAGAGGTTAGCTTTAATGGGCCCTCTCACGGTTTTTGAAATATTAAAAGATACCAGGACAATTTTCCCAGTTTGCTATAGTTTCAAACCCTTGTTTAACAAAATGGACGCCCTAAGGCAATAGAATCTTCTAGCTCAAACACCATAGAAAATCCCTCTGTTCCTCCTAAGGACCCTTTTGTATTAGACTATGTAAAGAGTAATTTTAAACCGTTTCGATCTTGCCCCACCTCTGACACTGCTTATCAGAACTGGTTCAAGAAGGTAGAAGCTAAGAAATCCCAGCAATGGGAAGAATTAGGTATCTACAACTTGATTAAGCTGTCGAAGCCTGGTTTCACTTACAGCCACCCTCTGTTATTCGCGTCCCTCTATTTCTGGGACAGTACCTATAATACTTTCCATCTCCCTGGTGGAATGATTACCCCTACCTTCTTCGACATAGAGGCCATCACTTGGCTATCGCCAGTAGGAGAAACATATATCCCTGACAACGAAGAACATTCAAGTATAATCGACTTCGAAGTCAAACTAGCAAGTTTTTCCAAGTTTATCAGTCACTACCATGCTGAGGGAGACAGTGTGTCTGATGTAGAACACATTGCTTTCCTTACCCTATGGCTGTCAAGATACGTCTTCTGCAGTAGATCCCTACAGGTAGCCAGTAGGTTTATTCCTCTAGCTAGGGATTTGCATGAAAATCGAAGAGTGTGCTTAAGTGAACTGCTCTTAGTTGACCTTTATGAAAGCCTAAGGTCAGCTGTTTCGAGCCTAAAATTTCATACCTCCAAGAATATCCTGTTGGCTGGCCCTTTTTGGTTACTTCAGCTATGGCTAAATGCCATGTTCGAACCCTCCTTGTCAACTGCCAACACCATTAATGAACAAGACCCTGAGATAACTGATAGAATAGTCGAAGGCACTAGGCTGCGAAGATTAACTCCCAATGACGACAAAGATGACTTCAAAGTCCTATTCTCGAAGTACATCATGATATTCTCCAAAAGGCATAAGTTCGAAGAGACCATGGCGCCTTTTGCTTCGAGGGCTCATGGACCTTCCTGGTTCACCATGGCTCTCTCAGAAGCTGTCAAGAGCAAGGAGATTCAGGATGTATGGAGAGCCTTTTTGCTACCTAGACTCATTTCTTCAAGAATAACTCCTGCCAAGAATCAGATTTTCCTTTTCGCTTACCAGCCAAATTTTGTTTCGAGACAGTTTGGCTTATGCCAACTAATTCCTGAACCCTTATTTCACACTGAGAGTGCCATTACCTCTGGGCGAACTTTCAAGGCACGAGAAGCAAAATTACAGCAAGAACAATACCAAGGCTTTGCCCAGTTTGAGCTAATAACCTTCGAACCTACCCATCTTACAACCAAGGGATTTCTGGAATGGTGGACCAAGTTTTATCAAACTTATATGTATGATACTCTTACAATTCAACAGAAACTAATTGATGCCTTCGATGTGCAGGTACCAGCCAAGAAAGGCATGTTTACTCATGCCAAAGAGATTAAAGCTTTTCAAAATTATTTTGAAACTACTTATGACCCTACACGCTTGGAATCCACTGTGCATCAAGCGGCTGAGACCTTGAAGGAAAAATTCAAACAAAAAGTTTCTAAGTTAAAACTTCCTTCAGGGTTGTCACCTGAGGATAGGTATAGGTTGGCATTCGAAATGCATCCACCTAAATTTCCTAGATTACCTACCTCAGAACTGGCTCTGGCTTGGTTTCCCCCATATCCTTGGTGGTTCACTTGCAAAGAGATGTTCAAAAATCTTCAAAGGAAACCAAAGCCATCTGAGACTGTGACATGGGCTCGACACTGGCTCCACGATTTCCCAGGACACATTCGATACGACCTTTCTGCCATGTCAATTAAATCTGATCAAGGCACAGGTGCGAATGCTTGGGAAAATCCCAAACGTTTTTCATTTTCCATATCTTTAACCTTTGCTTTAATTGTTTCGATTTTCAGCCATCAGGATAAAGACAGCCGCTTCGAAGTCGAAAGAAGGGAGCGCCTCTCAAACCTCTATCGAAACTACTGACAAAGTGACTCCATCTGAAACAACAACCATTGCTGCAACAACAACAATACCAACAACAACCAATGTTCCAACTCCAACGGTAATCACTTAACCTTGATGTTTCGAATTCACTAATGTTTTATGGTTTGCATCTAACTCTTTGTTTAAATCTTTTCAGACCAACAAACTTCCTCCTACTACTCCCAAGAAGCGAAAATCAAACACCACTGGGGAAGACCCTAAGGCTGGAGGAAACTTACCAACTGCTTCGAAGAAGAAGCAGAAGAAGGATATTTCGAAAAGTACCGTTCCAACTAGTGTCTCTGGACTTGATTCCAGGGATGCTGCTCCCTTACCCAAATCCAAAATTCCACCTTCGACCTCCAACGTAATGTTGGAATGCATAGCTAGTAACCTCTCCTCCGAGAGTCCACAGGTGAATTGAACTTTAAATCTCTTTGAAAATAATAATTTCTTATTACCTTGGTGCATGTTTTTAACATTCTTTTGCTTCTTGCAGAACATCTTGAATCCAGCTTCCACTAATTCGAACTCACCATCCAAAGCTGCTGCTCCACTCAACTCCTCTCCTCAAGGAGATTCCAGCAACCTTGTACAGAACAAAGGTTCGTCCAATATGGCGGTTCTGGCTGGAACTTCTGAACAGCAGAATGATCAAGGCACCTCCATTCCTCTGAAAGAGACAAACGAAACACCACTTCAAACATCTGCAGAAGATTTGCAAAGAGCTTCTCTTCAAAAGTCCCCTCTTGAAACCCTTCAAGAGGACCCAAAGGACACTCAAACTGAAGGAGAGAAAGCTGATTTTGGCCAAAGAGACGAAGAATCTGCAGACGAAGAGTCTGAGGAGGAGGATGCTAATGATGGTTCGACTGCTGGGACGGAGTCCAATGCAAATAGCAGTGAAAAGGAAGACATCGAAGTGGTGGACTTGGATGATGATGAAGAAGATCACGAGCACGAAACAAATGAAGGGGATGGTGACACAACCAACAAACCTATGGAGGTTGAAATGGACGTGACTCCCCTACGTGTGGAACTCCCTCAATCCTCTTTGTCTCGAATGACTGACGAGGAGCTTGCACTCCTGAGACGAAATGACCCTATTGGGTACATGAAGGCAAAGCTGGCTCAAAGGGACATCCCACTTGCTAGGGCTGGCACAAGTTCGACCAGCTATCCTCTTCCCACAGATGAAAGAATTGTACTTCTTAATAAGATCAAGAAAACAATTCTCAATGTGGATATATTCGAAGTGCTCAAATAAGATAACACTGCTTGCTATACTATGAAGGAGTTGCTTACAAAGGTCAATCTTGCTACCTGCTCCTTGCCAGTTAGTACTCTCTTGTTCGATCTTCAGTCTTTGCTGGACAACGTAACTGGTTACCTTCTCCAAGATGAATCTGCTGCCAAGAAGGTTCAGGAAAAACGCATTGCAATGGATGCTGCTTATGAACAAGCTTCGAAACTCTCTCAAGAAGCTGAGGATCAAGCTATGCATCTAAAGCGGGCGAAAACTGATTATGAGGCTCGAGCTGAGTCCATACTTCTTTGGGAAAGGCAGATTCTGGAACTTCAACAGAAGGTTAAGGAGGCTAAAGAACAACAAATAGCCTTCGAAACCAATACTGCTGGTAACCAATTCGAAGAGCTTCTCAACTAGGGGCTTGCAGAAATGGAAACTGCAGAATAACTTAAAGGAGAAGTGGCAACCTTGGAAGGAGCCAGGCGTTTCGCTCAGCAGAGACTTGAATCTTTTCGAAGCACTTTCAACCGATTGAAAAATAATTCTTATTTCTAAATTTCAGTGTTTATTTGACTACAATTTGGTTTCTTATATGTAATATTCGAACAACGCCATTTTGGCATCTCATCTTGCCATTTTGGCCTTTTTATAATATCTTGGTTACGTTGTTACTATTCGAATCTCCTGCAGGCGTGGCTTATATTTCTTTAAATATTTCCCATTAACCTTTAGGATACGCTTATCATCCACCAGTTCTTCGATTTCATATGCATTGTTTGAGAATACTTTTAATATTCAAAAAGGTCCTTCCCAATGAGGTGACCATTTACCTAATGCTTTATTTTTCTTGTCCATGGGCAATATGACTTTCCAAACTAAGTCATTAATAATGAATACTTTTTTCTTCACCCTTTTGTTGTATGTTCTGGCCACTCTTTCTTTTTGTCTCATCAAAATTTCCAATGCATGTAATCTAATTTCGTCCAACTCAACTAATTCATTCATCATCATTTCCCAATATAATGCAGCCGGGATTTCGTTTTGTCTCTGAATTCGAACTGATTGTAGATGAATTTCTACTGGCAGCACTGCATCATGACCAAATGTGAGTTGGAAAGGCGTAGTGTTAGTGGCTTCCTTAGGAGATGTTCTACAGGCCCATAATATTTGGTCCAAAGTTTTGTGCCAGTTTCTTGGCTTTTTACCAATATGTTTCTTGATTAATCCTATTATCAC
Organism: Vicia faba; assembly: GCA_948472305.1. Lineage (NCBI taxonomy): Eukaryota > Viridiplantae > Streptophyta > Magnoliopsida > Fabales > Fabaceae > Vicia > Vicia faba. Next base: position 20,395,308 of record OX451737.1, read on the forward strand.
TTTATTGGCTGCTTCGACTTGACCGTTTGCTTGAGCATAATATGGCGTTGACGTTAGCAATCTAAACCCCATTTCTTGGGAAAATTCTTGCATCTTTTTACCAGTAAACACAGAGCCTTGGTCTGTGGTTATGCTCTCTGGCAATCCGAACCTATAGATAATGTGCTTCTGTATAAACTCAATAATAGCCTCTTGATCAGCAACTATTAATGGTATAGCTTCGATCCACTTGGTAAAATAATCTATTCCTACCAAGATATATTTCTGTCCTTTGGACGAAGCAGGATTTATTTCTCCTATCAAATCCAATGCCCATCCTCTAAATGGCCATGGTTTGATGATCGAATGTAATTCACTTGCAGGGGCATGTTGAATCCCTGCATGTTTCTGACATTCCTCACATCCTTTAGCAAAGTCTATGCAATCTTTGAGCATGTTAGGCCAATACAAGCCGTATCGAAATAACAACCATTTCATTTTATGGCCTGCTTGATGTGCCCCACATGCCCCATTGTGGACTTCTGACAATGCTAAGTATGCCTCACTTTCTCCTAGGCATTTCAATAATACGCCCTCTTGGGTCTTTTTAAACAATTCGTTCCCCATGAGGAGATATGACAATGCTCTGTATTTTGTCTTTCTATCCACATTCAGAGTTGGGTCTGCTAAATAACTCATCAGTGGACTTCGCCAATCTGCATCTGACAAAGTATTTATGGCTAATATTTCGAATCCCTGTTTCTCAGCATATCCCAATTTCATACTTTCCAGATCCGATGGTGTGAATCTAGTAGCCATAACTCTACCCCTTAACTCAACTAAATCCTTAAAGTTCCTGGTAGAAACTTTATAACCCGAAGCCAACTGTGCTAAGTCATTTGCTTCTTGGTTCTCTATTCTTGGTATGTGTTGAATATCCATGTATTCAAATTTCCTTAGTAGCCTATTGACTATGACGAAGTATATCATCAAGTTTTCCTTTATGCACTTATATTCCTTTGTAATTTGTTTGACCACTAATTCTGAGTCTCCTTTAATTTCGACTCTAGTTGCCCCCAATTCCAACAAAGCTTCAAGTCCAACAATGAGCGCTTCATACTCAGCTTCGTTGTTCGAGCAACGAGGACCATCTAATTTATACTTGAATTTTTTTGGAATTCCTTTAGGAGAAATTAGAAGGATTCCAACGCCACTTCCATTCCTGTGGGTTGAACCATCAAAGTACAATTTCCATGGTTGTATTTCGACGTAACTCATGACAGTCTGCTCAACCAAAGAATGGTCCACAATGAAGTCAGAAATCACTTGACCTTTCACAGCTTTTAAAGGCATGAAAGTCAAAGAATATTCTGTTAAGGCTAAAGCCCATTTACCAACTTTGCTATGCATTATTGGTTTTGAAAGCATATGTTTAATGACATCGAAATGAGATAAAACGTAAACATCAACAGGCTTTATATAATACTTGAGTTTCATACAAGAGAAATACAAACAGAGACATAGCTTTTCTAAATTGCTATATCTGGTCTCTGCATCATTTAGTACTCTACTTAAATAGTATATGGCTCTTTCGATACCATTGCTATCTTCTTGTGCTAACATACTACCTATACTAACTTCAGAGGCAGATATGTACAATCTCATGGGCTTCCCCCATGAAGGTGGAGACAAAATAGGAGGCTGAGAGAGGTATCTTTTTATCCTGTCAAATGCCTCCTGGTGGGCTTCGTTCCATTCGAAGGCTTGGCCTTGCTTTAGACGAAGTAACGGAGAGAAAGCTTGGGTTCTTCCACTCAGGTTCGAAATGAATCTTCTGAGGAAGTTAATTTTCCCTAGCAGAGATTGCAACTCCCTTTTTGACGTAGGTGCTTTCGTATCCATTATGGCTTTAGTTTTGTTCTGGTTGATTTCAATCCCTTTCTTGTGAACCACAAAACCAAGAAAATCTCCAGCCTGCACAAAAAAAACACATTTAAGGGGATTCATCTTTAAACCATGTTTTCTCATTCGCTCGAATGATTGGCTCAAATGATGCAGATGTGTTTCTGCAGATATAGATTTGATGACTATGTCATCAATATACACCTGCATGAAGGTTTCAATGAAATCATGAAAAATTGAATTCATTGCCCTTTGATAAGTTGCCCCAGCGTTCTTTAAACCAAAAGGCATCACCACCCATTCGTAGGTGCCTAAGGCTCCTGGGCAACGAAATGTTGTCTTTGCAACATCTTCTTCAGCAATGAAAATCTGATTATACCCAGAGTATCCATCTAACATACTCAAGTATTCGAACCCTGCAGCAGAGTCTACTAGCATTTCTGCCACAGGCATGGAGTATTCATCTTTAGGGGTTGCAGTGTTTAAATCCCTAAAATCTATGCAAATTCTTAAAGAACCATTTTTCTTAATAACAGGTACTATATTTGCTAACCATTCGACGTACCTTGTTGTTCTGATGAATTTGCAATGCAGCAACCTTTCGATCTCAGCTTTAATCTTTGTGAGAACCGCTGGTGCGAATCTTCTGGGAGTTTGTTTGATGGGCTTCTTGCCATCTTTGATTGGCAGTATGTGTTCGACCAACTCCCTCTTTAAACCAGGCATCTCGTCATAATCCCATGCGAAGCAATCTTTGTTTTCCTTGAAGACTTTGATTACTTCCTTCTTGAGGCCTGGGCTAAGTTTTGCACTTATGTAGGTTATTCTTTTCATTTTTTCATCCCCTAAGTTGACTTCTTCGAGTGGATCTTGTGCCAACATTTTGGCACCTGAGTTTGTGGGGTCCCTTTCGAAGCCTAAGGGTTCTTTATCGTAGATGGCATCCAACCTTTGATCCATCTCAAATTCTTTGAAGGGTGAGCATTTCGAGCCATCCCCACTTACTTCGTTCATCTTTACAGTTAATTTATTTATTTCAGCCTCTAAGGCCGCTTTTGATTCGTTCTCAGCCATATAGGCCGAAATCCTTTCGAAAAAGGTGGACTCAGTCATGGATAAGGTTGTCGAAGTCCCAGCCTGCTGGCCGTTTTTGTATAGTGCTTTCGACTCCCTCTTCTTCACTGATTATTGTTCTATCCCAGTAAAGGCCATCATGGCGAAGGGTCATGTAGTAGTGGGCGTTTCTGGTTTCGTTAATCTCGTCATTTGGAACACACGGAGCAATCTTTGCCAGATTTTTATCATAATCCCTCTTGTCAACTAAATTGACTGTTGACATAAAGTAACTCTGATCTGCTTCGATGTTTTCCACGATTCCATCATCTCTCCATAGAACTAGTCGCTGATGCATTGATGAAGGAACTGCCCCCACGCCATGGATCGACTCCCTTCCCAGCAATAAGTTATAGTTGGCCTTGGCTTCGATCACCATAAACATGGTGGGCCTACAGCTTGAGCCTATTGTCAATTACAACTGGACCACTCCCAGTGTTTTGCCCACTTTTCCCTCATAATTGGACAGAACCATATTATGGGGCTTGATGTCTCCTTCGCGGATCTCTAATCTTTTCAGCATGAAGTGAGGTATCAAATTGACTGCAGCACCCCCATCCACTAGAACCTTGTTCACACCATGGGCACCAACTTTTGCCCGAATAAATAGTGGCTTAAGATGGTTCTTCATAGCAGGTTCTGGACGTTCGAAGAATGCATTTTTCTCCTCGACAGCCCCATTGTCCATCACATAGTAGCACACAGGCCTATGCTTCATCAAATCTGTGGTATCTTCTTCCTCATATTCATCAATTTCGGTTTCCTGCCCAAACTCACAGGGAAGCACAGATACCACGTTACAGTTTAGGTTGAATGAAGACTCCCCCTCCGATTCGAAGTTATCTGTTATCATATCTTCGTCCTCTTCTGGGCCTGGAGTGTATTCCTTTGGTTCATCCCGTTGTACTTCAGAGAAAAGCCTCCTATTAACTGGAGGTTTGTCTTCAGTTTGATTTTTTGGTTTGTTGGTGCTAGATTCCCCTTGGTTCTTTGTTGAAGTGACCCCTTTGTTTGCCACAGCTTCCCTCTCAGCCTTTCGAATCCTTTGTTGCCTGCGCCACTGGGATCTTGACATGGGGTTCCTTCCTTTGTAGTTTTCTAATCTTAGGTCCTCCCTTTTTGCTATGTTGAATTTCCTTCTGTATGTCATAGCATGGCATGCATTTCGTTCGGTGTTTCTCCATCTGTCTTTGCCTTTGTCATTTCTGACTTGCAACCATCTGTCGGTTGGCACTTCAGCAGGGAGTTTGATAGTCACTCTTCGATCAGCCTTGGGGTGAGGGCTATTAGGCCTTCGTTGTTTGTGTCTGCTATTGAAACGTGGGCCCATCTGGACAGTTTCTTGATGGTTCCAGCAAGGGGCGAAGGGAATCGTTTCGAAAGCTCTGGCCATGCTTTGATCATACACGGCAGAACACCTTGGGCAAATCAAGCACTTGGTTGCCCCTTTGTAGCAGCGAAACACAAATTCCAGCAAACTTTCTCCAGCCTTAGGATAACACCTGAACAGCTGGTTATCCTGGCGCCAATTGTTGCCAGTTCGAGTCCTCTGTACCCTCTCGAAATTCGCAGCGATTCTCTGATTGCAGAGGATGCTGCACCTAGGGCACAATATCATTCCTGTATCTCCTTTGTGGCATGTCATGAGGTAATCCTTGAGACTAGCATCTCCAACGTGATTATCCTCCATTTTATACTTCTCTTTTTCTAAGTATTTTTCTACCTCCTCCATCTCAGAGCGAGGCCTCTCCATATCCACCATATTTATCTCAACATCTTCCCCCTTAGCTTCATCATCTCCCCATCCTGTGAGCTTTATATCCTCAATGTGAACCTTCGAACTCTCTGGGGCAGAATATTTGACCAAATAGTCAAATTTTCCACTAGGTTCCCCTAGAGTGTCCCATATTTCCTTCTGAGGGGAAGTTGGCTTCGTGATTTGGACTTTCTCCAATTCCAGCCTCAAGCCTTCGGTGACCTATGTTAGTTCTTGGTTTTGATTTCCCTGGCCTTCAGTAGCCTGGGTTTCTTTTGCAACAGCTACAGGTGCTGCTTCAATCGGAGTCTCTGGTATCTTCTGGATGTCTTCAGTGACCTCTTTATCGACTTCGACCATCACCCAGCTTTCAGTTTCAGTACCTTTCTCTCCTGTTGGGGCATCGCTTTGGTCAGCTTCCACCATGTTAATCTCTCCAATGCATGCAGGCTCGGAGTAGTTGGTGTCTGCGACGTCCAAGGGATCTTCGTCCACTTTCATCTTTGCCTTATCAGCAAACTTTAGTCTGCCATCTTTGATTGCATTTTGAATTAGGTCCCTGAAAAGAAAACATTGTGAGGTTTTGTGGCCTAGGAAACTATGATATTTTCAAAATCCTCTCTTCTTTCTCTGATCTAAAGGAGGTATTTTGACATTTGATGGCACAATGAGTTGGCCATCTTTGACAAGTAAATCTAAAATCTCGTCACATTTAGTGACATCGAAGGTATAAACCTTCTTTGGGAATTTGTCACTTTTCTCATTTTCAACAATCTCTTTCCCTTTTGTGGGAACCAATAATTTGCAGGAGTAAGGTGGAGCCTGTTTTAATTCAGCGAGGTCGATTTCGACCTCTTCGAATTCGAATTCAGGATATTCTTCTGCTTCCTCAGTTCCAACATAGGAGATCCTTTCTTTCTTGCTATTCTTAAAGACTATGGCCTTTTCGGCCTTTAGCCTTTCGACCTGTCGAACCCTATCGGCTAACTGAGCCATGTCCCTCAAATATTGAGTGTCTAGTTTCTTTCGAATAGAGTAATCCAAACCACCAGCGGCCATTTCGACTAACTCATGTTCAGGCACTACTGTGTAACATCTGGATTTCAACAGCCTAAATCTATTCAGATAATCATCTATGGGTTCGGTGAACTTTCTCTTGACACTGGCTAATTCCTTCAAGCTTATTTTCGACTGTCCCATGTAAAATTGTTCATGGAATAATCTCTCCAAAAGAGCCCAAGTGTCAATGGACCCAGGAGGCAAAGTGGTAAACCATGTGAAGGCGTTTTTAGTCAAGGAACTTGGGAAATATTTGATCCTGAGATCTTCATTATTGGCTATATCTCCCGCTTCGGTTAGATATCTGGCTATGTGTTCGACTGTTGACTCATAGGTATCCCCAACAAACTTTGTAAATTTAGGGACTTTATATCCCCTTGGTAAATCAGTATGCATTATGCAATCTAATATAGGAGAAGCATAATTTTCCCTTCTCATTCCTGTGTTGAGGCCATTCTGGGCCATGACTATCTCTATCATGGTGGTTAGATTGTTTTCTGCCAAGATGTTATCGTTTCGAATTCAATGAACGACAGCATCAACATCTTGGTTTCGACCAACCATGACAACCCCCCTAGGTTGTTCTTCTCGAAACTCTGGGGCTTCTAGCCTTTCGACCCTTGCCCCTGGTTCCATAATTTCTCTTTGTGGGCCTGGGATTATTGGGGCTTCTAACCTTGGTTCCCTTGCCCCCAAGTTAACTTCTTCTCTAGGTGGTCTATAAATTGGGTCGTTAGCAACTTGTTCCATAACAGGCATGTTTGCTCGAAATCCCGCCTGATTCTGCCTACGCCTTTCTGGGGGAGCAAAGAAATCTGCTATTCGACTCATGTTGTCAGCGTTTTCCCTGTTTGTCACAGTCACATTTTGTACTATTGGGGCAAATATTTCCTGCATAGTTTGTGCTAACACCCCTATCATATTATGGTTACTGTCATCCATCAATTGCCTAAAAGCCAACTGGTTTTCTGTGGTCAAAATAGGCATTGTGCTATAACCCACTGATCCTTGGTTATTTGTCATAAACTGATTCGCCCCAGACCCAGACCCTAATTGTGGTGATGAATTCGATGTGGAATTGTGTAAACCTGCCATAAAGGAAGTTGGCATTCCATAAGAGGAATTTCTGGTTCTATTACCATCGAAACCGGGTGGTCTAGTTAGTGGAGTGGCGAAATGGGATTGTGTCCCTGATGGTGGAACAAATCCCCCAGGATAACCAACGGTTCCAGTATTTCCTAAGATCGAACTATTAGTTGATATGCCACTTACTCCATTGGTGGCTATATTACTGGTTGAGGATGCAACAGACTGTGCATTCGAAGGGATCACATTAGATATTCCCATCGAAGTGGACACATTAGTGCCTGTTGTATGTGGGGCATTTTGTTCCCCTTGTTGATTGTCAGAATTAGACATCTTGTTCAAACGTTTTCTTCTGGATAAGGTTTGGTTGTTGTTGGTTATTGTACCACTTCTTAGGTTCATAAAACAACAAACTTCTTAGGTTCCAACGTTTTTTATAATGGTTATGTCTCAACAATCTTTATTTCTAATGTCCAATTATTGGTCCCACCAGGTGTGCCAATTTGTTTCCAGTGATTTCTGGTAAACAACCGCTAGTCTTCCAAACTATCGAATAAACTTACTGACTGTTATTCAATTTCTCTGGTAACTCGCAGGATCGACTAGATTGATCCTAGGACTCATTGGTCATTAGGGTAACTCTCATGATCGAACAGACATTCATGGTTGGTATTTGAGTGTTGTGTAGGTGTTTGACTTATTTCGGTTTCTCTCTTACAGATCTAAAGGTGTAATCAAAATATATGTGCGCGAAACTAACTTGCATGAATAAATGTTAATTGTAAAGACATGTAAAATTGCATAAAAAGCAAGTAAATGGCTTCGAATTATAAAAACAGTTAATGTAAAAGATGCTCTGGAACGTAAAAGATTCGAAATATGAAGAAAGCGTTTAATGCAAGAAATCTATAAAATGACTTTAAGTAAAAATAGGCATTCGAAGGATAAAACTTGAAGATAAAGGCATGAAAAGTATGACAGTTTTCTGAAATGTAAAGTGTTTGAAATGTAAAGAAAGCATTAAAATGTAAGGCTTTAATGAAAAGATTTCGAATAAAAGACTTTAAATGAGAAAACTTGTAAATGGTATTTGGCAGGAAGATAAAGGAAAGTACTGGAAATGATAAAAGGTTTTCATTAAATCATAAACATGTGGTGCTATCATACGTACATTGCTCTTGCATTCGTTTCCCTAGCCATGTGGTAATTTGAATGTTTACTGAGTATTTAGTACAATAGATATGACACACGAAATCCTAATACTAAGACTTCTATTTATACTACTTCGACCATAACGGTCTTGCTATAAGATTATGCCACGTTCAGAACATGCAGAACAATGCCTCTCTCTTGTTTCCATGTGTCTCCAAATGCTCCAGCACATAAATTTCAAACTTCGAATGTCCCGCTTTCATTTGAATTTCAAATGTTTTGGTACTTCTCCGCTTCGAACGCACTTCTCAGACACAACCTTGTTGTCATTTCGAGACTTCTTTAGATATGTTCCCATAATTGCCACTCGAAGCTCCAAGCTTTGATATGCCTATTCGAAACACTGCTTCTGCTACTTCGAAACATGACGCTTTGTTTCATTTCGATCGAAACATCCAATTCACCTGGCTTCTAATAATATTATCAAAATCTTCAGCCAACACACACCTAGGCAGAAATAAGGGCTTCCCGGCGGACCAAAAGGGTTCGGGAAAAAATAAGGGATGAAATGAAAAAAACCTGTACACCGGGCAAGTCGAAAACCTGAAAAGGCGGCTTGGGCAAAAATGGGTATCCCGGTGGACTGAAAACCCGAAAGGGCGGTCCAGGCAAAAATCAGGGATCGAAGCGTACGATTATGTCCTGGCATCTCGTCACTTGCCTACCAGAAGAAGATTTGTCAAATGGCAGTCATCAAGCACCTCCACATGTATCTTCTCCCACATCAGAAGCAGGGGCAATAATGAGTTGTCTAAGCAATCTAATTGCTCTGTCCACCAAGGTACCAAGGTAAGTTCAGCTGAAGAACGTAACCAAGATATCTTAAGTCCCCAGAGAGTGAGCCAGCAAGTCAATGCACTCTCCCCAAGCAGAGCTATACTATCAGCTTGTACCGGTAACCCTTGAGTTCAGTCAAGGAGAGTACGGGGCCTCCGCATGGTGTCGTGAAGCATCAACTGACCTTAGGAACCTTAATTGAACCATCTTAGCCTCTTTAGGGTAGTGAGATAACTGACTTTGGTGCAGTCCGAGGTTGGTTGATACTCGATACTACACTCAGTTGAGGGTTGTTTTCTTGGAATATTTCGGTCGCCAGTTCAGTGGCTAAATCGAAACGATGAACAATGAAAGCAATCCAATGATATTGGGACCCTTAGAACCCGGTTACTTTGATAGGACAAGTTTGAGCCCACCAACTTCAAGAGGGTAATACCCAGACCCCATGCTGGCCTAAACTCTAAGGGCTGTGGTGTGACTTGTGTGCTTTCATACTTGACTACTTGCATGCTTGTTATCTGACACTTGAGTTTCTTGCAGGTTTTGTTTATAGTCCTTAATTGGGACTCATAACAGGGTTTACCTACATTACCCCATGCATAGCATAACATCATACCATTGCATACATTCCGCATAAGGACTAATCCATTTCAAGGATCTCAAGGGTCTGTGGTGCAGGTCATGATGAACCATAATGTCTAGCAAAGGGCAAAGGGGATTTATTTTCCTCTAGCCAAGGTTGTCAGGGGCTATGACCCACTGGATATGGTGAGCCTTTGACCCTTGAAGAAGGACTCTCAACAACATGAAGTTCCTTCAATCAAACTACCGGTTTCCAATTCTAACAATCTTCTTGTTTACCCCGCGAGGTCCTTGAAAACATCGCATGCATATCATGCATATTATTGCATTACAGGTACCCTTGTTACAGGTCACTTACCATCTGCGCTGTTTATTTCAGCAATGGCTTCCCAACAATGCAACCAGGACTTTCATGCTCAAGAGACTCGGTTCGGGGAAATCCTCCTGAATCTATCCAAGGGGTAGGAAGAGCTGAGAACACTTCTCATGGGGACTTTGGTCAGGAACAATGTTGAGGATGAACGGCTGAAACATCTGCAAGCCGAGGTGGATGCAATGAAAGCCCAGATGCTGGGGCAGGTGACTATCATTCAAGGCTTAGTCCAAAGACAAGAAGAGCTCGGGGTTCTCGTCAACCAATTGCTTCGGGGTAACCAACTGGGGCAAACATATAGGGTTGAAGAACCAGTCATCATTCAACTACCTTCGAGACAAGAAGATAAGGGGAGAGCTCCTCAAATAGCCCCAGTGTCACAAATTCAGCATCAACCTCACCAGCTTCAGCCAGACAAGCCCAAAAGGCAATTCACTAAGCTCAACGTGTCGCTGCCTCAGGCCTTACAACAACTGCTGAGGTTGAATTTGGTAACTCTAAAGGATCCTCCTAAGAATCCCAACAGGACACCTTCAAGGTATAACCCCAACGCTCGCTGCGCTTATCATTCTGACAGCCCGGGGCATGCTACAGAGGATTGTTGGACCTTGAAGAACAAGATCCAGGACCTGATTGAGGAAGGAGCTGTGGAATTCACCCAAGATGGTCAGGCTGAGTGCTTCTACCATCCATACAGGAGGCACCATTTGAAGTAACAAGCCCTGAGATGAGAAGACTTTTGTTTATTAGAATTTTCAAGTTGTAATTTTCTTTTGTTCAAACATTTACTCATGTTAAACGTTGTTATTTCATTAATGCATCGCATATGTCTGTTTTGAAGCAATATATTCGTATTCACTATATGTAAATTATTTTCATATTTTTTCTGATGATCAACGCTCGATTAATAATTCTAAGCCTCTTGAGGGAGGATGACGAAAACGATACCGCAATCTACAGTATGCTTTTGAACAGACCCCGCTGATGAGGTACAGGCATTGTTTCAATCCCTAAACACTGGAGTTATAAGGAAGATAATCCCTCGTCAACCCCTCTGAGCCAAAGAAGTAGGAGTTTTTCTTTTCGAAAATTAAAACCCTTTATCATAACCTGGGGCAGGGTAGTTCTCTCAGTTGATCCAAGTGCATAACAAATGGCACCAAAGAGGTCCTTACAAAAAAAAAAAAGAAGACAGTGATGGTTCCGAATAATCATAAGGATAGGCAGTCATTATATCTCAAAAATAAAAACCCAATAAGTCAAAACCTATGAAGGAGACTTACAAAACTGGGGCATCCCGCTGACTGTAATCACAAAAGAAACAGTTCAGGCAAAATTTAGGGATAGCGAAATCAAAAAGAAAGAGGTCATACAAACCCTCAACAAAAACAGAAAATGACTGCCTATTCAGAATAAATCATCAATATCTGAACCATCATTGGAACATCAGGACAAAGACTCAAACAAGGTCTAACGCACGATCAACTGAGCTTAGGTTTGAAGAACATCACGAAGAACGGGTGGGTACAAATAATTTGAGCCTTTATCCTTTGTTTCTTAAACCGTGAACCAGGCCACGTTATAACCCTTAAAAAGTCCTAGCTGAAGCATGGGTTAGTTCGAAAGCATACTGTTACAAAAGGTATCCTGACTCCTTAAGGCTTGCGGTAAAATAACGAGTTGACATCGCAGTTTACAAAATTCACTTGTTTTTACTAAAAAATGCATTTTCAAAAAACTTCAAGACAGACATAAGCTTTGCATTTCTAATATAACATTGCTTGCATATGACTAGTTGTTTGAACAGCATAGAAATTCGCATGACGAAAGTCTAATGAACAAGAGTATCTCCAATCAAGGGGCATGGCCTGATCATTGTCCATCATCTGGGGCAGTCCAGTCAAGATTCAAGGAATCTCTCAAGATGCCAAACAGCCAGGGGCAAACCTCCGCCTGAGCCACTTGAGGCATTGGACATGAATTCCCAGCAACAAATCTTGCATGACCAAACATCTTCTGGTAGCGTGGCAACACAATAACAGGAGCAACTCCCTACATCCTGAGAGCATGGACATAGTCGGAAAATACTACGCAAAATCAAAGACCCGCTAGGTTGACACACCTAGGCAGAAATAAGGGCTTCCCGGCGGACCAAAAGGGTTCGGGCAAAAATAAGGGATGAAATGAAAAAAACCTGTACACCCGGCAAGTCGAAAACCTGAAAAGGCGGCTTGGGCAAAAATGGGTATCCCGGTGGACTGAAAACCCGAAAGGGCGGTCCAGGCAAAAATTAGGGATCGAAGCGTACGACTATGTCCCGGCATCTCGTCACTTGCCTACCAGAAGAAGATTTGTCAAATGGCAGTCATCAAGCACCTCCACAGGTATCTTCTCCCACATCAGAAGCAGGGGCAATAATGAGTTGTCTAAGCAATCTAATTGCTATGTCCACCAAGGTACCAAGGTAAGTTCAGCTGAAGAACGTAACCAAGATATCTTAAGTCCCCAGAGAGTGAGCCAGCAAGTCAATGCACTCTCCCCAAGCAGAGCTATACTATCAGCTTTAAGGAAGTTAGATTATCCCCCCGAAGATCTCAATATTCCTCGGCGGAGTACAAATATTCCTAATAAGCATCCCCGGCAGTCATTATAGCAAGCATATACGCATCATGAACATACAATCTCATTTATGTTGAGAGCATCATTGCTTAATATATATCATGCATTTCATACATCATGACATTACATATGACTGACCCTTTACCATTTCAGGGAAAGACGAATCAGTAAACACCGCTGACCACTCATATGACCTAGTAGTCCCCTCAAAAGTGAAAAAACTACATCTATGGAAGACTTTCGTCTGGTTCAGTTAAATCGACCCTAAGATTTTTCTGATTCTTATCCAGTCAAAGATAATCCAAGGCCTTCTCTGGTTCAGTCAGATCGACGCTAAGATCTCCCTGATTCTTATTCCAGTTGAAGATTCCAAGACCTTTCCTGGTTCAGTTAAATCGACTCCTAAAGATTTTTCTGATGTCGGTCCAGTCAAAGGCCTTCTCTGGTTCAGTCAGATCGACGCTAAGATCTCCCTGATTCTTATTCCAGTTGAAGATTCCAAGACCTTGCCTGGTTCAGTTAAATCGACTCCTAAAGATTTTTCTGATACCGATCCAGTCAAAGGCCTTCTCTGGTTCAGTCAGATCGACCCTAAGATTTCCCTGATTCTTATTCCAGTTGAAGATTCCAAGACCTTGCCTGGTTCAGTTAAATCGACTCCTAAAGATTTTTCTGATGCCGATCCAGTCAAAGGCCTTCTCTAGTTCAGTCAGATCGACCCTAAGATCTCCCTGATTCTTATTCCAGTTGAAGATTCCAAGACCTTGCCTGGTTCAGTTAAATCGACTCCTACAGATTTTTCTGATGCCGATCCAGTCAAAGGCCTTCTCTGGTTCAGTCAGATCGACGCTAAGATCTCCCTGATTCTTATTCCAGTTGAAGATTCCAAGACCTTGTCTGGTTCAGTTAAATCGACTCCTAAAGATTTTTCTGATGCCGATCCAGTCAAAGGCCTTCTCTGGTTCAGTCAGATCGACCCTAAGATCTCCCTGATTCTTATTCCAGTTGAAGATTCCAAGACCTTGCCTGGTTCAGTTAAATCGACTCCTAAAGATTTTTCTGATGCCGATCCAGTCAAAGGCCTTCTCTGGTTCAGTCAGATCGACCCTAAGATCTCCCTGATTCTTATTCCAGTTGGAGATTCCAAGACTTTGCCTGGTTCAGTTAAATCGACTCCTAAAGATTTTTCTGATGCCGATCCAGTCAAAGGCCTTCTCTGGTTCAGTCAGATCGACCCTAAGATCTCCCTGATTCTTATTCCAGTTGAAGATTCCAAGACCTTGCCTGGTTCAGTTAAATCGACTCCTAAATATTTTTCTGATGCCGATCCAGTCAAAGGCCTTCTCTGGTCCAGTTAAATCGATTCCTAATGATTTTCCTAAAGAAGACTCAGTAGAAGACATCCAAGATTCCTTCATCATTCTGTTGAGGTAGTAATCGCCCCAGGTTCTCTCATCGTTACTGTTGAGGTAGTAATCGCCCCAAATTATCTCATCGTTACTGTTGAGGTAGTAATCGCCCCAGGTTCTCTCATCGTTACTGTTGAGGTAGTAATCGCCCCAGGTTCTCTCATCGTTACTGTTGAGGTAGTAATCGTCCAAGGTTCTCTCATCGTTACTGTTGAGGTAGTAATCTCCCCAGGTTCTCTCATCGTTATTGTTGAGGTAGTAATCGCCCCAGGTTCTCTCATCGTTACTGTTGAGGTAGTAATCGCCCCAGGTTCTCTCATCGTTACTGTTGAGGTAGTAATCGTCCAAGGTTCTCTCATCGTTACTGTTGAGGTAGTAATTGCCCCAGGTTCTCTCACCGTCCCGTTGAGGTAGTAATCGTCCCTGATCCATTCATCATCTCGCTGAGGTACGCAAGTTCTTGCTAAGGAAACTCTTACGCGATCCATCACCTCTCAACATGGCATCTATAAGCCCATCCTCCTATCCACCAATCCCCAAATGGCATCTGTAAGCCCATTCCCACCATCACACTACTATGTGAGCGCAAATTTCTGGGTACTCTAGTGTTCAATCATCTTCCACCTTCGGATTGCGAAGGGCACGCCAGCCAATCTACATCCTCAGGTCTAAGAAGATTGAACAGGGGAAACTGTTGTACCCCAAAATTTGCCCTCCCATATTCTTCAAGGTTTGCTAAGATCACGCTTCAAAAATCTCCCAAGAGTTGCATAGTCCAATGGCCTCCTAACAGTCAAAAATTAGGGTTTTGGTTATGGCAAAGAAGTTGAAGTTTCCAAGGGTCCAAACAAGTCCCACATACCTATAAACATTGTCGAGCATCCATATGCCAAGTTTCAAGACTCACAACATCATATTGCACAGTCAAAAACCCTAATTGCTTCACAGTCAACTGCAGGGGCAAAATGGTCATTTGACAGTCAAAAGTCAAAAAATTTGGTCAACATCTTATTTTGAAGCCACAAACATCATTTGATCAATTCTTGATCATGATTCTCAAAGCATGGCTCAAAAAGTCTCAAGGTGCAAAAGTTTCTATTTTTGGACAATTGAAAAAGTCAACTGCAAATTGACCAAGGCATAACTTCCACATGGTTTATCATAAAAATTCCATCAAAAGCTCATTTTGAAGAGAATGAAATTTACTACAACTCATCTTCACACTTCAAGTCCAAGAAATGCTCTCACAAAAAGTTATCAATCTCAACATTATAGGTCATTTTCAAAAGTCAACAAAAAGACACTTTAAGTCAAAGACCATAACTTGAGATTGGTAAATCCAAATGACATGGGACCAAAGACATTTGTTAGAGGACTTCAAGACCTTTTCGAAATGTCAAAGAACATGATCAAAGCTTAAAAATTGAGCCAGATATGCCTTGTGGAAGTTGGGAAATTTTTGGGAATTTTGAAAAGTCAACTTTGCTTCAAATGCCTCAAAATTGCTAATGGGCCTCATTTTCTTCCATGAATCATCACCCAAAGGCTATGCACGACCCATTGACATCCAAGGGAGTTATTTTATCATTTTTGATTAATTATTTGAATTATTATTATTATTAATTCACTTAATTAAAATTAAATATGAAAAATAGCAAATAATACCTTTCCAATCTTTTTGTGCAGAGATTTCACTCATAATGAATCAAATATTTCGTGCATATTCAAAAAGGCAAGTGTGATACGGTGGGAGAACTGACTAGGGTTTTGCGTTTATTTTCGCAAATGTTTCGGTTGAGCAAGAGTCGCCACCGACTTTTTATTTTATCCTAAGGAAAGGTTTAAAAAGCACAGCAAAAACCTTTGAGATTTTTCTTGGGTTCGGGGAGTAGATTATAGAAAGGGAAGGTATTAGCACCCTTTCTATCCATGGTTATCCATGGGCTCTTAGGTACTTGCTTTGATCAACTTGCCTTGGTTTTCAATTGTTTGAAATGGTGCTTTGTGTGTGGTTTTGAAAATGTTTTGAAAAGATGCCTTGTATAGGCTACCCTTGTAACAATTCTTTACTCGAATGTTTTACGAAAGGTGTTTTGTCTTTTAAAAAGGATGTTTCAAGGTTTTTTAAAGTTGATTTTTGAAAGTGTTTGTGAAGTGGGTTTTGAAATTAGGCAAGTGTTTTCTTTGCAAATTGGCAAGTACTTAAGGGTTATCTACCCTAAAGTTTTCTCAAAGATTTTTGTTATGTTTTAAACCTTTTGACAATTTTGTTCCACCATTGCATTTGATGGACAATCTTGTCTTAGGAGGTGAAAGGGACGAGCGCGGGTCATCGTTTAGACCATAATTGCAATAGTGTTAAATGTCTTTGGGCAATTTTCTTTAAAAGGGACTTGATCATTCATTTAAGCAACATTTTGTGGGACTATGATCATTTGATTGTTTGTTTTTACCCAAAGAAATTCAACATACAATATGGTCCAATTTTGAAAGGCAACAAGTGGAATACCCTAGGGGGTGCAAGTGTGATTTGTGTGTCCATTTTCATGCTTGTTTGTCTTGAGATTAGGTCATAACTATTTTGTTCATTTTATTCGCATATAAACCCTAATTCTAGCATTGTATATTTAGAAAGCGATAAAGTGCGAAATTTAAACTCCTACGCTATTACAACACAATAATATAGGGAGGGGGGTACAATGTTTCAAATGGGGATTTTGACAAGGAACTTAAACCTAAACTATTACATCAATTTTGAATTTATACAATTTAATTGATGTACAATAATTAAATAAAAATGGAATAAAATATGCAAGATGCAAAAATGGTTTTTTGTATGTATGAAAAAAAAAGGTATTTTTATATGTCAAATAAACAAAATAAAAAGTATTATCTTTTTGGAATTTTTGTGTATTTAGGGAAAACCCTAATTTCTATTAAATGAAATGTATTATTATTTAATTTAATACAAGTATTTATTTATTATGTACAAAATAAAGTGAAGTATTTGTCAAAAATGATTTTTTAGTGTTTAATATTTAATAAAATAAAATAAGTATATTTTTAGTATTTTATTCTAAATATATTAATAAATATATATATTTATGTATTAAGTTTTAAATATGTATTACATATAAAAAATAATAATATTTAATATTTAATAAAAAAAGTAATTTTTCTATAAAATATTTTTCAGAAAGTAAAACAAAAATAAAAATGTATAGAAATGCATTTGTACTATTTTTTTTTAGTATTTTAAACAAAAAATATATATATATATATCTATTTATGTATAAACTAAAAGATAGTAAAATAAATGCCTAACAAAATCAAAAATGGTGAGAAAAATATTTTTATATTTTTAATGTCATGAGAAAAAAATAAACAAAGTCAATCAAAAAAGAAAAAGTCAAAAAGTCAAAGAAATAAGCAAATGGGCCTTGGGGGTGTAAAAGCAATTATGTGGTGCAAATAAGAAAAATATTCCAGGCCCAGCCCAGAAGACCTGTCTTCAACCTCCAGCAAACAATGTTTGAAAAATACGCGCGCCTCTTGCTTCAACATCAAGATCCTGATTCCTTGATTTTTTGAACAAACTTCCAACACAAAAAATGTAAAGCATCATCTCACGATTTCATACATATAAAGAACATGATCTAACTCTCAGAAATGAGAGAGAATTTCTTCTCTCCCAATTTTTAACCTAATTTTTGTTCAAAGTTCAGGCATCAAATTCTTGCACCACACATAATATAAATAAAATCTAATTATATGGGCATGTTCAGGGCAATGATTATGACATATTCTCTTCACAAACCTAAAGCTAACAATGCCTAATAAGAGAGATACGAATTCAAAAACTTACCTATTCAGTTGAAGTTCAATCTGGCAATCTAGGAACTTTCAGTGCAAGGTGATGATTGGAAAAGCTTCCTTGAGGTCCAGGGATGCTATTCCAATGTTTACTTTGTCTTGAAAGCTTCTGAATCGAGCTAGAGAACTTCACCTGCAAGTCAGAAATGTGAAAATGGTGGAACCAGTTAGAGGGATTACAGGTCGTGTTTTTGCTTTTGGTTAGCTTGCATAGATGTTAGGGGATGTATGTGAACTGGTTTGGGCAAGAATGCTTGAAGGGATTGAGAGATGATACTCAAACTGCAGGCCTTGCCCTGTTTTTGCAGTTTGAGAGTGATTCTGAGATTGAGGGTGTTTTGAAGGCTAAGGGCTCGTGTATTAGCTTGGTTGTGTTATGTGGAATGTGTTTGATAAGTTTGTCTAAGTGTTCTTGAGCTGATATCGTAGTTGGTCTGTGTTATGGCACTTTTCTTCAACTTTAAGCAACAAATGCCAACTTGTGTTTCTAGGCATGTAGAGGACCCCCTAATGTACTGCATAATCCCTCCTTGATCAGTGTGTTATGCTCATAATCTTGTGCCAATCAGATTTGCAATGTACTTGTTGGATTTTCAATTTGACATAAAGTGCAACTTTTCAAGAATGGATATTATGCTTTATCTATAAATGGATTAATCTTGCATACAATGTCCAAACTCATAGAACAACACCTTGGCACAAAGGATTGGCATTAAATTATGGAGTGTAGATGAGATAAAAGACCTGTAATCTAGCTTAAGGCATGCTGAGTTCAAATTGCAAGGTTATGGACATGTAACTTGGTCATGAACAAAGTGAGTTTTTGCCATATTGTGAAATTCGATTCTCCCTAACCATGAGGTTGTTTGAGAAGTTCTTGGACATTTTGGAAAGCTTGGAATGTGTACTACAATCCATCTTTGAAGTGAAATTTAAAATTCCAAGTGGAAGTGTATGGAAAATGGCCTTGAAGTGGGGTAGAAAACCTTGTCAAAATAGGTCAAAAATTCACTAAGTTAAGAATGGCTTAGTGCCCTTATTCAAAAATTTGTAACTTGATATACAAGCTTTAAATGAGAAAACTTTGTGAATCAAAGTTGTAGATTATGCAACAAGCTACAACTTTCATGTTTTGACTTTTGTTTGAATCCAAATGAATCTTGGTGAAAAAGTGGGGCAAAGTTGGGAAAAAATTAGGGTTTTCCATAACTTAGAAAAATTCTAAGTTATGAAAAATTCCATTTTAAACCCTAATTTGCATTTCTTGGTTTCTTGGTGAACAAGTTTCATGATTTGGCATGTTTTGATGAAAAATGAATTTTGACTCTTGATTTTGACCAAAAAGTCAAAGTTTGACTTTTCAGTATACAGTCAAAATTGATCAGTTGACTGGGAAATTCAACTGTCAACCTTGTGTACTTGGGATCTTTTGAGCTTGTTGAGCATGTCAAGATAATTCCATGGGGTCCTTGAGTCCATATATGAGCTTGGTTTGCCATTGGCTAGGTCAAACAGTCAAGAATTGCCTTTGTGCAGTCAAAACCCTAAAAATGATTATCTTGCCCTTTTGGTGATCTGATCAAATTTCTTATGGAGTTGTGATCCAAACTTGATCAAATGGACCATATGAGTTCATAATGTTGATGTAGGTCAATTTTCATGAGGTTTGACTGTTAATTGGCCACAATTGACTTTTTTCCTGATACAGCTGATTTCTAGGTCAACTGTCCAATTGACTGGGCAAAATTTGGAATCAAAGTTTGAAACTTGGTATGGATAAACTTAGGAGTCCAATATGAAGCATGAAAGTCATCTTAGGCATTTTAGGTCAAAGCATCTTTGTGCAAACACAAACCCTAATTTGAGTCAACAGTGCAAGGAGAGGTCTTGAGCAGATGAAACCCTAACTGGATCTTGAGCTTCAAGGGCTTTGTGGTGAGAAATCAATGAGAAATGGGAGGGCAAATTTTGGGGTACAACAGTTTCCCCTGTTCAATCTTCTTGAATCCGAAGAGTTAGATTGGCAAGTTTGCCTTTCGTGACTCGAGGGTAAAAGGAGATTGGACACTAGAGTGCCCGGAAATTTGCACTTGTCAAAGCAATGGATGCGGGAATGGGCTTAGAGATGCCATTTGGAGATGGGCTTGACGATGCCATCTGGGAGAGTGACAGAAATCTTGTCGGGGATGGGCTTAGAGATGCCATCTGGAAGGGAATATCAGGAAGGTGTCCAAGCTTGGGACCATCTCTGAACTGGGGGGTCTGAACAAACAATAGATTGACATCCGTTGTTGGGAGGAATCTGTAAACTGTTTTCAGAAGTTGCATCTGAACAAGTCGATAGATTAACATCCGTTGTTGGGAAGAATCCATAAACTGTTTTCAGAAGTCTTGAAGAAGAATCTGAACAAGTGATAGGTTAACATCCGTTTACTTGGAGAACCCGTGAACTGTTTTCAGAAATCTTGAAGTTGAATAAGCAATAGAGCAGCATCCGTTGTTGGGAAGCGTCCGTAAACTGTTTTCAAAAGTTGCATCTGAACAAGTCGATAGATTAACATCCGTTGTTGGGAAGAATCCATAAACTGTTTTCAGAAGTCTTGAAGAAGAATCTGAACAAGTGATAGGTTAACATCCGTTTACTTGGAGAACCCGTGAACTGTTTTCAGAAATATTGAAGTTGAATAAGCAATAGAGCAGCATCCGTTGTTGGGAAGCGTCCGTAAACTGTTTTCAAAAGTTGCATCTGAATAAGTCGATAGATTAACATCCGTTGTTGGGAAGAATCCATAAACTGTTTTCAGAAGTCTTGAAGAAGAATCTGAACAAGTGATAGGTTAACATCCGTTTACTTGGAGAACCCGTGAACTGTTTTCAGAAATCTTGAAGTTGAATAAGCAATAGAGCAGCATCCGTTGTTGGGAAGCGTCCGTAAACTGTTTTCAAAAGTCTTGGAAGGTAATGATTTTAATCTATCGACTGATTTTACCTGAAAAGGTAAAGAGTTAATTGTATGCCATGTCATGATGCATGATACAATATATGTTATATGATATGAATGTAAGTGGATGTGCATGTAAGCTGGAGAGCTGTTTTGCAAGGGATAGATGAATTCGAGATGGCTGAAGATAGAAGTATCTTGACTGTTGTCGGGAAGAATAAATCCTTGGCTGCTGCTGGGGAAGAGAATTCCTGATGACCTTTACTGGGGAGTTCCAATCTAATAGGCTCATGCTGGGGACGTAAGACTGAGAATCTTTAGTCTGGCGGGAAGTAACTCTGGCGACTTCACTGGGGAACTTAAGATTTGCCCTCCAAAAACTCTGTGGGGAGAAGGTTCACTAGTCTGGCTCCGCTGGGGACACTGAAACTTAAACTCTGAGGGGAATTGAATTCCGGAGGATTCTCTGGCTGGGGATTTGCAAAGATAAGTTACAGCTGGGGAATTTTGATGAACTCCGCTGGGGATAGGAAGAATTTTGGCGAGTGCGATCTTCCATGATTGTTAGCTGAGGATGACCCAGTTATAAGGCCTTGTGAGGAATAACTTTGAATAAAACTCGGGAGAAACGTCCGTTCTCTGCGGGGGATAAGCTTCCAGAGTCTACTGGGAGTTTCCTTTGAAAGGGTATCGGGTATCCAACTGTACTTTTGACCTATCAGTAATCCTCTTTCCCAGCTCATAAGAGAATGATTATGTTTCAAATGCATATGCCTATTTAACAAAACATTGGACGTTTCTCAAAAATAAAACAAATAATGCAAGAGAAAAGAAAAAGAAATGACACAAGTTTCTGGGAAAAGTATTTGTATTGATTTTCTTTGAGTATATTTGTACAAAGGAGACAATCATCCTAGTAAGAGGACTTTGTCGTAAATATTGAAAGATTTTATACAAAATAAAGGATGGCTATGTGAAATAATTCCATGGGATTCCGTTCCGCTATAGCTTTCACAACTCTGAATATCTGTCCATTCAATTCTTCGCTTGCCGATGACTGGATTGATCAGAAGCCTGGAACTGGTTGATGAAGAGATTGTCTTTCGATCCACCGGGAAACCCCTTTTTTCCCAAGCCGCCCTTTCGGGTTTTCGACTTGCCGGGTGTACAGATTTTTTCGTTTTTATCCCTAATTTTTGCCTGAACTGCCCTTTCAGGTTTTCGGTTCACCGGGATGCCCATTTTTGCCCAAGCCGCCCTTTCGGGTTTTCGACTTGTCGGGTTATTTTATGCGTAGTATCTTTTGACTATGTCTGCGTTCGCAGGGTGCGGCAAATCGTCGCCGTCCATGGTGGTCAGAATCATTGCACCACCAGAAAATATGCTCTTGATCACAAATGGTCCTTCATATGTAGGAGTCCATTTGCCCCTGGGATCACTTTGCGGCAAGATAATCCGCTTGATTACGAGATCTCCGACTTGATACACTTGACGTCTGACTTTCTTATTGAAGGCCTTGATCATCCGCTTTTGATACGTCTGACCATGGCATATAGCAGCAAGTCGCTTCTCGTCGATCAGATTGAGTTGATCAAGTCGGGTCTGCATCCAATCATCTTCATTCAAACCTGCATCCTTCATAATCCTTAGAGAAGGGATCTGGACTTCCATAGGCAAAACAGCTTCCATGCCATAAACCAAAGAAAATGGGGTTGCCCCAGTTGAAGTACGTGTCGTCGTACGGTATCCATGCAGAGCAAACGGTAACATCTCATGCCAGTCTTTGTAAGTGACTGTCATTTTCTGAATGATCTTCTTAATGTTTTTGTTCGCAGCTTCAACAGCACCGTTCATCTTCAGCCGATAGGGAGATGAATTGTGATGATAAATCTTGAACTGTTCGCACAATGCAGTGATCATCGTGTTATTCAGATTTGTACCGTTGTCTGTAATGATCCTATCGGGGACACCATACCGGCATATGAGATTTTGCTTGATAAAGCGGGCAACCACATTTTTAGTCACAGAGGCGAAGGAAGCTGCTTCGACCCATTTAGTGAAGTAGTCAATGGCAACCAGGATGAAGCGATGTCCATTGGAAGTCGTGGGCTTGATCTCTCCAATCATATCAATGCCCCACATTGCAAAGGGCCACGGAGCAGTCAGGACGTTGAGAGGAACCGGAGGGATATGAACTTTGTCAGCATAGACTTGACACTTGTGGCAAGTACGGGAATGTTGATGGCAGTCAGCCTCCATGGTAGACCAATAATAGCCTGCCCTTAGGATCTTCTTAGCCATTGTATGCCCGCTCAAGTGAGTGCCAAATGTGCCGCTGTGTATATCAGTCATGATCAACTCTGCTTCAGCTTTATCCACACATCGGAGTAATACACAATCATGGCTTCGTTTGTAAAGGATGTCGTTGCTCAGGAAGAACTTAGCAGCGAATTTCCTTAAGAACTTCTTGTCATTTACGGAAGCCCCTTCAGGATAATCTCTAGTCTCGAGATACCTTTTGATTTCATGGAACCAAGGTTGTTCCAATACTTCTTCGGTATTAATCTCGTGGCAATGTTCCGGTTCATCCATTCGCTTGATGGTGATTTGGGGTGCCTCGTTATCCCAGTTGAGTTTAAACATGGAGGACATTGTGGCTAGAGCATCGGCTAACTGATTCTCTTCTCGCGGGAAATGCTCGAAGGTAATTTGCTCGAAATGAGGCAACAATGTTAGGACATGTTCTTTGTATGGGATAAGATTAGGATGCTTGGTATCCCAGTCTCCTTTGATTTGGCTGATGACCAAAGCCGAGTCCCCAAATACGATCAAAGATTTGATCCCCAAGTCTATAGCAGCCTCGAGACCAAAGATGCAAGCTTCATACTCAGCCATGTTGTTTGTGCAGCTGAAGCAAAGTCGGGCCGTGAAAGGAGTGTGACAACCTTCCGGAGAAATGAGTACTGCGCCAATACCGTTTCCAAGTGCATTTGAAGCACCATCAAAGTACAGGGTCCATCGGGATCCCTTTTCGGGTCCGTCATACAGTCCGTCACTTTCAACGTTGTCCAAATTCATGATGTCCTCGTCTGGGAAGTCAAATCTCATGGGTTGATAGTCTTCGATAGCCTGATGAGCCAGATGGTCAGCTAGTACACTCCCTTTTATAGCTTTTTGGGTGGTGTACTGAATGTCATACTCGGTTAAGATCATTTGCCATCTAGCTATCCTTCCAGATAAAGCGGGCTTCTCGAAGATATACTTGATAGGGTCCATTTTGGATATCAACAAAGTAGTATGAGTCAGCATATACTATCTTAGTCGGCGAGCAGCCCATACCAAAGCGCAGCAAGTTTTCTCGAGCAGTGAGTAACGAGTCTCACAGTCGGTAAACTTTTTACTAAGGTAATAAATAGCATGCTCTTTTCGACCAGACTCGTCATGCTGGCCCAAAACACACCCCATTGAGTTATCCAAGACGGTTAAATACATGATCAATGGTCTTCCTTCGACGGGTGGCATCAGAATAGGAGGTTCTAGCAAATACTCCTTGATTCTATCAAAAGCAGCTTGACAATCGTCGTTCCATTCCACTACCTGATCCTTTTTCAAGAGTTTGAAAATTGGCTCACAGGTAGAAGTCAGATGTGAGATGAATCTGGCAATATAGTTTATGCGCCCCAAGAATCCTCTAACCTCCTTTTCAGTACGGGGAGCAGGCATCTCTTGTATTGCTTTTACTTTTGCCGGATCGACTTTAATGCCTTTGTTGCTTACAATGAATCCCAGGAGTTTACCAGACCTAACTCCAAAAGTGCATTTACTTGGATTCAGCCTGAGCTTGTATTCTTTTAACCTGGCAAACAACTTCTCCAAATGCTCAAGGTGCTCTTCCTCCGTTTGTGACCGAGCTATCATATCGTCTACGTAGACTTCAATCTCATGATGTATCATGTCATGAAATAAAGCTACCATGGCGCGTTGATAAGTTGCCCCTGCGTTCTTCAGCCCAAACGACATCACTTTGTAACAAAAAGTGCCCCATTGCGTGACAAAAGTTGTTTTCTCCATATCCTCGGGAGCCATTTTGATTTGATTGTAGCCCGAGAATCCGTCCATGAAGGAAAACACCTTATGCTGAGCTGTATTGTCGATCAAGATGTCAATATGAGGTAGCAGGAAATCATCTTTAGGGCTGGCCCTATTCAAATCCCGGTAGTCCACACACATTCTGACTTTGCCATCTTTCTTCGGTACCGGTACGATGTTAGCGACCCATTGAGGATAGGACGTAACAGCCAGGAAGCCAGCATCGAATTGCTTCATTACTTCTGCTTTGATCTTTTCGGACATGTCAGGCCTCATTCGGCGAACTTTTTGCTTGATTGGTGGACAGTCTTCTCTTGTGGGGAGAGGGTGAACCACGATGTCTGTGTCTAGACCCGACATGTCTTCATAGGACCAAGCGAAGATTTCAACATACTCATTCAGCAACTGTACCAAGCGCTCCTTGACTTTTGGTTCCAGGTTGGCACCCACTTGCACCTCCTTCCGATCCCCCTCGGTTCCCAAGTTAACAGCTTCCAATGGCTCTTCATGCGGTAAGATGGCCCTTTCCTCTTGTTGTAGAAGTCTGGCTAGTTCCTCGGGTACTTCACAACCTTCGTCATCTTCATACTCGGCTAGATTGACCAGATCTTCAGAGTTATTGAAAGATACAGCAGAATAGTCACCCATGGAATCCGAAGTGGATGGGTACCTGCATTGGTGAGTGTGGGTGTGTGTAAGGGATAGCCATCCTTAAACAAAAAATGCAAAAGGAAAGAAAATGAACATAAGCAGTTTATCAAATGAAAAACGTCCAATGAATCATTAAACATGGCATATGAATATGAAAAATAGTCAAAACCCTTACAAGTGGACCTACATGCCCCGGGCAAGGCAGGAGGTGAAAAGATAGTGTACGGATTGTTTGAAAGTAAAATATTACAGACCAAATAGGAAATGTTTAACAGATAAATTACTGATGAATAAAAGTGATGGGGACAAAGTCTTTAGCCTCCCAATTGCTCAATCCTCCTCTGACAGTTGGATAAATCCACTCTTCAATGTTGCTTTCCTTGTCTTCATCTTCCAGGGCGTTGATTCTGTAAGGAGAAATTTTGACTGGCGCTCTTTCAATCTTTGACTGGCGCATAGCTTTCTGGCCAGCGGCTGTGAACCCTAATCCAAACTTGTCAGTCTTATGCAGAAAGTCGGGTAACTGCCCCCATGCTGAATTCTTCCCTTCTTTAATTGCGGCCCTTGCATCCTCCAGAGATGCCATCCTGGCCATCTGTCTCGGTGTCTCAGCTGCCAACTTTGCTACTGCTATTTCAGGAAGAACTTCTTCGAAATGTTGAAACGGTGTCTCAATGAACTCTCCTTCAACCTCCACATACCGGAAGGAATTTAAGTGGCTAATCATGTACTCTTCTTCGCCGTGGACAGTGATGATCTTTCCCTTGACAGGATATTTCAGCATCTGATGCAAGGAGGAGGTGACTGCCCCAGCATGGTGTATCCAAGGTCTACCCAGCAGGCAGGAGTATGATGGACGGATGTCCATTACATAGAAAGTGGATTTAAACACCTCAGTACCTATCTTGATGGGAATTTCAACCTCTCCATGGACCATTCTCTTCGACCCATCGAAAGCTCTGACGACAATATCACTCGGCTTCAATTCCAACCCTTCGCAATCTAGCCGGTCCAAGGCCTTCTTAGGCAAAACATACAGCGACGAACCGGTATCAACCAAAACATGTGCAAGGGTGGTTCAGCGACACTCGATTGAAATATGCAAAGCATCATTGTGGTTTCGGCCTTTAGGGGTTAGGTCGGCATCAGAAAAACCTAATCCATTGTCCGCAGTCAGGCTAGCCACGCAATGTTGAAATTGATCCGCAGAGGTTTCCTGGGGCACATGAGCTGCCTTCAGAAACTTAATCAAAGCTTTAGCGTGCGCTTCTGAGCAAAGCAATAGTGCCAGCATGGAGATCTTGGAGGGGGTTTGCCCCAACTGTTCCACCACATCGTAATCACTTCTCTTGATTATCCTCAAAATCTCGTCCATTTCTTTCTTGGAGGTTTCCAGGATCACCAAGGGTTGAGCCCTCGTCCTGACGGGCTCATCTTGTATTCCCTTTCCTTTATCAGCAATGGTAGGAGAGACAGCACTAGGAACAACAACTTCTTCAATCAAAGGAGTTCTAGCAGAGAGTTTTATTGGTGCAGGGATGACTTCTTTAGCTGATGAGGGTCCAAAGACTGCTCTTGGAGGGGCAACCTCTGGAGAAAATATTCTCCCGCTCCTGGTGATTTTGCTGGTGCCCGCAATGTTACTAATGATGGCTTCTTCATCATCCGAACTTTCTTCAATTACTTCGATTTGCTTGATACCATGGTAGTAGATGTCACCACCATAGTTCCAAGGTATCGACTTCTCAGAAACATAGGGAACAGGCCCTGGCATTGTTATCTTTAAAGGAACAGATTTTGCAGCTGGTGTAATCTTAACTGGCTTTTTGACGGCCTTGGAAAGATTGGCGTGAATGGTTATGATTGAGACATATTCAACATGAACTGGAGCAGCAGAAACTTTTTCGAACAAAATTTGTCGGCTATCCATAAGGCCTTGGATGCCTTTCTTTAATAGCGGACAATCAAACGGCAGAGAGTGGCAACAGTAGCAGTCTTCTTTACATCCCGGGAAGATCCCGGCCCTTAACAAATTCAACTTAATGGTTAGCAGTGGAGTAGTCAGATCACTGACGTCAGCAACATACAAATCCTCTTCAATGGCATTGATATTTCGGCCGTGCTTCGGCATAGGTGCAGATATCACATTAGGTTTCTCTGGAGCGTCAAACTCTACCTCCTTAGCCTCTATCAGGTCTTGGATTTTATGCTTGAGTGCCCAACAATCATTGGTGTCGTGTCCAACACTGTCTGAATGGTAGGCGCATTTAGCATTGGCATGATAATGCGGGGAGGACGTATTCACATTCTTTGGCGCCTCCTTGATGGTGGCAAGATTCAACTTCAATAGATGGGGAAGCACTTGTGCTGGAGTCATATTAATACGGGTGAACTGCCGTTGTGGCCATTCCACCCGTTGCTAATTTGGTCTGGACTGGTTATAGCGAGGCTGCTCACTTGGAGTGTTTTGAATCATTACGGCCCCCACAGTTGGCCGGCGCTCCATCTTCCCTGCTCTTCTCTGAGAATATACCATAGCTGTCTCCTTCTTAAAAGGCTTCTTCTCAACACTTGCAGCAACACCCTTCTGAATCTTTCCTGACTTGATGCCAGCTTCTATTCTTTCGCCGGTTAAGATCAAATCGGTAAACCCTGCGGAAGAGTTACCAATTAGATGATTGAAAAATGGCCCAGATAGGGTCCCAAGAAACATATCAACGAGCTCACGATCGGTTAAAGGAGGCTGCACCCTGCCAACCAAATCCCTCCATTTTTGTGCATATTCTTTGAATCCCTCACTTGTTCCTAGTGACATACCCTGAAGTTGGGTACGAGAAGGAGCAAGATCAGAATTATACTGGTATTGTTTGTAGAAAGCGGTGGCCAAATCTTCCCAATTTCTGACACTGGTTCCTTCTAGCTGATAAAACCACTCCAACTGAGCTCCCGATAGGCTGTCTTGAAAGAAATGAATCCAGAGATTTTTATCTGCCGTATAGGGTTGAATCTTTCTCACGTAGGACCTGAGATGCATTTTGGGACAGGACAGCCCATCATACCTCACAAACACTGGCACTTTGAATTTTGGGGGAATCACAATTCCGGCAACCAGGCCCAAGTCTTCAAAATCCAAACCCGGTACTCTTTGCAATTCCATGGCGGCCAATCTGTCTTCTAAACCCTTGTATTTATCATCAGCTGGAGGGTATTGCTGGTCAGAATAATCTTCATCCTCTTCAACCTCTTCCTCCTCCGCATCAGACTCGGAAGGCACCACAACTCGATCTCTTTTACTAGTCCCTTCATCAGAAGTAGGAGGAAATTCAAGCACTCTCCGAGCTTCTCTGTCAAATCTTCTCCCCAAAGTAGCCACCCCGATCCTCTTTTTCTTCTTCTTCATCGGGTCCTTATTCTCCAAATGAGTCTTGATATCCTCTTGACTTTTAACCAAAGTCATCAGGAGTTGCTGGAACTGTGCATTCTGAGCTTGTAGGTATTTGACTGTTTGCTCGAGATCCATCCTACTGAAATAAACAGCAGACAAATAAGGAAACCTGGAGTGAGACCTGCTTATGCACATGATGAATGGTATGCTGATGTATGCAATGCATTCAAGGATTTAGGACATTCAAAATTGTTTCAGACAAAGAAGAACGCACGTCATATTAATAAGAAGAAATTTGTTAGTACATAAATGCCCCATGGGCCAAATGTTACAAAATAAACTTCTTAAGGCAGAAAGACATTGCGCATCCTCTTTGGTGCGATGTAGGTGTTGAGGGCCTCTTGCTCGTGGAGTCGGCGGGTAAGCTCTAGAACCTTCTTTTCACTGGCGTAGTAGCTAGCTTCAAAAGTGTTCCGTTCCTCCTTGAGCTGAATCCAACTTTTCTGCATTTCCTCCCACGATGTAGGCATGTCTGGATGTAGGATGGTGTAGGGAACCTCTCCTTCATTGACGGGCTCTTTAATCATAGGGAGAACATGAGGATAAGGCATCATTAGACTTTGGGCTCGGGCTCGTACCCACTTGAGATAGGGCTCAAGAGGGATGGAGTTCTTGTGTCCCAGAGTCTTGCTATCAACCTTGTTGAGTTTTCCCCAAGCTCTGATGAATCTTTGGCGAAGGCCTTGCGCATCGTTGTCGAAGTCAAAAACTAGGCTAGGAATCAACATGTCATGAGGGCCATCCCTCCGTGCATATCCAAATTGCCTCAAAGCTAGGCAAGGGTTGTAGGTGATACCTCCCCTAATTCCAAGTAAAGGAACATTAGGAAATTCTCCGTAACGATCGACGATGATGACATTTTCTCTGGACCGAGAACACCAATGCACATCAGAATGAGTAAGAGTCATCAACCGTTGGGACCACCTTGTACCCTGGTCATTCTTCAAGACAGATTGTGGAAGGTGCGAAATAAACCACCTTGCAAGGAGAGGAGTACAGCACATGAGAACACCCCCTCTTTCTCATTGTTCGTGTGAAAAATGAGTGAAGGATGTCCCCAAGCAATGTTGGTATTGGATTTCTGGACAAGAAGATTTTGACGGTGTTGACATCTACCAATTGGTCAGGATTTGGGAACAAGACCAACCCGTAGATAAGGAGTGCCACAATCTCTTCAAAGGCTTGTAGGTCCAATGAGTTCCAACATTCTTGTGCCTTCTCAAACAAGAATTTTGCTAAGAATCCTTTGACGCCACTTCTGGTTTCCCAATGCCCCTTGATGTCGGATGGTTGAAGATGTAATGCTCGAGCAACATCTTCCGGCTTTGGTTCCTTTTCCGTACCGTTGAAGGGTAGTTGATTAAGGATAGGGATTCTTAGGAGTTGATAAAACTCCTCCAAAGTGGGTACCAACTGATAATCAGGGAAAGTGAAGCAGTGGTGAAGAGGGTCAAAGAACTGGAATAGCACTTTCATCATGTCTTCTTTAATGTTGGTGTTGACTAGGCTGAGCAGTCTACCATGTCTTTCACTGAAGGATGAATTTTCCGGAATTCTTGAGGTGATCTCCTTGAGTTGAGGAGAGATTCTCACAAGGTTGACTTGAATGGTATTTCTGCGAGGGATTTCCATGTCCTACAAAACAAGAACAAAGATGAAGATCCAAAACCCTTGAAATGGTTAGTGAATGCATATGATGTTTTATGATGTTTATGATGTATGCACAAAACATATGTACAAGCAAATCACACCAAACCCTAATTTCAGGCTTGCATGGGGTTTCATAGGTAAGTACCCTCTTGAGTGTAGTTGGCTTAAAAACCTGTCCTATAAATAGTAACCGGGTTCTAAGGAGCTCAATATCACTGGATTGTTTTCAATGTTCATTGTTTTGGTTTAGCCACTTAACTAGCGACCAAAATATTCCAAGAAAACAACCCTCAATGAGTGTAGTATCGAGTATCTACCAACTTCGGACTGCACCAAAGCCGGTCATCTCACTACCCTTAATAAAAGGCCAAGATGGTCAAGTAAGGTTCTAGGTCATTAGTGCTTAGTGACATCACTCAGCGGCCCCGTACTCTCCTTGATTGAACTCAAGGGTTACCGGTACTCACAAATATGTCGCACTAATATAGCTATTGCTTAGACCGTGTCGGTATACCCCGCACAGTTTCCACAACGTATTGCTATCTATGAATGTTTCCCAAAATCCGGGTGGAGGATTGTAAACCCAAACAATAGAGCCAAAGTATAAAGCAAGCAAATCATACAATTAGTCATGCAAGAGGGTGATCTAAGCCCTAAGGTTACTCCACTTTAAAAATTGTCCCCAGCAGAGTCGCCAGTTCTGTGATACGGTGGGAGAACTGACTAGAGTTTTGGGTTTATTTTCGCAAATGTTTCGGTTGAGCAAGAGTCGCCACCGACTTTTTATTTTATCCTAAGGAAAGGTTTAAAAAGCACAGCAAAAACCTTTGAGATTTTTCTTGGGTTCGGGGAGTAGATTATAGAAAGGGAAGGTATTAACACCCTTTCTATCCATGGTTATCCATGGGCTCTTAGGTACTTGCTTAGATCAACTTGCCTTGGTTTTCAATTGTTTGAAATGGTGCTTTGTGTGTGGTTTTGAAAATGTTTTGAAAAGATGCCTTGTATAGGCTACCCTTGTAACAATTCTTTACTCGAATGTTTTACGAAAGGTGTTTTGTCTTTTAAAAAGGATGTTTCAAGGTTTTTTAAAGTTGATTTTTGAAAGTGTTTGTGAAGTGGGTTTTGAAATTAGGCAAGTGTTTTCTTTGCAAATTGGCAAGTACTTAAGGGTTATCTACCCTAAAGTTTTCTCAAAGATTTTTGTTATGTTTTAAACCTTTTGACAATTTTGTTCCACCATTGCATTTGGTGGACAATCTTGTCTTAGGAGGTGAAAGGGACGTGCGCGGGTCATCGTTTAGACCATAATTGCAATAGTGTTAAATGTCTTTGGGCAATTTTCTTTAAAAGGGACTTGATCATTCATTTAAGCAACATTTTGTGGGACTATGATCATTTGATTGTTTGTTTTTACCTAAAGAAATTCAACATACAATATGGTCCAATTTTGAAAGGCAACAAGTGGAATACCCTAGGGGGTGCAAGTGTGATTTGTGTGTCCATTTTCATGCTTGTTTGTCTTGAGATTAGGTCATAACTATTTTGTTCATTTTATTCGCATATAAACCCTAATTCTAGCATTGTATATTTAGAAAGCGATAAAGTGCGAAATTTAAACTCCTACGCTATTACAACACAATAATATAGGGAGGGGGGTACAATGTTTCAAATGGGGATTTTGACAAGGAACTTAAACCTAAACTATTACATCAATTTTGAATTTATACAATTTAATTGATGTACAATAATTAAATAAAAATGGAATAAAATATGCAAGATGCAAAAATGGTTTTTTGTATGTATGAAAAAAAAAGGTATTTTTATATGTCAAATAAACAAAATAAAAAGTATTATCTTTTTGGAATTTTTGTGTATTTAGGGCAAACCCTAATTTCTATTAAATGAAATGTATTATTATTTAATTTAATACAAGTATTTATTTATTATGTACAAAATAAAGTGAAGTATTTGTCAAAAATGATTTTTTAGTGTTTAATATTTAATAAAATAAAATAAGTATATTTTTAGTATTTTATTCTAAATATATTAATAAATATATATATTTATGTATTAAGTTCTAAATATGTATTACATATAAAAAATAATAATATTTAATATTTAATAAAAAAAGTAATTTTTCTATAAAATATTTTTCAGAAAGTAAAACAAAAATAAAAATGTATAGAAATGCATTTGTACTATTTTTTTTTAGTATTTTAAACAAAAAATATATATATATATATATATCTATTTATGTATAAACTAAAAGATAGTAAAATAAATGCCTAACAAAATCAAAAATGGTGAGAAAAATATTTTTATATTTTTAATGTCATGAGAAAAAAATAAACAAAGTCAATCAAAAAAGAAAAAGTCAAAAAGTCAAAGAAATAAGCAAATGGGTCTTGGGGGTGTAAAAGCAATTATGTGGTGCAAATAAGAAAAATATTCCAGGCCCAGCCCAGAAGATCTGTCTTCAACCTCCAGCAAACAATGTTTGAAAAATACGCGCGCCTCTTGCTTCAACATCAAGATCCTGATTCTTTGATTTTTTGAACAAACTTCCAACACAAAAAATGTAAAGCATCATCTCACGATTTCATATATATAAAGAACATGATCTAACTCTCAGAAATGAGAGAGAATTTCTTCTCTCCCAATTTTTAACCTAATTTTTGTTCAAAGTTCAGGCATCAAATTCTTGCACCACACATAATATAAATAAAATCTAATTATATGGGCATGTTCAGGGCAATGATTATGACATATTCTCTTCACAAACCTAAAGCTAACAATGCCTAATAAGAGAGATACGAATTCAAAAACTTACCTGTTCAGTTGAAGTTCAATCTGGCAATGTAGGAACTTTCAGTGCAAGGTGATGATTGGAAAAGCTTCCTTGAGGTCCAGGGATGCTATTCCAATGTTTACTTTGTCTTGAAAGCTTCTGAATCGAGCTAGAGAACTTCACCTGCAAGTCAGAAATGTGAAAATGGTGGAACCAGTTAGAGGGATTACAGGTCGTGTTTTTGCTTTTGGTTAGCTTGCATAGATGTTAGGGGATGTATGTGAACTGGTTTGGGCAAGAATGCTTGAAGGGATTGAGAGATGATACTCAAACTGCAGGCCTTGCCCTGTTTTTGCAGTTTGAGAGTGATTCTGAGATTGAGGGTGTTTTGAAGGCTAAGGGCTCGTGTATTAGCTTGGTTGTGTTGTGTGGAATGTGTTTGATAAGTTTGTCTAAGTGTTCTTGAGCTGATATCGTAGTTGGTCTGTGTTATGGCACTTTTCTTCAACTTTAAGCAACAAATGCCAACTTGTGTTTCTAGGCATGTAGAGGACCCCCTAATGTGCTGCATAATCCCTCCTTGATCAGTGTGTTATGCTCATAATCTTGTGCCAATCAGATTTTCAATGTACTTGTTGGATTTTCAATTTGACATAAAGTGCAACTTTTCAAGAATGGATATTATGCTTTATCTATAAATGGATTAATCTTGCATACAATGTCCAAACTCATAGAACAACACCTTGGCACAAAGGATTGGCATTAAATTATGGAGTGTAGATGAGATAAAAGACCTGTAATCTAGCTTAAGGCATGCTGAGTTCAAATTGCAAGGTTATGGACATGTAACTTGGTCATGAACAAAGTGAGTTTTTGCCATATTGTGAAATTCGATTCTCCCTAACCATGAGGTTGTTTGAGAAGTTCTTGGACATTTTGGAAAGCTTGGAATGTTTACTACAATCCATCTTTAAGTGCAATTTAAAATTCCAAGTGGAAGTGTATGGAAAATGGCGTTGAAGTGGGGTAGAAAACCTTGTCAAAATAGGTCAAAAATTCACTAAGTTAAGAATGGCTTAGTGCCCTTATTCAAAAATTTGTAACTTGAGATACAAGCTTCAAATGAGAAAACTTTGTGAATCAAAGTTGTAGATTATGCAACAAGCTACAACTTTCATGTTTTGACTTTTGTTTGAATCCAAATGAATCTTGGTGAAAAAGTGGGGAAAAGTTGGGAAAAAATTAGGGTTTTCCATAACTTAGAAAAATTCTAAGTTATGAAAAATTCCATTTTAAACCCTAATTTGCATTTCTTGGTTTCTTGGTGAACAAGTTTCATGATTTGGCATGTTTTGATGAAAAATGAATCTTGACTCTTAATTTTGACCAAAAAGTCAAAGTTTGACTTTTCAGTATACAGTCAAAATTGATCAGTTGACTGGGAAATTCAACTGTCAACCTTGTGTACTTGGGATCTTTTGAGCTTGTTGAGCATGTCAAGATAATTCCATGGGGTCCTTGAGTCCATATATGAGCTTGGTTTGCCATTGGCTAGGTCAAACAGTCAAGAATTGCCTTTGTGCAGTCAAAACCCTAAAAATGACTATCTTGCCCTTTTGGTGATCTGATCAAATTTCTTATGGAGTTGTGATCCAAACTTGATCAAATGGACCATATGAGTTCATAATGTTGATATAGGTCAATTTTCATGAGGTTTGACTGTTAATTGGCCACAGTTGACTTTTTTCCTGATACAGCTGATTTCTAGGTCAACTGTCCAATTGACTGGGCAAAATTTGGAATCAAAGTTTGAAACTTGGTATGGATAAACTTGGGAGTCCAATATGAAGCATGAAAGTCATCTTAGTCATTTTAGGTCAAAGCATCTTTGTGCAAACACAAACCCTAATTTGAGTCAACAGTGCAAGGAGAGGTCTTGAGCAGATGAAACCCTAACTGGATCTTGAGCTTCAAGGGCTTTGTGGTGAGAAATCAATGAGAAATGGGAGGGCAAATTTTGGGGTACAACAGCAAGATTTATCATGATTGGCAATAGGTTCATGGCAAATAGATTTGAAAAAAAGATCATGAAAATCAAATATTCAAAATCATCAATGCAAAGGCTTTGGGCTTGATTTTTCTGACCTAATCCATTCACATACATAAGCACAACAAAGACCTAATGCCAAAAACAAGAAAGCCGCGCTCAGAACATAGAACAAAACTTGCATTTTTTTGACAAAAAACTCAAAATTATTTTCACAGCTGCCGTGCGTTTCAAGGCCTAAGAAGCATTCCAAAAGCTTGTTGACACCACCAGGAAGAGATTACAATCAAGAACATAGCCCCATACTCAAGGAATTGGTAGAACAAATTCACTTTTCTTTCAAAATTATTCATAATCGTATTTTGAATTCCATGCATGATTAATGTCTTTTAATTGTTGGTTTACACTAATATGATCTCTCTGAAACTATTGGTACCATCCAATTGAATTTTTAAGCCCTGTACGCGAATCCACCATGAAAGCTGCTTAGGGTTTCAGAGCTCTAATTTTGGGGCTTTGCATATGTGGAAAAATCAAGCCATGAAACCTACACCATTGAAACCAGGACGTCCAAACGAATCAATTCCCTCTATCGCGCCCTTTTTATATTTGCATATGACCTATTCGCTATTTTTCAGTTTGAGTTAAGTGGGGGTTTAAAACCCCCGCTATTTGATATTAGTTTCAGGCAAAAACGAAGAAGCAAGGGAGAAGAAGATGAGTTGTTGGCTTGTGGTTGGTTAGTTCAAACATTGGCGCATTTTTTTTATTGTCCAGCATAATACTTGTTTCTCTCTCATAATAATCATGGTCCACTAAATGAACAAAGAGACTCAATGGCTCAGCTGGCATGTGCGTTGTCCTACAGGTATGGGGACCTGGGTTCGATTCCCAGGTCCCCCACTCCTTCATATATTTTTTCTTAACGTGCTTCTGTGCAACTTCCATTCCAAGGACCATCATGAAGCCTCACGCCAGTGCCTGCCACATGTCCCTGAAGGTCAATCCAATGGCCATCACAAGCAATCCACCATGTACCCTGGTCAAACGTCCCACACGCAAGCGCCAGAAAATCAAAAGGCCTGGAATTCTTGGGCCAAAATGCTTCCAATTAACCTCCAAATTGGGCAGATACCCCTCCTATGGTTTGCATATTTCCTTTTTTTTTATTTTATTTTAATTCTCTTTTTTTCTTTTATTTGATTAATTGCTTTTATTTTATTCCATAAAATTAATTTTCATAATACAAAAATACAAAAAAAATCAGAAATCAATAAAAATAAAAATATGTTTATTTAATTTTTAATTCTTTAAATAGTTTTTGTAAATAAATTCCAATAATCAATTTAGTTTAATTTTACGTTTAACTTTTATGTTTTCTTAATAACTAAAAAATATAAAAAATAGGTTTTTAGCATTTCTTATTCTTTTTCTTAATAAATAACCTTTTTTATTTCTTATCATTATTAATTATTAATTATCTTTGTAAATAAACTTGTAATTAAATAATTTGAGTAAATTAGGTTTAAACTTTAATTCTTTTCCTTAAATAATTAAAAACATGTAGAATTAGGGTTTCTTTTCCAATTAATTTTCTTTATGTCCATTAAATACAAAAACATAAAAAAAAAAAAAAACAAGTTCTTTCCTTTATTTAACCATTACTTAATTTTTAATTTCAATCTAATCTTTAAAGGGTCCAACGCCCTCGCACTTTCGATTCCAATTTCCTTTCGCGCGTTTGTCTGTATTTTTCATTTTAAATCTTATGTAATTGCCCCAAAGCTTTGTAATAGTAATTAGGACATTTGCTTTCCGCACTTTTATTTAAAATCGGGTCTTTGTTAATTTGGCGATGTATAGACCCGCGCCTTGTAATAGCGTAGGACTTTTACTTTTCGTATTTTAATTTCCGCATCTTTTAACTGCTAATCACATGAAAGAATGAATGGCCCAAATAAAATCAAAGCGTAGCTCACCCAATGCATGACAAGATTAAATATTACTGAAAATGACACACAATTCACACACCACTCCTAGGGTACGCCTCACTGTTGCCTTGCCCCTCGAAACGTGGTCGTCGAGTATAGGACGTCTTAGTGAGTCCTTATGTTCCATTGATCTAGTTGCCTCGAAACGGTTGCCTCGAAACAAGTTGCCTCGGAATAGTTGCCTCAGAATAAAAAGATCAATGGCATAAGGGTAGCTTCTAAGGTGTCTTACTGTTGCTCGGTGGCCACACTGTCCCTAAACTCGAATTGACCCGAACACCTCCAACGGTGGTGCTACCTACCTCTCAATGGTGGGATGGCACTACCTTAAGGACATTTACACAGCCTAATTCCTTAGGGTAGGTGGATGACTCATAGATACTTGCTCTAATTCAAAACAAATCAAAAACTCTTTTCACACCGACACTTTCAAAAAAAAGCTTTCAAAACAATTTTTCAAACACTCTTGAGGACTGATACAAGAGTCGATCTGAAACTTTAAACGAAACTTTTTCAAACCCACTCACTTTGAAAAGCAAGCAAACATTTTGAAAACACAAATGAGCAAGTATCTAAGAGCCCATGGATAACCGTGGATAGAAAGGGTGCCAACACCTTCCCTTTCTATAAATCTACCTCCCGAACCGAGAAACTATCTCATGAGGAATTTTTCTGTGCTTTTGTCCTTTCCTTGTCGGAGAAAATAAAAGACGGTGGCGACTCTTGCTTCCGCGACATTTTGCGAACCAGCGTTAAACAGTCAGTTCCAGATCCACCGATCACAGGGATTTATTTTCCTCTAGCCAAGGTTATTGACTGGAGTCAGGGGCTATGACCCGCTCGATATGGTGAGCCTTGACTCTTGAAGAAGGACTCTCAACAACCTGAAATTCCTTCAATTAAGCTACCTAATTCTAACGATGTTTTTTTCTTGTTTACCCCGCGAGATCCTTGAAAACATTGCATGCATACATACACATCATTGCATAACAGGTACCCTTGTTACAGGTCACTTACCTTCTTCGCTGTTTATTTCAGCAATCATCATGAATCCTGAATCATCCAATGAACAAGCTATCAAGGCCCTCCAGGCCCAGAACGTCCAGTTTCAAGAGCTGGTAATGAGCTTAGCCCAGGGTCAACATGAGTTGAAGACTCTGCTTTCAAAAAAGAAGAAGAAGAGGACTGTTTTGTTCAACCCTAGACGCAGATCTGGGAATGGATCACAAAATGAAGCTGAGCTGACTACCCCATCTGTTGGGAAAGACAGCCCACAAGGAGAGGTCCCTAGTCCCGTGGTCTCCGACAACGAGACAGATTTCAATGATGAACAGTACCCCCCTGCTGAGGACAGGTACAAATAGCTGGAGGACCGGTTAAATGCTATGGAGATTCAACGTGTGCCAGAGTTGGACTTTGGAGACCTAGGCTTATCTTCTGGGGTGGTGATCCCTCA
The DNA here is from genome assembly GCA_948472305.1 of Vicia faba. Taxonomy (NCBI): domain Eukaryota; kingdom Viridiplantae; phylum Streptophyta; class Magnoliopsida; order Fabales; family Fabaceae; genus Vicia; species Vicia faba. Next base: position 20,434,109 of record OX451737.1, read on the forward strand.
CAAGTTCAAGGCGCCTACCTTTGCGAAGTACGACTGGGCTTCCTGTCCTAAGCTGCATCTCAGATCCTATGTAAGGAAGATCCAACCTTACACTGTTGACAAGAATCTATGGATCCATTTCTTCCAGGAAAGTCTTTCAGGGACTCAACTCGAATGGTTCTATCAGCTGGATGGAACCAGTATTCGTAACTGGGAGGACTTGGCTACTGCGTTTTACAAGCAGTATCAGTATAATTCCGACCTTGCTCCCACGCGTACCCAACTCCAGGGTATGTCACTTGGGACGGGTGAAGGTTTTAAGGAGTATGCGCAACGGTGGAGAGACCTGGCTGGAAGGGTGCAGCCGCCTTTGACTGACCGTGAACTCGTCGACATGTTCTTGGGGACCCTGTCTGGTCCTTTCTTCAACCATCTGATTGGGAATTCTTCTGCTGGGTTCACAGATCTGATCTTAACTGGTGAGAGGATAGAAGCTGGTATCAAGTCTGGGAAGATACAAAAGGGTGACTCCTCGAACACTAAGAAGAAACCATTCAAGAAAGAGTCCAATGATGCGTACAGTCAGAAGGGTCGTCGTGACCAACACGTAGGGGCAGTCATGATCTCTGGTTCTGCGCCACGCCGACAACAGCAAAAAGGAAATCAGCGAAGGACGGACGAGCCTAAAAGACGGTTCACCAATATCAACATGCCATTGTCACAAGCATTGCAGCATATGTTGAAGATGAACCTGATTGCGGTGATCAACCCTCCTGCAAATCCTAAGACTTCTTCTCCAAGCTACAACCCAGATGCGAGGTGTGCTTATCATTCCGATAGCCCGAGGCACGATACTGAGGACTGTTGGGCGCTGAAATACAAGATTCAGAACATGATTGACGCCAAGGAGATCGAATTCGAGCCTGCTGAGACTCCCAATGTGATCACTGCTCCCTTGCCAAAACATGGCTAGGATTGGAAAAAAATGTGTTCGTTCGAATGTTCAAGTTGTATTTTTCTTTGATTGTTCAAACATTTTATTCATGTCAAACGTTGTTATTTCATTAATGCATTACACGTGTCTATTTTGAAGTAATTGTGTTTACTATGCTTAAAATTGCTTTTATTTTTGATGTTCAACTCTCGATTTTAAAATTCTAAGCCTCTTGAGGGAGGATGATGAAAACGATACCACAATCTACAGTATGCTTTTGAACAGACCCCGCTGATGAGGTACAAGCTTTGTTTCAATTCCTAAACACTAGATTTATAAGGAAGATAATCCCTCGTCAACCCCTTTGAGCCAAAGAAGTAGGAGTTTTTCTTTTCGAAAATTAAAACCCTTAATCATAACCTGGGGCAGGGTAGTTCTCTCAGTTGATCCAAGTGCACAACAAATAGCATCAAAGGAGTCCTTCCAATACAAAAGACAGTGATGGTTCTGAACAATCATAAAGACAGGCAGACATTGTCTCTCAAAATAAAAGCCCGATAAGTCAAAACCTATGAAGGAGACTTACAAAACTGGGGCATCCCGCTGACTGTAAATACAAAAAGAAACAGTTCAGGCAAAAGACAGGGATAACAAAATAAAAAAGAAAGAGGTCCTACAAACCCTCAACAAAAAAAAAGGAACGACTGCCTATTCCAAATAAACTGTCAATATCCAAACCATCACTGGTATATCAAAGCAAAGACTCAAACAAGGTCTAACGCACGATTAGCTGAGCTTAGGTTTGAAGAACATCACGAAGAGCGGGTGGGTACAAATAAATTTGAGCCTTTATCCTTTGTTTCTTAAACCGTGAACCAGGCCACGCTACAACCCTTAAAAGTCCTAGCTGAAGCATGGGTTAGTTCGAAAACATACTGTTACGAAAGGTATCCTGACTCCTTAAGGCTTGCGGTAAAATAACGAGTTGACGTCACAGTTTACAAAAAATTCACTTGTTTTTATGAAAAAACTGCATTTTCAAAAACTTCAAGACAGACATAAGCTTTGCATTTTTAAAAATAAATTTATTTGCATATGACTTTTTGTTCGAACAGCAGAGAAATTCGCGCGACGAATGTCTAATGAACAAAAGCACTTCCAATCAAGGGGCAAACGTGATCATTGTCCATCACCTGGGGCAGCTAGGTCAAGATTCAGAGAATCTCTCAAAGGCAAAATAGCCAGGGGCAAATCTCCATCTGAGTCACTTGGGGCATCGGGCATGAATTCCAGCGACAAATCTGGTGCGATCAAACATCTTCCGGTAGTCTGATAACTCCACACTATTGACAGTGACAACTCCTTGCATTTTGAGAGCATGGACATAGTCGAAAAAAATACTACGCATAATCAAAGACCCGCTAGGTCGACTGGCCTAGGCAAAAATAAGGGATGAAATGAAAAAGATCTGTACACCCGGCAAGTCGAAAACCTGAAAAGGCGGCTTGGGCAAAAATGGGTATCCCGGTGGACTGAAAAACCGAAAGGGCGGTCCAGGAAAAAGTTAGGGATCAAAAGCATACGACTATGTCCCGTCATCTCGTCACTTGCCTACCAGAAGAAGCTTTGTCAATCGGCAGTCATCAAGCACCTCCAGGTACCTTCTCCCGCAGAAACTGGGGCAATAAGAATTGTCCGAACTGTATAAGATGCTCTGTCCACCAAGGTACAAAGGTAGGTTCAGCTAAAGAACTGGATAAGATACCTTCGCTCCCCGCAGAGTAAGACAAGATTCAGCAAAACTCTCCCCGAGCAGAGTTGGTCTCCCATAAGCCCCAAAAGGCACAATATCTCCAGCAAGTCAGCAACGCTCTCCCCAAGCAGAGTTAGTCTACTGTCATCCTTAAGGAAGTTGGATATCCCCAGAATATCTCAACATTCTCCAGCGGAGTATACAGATGTTCCTAAGCAAGCATCCCCGGCAGTCTTAGTATAAGATTGTTCCCCGGCCGAATACAGACATCCAGTGGAGCCATTCCCCCATTGTAGTCAAAAGTTTCCCCAGGAAAGTTGAATCAATCTCCCCAGTAAATTCTGGAAGCTTATCCCCAGTAGATTCTGGAAGCTTGTCTCCCGTAGAGTATAACGTATCTCTCCCCGACCATATTCAAAGGTTATTCCTCACCAAGAGCTTATAACTGGGTTATCCTCAGCTAATTACCACGGAAAGATCGTCCTCGGCAAAGTTCTTCCTATCCCCCAACGGAGTCATCTTCTCCTACCGGTTTATTCTTGCAATCATCATCCCCAACGGAAATGAAGAACTATACTCTTCAACATCAGCCCAGGATTCAAGATCCCGACATTCGTCAAGGATTTATTTTCCCAGACGAAGATACATTCATAAACATCACATCTCCATACATTATGACATGCATACGCATCATACCCCATAAATCTCATTTATTCTTGAGAACATCTTAATATCATGCAGTTCACGCATCATGACACTGCATACAGCTAACGTTTTGCCTTTTCAGGAAAAGGTTAATCAAAAGATGATTACCATATACCTTTGCAGTTCCAGATCAACACCGGTAACAAGCCAGGAAAATTCTGTGGACGGATGATCGTGGGTTAATACCTGAAACCATACAGGACGTTTATCTACTTGATCGTCATGAAGCAACCCTACACCGGTTCCTTCTCAACTTCAGATGTAGTTTTACACGAACTCATCATGAAGCAACCCTACACCGGTTCCTTCTCAACTTCAGATGTAGTTTTACACGAACTCATCAACAGTCAACTCTACACCGGTTCCTTCTCAACTTCAGATGTAGTTTTACACGAACTCATCATGAAGCAACCCTACACCGGTTCCTTCTCAACTTCAGATGTAGTTTTACACGAACTCATCATCAGGCAACCCTACACTGGTTCCTTCTCAATTTTCAGACGAAGTTTTACACGAACTTACCCTGCAGTAACCTTACCCCGGTTCCTCCAGAAGTCTTACACCGACTTACCTCAAGATAACCTTACCCCGGTTCATCAAGAAGTTTTACACGAACTTACCCTGCAGTAACCTTACCCCGGTTCCTCCAGAAGTCTTACACGGACTTACCTCAAGATAACCTTACCCCGGTTCATCAAGAAGTTTTACACGAACTTACCCTGCAGTAACCTTACCCCGGTTCCTCCAGAAGTCTTACACGGACTTACCTCAAGATAACCTTACCCCGGTTCATCAAGAAGTTTTACACGAACTTACCCTGCAGTAACCTTACCCCGGTTCCTCCAGAAGTCTTACACGGACTTATCTCAAGATAACCTTACCCCGGTTCATCCAAAAGTTTTACACGAACTTACTCTGCAGTAACCTTACCCCGGTTCCTCCAGAAGTCTTACACGGACTTATCTCGCAGTAACCTTACCCCGGTTCATCCTAAAGTTTTACACGAACTTATCCCGAAGAAACCCTGCACAGGTTCTCTCCTTCCAAAGATGCAATTTTACACGGACTCGTCATCAGTAAACCCTACACAGGTTTCTTTCTCAACTCCAGACGTAGTTTTACACAGACTCATCATTAGTAAACCCTACACAGGTTTCCTTCTCAGCTCCAGATGCAGTTTCACACAGACTCATCAACAGTCAACCCTACACAGGTTTCCTTCTTTCAAAGATGCAATTTTACACGAGCTCATCACCATGAAACCCTACACAGGTTCCCTCGTTCAACTTACAAAATTACAATTCAACAAACAATCTCCAGATGGCATCTATAAGCCCATCCACCTACCAACAATCTCCAAATGGCATCTATAAGCCCATTCCCGACAAGATTCTGTCACATTTCCAGATGGCATCTATAAGCCCATCATCCTATCCATCATCTCTCCAAATGGCATCTGTAAGCCCATTCTCGACATCACATTGCTGATACCATACTATGTGAGTGCAAATTTCTGGGCACTTTAGTGTTCAATCATCTTCCACCTTCGGATCACGAAAGGCACGCAAGCCAATCTACATCCTCAGGTCTAAGAAGATTGAATAGGGGAAACTGTTGTACCCCAAAATTTTCCCTCCCATATTCTTCAAAGTTTTGACAAGCATCATCTCAATTTGCTCAAGTCTACTCAAGGAGTTGCACAGTCAAACCATCTCCTAAGCCAGTCAAAATTAGGGTTTTGGTTCTTGCAAGGAAGTTGAGGTTTTCAAGGGCTCAATCAAGTCCCATAGGCCCATATACATTGCCAAGCATCTACATGTCAAGTTTCAAGGCTCACAGGGTCAAGTTGCACAGTCAAAAGCCCTATTTGGTTCACAATCAACTGCAGGGGTAAAATGGTCATTTGGCAGTCAAAAGTCAAAATTTTTGGTCAACATCTTATTTTAAGCACACAATCATCATTTGATCAAGTCTTGATCATGATTCCACAAGAATGGCTCAAAAATCATCAAGATGCAAAAGTTTCCATTTTGGGACAATTGAAAAGTCAACTGTAACTTGACCAAGGCATAACTTTTTCATGGTTCATCAGAAAAATCCCATCCAATGCTAATTTTGAAGGGGATGACATTTCCTACAACTCATCTTCACACTCCAAGATCAATAAATTCCCTCACAAAAAGTTATCAATTTCTACATTATAGGTCATTTTCAAAAGTCAACAAAAATGCACTTTAAGTCAAAGACCATAACTTGAGATTGGTAAATCCAAATGACATGGGACAAAAGGCATTGGTTAGAGGGATTCAAGACCTTTCCAAAATGTCCAAGAACATGTTCATATGATCAAAATTGAGCAAGATATGCATTGGAGAAGTTGGGAAATTTTTGTGAAATGGCAAAAGTCAACTATCCTTAAAACTTCAATTTTTGACAAAAGGGCCCACTTTCTTCCACTTGATTCAGCCTTGTCATGCCATACATGTGTCCCACGATTAATTTCAAGATCAAACATTTATTTTTCCATTTTATTTAATTTTTATTGATTTAATTCATTTTAAATCCATAATAATTCAAATAAAATCTAAAAATTTAATGGAATGGCATCTTTTGGTTTGAATGGCTTTCATGTGTCATATGCCAGCTATCAAATTCGTGCTAGGCTATTTTGTGCATGAAATCTTGGTTTTTGCTTCAAAGATGGAAAGTTCTTCAATGGTGTTAAAACAAAATCTCCAAACTTAATTGCACAAGGTTAAGGCTCAGCTGCTGACCTAATTTCATTCATACCTACATATGCAATCAGTACAAACCTCATTCACGACCCAAGCATCACTGAAACGGCCAAAAGCAAAACTGAAAATTGTCAAAAAAGTGTGAGATCAAAAACATAGTTGCAGACATTTCCAGATCAAACTAAGCACGTGGCCCTCTTCCTTGCCATCCCCTGAAGCCAACACGACCCTTGCCAAGGCTTAAGACTCTCTACACAGCGCTGTAAGTACTCACGAAATCACCCCTGTACACGAAACGTGAACTCTCTATTCTTGCATTGTTTCTCAAAAATATTGGCATAATCATGTTGCTTGTTTGATTTCTGACGTAACTTCATTATCCAATTTGGTTTTTAGGCCCTGAATCGTGGTGCCCGATTCTAGGGTTCATCTTTTTGCGTTTTAGGTATTTTTGTTATAGGCAAAATCAGGACAAGCTATGGCTATGGTTGGACTCAAGAGAACAAGGCGAGCAAGATGAGGGCTTTGGTTTGTGTTTTCATGACCTAGAAACCATTTTAGGACGAGGACGCGGATTTTGTTACGGACTAGAATCCGCAGGAAAATATACAGGGACTGTTGGAGAAGATGAAGATGTGCTTGCATCTGATTGGCCAGTTCAAATAAATAACGCGCGTTATTTTTTTTCCAGGGCATGCGTTGATTTACTAATATAATATCCAGTTATTATTATTATTTCAATTAAGACAATTGGCTCAGTGGCTAAAGCGTACAGGCGTTGAACATTGGGACATGGGTTCGATTCCCAAGTCCCCCAAAATTTCCATATATTTTTTCTTTACATGCTTGTGTGCAGGTCCCCAAAGAAGGTTTATCATGCACCTCACGTCCAAGCACGCCAAGTGTCCTCAAGCGTCCATCCAGTGGCCTAAAGATGACGCACACCATGCTCCTGGTCAACCTTGTGCATAGGCAAGCAAGAAAGTCAACGTGGCTTGGTGGCTTCTTGGGCCTCAGATTCCAAATGCACCCTCAAATCTGGCCCAAACCCCCTTGGGTTTGCATCTTATATTTTTTTTTATTTTTTCTTTCATTCATTTACTTTATTTATTTTTTATTTATTTTTAATTAATTATTAACCAGGAAAGTAATTAACTCTTTCACAATAAAAATTCAGAAAATAAAAAATGTAAATGTTTTTACTAATTATTATTTTGTAAATAAATTTTAATTAATTAGTTTAGTTGTTTAATTAGGGCAGTTTTAATCTTCTTTTACAATAAATAAAAATGAATTAAACTTAGGGTTTTTTGACACTTTTAATTTCTTTTTTTATTTTATTCCATTAAAAACCTAAAAAACACAAAAAACATTTTTCTTTTAAATTAATTAATTAGTAATTAGGCTTAATTTCATTAAAAAAAAGGACAATCTCATTCTTTCTCAAAAAAAAAGGGTCAAAACCCTAAGGACGTCCCGATTCATTCTTTCGCGCGTATTTATTCTTTAATTCATTATTTTGATTATGTATCTGCTCAGAAATGTAATAGTTAATTAGGACCTCCTTTATCGCTTTATTTATTTCTCGCATCTTCCAAACGGGTTATGTTTTTGGCGATGTATATACCCGCGCCTTGTAATAGCTAGATTTACCTTTTCCGCAATTTATTTTCCGCACTCTTAACTGTTAAAAAATGCATGAAAGACTTGTATGACAAATAAAATCAATCTGTAGCTCACAAATGACATGTACAAGATAAACATAAACTGAAACAACACACATACACATGCCACTCTTAGGGTACGCCTCACTGGTTGCCTCGAACGTGGTCGTCAAGTATAGGGTGTTTTAGAGGTCGCCCTCCTGTCTAAGATCCAGTTGCCTCGAAATGGTTGCCTCGGATAAAAAGGATCTAGGACATTAGGGTTACCGCTAAGGCGTCCTACTATTGCTTTGGTGACCACACATGTCCCTCATAATCGAATTGACCCGAACACCTCCAACGACGGTGCTACCTACCTCTCAATGGTGGGATAACACTATCTAAAGGACTCTTACACAGCCTAATTCCTTAGAGTAGGTAGATTTCTCCTGGGTACTTGCTCTCTCAAAAACAAACAAAATACTTTTCACACCCACACTTTCAAAAAAGTTTTCAAACAAATATTTCATACACTCTTGAGGACAGATACACGAGTTACTTAGAAATTTTTCAAACAAATTTTTTTTCAAAACCCACACACACTTGAAAAGCAAACAAATTTTGAAAACATAAGAGCAAGTACCTAAGAGCCTGTGGATAACCATGGATAGAAAGGGTGCTAACACCTTCCCTTTCTATAAATCTACCTCCCGAACCGAGAAACATTCTCAAAGAAGGAATTTTGCTGTGCTTTTGTCCTTTCCATGTTGGAGAACATAAAAGACGGTGGCGACTCTTGCTTACCGCGACATTTTGCGAACCAGCTTAAAAAACAGTCAGTTCTATTTCCACCGATCACAGTAGGCAACTCGGGAGACAGTAAGGGACCATGATCTTTTATGATGACTTTTAGATTGAGGGTCTTTGCTAAGATATCCCTACGTTCGAGGGACATGACCATTGTTTTCTGAGGCAACCAAGTGAGGAGTACCCTAAGGGTGCAAGTGTGCAATAGTGCTTTTTTCAGATATTTGTCTTGAGATTAATGATCTAATGGTTAATTGATTAATCTTACCATGCACGCCTAAGTTACTAACAATTATATACAAGCATATAAGAAAACATAAAGTGAGAAATAAAAAGTTCCTACGCTATTACAGGGCTTTGGTGCAGATACATAAATAATGGACGAAAAGTAAAGTGCGGAAATAAAAACTCTAATTTAGCTGTTACAAACCGAGCGCAATTACATAAAAAATAATCATATGAAAAAAAGTAATGACGCACAAAAATTAAGACGGGAAAAAGTTCTAAACCCTAAAAATCTAATGGCTCATTAAAAATATTTTTTGGTACTTTTATGAAAAAGATTAGAAGTTTAACCTAATTCTCTAATTAATTTTAAATTAAAGAAAATAATTTAAAGTTAATTAAATTAATCAATTTGCAAAAATTAATTTATTAAGAAAAAACTAAGTCCTAATTTTTGTGTGATGATTTTCTGATTAAAAAAATAGAATAATCTAAAAAAAACATAAACTAAATAAGAGGAATAAAGGAATAATTGAGAAATGGGCCCGAGGGGGGGTGAAAACCCAATTGTAGGGGTATGCTGCTGAAATTTGTCAAAGCTCGGAAACTGGTGGCCCACAGCTAGCGTGTGATTTGGTGTTGTTGCATTAGGGAGGTTCATGGTATGCCCGCGTGCTAGAGGCGCTGGATCCAGAACCATGCAAATTTGATGGCTGGATCTGAGGGTGCATGATTTGCGCCTGGGGTCAGGACATGTTGGATCTGAAAGAAATTGGTTAGAAAAATATAACATTCAAGACCTGGGAATCGAACCCATGTCTCTCCCTTTTCCAAGCGTTCCTTCCACCACCAAGCCAGTCTGCTCATTCGTTACATAAATGAAATAATAATATAATATATGAAAATAATGGTCAGAATTTCTTTTTAGAAAAAACGCGCGCTGTTTCAAACGGTCCAATCAAGCTATGTCACGCCTTCGTCTTCCCCAGCCCTCCATCGTGTTAGCTTATGGACTTTTACCCACGGACAGTGTCCGTCACTAAATCCCCTGCAATTTTCCAAAATCTTCAACAAGCAATATAAATTTAATTTAAAACCATGGATCAATTGGGTTTGATCTCGTGAGCATGATGGTGCTCCTCTTTTGGCCTAATTTTACCTGTATTTGAAAACCGTAAATCATAGGTTAAAACCCTAACAATGGCATATTGTCATACGGTCATCAAAACAAGCAATTAAAAATTCAAACATGTCCTAATCATTCATACCAACAAGAAGGCATGATCTAAATCCATTTATAATGCGCTTAAGACCATAATCGTTTTCAAAAAAATAAAGGCAAACTGTGACTGTGTTGGGCACGGTTCTGGGAGTTTGGCGCTTGGGAGTGATGCAGCTAGCTTCAGAAGGCCTCCGGAAGTTGATTGCAAGCTTCAGAATGCCTTGACTCCTTCTCTAGTTCAAAATCTGATTCACACTTTTTCTTGAAAATTTGGAGTTTTTTTGGACTTGTGGAGGCAACTTTTTTTCGTGTTTTTTGACCTATAGGGTTCTTGTGTACATATAGTAAATCAATTTAGGGTTTCAATTATGAAAAGAATCCAATGCTTTCATCACATAATATTTGTTTTGGAAATAATATGAAATCTTTCCAAATTTGGCCAAATATTGCACAAATGATTCCCACACGTTTTTTCCAGCTATCCTGAGTTATTTTAGGCCTTAAGAGATTTGGAAATCAAGCCTATGCAATCTTCATATATTTTTTTAATCATTTATTTGATTTAAATTGAATTTTTAATGATTAAAAAATCTCAATAAATAAAATAAATGAGAAAATAAGGCATGGATGGGCTTGGAGGTCGTGGACTATGTTAGAATCAAGTTTCAAACATAAAAAGGTAGGCCCATTTGGAGAAAATTCAAGTTTGGTCAATATTGGCTTTGTGCACTTTTCCAAAAATTGGTCAACTTTAGCAATGTATATCTCTCTCATTTTTTACCCTAAGAGGGTGTTCTTGGAATTTTTAGAGATATTAGGATGTCCTATAACAACCTTTTTGGTTTCATCTCAATTGGATCTTCCATGTTCATGTAAGGAGCTTTGACCCAAAAGGTGTTTTTGTTGACTTTTTGAAAGGACCTATAATGTCTGAGCTTGTATCTTTTGATTGAGGCATTTCTTGAACTTTAGGGATGAAAATAAGTTGTAGGTAATTGGATTATCTTCAAAATGAGCCTTTGTGGAAAAATTTATGATAAAGTATGAGAAAGTTATGCCTGGTCAAAGTTTGGTTGACTTTTCCTATAAAAACCCTAATTTGCCATTTTTGACTTTTGATGAGTTAGGAGCATTTCTTGAGGAATCATTATAAAACCTTGATAAAATGATGGATATTACTTTAAAATGTTGATGTTGACCAAAACTCTTGAAGTTTGACTGTATTTGGGCCACAATTGACTTTTGACCTAACACAGTTGATTTCTAGGCATTTGAGCAGTTGACTGAGCAAACTTGTTGTGCAAGGCATGAAATTTGGCATGGATAATCTTGAGAAAATATTAGTACAATGGAAAACATTTGGTATCCTTGGGACTCACACCTCTTACTTAAAATTGGAACCCTAGTTGAGGTTTGTTGCCTTAGGAGGAGAATTTGTCTGGTCAATTCTTAGTCATCCTTAAGGACCTTTAGAGGCATGTCTTGAGTAATAATGAGAGGGAAAATTTTTGGGTACAACACCTACAAACTAATGGTATGGATAATACTATCTCTAAAAGATAATAAAAATAACAAGAAAGACCTTTAGTGGGTAAGAACTCTGAATTTCTTGCTCACAACTTTTCCAAAACATTTTTTACATATCACTTTCAAAACAAATATTTTCAAAAAAAATGCTTTGTAAACATTCTTGAAGACTGATACAAGAACTATTACAAATTTAGTCTTACACTGGCATTCAAAATATTTTCAAACAAATCACACACACACAAAGCAAGTTTTTTTTTCAAAAGTGAGCTAAGCAATTAAGATCCCGTCGATAACTACAGATGAAAATGGTGTTTACACCTTCCCTTTTCATAACTTATCCCCCAAACTCAAAATCTATTAAAGGTATTTCATGTTCTTTTCACCTTTCTTATGAAAAAAATTGAGTGAGTTATGATTGGTGCAAGTTGGCCAATTTTGAGAAAATGCATGAAACTCAAATTGAGCAAATTTGAATTTTTGGGCTAATGGGCTTATCTTTTAAGGTCCAAACGTATTCCTGACCTCATAATGGACCTCTAAATCCATTCATGCATCATTTTAATTTTTATTTCATTTATTTAGATTTTTATTCAGTTAAATTCAAAATAAAATAAAATAAATGTTAAATAAATGTATAAGGCATAAAAGGCTTGTGATCTGAATCTTTTGGAGGCCCAAGGTCATGTTGCAAACCGTGTAGACTTATTTGTGAATCAAATCTTCATTGATTTTTTAATATTTCAACATATTTTCAAACAAAATCAAAGGTATGGTTTCATATGATGTCCAAGCCCACCATTTAACCTAATCTTTTCTCCTACAAGTACACTACATGTTCAGACCAAAAGAAATACGCAAGGATGCCCAAGAAACAAGGGTTTTGAGATTGAAAATTTGCAAGGAAAGGGTTGAACTCAAATTCTAGTTTTCATCCATTCTCAAGGTTAGGTAACCATTCAAATCAATCCCTAAGGTATCATAGAGTAAGTTCCAATCATTGTTGAGGATCAAATATGCCTAAAACATGCATTCAAAACATCACTGATTTGGCATATATTATGAAATTCCTATTTCAATATTTATGATGCTTTGATTTAAACTAACAACTTCAATATATTCCTGAGACAAAATAGCACAGGTTTTATCCCCTGCATGAGGCCCATGATGCCAGAATACTCATGTTGCTTTATTTTGATCATATCTCACTGTATAGTTTGAATTAGCCAAGAAGAATGCCACCATTGGATTCACAAGGGTCAAATTAGGGGGATATGGTCCCTATTAATCTCTAACTCGTGTTATTTTTGCAGGTTGGCATTTGACCTCACCGGAGAAGACGACCAGAGCTAGGGCTTCGGCGCTTCCCTGGTTCACTTGTTTATTATATATTTATTGGTTTGTGTTTTATGACAAAATTGAAGCGCAACGCAGTTGGTTGAGACAAAGGCATGTAACATGAAGGGCGTGGATTTGATCCTTGCGTCTTGCAATATTTTTTTGCTATTTTTCAAACTAACGCGCAAACTTATTCTATATTGATCAATTCCTATTTTTCTATTACAATCAACACGCTGGCTCAGTGGCAAGGAAGAGCGCCTATGACTTTAGGGGTGTGGGTTCAACACCCACCCCATGCAAAATCTTTTACCCTATTTTTTCTAACCTAATTTCCTTTCTTTTTTATTTACTAACCCTAATTATTTTTAATTAATCAATCATTAATTAAGCTAATCTTTTTTTCTTAATACTAATAAATTATGATTAGGGTTTTAGTTAGTAATTAAAATTTTCTTATATATTTTTATTTACTAAATTAATTAACTAATCAACCTTTTTCTTAAATATTAAAATAAATTAGAATTTAGGTTTTTCTTAATTATTGTCACTTAAATTATTTTCTATAAAATGCCAAAAATAGTAATACTTAGAACTTTAGGTCTTTTAAATTTTTTTTAAAATATTTTCTTATTTCTTTTTGCTATTTAAATTCATAGATCAAGTGTATAGGTCACGTTCTTAATTGTAATAGCGTAGATTTATCTTTTATCGTATTTTTTTTATATTATGTAACTGCTCACAGGATGTAATATCTTAGGTTTAATTTCCGCACTTTACGTTCCGCACCTTATTTTCTGCATATGTTGAATTGCTAGTAATTAGGGTTTGTATGGCAAGAATAATAACTGAACATAGAAAACCCAAATATTCAAGATAAATAACTGAAATGAATACACTCTTCACACTTGCATCTCTAGGATATCCTCTCTTGTTGCCTTACGATACTTGGTCACGTCTCTCAAAAGTGGAGATACTTTAGCAAAAGATCCTCGATCAAATCATCATAGTCTCTTTCGAATAAAGATCATAATTCGTCGATGACCCTTCGAGCTGCCTACAAAATGATCTAGTCCCTACGAGTAAATGATGATAGTCCATCCGATACAATTGCTAAAGTATCCTTACGCGTTGCCTTCGATGACCATACGATGACCCTACGCATGTCCCTTCACATCCAATAGATGGGATTACCTACCAACTAATGGTATGGACAATATTATCTCTAAAGGAGAAGGAAAATAACAAGAAAGACCTTTAGTGGGTAAGAACTCCTAATTGTTTGCTCACAACTTTTCCAAAACATTTTTTACACGTCACTTTTAAAACAAATATTCTCAAAAAAACGCTTTGTAAACATTCTTGAGGACTGATACAAGAATTATTACAAAGTTTGCCTTACATTGGCATTCAAAATATTTTCAAACAAATCACACACACTAAGTAAGATTTTATTTCAAAAGTGAGTTAAGCAATTAAGAGCCCGTAGATAACTACGGATGTAAAGAGTGCTAACACCTTCCCTTTTCATAACTTATCCCTCGAACTCAAAATCTATCAAAGGTCTTTCATATTCTTTTCACCTTTCCTAAATATTGGATAAAAAAAAGTCGATGGCGACTCTTGCTCTTCGCACATTTGGATAAAACTAAAAAAGTCAATTCTCCCACCATATTACACTTACCAATAGAGGTGAAAGGCCTACTGTCTAATTTGCGGAAGATAAAGGTCCCATAAAAAATTCATGTTTTTGGTTGGAGAATGATTCTCGATAGGCTTCCGACTAGACAACAACTTATCATGCAAGGAGTCATTAACAATAGTTTTGATTCTTGCTGTGTGTTTTGTTTCCGGGAGGCAAAAGATATTTCTCATCTTTTTTATTCTAGTGTGTGCTCGACTCGTATTTGGGAGGCGGTGAATAAGTGGACAGGTAACCGGTTAAACTTTTCTTTTCACGGTTCTCCGTCTCTTTTGTTTTCTATTCAACAAGTGAAGAACTTATCAGATAGAAACTCTATTGGGATCATTTGGATATCGACTCTATAGAACCTTTGGATTATATGGAATGCTATTTTATTTAAAGACAAAGTCTTTAGTTTCGATGAGTGTTTCTCTTCTACCATTTTCTTTTCTTGGAAATGGATGGGGATGTGTTGTATTTCATCGAATTTTTGTAGTTACTATAATTGGTTTAATTCTCCTCTAAATTGTGTTAAATAGAGGGATTGATTTTCTTTATTTGTAGTGGATTTGAGTACCTCTTATACTCGATTTCTATTGATAATTTAATTGCTTATAAAAAAAATACCTTCAAAAATATGAGATTTATTTACAAACAAATATTGCTATTTCTAGTGTATATATATATATATATATATATATATATATATATATATATATATATATATATATATATATATATATATATATATATATATATATATATATATATATATATATATATATATATATATATATATATATATATATATATATATATATATATATATATATATATATATATATATATATATATATATATATATATATATGTTATGGTTTCTTTCCTCTATTATTCATTGTAGATATAACTATCTTTTTTTAGTTTTAAGATTATGCTCCTCTCAAATTCAAATTCTACTTAATACATAAGTACAAATTGTTTATAAAAAGATAGTTATCTTCTTCATAGTCATAGCAATGCTTCGATAATGGAACTAGAGAACTCAATTGGATTAGCTTAGTAATAATTGCTACTAGGTACTTGATTCTATCCGAATCATAAAAAATTAAACTTCTTAGAGAATGATTCTACCATTTTTACTTGATAGACCCTCAACTAGTGAAGAGTGATTTTACCCTTGTTACTCTATAGAGCCTCAACTAGTAATGAGAATACATACGAAATTCATAAATAAACAATAAAGCTAGAGATTATAATAGGAACTTATTACTTAAACAACGTTAGTAGATTCAAAAAAAGAAACCAAAATCATTGCTTCAAATGTTGCAATTTGGGTTTGTGGGGTTTGCGAAAAAAAGAAAAATGAGCAAGGCTTTAGTTTTGAGTAAGAAAAAGGTGATGCATGTTTGGTAAAGCCTAAGATGAGACCAATTGAGTGGTACAAGTGGGAGACATAGCACGTTATACCAAACACAATTAATGTTATTGGACCCCATTCACAACAACAATGCTTTTCTTTCATTTTTCAGCATGCTTAACACTCTCCTTCTTCCCACTCTTTTTATTTGTTTTTGCTTTTTATCACCATCAAGTGTCATCATCATTCCACGCTCATGAATCATTTCTTCAAATTCTTTCCATTATTTGCACTAGCACATTCACATTTGCAGGTAGATATACTACATCTCCCCCCACCATCTCTTAGGTATAATGTTTAAAAAGTTTGATGAAATACAACCTGAAAGTTATGTTACACCGATGTTGAGAGGAGCATTGGACATAACATTGATATTGACACGTAGTCGTTATTAATAATTTGAAAAATAAATAAATTAAACGTAATCACATATGTCTGTGTCGAGTTGATACATGTTAGACATTGAACATGTATTTGATAAAAAATGTCTCTAGTACAATTTATTAGTGGAGACATTTATCTCATTTCAAATCGGTTTTATAAAAATTGGGATAGATTCAATCAAAAAACTTAGATGATATCAGAGCATATTAAATAACCAATGAGTTATTCGTTAGAGAGTCAATGGTTTCAGACCGTTTGAATCATGTTTCAAAAGTTAAATTAAAAACAAGAGTGAGTGTGAAATGTACCACATGAAATTCTTTTAAAAAAGAATGGTAGTTGTCACTATAAAAATAGATTTTTGTAAGTGTTAGATATAAATCAGACATTTTACATAATGACTTTGACAAATTATCAACTAAAAATTTACTTAAGCCATTGAATAATGACGAGATAACTCACATCCCGAGACTCTGATAGATTAAAAACTCGAAATCTCAATCCTTTGATCTTGATGAATGGTTGACATTTTTTACTATTTATTTTTTCTTTTGGTCATTGAATTTGATCATGACATTTGTGCTTTACTAAAAGAAGCATCCCTTTTGATAGAGCACAATGTATGAGTTTTTAGATAAAGCAAACATTTCCAACAAACATAACAAGTACTAGTGTGTGTACTAATGCTACCCCAACCTTTCTCATCTATTAACACTGCAAAACCTTTCTTGTTATAGAATAGCATTCATTTTGATTTGGCCATTTTCTTTCATCTGAAAAAGAAAACAAGTCTTTCCTTTTCAAGTTATGTCACATCAATTCTGTTAAAGCTTTGATTCTTTTTTGTTTTTCTTGTCTCATGGACTCATCTTTCACTCTTATTTTGATGACATTTTCCATCATGTCATTGAATTTTCATGAATCTCATTCTCAAACTACCAAATCACCTCATGTTCTTGATCTCCTCATAAGAGATCACACATTCACTTCATTAGACAAAAACTTCAAGACAGGAATACCACAATCAGTGAAACTACCTTCAAATCTATCAGGCATCAAAGTAGATACTGTGAGGTTTAGATGTGGAAGTTTAACAAGGTATGGTGCAAAACTAAAGGAGTTTCATCTTGGTATTGGTGTTACTATTCATCCATGTATTGAAAGAGTAATGTTGATTAGACAAAGTATAGAGTATAACAATTGGTCTTCTATATATTATGCTAACTATAAGGATCTATCTAAGTATCAACTTGTTTCTCCAATTGTTGGAATTTTAGCTTACAATGCTGATGAAGATTCTAATTCTAGTAGTAACCCTTTTCAGCTTGGAATTGAAGCGGGCGAAAATCTCATAACAATTGATTTCAACAACAAAGAAGAAAAGGGTATCAAAGTGAGTCCCTTATGTGCAAGTTTTGAAGGAAATGGAAGAATGACAGTAGCGAAAACGAAACCTTTGGCAACACTTGTTTGTGAGGCTAAAATGCATGGACATTTTGGTTTGGTTGTTGAGTCTTTACAACAACAAGAAGATAATGATGATTTTACAAAGCCTTTAAGACTAAGTCGATGGAAAGTCGCGGTAGGGAGTACTATTGGTGCTGCTATAGCTGCTTTTCTTTTAGGTTTGCTTCTTGTAGCAATGCTTGTTAGGGTTAAGAAAAGGTCAAGAATGGTTCAGATGGAGAGAAGGGCTTATCAAGAAGAAGCACTTCAGGTTTCAATGGTTGGACATGTGAGAGCTCCTACAGCACCCGGAACTAGAACAACGCCAACACTTGAACAGCATGATTATATAACTCAGCGCGCTCGTTGATAAGGTTGCTTACGTGTTTGGATTGACCGTGAATTTGACAGAAGTATAGTGAACCTCTTCCTTGTGTTGCTAATTGATCAGTTTTGTAAAATTAAATATCACATTCAATGAAATTTATTATAAGCTAAATCTTAAATTGTATTATTAGTTCATTTTAAGAATATTTGTGTTTTTTTTTGTTTTTTTCCTATGAAATCTCTGTATAGTTATCAACTGAGTTGGCTTAACGAGACTTTTCTGTATTTTAAATAGAGTGAATCGTATATTTGATCCAATCACGCGAGTTTGTCTCTCAAATGAAGATGGGACAATCAGGTTCTGATTTTTGTAAAGCAAGTTCAAAATAGTACAAAAGTAGAATGTAAGTCATTTGAAGTTGGTTGGACAGTTTAGATCAATGACAGTGTGATTATGAGAATGCATCAAATTGAAATCCTATACATAGGACTTGAACAACTACATTTTGCTGATTGATAATTCTTTATCCCTGACAGAATTGCATGTATGACTACAAAATGTGTGAGGATTTGAAGTCTAGTAATGTTTATGATCATTGTTATTGTTTAACTTTGCATGTCACTTCCTTAGAGTGTCAGAAGCAAAGGTTGTTTAACTTTGCATGTCACAAGTGCTTTTGACTATGTGACTAACAAAGGTTGTTCAAAATAATTGAGTAAATTGCTCAACAAACACCACAAGCTGGAGGGTGAAAAATGTCCACATGTCTAATAATATTAACATTTGATTGCAAAATCATATTACAACAGTTGTTGATTTTAACATCTGATTTTAACATATATTATTTTTTTATATATATTAATAATATGTTCGGAATTTAATCCATTACAACAATGTATTATTACTCTAAAAAATATTTTGATAGAAATAGATTCAGGACTCATTTTGAATTAGATGTTCTAACAACATAAAAATCACTTAAACTAAGTATATTTCCCCATATTTTTAAAAGTAAAACAGATGTGTGAAACCTAAACACTATTATTTCTCTTTAAATAATAACAACAAAAGTTACATTTGAAATAAATGTCATAAATCTCAATGTAGCCATTACACAATTTTCAAAGGAAAGTCACTCTCAATTTATCCTTAAATATGATAGAGTATATAATATTCTTTTACGTTATGTATATGTTTCACTACTAAATCCTTTATATAATTTTGAATAAATAAATTAAAGAGAAATAACAAAATTAATTCAATTTTAGTGTGAGTCAAATTTGGAGATACATCTCTAAAAATAGTTCTAAAAAAAAAGATTTGGAGATACATCTTCAGATAAAATTGTAATTCTAATAGAAATATAATTTTTGTTCTAATCTTCCAAAAATATGACAATGCATATTCTTGTAGCCTACCAATTTCGTTTACACTAATATTTATTGTACCTAAAACAATGAACGTAGCTTAAAAAACTAACTACAAATCAAAATTTAAAGAGAGAGAATTTTGAAAATTTTACCAAATATAATTAATGATAAGTAGAAGTCTGAATGTATGAGATGCTAGAAAGGAGGAGAAAGAACTCTATCGGTAGAAATTTGCTAGGGAGAGAAGTTTGAATAGATGTGAGAGCTCAAAAGCTTGATATGACAAGAAGTTTTTTTTTTAAGAAAATGAAGAAGGAGGAAGAGGAAAAGTCTGATGCGAAGATATAGAAAGAAAACTTTTTGAAAATGTATATCCAGACCACCCATTAAACTTTCAGTAAATAGTGTTTAGAAAGATGTATCTTCAAACTCACTTTTTAAATATATGGAGATGTATTTTTAAATTAAATTTTGATATAATAGAGTGTTCATCTTCAATTTAATATGAAAAATAATTTTAAAAAATACGTTCGAAAATACATTTACAAATGCTAAGGACAGTTGTAACTTTTTATAGTACTGGAAGAGCACACATAAGGGTGGATATGAAAAGCCCTATATAAATATATGAAAAAATAGATGAAAATTAGTAAGATTTATTTAGAAATGATCACTAAATGTTTTAGTGGACAAGTTTTTTCATTCAACGGCATATTTTTCTAAGTTCCGATTTTTTTTGTTTGAATTTTTAATGGGATTTGGTTTTGTTATTTTTTATTCTAAGTTTTCATATTGTCTTTTTGGGTTACTTTTTATTATGAGATTTGATTTTGGAATATTTTCTAAGATTTGTTTTAGGAAAGATGAAGAGATTTTTTTTAAGAGAAATGATTTTTTTTTTTAATTTTGGTTTGTTTTACTTTTAAGAAGATAATTGTATGTTTGAAGGAATTTTTTAATAATTAATTAATTATTAATATGGAATTAAAAAATTAAAAAATCAAAAATATGATAGATCATTATAAGGGAAAATATTCATATTATATTAAACACTCATCTAAAAGTTAAAGACCCATCTACACAAGTGGGAAAAATATCACATATTCATTCAAAATTTTAATGACCTGTTTGGTGTACAGGATAAGAGACATGATATGATATCCGTATCATATCTTATCTCAATCCAATATTTGATGACACAACAAGATATGATAAGTTAATCTTGAAATTTATCATATCATGTCTTACTAGTTCAAATTGTTATCTTGAATATGAGCTGAGTTAGAATTTGGTAGAATAGAATAGGAAAATAATTTACAAATTTATCCTTATAAAATATAATTTAAAATAAAAATTTAAATATGCTAAAAAATAAAAATAATTTAATATTAAATTAAAAAAATATTAATAAATAAGTTTTTGAAAGATATGTATAATTATCATAAGGGTAATTTTTTTAACTTTATATAATATAAAAAATGAAAATCTAATAAATTAGAATATTTAAAAATAAAATAATTATTAAAATCTTAAAAATGTGTATACTAATTTTATTTTTTATCAAAATTAAATACATTTTCTTACAATGTTTACATATTATATACATATTTTTATTTTGCTTATGTAATATATATAATAGAATCCATGATATTTTTTAAGGAAAATTGAAATTATTTATTCAGTAGTGTTAATAAATTTTCTTTTAAATTTTAAAAAAATCATTAATTTTTTATCAATTTATAAAACTTAAAATAGTTTACAAAATATTTTGGTATATATAATATTATTATATTTGGTATTTTGTTTGAACCAAACACATGATAGGATAAGTCTTATCATGTCTATATTACATCCTATCTTTATCATATTTTATATCATATCATGTCTCTATCATATATTGCGCACCAAACAGACCTTAAGATGATAGGTAGATGCACTACTAAAAATAAGACATTTGATTAAAGGATTTTACATCAGGTTTCAAGATATATGATGTGAAAAGTATTTGTCAAAGGATTTTACATCAGACATTTATTTCCAATTATGTTAAAAAAAATTGATTTAGGAAAAAATATAATATGGTGACATTTTGGTAAATAAATGAAATTTTGTTATAAAGGATTTCACATCAGACCTAAATTTGCACCGATGTGAAACGTCCAATGATAAGAAAATATAACACGGTGGAAGTTTGGTAAATAAAATGAAATTTTGTTATAAAAGACCTTTACACCAGGCCAACTCCTCAACCGATGTGAAAATTCAAACATTAGTTTCTCTTTTTTTTTTTCTTTCCCCCTTCTTCCCTTCGACTATACCAATACTTTTGGCTTTGGTACACCATGGTCCGTGACACCACTGAACACAATGCAACACTGGTTCTCTTTCCCCCCGCCATGTATCGCCACCGTCCTCCACCTCCACAAACTATCTTCTACTGTCACCATACCACTCGACGGTTCTAAGAGGATGGTGCACGGTGAGGTAGACATTCCTATTCGTGTGGGTTCCCAAGTCTTTGACTCAACGTTCTACGTGATGGATATTCGTCCATCTTATTCCTGTTTGCTGGGTCGACCCTGGATTCACAAAGCTGGGGCGGTAACATCCACTATACACCAAAAGTTCAAATACCCTGTCAAAGGGAAGATTGTTACTGTGCAGGGTGAGGAGGAATACATGGTAAGTCACTTGAATTCATTCCGGTATATCGAGATGGACGGGGAGTTTATTGAAACCCCCTTTCAACATTTTGAGGAGGTTCCTCCAACATTGGCGTCAGCTGAGACAATGGTTGAAGAAGACTTTCCTCTGAGGATGGCTTCCCTGAAGGATGCCCGGGCTGTAATCGAGAAAGGCAAATGTGCAAACTGGGGTCAACTTCCTGACTTCACTCAAAAGACCGACAAGTTTGGGCTGGGCTTCACTGCAGAGGCTCAGAGGGTTGTTCGCAAGGAAAGGATCAGAAAGGCTCCGGTGTTCATCACCAACCCAAGGGTGAATGCTATCGAGGAGGACGTAGAGGAAGCAGAATTTGACAGTTGGATCTATCCAACCACCAACAACGGACCAAGCAACTGGACGGCAAAGGATTTTACACCTGTTACATTTGTCACGCAGTAATTAACTCTTTTGTTTTCAATTTGTAACAAACAATATGTTGAAACTTTTATTGGCTCGATGTCCTACCCAGGGCACTGTGGCTCCATTTGTGAGGGCTTTTTTGTATGACATTTCCATATATCATTAATCAAAACATTGGACGTTTGTTGCATTTCAAATCTTGTGCTCTTTTTCTTTCTGTGTTATATATTGCAAAACAACTATATTTACATACACTCACTTATACAGGTTTCAATCCACTCTGGATCTCACTGGTAACAGCTCTGCTACTGCCAGTTATGACTTCGAAAATCCGATCAACTTAGCCGAAGACGAAGGTGAAGATGATTGCGAAGTGCCTGGTGAACTCGCAAGACTGCTACTCCAGGAAGAGAGGGCCATTCAGCTGCACGAAGAGCCGGTGAAAACAGTGAACTTGGGTACTGAGACAGATAGAAAAGAAGTCAAGATTGGTGCCAATCTAGAGCTCAGCGTGAAGCAACGATTGATCCAGATGCTACATGATTACATGGAGATCTTTGCTTGGTCTTACGAAGACATGCCTGGTTTAGATGCCGACATTGTGGTTCATCACCTGCCTACCAAGGAAGACTGCCCTCCGGTAAAGCAAAAGGTCCGCCATATGCGTCCAGAGATGTCCGAAAAGATCAAAGCTGAGGTTATGAAGCAATTCGATGCCGGGTTTCTAGCAGTGACTTCTTACCCTCAGTGGGTTGCCAACGTGGTTCCGGTGCCAAAGAAAGATGGTAAAGTCAGAATGTGTGTCGACTACAGGGACTTGAACAGGGTAAGCCCCAAGGATGACTTCCCCCTATCTCACATCGACGTTCTTGTTGACAATACTGCTCAACACAAGGTGTTCTCCTTCATGGATGGTTTTTCAGGGTATAATCAGATCAAGATGGCTCCTGAAGATATGGAAAAGACTACCTTTGTGACTCAGTGGGGCACCTTCTGCTACAAGGTCATGCCATTCGGGTTGAAAAATGATAGGGCAACCTACCAACGTGCCATGGTTGCTTTATTTCATGATATGATCCACCACGAGATTGAAGTGTATGTCGATGATATGATTGCAAGGTCCCAAACTGAGGAGGAACACCTTGACCATCTGCGGAAGCTGTTTGATCGACTGAAGTTATACAAGCTGAGGTTGAATCCAAACAAATGCACCTTTGGGGTGAGGTCTGGAAAATTGCTAGGTTTCATTGTAAGCGATAAAGGTATTCAGGTGGACCCTGCCAAGGTGAAAGCCATACAAGAGATGCCGACTCCCAAGACAGAGAAAGAAGTCAGAGGCTTTATGGGACGACTGAATTACATAGCTCGATTCATCTCACATCTAACTGCTACCTGTGAGCCAATCTTCAAATTGCTGAAGAAAGATCAGGTAGTACGTTGGAACGATGAATGTCAGGCCGCTTTTGAAAAGATAAAGGAGTATCTCCAAGAACCACCCATTCTTATGCCACCAGTGGAAGGGAGACCTCTAATACTATACTTGACAGTACTTGACAACTCAATGGGGTGTGTGCTGGGGCAGCATGACGAGTCTGGACGAAAAGAGCACGCTATTTATTACCTGAGCAAAAAGTTTACCGACTGTGAGTCTCGATATTCACTGCTCGAGAAAACTTGTTGCGCTCTGGTATAGGCTGCTCGCCGGCTGAGACAGTATATGTTGACTCACACTACTTTGTTGATTTCAAAGATGAATCCCATCAAGTACATATTCGAAAAGCCTGCTCTGTCTGGAAGAATAGCAAGATGGCAAATGATCTTGACAGAATATGACATCCAGTACACAACTTAGAAAGCAATCAAGGGAAGTGTATTGGCAGATCATTTGGCACACCAACCTGTGGACGATTACCAATCATTGAACTTTGAATTTCTGGACGAAGATATCATGGTAGTAACTGATTGTGAAGTACCTGGACCGGATGAAGGACCTGAGGAAGGATCCCGATGGTCTATGCATTTCGACGGAGCCTCGAACGCTTTGGGTAATGGAATCGGCGCTGTAATCATATACTCACCGCCCGGCTGTGTTTCAACTGCACCAAATACATGGCAGAGTATGAGGCATGTATCATGGGTCTTCAAGCTGCAATCGACTTAAGGATCAAGTTTCTGAGTGTCTTCGGAGATTCCGCTCTTGTGATCAATCAGATCAAAGGCGAGTGGGATACGAAACACCCGAATCTTATTCCTTACAAGGAGTATGTGTTGACTTTGCTTCCCCACTTTGAAAAGATAACTTTTGAACACTTCCCAAGTGAGGAGAATCAGTTAGCGGAAGCACTAGCTACGATGTCTTCAATGTTCAAAGTCAAATGGGACAATGAGGCTCCCTGGATCATTATCTGGAAATTGGACGAACCCGCATACTGCTGCGATCTTGAGGCCGAAGAGGTAATCGAGAAACCCTGGTATCATGAGGTGAAGAGATACTTGGAAGCTCAGGAATACCCTGAAGGTGCATCAGTCAATGATAAGAAGTTTCTGAGAAGGTTCGCGACGAAATTCTTCCTCAGCAACGGTATTCTCTACAAACGAAATCATGATTCAACTCTACTGCGTTGTGTGGATAAGACTGAAGCAGAGAAGATCATGGTAGAACTACACGAAGGTACATTCGGAACACATTCCAGTGGACACACCATGGCAAAGAAAATGCTTAGGGCAGGATATTTCTGGTCCACAATGGAATCCGACTGTTACCAACATTCTCGAACTTGTCATAAATGCCAGATCTATGCTGATAAGGTGCATATCCCTCCTGTTCCTCTGAACGTCCTGACGGCACCTTGGCCTTTTGCAATGTGGGGCATCGATATGATCGGTGAGATCCGACCAACAGCATCCAACGGGCATCGCTTCATCCTAGTAGCAATTGATTACTTCACAAAATGGGTAGAAGCAGCTTCCTACGCCACCGTAACCAAGAGCGTCGTGGCACGTTTCATTCGGCATAACCTGATCTGTCGGTACAGCGTCCCAGAAAGAATTATTACGGACAATGGTACCAATCTTAACAACAAGATGATCACTGAGCTCTGCGAACAATTCAAGATACAGCACCACAACTCTTCTCCTTACCGGCCGAAGATGAATGGGGCTGTAGAAGCAGCTAATAAGAACATCAAGAAAATCGTGCAGAAGATGACAGTGACCTACAAAGATTGGCATGAAATGTTACCATTTGCTCTTCATGGGTACCGTACCTCAGTAAGAACGTCAACCGAGGCAACTCCTTTTTCCTTGGTCTATGGCATGGAGGCAGTCTTGTCGATTGAAGTCCAGATACCCTCTCTCCGGATAATGAAGGAGGAAGATTTGAGTGAAGATGACTGGATCCAGACTCGACTTGATCAGTTAAACCTGATTAACGAAAAGAGACTCACTGCTATCTGTCATGGTCAGACGTATCAAAAGCGGATGATCAGGGCATTTAACAAGAAAGTCAGGCCACAAGAATATCAAGTGGGAGACCTGGTAATCAAACGCATCATTCTTCCTCAAAGTGATCCCAGGGGCAAATGGACCCCTACGTATGAAGGGCTATTTGTGGTTAAACATGTGTTCTCAGGAGGAGCCATGATTCTAACCACCATGGATGGTGACAACCTTCCTCACCCCGCCAATGCAGACATAGTAAAAAGATACTACGCATGAATCAAAGACTCGCTAGGTTGACATACCTAGGCAAAAATAAGGGCTTCCCGGCGAACCAAAAGGGTTCGGGCAAAAATAAGGGATGAAATGAAAAAAAACCTGTACACCCGGCAAGTCGAAAACCTGAAAAGGCGGCTTGGGCAAAAATGGGTATCCCGGTGGACTGAAAACCCGAAAGGGCGGTCCAGGCAAAAGTTAGGGATAAAGCGTAACACTATGTCTCATTGGATCACCTTGCATCCAGAATTCGGCATCAACTATCTGGCTCAGACTTCGGCATCGATCAATCAGCTTCATCTTCAACTAAGCAGCAAAGTGATGAGACGCTTGAAGACATAAAGGCGATAGCAGAGTTGGAACCCAGTGGGAATATTGTGCACATAGCTGTTTTGTTTCCTTTTCAAAATTGTATAAACTTTATGTTATTCGGCGGCGTTCTCTTACTAGGACGTCGGCCTCTTGTACAAAAAACGCCTATTTACAGGCAAATTTCAAAATCAATACAAGTTCACTTTTCCAAACAAATTGCCAATTGTTTTTCCCATTTCTGTTTTGTCTTGCGAAGAACGTCCAATGTTCATTTTTGATATATGCATTTGACATTAAATTGCTAATTCATAAATACTTGCATATGAAACAAAATACTAATCACAGGTGACATCAGAAGTAGGGGCAATGTAGATTTGTCCAGGTAGTCTAGTTGTTTGGTCCGCCAGGGTACCAAGGTAGATTCAACTGAAGAATGTGACCAAGTTGCCTCAACTCCCCACAGAGTAAGACAAGATTCAGCAATACTCTCCCCAGGAAGAGTTGGTCTATCATCAGCCCTACAATAGGCACCCTATTCCCCTAGCAAGTCAGCAATACTCTTCTCCAGCAGAGTTAGTTTACGATCAGCCTAAAGGAGGTTGGGTATCCCCAGAAGATATCAACTTTCCCCAGCGAAGTATAGGCATTCCTCAGCAAGCATCCCCGGCAGTCTTGATCTAAGATTGTTCTCCGGCGGAATATAGACACCCCAGTGGAACCATTTACCAGTACAGTCTGAAAGTTTCCCCAGGAAATTTGGAATTCATATCCCCAGCAGGTCTTGAAGCTTATCCCCAGTAGATTCTGGAAGCTTATCCCCTGCAGAGTACGGACGTCTCTCCCGAGCTTTATTCAAATTTATTCCTCACAAGGGCTTATAACTGGGTTATACTCAGCTAATTACCACGGAAGATCGCCCTCGGCAAAGTTCTTCCTATCCCCAGCGGAGTTCATCAAAGTTCCCCAGCATAACTTATCAACGCAATCCCCAGCGGAGTTTATCATTGTCATCCCCAGAGGAGTTTATCTTTGTTATCCCCAGCGGAGTTTATCATTATTATCCCCAACGGAGTCCATCATTGAAATCCTCAGTGAAGCTCTCGTCAAACTTCAGCGAAGTATCTCTTCCCACAGAGCAATTCCCCTCAGAGTAATCTCTCCAACAAGTTTATTCCCCAACGGAGTCATCTTCTCCTACCAGTGTATTCTTGCAACCATCATCCCCAGCGGAAGCAAAGAGCTCTACTCTTCAATATCAGCCCAGGATTTAATTCCCCGGCCGGTCGTCAAGGATTTATTTTCCTAGACAAAAATACATTCATAAACATTTCATATTTCATACATCTTGCTTACATACATGATAAAGTGCATACAACACTATCTTATTTTGAACGTCATGACATCATGCATGTCATACATCATGACATCGCATACAACTGATGTTTTGCCTTTTCAGGAAAAAGACAACTACCTTCAACTGTCACAGTTTCCAGATTCGATTCTTATATCTAGCCAGGGCACATCTGAAGAGTTTGAAGATTCGATTCCTGTATCCAGCAAGGGCATATCTGTTGACGACTATTTCTAGACTCGATTCCTGTATCTAGCCAGGGCACGTCTGAAGAGTTTGAAGATTCGATTCCTGTATCCAGCCAGGGCATATCTATCAACTGTCACAATTCCGGATTCGATTCCTGTATCTAGCCAGGGCACATCTAAAGAGTTCGAAGATTCGATTCCTGTATCCAGCCAGGGCATATCTGTTGACGATTAATTCCAGATTCGATACCTGTATCCAGCCAGGGCACATCTGTGAGCAACCGATTGTAGACTCGATACCTGTATCTAGCCAGGGCATGTCTGCATGATGAGATTGAAGATCAACCCCTGTAACAAGCCAGTAAAACATCTGTCTTTCTCAAAGTACACAAGTTCTCGCTAAGGAATCTCTTATGCGATCAACACTTCCAAATGGCATCTATAAGCCCATTCCCGACAAGGTTCTGTCACGCCTTCAGATGGCATCTATAAGCCCATCTCCCTATCCACTATCTCTCCAAATGGCATCTATAAGCCCATTCCCGACATCACATTTGCTGATACTCTAACATGCGAGTGCAAATTTCCGGGCACTCTAGTGTCCAATCTCCTTTTACCCTCGAGTCACGAAAGGCAAACTTGCCAATCTAACTCTTCAGGTTCAAGAAGATTGAACAGGGACAACTGTTGTACCCCAAAATTTTCCCTCCCATTTCCTCAACATTTTCTCATCACAAGACCCTTGGAGCTCAAGATCCAGTTAGGGTTTCCTCTGCTCAAGACTTCTCCTTGCACTGTTGACCCAAATTAGGGTTTGTGTTTGCACAAAGATATTTTGACCTAAAATTCCTAAGATGACTTTCATGCTTCATGTTGGACTCCCAAGTTTATCCATACCAAGTTTCAAGTCTTGATTCCAAATTTTGCCCAGTCAATTGGACAGTTGACCTAGAAATCAGCTGTATTGGGGAAAAAGTCAACTGTGGCCAATTGACAGTCAAATCTCATGAAAATTGACCCACATCAACATTATGAACTCACATGGACCATTTGATCAAGTTTGGATCACAATTCCACAAGAAATTTGATCAGATCACCAAAAGGGCAAAATGGTCATTTTTAGGGTTTTGACTGCACAAAGGCAATTTTTGACTGTTTGACCTAGCCAATGACAAACCAAACTCACATATGGACTCCAGGACCCCATGGAATTGTCTTGACATACTCAACAAGTTCAAAAGATCCCAAGTGCACAAGATTATCAGTTGAATTTCCCAGTCAATTGATCAATTTTGACTGTATACTGAAAAGTCAAACTTTGACTTTTTGGTCAAAATCAAGTGTCAAGATTCATTTTTCATTAAAACATGCCAAATCATGAAACTTATTCATCAAGAAATCAAGAATTGCAAATTAGGGTTTGAAATGAAGATTTTTCATAACTTAGAATTTTTCTCAGTTATGAAAAAACCCTAATTTTTTCCTAACTTTGTCCCACTTTCTCACCGAGATGCATTTGGGTTCAAGGAAAAGTCAAAACATGAAAGTTGTAGCCTATTGCAAAATCTACAACTTTGATTCACAAAGTTTTCCCAAAAGAATCTTGTAGCTCAAGTTACAATTTTTGGAACAAGGGTGCCAAACCATTCTTAACTTAGAGAAAATTTGACCTATTTTAGGCAAGGTTTTTACCTAACTTCAAGACCATTTTTCACATACTTCCACTTGGAATTTCAATTTTCATTTCAAAGATGAATTGTAGTACACATTCCAAGCTTTCCAAAATGTCCAAGAACTCATCAAACAACCTCATGGTTAGGGAGAATCGAATTTGGCAAGTTGGGAAAAAGTCACTTTGTTTATGGTCAAGTTACATGTTCATACATCTAGGCCATTTTGAAATCAGCTTGCATTCCTTGATTACAGGTCCTATATCCCATTTTCACTCAATAATTTAATGCTAACTCATTGTGCCAAGGCCTTGTTTTATGTGTTTAAGCATTACATGGAAGATTAAGCCATTTTTAGATAAAGCATTATATCCATTTTAGAAAAGTTGCACTTTATGTCAAATGCAAATCCAAGCAAGTACATTGCAAATCCTTTTGGCACAAGTTTAGGAACTAATTACACTGATCAAGGCCAAGGTATGCAGCATAGATTGGGGGCCTGTACAAGCTAGAAACACAAGTTGACATTTGTTGCTTAAAGTTGAAGAAAGCTAGCTTAACATAAAACAACTCTCATTCCTGTAAACCAGAGCTTAAGCAAAGTTATCAAACACTTTCTAATCATCAAACCTAAGCTGAAACACAAGCCAGCCAAGTTCTACACCTTCTCAAACACAGAATCACCCTCAAACTGCCCAAACAGGGTACCTGCTGCAGATTGAGTTCCATAACTCAATCCATTCATGCATTCTTGCTAAAACCACTTCAAACATATCCCACATCATCCCTTGAAACTATTCCAAACCTCAAACACGACCTGTAACATCCCTAGCTAACATCACCATTTTCATTTTTCTGGTTTTGCAGTTGAAGTACCATAGCACGATTCCTTTGGTTTCCAAGCAAACTAAGGGTTGGAATAGCATCCTGAGGCATCAAGGAAGCTATACAAATCATTACCTTGCCTTGTACTCATCTCCATTGTTGTACACGATTCCAACTGAACAGGTAAGTTCATGAACTCGTATCTCTCTATCCAGGCATTGTTAGCTTTAGGTTTGTGAAGAAAATATGTCACATTCATAGCCCTGAACATGCCCATGTAATTAGTTTTCATTTATGTTACGTGTGCTATGAGAATTTGATGTCTGAACATGGAACAAAAACTAGGTCAGCAATTGGGGGAGAAGAAATTCTCTCTCATTTCTGAGAGTTAGGTTGATTTCTTTATATGTCTAGAATCGTGGCTTCAAGCTCTACAGGTTTCATGTTGGAAGATTTGGCAAAAGATCAAGGAATCTGGAGATAGCAAACGCGTGTTTTCTTGAACAGAAATGCTGGAGGTTGAAGATGACAGGGTCTTTGGGCTGGGCTTGATTTGTTATTTCTGTTTACACCCCATTTTTACTTTTACACCCCATAGGCCCATTATGCTTATTTTTATGATTTTTTGATCTTTTCTTTTTTGTTCTGACTTATTTATTTTTTATCATAATATTAAAAATATAAAAATTATTTTTTAAACCATTTATTTATTTATTTATTAGGCATTTATTTATTTAAATGAGTATTTGTACATAAATAAATATATAGATATACTTTTATTCAAAATACTAAAAAATAATGCAAACATGTTTATTTTTTGATTTTCATTTTATATCACCACTTGAAAACATTTTACATAATATATACTTTTTTTTAATAAATATTAAATAGTTTATTTTTGTATATATAATATATTTAATAAATAATACAAATACATATACATTTATTAGAATATTTAGGTTAAAAATACAAAATATATACATTTTATTTTTATTAATATTTAACATTAAAAAATACCTTTTTGACAAATATACTTCATTTTTATTTTATTTTTGTACATAACTAATAAATATTGTACATATTAAATAATTAATACCTTTTATTTAATAAATTAGGGTTTTGCCCTAAATACATAAAAACTCCAAAAAATAATACTTTTCTTATTTTGTTTATTTGATATATAGAAAAAACACTTTTTTTCATACATATAAAAAACATCTTTTTGCATCTTACATATTTATTTTATTTTTATTTAATTTGTGCAATTAAATATCTTGTAACTTCTCAATTTGATGTAATAGTCTAGGTTTAAATTCCTTGTCAAAATACCCCCATTTGAACATTTGTACCCCCCTTCCCATATATTGTGTTGTAATAACTTAGGAACTTTATTTTTCGCACTTTATTGCTTTCTAAATATGCCATGTTAGAATTAGGGTTTGTATGCAAATCAATTAACCAAAATAGTTTGACCTAATTTCAAGATAATCAAGCATGAAAATGGACAACACTAATCACACTTGCACCCCTAGGGTATTTCACTTGTTGCCTTCAATAATGGGCCATATTGCATGTTAGGTCTCTTTGGGCAAAACAAATACAATTCAAATGATCATAGTCCCTCGATGACGCTTTCGAAAGTTGCCTAAAAAATGATCAAGTCCCTTAAAGGAAAAATTGCCCAAAGATACTTGGCACCATTGCAATTATGGTCTAAACGATGACCCGCGCCCGTCCCTTTCACATCCTAACACAAGATTGTCCACCAAATACAATGGTGGAACAAAATTGTTAAAAGGGTTAAAACATAGCAAAGATCTTTGAGAAATTTAGGGTAGATAGCTCTTGGTTACTTGCCCCCTTGCAAAGCAAAAACACTTGCCTATTTTTCAAACCACACATCACTACACTTTCAAAACAACTTTCAAAAACATTGAAAACCTTTTTAAAAGACATACACCTTTGTATACATCCCAACATGGATCATTACAAAGGTTGCCACCACATTGGCCTCTTTTCAAAACATTTTCAAAACACACACACAAAGCACCATTTCAAACAATTGAAAATCAAGGCAAGTTGATCTAAGCAAGTAACTAAGAGCCCATGGATAACCATGGATAGAAAGGGTGCTAATACCTTCCCTTTCTATAATCTACTCCCCGAACCCAAGAAAACATCTCAAAGGTTTTTGCTGTGCTTTTTAACCTTTCCTTAGGATAAAATAAAAAGTCAGTGGCGACTCTTGCTCAACCGAAACATTTGCGAAAACAAACACAAAACCTCAAGTCAGTTCTCCCACCGTATCACAATATGGGATGAGGCTGTGTCGCCATATTTGGCGACTTGGAGGGAAGGTTTTATTGTGGAGGACTCAGCAGTGCTGGAAACATTGCAACTGTGTTTTCATGA
This sequence comes from Vicia faba, assembly GCA_948472305.1. Taxonomy (NCBI): domain Eukaryota; kingdom Viridiplantae; phylum Streptophyta; class Magnoliopsida; order Fabales; family Fabaceae; genus Vicia; species Vicia faba. Next base: position 20,467,165 of record OX451737.1, read on the forward strand.
GGTGGTTGAAAGTGGTGTTGATAAAGAGAGGTTGGAAGTTCTTTGTATCGTGGAGACTGCGGTGGAGTTTCCAGTCCTGGATCTTCTGGTTCACTTTAATGTGACTTGTATAGGTATGCTTTTTCTTGTATAGGCGTGTTTTTTCATGGCCTTATCAAACACTTAGTTTTTTCTTGGTTACAGATTAAGCACTTAATTGAGTATTTATAGGCTAAATGCTTTTCATTAAACGCTAATTTATAAGTTATTTCTATAGGAAATAATAATGTACATTTGAATCTTTTCATATAAGCTATTTTCGCAAGTTATAATACCCAAAAGAGCTTATTAAAGAAGCTAAAAACATGTCATAAGTTGTGTTCTATCAAACAGTCTCACAAATTTTAAAGGGTAATTTAGTATTTACTATATTTGGATGTTTATCCACTTTTAGGTCCTATGTGTCATTCTTATCTTTTGCTATCTTTGTGTATAAATAAGCGTACCTAGGTTTAATTAATTAATTAATTCTATTCCTTTTCAATCATTAAGCATCCGTCATTTTATTCCCCTCTTCTTCCTCAATTTCATCACCTTGCACCAAAAAATTGGTATCAGAGGTCTTGGTTCTTCTGAATTTCTGGGAAACACGAGTGAAAGTAAGCTGTATGTTTGATTTTGGTTCTTGATTTCTGTTGAAACTTGAACAAAAATCTGAACATAATCACACTGATTCCGTGGGTTTGGGAAATACTGAGTGAGATATGAGATTTGTGTAAAGTTTAAGATGAGTGAAGGCAGTAGTTTGAACACTAAACTTCCAGTTTTTGATGGCAAAAGTTGGAACAGATGGATGATACAGATGCGTGTGTTGTTTGGTGCTCAAGATGTTCTGAATCTTATTACTAATGGTTATGTTCCAGTTGCAGCAGATGTTACTGAAGAACAGAGATCTGCAGAAAGAGCTATGAGGAAGAGGGATCAGAAAGCTCAGTTTTATATCCATCGGTGTATGGATAAAAGTTTGTTTGAGAAGATTGTTGATTCGACGACGTCAAAAGAGGCATGGGATATATTGGTCAGATGTTACGGTGGTGACGCGTCAGTAAAGAAGGTGAAGCTTCAGTCTCTGCGAAAGCAATATGAGAATCTCAACATGAAGAACGGTGAGAAAGTTTCTGAGTACATCTCCAGAATGATTTTGATCACTAATGAGATGAAAGATTATGGAGAAACACTTTCTGAACAGGTAATCATAGAGAAGATTCCAAGGTCGCTTACTCCTCAGTTTGATTACATTATTTTTTCTATTGAACATTCTAAAAATCTGGAAACCATGAGAATAGAAGAGTTGCAAAGCAGTCTAGAAGCGCAGGAGTTGCGTCTGACTGAAAGAACTTCTGAGAGGGAAGTTGAGCAAGCTCTGAAGGCTTCTTTTGTCAAGAAGGACCAGAAGCAGAGTAGACGTGGTGATAAATTCCAGAGGTCAGAAACCTCAAATTCTGATGAAAAGAAATACCAGAAGGGAAAGGAAAGGTATGACAAGAAGAAGGTTCAATGTTACTGTTGTAAACAGTTTGGCCATTTTTTCAGAGATTGTAGAAACAAAGGAAGGAAATCATAAGAAGCAAATATAGCCATAGGAGATTCTGATGATGAACCTATGCTACTGATGGTTTCTGATTCTGATGGAAAGTGTTCAGAAGATTGGTGGTATATGGACACTGGCTGTTCAAAACACTTGACTGGGAACAAACAATGGCTGATAGATTTTGACTCTAGAAGGAGAACAAAGATCAGATGTGCTGATGATAAGTATCTTAATGCAGAAGGCATGGGAAATGTCAGAGTCAGAGTGAAGAATGGAAAAAACATTCTGATCAAAGATGTTTGGTATGTTCTTGGAATTAAAAGAAATCTGATGAGTGGGTCAGATCATTGAGAAAGGTTTCTCTATTGTTATGAAGGATAACCTCTTGACATTATATGATTCCAATCAGAAGTTGATTATGAAGTCTGAGCAGGGAAGCAACAGAACATTCAAGGTGAATGTAGAAACAGCTGAAGCAGAGTGTCTTAGTGCAGAAGGCGCTGAAGGTGATAGTAAGTTGTGGCACAAGAGGTTGGGGAACTTGAACTATAAAAGCTTATGGAATCTAAGTTCTAAGAAGCTTGTACATGGCATCTCGAAGATTGTGAAGCCTGAGAAGTCATGTGAGATATGCATGAAAGGCAAGCAACCCAAATTGCCATTTGCATCAGAAGTAGCCCCCAGAGCGAAGCATGCTTTGGGAGTAGTATATTCTGATGTGTGTGGACCATTTCCAGTACCTTCACTTGGAGGAAACAAATATTTTGTGTCTTTTATGGATGAGTTCACAAGAATGACATGGGTAACACTCATCAAGTTCAAGCATAAAGTGTTTACTGAGTTTCAGAAGTTCAAGGTGAAGGCTGAGAAGCAGAGTGGTCAGAAGTTGAAGATTCTGAGAACGGATGGTGGAGGTGAGTATAACTCTAGAGTTCCAGAAGTTCTGTAAGGAGAATGGAATAGAACATGAGGTTACTGCTCCATATACTACTCAACACAATGGTCTTGCTGAATGAAGAAACAAAACTTTGCTTGATATGTCCAAAAGTATGCTGAAAGAGAAGAAGCTACCTCACATGTTATAGGGAGAAGTTGTTGCCACATCAACATATGTTTTGATTAGGTGTCCAACAAAGAAGCTGAAGGAAATTGTTCCTTTAGAAAAGTGGACTGGAGATAAGCAAAGTGTTAGCCATCTGAGGGTATTTGGTTATGTATGTTACAAATACGTTCCAGAAGCTAGAAGACGGACACTGGATGATAGAAGCAAAGTAATATTACTGGTGGGATACCACAATACAGGTGCCTATAAGATTTATTGTCCATAAAATAACAAAGTTGAAATCATTAGATACATTATTGTGAAAGAGTCAGAAACATGGGATTGGAACAAGTCTCAATCAGATTCTGGTGTAGCGCCAACACCAGAGTTAGTTTCTGAAGATTCTTCAGAAAGTTCTAAAGACGAGTCAGAGTTAGAAGATGAATTTGATTCTGAAGACTCTGAAGATGAGTCAGAATCTCAGGGAGATTCTGATAGTGGATCTGATTCTGATCCAGATTCTGATAATGATCCAGAATCTAGTGGTGATTATATTTATGGAAGGGAAAACTATGAAGACATAGGGTCTGGAGGACAAGCTTCCAGAAGTAACTATGAAGGTGGTAATTCTGAAGGAAGTAGTTCTGGGCAAGGTCCAAAAGCTAGCACTGTTCCAAGTTCTGGAGAAGCTTCAGAACAAGTTCAGAGGCCACAGAGAATCAGAAAAATACTAATCAGGTTTGTAGATTTTGACATGTTAGTAGATTTTGAACCAATGGGTATTGAAGAAGCTCTCAAGAAGAAAGTATGGTTGAATGCCATGAAGGAAGAACTTGAGGCTATTGAAAGAAACAAAACTTGGAAGTTGACAAAGCTTCCAGAAAATAAGAAAGCCATCAGCATCAGATGGGTTTTCAAGGTGAAGCTTAAGCCAGATGGATCAATTTGCAAACATAAAGCGAGGCTAGTGGCTAGAGGTTTTATTCAAAAACCTGGTCTAGATTACTTTGAGGTGTTTGCGCCTGTAGCTAGACATGAAACAATCAGACTGGTGATTGCTTTAGCTGCAAACAGAAATTGGCCTTTGATACATCTGGATGTGAATTCTGCATTTCTGAATGATCCATTACAAGAAGAGGTATATGTGTCACAACCTCTTGGATTTGTGAAAAAGAATCAGGAAGGGATGGTATAAAAGTTACATAAATCCTTGTATGGATTAAAACAAGCGCCCATAGCTTGGAATCTGAAAATTGATTTGTTTTTCAAGAGGAAGAAGTTTCAGAAATGTGAGATGGAATATGGTGTGTATGTGCAGCATTCTGGTGGAAATATGATTCTGGTGTGTCTAGATGTTGATGACATACTGCTAACAGGAAGTTGTCCAGAAGATATAATCAAGTTCAAAGAAGTTCTGATGAATGAATTTGAGATGAAAGATCTGGAAAATATGATATATTTTCTAGGAATAGAGATTTTGTACGCAAAGAAGGGTATTATTCTACATCAGCTGAAGTATGAACTTGAACTTCTGAAGAGATTTAAGCTGCAGAATTGTAAAGTTGTTGTGACACCATCAGAAACCAATCATAAATTGGATTCTGATTCTTATGGTGATTCTGTGGATGCTACGACCTTCAAACAGTTGGTTGATTCTCTTAGGTATTTGTGCAATACCAAACCTGACATTTTCTATGCAGTTGGAATGGTTAGTAGATTCATGAGTAAACCAAAGTGGTCTCATTACCAAGTTGTTGTCATGATTCCGAGGTATATCAAGGGAACTCTGAAATATGGAGTGTTATTTCCTTCTGGAAGAAAGACAAAACCAAAATTAGTGAGTTATTCTGATTCTGACTGGTGTGGAGATAGAGTTGACAGAAGAAGTACTTCTGGTTACTTGTTCAAGTTTCTGGGAGGTCCTATTTCTTAGAGTTCCAAGAAACAGCTTGTTGTGGCTCTGTCAACGTGTGAAGTTGATTACATTATGTTGTACCTCAAAATTTTCCCTCTCATTTATCAAGACTTTTCTCACAAGATCTCTTTGACTCAAGACTGGATTAGGGTTTGATCAGCTCAAGACATCTCTTCATGCACTGATGACCCAAAATTAGGGTTTGGGATTGCACAAGGATTTTGGGACTATCAATGCTTCATATGACTTTCAAATATCATCATGGACCCCTAAGATTACTCATGACAAGTTTTAAGCCTTGAATCACATTTTTATCAATCAATTGGACAGTTGACCTAAAAATCAATTGTATTGGGGAAAAAGTCAACCATGGCCAATTTACAGTAAAACTTCATAATTTTTTATCCACATCAACATTTTAGACTCATATGTATCATTTGATCAAGTTTGGACCATAATTCCTCAAGAAATTTGATCAAATCATCAAAAGGGCAAAATCGTCAAAATTAGGGTTTTGACTGAGAAAGGGCAATTTCTGATTTTTGACTTAGCAAATGACCAATTCATTTGAAGCATGATTTCAAGGGTTCAATTGTATCATCTTGACCTAATAACATGGTTCAAAACATTGCAATTTCATTGGATTGACAGATGGAATTTGTAGTCAACTGATCAAAAGTCAACTGTATACTGAAAAGTCAAACTTTGACTTTTTGGTCAAAATCAAATGCCAAGGATCACAATTCATCAAAATATGTCAAAATATGAAACTTTTTCATCAAGAAACCAAAGATTGGAGATTTGGTTTTGAAATTTGAAATTTTCTTAACTTAGAAATTTTTCTAAGTATAGAAAATTTCTTATTTTTTCTCAACTTTAAGCCAAATTTCCACCATGTTACAAGATGATTCAAAGGAAATTACCAACACGAAAGTTGTAGATATCCATGAAATCTACAACTTTTCTTCACATATTTTTTCCTAAAGATGCTTGGATCTCAAGATATAATTTTGTGAATACATGCTCATGAACTAAAATAACTTAGTGAAATTTTGCCCTAATTTAGGCAGGTTTTTGACCTAACTTCATGGAAATTTTTCACCTAGTTCCAAGAGGAATATTGAAATGAATTTCAAATATTAGTTATATAGCACATTGCAATCTTTCCAAAATGTCCAAGAACTCCTTGATATCATTTTTGAGTAGGGAGAATCGAAGAGATGAAGTTGGCAATTTCTCACTTTGATTTCAAGCCATTTCATGAAGAACAAAATTCAAATCTGAACCTATGCTGCCTAATCCTTGCTTTACAGGTCTCAAACTTGTTTCTCACTTCATAATTTAATGCTTACTCAATTGATAAAGCCTTAATCCAAGTTTTAATTCCATAAATGGCACAAAGTCGCCATTGCCATTTTGGAAAAGCATAACTTTTGCAACTTTTCACTTCTTAAGCATTGGACATGTTTTCTCTGCACACACAAGTCCTATAAACCAAAAGCAAGTTGTCTAGAACTTGTACCAACTCCAAGCAAGCCTGTACAAGCATGTAAGGAGTGGTCTCTTCACCTTTCTTAAAAAGCAAGTAAGAGTGCAAAAAGGCTACAACTCAGAAATATGTTGTGGAGTGGATTAGAAATCTTCTCTATACTAATACACAAACACATTGCAACCTAAGACACGATTGCTCAAGGCTAGAAACACTCAAAAACTCCCTATCACCCAAAACTTGTCAAAACTTGCAGTTTGAAACCAAGCATAGCAATCCACAAATTCACTCGTGCGTTTCAAGTTTTAATCACTCAAACACTTTACCTACCTCCAATCTAAGTGTTCCAGACCATCATCCCTTCACTGTAACTCCTCATTCTTCATCTGCCATTTTTGTTTTTCAAGCTTGCAGGTTGACTTGGATAGAGAGATTCAGACACTTTCAAAGCAAGACAAGGATTGGAACACACTCAGGGAGGTTCAGGCAAGCTAAAGGAATCTTCAGGCCTTCATAAATCTCACTCAAACTCCATTCACGATCTCAGCTAAAAGAGGTAAGAACTCCAACTTCTATCTCTTCATACAGGCATCTATTGGCCACGATTTGTGAAGATAAAATGTAGATATCCTTGTGCAAAAGCCAACCATGTTCATAAATTTCATTTATATTCATTGTGTATAGAGAATTTTAGAGTTTAAGTTTATGTAAAAATTAGGTTTAAAATTAGGGCCTTTGAAATTAGTTTTGATCATTGACTGTTAGTTTACATGAGTTACATGGTTGAAATCGTGGGAAAGAGTACTATCATTTTCATGTTGGAAGTTTCCATTTTCATGGAGAAATGAGAAAGATACATAGGTTCTGGCCAACTTGAGGAAGAAGATGAAGTACAGGGCAAGGAGGCTTTATATGTTATATTTTTCTTGTTTCATTTAAACTAACGGATGTACAGCCACCCCAGTGGTAAGGCAGCGCACTAAAATACTTAAGGTCACAGGTTCGAGCCTTGGCGCTGCCTTTTTGCATTTTTCACATTTTTTCATCCATTTTTTTGCTGTTTGCAGCGCGGGCTTCAACATTTGGGCCTTGTGTTTTTTTTCTAACACGCAACCTCCTGATTACTCAGGGCACCCCTGGCCCAACTATTTTCATTTATTTATTTTATGTTGTTTTATTTCATTAAATATATTTTTCTTAAATATTAAAAAATCATAAAAATGTAAAAATGATAAATATTATATTTTGTTTATTTTATTTTATTTTCTCATAAAAAATATTTTTTTATAGTTATGTATTAACTATTTTTCCCTAATAAACTTGTAAGTAAAAAATAGAATTAGGTTAATTATTTATTCTTTTTCTCACACTTATAAATATTTATTTTAACATATAAGAAGACTAAATATTTTCTTAAATGTTATTTATTGTTTTAAGACAAAAGATACACAAAAATAATACTTAAAGAACTTTATTTTCTTTTTAAATTAGAAATTAGGGTTAACCTTTTTTTCAAGAAATAATTTCCTTTTCTTAAATTTTTAGGATTAGGTCAAAACTCTTTTGCATATAAAAAACAAAGTAAAAATCTTTTTCTTACATACATACCATTGCATATTTATATTGTATATTATTTATTCAAATATTCGTAAAAATTCGATTTGGTTGTAATAGTTTAATTAGGTTTACATTATTGCAAATCTCCATTCATAATTTGTATACCCCCCTCCCATACAATATTGTAATAGCGTAGTAATCTTTAAAATTATGCAATTTACCACTTTTATATACCATGCTAGTAATTAGGGTTTGAATGGCAAGATAAAAACAAATCAAATAGAAAACCCTAATCCAAGATAAAATCAAGCATGAAAATAACACACTTACACACAAGCATCCTTAGGGTTTCTCCACTTGGTTGCCTTATACAAAAAATGGCCATATTACGCATGCGAAGTATCTTGGAAAAACAAACAAATATAAGATCATAGTCCCTCGATGACGCTATTCTAAGTTGCCTTACAAAATGATCTTGGTCCCTCAAAAATGCTAAGATACTTTACAACATTGCTAAATCATGGTTATACGATGACCCACGCCCGTCCCGTTTACATCCAAAGATAGGGTTGCTTACCAAATCAATGGTAAGACAACAAGGTCAAAGGAATAGAAAATGATCAAGGAAGACATTTGAGTAGGTAGATTACTTCTAGTTACTTGCTCTATTTTCAAACAACTATCCTTGCTATTTTCCAAAACAAACATACACATTTCAAAACCATCTTACAAACAATGAAAACATTTTCAAAAAGACAAACATATTTGTATACATTCTTACGAACAAGAATCATTACAAAGATTGCCTAAACAATGGTCTCTTTTACAAAATACTTTCAAAAACCACACAAAGCACAATTTCAAAACAAAAAGCAAGTGATCTAGCAAGTAACTAAGAACCCATGGAAAACCATGGATGAAAAGGGTGTTAATACCTTCCCTTTTCATAATCTACCCCCCGAAATCATGAAATAATCTCAAAGGTCTTTCATGTGCTTTTTCACCTTTCCTTTTGGATAAAAGAAAAGTCGGTGGCGACTCTTGCTAACCGTAACATTTGCGAGAAAACGCAAAACCCTCAAGTCAGTTCTCCCACCATATCACACATTGCATGTGTTGTAGATGCATGTCAAGTTGTTTGGATTCTGAATCTTCTAGAGGATTTGAAGATTCAGATAGAGAAACCTCTGAAGTTGTTGATTGATAACAAGTCTGCAATCAATTTTGCCAAGAATCTAGTGTTGCATGGAAGACAATAACAACAATAAGTAATAACACCAATTAACATCAACAGACAATACTAAAGTCAAGAAACTCAAATCATATATATATATATATATATATATATATATATATATATATATATATATATATATATATATATATATATATATATATATATATATATATATATATATATATATATATATATATATATATATAATTTGAGTTTCTTGACTTTAGTATTGTCTGTTGATGTTAATTGGTGTTATTACTTATTGTCATCAAATGCGATTTTGGTGTTGTCTACTGAAGCTACAACTCATCTTCTTGTGGGTTTCATGTTGGTACTTCAAGTGCGGGAAAGGACTTATAAATGGTTAGATATTTTTGTATAATTTCACTGGTTTTGGTGTTGTAGTAGTCCATCGTGTGTGAACTTCGTTATAATTTTGTACACTTGTGCGTATCCTAGATTAGTACTTTTGTAAATCAATTGTTCATTTTGAAGAATATATGTGTATCCTAGCTATTTGGTGCAATGAAATTACCCTTCACTGGTTAGAAAAATATGAAAATAGTGACCTAAATATTGTATGTGTGATGTGGTAAAAATATGAAAAAAAAGCTACCTAAATGTGGTCTGTGTGATGTTAGAAAAATATAAAAAATTAGGTATCAAAAAATTATAGGGAATCCACCTCGATTTTGCTAAAAAAAGCAAACATATTACATCGGGTCATTGAGGCAACCGATGTTAAAACCTATATATTACATCGGACCATTGAGGCAACTGATATATATATATATATATATATATATATATATATATATATATATATATATATATATATATATATATATATATATATATATATATATATATATATATATATATATATATATATATATATATATATTTTTTTTTAAATTGTATTTTTTTCACATCAGACCTAACATCCAACCGATGTGGTAGGTGAATTTTTCACATCGGGTTGTTGCCCGATGTAAAATGTCTTTGATTTACTATATCGCTTGGATTTACATCGGACCCGGATCCAGTGTAAAATGTACTTTTCACCCGATGTAAAAAGTCTTTCCTGCACTAGTGATGGATCATTTTACTTATAAAATACTCAACCTCTATTTTTTCAAGCAACGTGGGACTTACACAACTCATAATTGTTTCTCAAAAATATCTTCCTTAAGTGTGAGTCCATTCACTATATTCCCCCCCAAGCGGAAGGTATTTCATCCACATACTTGTACTGCCATTGACAGATACTCTTACCTCTTCGTGGACACTTCAATAAGACATGTTGCCTGACCATCACCATATCAAAAATACTTTCGATAAAAGGAGTCAATCTTTTACTCAAACTAGGTTGTGATACCTCTGATGTGTCATCTTGAAGAGATAACATTCACATTAGATCAAACGCTCACCTAAAGATCAAAGACTCGTGCAAACAAGTAAGAGACACCACAAATTCATCAAAAATCTTAAGATGGTAGATGTATGAATCATTTCACTTATAAAATGTTTAATCTTCTCTTTTTCAAACAACGCAAAATTTACACAAATCACACTTATTTCTCTACAAAATATTATAGAGTGACATGCCAGATAAATTAAATTAATGTGTCGTATATTATGATCTTAATATGACAAAAAATACTACAACAATGAACCCTGTCATAACCGATTAAAATAGCAAAAACTAACCACTAGACAAACTCTTACATTATTACTAATCACGGTCGTAAAGAAAAACAATAACTAACCACTAGATTAGCTTCTCCATTATTTAATACTTCAAAACATTTAATATATATTTTCTTCAGCAATTATTATAAACAAACATTCTTTTTTTAATTCATTATAATGAATGTGTCTGATTTATATAAAATGCGAGATATATTCATTATTCAATTAATCTAAAAAGAGAATCTTTATTTATAATAATAGTCACAGTGTGTATTTAATTAAAATCCATTATTGTCTCGAGATTTGAGGTCATGTGTTCGATTTATTATTGTCTCACAATAAACTCGATAAAGTTTTGTAATTTATTGTTATATATTCTTTCCGTCCCAAAATATTTATCATATTTGACACTTTCACACAAATTATAAAAAAAAAGTGATAAATGAAAGAGAGAGAATAACAGTTTTACGAAACTATCCTGGTTGTTTATTGGTTTATTCAAATTATCATTAATGCAATGTGAGAGAAATAGTGAATAGGAGTATATTAGAAGATATAATTGGAAAATAAAAATAAAAATAACATTAAAAACTAAAAATAACACTTATTTTAGAACAATTTTTTTTATAAATACGACCCTTATCTCTTATTTTAAGATGGAGGAGGAAATATAAATACAAGTTATTGATAAAGTATGAGTTTTAAAAAAATTGAATTACTTTTTTATTATTATCTATTTTAAAAATTAAAACAGAGCCTCTGAATAATTTAGGACAACATGAATTAAACATCACATAGTTTTTCAAACATGTATATGTATTAAAATGATTTATATGAAAAAACTATTCAAAAGTATTTTTTAAAATATTTTTTAATTTTATTTTCTAAAAAAAATATAGTAAAAATATGAAATATTTAAAATATTTTTTTATTAAGAAACTATTTAAACCAATATCTTATTTAGTATTTTTTTTTTATAATATTTCCTTTTGAATTTCTTTAACAAAAACATGTTTAATATTTTAAAAACAGCTGTAACCAACTATTATTGACTAAGAATAATATTTTACATGTAGTTAAATATTATAATACTTTTAAAATTTTAATTTAATATAATTTCTATGAGAAACTATTCAAAATAACTTTTTTCTTTAATTTCTTTTCCACAAAAAAATTGTAGCAAATAGATGAAATATATTTTTTTAAATTATAATGAAACTATTTAAACAACTTTCTTATTGAATATATATTTTTAAAATATTTCCTTGTAAAACTTTTTAACAAACAAATGTATGATATTTTAAAAATCATTTTAAAAACAACTATAATCAACCCTTAATGAATAAGAATCATATTTTACATGAAGGTAAATATTATAATGATTTTAAAAACTCAATAAAAAATAGTGATAATAAATTCAATTATTGTAATGTACTTCTAAGAAATACAATGATAATGACTCTGGTTACGAGGAAGATCACAGGAGGATTTGTGTATAATGATTATGTGAAACTAGTGAATGATCCCTTCAAATCTATAAGTTGGGATGTGTGTATACATAACTGTAGGTCGAATCATGAGAAAGAAACAATATTCTCTCAACTTCCAAACGAGTACATGGGAGTAAGGGGAGGAACTACTCTTATTCCTCATATATTCGGGGAGCAGATTCCGCTTTTGCAGCTATGACCAGAATCGTCCCTTTAAAAGACACCCCATCAACCACATATTGGAGAGATAAACAAACAATGTACATGTATTTGGGTTAGGCGACCCAGGATTACGCCAACCTGGTTTCTCTACTGGCCCTTTCATGACTCCTTTGGGCCGTTATCCTTTAGGTCCCAGTAAAGTTATCCCAATCCATAGTCCTAACCCTTCAAAATGTTTGAGAGTTAAATATTGCGAGACTATTTATAAAACCTAGTGGAAAGTGAATTCCTTTTGTAAGAGCGTAAATTTTCTAGCTTATGGGACGAAGAAGACATCCTCATATAACTCTGTTATAAAGATGAAAGGGTCAACATGGGAAACTTCTTTTACATGCAACTCCCTATCAATTATGACTTGGGGTGTTGATTCCCTTTACAGTGTTTGATTCTAAGGTTCTTATAACCATAAACGTCACCTCTTCTCAGATATCACCTAATGGATGAGATTTTATCAGGGCATTTGATATCTTGTGTTGGAACTTAAAAGTCTCCTACTTTGGGTCTCATATTATCTTTTTATTATACCAAGACTGTAAGCAAGGGTGGTTAGGTCACCCTAGACTCTCTTCTTGAGAGGTTCCTCTTCACCCCTCACTCGAACAATTAAATTTTTTGGAAGGATAGGTTCATTAGAGTGACAGGGAGAGATAATCGTTCTATGGTGATGTTCAGGGATACTAGTGAAGACCGATTTCCATTTTATTAGATAAAGGACCATATGATAATAAATGGTTTCAATTACAACTTTCTCACTGGGAGAGAACAAGAAATTATTGATATCTTGGAAGAATTCTAAATCATGAGCTCCAGGGAAATGGCTGAATTTGATAAGAGCAACGACAAAGATAAGGAAATCGATGATTATTTGTGTAAGTTTAATGTATATTAAGGCACTGATAATTTAAACTTGCTTCTGACTATCATTTTCCTCTTTGTTTGCAGATAGGATGACACTAATGACTATTGAACATAAAAAGGAATTTCACTCCAAAAAAAGGCTGATTGGGGCAAAAAGTTGTATGATGATCTCCACAGGCACCGTAAAGGCTTATTAGGCAAGAGGAACAGGAAGATGAGTAGTGAGGGAAGCATCATTATCACTCAATCCTTGAAGACTATAAAGTTTATTTTGACTAGAAAGGTGGGCTCTCCTTATCGATGTCACCATACCAAGGATTCCTTGAATATGTATTGACTTGGAGGATCTAGAGACTATGGAGCTTGATGTAATGCCTAAAAATGGGACATCTTCCTTATCTCCTTAAGTGAGCATGGTGGTGTCCCTTTGAGATGAGGACTTCGACGTCAAGAGCTATGTGCGGATGTGCCTTGACTTCTCGTCTGACTTCCCACAATGACCACCAAATGTAGACTCATCGAAGGTACATACAAATTCTAAATTTAATAGAGACTCGTTTGTTGAGGGAGATCTTGCTGGAGCATGTAATGTTTAACACCTTTAGTCATTTGGACAAGTCCGTTGCTAATCTCAAGACTAAACTGAGTGCCCAAAAGAGACAATAATTGATACATAAAATTATTTGAAGTTTGTTTTCAAAGAGAGTGATCAATTGAAAGAGTAGTAGAAAACCAAAGATGAGGCTGATAAAGAGCTGGCAGCATTGAAGAAGTCCGTCGAGGTCAAGACTCTTCTTAAGAAAAAAACTGGAGGAAGTAAGGTGGATGCCTAAAATGATATAGTTTATGCTGAATACAAGGATATTAAAAAGTCAAAATCTCAATTGGCTCATCTCTACTAAACTATGAATATGAATAAGCTCGATATGTTCAAGGTTGTAAAAATTGTCCCACTGGGGCAAGGGGTAGATGAGCCTGATAAAGAAATAGTTCTCCATGACTAGGATGAGAATATATCTTTTTCGGTGGCTACCCCCATGAACGAGGAGGGAAGAGTTCAAGAAGAGGGTGGCCCACTTGTGTCCATGCCACCCAACCTTTAGACTTTTACCTGTTGTCTTCTAGTTTTTCTTTTATTTGTATCTTTCCCTTCGTAAGTCTATTTATAGTAATGTCCTTTTGGGTTTCTTTAATGAAAATGTTTACACCTTTTGGCATTTTTAAATGGAATTATTGGGTTTTATTAATCCTAGAACTAAGTCGTAGTCTTATTGCATGTTCCTCATTACGACCCAGGCCAAATCGCCAGCTAAGGTAGATACAGTCCCTTGTTTGGCGTTAAATGAATGGCCTATTGAGATGGAGATGAATCTCTAACAAGGTTAAGTATGATATCCTAATAAGGTGGCAATGACTCTCTCTCTCTCTCTCTCAAGGTCTAGCAAAATTTCCTGATAAGGCGATAAGGATCTCTTTGTAAGGGTCCAACAATGTGTACCCTAATAAGGTAGAAAAATAAATCTTTTTGTAAAGGTCTAACAATGTATAGCCTGATGAGACGGAAAAGATCCCACACTACTACAAAATATACCTTTGGTAACACAATATTACTACGGCCGTTTAAACAACCGTAGTAGTAAATCATTTTTACATGCGTGAATTTTTAATATTTTATTAAAATAAATTTAATCACAATCCTATAACACAACTGTTGTGGTATATTAAAGTTTAATTGCTTCGATTTCCAACACCAGCAATTTTTTCTTCTTTTTGTTACAAAAAAGGGGTTGTCATTATACTCTTATAAATATATTAAAATAAAACTAAATTATCACCATGATTAATAATAGAAATCATTGTGAATGGTTCTTACTTATTATCACGGTTTTTGTTAACAGCTGTGGTGATAAGTGAAGGTTCAATGAAATATAGGAAATGGGGGTTGAATTGGGTTTCTATAATTAAATATTTTCGAACTCCCAAACTTCAAATAATACTGATGCACAAAGTAAGCAACAATAATAAAAGACACTAGTATTTTTTATCGTGGTTCACTATTAACTAGGTTAATCCAATCCATCCATCACAATGATTTTGCTTATCAATAAGGACTTAATCCACTAATCAAGTATTTTTTTATTACAACCTCAATGACAAACCATCACTGACATCTCAAGAATTATGATTAACTGGTCTCTTAAGGAAATCAACCTCAATGACAAACTGCATTGACATCTCAAGAATTCTGACCAACTGGTCTCTTGAGGAAATCACCTCAATGACAAACTGTCATTGATATCTCAAGAATTATGACCAACTGGTCTCTTGAGGAAAACCACCTCAATGACAAACCATCATTGATTTCTCAATAATTCTGACCAACTGGGCTATTGAGGAAAACAACCTCAATGACAAACACTTATTGACATCTCAATAATTATGACCAACTGGTCTCTTTCAGAGTTTGCGTATTCTTGTTTGATCTGTCAGAAGTCTAAGATTGAACATCTGAAACCGTCTGGATTGTTGCAACCGTTATCCATTCCTGAGTGGAAGTGGGATAGCATTTCTATGGATTTTGTTTCAGGTTTACCAAGGACTCCGAGTAATTGTGATTCTATTTGGGTTATTATGGATAGATTGATGAAATCTGCTCACTTTTTTCTGATTAGGATGGAATATATGATGGAAAGGTTTACTAAGTTGTATATTGAGAAGGTTGTGAGTTTATATGGTGTTCTATCTAGTAATGTTTCCAATAGAGATCCGAGGTTTACTTCGAATTTTTGAGAAGGTTTGCAAGATTCTTTGGGTACGAAGTTGCGTTTGAGTTTGGCGTATCATTCGCAAACAAATGGTCAGACTGAGAGGACGATTCAGTCACTTGAGGATCTTTTGAGAGCTTGTGTTTTGGAGCAAAGAGGTGCTTGGAATATTTTTTTGCCTTTGATTGAGTTTACTTATAACAACAGTTTTCATTCAAGTATTGGAATGACACCGTTTGAGGCTTTGTATGGACGAAGGTGTAGGACGCCTTTGTGTTGGTATGAATCTGGTGAGAGTGTTGTGGTTGGACCTAAGATAGTTCAACAAACTACAAATAAGATTAAGATGATTCGAGAAAAGATGAGGATTTCACAGAGTCGTCAAAAAAGTTATCATGATAAGAGAAGGAAAGCGCTTGAATTTGAGAAGGATGATCATGTATTTCCGAGGGTTACTCTGGTAACTGGTGTTGGTAGAGCTTTGAAGTCACGTAAGTTGACGCTGCATTTTTATTGGACCTTATCAGATTTCCGAGAAAGTAGGTGAAGTGGCTTATCAGATTCATTTGTCGCCATCACTTGCTAATCTTCATGATGTATTCCATGTGTCTCAGTTGAGGAAATACATTGCAAATTCATTTCATGTTATCCAATTAGATGATGTGCAAGTAAGAGATAATTTAACCATTGAGACATCGCCTATGCGGATAGAGGATAGAGAAGTGAAGAAACTCCGAGGTAAGGAAATCACTTTAGTGAAAGTGGTTTGGGGAGGACCGGAAGATGGTAATGTGACTTGGGAGCTTGAGAGTAAGATGAAGGGTTCGTATCCCGAGTTGTTCGTTTGAGGTAATTTTCGAGGACAAAAATCTTTTAAGTGGGGGAGAGTTGTAACATCTCGATTTTTATTAGCTATTTTACTAGTTGTTTATTTATTTAATTATTATGTGGCATGATAATTATTTAATTATTTGAATATATGTCTTATTTGAATAATTGAGTTATTAGGTGTATTAATTAATGAAATAACTAGTTGGGCTTAATTATGAGAAATAGAAGTAATGAGGGGGTATGAGTTGCTAAGTCCAATAAGAGAAACAATAGTTATTAAGGGTTATGTGAAAACAAATATTAGAATCCTCATTTTTGTGAAAAGAAAAGAAGAGAAGAAAAGAGGAAAAGAGGAAAAGAAAAGAAGAAGAAGGAAGAACCTTAAGGTGGCTACAATCAAGGTAAGGGGGGAGAATCCTTGCTATTATTGGTTTGTATATGATTGGGTGATGATTAGTAACATGAACTAGGATTTGGTATTTCACTTTCTAGGTTTTTGATTCACCTAGGTTGAAATTAGAATTCCAAATTGATGTTTGAAAATCATGTTTTTATGTTAGAAATAGTTGATATTTGATAGATACATGCAAGAATACATTTATTTGGTGAAAAATGGATACTAGAACATGATTTAGGAAGGACTTTCGTGTTTGGACATAAGTTGTTCGCAGTAGATATTTCCGCGTAACGCGAAGTGCGCTCGGCGCGGGTAAGGCCGCTTAGCACTGATGCCTGGATATATAATTTATATTTTTGCATGAGTGGCTTAGGGGTTTGCATACTTATGAATTATTATTAGTTTACATAAATTTTAATAATTTATTCGATGTATTTTGGATTGGTTTTGGATGCGTTTAGATGAATACATGATACTTGATTTTAGTATATGTATGTTGTATTTTGGTGATTGTTGAAAATGATATTGGTTGGCTTATTGTTTACCTTGGTTATTGGTAAACAACCGCTGATCCTCCAAATGGTTACTTATTTGGTTACTCGCAGGATCGATCAGATTGATCCTAGGACATAGGTTGATTTTGAAGTTTTGATTAAATTGGATATTGGTTAAATGACAATAAAATAAAGAGGCTTTAAGTAAATTGCATGAAGAAATGACTTGGTAAGATAAATAAGGCTTTTAAATAAAGGGCTTCGACAGGAATGTAAAGAAGAAAGCAAGTAAATTTCTGGAAAAAGTAAATGACTTTGATTAATAAAGTTGGTGTTTCACACATACATTTCTCAACAATTCTTTCTCACACGCTGGGTACTCGAATCTATATGAGTGACTTTGTATAGAATTGTGAACACACGCGAGAAACTACATGACTACTACTATTTATACTAAAACATCCCAAGTAACCGTCGGGCAGTTACACTGCTTCGAGATGATTCCACTTGGCACGTTCTCAACGTTCGACGCTCCAGATCTTTGCACGTTGCACTTGGTAACCGCTGGAAACCGTTTTCCCTCCAAACGCTTGAATTTCAAACCGTTCCACTCTGAACCATCGAACCCCTTCGTCGAGAAGCATCTTCGACGAGAAACACCTTCGACGTCGAAGGCAACCAACTTCTCCCTTGGAAGAAATCTTCTAAGTACCTTGCCATCTTTCGATGGGCATTTCGACGGACCTAGCTAGTCGAAAACATCCTTCAGCTTTAATGGCTGACATTAATGAAACAAGGGTGTCGAATTTAGGAGCCAAGAAATTGCCCCCCAAGAATGCCTTATTTCAATTCTGAAAGAAAAAGGCATTCTTTGAAACGCCATTCGACACCTGTCTTTTCACGCTTAGTCACAAATTAAATTGTGCACTTTTTGTTGTCTTCTACCAACCACTGGCAATCCCAAGAAAACCATCATTTATCCGTACCTAAGACGTCACTTCAGTACGGCGTGCATTGTGCCAGACGTCATTTCAGAATTTGTCATTATGACAATTCCCAAAAACGAGGACGCACGCTGCGCCCCTCCATTTCTGCAGAACGGCTAAAACAACAGGGGGACGCCACGTGTCCCACTATCTCCTGCAACATTAAATGGCATTTAATGTCCTCGGTTTTGGGGATTTTCCCCCACTACTATAAATAGCAGTAAGTACCCACTGTGGGAATTTTTACGCTATCTAGCTTTCAGACTTCTCCATTTTCATACAAACTTGTCAACTTTGCAAACCCTTTTTCTTTCACTTCGTCTTCATCCTCACCATTAACAATGGCATCTGGTCCCTCCAATGCTCCTAGCGCCACCGTACCATCTGGAAACGTCAAACCTAAGGTTTTCGTCACCGCTTCAGTAGTAACTTCCACGGGCCAACGAAGGGTCCCTGAACCCTTGGACATCGTTGTACGTGATGCTTACTCACACCACCTTATGATCCCGGTTGGATATTCCAACCAGATCTTTGCTATGTCTGGCCCCTTGTATCCAAGTATTGCTGAGGCCATGAAGATCAAGAGTTATTTTCCGGTAGTTGAGAGACTCAAACCGGTTGCATGCGCTAAGAAAGATGCAGAGGATAATGAAGACCCTGCTAAAGAGAAAATCGACCTTCGTTTCTTCAACAAAGGTGTTAGGGATTTCAGGTCTGGCCCTAGCCTTACTCCTGATTACGTTGCTTGGCTGGAAAAAATGGAGAAACGCCAAGCTTCAATCTGGAAAGATATGGGGATTTTCAACCTGGTGATGCTGTCGAAGACAGGTTTGAACTATTCTCCGGAGATGTTGATAGCTTCTCTACTTTTCTGGGACTACTCCCACTTCACTTTCCATCTTCCCTGTGGGATGCTGACTCCTACACTATTCGATGTGGCCGCTATCACTGGCCTTCGACCCACCGGGGACTACTTCGACCCGGAGGAGATGTCGGAGGATCAAATTGGATTCTCTGCCACAAAGCCAACCTACACCACCTTCATCAATCACTACCACGACAGGTCGACAGATGCTGTGTCGGATGTCGAACACATTGCGTTTCTAGCCTTATGGCTGACACGCTTTGTATTTTGCTCGAAGTCCTTACAGGTGACCAAGAAGATGGTCACTCTCGCCACTCAACTCCATCATGGCCAAAATATCTGTTTGGCAGAATTGATTTTGGCTAGCCTCTATGATTCGATTAGTAATGGGGCGACTCTTCTGAAGATTATCGAGAACAGGGCCAGTCTGCTGCTTGCTGGACCTTTTTGGCTGCTCCAACTGTGGCTCAATGCCACCTTCGAATCTTTCTTGCCTAAGAAGGTTCAAATAAATGAGCAGGCTCCAGAGATAGCGAACAGACGTGTCGAAGGAACCAGACTGGCTCTGTTGACTCCGATGGAAGATGGACTGGAGCTTCAACAAACTTTCACAAACTTCGTTCTGATGTTTGCTCGAAGGAAAGAGTTTGCTTCGACTATGGCTCCGTTTGCTCGACGGAAGGTAGGCCAAGCGTGGTTCACAAGGCCACATCCTAGGACGTCGAGTGGTCCTCAAGTTGACGAACATACAACAATGTGGGAGGCGTTCCTCACACCAAGGATCATGCCTCTTCGATTTAGGAGCTCTAAGACTCATCTGAGTCTGATTGCATATCAACCAAACCTGGTGTCTCGCCAGTTTGGTATTATTCAAACCCTACCTTCTCCAATTTTTCCAAGGGAGAAGTCTATGTTGTACTTCTGCAATGACTACACCGAAGAAGCTGCCACTAAACATATCGGAAGATATGCTGGTCGAACAGTTCTCTCGTTGTTTAACTACCAGCTCAACTTTCTTTGCTCACCATCCTTCGAGGAGTGGTGGAAAAGTTATTACGCTGAGGAGTTTTTCGACGAGAAGGACTTCGTGGATGAGCTTCAGAAATCTTTTGTCCTCGTTTTGGACAAAATAAAGAAATGTAAGTTCCTTCTTTCGAATTACCTTGTCTTTCTCTTTCGACTGCTGGCCTGTTAACTATTTTATTTGCTTTCAGTTGTTCGAAAGCCTGCAGCCAAGAAGGCTGCAGAAGGCCAACAGGGAGGAGGCCCCTCAACAAAACCTCCACCGCCGGCGAAGACTATAGCGCCAGCGAAGACCACAACAAACCAACAGGGGGAAGGCCCTTCGAAAAAGCCTTCTGTATCGGTAACCAGACTTTCGTTATTTTCTTCTGGTTTTCAATTTTTTGACTTTCGATGCAATTGCTAAATCGAATTCCCATTGGTTTTTTAGGCACCTTCGCCCAAGAAATGGCCAGCACTGGTGGTCGAATCTGGGAGCGACGAAGAAGATGATTCTCCCCCTACTCCTCTAAAAAGGCGAAAGCTGACGAAGGACGCTCCTGCTCCTGCTCCTGAGGGTCGAACAATTAGAATCAAGGTTGCTGGAAGAAAGCCCAGGCCACCTCCAGTGATCATCGAGGAGCCAACGGAGGAGGAATTAAACGTTCTTCTCAATAAGCCTGTCGAAAGCGACAATTCCAGCCCTGGGGCTGAAGCTAATTTACAGGTAATCTCTTAGACCTTTTTGTAACTTAGGTGTAGATACCTACATTCGACTATGTCTCTTTCGAATTTTGAAGATTCTTCTTCTTCTTTTTCAGGACACCACTGAAAGCTCACCGCCCAGGACTTCTGAAACATTGGAGTCTGCTGAACTCAGCAGGCCACAAGAAAAAGGCTTGGAGAATGACGAAGCCCATACCGAAATAAATGAGGCCAATGCTGAGACGGTAGAAAAACCAGCAGAAGATCCTCAAACGGAAGAATAACAGCCAAAAGAGGTTCAGGTGGTGGATCTGTCAGAAGAGAATCGTGACGAAGGGGACCATGGCAATGCTGGCGAAGAGGATCAAGGTGCCGCTGGCGAAGAGAACCAAGGTGACGCTGGCGAAGGGCACCAAGATGACGCTGGTACTGCCCCAGTCCGAGTCGAAGGGGATCAAGTCGAGGCAACTGTCACTCAACAGTCTCAAACCCAAGACAATGCTGTTGCAAGGGCTGTTACCTCAACAAAGCACAGGTCGAAAGAGGACTTAGAACTCTTGAAGCAAACTGATCCTGTCAGCTATCTCAACGCCATCATCGAGAGCAAGAGTTCGTCTGATGCTAGTCAGGAGGTTCCTACCCTGTCGGGGAAGTCCACTGAAACCTCTCCTCTCGATGAAGCTTTGGCGAAGGTTAAGGCCCAGTTTTTCAAGAAGGACTTGATGAAAGCTTTGGAGGGGGACCCTACTGCTCCATCGTACTTGAGGGATGTTTTGAATGCTGTCGACTTGTTAGCTGTAGCTCCAGAAGTTTCAGGCTTGATCATGGAGTTACACTCCATTATTGATCAAGTCTCAGCAGATTATAGGCGACAAAGGGGCTTTAATAGTCAGCTTGAGGTGTTATATGGCAAAAGCTCTTCTGCATGGACTGCTGTTTCGGAGACAACTTCTCAAATTGCGGAGTTGTCGAAACAAAAAGCATCTACACAAGAAGAAGTTGATGCCATTGATCGAGAGAATGCTTCCTTCAGGGCGCAAATCGAAGAAATAGAGGCTAAGATAAATGCCAACACTAAACGCAAGGAGGAACTTCTTTCGACCGTCTCAGACACCGAGAGCCAAACTGAAATCAAACAAGGCCTAGAATTTGCTGAGAAAGCCCAAGGCTTTGACGATCAGATTGCCAAGCTTGTGCAGGCGAATGCCTGGTGCAAGAAAAGATTGGAGCTGCAGCAAATCAAATACCTTCGACTCAAGGACTCTATTCCCTTTTGATTGATTCTGCTTCTTAACCATATTTTGTAATCTGTATTCGACAACATTGCCATCTTGGCTAAAATTATAAAAATTTTCCATTTTGGCTTTTATATGGTTAATTTAGTCTTGTTATTTTATTTTTATCTCTTGGAGTGTAGGTTTGTATTTTTTCAAATATTTACCATTTACTCTCAAGAGCCTTTTATCTTCACCTAACTCTTCGACTTCATAGGCTCCACCAGAAAAAGTTTGGATAACTCTGAATGGTCCTTCCCATTTGGGTGACCATTTTCCCATACTTCGATCCCTTCGATCCATGGGAAGAATCACCTTCCAAACTAGTTCTTCAGGCGAAAATACCTTAGGTTTCACCTTTTTATTATAAGAGTCTTCTACTCTTTTCTTCTGAAGCCTGAGTAGGTCAAGAGCGCGCAATCTTTCTTCGTCTAAATCTACCAGTTCGTCTAACATCATATTCCAATAAATTTCAGAGGGAATATCATAATGTCTCTGAACCCTTGCAGATTAAAGACAAATTTCTGCTGGCAACACTGCATCATGGCCAAAAGTTAGCCTATATGGTGTTGTACCTGTGGCTTCTTTTGGGGACGTTCGACAAGCCCACAAAATCTGGTCTAACGTCTTATGCCAATTTTTTGGTTTCTTCCCAACATGCTTTTTTATCAAGCCAATCACTACTTTGTTTGCTGCTTCGACTCAACCATTTGCCTGTGCATAATAAGGCGTTGATGTTAAGAGTTTGAAACCTGTTTCCTGAGCAAATTCCTGCATCTTTCGACCAGTGAAAACTGATCCTTGATCAGTAGTTATAGTCTCAGGGATTCCATACCTAAAGATAATGTTCTTTTGAATAAATTCAATGACATTTTCTTGGTCTACATTGACTAAAGGGATAGCTTCGATCCACTTAGTAAAATAATCAATGCCTACCAGTATGTATTTCTGACTCTTTGATGATGCTGGTCGAATCTCTCCAATGAGGTCCAACGCCCATCCTCTAAAGGGCCAAGGTTTCACTATCGAGTGAAGTTCGCTTGCTGGTACATGTTGGATGCCTGTATGGACTTGACATTCTTGGCAACCTTTGGCGAACTCAACACAATCTTTCAGCATAGTGGGCCAGTATAGTCCTTGTCGAAACAACAACCATTTCATCTTATGGCCTGCTTGGTGAGCCCCACATGCTCCAGCATGCGTAGTCGAAAGGGCTATGTATGCTTCAGTTTCACTTAAACATTTTAGCAATACCCCTTCAGGCGTTTTCTTGAATAACTCATTACCCATGAGTACATAACTCAACGCCCTGTACTTTGTTTTTCGTTCTGTCGAAGCTCCTGGATTTTGAAGATAATCCACAATGGGTTTCCTCCAATCTTGGTCTGACAAATTATCTATGAACGAGATTTCGAATTTACTTTGATCAGCATATCCTAGTCTCGTCGATTCCAAGTCTGCTGGTGATAGACAAGTTGCTTTTATCTTTTCTCGAACTTCGATTGCTCTTTGCAGTCTCGTTTTTGAAATCTTATACCCAGATGCAATTTGTTCCAAGTCATTGGCTATTTGATTTTCCACTCTGGGTATGTGTCGAATATTGACCATTTCAAATTTTTTCAATAAACGATTTGCTATCACAAAGTACATAATGAGATTTTCTCTTATGCATTTATATTCCTTTGTGACTTGCTTAATGACTAACTCTGAGTCTCCCATTATTTCGACTCGAGTTGCCCCCAATTCCAACAATATCTCAAGGCCAGTAATTAGAGCTTCATACTCAGCCTCATTGTTCGAACAAGAACCTGATATCTTGTACTTGAAAGTTGTTGGAATTTTTTCAGGAGAAATGATCAAAACTCCTACTCCTGTTCCATCTTTATGGCTGGAACCATCGAAGTAGAATTTCCAAGGTTCTATCTCCACATAATTAATATCCTCAACTTGAATTGAGTGGTCGACTATAAAGTCTGCAACCACTTGTCCTTTTACTGCCTTAAGAGGCATAAAGGTCAAGGAGTATTCAGTTAATGCTAATGCCCACTTGCCAATTCGACTATGCAAGATAGGTTTCGACAACATATACTTGAAAACATCAAAATGAGACGAAACATACACATCAACTGGTTTTATATATTGCTTGAGTTTTGTACAAGAGAAATACAGACATAGACACAATTTTTCAACTTCACTATATCTAGTTTCTGCATCGTTCAAAACTCTACTAAGATAATAAATGGGTCTTTCGAATCCATTCTCATCTTCTTGGGCTAACATGCTTCCCAAAGTTTTGTCGGATGCAGCTATGTACAATCTCATACTCCTATTGCTACAAGGAGGCACCAAAATAGGTGGCTTAGTGAGATACCCTTTGATTTTGTCGAAGGCTTCTTGTTGCTCTTGCCCCCATTCGAACCCCTCTTTATTCAGTCGAAGTAAGGGTGAAAAGGCCTGAGCTTTCCCACTTAGGTTAGATATAAACCTCCTTAAGAAATTTATCTTGCCTAACAGAGATTGTAGTTCCTTCTTATTCGATGGCGCTTTCGCTTCCAGAATTGCCTTCGTCTTGTTCTGGTTGATTTCGATTCCTTTCTTATGGACAACGAAGCCCAAGAAATCTCCAGCTTTCACACAGAACGCACACTTCAAAGGGTTCATCTTCAGACCATGTTCTCTCATTCTTTCGAATGATTGTCAAAGGTGGTCAATATGATTCTTCCTGGAAACAGATTTTATAACAATGTCATCAATATATACTTGCATAAAAGTGTTAATAAAATCATGGAAGATAGTATTCATTGCTCGCTGGTATGTTGCCCCAGCGTTCTTTAGGCCAAAAGGCATCACTACCCATTCGTAAGTGCCTAGGGCCCCAGGGCATCGAAAAGCTGTTTTCGACACATCCTCTTCAGCAATGAATATTTGATTATATCCTGAATAACCATCGAGCATACTCAGGTATTCATAGCCAGCGGCAGAATCGACTAGCATTTCCGCCACAGGCATAGGATATTCATCTTTGGGTGTAGCAGCATTCAAATCTCTGAAATCTATGCACACCCTTAATGTACCATTTTTCTTAATTACTGGCACAATGTTTGCAATCCATTCGACATACCTTGTAACGCGTATGAATTTGCATTTCAGCAGTCTTTCGACTTCCGTTTTGATCTTCGACAGTATTTCTGGAGCGAAGCGTCTTGGATTTTGCTTGATTGGCTTCTTCCCAGGTTTGATTGGCAACTGAAGTTCTACCAATCCTCTGTCGAGACCAGGCATTTCGTTGTAATCCCATGCAAAACAGTCCTTGAACTCTTTCAACAATTGGATTACTTCCAACCTAAGTTCTGGGTCAATTTTGGCGCTGATGTAGGTTGGCCTTTTCTATGACCCTTCGCCTAAGTTGATTTCTTCTAAAGGATCCTGCGCTAACATTTTTATGTTGTTCGCCAAGGGGTCCTTTTCGAAGCCCAAAGGCTCATCGTCATAGATGGCGTCGAGCCTCTGTTCCTGCATTTCCTCTTGCATGATATCAGGGGGTTTTGGATCGAAATCCTTTCCTGGACCTGCAGCAGATAACTGTCGATCATTGGCCTGTGTGGCCATGTACTTTACTTCGGCTTCGAGAGCCATTATCATCTTAGTTTCGGCTACATAAGCCGAAATTCGCTTCAAAGATTGTGACTCAGTCATTATCACTGAATTCACTTCCCCAACTAGTTGGTTGGATATCAGTTAACCCACTGAAGTCTATGTGGGACAAGTCTTCTCTGTCCCATTGGAAACCATGCTCAGGATGCAGGTATAGGGAACAAAAAGTGTTTGGCGCTGGCGCCATGTCGAAGTCAGGTGTTGGACATGGCCCTATGTGAGCCAAGTTCTTGTCGAAATCTGCCAACCCTAGGTGATTCACTTCGCCCAGGTAGTAGCTTTGATCTGCCTCTATGTTTTCGACCATCCCATCTGGACGCCATAGCAGCAGCCTCTGGTGCATTGATGATGGCACAGCTCCAACACCATGAATCCATTCACGGCCCAACAAAAGGTTGTAGTTAGGTTTGGCCGATATGACCATAAACATTGTTGGTCGAAGGATAGACCCTACTTTGATATCTAGTTGGATCACTCCCATAGTGTTCCCTATGCCGCCCTCATAGTTCGACAGGACCATGTTGTGAGGCTTAATGTCCTCATCCCTTTTGCCAATTTTCCTTAACACAGAGTGAGGAATGATGTTGATGGTTGCCCCACAATCCACCAATATTTTATTCACAGTAGTCTCTTCGAGTTTAGCCCTTATAAATAAAGGCTTGAGGTGATTTTTCATCGCCTCTGTGGGTGGTTCGAAGAATCCATTTTGTTCCTCAGTGGTGCCATTGTCCATGACAAAATAGCACACTGGCCTGTGTTTGGCCATTTCTTGCTCCACTTCCCAGTCACTTGCTTCGACCTCCACTTGTCGGTTGAATTCTCTGGGCAGCATTGAGACTATATTCACCATTATGTCCAAAGTATCATCAGACTCAGAATCATCTTCGTCCTCGACTTCACCTTGGTTAGGCAAAACGAGCCTGTTGGTTACTGGCTCTCTTTCTAGAGGTTTCCTTTGCTTCCTTTGAGGAACATTCGAACTGGTTTCTACCTTTGGTTCGTTGGCAGCCTCCCTCTCAGCTTTTCGTCTCCTTTGGTATCTCCTCCATTGAGATCGAGACATGGGATTTTTTCCTTTGTAGTTGCTTGACACTTGTGCAACTTTAGGTGCAGCAACTTGAGGCTCTTTCTTTTGAGTCAAAGAGGAACCCCTTGGCACGTCGAAAGAGTGCCATCTCTCCTCACTTGGCCTTTTTCGACCAGAGGTTTTGTACCAGGTATCTACCGACACATTTGTTGGAGGCCTGAAAGTCAATGGCCTCTTTTCTTGGTTTGAACCTCTTTGGGAGGCTTTTTTGGGGTCATGTCGAAGATCAACATTTTCCCTTCTCTTATTCGCTGCTCTTACGCCTTGAATGTGCTCAGCAGCTTTTTTGTCAAAGATCGAACTGCATCTTGGACACAGCATCACCTCTGATTTCTTTTTCTGGCATCTTTGTAGAAAATCTGCCAGATTTTCATTTTCCCGAGGGAAGGCAGTCTTATTAGCTTGTTCTTGCCTCATGGTCTCTTCTGATGCTTTTGGGTCAGAGAGTTCGACCATGTTGATATTCATTGTATCTTTGTTGGCAAGAGTTAACTGCTTCATTTGTATTTCCAGATTCTCCGTCTGGCCTTGAACTGTGGCCAAGTGGGAACTGGGTTTTGGTCCAGTTTTTTGTGCTTCAGCGGCCTCCAACTTTGGGCTTTCGACCGCTTTCTGAACTGCTTCAATTGTCTTCCTGGATAAGTTTCCAGAAAAACTGCCAAAGATTGGCATGTTGATATGGTCCTTTGAGACTTCGACCATTGTGATTCCTGGCCTCTTCGACTGGCTCCTAGTTGCCTCTATCACGTTCACCTCAGAAGGCTCAGCATAGTGGGCTTCAGCCTGCAATGGATTTGAGTCGACAGCCATGGGGGTTTTGTCAGCAAACTTCAACCTCCCTTCTTCGATAGCGTCTTGCACAAGATTCCTGAAAAGAAAACATTGAGAAGTTTTATGGTCCAAAAAATTATGATATTTGCAAAAACCTCTCTTCTTTCTTTGATCAAGAGGAGGCACTTTTACCCCTGGGGGTACTATCATTTGGCCATCTTTAACAAGCAAGTCAAATATTTCATCACATTTTGTGATGTCAAAACTATAAGTCTTTTTGGGGAATCTATCGTTGGTCCTTTCTGGACCAATGGGATTTTTCCCACTTGAGGGGACTAACAGTTTACAAGAGTATGGTGGCCCTTGTTTCAGTTCCGCTAAATCGAATTCTCCTTCTTCGACAGCTAAAGTATCGTCGAAGGATTCCGGATCTTCGTCATCCATCTCAACGTACGCTATCCTCTCTCTCTTGTGAGTTTTCGTTGCCTTTGCTTTTTCAGCTTTGAGGCGTTCTACCTGTCGAACTCTATCGGCCAGTTGGGCCATGTCTCTCAGGTATTGGGTGTCTAGCTTCTTCCTAATGGAATAATCCAAACCGCCTGCGGCTATTTCGACTAACTCATGTTCTGGCACTTGTGTAAAACATCTCGCCTTGAGCAACCTAAACCTATTTAGATATTCATCTATAGGTTCAGTGAAACGTCTCTTCACACTGGCCAATTCTTTCAGGCTTATCTTGGTTTGCCTCATGTAGAATTGTTCATGGAACAATCTTTCCAACTGGGTCCAATGATGGATCGAATTGGGGTGGAGAGTTGTAAACCAAGTAAAAGCGTTCTTTGTTAAAGAACTTGGGAAGTACTTGATCCTCAGGTTTTCGTTATTCGAAATATCTCCTGCTTCGATCAAGTACCTCGCCACGTGTTCGACAGTAGATTCTGTCGTGTCCCCAGAGAACTTAGTGAATTTGGGGACTTTACATCTAGGAGGTAAGTCTGTTTGTAACACGTATTCTGATAATGGGGATGTAAAGTTGGGCCTTCGAAAGCCCATGTTCATCCCATTCTGAGTCATGATCCTTTCGATCATGGTTGCCAGATTATTTTCCAAACCCGTATTTTGGTATTGGATATGCTGAACTACTTCGTCAGCATTTTGGTTTCTGTTAACTAACCTTACCTCTGGGGTTATTACCCTAGGTTCCTCGACGGGTTGCTCCAATCGTGCCCTAAGGTTTTCTTCGACAGGCTGTTGAACCTGGTTGATGGTGGTTTCTTCCTCTAAGAATATCCCCTGGTTTCCTCTTATTTGCGCCCTTTGGGGCTGTCGAATAGGTTGGGGTACTCCAAAGAAATCAGCCAAACGCGTCATTTGCGCTGTCACTTGCTGATTCGATTGAGTAGTGGTTTGTATTAGAGGGTTTAGCACTGTACTCAAAGTTTGTGCCAACATTTGCACCATATCATGGTTGCTTTCGTCCATTTGTTGCCTCAAGACTGCTGTCGAGGCATTTGTAAGGCCATGGGCTACTTGGGACGTTCCTCCTAAGAGTTGGGTCCTATTTCTATTCGCCATGCCTACTCCAGAGCCTTGGAGTGGCGAAGAGGCACTCACTAAAGGGTCTGAAAAAGTGGACGCAGCATTCGTCAGGA
The DNA here is from genome assembly GCA_948472305.1 of Vicia faba. NCBI lineage: Eukaryota > Viridiplantae > Streptophyta > Magnoliopsida > Fabales > Fabaceae > Vicia > Vicia faba. The sequence continues at coordinate 20,496,720 of OX451737.1, forward strand.
TAGCCAAGTCAGAAGTTGGCATGCCATAGAGCGGCATAAATCCTGGGGGAACAAAAGGCCTTGTGCCTAAATTTCCCCTTGGTGGGGGAGTTCCCAAAGGCATCCTGGGGCCCGTGAACGAGAGTAATGGCCCCGTTGCTGTGACCGTTACTGCTGGTGTCGAACCAACAGTTGTCGCTTCACTTACGGTCGTGCTAACCGTTGCTCCCACATTCGTTTGTGGGATTTCGTTATTGTTTGGCGGATTCGCCATCTCTTCCCTTCTTCTGGCAGTATTGTTATCGTTAGTGTATATTCTACCACTTCTCAATAACATACAACACTCCTTGAAAAGGATGAGATTATTTTCAACAATCAACACACAGTTCCACCAGGTGTGCCAATTTGTTTACCTTGGTTATTGGTAAACAACCGCTGATCCTCCAAATGGTTACTTATTTGGTTACTCGCAGGATCGATCAGATTGATCCTAGGACATAGGTTGATTTTGAAGTTTTGATTAAATTGGATATTGGTTAAATGACAATAAAATAAAGAGGCTTTAAGTAAATTGCATGAAGAAAGGACTTGGTAAGATAAATAAGGCTTTTAAATAAAGGGCTTCGACAGGAATGTAAAGAAGAAAGCAAGTAAATTTCTGGAAAAAGTAAATGACTTTGATTAATAAAGTTGGTGTTTCACACATACATTTCTCAACAATTCTTTCTCACACGCTGGGTACTCGAATCTATATGAGTGACTTTGTATAGAATTGTGAACACACGCGAGAAACTACATGACTACTACTATTTATACTAAAACATCCCAAGTAACCGTCGGGCAGTTACACTGCTTCGAGATGATTCCACTTGGCACGTTCTCAACGTTCGACGCTCCAGATCTTTGCACGTTGCACTTGGTAACCGCTGGAAACCGTTTTCCCTCCAAACGCTTGAATTTCAAACCGTTCCACTATGAACCATCGAACCCCTTCGTCGAGAAGCATCTTCGACGAGAAACACCTTCGACGTCGAAGGCAACCAACTTCTCCCTTGGAAGAAATCTTCTAAGTACCTTGCCATCTTTCGATGGGCATTTCGACGGACCTAGCTAGTCGAAAACATCCTTCAGCTTTAATGGCTGACATTAATGAAACAAGGGTGTCGAATTTAGGAGCCAACACTTATATGCTATATCTTATTTGTAAGTTGTGATGATGTTTTGTGCAATTGTATTCAATATGTTGAATTATCATGATATGCTTGGATGATTAAGATATTGAGATGGTCTTAATTGCATTTGTTTATTGGAAATTGCACATGCATTCATGGGGAGATCGAACTCTGATTGGTTGCTTTGATCCTTGTGTGGAAATAGAAGTGGTGGACTATATGTTCACAATGATGGTCGGTTTGATCCTTGTGTGGAAATAGAAGCAGTGATCTATATGTTCTTAATGATGGTTGCTTTGATCCTTGTGTAGAAATAGAAGCGGTGGACTATATGTTCATAATAATAGGCTTTGAACTTGTCCGGATCGAAAGTGTGACTCTAATTCTAGATATGGAATCGAGAGCAAGGTGAGCTTGATGTTCATGTTGGTACCATATACATGAGTCGCATTGAGTTGCATTGGAAGTCTCATGAGTCATTATATGATATTGTTTTGAATTACATTATGTGATAATTGGTAAATTGTACATGAATGTTACGTTGGTGGTATTTGTGCTATATACGAGCAATACATGTATTCATATACTTGTAATATTTCTATATTAATTTCTTTGATACTTAAATTGTCAAGTTATGTTATATGGATGATTGTCATACCCCAAATTTTTCCGTCCTTTATTTCTACAGTAAAAAATATTTTAAATATTATTTTTATAATATTATTTAATTATCCGCTTCCAAACCTATTTAAAAATATAACGATTTATTTCAGATCATTTATATTTTTGAAAAAATAAAGATTTGTTTAACCTTTTATATACTTTCAATTGAGTTTATTTACAAATGAGTAACATAGTACAATTGATAAGGAATAAAGCTTGTAAGTATGAGGTTGTGTAGATTCAAATCTCGTGTGAGACACTTTTAAACCCAACAACTATTCTTGGCCAAAAATTTCTATATGAGGTCCCACCCTTATTTTTTCAATTTTATTTTTTTAACTTATTTGTTATTTTAACTGTGATGAATATCTGATGGTTTGTATTTATTATTAATATTTTTCTTATTAACACTTTTACGGAAGCCATTAACATTCACGATTTCATGCCTCGTATATATTTTCTAAACTCATTCACGTACAAATTATACTCATCTTTTTATTCACTATCTATCAACAATTTCCAAATAGCATTGTATATGTCATTAGCGTACAGATTTTCCTATTTACCTTTGTAAGTACACTATTCTCCCACCAATAAACCAGTATCTTCTCCAAACAAATTTCACAAAAAAAAATTTTACAACCAATTTTCTCATAAACTATAAACCTTATCAAACTTATATTCAAATATTCATTCTCATTATATTTTTTCCATACAGAAATCAACCCTTGTTAACCATTAACATATAAACAAGTGTTACCAAATTGTTCCACCCCTTTGATTCAGTTGATCTTGGTTTTAGCATATTCAACTTTACATAGAAGAAACGTTTGCTAATGGTTTTGTTCTAAACTCCAATTCTATCACCCTCTGTTTTTGTCATAACACACCAGAAACAATCAAGTTGCATACAATCCATCACTTACCTTCAATCCCATAAATCAAACTCCAATTGATACAATTTTTTTTTTCAGGAAGAAAGAAGAAAAGAAACAATGTTTTGAATCAAAAAAAAGGAAAAGAAGGTCGAAAAAAAGCAATAATTGCGCCGCATCACTCTGTGGATCCCACTGTACACACCAGTCGGTCTTCCCGTCCACCGCCATTCCTCCAATCGCCACTACCCACTCCTAGCGCGGTTCCGATTAGCATGACGTCAACATCACCACACAAATCTCCTTTTCCGCTGTCGGTATCTATTTTTTTCTTCCAGTTATCCCTTTTATTGTTGCGATTTGGGTTTGATTTTTGCTTCTATATGTTGGTTTTGGTTGTGATTGAAGAAGAATTAATTCATTGATTGATGAATCTGATGTGATGGTGTTTGTTGCTCATATTGAAAATGAGAAGATAAATGTTGTGTATATGGTGTTATATCTCCTGCTATTTTTTTAAGATTGAGATTAAAGAGATGAAACTGGTTTTTGTGTTGTTAGAGAGAGGTTGTGAAAAGAAAGGGATACACATTTATTAAAGAAATTGTGTCAATAATAAATTGATATTTCACTTGTTTTCACTTTACTAAACTAAAGCACGCCTTCTACACTCCAATTAAGTGGGTAATAATAATAAATTAATAAATAAAATTAAGTGAGTAATAATAATAAATTAATAAATAAAATTGCAAGAATGTAATGTAGTTATTTGTTTTAAATATGTGACCCATTTTAGATTTTTTGATGAGTTACAAGAATATTTGAGAATTGTAGATGGGTTGTTTAAAAAATTGAGAAGTGTGAAATAATAAAAAAAATTATGCGAGTCTCATTTAAAGAACTCAAATGAGTATGATGGATGTGGATGTTCTTATCTGTGAGTGTATAATATGTGTGGTATTTGGTTTTTATTTATTTAATTTTCAATGACATTTATCTAATTTCTATGGGTCACTTATGTTACCTTATAATCTGATATTGTTTTTATCATTTTATTTAAAATTGTAAATATGTGTATATGTGTGGATGGAGGAGACACTCTAAATAGGGTTGCTATATTTTTCTTTTTATGTCATTAATATCTATTCTTGTTATTAGTAATTAGAGTTTATTTTAGATCTACTTTAAATGAGCTTTGTATTTTATTGGGTTTAACCCCTTAAACTCATCTTAACACTCATATTTTATTAAGCTTAGACTATTTCTTTTGATTACCATTTAATTTTATCTATTTTGATTTAGTTGATTTTAATCTAGGTTATTTAGACATTCTAAATATACAATAAGATTCCAAAAACACACAAAAATTGATTAGATTATTTATTTAAATCTATTAATTTAAATATATTTTTTAAAATTAAATTAATTTAATATTTTACATCAAAATATTAAAACCCACACAACTTACCAAATACTCCATCTGCGAATGACATGTGACCAATATCTAGCCACGTGATAAGGAGACTATGTCAGATCCCCCCTCTTCCCCCGCTCTACGCCCTACCATACTCGATCGATCGAACATCAAAATAATTAACCAACATCAAACTTTTTCTACTAACATAATCAAACTACAAGATATGTTCGAAAAAATATTAAGGAGAATTAGTTTCAAATTTAACTATGAACTACGTCTACGCTCACTCAATTTACAACCCAGACAAGGTTCAAGGATAAATTCGAAAGCAATTCTACGCAATCCATTAAAAACACAAAACAATCGCGAACTACTAATTGGGACTCTGATTCCTCCTAAGAGGATACGTAGACATATGATTAAAATCGTGGCGAATTCCCCTAATAAAATATAAAAACCCTTTTTCCTAAAAATCGTGATTCTAAACCTAGTATCCCCGTGAACAAGATAGATGAGGGGTGCCTAACACTTTCCCTTCATCTAGAACTGAGTCAGGCCTAGGATAAAAATTAAGGGTGGCGACTCTATTAAAAACCACTTACAACAATGATCATATGAAGTATGGAGAATTCTTTTGATGAATGTTGTTATACATTACTCCTTATTATATATATTTATGTAATGATTTAAGTTTTGACCCTTCTATTGGAATGATGTTCTATGCGATATCGCACAGGTACCAGAGATAATGGTGCTTCGCATGAGGATAGTTGAGGAGCTTAGTTCGGTCTATTCACTTTTCTAGGTAGTGAGTTAATGCTCTGGTCATTTAACACTAAGGGGGGGGGGGGGGTGTTTTGAACTCATGTTTGTTGGTTAGAGATATTGTTATACTCTCGTATTTGTTATTTGTATGTTGAGTGGCCTTGGTGCCCAATATTTGGATTCATATGACTTGTTATGTTATGAATTGGTTGTTATGTTGGCTTATGATTATAGTATAGGATATAACCATTATTGTTAATTGAGTAAAGAATTATTCCGTTGTGATGTGCATAGTTTGTGGAAACATGAAGTTTAAATATGTGTTATGATTATGACCAGGTGTATGTTGATATTGTTTGTGGTTTTTTTGTAAACACATGTGACACCCTTTTGCATTATGCATGTTATTTTACTCTGATTATGTTATAAATTATTTGGAGTTAAAAATGGGTGTTACATTAGAGGTATTAGAGAAGGTCGGTCCGTCCGGCCAGGTTATCTAATATTGTTTGTTCCTTAGTACGCGACATGTGTGTGAAACACTGTCGATACTTGCTTATTTTTCTAGCTACATGGTTGCAGGAGTGGGTTTAAAACAAGTGGGGGAGAAACTTTGCTTTCCTGAGATGTTTATGGTGTGAAGAATTGGACCATGGTGCTTTAGGTGACTCTGAGCATAAGAGAGACACTATTATAGTTTGGTAATAATAGTTTATGCTCTATTATGGTTGTCGGCTACCTATTGACAAATTGAGGAGCTAATCACCCTTAATCTATTGTTGATAGTAGATGGGGTCATATTGGATGAGACAAGCTTGTCTTGCTAGCTTGATAATATGTAAAGTGAATAAGTCTGGGCAAGATGGTGCTGTGTTGTTTTCTTTGTTGGAAATGTTGAATCTCAGTGAGAAGCAAACTATAGGTTGGTTGCCTGTTGTCTGTGATTTTTCTAAGGAGGGGGTTTATGGCACACCTCACCCGTTATTATATTAAACATGGAGAAGATAAAGAACGGGCTTCATACGAGGTGTATTCATTTATTGATCAAGCTACTTGGGAGAAATTTATAGAGCCTCTCACGACTCCTGCCTTCTTAGCAAAGGGTCAAAAAGGAAAGTAAAATCGAGCTAGAAATATCTATCCACATAGGCTACCTCGTGGAGGATATAAAAGACTTGAAAAAATTTTGATGGACGAAAAAAGAAAAAAAGGGATGAAGAGCAGGAAGATCCTATAAGTCTTGATCGCAATCCATCTCCACCATCACGCCACGAGAAATGGAAGAGGGAACACCAAATAAAAGACAATGAATACACATCCGATGTTACACACGAAGTGGCTCAAAGGATTATAAGTAGATATTTTATTCAACAATATTTATTTTAGTCAAATCAATTTGGTAAAGACGAAATTTCATGTTTTATAGGATGATCTTGTTGAACAAACCAAGGCAAGCCTCTTCACTTCACAAGGTCGTCATGACATCCTGGTAGATGCAATCGAAATTGAGGAGCTTCTTGAGTGTGTCTGTGGACTTGGTAGAGGTGTTGGCTTTAAGGTACATTTTGGACACTCTAAATCATCTAGCGAGAAAATAAATAAGGAAGAGGTTCAAGAGATTGTTATTTTTGAGTTGGGGAAGGCCATGGAAAAGTGGAAGGAGGAGCATGATAGGTTCTCGAAGGAGGAGAGGGAGATTTGGTTGCAGACAGCGTGGGAGAAATTCTTGGAGGATGAGAGAGAGAGGTTGTTGCAAACAGTGTAGGAGAAATTATTGGAGGAGGAGAGGGAGAAGTTGTTGCATACTATGCGGGAGAGTGTCCAAAAGGAGCAAAAGGAGCGAGCGAGGATGAATGAGGAGAAGGTGTCTGAGAAGTGTACCCGCAATATTCTTGAGGTATAAGTTGTATGTTGTTATTATTGTTTGTGTATTTCAATTTTGGGTTGTATTTATGTTGTTTTTATGATGCAGAATTTGAGTTCGTTGGGTATATTCAGCCACACAAATTCAAATCAGTTGGAAATTCGAGAGAATTTACTTGAGAAGATTATGGGTGGTACAAGCGCGACACATAGTTTTTCTGTTAACCAGGGCAGTGTTGAACCCGCACCACCACCAAATCAAGATAGCCTTCAAAGACTAGAGTTGATATACCGAGTATTGAAAGCATAATTATGGATATTCAATTAAGGCATGATCCACAACAATTGTTCTTTCTTAACAAGTCTTCCATACATGAATTTTTGAAGGGATATGAGGAACTAGAAAATTTCATTTTGCAAATTTGGAGCTCATAAGTATAGTTTTATGTTGATTTCTGTTTTTATTCATACGTTCTTATACTTTAACATAAATATTTGACCTTGCAGGACATCCATGAGGTCTATGTTGAAATGAAGCTTCTAAGTAAGTATTGTATCTTAGATGTTGCGAGGATTGCTCTTACTCGCAGTTCTCCAGAACACGAAATCAAAATGTACTTGCAAGAAAAGTTGATGGAGAAATGGAGCATCAAAGATTGTTATTTTGCCCCGTTTTACCGCGAGTAAGTATATTTTAAGTTATATTTTCATTTATAAATCAATGTTGTCCATATTATTAATTATTTTGAATGTTTACATAGGGGACATTGGCAACTACTTATTATATGTCCCAAGAGAAATAATATAATTGTGTTTTGCTCGGTGGACTCGACACTGCCCAATGTTATGGTGAACGCTTTGAGTGAGTAAGTGGTATTATTTCTTATACTCAAATTTTACTTTAGAATTGAATAGTTTTTATTCAAGTTTAATTTTAATCGACATGTGTAGAACGATGGAGGAATTTAATGCACAGAAAAAAAATCTCATGGTTAAAAAGCCAGTCCATCTTTACCTAAAAGTAAGTATAGTAATTGTGCTTTTTGACATTATATTATTTGTGTATTAGTGTGACATTAATGAATGAAAATTAACTGTAGTGGCGAAAACAAACTGACACCCATTCTTATGGATATTATGTTATGAGATATATGCTCCATATTTTCTCCGGAGATATTACACATGGATGGATGAAGAACAAGATATTAGCTTAATCCAAGTATACATATGTATACTTCTTAAACTAATTTTGTTGTTTTTAGTTTATCATAGTTTAAATTTTGTTCTAATTGTAGGAGTTTAGCATCCAAACACCATACTCAATAAAAGATATTGATGACATCCGATCACGTTGGACCAATGTCTTCTTATCTCATTATAAAACTGGACAACCACAAAGATAGTTTTTCTTGGTTGCTATAATTTTATTTTGTATATGAATAGATGTTTTGTCATTTTGATGTGCATATATGATCATGTCAAATAGTATATTCTCTCTTGATGTAAATTTTCACATTTTGGTTTAAAATGATATGATATATATATATATATATATATATATATATATATATATATATATATATATATATATATATATATATATATATATATATATATATATATATATATATATATATATATATATATATATATATATATATATATATATATATATATATATATATATATATATATATATATATATATATATATATTCCAATTATGTTATATATTTCATACTTGAAGATTAATAGATTTATTGTAATTATATGATACATGCCATTGAAAGTGATATAGGCCAATGAAATTGAAAATATAGTCAGAAATCTTCATTTTAAACCCCTCGGTTATAACATAAAACCGAGTTAATGAATACCTCATTACCTCGAATTATAAATAAAACCGGCAGCTATATGGCTGGCGCAAAGAAATGTAGAAAATAAAAATATGTAGTACTGAGGGATCAGACCTTTAACATTTTCAATTAAACCCTTGGTGTTTAAAACACCGAGGTGTTAAGTGGATATTTTTCATGACTACCTTATTTACCTCGCCCGGGTAACTGAGGTAAAACGCATTTCGCGTCCGACATTACAAGCGTTATTTGTAGTACTCACATGTGCTTAGCTCAACATCTGGTGCATTTCAACTTAACTCCTTTAGAGTCAGGGTTGCTTTCTTTTGGATCTGCACATTGAACAAACGTTAGAGAAAAAATTGTTCTTCATACACTTGTACTTGTTATCATCAATACTCCAAAGATTAGTTGATGAACCAAACTTGTTCTAACAATAACTTGGTCCTCCTCGTAAAAAGTGTGGTCAAAATGGATATGCCCAACGGTTCGTACCCGTTTCTCCATCACTAGTGATTTCTCTAGCCTTTTTCGTTCGTGTCAAATGTACATCTTAGCCCAACTTTGTTTTGTTTACACACAAAAATCAATTAATCTAACGTAATGAGTATTAATACCTCACTAGTATATAAAAAAATATGGATCGCCTCTTAGCGTGCCTTACCTTCTTTATCGAAATGTTTGAGCAACTGTGTATGCAACCAGGGGCGGATGTACGTTTAGGCTAGGTGTGGCTATAGCCACACCAGATTTTTTTTATATTTTTAATATTAATATATATTTAATTAATTAATTAATTTTAATATTTAATATTATATAACTCTTCAACTCACTTTTATCTCTTAATTTTCTCTCTCTTTTATTTCTTTCTCTCTCACACAGTAAACCCTTTCTCTTCTTCTCAAACCCCACCAACTTCCATATTTGTCTCTTTCTCTCATTAATCCAATAACCCCACCATTTTGCATTGTAAATACACTTCATCAAATAATATTATTTTTTATTTTCAATATATTTTAGTCGATAATTTCTTTTATGTTTAGCCACACCAATATATAAAGTCTGGATCCGCCCCTGTATGCAACACCTCAGTTTTTAAATTATTTTGTTTATTAAGATATATATGTGTTTATATGATTTATTGGAATGCTATATATATTTTGGTGGGTTTATTTATAGTTGGTTAGATTTTATATGATTTATCACTATTTTTAATTAACTAAAGTAATAGAAATATGGATGGAATAAGAGATTTTGAGATATAGGGTGGAAAAAAGGGAAGAAATAGAAATAATAAAAAATAATATTAATTTTTTTCTTATTTAAAAGAAAAATAGGGAGAAAAATAAGTTAGGATAGTATGTGAGAAGCTATAGTAAATAGGAGTTTGATTTTAAGCAAAACCTAGGATTCTAAGCAAAAGCTTTAATTTTTTTGTAGATTTGAGGTAAGGGGGATTATTCATCTATAGATGTATTTTTCATAAAGGATAGAGAGGAGTCATAACATTCTTATTCTTTGTTGTTGTTTCCCTATCCTCCATTGGTGAGGCATTGAGTCTTTGAGATGGTTGTGTAAATATCTCTGAATTATGATGTTATTAATATGTTTTAATGTTATGATAAGTGTTGAATTTTGTATGCAATTGCGTGTGAAATTCGGTTGGTGTTGTTCTTGTTTATGTGTTTTGGTGGTGATGAACATAGTGATAATTTTGTGACAAATCGATGTTAATGTGCCAAATCTGTGTGGTAATTGATGTGTTAGATGTTATATGAGTAAGTGTGATTACTCTTGTTCAAAAACTGAGTTGGGATGGGTCTAGGTCGAAGAAATTGAGATTGGGAGTGAGATTCCTGTGAAAACTTAGTAGAAAAGCACTGCATACTGGTTTGATTCGAATCACAATTCCAACATGATTCAAATCACGAGTCAAAATTATACAGAAAATCAATTATGACTGTATTGTTTCGAATCAAAGATTTACACTGAATTTTGATACAAATCAGAGCCTTCTGGATAGCCTATGCCTGATTTGATCCAATCACAGTTTACACTTGATTCGAATAAAGAAGGAAATTTGGGTTCAAAATACTATTTTCGTCATAATTTGAGTTTCATGACTGTGCTTGATGCGTGGTTTGAAGTGTTGGGAAGCTAACTCATAAGACTACCACATGGTCAAGTCTTGGGAGGTTAAATATGTACACGAGGACCTAAATGCAATGTCTTATCATAGTGTTTACAGGAGGAGTATTGTCGATAATTAGGTAATCTAATTGTTATGTTGAGTTATGAATGGAGCTGCTAAATTATGTTGAGTATTATGTTGAGTAATGATATCATTATGTGTGTTTTGTTTAGTTAATATTATGTGGTGAACTATTTTTTCTATGAGATATGTGATTCGAAAGAGAACCGTTGGTGATGTGATTGCATTTACATTATTGTAGCATCTCATACATCATGTATATCGAAGATAGGTGTATTGGTGAGTGAATTAATCAATAATATAACTTTGATGTCCAATATTGGTGATGGGATTGATCAATAATATAAACCTGACGTTCAAAAATTGGTGAGTAGATTGGTACCACATGCATTAGTGATGAGGAAATGAGTGCATTGCATATACATTTGTACTAATGACTGACGATGATTATGAATGATATAAGCATGCTGATGATTGAATGAGTTATCCTTTATTGCTTTATACATCGCTAACATTGTTGAACATACTCTCACCTTCGTTTGTGTTATTTGTGGTGTTTTGTACTCTTGTGGTACAAATACTCAGGTAGAGGAGCACTAGCTTCTGTTGACTCAGAGGACAGTGTCGAAACATCTTCATTTATTTATTGTTTTCGTGCTATTTCAATTTTGGCATCACTTTGATATGTAACACCGTGGACGAGTTACTTTCACTAGTGCAGAAATGACTTTTTACATCGGGTAAAATTGACTTTTTACATCGGTTTTGGATCCGATGTAAAGTCAGGTGATATAGTAAATCAGGGACTTTTTACATCGGTTCTGGGACCGATGTAAAAAGTCCTTTTTTTACATCGGTTATAATATCAGAACCGATGTAATAACCTGTTATTATGCACATTTTTTAAAAAATTGATCCAGTTTTTTACATTGGTTGGAAGTAATACCCGATGTAAAAAGTACCTTTTTTACATCGGTTATAATATATGAACCGATGTAAAAAACAATTATTATGCACATTTTTTTAAAAAATTGATCCAGTTTTTTACATCGGTTGGAAGTAATACGCGATGTAAAAAGTCCCCAGTGACGCGACTTTTTACATCGGGTATTACTTCAACCGATGTAAAAAGTCCCTTTTTGAAAGTTTTTACATCAGTTTTACTAATAACCGATGTAAAATGTATGAAATTTTTTTGGAATAGATTATTTATTTTCTGGGTTTCCCTATACAAATATAATTTGTACCCATTTTTTCATATTTTTCCAATATCAAACAGACTATATTTATGTCGCTATATAGATTTCATAGCTTTCCAACATCACATATATCACATTTAGGACGATGTTTTCATATTTTTCACAACAAACTTACAAATTGAACAATTGTATTGCAAACTTGTATTGTATTACAACATACAAACTTACAATTACAAATTCTTCACAAAATATAAAACAATATTCAACTATTTATAAGTCTTTTTCAAAACTTACAATTACATAATATTCATAAAATATACATATACTAAAATATTCAACTATTTCTAAGTTTCCAAACTTGAATTACCAATATAAAATCTTCGGTAGACAACACCAAAATCATATTGCCTGACAATAAATAATAACAATTAACATCAGCAAAAAAATCGAGAAACTCAACACATGAGCAAAAACCACATGTATTGTGAAAAAACCACAACTTATACAATTCTATAAAACTCACCAAGCTAAACTTAAGTTCCATGTAAGTCAAAGAAACATTTTGCCCAACGAAGTCGCAAATCATACAAATCATCTGGTGTTAATTCTGTTGGGTCATCAAATACCTATAATACATAAATATAACAATATAGAGTTATTTTTTAAAAATTCATATTAAGTGGAAAAACAAAAAGTAAAGAACAAAGTAAAGTTATTTTTAGTACCTGCATCCAATTCTCGGTTATATTAGCAGAGACAATATCCAACATATTTTTCATCACATAGTATCCACAATCATTAGAGTTATGTTGTTGCCTTGTCTACAATTGAATGACATAATTAGTGAATATTTATCGTATATATTTAACTATAGAATTACAATTTACATCACACTTACATTGGGATGAAGCCATGTAGCCTTTTTTCTATTTCCATTTGCCATTTGATGAATCCCAAAAGAACTAATACAGAAAGATATAAACATCACATAACTAAATATACTCGCCAATGAAAAATCACATAACTATTAGTTGTCAATGAAAGTCACATGAAAGATAAACTTACTTTGTAATAATTTTCTTCGTGTTCTGGTCAATTTCCCGATGAAGTGAACAAAATACGACAACTAAATTGTCTCTTGGACACATGACTATTAATTGCCAATGTCTCCTGTACGTGTGTGTGGAAACAGAAAAGTCGCATAAAATATATATGTTATCAAAATCAAAATTAAATAACATAAAACACAATTTCATAAAAATTCTTACCCATGAATTAATGGTAGTAAGTGGCACGCTCTGTTTTCATCACGTAACTTTTCTAGCACGTAATTTTTAACATCTTCTTGAGATTTCGCTACATTATCATTATAAATACACCTAGCAGGGTCCATAAATCCATATAATTCTGAAACAGAATTCTCAAGACAAACACGATGAATATACCTGAATAATTTTAAAATTAACATTAGAATCAAAGTGATGAGAGATATAACATATTAATAGAGATTGACTTTAATAAAAAAATAAAATTTACTTACGTGCACCAAATTTGAAGAATAGACACGTCAAGCCAATGACCTAAACCCACCAATAACTCTCTGATACATTTAGCTGAAACATAAAAATTAGAGACACTCGCACAATGACTTAATTGTATTGCCAAATGGTTATCATCCAATTTCAAAACCATGAGTAACAATCTCTGAACATCATCAACTTCCACGTCTTTTGTGCTCTCTTTTGTGCTTCCCTTTGCAGCTGAACAACTTCCTTTTCCGCTTCCATCAATAATTTCCAATTTTTGAATGCATTTAATATCACCTGTGCTTTGTGATAAACCCATAGACTTAAGTGTCTCCATTAATGATTGCTGAAACATCTTACGCTCTTCAACCAACTTTTCTTCAAGTTCAGCTCTAAGTTTTGTTTCCAATATTGCAAGTTGTTCATTTACGTCGATATGTTGACTTTTTCTTCCAAAGTAAGTGTTTTGTTTATGGTGTTTTCCAACACCACGAACACGACCTCCATGCTCAGATGTTCCAATGGCTAATGATAAGATATCGTTACGTCCATCTGGAACAATTGCACCTTTTTCAGCTTCTTGAACAAGAGAATCCTACAAAATGCAAAAACATCAATTAATCAATCACAAATATAATGATACTTTGTAATAATTTTTCGTTGTTTACTTACAATTTTTTGGGCAACCTCTTGTGTAGATTTTGATGTGTATTCTCCTCCTTTCTTTTGTCGTGCTCTCTTCCATAACTCATGGCGTGATGGTGGAGATTGACTATCATTATCATCTAATGTGGAATTATCTCTCGATGATGACTTTTCTTTCATAATTTTCTCCTCAAGTAAGCGATACCCTCCACGAGACAATACATGTGGGTATAAATTCTTGGCCACATTATCCTTACCCTTCTGACTTTTTTCCTATTATAAACTCAAACAAATAATTAATCACTAAATATAATAAAAATGTTATGCACACAAAAACATATAACTCCTACTAACCTTAAATTCAGGGGTATCTCGAATCTTGAGAAACTCTTTCCAGACGTCTTTTGTAATAAAGTTATACTTGACATATGGAGGAGGATCATTTTCTATGGGATGATGAATATATCTATCTGTGAGTTGTGTCTTAAAACCTCTCCATCGCTCTCCCGCATATTTAATCCATTCTTTCTTCAACCTATCATTCTTTGGATCTTTACATTCTGGAATAGTAAAATGAGCCTACAAATGTAGTATATGTCATATGTTGTTAATTAGTATATGATTATAAAATATAATAAAGTATTGTATTTAAAATACCTGAATATCAGTCCAAATAGCATCTTTTACGCCTTCATCTACTTCTTTCCAATCATTTTTCACAACGCTACAATACTGTCGAGCAAGAGATGCTATATAACTCTTGAAATTTGTAGCATTTTTACCAACACCAATACATTCATAGGTTCTTGTATTAAACTCGACCTTTATCTTTTCACCTGTTTGATGAACTTTGTCAATTTGTGTCATTAAAGTGGGACCTCTAACTCTTCTTTTATTGGGGTTTGAATCACCCATGTATCTGTTTACACAAAACAAAAATAATTAGAAATAATATTAAGCACAAAATAAAAACAATTAGAAATAAAATTAAGCACAAAATAAAAACAATTAGAAAATAAAGTAACGTGGAATTAACTTATACAAAAAATCTTACTAGTCCTCCCATATCCCTTCTTCATGGTCCATGCGAATAGCATGCACATCATCCCCTTCATTTTCTTCAGTGAATGTAGTCACATTTGTTGAGAAAGGATGAGTTTCAGAAATATCAAGGTTCTCATCATGATTTTCGTCACTATCATGGACCTTTCCTTGTAAAACCACTGACCACTTTTTATTAGAAGGATCTGTGACATAAAACACTTGTTTTGCTTGAGATGCCATGATGAATGGTTCGTTCGCATAAGCTAACTTGCTAAGATCAACCAGTGTAACTCCAAATTCATCGATTCTGACACCACTGTTGATATCAATCCATTTGCATTTAAATACAGGAACTTTAAACACAACATAATTAACTTCCCAAATCTCTTCAATCACCCCAAAGTACGGTGTAGATGCCATAACCGGGTTTTTATCTTTAGCACTAGAGAAGTGCATGGACTCGGCCACAATCATTACCCCACTATTTTGTGTGGTACTACGGTCATCCTTTGACTTTGTATAAAAAGAGGTTTTATTAATATCATATCCACTCCAAGTTATTAGGTTACATTTAGGCCCATAAGACAACCACTTAATTGTATTAGAAACACTATCTTCATTAGCAATTCTTTCTTTAAACCACTCAGAGAAACTCTTATTATGCTCTTTTAACAACCCTCTTTCATTCATCTTGGGGTACTTTTTCTTTACGATGCTTTTGTGAGCAGATAAGTAAGGTTGAACTTCATCTATGTTATTCAATATATACAAATGCGCTTGAACAACCACATCAATACTTAAGCTCTTGACTTTTAAACCTTGTGTACCCACACTCTCATATCTTCCATCATGACGAGACTTAGGAACCCCTACAACATCCACTCCTGACAAATAGTTAGAACAAAACTCAATTGCTTCTTCTGCAATGTACCTCTCAATAATCGATGCTTCCGGACGGTGTGGGTTTTTTGTATACCCTTTTAGAATCTTCATGTATCGCTCTATTGGATACATCCACCGTAAAAAAACTGGACCACATAATCTAATCTCCCTTACTAGATGAACAATCAAGTGAACCATAATGAAAAAATGAAGGAGGAAAATACATCTCTAATTGGCACAAGATAACTGCAGCCTCATTTTCCAAATCGTCTAACTTTAGTGGATCAATGGTTTTACAACAAATTGCATTGAAAAATAAGCATAACCTAGTTATGGTCTTCCTTACGTTGTTAGGCAATATCCCACGAATAGCCAATGGTAGTAGTTGTTGCATTAAGACATGACAGTCGTGAGATTTTAAGCCAACTAATTTAAAATCTTTAACTGATACAAGCCTCTTGACATTTGATGAGTAACCATGCGGCACTTTGATACTTTGTAAACACTCACAAAAACTTGTTTTCTCTTTTTTAGACAAAGTGTAGCAGGCAGGAGGCAAATATGTCTTGTTACCTATATATTGTGGGGTTAACTCTTCTCGTATACCCATCAAACCCAAATCCAGACGAGCATTAATACCATCTTTTGTCTTGCCTTGAATTTTGAGAAGTGTTCCGATTACACTATCGCATAGATTTTTCTCCACATGCATCACATCAATACAATGTCTTACATCAAGACTAGACCAATATGGAAGATCGAAGAAAATCAATCTCTTTTTCCATACATTTTTCACAGTAGATCGTTTTTGGTACTTTCCAAAGATAACATCAAGTCCCTGTTGTCGCTGATAAACTTCCTCTCCAGACAAGGGCTTTGGAGCAACACCATGCTCTTGTTCCCCATTGAAAGCTTTCCGCAATCTACGATATGGATGATAACGTTTTAGAAATTTTCGATGCCCGAGATAAACGGTCTTCTTTCCTTTTTCAAGCTGATGGTAATAAGTGTCTTTTTCACATATAGGACATGCATTATGCCCTTTAACTTTATACCCAGACAAATTACCATATGCCGGAAAATCATTGATGGTGCAAAACAACATGGCACGCATATTGAACTGTTCGCCAGAATACGCATCAAAAACATCCACCCCTTCCTCCCACAACACTCTTAAATCATCAATCAGTGGACTTAGATAAACGTCTATGTCATTTCCTGGTTGTTTTGGGCCCGATATCATCATCGATAACATAATATATTTACGCTTCATGCACAACCTAGGAGATAGGTTGTAAATCATCAAGAGAACAGGCCAAGAACTATGGTTAGTACTCAGATTACCGAACGGATTCATTCCATCAGTAGCAAGTCCAAGTCTAAGGTTTCTCGACTCTTTGCCAAAATTTGGAAACAAAGAATCTATTTTCTTCCATTGCAAAGAATCAGCTACATGACGAATTTGTCCATCATATTTTCTTTCTTCTGCATGCCATCTAAGATTCTTTGCGTCATCTGCATTGGCGAATAATCTCTTGAACCTTGAAATTATTGGTAGGTACCATACCACTTTCGCAGGAGGACCCTTTTTTACCACCTCATCATCAATTGACTCACCATCTTTCTTTTTGTAGCGTGAAGCCTTACACTTTGGACAATGATTATACTTTTCATACTCTTTTCTGTATAATATGCAATCATTAGGGCATGCGTGTATCTTTTCATACTCCAAACCCATTGGACACAATATTTTCTTCGCCTCGTAATAACGACTTGGTATTACATTACCTTCTGGAAGCATTTCGGTCAACAATTCAAGCAACTCGGTAAAACTTTTGTCAGTCCACCCATTCTTTGCCTTCAGATTAAATAATTTTAACACGGCTGACAGACGTGTAAATTTTTTGCATCCCGGGTACAATGGTTTATCCTTGTCATTGCATATAGTATCATACGTATGTGCCCTCTTAAACGAATCTTGTCCAATATCACGCATCATGTCTTCTAGACGATCATCCATTTCTACACTAACACCATCTCTTTGAGACACGTTTGACTTTGCTACTACTTCACCGTGCCATATCCATTTTGTATAACTTTGACAAATCCCTACACAAATTAGATGATCCATGATTTCTTTCTTACTACGTTTTGGTTCTTTATTTGCACAACGAATACATGGACAGAGAAAAAGCGTAGGAAGACTTTTGTCAGCATTACTTTCAGCAAACTGTAGAAATTCCATCACTCCATGTTCGTACTCGTCACTTAATCGATTAGCTCTCATCCAACTACGATCCATAACTATGTTCATACGGAGGAAGGTCTGACGAACGGTGTGTCCGCGGCTGTGCTACTTCACGGAGATTCCGAGATTGCAAGTTGCGCTGCTTCGCGGAGAAAGACAAATAGAATCAAATTTCAATGGCAAGGTGATAACTCTATTAAGTTTGATAGGTTAAAGATAAACAATGTGTTTCTGAGAGGACCATTAATTCTTTTGTCATAGGTTTCTAAATTTTCCGCTTCTTTTATTTGGTGAGCATAAAAATAGGAGAAAGGGATTCAAATATAATAGTATAATAATAGTAACAATAATGGAACAAAGTATAAAACACACGAGTAACAAAGTGTAATTTATATGAGGCCAATGATTAAACTATTTTTGGCCAATGATTAAAATATGAGGCCACTTTGTTATTTTCAAGTTTATCTTTTCTTCTTCAATTTTAACTCCTTTGATGTTTTAATCGTATTATATATATTTTTTTATTTCTTGTTAGTAATAATTTTTAAATCAGTATATATAAACACTACACTAACACAAAGACACTCTCTTAAATTTTTTTCAAAACCTTGTCCATATGTTTTTCTCAAACCATTGTTCTTAACAAATAAAATATCCAATTATTTTGAAAAAACACATTTCTCATTTAACAATTTATTACTAATTGTTATTATTTTTACACTTTGCACCACTAATACATAACTGATTCTCACTGGTTTCCTTTTCTAATAATTTCAAAACGATCACCATATATTCAATTTTTGTCTCAGAACCTGTAAATACTTAATAATATAACAATCTTCATGTTTCACTCTTCACCATCATGATCATGAAATTTCACACTGCACAAACACTAACATACACCATATTTTCTTGAAACAAGTAGCTTGTTGCATTAGTTAAAGTTACTAAGTTTAGTATCTATAAACATGTATAACTTTATCTTAAGGAAGAACCATAGAAATTTAAACTATCGTATACTAGCCAACTGCATAATATTGATATGTAATGTAACATAGCATAAATGCATAAAAATGCTGAAATTGTAATGAAAAAGAAAATGCAAAAAAGAAAAGAAATAGAATTAGAACGAACCCCAGAATGATTTGCAGAATGATTTGCAGAAGACGGGACCGATGAATCGGCGACGAGGAAGCAGTAGAATGGGTGTTGGAGGCGGTATGCGTCGCGGAAGTGGTGTTGGCGGTGACGGTGTAGGCAGCGACAACTATTTAAAATTGTTATCGCAAAATAAAAATTGATTCAAACATGAACAAACCCCCACAAGCAAGAATAACATATTAACATGATAATGACATTGAAACTACAACCAAATTAAAATCAAGTGAACATATTATTGACGAACAAAAATCTCATTCAAATTTAAAACAAGCGAAAAAACAACCTCGCAACACGATCACAAGCACATTGACAAACCGAAACTCCATTATCAACTTCAACATACCGATGTCAAACTATAATTATCATATCATCAAAGTTTATCTTTCGATTCCAAACCAAAAATCTCACAAATGTATGAATAGAAATGAAATGTATGATCAGAAATGCAGCAAAACTTCCACTGTCAAACCAACAGAATATCAGCTATTCTCGCTCGAAAATATCAGACCCAAACAGCATATCTAACTTGTTTCAGCCAGAAATTACTTCAACCACTTGTTTTCCGAGAACAGAAACACAATTTAAACAAATTAGTACATTGATGAAAGGAAATCGAGATTTACCGATAATGACGAAATCGCTGTGATGCAAAGGAGTTTGCGACTGAAATCGACGCGGCAAACTGAACTGAAATCCCTGTACTGAGCTGAGACGTCGCGACGTCGTGACAGTAGGTGGAGGCGCGGAGGGTCGTTGTGGAAAATGGGTCGGAATGGTGGAAAATGGGTCGGAATGGTACTGAGCTGAACGTCGCGGCGAACTTGACGGAAGTAGATCGTGACAGTAGGCGGAGGGATCGTTGTGGAAAATGGGTCGGAATGGTGGAAAATGGATCGGAATGGGTCGGAATGGAAAATGAACAGTTTTCGCGAATAAAAGAAAATAGTGTTTAGAGTTTTTTACATCGGTGGAAACCCCCACCGATATAAGGGGATGGGCTATTACATCGGTGGAAACTCCCACCGATTTAATAGTTTGTTTTTTTTTAATACGTCTTAGGCTATTACATCGGTGGAGACTCCCACCGATTTAATAGGTTGTTTTTTTTTTTAAAAATACTTGTTAGGCTATTACATCGGTGGAGACACCCACCGATTTAATAGGTTGTTTTTTTTTTTTAAAATACTTGTTAGGCTATTACATCGGTGGAAATTCCCAACCGATGTAATAGATTACCTTTTTTTTTTTTTACCCACGTTTTTATGATTTTTCAATATAATTTATATATTAATTCAAAGAATCACTTTTTACATCGGTTTGTGTTTAAACCGATGTAATAGCTTGCTTATATTTTTTTAAACTTTTTTGTCACCTTGTTTCTTATTTACAAAAATGCCACCGTGTTTTTTTTCTGGAAATCTTTTACATAGGTGGATGAGATTGCCCGATGTAATAGGTGACGAAAAAAAATTTTTCCCTTATTTTTTATATCATTGGAAATAAAACCTGATGTAAAAAGTTTGTTAACTGTATTTTTTACATCACCTATTTTGATACCCGATGTAAAAACCTTTTCTCAAATGTCTTTTTTTTAGTAGTGTTTGTTACATTTTATGATTTTGATGATCTTTTGAGTTAGTGATGTTGAGACCAATAAATAATTTATTATGAAGTTTTAATGCTTATTTCACTGCTTTAATACATGTTTTATTGAGAAAGATGATTGGTGAGAATGTGTAACACCTTATTTGAGTAATTTATTCACATGACATTATAAAAAATGAGTTGAGATGATTAAATATAAATTTTTTAAATTTCAAAAGATATTGATAAAAATAATGAAAAATCGATTTAAAAATCAAATTTTAAATTTTTTTTCCGAAAAACTCAAAATGAACAGTTATTTATAAATAAAGTGTTTGTTGTTACAAATCAATTAATCACATGAATATTTTACTAGTTTTCTTAAAGCATCTTGTTGTCTTTAATTTATTTACTTTTTTTTTATGTGTGATGAAGTTCTATTTTAAAGATTTTTTTTTAATTTTACCTATTTTCCATTATTTTGAAGAAAAAAAATGCAATTCATGTAAACAAGTTTTTCTTTTTGTACTTCTAAATTATTAAAAAAGAAAAGTAGTACTCCTTTATTAATTTAGTACTATTTAGAAAAACACACTTATTAACTCTACATATGTATGCTTAAATAGTACTATGTAGGCATACCAAAGAGACAATTTCTCTAGACCAAAGAACACAAACAACACACTACAAAACTAACAAAAACAACACATAACTCAAAGTTTCCTTCTCCAATGACACCTCTTATACTACCAACCAATCTCTAGTAAAAATCACAAATTACCGATTTTAAATTCACTCTCTTTAACAAATAAACTCTTGTAGTTTTAGTTTTTGTGAAAGAGTAATATTTGTGAAAGAGTGGTGAAAATTTTAAAAAAGTGTAATTTATGATTTTACCTTAATTAATTAAGTCACTTATGAAAGAGCATAGATAAATCATAATTTGGTGTTCCCACAATAGGAGAATCAATAAATTCATAGTTGTCATAAGCATCATCATCAGATTGAGAATCAAAGGCTGTTGTTGCTGTTGTTGTTGAGACATTTGCATGCATTGGAACATTGGCAGCTTCTTCATTCATAGGAATTTTGTAGTTAAAGTTGCTATTTGCACCCCCTTGTTGACCATAGAAATTATTGTCCATTTGAGGTGGCATGTTTTGGTTAAAGCCAGGAGTTGGAATCATGTTCATAACAGGCATTGAACTGTTATTCCTCTTGTTGTTTCTCTTCTGCTCAGTACTTGCAGGGTAGATTTGAGGCTCAAAGTTCATGTTGAGAGATGGCATAACATTCATGGGGGTGTTCTTCATCTCAATACCTGAGTTAATGATGTCCATCAAATCAGAAACATCTTCTTCTTCTGAGAAATTACCTGCATGGTTATCAAATCGAGATTCAAAGTGTCAATCAGAAGATCTTATTCTTAAGCATGAATCAAATGTTAGTATGAATGATTCTCACACGAACACTGAGACACAATCATTCTGACATGTAAATAAAATAAGACAGAGACACTACTATACATAATATAATAATATTTAAAATTGATTTATTATTAAAAAAAGTTAAAAATATTCTAATCTAAATTTATGTATGACATGTAAACAAAATAAGACAAAGACACTACTAGATATAATATAATACTATTTGAAATTCATTTATTATTAAAAACGTAAAAAATATTTTAATCAAAATTTATGTCTTAAATTCTTCAATGATAATATTTCTTCAACAAATATTTAATCATTTTAGACGAGTATGAAATTTGTCAAGTATGTTGAAATAAAGATAAAAACAAAAAAAAATTTGAAATATTTCTCTCACGCATATTGTATGAGTCTTGTACAAGCGCTGAAATAAAAAAAGAAATGTTTTTTTAGTGACACTTGTTTAACTTTACGAGTGTCATACAACAAACCTACTCCTACATATGTCTGTGATTCATACTAAGATACTGATAATCATGATTACCTCTATGATGATTGATCTGATTTGTAGCAGCAGGTTTCACAATTTGTTCAAGAGTTGTTCTAGCAGCAGGTTTGTCATTTTTGACAAATTGATGATTTTTTGAGCCTCCAACTCCAACCATTTGGAAGTGATTGTTTCTTCCAAAGAGGTGATTGTTACTTTCATTCTTATCTTTTTGCAAAGAGAAAAGCTCATAATTATGAGTAATACTTCTCTTACCAACTTCACCTTTTCTCTTGTTAGAAACCTCATAAGGTGGCCCTTGATTATGGTATTGGAATTGAAGATTAATAGAACTATTACTATAACCTTCATGATTTTCATCAAGCACTTTAGCTTTTCTCTTATTAGCACCACTTTCATCAAGATTGCTCATTGGAGACACATTCCCATTGTTGAAAAGTGTTTGAACATGGTTCTCTTCTCCACCACTTCCAATAAAAGCACTTCTATCAATCCTCTTAAAAGCCTCAACAACTTGATCAGCCATTTTTCCATCAGAACCGCCATGATCAAGACGGGGAATAGTTTTCTCAACCCTGAGGCTATTAGCATCATCGCTCGATGAAAGAGGTTTTAGCAATGGTAATGGTTTTGCTCGTTTACGCTCTACAACCTCATCAACATCATAATCATTTGTCTCAACGAGAAGACAGTTACTTCCAGTAGCACTAGAATTAAGAGCTGCGAACAAATCAGGATACTTATTTCTAGCAAGTCTTTCCTCGTAATTTATAACAGCAACCCAAATCGATGTTTCCTTAGCCGTGAGCTTATCTTGTAAACTCCTCGAATGTCTAACAACATCCTTAATCTTCTGAATGTTCGGAGATATATGTTTAATGACAGAGTGCAGAACACAAATCTTCCAAGCTTTCTTCAAATCATGCGGCTTTCTATACGGTGGTGGACCAGGATCTTCGCTAAATCCCATTTCGTTCCACCACGATTCTCTCCCGGTTGGCCACCACGGTGGATAAATTCCTCTGTCCAACGGAAACCTTCTCTGCGGTGGCTCACAATGTTGCATTAACGATGATAAAAGTGAACCTAATGTTGTATCAGGTAGTTCGTGCAACGAGTAAGGTGTTGGTGAATCACCATTCAACATTTCCTTCATTCTTGAAATTCCACTTTCTTCTTCATACTTTGCAATTGCAGCCGGACCATTTCTGTCGAATTTCACTCTTTCTTTCCACCAACCTCGGAGATTGTCCGAAGAACCACTCAATGGTTTCCCATTCTCAGGTACTATTCCATAGATGAATCCGCGAACGTCACAAGCTTCCATCATCTTTAACATGTGTCTGTCCATGTTACGTGTCAGCTCAGTACTAAGTGTCACAGATACTTTTAATATCTTTTCAATGAAGCGATATTAAAAGTATCAATATATCAATATATCTCTATCAGTGAAAATTTAACTTGAGAAATATTTTTAGATTTGTTACGGTCAATAAATCCATAGTTCCATATCCACATATTAAATAACATGATAAAATGTGACTGCAACAAATTCAAAATCCATAAACAAACTTTAAATCTACTAGAAAATAGTTATAAAATGATCGCTACTAATAGTAAGTATATAGTGTACCTTAAGATACCATCCTGCGCACGCGTCATAGTCTTTCTTTTCAATTGTTCATATGATTTGCATTTGTCACCTTGTCTTCTCTCCTCCTTCATCCTCCTTAATAGCATTTTATCTCTCCATATCCTTGTCTCAAGACCCTCAATAGTTAACTCTTTTTCTTTATCATCTACTTCTTTTCCCTTTTCTTGTTTTGGATTGTTTGAGGCTTCTCCCTTTGTAGGGTAAGTGACACCACCATTACCAACCTTAGGATTCATGGCTTCTATGAAATTATGTACAAAAATCAATATGCATGTCAATATCAAATTTTATTAGCGATAAAACCAAAGAATAGTATTCCTTCTAATTATTAAAATTGTATCATTAAAATTATCATATCAAATTATTTTTTAACAACTATGCATAGATTAAATTAGAAGTTTTATGAGACGGAATTAATATTAAATTTAAAGACTCATACACCAAAAATAAACAAAATATTATATCCTTAGTCAAAAAAGATTAAATTTACCCATATATATATATATAACTTTGATTAATCCAGAAACAAAATCTTGTTAGTATTTTTTTAAACAATACTTACAAGAAATATTTATATTTCCCACTAATTTTATTTGTTCTAATAATAAATTTAAAGAAAAATAAAACACATGTTTTTAACCAAAAAATATAATCAATATCATATTTCTAATATTAAATTTATGTGAATAAAAATTCTTAGGATTAGGAGACATAACTCGTGTAATTTATTATTTTTAAAGAACTGATCATTGAAAGTGATGATTAGCAAAAAGTCAAACAACAAAAAGTCAACAAAAAGTAATAATAATAGTAAAAATAATATTAATATCATTAATAATATTAATAATACTAATAATAAACTTGTCAAATATAAATAAATTTGTACAAAAATATGATAAGAATAAGAAAAATTTGTCAAATAATAATAATAAAACTAATTTGTCAAATGATAATAAAGGTAACGTTAATAATAAAATAAATAAACTTAAATGCACACTTTTTCTTTTACAAAAATTTATATAAATACACTTTCTTTTTATATTTTTCTCACGATTTATATAAATCTACCATTTTGGAATAAGAGAAAACTTACGTATAATTTTTTAAGTGTGATTTTTATTATTTTTCAATAAAATATAATAAATATATTTAAATATCGTTTAATAAATAAATAAAATTACATATAAATAAAAAGAACTTATACATTTATCATATTTACGTTGAAACATACTAAGAACTACATCTAAAAAATTATATTTGAGTTCTTTTCATTAAAATATTAAAATATTTTGAGTAAAACATGTTTATCTATTATTTAAATAATAAAAAAATTTAACTACTTAGTTTTTAATTAATTTGATAAGACGAATAAACACAAAGTTCATGTAGCATATTACTCCCATAAACTTGGAAGAATACAATTAACTAAAATGAAATAATCAAAAATTCTGAAAGAAACAAACATGACAAAAAGGGCCGCCAAAAATTTAAAAATAATTTGAATAAAATTACATATTTTGAATATTTAAAAGGCATAATCTAATCACGAATAACTCTATAAAATTTCTCCAATAATTAAAAGAAACTGCACTTACATATATTTCGCATTTATGAACGTATCAGTCTTCTCGAAGTTTATAGATCAAACCTGCATTAATAATGATACATATTATTAGTTAAGAATTTTCTCAGATAAATAAAATGGATAAACATTTTTATTGAAGAACATAAAATTATAAATGGAATTAAAAAAAAAAACTCTAGTATTTATTTTTGAAGTAAAATTTTGTAGCATGATATCACAAAGAACTCGAAAAGCATAAAGATAAAATAGATTGAAAGGTATGAGTAAAGAAAATGTACCACAAAGATGGAGGAGGAGATATACCTTAAAAAAAAGGGAGAATGGAATATAGAAATGGATAGAAATTGTTGTGAATGAAGCATATGAGGAATACCCAAACTATTCTTAAATACCCAAAATGATATGCAGGTATGGTAAGTACTCAGGGTTTCCTTGTCATCTAAGATCAGGATGAGTATTTTGATGATATAATACATTAATGAACTATAATAATATATCTATTTACTATATTTTTTTAAATATTAATCCTTTGTGATAAAATCACTTTTTTTTTGTATGAATATTGCAAGAAAATTGAGTAGGAAAATTATTATTTATAATAAAAATATCTATTTTTTAAGACTTTTTTAATTATAAAAAAGGAAATATTACTTTTCTATTTGACAGGGTGGTAAGGAAAAAATATAATATAAAGAAAATATTTTTCCATTTCAATTTGTATTATATACATTTTGTAATTTATATCTAGAATATACCAAAATAAAAAAATAAAAAAATAAAAAAAATAAAAGTCTAAAAATAATAAACAAATAATATAAACTTCATATGATAAATTTTCAATAAATATGGAAATAAAATTAAACAGAAAAGTCAAACTACCATTAGTAAGAAAATTATTTCAACTATGAAATAAATTTTTTTAATAATTTATTTATTAATAGTGTAAAAGTCTTTCTGGAGGTCATTTTAGGATAGGTTATGCACTAAGAGACTCCATAGTTCTCTATTTATCATGATGAACACTTATATATATCGTCTATTCTATAAATTAGTCCTTCGATTCGTGAAAATGTGAAAAGTGACGTGTCTCAATCCATAAAAATTTGAATAAAGAGTACGAGAAAATTGATCATGTTCTTCTAAATAATAGAAGATTAATTGTCTTATTTCCACACTTCTAACAACTGTTGTTACTTTCTTTAAGCATAATATTCATGTCCATGGATTTCTATAACTACCTCAAACTTAAAATTAAGAGGAGGATTCGATTCACTACATAAAAAAAAAAAGACTATTACACACATCTTCTCACGTCTCTGTGTGAGATAACTCTAATACTATAATAAACCTTAAAAAAATTTAACAATTAGTGATTGTCACGTATTAAACTTTTCGTTAGTATAGTTTATACATAAATTTAAATTTTAATATAAACAAATATGCGTTGTTTACCTTTATTTATATTTATATATTAATATAAAGAAGTTATTGATATTTATAAATTAATAATTTTTATTAAAAGAATTATTTTTCTTTTTGGAAATATTAAAAAAATTCATTTTAACCATATATAAAATTTCCTTTCTTTGAAGGAAAAAAAAGAGTTTGTATTTATAGTTTAAATTTTGTTTTATCAATATAAATGAAAAATTAAAATTAACCAAACCACAATCATATAACAAATACCATATGTTCTTCATATAAATTATAAAATCAAAAGGAAAAAAATGTTTTTCATTTATAAAAAAAGGAATTTTTTTACCAAATCAACGTATATTTATTTTAGTGATTAAATAAAATAATTAAAAAATTTTGAAAAATAATATAACATATCAATTTTATATTAGTTTTTAAATATATTTCTACAATGTGTAATTTGCCTGGTAAAAATATTTTATTGGGTTGAATCATAAAAATTAATTTTAATATATGTGTCAAGAAGAATATCATTTAAATATGATATTCATATTTTTTTTCATTTTTCATTTTTTAATAATAATGATTATATTAATAAAAGATATTTTCTTAATTTATAGTATTTTTAATTTATATAAGAGAAGTCATTTTAATAATATAGGTTTGACTTTGTGTACTAGTCAAAAAGTACATGTGTGCATGTTGTTCGAACTGCAGTATAGCGACAAGGACCAAACGATTTGGAAGTATATTTTCGGAAAAAGATTATCGTCACCACATGGATCAGTGCATACTGAATTGTCGTTCGATAACTCCCACGTTTATGAGTTTGAGTTTGAATGGGTTAAAAGTAAAATGTATTAACAGGAAAATAAATACACTATTCGGATAGGAGAAACTTATCAGGCATGAAAGTAAACTACTCGTCACAAACTTAAACATATCGATCAGTTGTACTCAACATGCAATACTCGTCAATATCATCAATATCTCTCACATCAATGTCCATCTCTGCAACACCATCGAGACGTATCACAACCAAGGTCATGTCTAACCCAAATTATGAGAACAATCGTGTTCTTGCGTCGAAGGTGTCTCGCGCGAAACAACTCACAGAAGCATTAAGCTTTGATACACAAGTGATTGTTAAGCCTAAATCCATCTCTAGTGTTTAGAACCTAACAAATTTCCTTCCCTAATCAAGACTCGTGATGTCTATCTCTACAACAACACAAATCCAAACATAAATGCAAAAAGATCAAGAAAAGCAACAAGATTGATTTGCAAAGCATATATTATACAACACTATGGTCATCACATATAATTATGTTAAGAGTAAATATACAAATAAAACCCAACAAAAGAGAAGTACATAGAGAAGAAACAAATTAAAAATACAAATCTCATGAGTTGTTAGCTCCGATTGATAAGAACTCTGCCCCTGGATCCTCCATATGCAAGCTCAAATGTTGTTTTCTTAGCTAATCCTATCAAAGAATGAAGGTTATGAATTTGGGGTTCATAACCGCCCTAACCGGACTCAGCACGCTAAGCGGTCTAAACCTAAATTTACACATTAAACCGCCTAAATCCCTCTAAGAGGGATAAAAAATCATGCTTCTTCCAATTGCTCAAAACTTCAGAGCGCGCCAGAGGATGCGCTTAGCGGGCTCACCGCGCTAAGTGGGCTCTACTGAGCTTTTATTCCAGAAACTACGCATTTGGAGTTGTGTCTTTGACACCTTATTCCTCAATGTTCCAAATATACGATAAATACCTACAAAATAGAAGGGGGGAAACTATCAAACGTTACACAAATGAATCAAAAACACAAATATACACAAAGTAAACATATTTACACATAAAGTGGGGTTTATTCAAACGATGTTAACAAAAAGTATCGATAAGTGCAACAAAACTTATATACAAAAATAGTTATAATTTGCACTTATCACATGTTACCCCTGTAAGGGCATGGGTAATCGGAGGTATTAGTATATGTATAATAATTTGTGGGGGTTAGGGCTTGGCCACGACGGTGAGAAGCCCTGTACGATTGTGTTTATGGCGGTTTAGAGGACCTGCTTATGTGAGGTGAGAGACTATGTATATGTGTTTGGTGCATAAGTATAAGCAATGAGTTAGGGTCTCCCTTTCTTTCGTTGGAGGGAGAAGTATTTATAAAGACCTTTTAAGCCTAGGATTTAGAAAAATCTTTGGGGTGATAACTGCTCCCCTATAATTAGGGGAAACTCTTGACCACCTATTCTTCTGGAAATTGTGATGGACTCTTTCTCATCTGACTAACGACAGACAACAATATTGTACATGTCGTTAGTTCTACCACTATTGTAACACCCTTTAACCCCACATAAATACATATGGCATAATCAGAGTAAAACCGTGCATAATCCACGAGGGCGTCACAATTACATCATGAAACGACAACTAAACCATGCATACTGGTCATGATCATAACACATACTTAAATTCACGTCTCATACAGAAACATAAAATGCATCTCACATCAGAATAATTAATTCTTTATAAAGATATTAATGATTGAAATCTCATATTGACAATCATATTATAAAGTATTAGGCACTGAGGCCAATCATCACATGATCTTATGCATCACAAAATAAAAGAGAGTAATAACAAATATCTCTCAAAACAAATCAAAACATGAGTTCAAATATCCCACGTGTTACATAGAGCATAGAAATGACTCGCTACCTAAGAATAAGCAGATAAATAAGGACCTAGCTCCTCCAACTAATCCTCGCAAGTAGCACCACTATCTTCGGTACTTGAGCGATGTCGTATTAAACATCATTCCAATAGAATAGTGAGAATTCACAATCATTATAGGAAAGTAGAATAATAAGTAATGTGCAACATACATACAACAAATGAATTCATCATACTTCATATAATCATATATTCGACATAATATAATTCAACATACATGTTCACATATACAACATAACTCATCACTTCATATTTCAATTGAAACCAATCACAATTCCCACAATTGTATTCAAGTAATTCAATTATCATGTATCACACATCAATGCACGACATTCAATTTCAACACGCGTGAATCGGATGCAACTCTATGCAATATGCATGTGGTACCAAATGTTCCAGATCCTTTCACAAGACCAGAACCACCAAATATGAACATATAGTTCAAATCATTCCAGATCCCCACCATAGGACCAAAATCACCAATGGGGCATAATCCTCCCATTAATGCATGTGCAAAACAACGAATATATGGAAAGACCATCACTAAATCTTAACCATACAAACATATCTCACATAATTCAATATATTTGAATTATCTTCACCAATTTGCACACATGCATACGTCACCAAATTAATCATATACAACACATATTCATGATATTTATCACATCAATACACCACAATAACATATAGAAATCAAATCTAATCCATGTTATTCTCATTCATCACCAATTCATAACATACATGCATACAATTCAAGCATCATATTTCTCACCAAAAGCCACCCAAAATCAATCCAAACACATCGAATAAATTATTAAAATTCATGTAAATCAACAATAAATCATAACATACAAGACCCCCATATCATTTAACAAATAAAAATATTTATGCATCCAGACAACCACGCTAAGCGCCCTTACGCGCGCTGAGCGCCCTTCAAATTATGCAAAAAAATTTGCTACAAGACAGTTCTATCTTGTTACGGATTTTGCCCCCAAATCCTGTTCTAACACTCATTTTTCACCAATTAAATTAATTATGGCATTTATATATTATATAACATCCATTACTAATATAAAAACATGATTTCTAAACATCAGTTCATGGTTCCCAATTCAAACCTAAGTGTATCAAAACCTAGAATTGAAATTGAAATTTCTAACTCCTACCACTATCTATTAAATATTATCATACAACCCCACAATGATAAGAAAGTTCACACCCTTACCTTAGATGTAGACACTTGAGGATTCTTCTTTCTCTTTTCCTCTTTTCTCCTCTTTTCTCCTTTTCTTCTCTTCTCTTGTATTACAATACTAACTGTAATCCTCTTTGTTAGATAACACCTTACTAACCCTTGTTTTTCTTTATTGGACTTATCTCACTTACTCCCTAATGTAACATATAAGTCCCAATGCTAAATAATTCCTATTATTACTCATAAACCCAATTATTCAAATAACACATATATTTAAATAATTCAAATATTCACCAAATCACACAATTTAATTAATTTACTATATAATATAATAATTAATAAAATAAAAAAATTAAATACAAAATAAAAAAAAAATTAGAGTGTTACAACTCTCCCGCACTTAAAAGATTTTCGTCTCGAAAATTACCTCAAACGAACAACTCAGGAAAAGACTCCCTCATCTGACTCTTGAGTTCCCAAGTCACGTTTTCACCCACCGGTCCTTCCCAAGCTACCTTCACCAAGGCGATCTCTTTACCCCAAAGTTTCTTCATCTCTCTATCTTCAATCCTCATAGGTGATGTTTCAACAATCAAATTATCTCTCAATTGAACCTCATCTAATTGGGAAATATGAGACGGATCCGCAATGTATCTCCTCAACTGAGACACGTGAAACACATCATGGAGATTAGAAAGTGACGAAGGCTAAGAAAGCTGATAAGCCACTTCACCTACTTTCTCGGCAATCTGATAAGGACCAATAAAACATGGCGTTAACTTATGCGACTTCAACGCTCGACCG
The DNA here is from genome assembly GCA_948472305.1 of Vicia faba. Lineage (NCBI taxonomy): Eukaryota > Viridiplantae > Streptophyta > Magnoliopsida > Fabales > Fabaceae > Vicia > Vicia faba. Next base: position 20,529,159 of record OX451737.1, read on the forward strand.
ACACTCGTTACCGGAGTAACTCTCAAAATCATGAGTAAAATAATTCCTTTCATGAACTTTAACTTGCCTTAAAGCATATGCTACCACTTTCCAATTCTGCATCAACACTGTATAACAAAAGGTTTTGTCGGATCAGGAAAAACCAAAATAGGAGTGGTTGTCAACCTTCTCTTAAGCTCTTGAAAACCAGCTTCATACTGTGCAGTCCAAATAAAGCTTGACATTTCCTAGTCAATTGCGTCAAGGACAAAGCTAACTTGGAAAAACCTTCAATAAACTTGCGATAATAACTTGCTAAACCAAGAAAACTTCTAATATTAGAAATAGATTTTAGAGCTTCCCATTGAGATACAACCTCAATCTTCGACGGATCAACAACAATACCACTACTCGATATCACATGACCAAGGAAACTCACCTCCTTCAAACAAAACTCGCACTTAGAAAGTTTTGCATACAACTACTTCTCTTTCAACACTGATAACACAATCTGCAGATGCTCGGCATGATCCTCTTCACACTTTGAATAAATCAAAATATTATCAATAAACACAAACACAAACTAATCCAAATACTGATGAAAAATCCTATTCATGTATTCCATAAACACGCCAGGTGCATTGGTCACAGTGAATGGCATCACGGAATACTGATAATGACCATACCTCGTTCTAAAAGTAGTATTCTAAATATCTTCAGCCTTCACACGAATCTGATGATATCCAGACCTCAAATCAATCTTATTAAACACACTTGCACCAACCAACTGATCCATCAAATCATCAATCCTCGAAAGTGGATACTTATTCTTAATAATCACCTTATTCAGTTGTCTATAATCCATACATAACCTCATAGAACCTTCCTTTTTCTTAACCAACAATACAGGTGCACCCCACGATGATACACTCAGACGACTAAACTCTTCTCAAGAAAATCATCAAGTTGAATCTTCAACTCTTTCAATTCAGATACTGACATTCGATACAGAGCCATCGATACCGGACTAGCTCCAGGAACTAAGTCGATCATAAACTTCACTTCACACTCTGGCGGAAAATCATAAACATCTTCAGGAAATACCTCAAGAAAGTCGCAACTATTGGTAATTCACCAATTGTTCCTTTCTAATCTATTTCCAATGTTTCCATCAAAGCCAACAACACAACACCATCTTGAAAAGACTCATTCACTTGCTTAGCTGACATAAATACATATCTCTCAAAACTAGAATCAAGAAAGATAACCATTTTATCAAAATAGTTGATATAAACATGATTGAATTCCAAATAATCATCCCAAGAATAACATCAAGTTGATCTGACCGAAGACACACTAAATCAACTCCAAAGTCTTTATGAAAAATAATCAACAAACAATTCAAACACACATATGAAGTAGATACCAAACCCATGGTAGGAGTATTAATAACCATACTTCCCTTCATAACAGATAACTAAATATTCAACCTCTTAACACAATCCAAGGAAATGAAAGAATGTATTGCACCAATATCAATAATAGCAATCAAAGGTGTACCATTAATAAAACACGTACCTCATATTAGCCTATCCTCATTAGCAGTCTCAGAACCAGATAATGCAAACACTTTTCCTTTTTCTATCTCCATCTTTGGTTTGTCACACCTAGTACTAATGTGCCCTTGCTTACCACAGTTGTAACAAGTCACATTCATACCACCTCTGTAATCACTAGCTTTGTGACCCACCTTGCCACACTTGTAACACTTTGCTTCATCACTTGGACATTCATAAACATGATGTCCTTCAACACCACACTATAGCACCTAACCGGATTATGAGCTCCCCCCCCCCCCCCCCCCCCCCCCCACTTGTCTTCCTGTCATAACCAACTTTCTGTTTCCCCTTATCATTAGGATATACATAAGGCTTCCCACATAATTGACCTTTTCTCTTCTTATCATTCAAAGACTTATAGTAGGCAGCACTTTCCCTACTATTCTCATCATAAATCTTACTCTTGTTAACAAGCTCAAAAAATCTAGTAATCTGCTGATACCCCATGGCCTTCTTGATTTCAAGTCTCAAGCCATTCACAAACTTAATACACTTAGATTTCTCAATATTAGCAGTATTATAATGAAGACAAAACTTAATCAGCTCCTCAAACTTTGCAGCATACTCCGCAATAGTACCATTACCCTGCTTCAGCTCAAGAAATTCAATCTCTTTCTTGCCACACACATCTTCAGGGAAATACTTCTCTAGTAATGCATCCCTAAACGTGCCAAAGTAACCTCAATCCCATCCTCGTTAAATCTCGGAACAGTGTTATTCCACCAATCCTCAACTTCCTTCTCAAGCATATGAGTACCAAACTGCACCCTCTGCATATAAGAACAATTCATGACCCAAAATATCTTCTCAATTGCTTTCAACCAAATCTGCACCTTGTCAAGTTCATGAGCTCCTTCAAAGATTGGAAGATTGTTTCTTTGGAACTTCCTCAAAGCACGAAATTTATCGTATTCATTCCGGTACCACCATTGGTGTGCGGGTGTTACCTAACCGCACCAGCCAACAATGTAAGCGCCTCATCAATGGTATCATCATTCCTTCCGGCAACCATCATTCTAAGATTCTGAAACAACCAATAACACTCATCAGACAAACAATATTGATTGTGTCATATACACAAATAGAATACAACATAAAATAAACATATTAATAACCTGGCCAATCTAACCAACCAGACTCTGATACCACTATTATAGCACCCTCAAATCCCACAAAAATACATATGGCATAATCAGAGTAAAATCATGCAGAACCCAATGGGGCATCACAATTACATCACAAAATGACAACTAAACCATGCATACTGGTCATGATCATAACACGCATTTAAATTCACGTTTCATACACCAACACAAAATGCATCTCACAACAAAATAATTAATTCTTCGTAAAGATATTAATGATTGAAATCCCATACTGACAATTGTAACACCCCATTTCTACCTGGCGAATAATACTAAAAATCAGAGTTCAACATAAATAGGATGCTACATTTTCAACTTAAAATCAAACTTCATTTAATTGCATATAAAACAGATACATAACACTTAACTCGGATGAAGCGATAACAACTTGATTTATTCTTTAACATCAAACAACTTTATGTTGATAAGCAGCGGAATCTACATACTCAATTTCAATTCACTTAACATCCTTATTCAACTAAAACAACTTCGAGACAAAAATTACTTCACGTAAACAACTTAAAGATTCAACAATGGAAATAAATATCAACAACTAAACATCAAGGGTTCATCCCCCCGAGTGCTACGTATCAGAGCGACGACACCGACTCGAACTGACGAAGGCACAACTATCCTTCTTGATTACCTGCACGTTACCAACAGAGGGCAACATTCAAACAGTAAGGGGTGAGATTCTCAAATCGTATAAGTGAGCGCACGATAAATCATATATTAGAGTTCAGGAATATAAAACCATCACATTGCAACATCAACATTGTCATGCCCTTCACAATACATCTTTTCACAAACCTCACTTGTTTTAATCACAACTTAAATCATCACAATTCACATCATTATTAATTATGCAAGACCCGATGAGACACAAATGTGCAAATGCATGTGGTACCAACAGGGCTTCAGCCCCCATCGTCAATTGCCAATTATTAGAGGCATTCAAACAAGGCATCAACCTTCATCGCTATTTTGCCAATCCAGGCCATCAGAGTATGTAAATGTATGTGACTCAATGAATGCACCATCACATACTCACAATAATCATCATTCATCGCAAGGCATAAGCCCACATCGCCACTATTACCAGTAAATAGAGGTAATTCATCATCATCTAAAATTCTCTGCAACTTCGCATTATCAACAAAATTCATAACAACAATCATAACGCAACAACGACAATATAACAACAAATCAATAACAATAATTAAACAACAACTTAACAACAATTCAACAGCAATTCAACAACAGGTCAACAACCATTCAAAATTGGCCATAGGCCTACAACATAATATTGCCCATAAATAGAGGCAATTCAACCAAATTCATCATCACCTACAATTTTATAATTAACCACAACAATTATTCTGTATAATTATTCGGACAGATCGACCAAATCCTGCAAATTAATTAATTCTCCACTGTTATTTTATTACTAATAACCTTGTGTTACTAATTCACATCTTAGTCTCATACCTTACAACAACTTATACAATCCACCGTCTCAACCGTAATATTTTACAAACATTCCGCGCAATTATTCGGACAAACCAACTACATCCAGCTAAATAATCCTCTGCTACAATTACTAGAATTTCTACTCGGTATTATTATTAACAAACCCACACTACTACTGGTAGTTCATATTATTCCTATTATTTCATCATTCTGCTAATGTACATCAGTTTACCAAAACAGTTACTGCAACTATACTAATTATTTCCAACTCTGTCTTATTAAGACCGTTAAATCATGTTGAAACTACTAAATTAGGCTTACTGACATAAAGGCTACTTCTATTAATGTCTTTCTGCTATAGCATACTACTGATAAGAATAATTTAATTTTATTCCCTAACTTAATGCTTTTGTATTAATGAATTCTATATTGATACCATATGAAGATTATATAACATATTGCCACAGAAACAAGTGTTTTTGCGCCTAACAATCAGTGTCGAACGACACTCTCTTCTCTCTCTCAAGACTGCCGACCGACAACCTCTATCCACACACCTTGCCGATCGTCACTCTCCATCCCCTCCTTGCCGACCGGCATCCAGCAACAACAAACAGTCTGACGATCGGTATGCCCTATTATGAATAATTTTCTGCAATTCCCTGTTACTTCTCAAGTTTCCTTCGATCCACATATTTCCAACAGAACAGTCAATCAACAACACATAGGAATACAAAAGTTTCACCAATATTCATCACAAATTAATTCTTAACATCAATTTCCATAAACAAACACAAACAATAATAATTTACACCCTAAATCCCCACATACAATTTCTCATAAGCCCCATTATAGGATAAGAAAATCCACCCTTACCTTGGATTGGAGATCGCTCTATAATTCTGATTGCAACCCGTTGCTGCCATAGCTCCAAACCTTTATTCTTCTTCTTTTCTCCATGTACTGCATCCTTTTCTTTTCTCTTTCTCTAAAACCCTTATTCTTCCTTTTCTCATAAAAACCTAATTTCTTATAATTTCTATTATTCTTAATAATTCCATTGGGCCTAATCTTAACACCCCCACTTTTACTACCACCAACCAATAATTAAGCCCATATAATAAATCTAATATTATTTTAATACTTTTCTACAACTTAACCAACCAAATAATCAACTAACAACATGACAACTTAAATCAACATTTCAACAATTCCAACAATTAATCTATAATTAATTTAATTAAATAACAAATTAAATTACTTATAACTCTCTCCCACTTTGAATATTTTCGTCCTCGAAAATCTATTTGATACTACCACTCTTAGTACAATTTCACATCCAATTCGTTGATTTCCAAATTGTGTTTGGAAACACTTCGATCACTACTTTCTCTACATAACAACGCTCAACATGATATAATCCAAATCCACACGTGCTAATCATTCAACATCTTCGCGACATGATCGTTACTAGCATCTAAACTACTCCACCATAATCTGACATAGCAACATTTAAAGTAACAACAACTATAACACACTTGTACTTGAATATACATCATCTCAATATCATCTTAACAACCCTTTCAACATCAAAACACATACACAATTTCATTCTCGTATGTCAATTATCAATAAAATATCCACAAATCTGTCCACATCGTCGTATCGCTCTTATAGTGACATCCACACAACCAACATAATCAACTTTGTCGCGTTATGGAGTATCATTCCTTACTTGCAGAAATCAACAATAACATCTCAATAACGATAACAAAATTATTACAACATCAACTTAACTGTATAACTTAGTAAGCATACTCATAGCTCACCATTAACCAACAACCACATTAATATCCTTATAAAAATCCATAAATATTTACGAGAAAACACAGTACTCTGGCACATCATCTCTACATCGACAATCTACCAAATCAAGCATGTAGATTAAGACACATCATTCCCATAGACTTGTGATGTTTTAATCCTTCACTTCTAATGAGTCGTACACGCATAGAAATTGCGCCACATCATGCTTCAGCTGCGCAACTCTGATAATCCACCTTAAGCCACCGTCTTCATTAAAATTTCCGTCAAACATATGGTTTACAAGTTTCAATCTAGTTTCGAATTTTCCTCAACATCCACCATAAAACCATTGTTCACTTGATATTCTCAATCTTTCACATTTGCAATGTTAGCTCGCATATAACTCGCTACTCCGACTTGTTCCACGATATAACATCAACCACTTTACACACCATTAAGATATCATAACAAATCTATACCATCCAACATGGTCCCGTCTACTATCAACAAGAGATTAAGGGTGATCAGTTCCTCAATTTGTCAATAGATAGCCGATAATTATAATGGAGTATAAACCATTGTTACCAAACTATAATAGTGTTTCCTTAAAACTCGTATTCAAGTTTTCTAAAACACAACATGTATAATCCTCATTCACCCACCATCCCATGATGATCAATCATTTTATAACTCGAGATCTGTTGGCATATCAATACATTACAAATCCTTCCACTCTAGTCTGAGTCTTTATCTACATAAAGGATTCTAGCAACATTCTTAAACTCTTAATCCTCTTCTGAATTTCACAACATAAAAAATACATGTATCTCCACCTCTCAAACTCATTCCAATCACACTCTCAACATTATCATCTTATCTAACAACATTTATATATATCTACACCATCAAACAACTATGATAGTAATCATCTAAGCTCAACAAGCTACTAACCACTATAACAGACTTCGTCGTTCTCCAACTTAAAACCGCATCCACCTTGAATGGATATACATACACTTTCACTTGGAAATAAAATTAATCAAGAGAACTCTTCTCCCAAAACTATAACATACATCCTGACAACTTAGCATAAATCTTCCTCCTTTTCGACACCGTAATTTCCACACAACTTCGCATATCGTGTTTTGTTCTAATTAATAAAACCAAAGCTTTCCAAATGATACCTTTGATTTCACAAATTACTTTAAATAAATCTTCCAATTTCTCCTTTAATTCACCCAACTTGGACGCTGACGTCCCGTAAAACACTGAAGAACAAGTCTAGTCCCAAAGACAAGCTTATCAACAAACTACACTTAATTCCAATATCATCACATGATAAATGAATCTATTACAGATACTGGAACCATTTTTAAAATGAATCTCATTTCGTTAACTTTCCAACGCTTCAAACGGAACTCAAATCGGATGCCCAGAACTCTAGTTATGAATTTTCGAAGTCCCACAATAATTCTGCAGTTTCTTGCGATTCACTTACGGAAATTCCACTCCGATACTCATTTGTCTTCAACTTAGACATATTCTAAACAACTCTTAACATATCTCGTGCTCCCAAACTTCTTATAACTCGAGATATACATTCCTTCGCCAAAGTTCAGGTTCTAAAACACCAGAGCAACAATTCTTTTCGCAAGCTACTCACTTCTTCAAGTTTCGACTCAGACTCGCGATTCACAACTACTTATCAACGTCAACTACTTCCGACAATCACTTATGTGATCCCAACACAAAAGTTACAGCAACTTTATTACTCCATCATTTTTCAAACATCGATATCTTACACTTGCTTCATAAATCAACAAATATTAGATCGCTCTTCATTCTTCGAGAAGTAAGCACCAACAATGTCTGATCAATTTCTCTCAAGGCACTCTAACTCGACTAACAACAAGAACTTAAATCCAAGTCACCTTCAAATTCAGGAATAACAAGACTCCAACAATTCTTGCATTATCGTCGTCGACAGCACACCAAACCAACACTTTTCAATTGAACATATCCTAGAAGCAAAGCTTCTCCCCCACTTATCTTCAACCAACTTCTTGCAATTAAGGAAAACAAGTACCCATAGTGTTTCACACACTTGTCGCGCACTAAGGAACAAACAACATTAGACAACTTAGTCAGATGGACCGACCTGCTCTGATACCACTAATGTAACACCCCATTACTACCCGACGAATAATATTAAAAATCAGAGTTCAACATAAATAAGATGCGACATTTTCAACTTAAAATCAAACTTCATTTAATCGCATACAAAACACATACATAACACTTAACTCGGATGAATCGATAGCAACTTGGTTTTTTCTTTAACATCAAACAACTTTATATTGATAAGTAGTGGAATCTACATACTCAATTCAATTCACTTAACATCCTTATTCAACTAAAACAACTTCGAGACAACAATTACTTCATATAAACAACTTAAAGATTCAACAACGGAAATAAATATCAACAACTAAACATCAAACGTTCATCCCCCCGAGTGCTACGTATCAGAGCGACGACACCGACTCGAACTGACGAAGGTACAACTATCCTTCTTGATTACCTGCATGTTACCAACAGAGGGAAACATTCAAACAATAAGGGGTGAGATTCTCAAATCGTATAAGTGAGCGCACGATAAATCATATATTAGAGTTCAGGAATATAAAACCATCACATTGCAACATCAACATTGTCATTCCCTTCACAATACATCTTTTCACAAACCTCACTTATTTTAATCACAACTTAAATCATCACAATTCACATCATTATTAATTATGCAAAACCCGATGAGACACAACTGTGCAAATTCATGTGGTACCCACAGGGCTTCAACCCCCATTGCCAATTGCCAATTATTAGAGGCATTCAAATAAGGCATCAGCCTTCATCGCTATTTTGTCAATCCATGCCATCACAGAGTATGCAAATGTATGTGACTCAATGAATGCACCATCACATACTCACAATAATCATCATTCATCGTAAGGCATAAGCCCACATCGCCATTATTACTAGTAAATAGAGGTAATTCATCATCATCTAAAATTCTCTGCAACTTCACATTATCAACAAAATTCACAGCAATAATCATAACAACACAACAACGACAATACAACAACAGATCAATAACAATAATTAAACAACAACTTAACAACAATTCAAAAGCAATTCAACAACAGGTCAACAACCATTCAACATTGTCCATAGGACTACAACATAATATTTCCCATAAATAGAGACAATTCAACCAAATTCATCATCACCTGCAATTTCATAATTAACCACAACAATTATTCCGTATAAATTCGGACAGAATGACCAAATCCTGCAAATTAATTAATTATCCACTGTTATTTTATTACTAATAACCTTATGTTACTAATTCACATCTTAGTCTCTACCTTACATTAACTTATACAATCCACCGTCTCAACCGTAATATTTTACAAACATTCCGTGCAATTATTCAGACAAACCAACTACATCTGACTAAATAACCCTCTGCTACAATTACTAGCATTTCTACTCGGTATTATTATTACCAAACCCACACTGCTACTGGTAGTTCATACTATTCATATTATTTCATCACTCTGCTAATGTACATCAGTTTACCAAAACAGTTACTGCAACTATACTAATTATTTCCAACTTTGTCTTATTAAGGCCGTTAAATTATATTGAAACTACTAAATTAGACTTACTGACATAAAGGCTACTTCTATTAATGTCTTTCTGCTATAGCATACTACTGATAAGAATAATTTAATTTAATTCCTTAACTTAATATTCTTGTATTAATGAATTCTATACTGAAACCATATGAAGATTATATAACATATTGCCACATAAACAAGTGCCTATGTGCCTAACAATCAGTGTCGAACGACACTCTCTTCTCTCTCTCAAGGCTGTCGACTGGCAGCCTCTACCCACACACCTTACCAGTCGTCACTCTCCATCCTCACCTTACCAACCGACATCCAACCACAACGAACAGTCTGTCGATCGGTATGCCCCACTATGAATAATTTTCTGCAACTCCCTGCTACTTCTCCAGTTTCCTTCGATCCACATATTTCCAACGGAACAGTCAATCAACAACACATAGGAATATAAAAGTTTCACCAATATTCATCACTAATTAATTCCTAACATCAATTGCCATAAACAAACACAAGCAGTAATAATTTACACCCTAAATCCCCACATACGATTTCTCATAAGCCCCATTATAGAATAAGAAATTCCACCCTTACCTTAGATTGGAGATCGCTCTATAATTCCGATTGCAATCTGATACTGTCATAGCTCTAAACCTTTATTCTTCTTCTTTTCTCCATGTACTGCATCCTTTTCTTTTCTCTTTCTCTAAAACCCTTATTCTCCCTTTTCTCATAAAAACCTAATTCCTTATAATTTCTATTATTCTTAATAATTCTATTGGGCTTAATATTAACACCCCCACTTTTACTATCTCCAACCAATAATTAAGCCCATATAATAAATCTAGTATTATTCCAATACTATTTCTACAACTTAATCAACCAAATAATCAACTAACAACATGACAACTTAAATCAACATTTTAACAATTCCAACAATTAATCCGTAATTAATTTAATTAAATAATTAATTAAATTAACGGGCGTTACAACAATCATATCATAAAGTACTGGGTACTGAGGCCAATCATCACATAGTCTTATACATCACCAAATAAAAGAGAGTAATAACAAATATCTCTCAAAACAAATCAAAACATGAGTTCAAATATCCCTCGTGTACATATACCAGAGCAATGACTCTCTACCTAAGAATAAGCAGATAAATAAGGATCTAGCTTCGGTACCTGAGTGATATCGTATAAAACACCATTCTAACAAAAGGGTGAGAATTGACAATCATTATAGGAAAGTAGAATAATAAGTAATGTGCAACGTACGTACAACAAATAAATTCATCACATTTTACATAATTATATATTCGACATAATATAATCCAACATACATGTTCACATATACAACATAGCTCATCACTTCATATTTCAATTGAAACCAATCAAAATTCCCACAATTGCATTCAAGTAATTCAATTATCACGTATCACACATCAATGCACGGCATTCAACTTTGACACATGTGACTCAGATGCAACTCTATGAAATATGCATGTGGTACCAAATGTTCCAGATCCTTTCACAAGACCAAAACCACCAAATATGAACATATAGTTTAAATTATTCCAGATCCCAACCATACGACCAGAATCACCAAGCGGGCACCATCCTCCAATAAATGCATGTGCAAAACAATGAATATATGCAATTAAGACCAACACTAAATCTTAAACATGCAAGTACATGATTTAACATATTTGAATTATCTTCACCAATTTGCACACATGCATACATCACGAAATTAATCATATACGACGCATATGCATGGTATTTATCACATCAATACACCATAATAACATATAGAAATCAAAGCCAATCCATGTTATTCTCATTCATCACCAATTCATAGCATACATGCATACAATTCAAGCATCATATTTCCCACCAAAAGCCACCCAAAATCAATCCAAAACACATTGAATTAATTATTAAAATTCACGTAAATTAATGATAAATCATAATATGCAAGACCCCTATCCCATTTAAAAAATAAAAATATTTTTACACCCAGGCAACCGCGCTAAGCGCCCTTCAAATTATGCAGAAAATCTGCTACAAAACAATTCTGCCTTGTTACAGATTTTGCCCCCAAATCATATTCTAACACTCATTTTTCACCAATTAAATATATTATGGCATGTATCTATCATATAGCATCCATTACTAACATAAAAACATGATTTCCAAACATCAATTCAAGATTCCCAATTCAAACCTAAGTGTATCAAAACCTAGATTTGAAATTGAAATTCCTAACTCCTACCACTACCCATTAAATGTTATCATACAACCGCACAATGATAATAAAATTCACACTCTTACCTTAGATGTAGACACTTTAGGGTTCTTCCTTCTCTTTTCCTCTTTTCTCCATTTCTTCTCTTCTCTTGTTTTACAATACTAACTCTAATCCTCTTTGTTAGGTAACACCTTACTAACCCTGGTTTTCTTTATTGGGCTTATCTCACTTACTCCCTAATGTAACATATAATACCCAATAATAAATAATTGTTATTATTACTCATAAATCCAATTATTTAAATAACATGTATATTTAAATAATTCAAATATTCACCAAATCACACTGTTGTACCCCAAAATTTGCCCTCTCATATTCTTCAAGAAAGTGCCAAGCCAAGTCACAAAATTCCCCAAGGGTTGCACAGTGCAAGGGCCTCCTAAATAGTCAAAACTAGGGTTTGTGTTCTGACCAAGAAAAGGTAGTTTTCAAAGGCCCAGTCAAGTCTCACATGCCTACAAATATGGTCAAGCATCCTCATATCAAGTTTCAAGGCATTCAGCTCAAAATTGCACAGTCAAAACCCTAAATTGCACTACAGTCAACTGTAGGGGCAAAATGGTCATTTGGCAGTCAAAAGTTCAAATTTTTGGTCAACATATCATTTTGAAGCCACAAACATCATTTGATCAATGCTTGATCATGATTCTCAAAATTTGGCTCAGAAAATCATCAAGATGCAAAAGTTTCCTTATTTGGACAGCTGAAAAAGTCAACTGAAATTGACCAGGGCATAACTTTCACATGGATTATCAGAAAAATTCCATCCAAAGCTCATTTTGAGACATTTCCTACAACTCATCTTCATACTTCAAGTCCAAGAAATGCTCTCACAAAAAGTTATCAATTTCAACATTATAGGTCATTTTCAAAAGTCAACAAAAAGGGACTTTAAGTCAAAGGCCATAACTTGAGATTGGTAAATCAAAATGACATGGGACCAAAGACATTGTTTAGAGGACTTCAAGACCTTTCTAAAATGTCCAAGAACATGAGCAAAGCTTAAAAATTGAGCAAGTTATGCATTGGAGAAGTTGGGAAAATTTTGTGAAATGGCCAAAATCATTTATCCTTGAAATCTCATTTTTGACAAAAGGGCCCACTTTCTTCCACTTGATTCAGCCTTGTCATGCCACACACGTGTCCCATGATTAATTTCAAGATCAAACATTGATTTTTCTATTTTATTTAATTTTTATTAATTTAATTCATTTTAAATCTTTAATAATTCAAATAAAATTTAAAAATCAATGGAATAGTGTCATTTGAATTTGAATAGCTTCCATATATCATGTGCCAGCTCACAAACTCATGCTAGGGTTAGGTTGTACACCAAGTCTTGGTTTTGCTTAAAAAAGGGAAAGTTTGTTAATGGTGAAAAACCTAAGACTAGTTCTCTCATGGGCATGGATCAAGGCCAGCTAATGACTTAATTCCCTTCCCTCATAAGTACTGAGTCTAACCCTAATCACAGGACACTGAATGCTGCGCTCAAAGACCATAGACAAACTTGAAGTTTTCTCCATAAAAAAGCAAAACTGAATTCATTGATAGAGGACGACTCAAGGCCTAATTCCTTTTCCAATAGCATCCTCAAGGCTTACTGAACAAATTCCAACCAGAACCATCCATCACCACGCCAAGAATTGGTAGAATAAACATGAACTGTATAGGAAAAAATTGATCATCGTGTTTCATATTTTAAGCATTTTTTTAACATTTGATTCATGGATTCTTGTTCCTCATAATGTTCTGATGCTAACCAATGCCTTTAATTGCATTTTTATGCCATACACGCGATTTCACCATGTTAGCTTTCTAGGGTTTGCAGGTTTTTAAATTAGGGGTTTTCAGACCAAGTGAAATTAGATCACCACAGTACCATGGTTGGATTCAGCGTATGGAGACGAAGAAGAACCAATTGTCGCGCCTAATTTATATTCAATGAGGACCTAATCGCTATTTTCCAGTAGCCCACCTAATGAAACGCATGAAAAACGTTGCCTTTGTGTTTTGTTTACAGGGACGATGAAGACGATGAAGCGTGGCAAGCTATGATTCGTTGGTTTAAAAATTCGCGCGTTTTCCAGCACTAATCTTGTTTTTCTTTTATAATATTTCTTTGCTTATTATATAACAAATTGGTTAAGTGGCACAGATGGCAAGCGAACGTATGGGCAATGCACAAGACCTGGGTTCGATCCCCAGGTCTTCAATAATTTCAATATTATTTTCTTGTTCACATTCACATGCAGGTTCATCATTGGAGTGCACCATACATCCCCATAATCTAAGCATACACGCGTCTCATGAATTCAAATCAAGGGCAGGGATTCAAAGAGCATGCTACGCCCAGGTCAACGCGCTGACACACGAACTGAAAAGGTCAAATGGACCAAAGCTTAATGGGCCAGCATTCTAAGGCCTATACCTCACAATTGGGACTGAACCCCCCCTGGTTTGCTTCTCTATATTTTTTTTATTATTTATTTTATTTTCAATTATGATTTTATTTTCTTTATTTGTTTTAATTCAATTAATTATTTACCAAATACAAAAATACCTTAAAAACTCAGAAAAAGATAAAAAAATATAATGATTATTTATTTTGATATTTTCTTGTAAATAAATTAACATGTAATGAATTTAGTTTTAATTAGGATTTTTGCAATTTTAATTCTTTTCATAATAAATATAAAAAAGGTAGAATTAGGTTAATTGACAATTTTCATTCCTTTTAATTTTTCCTTTTTGTCATAATATTATTATTTATTTATTTTCATAATTAAATTGTACACAAAAATTAGGGTTTCATTTAGTTAAAATTTTCAATATTTTCTTAATAACTAAAAAATAATTAGAATTAGGGTTTGCGTTTCATTTTATTTTAATTAATTCTTTTTTTCTATTAAATCTAAAAAACATAAAATACCAAAAACATTTTTAATTTTAATTCCTTATTAATTTAATTTTTACAAAAGGGTCCAACGCCCATATTGTTTAATTGTTTTATTTCGCGCATTTCCCTTATTTCGCTTAATTAATTATGTATCTCTCCCAAAGCGTTGTAACATTTACTTTTCGCACTTTTATTTGCTTTCTTTACTTTCCGTCAAATCGGGTCCGGTTTAATTTTGGCGATGTGGACCCGCGCCATTTGTAATAGCTTTAGATTTACTTTTCCTCGCAACTTTTAACTGTTAAACAAAGCATGCAAGAATGAATGGATAAAATAAAATCAAGCGTAGATCACCTATACCATGAACAAGACAAAATATCTGAAAACGACACACAAGTCACACACCACCCCTAGGGTACGCCTCACTGTTGCCTTGCCTCGAAAGGTGATCGTCGAGTAGAGGATGTCTTAGTAAGTCCTCATGATCCAGGAACCTGGCATGAGGGTAGCTTCTAAGGTGTCTTCCCATTACTCTGGTGATCACCATGTCCCGAACCTCGAATTGACCCGAACACCTCCAACGGTGGTGCTACCTACCTCTCAATGGTGGGATGGCATTACTTTAAAGGACATTTACACAGACGAATTCCTTAGGGTAGGTAGACGACTCATGGATACTTGCTCTCTTCAAAACAAAATCAAAACATACTTTTCACACCAACACCTTTTCAAAAGCTTCCAAAACAAACTTTTCAAACACTCTGACGTACGAGTCGAACTGAAATTTTTCAAAGAAACTTTTTAAACCCACATTGAAAAGCAAACAAACAATTTTGAAAACACATTGAGCAAGTATCTAAGAGCCCATGGATAACCATGGATAGAAAGGGTGCTAACACCTTCCCTTTCTATAACCTACCTCCCGAACCGAGAGCAATCTCTTTAAGGAATTTTTCTGTGCTTTTGTCCTTTCCATTTGGAGAAAATAAAAGACGGTGGCGACTCTTGCTTCCGCGACATTTCGCGAACCAGCTTTAAACAGTCAGTTCCAGATCCACCGATCACAGAACTGGCGACTCTGCTGGGGATTTAAACTTAAAGTGAGGTATACCTTAGGGCTAGGTCATAACTATGTTTTCAATTGTCTTCTTTGCTTGCTTTATTATTGTGGGTTGCTTGGGAGTTCTATAGATCCTAACCCGGATCTGGGGATACCTTCTTAGAAAGTAGCAACAAGGCTGTGAGGGAATTGTGCGGGGTATACCGACATGGTTGAAGCAATCTGCTACGTTGATGTGGCACTTTGGTGTGTACCGGTAACCCTTGAGTTCAGTCAAGGAGAGTACGGGGCCTCCGCGTGGTGTCGTGAAGCATCAACAGACCTTAGGAACCTTAATTGAACTATCTTGGCCTCTTTAGGGTAGTGAGATAACTGACTTTGGTGCAGTCCGAGGTTGGTTGATACTCGATACTACACTCAATTGAGGGTTGCTTTCCTGGAATATTTCGGTCGCCAGTTCAGTGGCTAAATCGAAACGATGAACAATGAAAGCAATCCCGTGATATTGGGAACCTTAGAACCCGGTTACTTTAATTAGGACAGGTTGAACCCACCAACTTCAAAAGGGTACTACCCAGACCCCATGCTGGCCTTAAACCTTAAGGGCTTGTCTTGTGTGCCTTGTGTGCCTTACATGTTTGTCTTTGTACATATCTGTGGTGTGTTTAATCATAGCATCATGACATCATCCAGCATCATATGCATTAACTAACCATTTCAGGGGTTCGAATTTTCATCTTTGTTCTTGTTTTGTAGGACATGGAAACTGTTCGTAGAAAGACAATTCAAATCAGTCTTGTAAGGATCCCTCCTCAGCTTAAGGAGCTTATATCCAGGATTCCCGAGAACTCTTCATTCAGTGAAAGGCATGGAAGCCTCATCAGCTTGGTCAACACCAACATTGAGGAAGATATGATAAAGGTCATGTTCCAATTCTTTGACCCTCTGCATCACTGTTTCACCTTCTTGGACTATCAGTTGGTACCTACATTGGAGGAGTTCTCCCGGCTCCTGAAGATCCCCATCCTTGATCAGCTACCCTTCAACGGTGCAGAAAAGGAACCTAAGCTTGAAGAGATTGCTAAAGCCTTGCACCTACAGTCATCTGACCTCAAGGGACATTGGGAAGTTAGAAGTGGTATCAAAGGGTTCTTAGCCAGGTTTCTGTTTGAAAAGGCCCATGAATGTTGGAACTCCCTTGACTTGCAAGCTTTCGAAGAGGTTGTGGCCCTCCTTGTTTATGGTTTGGTGTTGTTCCCTAACCCAGATCAACTTATTGATATCAGTGCTGTCCAGATTTTTATGTCCAGGAATCCTATACCTACATTGCTGGGGGACATCCTTCACTCATGTTACACTCGAACCATGAGAAAAAGAGGTGTCCTTATGTGTTGCACTCCTCTCCTGGGAAGGTGGTTTATTTCGCACCTTCCACAATCGGTCTTGAAGAATGAGTGGGGTTTGAGATGGTCACAACGGTTGATGACTCTTACACATGCAAATATACATTGGTGCCCTCGGTCCAGAGAAGATGTCACTATCATTGATCGTTGCGGGGAGTACCCTAATGTTCCTTTACTTGGAATCAGAGGAGGTATTACTTATAGCCCATGCCTGGCTTGGAGACAGTTTGGTTATGCTCGGAGGGATGGTCCTCATGACATGTTAATTCCTGACATAGTTTTTGACTTCGACAATGATACTCAAGGACTTCGCCAGAGATTCATCAAAGCTTGGAGGATGCCCAGTAGGATAGACAGCAAGACACTGGGGCATAGGTATTCCATCCCGTTGGAGCCTTATCTCAAGTGGGTACGAGCCCGCTCCCAGAAGTTAGTGATGCCTTATCCTCATATGCTCCCAGTGATCAAAGAGCCTGTCTTGGAAGGGGAAGTGTCCTACACTATTCAGCACCCTGATATGCCCACATCCTGGGAAGAGATGCAGAAGAGCTGGATCCAGCTTAAGGAAGAGCGGAATTCTCTTGAGACTAGTCTGCATGCCAGTGAAAAGAAGGTCTTGGAGCTCACCCGCTTGTTGCATGAGGAGAGGAACCTCAACACTTACATAGCTCCAAAGAGGATGCGCAGCATATTTTGGGATTGATTTGATTTTTTTGTACTTTTGCCCATGAGGCCTTGATGTATTAAACAATGATTTTCTTAATAATAACGTGTGTTCCTTTTGGTCTACAACAAATTTGAATTTTCGAACTCTTGAATGCATTGCATAAACACATATCATTCATCATGTGCATCACAAGTACTCTTCTTTTCAGGTTGCTTACTGTCCTTCGCTGTTTATTTCAGCATCATAAACCCTGAATCATCAACCGAGGCATCTATCAAGGCTCTTCAGGCGCAGAACGCCCAATTTCAGGAGCTGATCAAGGGCTTGGCTCAGGGTCAACAAGAGTTGAAGACCATGCTTCTGAAGAAGACTAAGAAGAAGAGGAGGACTGTGCTATTTAACACTGGGCGCAGACTCGGGAACACCTTACAGGTTGAGGCTGAAAGGACTACTTCATCTGTGGGGGAAGGTAGTCACCAAGAAAGGGAGGTCCCTACTCCTGTGGGCTCTGATACTGAAACAGACTTCAACGACGAACAGTACCCTCCTGCTGAAGACCGGTACAAGCAGCTGGAGGACAGATTAAAGGCTATGGAAGTTCAGCGGGTGCCTGGACTGGATTTTGGAGACTTGGGGTTATCTACTGGGGTGGTGATCCCACACAAGTTCAAGGCACCTGCCTTTGTGATGTATGACGGGGCTTCCTGTCCCAAGATGCACCTCCGTTCTTATGTAAGGAAGATCCAGCCTTACACAGCAGACAAGAACCTTTGGATCCACTTCTTCCAGGAGAGTCTTTCAGGGACTCACCTCGAATGGTTCTATCAGCTGGATGGAATCAGCATTCGTAAATGGGAGGATCTGGCCACTGCTTTTTACAAGTAGTATCAATATAATTCCGACCTCGCTCCTACGCGTACCCAGCTCCAGGGTATGTCGCTAGGGTCGGGTGAAGGTTTTAAGGAGTACGCCCAGAAATGGAGAGACCTGGCTGGCAGGGTGCAGCCACCATTGACGGACCGAGAGCTGGTAGATATGTTTTTAGGGACCCTATCTGGTCCATATTTCAATCATCTCATTGGTAATTCCTCTGCTGGGTTTACTGATCTGATCCTGACTGGTGAAAGGATCGAGGCCGGTATAAAATCGGGGAAGATACAGAAGGTTGCCTCCTCCAGTACTGAAAAGAAACCCTTCAAAAAGGAGGCTAGTGCTGTATATAGCTCCCGGAGACCAGAGCAACCTGAACGCCGCCAATCTGTCAGTGCGGTAATGATTGCCAAACCTGCTGCCGCTCCTCGGCCAACTAATCCTCAAAAGTTTGAAAGACCCCGGAGAGAGTTTACCCGGTTAAGCATGACCTTATCACAGATCCTGCCACAGTTGCTATCCACCAATTTAGTGACTGTCAGGGAGGCTCCAAAGTTTCCCAATACTGCATCCCCCAAGTTTAATCCAAATGCTCGCTGTGCTTACCACTCTGATAGCCCGGGGCATAGCACAGATGACTGTTGGGCCCTAAAGAATAAGGTTCAAGACCTCATTGATGCAAAGGAAATACAGTTTGAGGCGCCCGAGAGGCCGAATGTTGTAACCGCTCCCATGCCCCAGCATGGAGTAAATGCTATTGAGGAGGATTTGTATGTAGCTTCGGTGGATGATGTTGCTACTCCACTGCTGACGGTCAAGAGGAACCTGTTGCTAGCCGGTTTATTTCCGGGATGTAGCGAAGGTTGCCCTCTATGTGTTGCTTTCCCTGCTGGTTGTTCTCTGCTGAAGTCAGGCGTCCAAAACCTGATGGATAGTAGAGAGATTTTGTTCAGAAAGACTGTTGTTCCTGCTGCTCCTGTTGAAGAAGTGTCGATCGTTACCATCTTCAACAACCCTTCCAAGGCTCCTTCAAAGAAGCCTGTCCAAATTTTGCCGGTTCACAAGATTGCTCCCATCACCATTACTGTTCCGGGGCCTATCCCCTACAAATCTGATAAGGCTGTCCCATGGCACTATGGGGCGGATGTTTATGTTCTGGGTGTGAAACAAGAGTTCAACATTGATGCTGGTGTCTCCAACATCACTGGGCCTGCTAAGGTCACTCGTAGTGGAAGACTGTTCTCGCCAGACATTGCTCCTCCGGTAATTCATAGGCCTTTGGTCTTCACACATGCCAGGGTGCCTGTTTCTCCCCCTGACCAAGTATCCACCCCTGCTACCGAGTCATCTGATACTCGGGGCAAGGGGATTGCTGCTGATGTGCCTGCCAGGACGGAGTCACCGAAGACCATTGTTGAGGCTTCCAGGCAGGAAATGGAAGAAATCCTCAAGATAATAAAGAAAAGTGATTTCAACGTTGTAGAACAGCTGGGGCACACCCCCTCTAAAATCTCCATGTTGTCACTGCTGCTGTGTTCAGAGGCCCACGCCAAGGCTCTGATTGCTTTCTTAAAGACAGCCCACGTACCCCAAGAGACGTCTGCTGACCAGTTCACCGACTGTGTGGCCAACCTAACCGCTGATAATGGCCTGGGTTTCTCTGATGCCGATCTGACAGCAAAGGGGAAGAACCATAATGACGCCCTGCATGTCTCCATTGAATGCAGGGGCACTACTCTTGCTCATGTGCTGGTTGACACAGGTTCTTCATTAAACGTGCTGCCCAAGAAGGCTCTGGATAGGCTGGATTGCGAGGGTCTAGAGCTCAAACCAAGTAACATTGTTGTCCGGGCCTTTGACGGGTCCAAAAGAATGGTACATGGTGAGGTGGACATCCCAATCAGGGTTGGGTCACAGGTATTTGATTCAAAATTCTATGTGATGGACATCCATCCGTCCTATTCTTGTTTGCTGGGTCGCCCGTGGATCCACAAGGCTGGAGCTGTGACCTCCACGTTGCATCAGAAGCTCAAGTACCCGGTCAGGGGGAAGATCGTAACGGTGCAAGGGGAAGAGGAGTACATGGTCAGCCACCTCAACTCCTTCAGATACGTAGAAATGGATGGGGAGTTCATTGAAACCCCCTTTCAACATTTTGAGGAAGTGCCACAAACTTTGGCAGCAGCAGAAGCAGTGGGTGAAAAGGTTTCTCCTTTGAAGATGGCCTCCTTAAAGGACGCCCGGGCTGTGATCGAAAGAGGTGAATGTGCAAACTGGGGCAAGCTCCCTGATCTTACTCCTAAGACTAACAAGTTTGGGCTGGGTTTCACCACAGAAGCTCAGAAAGCAGTGCGCAAGGCGAGAATTGGAAGACCTCCTGTGCTCATCACCCACTCAGAAGTGAATGCTATTGGAGAGGAAGACGAAGTGGAAGAGTCAGAGTTCGATAGCTGGATCTACCCGACGACCGACGGTGGATTGACCAATTGGACTGCTAAAGACTTTACACCCATAACTTTTGTTCCCCAGTAATGAACTTCTTTGTTTTGGATTTGTAATAAACAATAATTTGAAACTATATGGCCCGGTGTCTTACCCGGGGCACCGTGGTTTTGTTTATGAGGGCTTTTGTTTGTCACTGTCATATATCATAAATAAAAGCATTGGACGTTTTTCACATTTCAAATTTTGCGCTCCTTTTCTTTCCTTTCTTTACATATTGCAAAACAGCTGTATTTACACACACACTCACTCATACAGGTTTCAATCCACTCTGGATCTCACTGGTAACGACTCTGCTACTGCCAGTTATGACTTCGAAAATCCGATCAACTTAGCCGAAGACGAAGGTGAAGATGATTGCGAAGTGCCTGGTGAACTTGCAAGACTGTTACAACAGGAAGAGAGGGCAATTCAACCCCATGAAGATCCAGTGGAAATAATAAACTTGGGTACTGAAGAAGACAAGAAAGGGGTAAAGATTGGTGCCAACCTAGAGCTCAGCGTGAAGCAACGGTTGACTCAGATGCTGCATGACTATATGGAGATCTTTGCCTGGTCCTACGAAGATATGCCCGGATTAGATACCGACATTGTGGTCCATCACTTACCAACTAAAGAAGATTGCCCTCCGGTTAAGCAAAAGGTCCGCCGTATGCGTCCAGAGATGTCTGAGAAGATTAAAGCCGAGGTTATGAAGCAGTTTGATGCCGGGTTTCTTGTAGTGACTTCTTACCCTCAGTGGGTTGCTAATGTGGTGCCGGTACCTAAGAAGGACGACAAGGTCAGAATGTGTGTCGATTACAGGGATCTGAACAGGGCCAGCCCCAAGGATGACTTCCCTCTACCTCACATTGATGTCCTTGTTGATAATACAGCTCAGCATAAAGTGTTCTCTTTTATGGATGGTTTTTCAGGCTACAATCAGATCAAGATGGCTCCTGAAGACATGGAAAAGACTACATTTGTTACTCAGTGGGGCACCTTCTGCTACAAAGTCATGCCTTTTGGACTAAAGAATGCTGGGGCAACCTACCAACGTGCCATGGTTGCTTTATTTCATGACATGATCCATCATGAGATAGAAGTGTATGTTGACGACATGATCGCTAGGTCCCAGACTGAGGAAGAACACCTTGATCATCTGCAGAAACTGTTTGACCGTTTGAAACTGTACAAGCTGAGGTTGAACCCGAACAAGTGCACCTTCGGGGTAAGATCTGGAAAGTTGCTAGGCTTCGTGGTAAGTGACAAGGGAATTCAAGTGGACCCTGCTAAGGTCAAAGCCATTCAAGAGATGCCAGTTCCTAAGACAGAGAAGGAAGTCAGAGGCTTTCTAGGACGTCTGAATTACATTGCTCGGTTCATCTCACACCTAACTGCTACCTGTGAACCAATCTTCAAGCTGCTGAAGAAAGATCAGGTGGTACGTTGGAATGATGAATGTCAGGCTGCTTTTGACAGAATCAAAGAATATCTCCAAGAACCACCCATCCTTATGCCACCAGTTGAAGGGAGACCTTTGATACTTTACCTGACAATGCTTGATAATTCAATGGGGTGTGTGCTGGGGCAGCATGACGAGTCTGGCCGAAAAGAGCATGCCATTTATTACCTTAGCAAAAAGTTTACCGACTGTGAGACCCGATACTCACTGCTTGAGAAAACTTGCTGCGCTTTGGTATGGGCTGCTCGCCGGCTGAGACAGTATATGCTGACTCACACTACCTTGTTGATCTCAAAAATGGATCCTATAAAGTACATATTCGAAAAGCCTGCTCTGTCTGGGAGAATTGCAAGATGGCAGATGATCTTGACGGAATACGACATTCAGTACACGACCCAAAAAGCCATCAAGGGAAGTGTATTGGCAGACCACTTAGCACATCAAGCTGTAGATGACTACCAATCAATGAACTTCGAGTTTCCGGATGAAAGCATTATGATAGTAACTGACTGTGAAGTACCTGGACCGGATGAAGGACCTGAACCAGGATCCCGATGGTCTATGCATTTTGACGGAGCATCCAACGCTTTGGGAAATGGTATTGGCGCCATCATCATATCTCCACAAGGTACTCATACTCCACTCACCGCCCGGCTGTGTTTCAACTGTACCAACAACATGGCGGAGTATGAGGCGTGTATCATGGGTCTTCAAGCTGCGATCGACCTGAGGATCAAATTTCTGAGTGTCTTCGGAGATTCCGCTCTTGTGATCAATCAGATCAAAGGAGAGTGGGATACGAAACATCCAAACTTGATTCCTTACAGAGAATGTGTGTTGACCCTGATCCCCCACTTCACAGAGATAACATTTGAGCACTTTCCAAGAGAAGAGAATCAGTTGGCGGACGCGTTAGCTACAATGTCTTCAATGTTCAAGGTCAAATGGGATAATGAGGCTCCCCGGATCATCATCTGGAAACTGGACGAGCCGGCATACTGTTGTGATCTCGAAACTGAATTGGTGACTGAGAAGCCTTGGTACCACGAAGTGAAGAGATATCTGGAAACTCAGGAATACCCTGAAGGTGCATCTATCAACGATAAGAAATTCCTGAGAAGATTCGCAGCCAAATTCTTCCTTAGCAACAACATCTTGTACAAGCGAAACCATGATTCAACCTTACTGCGTTGTGTGGATAAAACTGAAGCAGAAAGAATCATGGAAGAGCTACATGAAGGGACCTTTGGTACACATTCCAGTGGACACACTATGGCTAAGAAAATCCTACGGGCAGGATACTATTGGTCCACAATGGAAGCTGACTGTTACCAACATTCCAGGACATGCCACAAGTGCCAGATTTATGCAGACAAGGTGCATGTTCCTCCGGTCCCCCTGAATGTTCTGACTGCGCCTTGGCCGTTTGCAATGTGGGGCATAGACATGATCGGCGAGATTAAACCTACGGCATCTAATGGACATCGTTTCATCCTAGTGGCAATTGATTACTTCACGAAGTGGGTTGAGGCAGCATCCTATGCTACGGTAACCAAGACTGTTGTAGCACGGTTCATTCGGCATAACCTGATCTGTCGGTACGGCGTCCCTGAGAGAATTATTACAGACAACGGTACCAATCTAAACAATAAGATGATCGCTGAGCTCTGCGAACAGTTCAAGATACAGCACCACAACTCTTCTCCTTATAGACCGAAGATGAATGGGGTTGTAGAAGCAGCAAATAAGAACATCAAGAAGATCGTGCAGAAGATGACAGTAACTTATAAAGATTGGCACGAGATGTTACCGTTCGCTCTACATGGATACCGTACCTCAGCTAGGACGTCAACCGGGGCAACTCCTTTCTCTTTGGTTTATGGTATGGAGGCAGTCTTGCCAATCGAAATGCAAATACCCTCTCTCCGGATAATGAAGGATGCAAATCTGAACGAAGATGATTGGATCCAGACACGACTTGATCAGCTCAACCTTATTGATGAAAAGAGACTTGCTGCTATCTGTCATGGTCAGACGTATCAGAAACGGATGATCAGGGCATTTAACAAAAAGGTCAGACCACAAGAATATCGAGTCGGGGATCTGGTAATCAAGCGAATCATCCTTCCTCAGAGTGATCCAAGGGGCAAATGGACCCCTACGTACGAAGGGCCATTTGTGGTTAAGCATGTGTTCTCAGGAGGAGCAATGATATTAACCAATATGGATGGTGACGACCTTCCTCACCCCGCTAATGCAGACATAGTAAAAAAATATTACGCATGAAAAAAAAAAGACCCGCTAGGCTGACATGCCTAGGCAAAAATTAGGGCTTCCCGTCGAACCAAAAGGGTTCGGGCAAAATGAAGGGATGAAAATGGAAAAAATCTGTACACCCGGCAAGTCGAAAACCTGAAAAGGCGGCTTGGGCAAAAATGGATATCCCGGTGGACTGAAAACCCGAAAGGGCGGTCCAGGCAAAAATTAGGGATAAAAGCGTAATGCTATGTCTCATTGATCACTTTGCATCCAGAATCCGGTATCTACATCAAGATCAGACGGCATCGATCAGTCAGCTTCACCTTCAACCAAGGTCATCAAGTGGTGAGACGCTCGGAGTTATAAAGGCAATAGCAGAGTTGAAACCCAGTGGATCATTCATTTCACACAGCTGTTTTATTTTCTTTTGTACAAAATTTGTATAAACCCTTTTTGCTTGGTGACGTTCTCTTATTTGGACGTCAGCCTCTTGTATACAAAATGCCTATTCACAGGCCACTCAAAAATCAATACAAATATACTTTTCAGTTAAAATGTGCCTTTTGTTTTTTCCTTTTCTGTTTTGTTTTGCGAAGAACGTCCAAGGTTCAATTTGTGATATATGCATTGACAATAATTTGCTAGCTCATAAATATTTGCATACGAAACAAAGAATTAATTACATGGGACATTAGAAACAGGGGCAATAAGGAGTTGTCTAGGCAATCTAATTGTTCTATCCTCCAAAGTACCAAGGTAGATTCAGCTAAAGAACATAACCAGGCATCTTACATTCCCCAGAGAGTGAGACAGCAAGCAGTATACTCTCCTCAAGCAAAACAGTTATCAACCTTAAGAAAGTTGGGTGTCCTCCCGCAGATCTCAACATTCCCCAGCAGCATATATTCTTAACAAGCATCCCCGGCAGTCTTGGTCTAAAGATTGTTCCCCGGCGGCATACATCAACATTCAAAGGAATCACTTCCCCAGCATGTCAAAACTCCCCAGGAGAGTCCAATTAGTTTCCCCAGGAAAGTTGGAATTCATATCTCCCCAAGCAGTAAGCTTATCCCCAGTAAATTCTGGAAGCTTATCCTTCGCAGAGCACGAACGCGTCGTCCGGCTTGATTTAAAGAGTTATTTCCTTAACAGGATATAACTGGGTTATCCTCAGCCAAAAGCCACGGAAAGAGTGTCGTCGACAGAATCTTCTTATCCCCAGCGAAGTCTATCAGCACTTCCAATACAGCAGAGATATCCTCAGCAAGTCATTCTCAACAATTCAGCAAAAACATCTCCCCACAGAGTATTGCTTCCCAGCATGGTCGCTAGAGTATCTTTTCTCCCCGCAGAATCCTCCATTTGCCAAGTTTACTCCGCAACGGAGTTATCTTCTCCTACCGGTATTCTTGCAACTATCATCCCCAATGGAAGCAAAATCTATTCTTCAGCATCAGCCCAGGATACAACTTCCCGGCACCCGTCAAGGATTCACTTTCCTAGACAAAAGCATACATAAGACATCACATACATCATTATAGCATGCATAGACGCATCATATCCTACGAATCTCATTTATGTTGAGAACATCATTACTTGATCCATATCATGCATTGCATATGGCTGACCTTTACATTTCAGGAAAGATCCAGTTAAAGTTCTCAAGCTACATTTCAAGACCTAGACCGGTTCAGTTAAATCGACCCTAAGATTTTCCTGATGCTTATCCAGTCAAAGGCCTTCTCTTGGTTCAGTCAGATCGACTCTAAGATCTCCCTGATGCTTATCCAGTTGAAGATATTTCAAGACCTTGTCCGGTTCAGTTAAATCGACCCTAAGATTTTCCTGATTCTTACCCAGTCAAAGGCCTCTCTGGTTCAGTCAGATCGACCCTAAGATCTCCCTGATTCTTATTCCAGTAGAAGACACCCAAGATTTTTCTCAACAAGCGTTGTTGAAGTTAAAGTCACCCAAGATTTTTCTCAACGAGCGTTGTTGAAGTTAAAGTCGCCCAAGGTTCTCTTACCATTCATGCTAAGGTAGTAACCATCCCTGGTTCTTTCATCGCCGTTTGAAGCTCCAGACTCAGCTCCTGTAACCAGTCAGGACACATTTATACCAGGCATCTAAAAATCAGCTCCTGCAACGTGTCAGGTACTCATTTTCTGTTTTGCAGGTATACAGGTTCTCGCCAAGGAATCTCTTACGCAATCAAACATCCAGATGGCATCTATAAGCCCATTCCACCATCACTGCCACTATGTGAGCGCAAATTTCTGGGCACTCTAGTGTCCAATCATCTTCTACCCTCGGATTACGAAAGGCACGTCCGCCAATCTGCATCCTCAGGTCTAAGAAGATTGAACAGGCGCAACTGTTGTACCCCAAAATTTGCCCTCCCATATTCTTCAAGAAAGTGCCAAGCCAAGTCACAAAATTCCCCAAGGGTTGCACAGTGCAAGGGCCTCCTAAATAGTCAAAACTAGGGTTTGTGTTCTGACCAAGAAAAGGTAGTTTTCAAAGGCCCAATCAATTCTCACATGCCTACAAATATGGTCAAGCATCCTCATATCAAGTTTCAAGGCATTCAGCTCAAAATTGCACAGTCAAAACCCTAAATTGCACTACAGTCAACTGTAGGGGCAAAATGGTCATTTGGCAGTCAAAAGTTCAAATTTTTGGTCAACATATCATTTTGAAGCCACAAACATCATTTGATCAATGCTTGATCATGATTCTCAAAATTTGGCTCAGAAAATCATCAAGATGCAAAAGTTTCCTTATTTGGACAGTTGAAAAAGTCAACTGAAATTGACCAGGGCATAACTTTCACATGGATTATCAGAAAAATTCCATCCAAAGCTCATTTTGAAGAGAAAGACATTTCCTACAACGCATCTTCATACTTCAAGTCCAAGAAATGCTCTCACAAAAAGTTATCAATTTCAACATTATAGGTCATTTTCAAAAGTCAACAAAAAGGGACTTTAAGTCAAAGGCCATAACTTGAGATTGGTAAATCAAAATGACATGGGACCAAAGACATTGTTTAGAGGACTTCAAGACCTTTCTAAAATGTCCAAGAACATGAGCAAAGCTTAAAAATTGAGCAAGTTATGCATTGGAGAAGTTGGGAAATTTTTGTGAAATGGCCAAAATCATTTATCCTTGAAATCTCATTTTTGACAAAAGGGCCCACTTTCTTCCACTTGATTCAGCCTTGTCATGCCACACACGTGTCCCATGATTAATTTCAAGATCAAACATTGATTTTTCTATTTTATTTAATTTTTATTAATTTAATTCATTTTAAATCTTTAATAATTCAAATAAAATTTAAAAATCAATGGAATAGTGTCATTTGAATTTGAATAGCTTCCATATATCATGTGCCAGCTCACAAACTCATGCTAGGGTTAGGTTGTACACCAAGTCTTGGTTTTGCTTAAAAAAGGGAAAGTTTGTTAATGGTGAAAAACCTAAGACTAGTTCTCTCATGGGCATGGATCAAGGCCAGCTAATGACTTAATTCCCTTCCCTCATAAGTACTGAGTCTAACCCTAATCACAGGACACTGAATGCTGCGCTCAAAGACCATAGACAAACTTGAAGTTTTCTCCATAAAAAAGCAAAACTGAATTCATTGATAGAGGACGACTCAAGGCCTAATTCCTTTTCCAATAGCATCCTCAAGGC
The DNA here is from genome assembly GCA_948472305.1 of Vicia faba. NCBI lineage: Eukaryota > Viridiplantae > Streptophyta > Magnoliopsida > Fabales > Fabaceae > Vicia > Vicia faba. The sequence continues at coordinate 20,557,980 of OX451737.1, forward strand.
TTACTGAACAAATTCCAACTAGAACCATCCATCACCACGCCAAGAATTGGTAGAATAAACATGAACTGTATAGGAAAAAATTGATCATCGTGTTTCATATTTTAAGCATTTTTTTAACATTTGATTCATGGATTCTTGTTCCTCATAATGTTCTGATGCTAACCAATGCCTTTAATTGCATTTTTATGCCATACACGCGATTTCACCATGTTAGCTTTCTAGGGTTTGCAGGTTTTTAAATTAGGGGTTTTCAGACCAAGTGAAATTAGATCACCACAGTACCATGGTTGGATTCAGCGTATGGAGACGAAGAAGAACCAATTGTCGCGCCTAATTTATATTCAATGAGGACCTAATCGCTATTTTCCAGTAGCCCACCTAATGAAACGCATGAAAAACGTTGCCTTTGTGTTTTGTTTACAGGGACGATGAAGACGATGAAGCGTGGCAAGCTATGATTCGTTGGTTTAAAAATTCGCGCGTTTTCCAGCACTAATCTTGTTTTTCTTTTATAATATTTCTTTGCTTATTATATAACAAATTGGTTAAGTGGCACAGATGGCAAGCGAACGTATGGGCAATGCACAAGACCTGGGTTCGATCCCCAGGTCTTCAATAATTTCAATATTATTTTCTTGTTCACATTCACATGCAGGTTCATCATTGGAGTGCACCATACATCCCTATAATCTAAGCATACACGCGTCTCATGAATTCAAATCAAGGGCAGGGATTCAAAGAGCATGCTACGCCCAGGTCAACGCGCTGACACACGAACTGAAAAGGTCAAATGGACCAAAGCTTAATGGGCTAGCATTCTAAGGCCTATACCTCACAATTGGGACTGAACCCCCCCTGGTTTGCTTCTCTATATTTTTTTTATTATTTATTTTATTTTCAATTATGATTTTATTTTCTTTATTTGTTTTAATTCAATTAATTATTTACCAAATACAAAAATACCTTAAAAACTCAGAAAAAGATAAAAAAATATAATGATTATTTATTTTGATATTTTCTTGTAAATAAATTAACATGTAATGAATTTAGTTTTAATTAGGATTTTTGCAATTTTAATTCTTTTCATAATAAATATAAAAAAGGTAGAATTAGGTTAATTGACAATTTTCATTCCTTTTAATTTTTCCTTTTTGTCATAATATTATTATTTATTTATTTTCATAATTAAATTGTACACAAAAATTAGGGTTTCATTTAGTTAAAATTTTCAATATTTTCTTAATAACTAAAAAATAATTAGAATTAGGGTTTGCGTTTCATTTTATTTTAATTAATTCTTTTTTTCTATTAAATCTAAAAAACATAAAATACCAAAAACATTTTTAATTTTAATTCCTTATTAATTTAATTTTTACAAAAGGGTCCAACGCCCATATTGTTTAATTGTTTTATTTCGCGCATTTCCCTTATTTCGCTTAATTAATTATGTATCTCTCCCAAAGCGTTGTAACATTTACTTTTCGCACTTTTATTTGCTTTCTTTACTTTCCGTCAAATCGGGTCCGGTTTAATTTTGGCGATGTGGACCCGCGCCATTTGTAATAGCTTTAGATTTACTTTTCCTCGCAACTTTTAACTGTTAAACAAAGCATGCAAGAATGAATGGATAAAATAAAATCAAGCGTAGATCACCTATACCATGAACAAGACAAAATATCTGAAAACGACACACAAGTCACACACCACCCCTAGGGTACGCCTCACTGTTGCCTTGCCTCGAAAGGTGATCGTCGAGTAGAGGATGTCTTAGTAAGTCCTCATGATCCGGGAACCTGGCATGAGGGTAGCTTCTAAGGTGTCTTCCCATTACTCTGGTGATCACCATGTCCCGAACCTCGAATTGACCCGAACACCTCCAACGGTGGTGCTACCTACCTCTCAATGGTGGGATGGCATTACTTTAAAGGACATTTACACAGACGAATTCCTTAGGGTAGGTAGACGACTCATGGATACTTGCTCTCTTCAAAACAAAATCAAAACATACTTTTCACACCAACACCTTTTCAAAAGCTTCCAAAACAAACTTTTCAAACACTCTGACGTACGAGTCGAACTGAAATTTTTCAAAGAAACTTTTTAAACCCACATTGAAAAGCAAACAAACAATTTTGAAAACACATTGAGCAAGTATCTAAGAGCCCATGGATAACCATGGATAGAAAGGGTGCTAACACCTTCCCTTTCTATAACCTACCTCCCGAACCGAGAGCAATCTCTTTAAGGAATTTTTCTGTGCTTTTGTCCTTTCCATTTGGAGAAAATAAAAGACGGTGGCGACTCTTGCTTCCGCGACATTTCGCGAACCAGCTTTAAACAGTCAGTTCCAGATCCACCGATCACACACACAATTTAATTAATTACTATATATTATAATAATTAATAAAATAAATAATTAAATAGCAAATAAAAAAATTGGGGTGTTACATCAAGCCCCCTTCTCTATGGGGATCCCTCGGGAGATATCACTCTTAGACGGGGGCGTTGGAGCCGCCCCTGCTTAGGACTCTCATAAATATAACACTGCATAGTCCTGCAAGCACGAGATACTTGTAAAGAGATAAGTGTTTTACAAGCTTCTTTCATTTGTGAGGTACATCTCTCGTCTCGGGGAAAGTATCTCAGTTGAAGGCGGTCTTTTTAATAAGAGGCGAGTCTCTCAGCTTGGGGAGAGTGCCTCAGTTGAAGGTAACCTTTCTAATAAGAGGTGAGTCCCTCAACTAAAGACAAAATTTTTAATAAGAGATGGGTCCCTCGGCTTAGGGTGAGTCCATAAACTAAAGGCAACCTTTTAAATAAGAGGTGAGTCCCTCATCTAAAGATGACCTTTTTAATAAGAGACGGGTCCCCTCAGCTTAGAGCGACTCCCTTAGCTGAATGCGACCTTTTTATAAGATGTGAGTCTCTCAACTTGGGGCGTGTCCCTAAGTTGAAAGTGGACTTTTTAATAAGAGGCGAGTCCCTCAGCTGAATCAGCCTTTTTAATAAGAGGCAAGTTTCTTACTTTTAGCCAAATATTTCCTAAGTAACTAGGTAGTAGTGAGATATATCAAGTTTCATTATGGATGAACTCATAGATATCAAAACGTCAATCAATCATGGGAGTTTGAGTGCTTTATTGGAAAAAGAGCACGGGCATTATTTAATGCAACTCATGATATCATTATTGGGAAAACCACTTTATCCTCTTTTACTTACACGTGTTTTACAAGTGTCAAGATTTTTCCACTTCTCATGGCGATTATCCCATTAGATAAATATTGAAGTTGCATTTCCCTAATACATTGAGGAGAAAAATACAATACGGTTTTGTTGCTTGTCTTATCACTTTCTCTTCATTTATTATCATTTATTGAGTCTCCTCCATGAATGCACAAAATTAAGATTTTGTGTGCATGATTTGAATCATGTAGATATCATGAGTTGAATCAAATTGAACAACGGCAAAAAAAATACTTTTTTAACTTCTCTGACTCGAATCAGTGTTTTAATTTAATTCAAATCAGGAAACTTTGTGACTCAAATCACAAGTTGCACCTGATTCAAAATTGACAGATCTAGGACACCTCTACTTCATTTGATTCGAATCAGAATTTACACCTAACTCTAATCAATAAAGTTTTCACATTTCTCAGTTTGAATCTATTCAAATTGACCCAAACCTGACTTTGGACTTGATTCGAATCACTAGCCTTCTGACTCAAATCAGACTTTGTACTTGACTCGAATCACACAAGAAATAGGTCAAAATCTTTATGTTTTCTTATTCCACTTTCACTTGTTCATTTGGCTCAAATCATGAGATGTTCTTGGCTCAAATCTAACTAACGTCTTCCATCCATTTTTGTGCCTAATATCAAGCACATATAAATTCTTTTGTCATCTTACTTTCAAAAAGCGGTTTCATTATATAAAATGTGATTTTTGTGAAATCAATACCCTTTCATTTTTGAAAAATCAAAACTTTTGAAAACAAAAATTCTTTCATCTTCAACCTCTAGTTTGATTTTAGATCTTGATTATTGAGATTTGTAATTATTTAGGGAGACGTTGTCATGAAACTAATTGTTCTTGAAGGTTTGTTAAAGATTTTCAGGAAGCTTGTAAGATTGAGGTTGTCGTCATTGGGGATGAAAAATTCCAGTGAAAAGAAGGAGATTCTTCTCTCCAGGTGACCTTGGTAGTGACTATGTGGAAGGCTACGGAAAAGGTGGAGTTTTTCTCAAATATTCGGACAGTTTTTCACTCAAGAGACCGGTGGGATCAAGAGGAGATTGCCACACACGGAGACTGTGAGCAGATTGGTGAAGCTAGAAGATTCTAGAAGCGTGAATCGATTAAAGATTACGCATGAGAATTTGACATTATGTTGTATACAAGTCAAAATCTAGATATGAGATTTATTTTTCTCAGCATTAATGTGGTCTATGACCCGAATCACAAGTTTCACTTAATTCAATCATATAGATGTAGTCGACCTCTATTTCAATTGATTCGAATCACACTTTATACCTGACTCGAATCACACTATGACTCAAATCACACAAGTTTCACTTGATTCGAATCAGGAAGATATGGTCGTCCTCTGCCTCAATTGATTCATATCACACTTTATACCTAACTCGAATCACACTATTTTTCCATATTTTTCAGTTAGGCTCTTTATAAATTAACTCGAATCGAGCTTTATACCTGATTCAAATCATGAGCCTTTGTGACTCTATTATACCCTAACCTTTCCCCTAAGATCCCTCATAATTTCATATCATCACAATGCGTTAAGATCACACACTTGGGTTGGCTATCACCTATACTCTCTCATATCTTTAACTTTGTCCTTGAGGGATCACCAAGCACATTGAATTGTTTATCTTGTATATGTGTATCTTATGTTTACTAACCCTTAACCAAAATCCAAAAAAGATATCTTTTGCTTCTTTGTATGTTTGGTGTATTGTAGGTATTGACACAAGTGCATCTATCTCACCTCCTAAGTTATGGTTTTTAAGAGTGATCCTCAGTCAATTGGCTATTCATTGGAATTTAAAAGTTTTAACTTCAAATATATGCTTTTGGCATCAAAGTTCTATGGTTTGACAACTCTCTTAACTTCATATGGTAATTTGTCTCAAAGTTAGTGGTTAGATTCATCAAGAAACTTTGTAGCTTCATGTGTTTATTTCCATGCCTTCTTCAACAAGTGTAATAAATAAATGAGCCTCACCATCAAGTTTTCTTCAATATAACATCATTTCAAGGTCTCGTGAGATTCATTATGCCTTAATTTGCAAGAAAGGTTAAAAAGAATCAAAGTTTATTCAAGATTGTTGACCTAATTTGGCAAGTCCTTGATTATATGGTCACAAGTGCATAAATCTATCAATTTTCAATATTTTGAAGTGGTTATTTTTTCTATGGACTCTTATAATTACCCCAAACAACTTCGCTTCACATGACAAGATCCAATTATGCTTGGAGAATCATCAAAAATTTGAAAAGATTACAAGTCCTTTGAGAAACCCTTGAAATCTTTGACTTGACTTTAAAAGATCATAACTTGGTCAATTTCCATCTCCTTGAGCTCATTCTTTTTCTACAACAATCTTGAGTATGTGCACTACAACTTTGATTGAAAATGCAAGATCTAAAAATGTCTGGAAAGTTATGGAATTGATGAAAAAATTATAGGTCATCTATGGAATTTTCAAGAAATTTTCATCAACTTCCAAGGACCATAACTCTCCCATTTTATGATTTTTGAGTGATCTCAATTCCATACTTCTCTTTTAAGAGTCTACTTAATTTAATCTTCAATTATTAAGAGCTACTTTGGAGTGGAAGGTTATGTAACTTTGCAAAACATTATAGATCACTTTGAGATTCTATACTTAGAAATTTTTCTAAGTATACATTTCAGTGGGTCTTTCCTGATTTCAAAGAGATGTAAATTCATTCTCAAATGTCCAAATGGAACCTTTCTTGGCACATTTTGAAGCTTGTGAGAAAACCTATCCACCCCAAAAAGAATCATGCCATAAAGCTTCCTGAGCAAATTTCCCCATGAATTTGAATATGGTCATTTGAAATTGAGTTTTTGCCCATGGTCAGAATTTTGAACGTTGCTAACTCAAGTTATAAGCCAATTTAAGAATCCATTTCGTGCCTAATCATGTTTAGCAACTTTCCAAAAGATATTTTGATCATCAAAACACGTATTTATCTTGAGTTTTGGTCATGTGAAGTCACACTTTTTCCATGAATCGGGCTCACACGAATTCCCTCTATTTCTCATCATCTCACATGCTTGAGCTTGCCATTGATATCACCTATAAATAAGGATCATATTCCACCCATTTCTACAAGGTTTTGATAGCCAATTGAGCTCTGCCAAAATCTCGTTTGAACTCTTGAGCTTGAATTCCATTTTCTTTGTTCCACCCTTTAAACACTAAAAATCTCCTCATAGTTAGCTTCATTGAACTTCATTGAAGCTAACCAGACCTTTAGTAAGAAGAAACACGCCTAAATCAAGCTTACCAAGCCTGAGTTTCGAGCCATTTTCCTCTGCTTCGTTCAGATAGAATTCTTCACCAAATTAACTCAAACTTGTTGTCATGATGTAGCTCATGGTTCTCTGATGCTCATAGGATTATTGGTTTTCTTTAGTCGATCCATTTGATAGGTTTATTTTTGTGTTTTCCAATTGAAAATATCTTTGGTTTTTTCCAAATCGCCTGAGTTGTGCTTTATATAAAATTTTCGCGAGCATATGGTTGAGATCGTCTTGGATAGACACATCTTTTGATACAACTATGAGCTCCTACATTTATAGTTTAAAGGATCCATGATTTCCCTAGTTGGAGGCGTCTGAAGGTTGAAGATGACCAACGTGTTATCTTCAACCAATGAGGGTGTGCCAATTAAAATGTTTTCATTGGCTTGACTTTTTGTGTCTCTGTGTGCGCTCTGACTAATGATTATCATACATCATCACTTCCGAGCCACTTGATGTGCCAGATGTTTTAATAAATTGAATCTAATGCTCCATGTTATTTCTGATTTATTTTATTTTACAAAATTGTTTTTAAATTCATTTTATCTTTTAAAAATTCATAACTCCTTTATTTTTTTCCAAAAATTATGAAAAAAATTCTCAAAAATACTTTAAATTATTTCTGAATTTGAGAATATTTTTTAGATTTTTATTTTGATGTTTGCTATTTTTTTATTACCATTTTTGGTTTATTTGCTTTATTTTAATTGGTTAAAAAAAATACTTCTAATGCTTTTAAAATTCTGGAAAAATTACGGAATAATCCAATGATAGTTTGACAATTTATGGTGACCTTGTTTGATTTTTATTTTCGAATTTTCTATTTTTTATGATTTTTGGTTTATTTCAATTGATTTTGTATTTTTAAAAATTAGTTTCTGATTTCCAAAAATTTTATAAAAAAATGTGTCAACACTTGTTGACTTGTGTTGGATCTTTGGTAATTTTTTGGAATTTTATTTGGTGTTTTGATACACTTTGTGTATCTCATCAATTAATTCCAAATTATTTACCATTTAAAATTCATTTTTTAAAATTGTTTTAATTGCATTTTATTTTCCTTTTGTGGTTGGTTCTTACTTTTTGATACTTGGTCATTCCTTGGATAAATTTCCTCAATCTCATTGAATCTTGGATGTTGATAGGTTAAAAAACAAAATCTACCAAAATGGATGAATGATGTTGATGATAATTGAATTCGTTTCTTGAGGTGCTTTGAGTTTATGGTTCCATTTTAACATTCCCCTCCATCTTACCTTACCTCCTTCTTCTTTCCCTTTGAATGATCATGAGTGGCTCAAACTTTATGTTTGAAAGTCCAAGTATGGTTTATTATTGGATTATGGTTCAAATACATGTGAAGCTCATTGTTAGGAGGCTTTGATTTTATCATTCCTCTAATGAGTTTTCATTAACTTTGACCTAAGTTCATTATTCAATCATCATTTCTCATTTATTATGGATTCTATCTCCCTCATCTCTTTCTTTTTTTCTTCTTCTTTGATTGATTATTTGTGGCTCAAACTTAGGTTTGAAAGTCCAAGTATGATTGATTATTAAACTATGGTTAAAATACCTTTAAAGCTTATTATTAAGAGGTTTTGATTATATCAATCCTCTAATGAGTTTTCATCAACTTTGACCTAAGTTCATTATTCAATCATCATTTATCATCTCTTCTAACAATTAATCATTAACCACTAATGTATAATTTCTAACTTCTAACTTTACTTTTATGCCTCTTTTATTACCTTATGCTTTATTTTACTTTATGATTTATTTATCATTCATTATCATATCTATGTTTATGCTATTTGCCTTTTGTTCACTTGGACATTTACTTGTGCTTTTCCCTTTTCTTTTATCCACTTGGATATTTAATCTTGTCCTTAAAATATTAATAATCCAACTTGAACATTAAAAGACTTAAGGCTCTTTATGGACAATTGGTTACTATCCTTGGCATATTGGAGTTGTAGACCTCTTGGACTTAGGATTAGATGCCTTGATACTTGGAGACTTTTAGACCTTTGGACCTTATCCTGTTTTGTTATTCTTTTGTGTATTAGGAAATCTTCTGTGTGCCAGTGTTATTATGTTGGCCTTAAGTGATCTATATGGCACATGGATCAATATTGAAGACCTTGCTTTGGATTTTAAAACCTTGGGTTTTTTTATACTTCCTTACTTATGATTTGCTTTCATGTGATGATTGGTATGCTCTTGGTTTATTTGGTACTTGTGGCTTTAATTTAAAGGATGTGAATTTCACATTGACTTCATTATGTTAAGTGTTGACTTCTTGTTTGGTTAGAATTGTCTTTACCTTAGCTTTTAATTTATGCTTTAGGATAGTCTCTTCATCTTTTACTCATCTTCTTTAATTTCAAAATCTTCTCCCTCCTTTTCAAAACTCTTCTTGTTTTCTAACTTGAATCGCTTTCATAATAAACTTGAACTTAAGCATGTGCATCTTTCAAAACTTTTTTTTAATAAATTCATCAATCAATCTTAATCAAGATATAACTTTATTTCTTCAATACTTAAAAAATACAAAACAAATTCAAACCATTTTTCCATTTTGACTTTTTACTTTAAAACCTTTTCCTTTAAAATTAACTAAAACCAATTTTGGTCCTTTTTACCAGAACTACATGGGTTTTGATTTCAACATTGCATATTGTTGGTATGTAGACCTAGATCTCACTGGAAGCTTTACAAATTAAAAGATTATAAAAATACTTCTTTTCTCATCTCCATAATCAATTTTGTACATATTTCTTTTTTAACCAAATACACAGATTTTCAAAGAGGTTCATGCGGAATACCGTAGATGTTTAGGGTGCTAATATCTTTCCTTTGCATAACCAACCCCTTACCTTGATCTCTATCTTACTTTGGGTTTATTTGCTCTTTTCCCATTCTCTTGGAACAATAAAGTATGGTGGCAACTTTCACTTTGTGAGTTAAGTAAATCAATGGCTTAATCTCAATTTTTTACCGCTACAGACTCGAGTCAGAGATATAAGGTGACTTGAATCACACAAAAAAGTGTCAATTTCTTTATGAGATATTATTTCACTCTAATTTCTCATTTGACTCAAATAATTAAATTTTTTTACTCTTATCTAACTAACCTTTTCCATCCATTTCCATGCTTAATCTCAAGCACATATAAATTCATTTTGTCATCTTATTTTCAAAAATAAATTTCATAATCTACATTGTGATTTTATGAAATCAACACCCTCTCATTTTTTCGAAAATAAAAAATTATGGGAAATATAATTTGTTTAATATTTAAACTCTATTTTGATTTCAGATCTTGAATATAGATATTTGTAATTGTTGCGGGAGACGTGACTTGAAACTAACTACTTTTGAAGATTTTGGTAAAGATTTTCTTGAAGATAGATAGACATATTGTCATCCCATGATGTTTTACGCTTTGATGTTCCAACATCATTGACAACACATACATGAGTAAATGGACCATTATAGACAACATCCCATATTTATTCTCCTTGTGCTTCTAGATGAGCCTTCATGCGAATTTTCCAAAATTCATAGTATTCACCATAAAATAATGGAGACTTGTTGTTACTACCACCATCTTTCAAAGTTAGTTGTGCAGAATCCATTATGGATCGAATAGGAACAAGTTACCTTAACTTTCTCTGATACAAAATGTTAGTTTTTGAGTGCGCCTAAGATGGGGCTAAATAAAATGGATTGCATATTTTTGTTCTTTTATGTGATGATGTTCTTATTTTCTTGTTTGTGTATGAATATGAAAGTGATAAATATAGAAAATAAAGAACATAATAGATTTATACTGGTTCCCCTCACACTTTGAGAGTACTCTAGTCCCCTTACCAACATGTAAGAGATTTCACTATAGTTAGAATTATCATAAAGCCTATCCACATCCAAATGTAATGCTTACTATCTAACCTATAGGGAGATCAAAGGCTTTAACTATCCTTTAAGATCCAACTAAGTACATGAAGAACAATCCTCTTTAATGTACACACTTGTTTCTAACAATCCTTAAAACAAGGTAACCAATACAAAGTAAAAAGAGAACAATCCTCCCTTAATACTCTCTTGCTTCCAACTATCCTGGACAGCAAGGTTACACCACAATCACTTTGAAAAAATGATTACAAACAAATTCTTGAAGTAGATATGAAATTTGATAATCAATATCAATATAAAGTATTGATCTATTCTCTTTCAAGACAACAATTTAATGAATATATTACACAAGTGCTCAATGCATATGATGAAACTTTTCTAATGATATATTTGAAAGTGTAAGAGTAAAAGTTTCATGCAAGATCAAAATATTAATCCATGCACTTCTTTGAAAATGAGAAACAAAATGTTAAATTGTATGTTGTGATTGTTTTTTTTTTTGTGTTTCTACTTCATAAATATTTGAATTATATACATGTATTGCACCCTTTCAAAAGGTTATAAATTAATATAGAAGTGCAATGGTTCATGGATAAATGCAACAAATAAGCAAACAACATTCAAACAGGCTTGTTTTTCAAATTCGTTTCAGCAATAACTGGTTACCGTAGGGCTGTAACCGATTATCCATGCAGGTAATGTTAAGAAATTTAAAATGTTGAAGCCTATAACCGGTTACCAGAAACCTGTAACCGGTTACCACTGTATGAAAAAGTGAAATAACCTTTTTAATGGCTTGGAAATGCAATGCTAATTATATTAAAATCTATGAAACATGTATGCATAATATTAGACATTTTTTAGCACTATAGTAACATACTATATTGAATTGGAGTCTTGTACCATAATGGAGATCGAATACCAAAGTCTTATTAAGGAGTAACTTAGTGTGATGCGGTGGGAGAACTGACTTGAGGTTTTTCATTTGTGTTCACAAGTGTTGCGGTTAGCAAGAGTCGCCACCGACTTTTCTTTTATCCAAAAGGAAAGGTACAAAAGCACAAGAAAGACCTTTGAGATGTTTTCTTGAGTTCGGGGGGTAGATTATGAAAAGGGAAGGTTCTAGCGCCTTTTTCATCCATGGTTTTCCATGGGCTCTTAGTTACTTGTTTAGGTCACTTGCTTTGTTTTGTTTTGTTTGAAATGGTGTTTGGTGTGGTTTTGAAAGTATTTTGAAAAGAGGCCATTATTTAGGCGATCTTTGTAATGATTCTCGTTCGTAAGAATGTATACAAAGATGTTTGTCTTTTGAAAATGTTTTCAATGTTTTGTAATATGTTTTGAAATATATGTGTGTTTGTTTTTGAAAATATCAAGGATTATTTTGAAATGGAACAAGTAACTAGAAGCTATCTACCTACTCAAATGTCTTTCTTGTGCATTTTTATTCCTTTGACATTGTTGACTTACCATTGATTTGGTAAGCAATCCTATCTTTGGATGTAAACGGGAGGGGTGAGGGTCATCGTATAACCATGATAGCAATGTTGTCAAGTATCTCAGCATTTTTGAGGGACGAAGATCATTTTGTTTTAGGCAACCTTTTGAATAGCGTCATCGAGGGACTGTGATCTTATTTCTGTTTTGTTTTGCCAAGATACTTCGCATGCGTAACATGGCCATTTTAATTTAGGCAACCAAGTGGGAGAAATCCTAAGGGTGCTTGTGTGCAAAGTGTATCATTTTCATGCTTTTGTCTTGCATTTAGGGTTTTCTATTTTGCTTTGTTTTTGTTCTTGTCATGCAAACCCTAATTTACTAAACATGGTATAAAAGCAATAAATTGCGTAAAATAAACTAAGCTATTACAACAACTATTATGGGAGGGGGGATACAAGTTTTGAATGGGGATTTTTGCACAAATATAAACCTAAATATATTATTACAACCCAATCGAATATTGTGCGAATTAAATAAATAATACAAGTATTTAAAATGCAATGCAATGTATTTATGTAAAAAATGTTTTGGTATTTTTGTATGAGAAAATAAATTAAATTAAACCCTAAAAAATAAAAATAAATAAATATTATTTTTGGAGGGGTGAAACCCTAATTTTCAATTAAAATAAAATAATGCTTTATGTTATTATTTTGTCCATTTTTTGTACAAGAAAATAATAAATAATATTATATGTAAATATTAAAAATTAAATATGTATCAAAATAATTATTTTATGTGTATAAATAATATAATAAAAATATGTAGTATTTTTTTATTATTTACAAACTATTTAAGAAAATAAGTTCTATTTTAATCCAATAAATTAATTTCTATGTAAATAATAAAAAATAAAAAAAATAAAGTAATTATTTTTAGAATTTTTATTATTCAGAAAAAATAAATGAAAGTGTTAAAAATAAAAATATGAAGAAAAATGCAAAAAAATATAACAAATTAGCCAGGGGGTGCAAATGACAAGTCAGGGGGTGTGAATATCAAAAACAAAAATCCCAAAGGCGCCAAAAAGCCCATACTTCATCCCTGTCCTCTAGCCAGTCTTCTTCTTCGCGCGCCATAGTTCAAACCCGTAACTCTCACATGCTTGCACAAAAACAAAAACTCATAACATGAAACATGTGGCATTTGAGCTCACGATTCCAACAATATAAATTTTGTAACCTAACTCTCAAAGATCAGAGAGAATTTTGGAACCCCTAATTCGTGACCTAACTTTTTCAGCATTTTCAATCTTCAAATTCTCTCAGCATAGTTAATATAAATAAAAAGTATGCATATGTACAACTTTGTTATGATAAGGACTACATTTTTTCTTCACAAATCGTGGCTTGAGGATGCCTATTCAGAGAGATAGAGTTTAAGAAATATACCTCCTTCAGCTGGATTCGAGTAGAACAATGCAGGGACTTTAATGGAGGCCTGAGGATTGTTTGAGCTTCCTTGAACTTCCCTGGAGCTATTTCAATGCTTACTTTGCTTTGAGGATAGCTGGAAATCTCTGCAGAAGTCAAACTGCAAGCTTCAAGGTTGAAAATGGAAAAGGCTGAAACAGGGGTTACAGAACCAGGGTGATGGCTTGGATTGCTTTGGTATGATGTGTATGAGGTGTTTCAAGTGTTAAAACACAAAACGCACGAGCCAAATGAGTGTTGGCTATGGTTTTATAGATTCTGAGTTTTTGGACAATATTTTGGTGTTTCTGAGTTTTGGAGAGTTTCAAGTGTCAAACAATCATGCTATTCCTTGCCATAAGTTTGTGAATATGTATAGAAATGATACAAAGTCCACTTCCTACTAGCTGTACAAGCTTTTCACCTTTTGGCAACCTTTCTTGCATTCTAAGTAAAGTGACAAGACCAATGCTACATGCTTGTACTGGCTAGCTTGAGGACTGATAAGAGTTAGTATATATTGCTTGAGACCTATAAAAGTTTCTTGCACCAAAGGGACGGGTCCAAGGCTCAAGATTGACAAAGTTGCAAAAGTTGCCCTTTATGAAAATGGCATTGTGCACTTTTAGCCAAAAATGGAAATGTATCTTGTACAAAGACTCAAAAGCAAAGATAAAGCCTTTAACTTCTGAGTTTGCATTTAATTATGGAGTGTAAGTGAGCTTAGGACCTGTAAATCAAGATACAAACAACATGGATCTAATTTGCAAATTGATGCTTTGTAAAAATGGCTTGATCAAAAGTGATAAAATGCCAACTTCCCTTCTTCGATTGTCCCTACTCAAAAATGATCTTGGAGAGTTCTTGGACATTTTGGAAAGCTTGCAATGTGACCTATAATCCATATTTGAAATTAATTTTGAGATACCTCTTGTAACTAGGTGAAAAATGTCCATGAAGTTGGGTCCAAAAACCGCCTAAATTAGGGCAAAATTTCACTAAGTTAAGAAGTTCATGGACCTATATTCACAAATTAATAACTTGAGATCCAAGAATCTTTTGGGAAAAGTTTGTGAATAAAAGTTGTAGATTTCATGGAGGACTACAACTTTCATGTTGGAAGTTTTCTTTGAATCAAAATGCATCATGGTGAAAAAGTGGTGAAAAGTTGGGAAAAAATAAGAAAATTTCCATACTTAGAAAAATTCTAAGTTATGAAAATTTTCAAATTCAAAACCCTAATTTTCAAATTTGGTTTTCTTGGTGAACAAGTTTCATATTTTGACATATCTTGATGAATTATGACCCTTGGCACTTGGTTTTGACCAAAAAGTCAAAGTTTGACTTTTCAGTGCACAGTTGACTTTTGATTAGTTGACTGCATAATTCATCTGTCAATCCAATGAACTTGAGATCTTTTGAACCTTGTAGTTAGGTCAAGATGATGCCCTTGAACCCTTGAAATCATGTTTGAACTCAATTGATCATTGGCTAGGTTAAAAATCATAAATTTCCCTTTCTCGGTCAAAACCCTAATTTTGACCATTTTTCCCTTTTGATGATTTGATCAAATTTCTTGAGGAGTTGTGATCCAAACTTGATAAAATGGTACATATGAGTCTAAAATGTTGATGTGGATAAAAAATTATGAAGTTTGACTATAAATTGGCCATAGTTGACTTTTTCCCCAATACAGCTGATTTTTAGGTCAACTGTCCAATTGACTGATCAAAAATGTGGTTCAAGGCTTGAAACTTAACATGAGCAATCTTAGGGGTACACGATGATGTATGAAAGTAACATGAAGCATTGATGGCCCAAAAATCCTTGTGCAAACTCAAACCCTAATTTTGGGTTATCAGTGCAAGATGAGATGTCTTGAGCTGACCAAACCCTAGTCTTGTCTTGAGTCCAAGAAGTCTTGTGAGAAAAATCTTGATAAATGAGAGGGAAAATTTTGGGGTACAACACTTAGTATGCAAGCCAAAAGTCCATTTTGAGTAGATACTTTTTCTTCTTCTTTTTGATAATGCCTTTTGCCTTGATCATGATTATTGTAATCATCAAATCATAAACTTGCTGAAGCATGACTCTACATGGTTGAATTCCAATATAAGTATAAGATCTCTATTTTCGCTTTAAGACTTCTGCACTTTTTTGTAAAACCTATGATATTCTATTTTTGTAAAATCGGTTGAATTTTTAATAAGGGTCTCTTCTCCCCCCCCCCTCTAGACTATTTCTCTACTCGATATTCTCACCCAACAATTAACCCCATAGCTGGTCTTTTGATCAGGTATAAGCGACTCAAAAGTTTGAGAATATGTTTGAAGATGACAATCCAAAGGGAGTGTATAATAGAGCACCAGTTTTTAAAGGAGAGAGTTGTGCTTATTAGAAAGAGAACGTGTATGTATGTTTACTATTAGTTGACAAAAATCTATAGGTAGTTATCATCGTAGGGCCTTTCATCCATAAGGGCAACAATGACATTGTTAAACACCCAAAGGATTGGAGAGATGGTGAAACCAAATAGGCTTCATATGATCTTAAATTAAGGAACATACTTATCTCTGCTATAAGCGTGAAAGTATTATATTCAATTTCACATCATAAGAGTACTAAAGGTATATGGGACACTATCCAAACCCTTTATGATGGAATTCATGATGTCATGGATTCTAAGATCATCATGTTTATAGAGGAGTTTTAATATTCCATATGAAACCCAAAGAATCTGTGAATTCCATGTAGATTAGATTCCTCCACTTAATCCACAAACTAAGAAACTTGGCAAAAACATTTTCTAACAAAGATTGTGCTAACAAAATATTAAGATCTATGTGCAGGGAGTGGCAACCAAAGTTTACAACTATAACAGAATATAATGATCTTAGTTCTTTGGACATCACAAAGTTATTTGTGAAACTAGCTGAGCATGAAAATAAACTGAAACGACACACAGATAGTGAAGTAAAGTCGAAAAAGAAAGAGAAGGGGAAAAAATACAAAAGGGATATTCTTTGAAAGCTTCATCATTTAAAGCGAAAAAGTCAAAGGAAAAAAGTGATAACTCTGACGAAGAAGCTCCTAAAGAAGGGGAGGTGGGTTTATTTGTTAAACACTATAATAGATACTTGAAAAGAAACAAACTCAAGCGTCATGACAATGTTTTGGTAAATTTTAAAAATACTCACCCGCCTAAAAGAGACCACCAGAAAAGGATGATGATATTACATGTTATGCATGTAAAAAATTGAGATATTATAGAACTACTTGTCAAATTCTCACCAAACATCATAAAAAGAAATATATGGAAGTCTATAAGCCAAAAGGCAAAGGCGCAAAAGGTCGTAGAGCATATATTGCATGGGAATAAGAGGATGAGAGCTCATCCTCAAATTCTTACTCATTTCAAATTATGAGTGTGGCAACCTATGTTTGATGACACATAAGAAAGGTGAAAGGTCACATGTATATACTTTTGATCCTGATGATGAATATTCATATAGTGATTTATTAAATGGTTTTATTCATATGTATGTGGATTCTATAAATTATTTTAAGAAAACTTATCTCCAAAAATAAATTATTTTGAAACTTGAAATGGAGACTAATGATCTTAATAGCACTTTGGATTCCTTGAAAGGAAACACATACATCTCTAGTTGATGAGTTTTTTAATGTTTCTGAAACTTTAGTAAAAAACATAGAAAAAGTATATTGTGTTACTTGTTAAACTTTAAAAATTGAATTTGAAACTCTTAAAGGACAATTAACACATATTGTTTCACAGTCTTCTATTAGTTCTGGTTCTTCAAGTGATAGATGCACCAGTTTTAAGAAAAACCCTCATATGACTAGGAGAAACATAAAAATATTTTATCTAAAGCTATATGTCATTATTGTGGTGATAAGGGCCACATTAAGCCTCTTTGTCATAATAGAAACGTTCAAGTTCCTAGTGGTAAAATGACATGGGTTCCTAATTGTTCCTCAACTAAACCTAAAGGACCCACTAGTTTGTCACATGAATTTACTATTTGATTGTTTGTAGGAAAGTCTTGTCTCTGTGAAAAGGTTATGGTTTCTAGATAGTAGATGTTCAAGGCATATGATGGGATATGTTTCCATGTTCATCAAGTTCGATGAGAAAGGAAGTGGTCACGTCACGTATGAGAACAACACAAGAGGTAAAATTTTAGGTGAAGGCGTTATGGGAAATCCCCACATGATCACCATTAAAATTTGCTTTTGGTTAAAGGGCTAAAATACAACCTAATTAGCATTAGTGAATTATGCGACAAAGGGTAGGTACTGTGTGGTTTTCGAAAAAATTTATTTTGATGTCAAAACCTCTCGAGCTTCTCCACCTAACTTGTTTGGCCCTATGCGAACAAGCAGTTTAGGAGGCTATTATTACAGATTTTTGATTGTTGATGAATACTCTAGATTCACTTGGACGTTATTTCTAACCCACAAGGATGAAAATTTTGAAGCTTTCAATAATTTTGCTAAGCTTGTCCAAAATGTTTTTAGTTTTAAAATTATCACACTTCATAGTTATAATACGGTGGGAGGACTGACTTGTTTTTGGGTTTTATCGCAAATGTTACGGATAGCAAGAGTCGCCACCGAATTTTCTTTTATCCAATAAGGAAAGGGTGAAAAGAACAGGAAATACCTTGGTATATTTTGAGTTCGGGGGATAGGTTATGAAAAGGGAAGGTGTTAGCACCCTTTTCATCTGTAGTTATCTACGGGCTCTTAATCGCTTAGCTCACTTTGAAAACTTACTTTTTGTGTGTGTGTTTTGAAAATATTTGGGAGATGCCAATGTAAGACAAACTTTGTAATAATTCTTGTATTGATCCTCAAGAATGTATACAAAGCTTTTTTGAAAATATTTCATTGTGATGTGAGAAAATGTTTTGTTTTTTTTTAGAAATTTGTGAGCAAGCGATTAACAGTATTCTACCCACTCAAGCTTATTCTTGTACTTTTCCTTCTCCTTTAGAGATAGTTCTATCTGTACCATTAGTTAGTAGGCAGCCTTATCCGTTGGATATGAAGGGACAAGTGAAGGGTCATCGTACGATCATCGAAGGCAACTTTGTAAGGATGCTTTAGCAGTTTCGTAAGGGACTAGATCATTTTTTTGAAAGGCAACATCGAAGGGTCATCGAGGGATTATGGTCTTTTATTCGATGATCTTTGCTAAAGCATCCCTATTTTTGAGGGACATGATTGTTATTTCGAAAAGGCAACGAAGAGATGTTACCCTAAAGGTGCAAGTGCGCAAGTGTGTTTATTTCAGTTATTTATCTTGAAATTAGGTTTTATAGCGATTGGTTTTATCTTGCCATACAAACCCTAATTACTAACAGTAATATATTAGATATAGTAGTAGAAGATAAAGGCGGAAACGTAAACCTAAGCCATTACACAGCTTTGAGGCAATTACATAATAGAGGTGCGAGAAATAAAACCCTAAACTATTACATCCCGGAAACAATTACATAATAGGAAAATGTCAAAAATATAAAATTACGCTATTATAGTTGAACGCGCCCTATACACTTGATCTAAGAAATTTAAATGAAAATAAAGAATAAGAATAGAAAATAAAATGTTTTTTGGTAACTTTTTATGAAAATAGATTTATGATGAAAATAATTAAATAAAACCTAAAAATATAATTAACTAAAAATGGTTAATCAATTAAATTAAAAAAGGTTTAATTAAACCTAAATCTAATAGTTAGGGTTTACAAAAAGGTTTATTTTTTAGGTTGATTAAAATTAAAAAAACATTAGGGTTATCCAAAAAATAATAGGGGAAGAAAAATCAAGGAAATGGAAGGTTAGAACAAAAAATAGAACAAATTACAGGCGTGGGTTTGCCTTCACAATCGCGTGGCTTGCCAACAGGCCAAGCGCCGATTAGTGCTAGTAGAATGGAAGTGACGCAAAGTATAATAAAACCTGCAAAATATGAAATAAAACATCAAAAGACAGTGATCGAACCCACACCCCGGTAGTCTAATGTCTTATCATGCGTGTGTTTTCCACTAGGGTGGGTGTTTCGTTCGGTCATACTATGAAACCAATTAAATATATAATAAACATCATGGCTGGACCGGAGAGGTGCCGGAGCCCTAGCTCTGGTCGTCTTCTCCGATGACTTCTTTTCTTGTACCTGCAAAATAAGCAACGTTAGTGGTTCAATGGTACCCTACCCACCTAATTTGGACCTTGCGAGTTCAATGGTGCCCTTGGTTTTGGCTGATTTTCCTTATACAAAGAGATATGAAGAAAATAATATGAAACAGTTCAAACATGGAAATGCATGATTTGATCGTTATGGGACTCTTGCGATTGGTTTATCCTACACATTGACATCTCAGAAGCACATTAGTTATTTTAGTATGCATCAAAACATAATGAAAATAAAAATATTAATTTCATGCAAATTAAGAAATCGGTGAGGCATGTATGCAGTTTTCAGGCCTCTTGGATCATCACAATCGATCTACCCTTACCCTATAACGTCCCTGAAGTTGAATGGGATAGTTGGCTTGCTTTGAGAGAGGCTGCAAGTAGAGTTTGTAGTTTGCCCTGGTTTTGAGAAAATTTGAAGTTTGGAAGGTGGTGGTTTTTTTGTAAGATTTTGTGTCCTCTTCTCTTGTCTGAATAATGATAATATATAGACATGAGAATTAGGTCAAAAAAGAGTGAACTTGGACCTTTATATGAAAGCCTTGATTTTATTTTATTTAATTTTGAATTTAAATAAATAAAATATAAAATAAATGGAATAAAAATCAAAGGGGTGTATGAATGGATTCATAGGTTCCCTATGAGGTCTAATACACGTTTGGACCTTGAAAGATAAGCCCATTAGCCCAAAAATTCAAGTTTGATAAGTTTGGGTTTCATGCATTTTCTCAAAATTTCTCAACTTGCACCAATCATAACTCTCTCAGTTTTTATCATATGAAGGTGATCTTTGAATTTTTGGAAAGATAAAGATGTCATATACAATCTCTATGTTTATAATTTTTTTAATTTGAATATTTTATCTTGATGTAAGTTGCCTTGAGAAAAACTATCTTTTTGTTGACTTTTAAAATCACTTATAATGTTTTGGCCCATATCTCTCAAATGAAGCATTTTTTGGGCTTGAGCTTAGAGAGACAAAGATGTAGAGAATTGAATTTCCTTCAAAATGAGCCTTGATTTAGGAAAATTTGATGAAGCATGTGAAAGTTATGCTTGGTCAAAGTTGAGTTGACTTCTCCTTAAGAAAACCCTAATTTAGTAACTTTTGACTTTTGATGAATCTTGAGTTTTCTTGATGATTCATGACCAACCCTTGATCAAATGATGAATATAACTTCAAAATATTGATGTTGACTAAAAATATTGAAGTTTGACTGTATGTTGACCACAATTGACTTTTTGTCTAATATAGTTGATTTTCAGTCATCTGAGCAATTGACTGAGCAAACTTGTGATGCAAGGCTTGAAATTTGGCATGTGCATTCCTAGAGACATATTAGAAACCATGAAATCCACTTGATCCCTTAGAAGTCCAATTTTCCTTGGGAGAATAAAAACCCTAGTTGTTGGTCAACTGCTTAGGAGGATAATTTGTCTACTCAAACCTTGAGTAGCCTCTGAGAAATTGAAGACCCTAGAAGCATGAGAAGATGTATCTTGAAAAATGGGAGGGAAAATTTTGGGGTACAACAGTAGTGATCATGGAGGTGAATCTATTAACCATCAATTTTAAAACATTTCTACCGAAAATGGGATTTCTCATAACTTCTCATGCCCGAGAACTCCGCAACAAAATGGTGTTATTGAGCGTAAAAACTGTGTTTTAGAAGAGTTGGCTCGAACCATGATAAGTGAAATGAGTCTACCTAAGTACTTTTGGGCGGAAGTGATTAATATCACATTTCATGTCTTAAACAGGGTGTTTATTTGACTCATCCTATAGAAAACACCTAATGAGTTACTTAAAGATAGAAAACCAAACATTCCTTACTGTCACGTTTTCGGTTGCAAATGTTTCATTTAAAATAACAGAAAGAACAATCTTGAAAAATTTGATGCTAAGTTTGATGAAGGTGAATTCATAGGATACTCATCTACGAGTAAAGCTTATAGAGTTTACAATGATATAACAACTTCGATAGAAGAATCTATTCATGTTTCATTTGATGAGATCTCACCCCCAAAAGACGAGGAAAGGTATTTGTTATGATATGTCAAGTGTGATAACAGAGAATGTGATCAACGAAGAAAGATTTAAAGAGGATCCTCGTCCTTCATCAAAGGATGAGGACGTTAATGAATATAAAGAGGGAAGAGTACATGAGGAAGACAAATAAGAGACCTCGGACCAGTTGCCTCAAGATTGGACAATCATAAAATATCATTCGTTGATCAAATTCTAGGAGAAATCAAAAGAGGTGTAAGACTAGATCTCAAGTTAATAATTTTTGTAAGTACTCTGCTTTCATTTCTCAAATTAAACATAAATCAATATCTAAAGCTTTACTTGACGAGGGATGGTTACTTTTTATGTAATAATAACTAATCCAATTTAAACATAACGATGTTTGAGACTTTGTTCCATGTTCAATTGATAAAACTGTCATTGGCACTAGATGGGTATTTAGGAACAAGATGGATGAAAATGGTGTAATTAGTATAAATAAAAAAATATTAATGGGAAAAAGGTATGGTCAAGCTGAAGGAATAAATTACGAGGATACTTATGCTCCTATATCTCATCTAGAAATTATTATACTCTTTTTGGAATTTGCTTGTTGTCTGTATTTTAAGCTTTATCAAATGGGTGTCAAACTAGATTTTCTTGAAGAATATATAAACAAAGAAGTCTATGTCTCTCAACCTCCTGGTTTTATGGATCATGAAAATCCTAACTAATTTTTTAAACTGACAAGAGCTTTATATGGTCTCAAACAAGCTCTAAGAGCATGGTATTAGTGATTGAGTGGATTTTTAATCAAACAAGGATTCCATCATGGTAAAGTAGACATCACTTTTTTTATTAGATACAAATAAAATCATGCTCTTTTAGTTTAAATATATTTCGATGATATTATTTTTGGCTCTGCTAATGAATCTCTTTGTCGAGAGTTTCCAAGTTTGATGCGGGATGGATTTTAGATGTATCTTATGGGAGAGCTCACAATTTCTTAGGATTACAAATTATGCAAGTCGGAGAAGGCACTTTAATAAGTCAAACAAAATAGTGGGTAGAGCTTCTTAATAAGTTCAATATGAAAGATTCGAGAAGTATCTCTTCAAATGTTCTAATTGACAAAAACGAGTATGGAGTGGATTTTCGAGATCACCAGATATAGAGGTATAATCAGATCATTACTCTATTTAACAGCGAGTAGGCTATATATCATGTTTAGTGTGTGCATATGTGCTAGATATCAGAAAAAATTTGAAGTATCTTAACAGAACCTCCATGTAATACCCCAAATTTGTCCTACCCTTCCATTTTCATCTGGCTTATGCATTCCATTCTCATTTCATCTTCATGCCCTTCATTAGGTCATCTAACACATCATGCATCATTAATCAATAATTTGGCATGGGATCAGGGATTTCGAAGAATTAAGGTTTTTGTGTGCTTTTAGGCTCCCATCTTCACTCAACCTTGAATCACCTGGTTTTTTAATCGATCAGGTTTTGTTTGAAGCTAGGGTTTTAATTCATGGATTTCTTTATCACCAAGCTACATGGTTATTCTCCTCTTCCTAACATCAAGTTGAAAAGCTTGCTCACATCATCTGGAGCTCCACTTCCTCAATATTCTTGTTGCATTCTTCAACATATAAGGTGGTTGTGATTTCTTACCGCGTAAGTTGTCCTATAAGGTTGCCTAAGGGTTACAAGTTCAGTTATTTAGCATCTTCTTATGTTTGTCATCATCATCACTTGATTAGGATTTATTTTCCTAATCATGTGGACTTTAAGGAATGGTTGCACTAAGAGTTGTTCATCAGTTAAGTCTTACATTCTCAAGGATTCAAATCATGATTCAAAAAGCACAAGACATGGAGAGATCTTAATGTACTCATGGTATGCTAGGGTTTTTGGTTCAAGAAGTTCCAATATGCAACACAAGGCAACAATATCTTCAAAGGATCTCATCCATGGAAAATTAGGGTTTGTGGATATCTTAATGCAAGATATTTCATCTGAATGCTTGGTTTACTTGTGTTACGAGATTCTTTTGAGTTCATTCCGAAGTACATTAAGCCATAAACTCAACGCTTATCGTGAAGGATAAGATTCTGAGCTAAGGGTTAAAGTTCTTATAACAATGATCATTCAGCCTTTTTGGGATAATCAAAGCGCAATGATACATTCAAGGGATAATTCAAAGGTTGAGTTTGATTCAAAGTCCAAGTAACTCAAACTCAAAATTTTGCGCATGATTCTTCAACTAAGAGTTTGCTTCAAAGGCAAGTTAGTGAGAATTTGAGATTGGAACATGGAGATTTAAGTCTCTTAAAATTGCAAGTGTGGCGTGTAAAATTGATGCAAGCTTCTAATGGAGTTTTTGAATTCAAGTTTCGGAAGAACATAACATATCAAAAACCAAATACTATGATCTCATTAAAATTTATCCAAGTTCCAAATATTACAAAATCATATAAATACAAGTTAGTTTACTATTACATCCTTTGACACTATTACATTACATCAACAAAAAGGATTACAAATTTCACAAAAAAACACTATCCTAAACCTATGCATCATAAACTTATGTCGTTCATCTTCAATCTTCATGTTATTGTATCTTCAACCCTTGCTCACTTCTCAAGCTTCTAGCAATGCATATGCCTTGGACATTCCATTCTTTATTCCTTCTCTAATACCACAAAATCAGACCCGATCTTTATTCAAATAAATGGGCAGCCCTGCATTTTGTTCAAGAAACTAGTTCACTAAATCAGTTCACAAAAGCTTGTTACGAAAAATCTGCATATAATCATTCATAAAAAAAAGCCATGATCCTGCATTGTTAAAAATAGGTCCATACTAGTTTACAGCAAAACCAGTTCAAAAGTATCCAAACAATAAGGCTAATAAATTCATTCATTTCTAGTTCTTAACAACTCATTCAAAACTGATTTTTCTAACCAACTTTCAGTTAGCTTTTCAGCCCTGTAGTAATTAACCCCTAATTGTTTTCTCTAACAAAATTTTTACACAAATAACCCAACTATCCTAACAAATATCATAACTAACTTCCAAACCCCCTAACAAACGAAATCAAAATTGTTTCTAACCATTCTAACAAACTCCTAACAGTCTCTAACTCCCTAAAAACCCCTAACTATTTTTCCCTAACAGTTTCCAACCTCTCAACAAACTAACCAACTACCTATAACAGTTCTTCAACCAACCGCAAAAATAAAGTTCTCTAACTTGCAACTAACTTTCAGAATAACCTCCTAGCCCTCTAACTTCCTAACCGCTTCTAACAGATTCCAACAAACTTCCAGCTAATCATTCTCAACCAACTGCCAACAGAAACTTATAACAAAATTCCAAAACTTCTTCTTACCATTTTTCTAACTGCCATAACAAATAGCTACCAGAAAAACTCATTACAAGAAAACTTTTTGCTCTCACTCACCATCACCACCTTCATCCACCTGTAACCTTTCTTCACCTTTATTCTCTCTGCACTATCCTTCCTCGATTTCAATCCTTTTGATTCTCTTCACTAAAATCTCCAATCTCTCTGCAATCTTCACCTCAGAATCTCTGCACCTTCTCTTCGACTTGCTTCAATCACCCTCATCGCAAGAACAATGTTGCCTCTCCACAACCACCTTCAATTTTCATCAGTTCTGCTTCAACATTCTTCAACCACCATCATCATCACTGTCACTCCCTCTATACAATAATCAGCAATGACGCGACTGAATCTGCGATAGTAACAACAACATACATCAACATCACAGTGCAAGAAAAAATTAGAAAAGGAAGAAGAAAGTCGAAGCAGTTCAAAAACGCGAATTGAGTGCAAGATAGGAAAACTTACCGAATGTGCATCTCAATTTTCCGGCTTCTCCATGGATTTGAGGAAGCGTCGAAGAACATAACCTTTTGCATTCGTCACTTTTTCTTCATCTTCTCTTTTTATACGAGCTTGTTTGCCTGAAACGAAGAGGATGAGTATGAATCTGCCATAGTTTGAAGAAGGAGGAATGTCGTTCACGAAGCTGCAAACAAAGTCACGTGGGTGAATGGAGCCTGAGACAGAAACGAAGAAGCTTGAGCAGAAATTGAAACCGGAGAGGAACTTGTGTTAGGTTAATTGAAACGGGGAAGATTGAGTCAAGGTGGTGGACGAAGAGGTAGAGATGAGGGAGTTTGAAGCTGCCGCTTTTTCTAGAGGGAAAGACAGAACTGAGATGGAATAAGGACGGAGATGGACGGGAGGGATTGTCTATGGCGGCCACGACGGAGGGAGTTCATCGGAAGAGTGATTTGAGGATGATAACCGCGAAAGAGAAGATAGAGTTTTGTGTATTGAAGTTGAACCCTAATAGAGCGATTGAAGAGCTATCCCAAAATTTTCGTTTCTCCTTTTTCTTCATTTTTCAGTTTCAATTATTCTTTTATTTGTATTTATTTAGATAATAGAATAATATATGCTGAATTAGAAATAATGGGTGATGGATCTGGGTTGTATAACACCTCACAAGCCCATTGCAGTTGTTTTGGAAAAGAAAGGGGTTTGTGCAAAAAAGTCCATGATGGACTTGACCTGGATGGGCCTAGCACTCTCTACTTCTGCAACATCCTGAATTAGGAATGCACCCACTTGAAGCTTCATGTGCTCTTTTGATTTCAATTCTGTTTTTTAATTATCGTGATTGAATGTTTATGACATTAGAAAATAAAAGAGATTTGTATGAAGCAAATTTGGTAGAGTTTTCTTATCGCTTGCGTGGTTTTGAAGAGGAAACAAAACTTCTTCGTTCGGTATCATCGTGACCTTGTTTTATTCCTCATTTATCTCATTTCTTTAATGTTTCTATATATAATGAGAAGTAGGGTTTTACTGATTTCTGATGCCATGAGAAGTAGGAATAGAGATGTATGATGGGGTCTCCGTTGCTGATCATGTCAGGAACCCCTTTGGTTTATTTAAAGATCTATTTAAGGAAATTCTGCATTGTTTGCCACTTCTTGCTACTTGTGTGTGGTTTGTTTAAAACCCTACCTTTTGTAGGTATTCTACAGGTGTGTTTATATGTGTGCCCGTATTATTCCCCATCCCTTATTGAAGTCCTCAAAAGGAGGCGAGCAGTGAGGGTTAGTGATCAACCCCCACAATTTCGTTTGTGTCATCCTTAGCTCGTGACGCACCACGATGCTTCAGAGTTGTGCCTACTCTTGTGTATCGAGTCATCAAGTAGGTAAGAGTTCTGCAATCAAACCCCCATGCTTTGTTAGGAGTTTGCATTGGCCGATGCTGATATTCCGTGATTGTTTATATTGCCTTCTGTCGCCTACCTCGATCTCCTATATCTTGGTTAGGTGTTCAGTCGCTTTGGACATCACATTTTTGTTTTTTCATCTCACTCCCGCTTGTTTGTCTCAGATGATACGCTCTCCTTGGCTAAAGCATTTATCTTCTTTTCCTTACTCTTCTATGTGCATACTTCTTCAAGCTTGTTTGCTTTATCCTTGTACATACCATGTTCCCTTAGGATATGTTTGCTCCTTTCGGATGCAAGTTAGACCTTAGGTTGCAAACTATGCATGCTAACATTAGGTAGAGATTTCCCTTTTGTTAATCCAAATCTTAGGACCACCATTGTATGATAATATTAGGTTAGAAATAGGCTAGTCTCCCTTATACTCTTTTCTTCCCCTTTTGCATATGCATTTAAAACTAAAGCTCTTTTTCTTAGCAAATAAAAAACATGTTAATCGCACTTAAACCCTTTTTCAAGGTAACAAAACACAAACCAATCAAATGTGGCATCTTCCCTCGAGGGCGTAACTCGAAACCATCTTCAGTAAGGACATGATTAATTTACTTCTGTGCCAACGCATAAGTCTCCAAAGGTCGAGCTGCGGCAGAAGGCGAAATTAACGTTGTTCATAAAAAACACCAAACAAACAAAAACACGTGAGCTAAATTACAGTAGCTTTGATTCCTCAAAAAGGATACGTAGGCATTGGGGTAGGGCCCAAGTGAGTACAAATTTATTTTCTCTACATTCTTTTCTCCTTTCTTTTGCATGCATCCTCCCTTTAGCAGTAATAAACAGTAAGCATAGTTTAAACACGCCCATAAGATAGATAACAAGAGTGGATACCATAGAGTACTACGGGCGTGTGGGGTGCTAATACCTTCCCCTCACGTAATAGACTCCCTTACCCGATCTCTCGGTCGCAAGACCGTGACTTCTCCCTTCTCAGGTTTTCCCGATGTTTACCTTTCCCTTCATGTGGGATAAAAGACGTTCGATGGCGACTTCATTATTTGATGATTTTCAGCTGGTTGTTTCACTCCCAACATGGTCTTTGGTATCCTAAAGGTAGCACATGTAGCTTAGTAGGTTTATCTGATTCCGATTTTGCACGATTTAAGTCAGATAGGAAAATCACTTGTGGTACATGCCACTTATTTGGAAGTTGCTTAGTCTCCTGGCACAGTAAAAAGCAGCATAACGTTGCTCTTTTTAACGTCGAGGTTGATTATGAAGCCGCTGGTAGTGTGATAAACTATGATATAAAACTTGGCTACATTTTGATTAAGTGCGATAATACTAGTGTGATAAATCTGACTAAGAACCTGGTACTTCATTCATCTCTATAATGTTTTTATTATTATTTTTTGCATTTAAGTCTTTTTAAATGTGTGTTGCTAACTATGTGCATTCGAGCATTTGTATACATGTTCATGCATTATTTAATCTTCCTTACATGATAGTTTTGATCACTTAATTGTATTTTGTTGAACTTTTGTGTGTGTCTATTTCGGTTATGTTGGTGTAACATGTCTATCTCCGTGTTCTATATTTGATCTTTGTCATTGTATATTTTCCTTAGTTTTTTAGCTCACGTGTCCATATGGAATTATTCATTTTGTGTTTGTTATTTTGTTTTTAGACTTATTTTGATCTATCTCTTTTTTATGTTGTCAAAGGGGGAGAAGTTGTAATGCGAGTCTAGAATTGTTTTATGCGTTTTATGATAAGTTGTATGTGTGAAATGTTTCAGGGGGATCACAATCGTTTATTTGCTATGACTCAAATTCGACTCAATTCAAAGTGAAAGCTTGCCAAGCATAAAAAGGGGGAGACTAAAGTTTCCTTCCCTAATACATTCAGGGGATAACCCCAATACAGTTTTTTTGCTTGTCTTCTTGTTTATTGAGTCTCATTCATGATTGCACATCTCTTAATCAAGTTTTGAATCAATTCATTTTTTAGCATGCGTAACTCAATTGGTTGTATTGTAGTTAAATCATGATGCTTTAACTCATTTAGTTAAGTTAGTTGAACAAGAACCATATTGTTGTAACCGGTTTAAAATGAGAGTCGCCACCCTTAATTTTTATCCTAAGGAAGAGAATATAAAGGATAACCCTAATTTAGTCAGAGATTCTAAGTTGTTGGACTCGTTCTTAGACGAAGGAAAGGTGTTAGCCACCCATCATCTACCTTTCTCACAAGGATACTAGGTTTTAAAAACGCGATCTTTAAGAAATAGGGTTTTAGTTTTTTATTAGGGAAACTCGCCACAATTTTAGTTGTATGCCTACGTATCCTCTTAGGAGGAATCAGAGTCCCAATTCATAGTTCGTAGTTGATTTGTATTTTTTATAGAGTTACGTAGAATTACTTTCGAATTTATCCTTGAACCTTGTCTAGGTTGAAAATTGTATGAGCGTAGACGTAGTCCGCAGTTAATTTCGAAAGAAATTCTCCTCAATCCTTTTTCAAAAACATCTTGGTTTTTGTTAAGTTAGTTGAAAATGTTTTGATGTTGGTTAGCTGTTTTAATATAGAGCAGGAGAGTCTGATATAGTCTTCTTATCACGTGGCCAGATTTTGACCACGTGTCATTCACGGACGGTGAATTTAGCAAATTGCATAGATTTTAATTGTTTGATTTTTGAATGATAAACAATATTAACAATATTAATTATGATAAACAAATAAAATAAAAGATATAAAATATAAAATCAACTTTAATTAATGTTGAGTAGTAAAAGTGTAGAAACTATGGACCAAGGACCAAACCAAATGATTAGCCCTAATTTAACATTAAAAAATAGTAAAAACAAAAATTATCACCCCCAAGCGGCGCTGATGACTTCTTATTAGCATTTTTTGACTTTTCCACACCATTAAAACCTGTAGCAATGAGAACTTGACACTTGGCGCTCATAAAAAAAATAAAACAAGAACATTTCATATATACTTTTATATCGATTCACAGTGAGACAAAACAAATCAACATAATCCCATTTCCTCTTTATCACCTCCGGCCTCTCTCTTTCACCATGCTTGTTCAATTCCTTCTTCATCTTTCTGATTATGGTGGCCGGTAAATCCGAATCGGATGGAGGTCTAGTCATGAGGGTTGTACGACGGTTAGACAGTGCATTTAGCTAAGATCGGAGAAAGATTTGCGGCGGGATTGCGAGCGGATCTGGGCGAAAACACGACGGTTGAAGATTGACGGTTGTGCGGCTTCGTTCGATCTGCCCGATGGCTCACGGGTCTGTAGTGGTGCAGAGGATGTCGTGATGTGACGAGAGAGAGAGAGAGAGAGAGAGAGAGAGAGAGAGAGAGAGAGAGAGAGAGAGAGAGAGAGAGAGAGAGAGAGAGAGAGAGAGAGAGAGAGAGAGAGAGAGGAGAAGTCGGTGAGAACGGAGGAAGGCTGATGCTGAATCGACGCAGAGGCGCCTGGTGGTGCTTCTTTTTGTCACTTCTTCATCCTTTTTTTTTTTTGCTTCTGTATTGATGTTTGGAGTAGTGAACACATTCATTGCTGGTATGCTTACAGGACTGTGATGTTAAAAAAAGTACATATAAAAGGTGGGATATATATGTGAATTGAGTTTCTAGATGCTATGTACAGAAATTGGTATGAAAGAATGTTAGAAAATCAAGGTTTTAAGAAGAAATAGAGAGATGTTAGTAAGTTTTTTTTTTTTTCCGTAGGTGTGAATATATGAAGGTTTTGCTGAAGTGTTAGTGTGTAAGAAAATATATACATGAGTAAGACAAAGGTTTTGTTATATGGAAATTGGAACTTTGAGAATTGTAAAAATATGTACAGTGAATTTGAGGTCAGAATCTAAAACAATTGGTGAAAGGTTATTGTGTAAGGATTAGGAAATCTTGTGAGAAAAAAGGTTGATTACACCTAATATGTACGTGAGAGAAAGTGGAGTATAAACAAAAATGAATAAAAAAAGCATAATAATAATTAAATTCATGAAAAGAAACTAATTGGTCTCATGTTAAATTAATTTAAACATGTGTTTATCTAATAACTAATTTGTTAATCATCGGTCAAGAATGAAATCACAAATAACACCAAGAGTTTTGAAGAGAAATTTTAAAAAGAAATTACAAAAATAAATAAATGAAGTGTATGTGAAATTAAGTGAAAAATTATAGATCTGTGGATGTGTAGTGCAATTGTGAAATTTTTGATGAATTCTGGATAAATTGTGTGTGTGGATCTGTGGAAATTGTGAATCTCCAAAAGAGGAAAAAAAATTAGTAACAAAAAGAAATAGAAAAAAATGTTTAAAATGCAACACACAAGATTCGAATCCTCAATCTCATACTTGCAAGCTTCATTCCTTACCAACTATGCTATGTTGCTTATTCGAAATAAAAAGCCAATTGAAAGTACATGAAGACGAGCAAGTATTTGTTTATTCAAAAATACAAACAATCTTGAAATAAATTATTATATTTTTTAAATAGGTTTGGAAGCGAATATTTTATAAAAATCAAGGAGTATTTATAGAACCAATGTTTAAGAATATTTTGATCATAGAAATAAAGGGACGGACAAATTTGGGGTATGACAGTTGCTCCTATTTAATCACCTTTTGATTGAATAGTGCAAGAATACGTAGGTCTCGCACGTTTGATCGAAAGTTTATTAAATATTGGAAGACCCCAAAATTTGTCCAAGAGATTATAAGGATACATTGTACAATGTTCCCCTGAGTGTGAAGAATATGCATAGATGGTGATGTATCATCTTACCAGTGTTTGAAACAAAGTTTTTGATAGAACTTAGACACGATGACACAAATAATTCGTCAGTATCTAAAAGATTGTAGATTCTTTTAAATATTTACAAAAATACAAGTTTCGAAAAAGTTAATTTACTAATGCTTGGAGACTAATATAGTAAGTTTTGATTTGATTTGATTTTGTCTATTCATCACAACCTAGGGGATGAATAAAACAAAATCTGATAACACATTGCTACATGGAGACTGATGCAATGGATTACGAAGATTTATTCGCATATCAATCGCAACCTATGGGATAGATAATTAAAAAAAGCTTGATAACAACATCACTGCATGAAGCCTGACGCGATGAGTTATATTGCCAAGGAGAAAATACATTGTTGCATGGAGACTGACACAATGAGTTATATTGCAGATTCATATACCTATCACAAACTATAGGATAGATACTACAGGTTTGAAGTTTGAATTTCAAGTTTGATAACCAAATCTTAGATAATTAACCGAAGATATAAATTACAGATATACCGGTTGTGTATGTTCTCAACTAAGGTATTAGTTGAATAAGATCGAAGTTATACTAGTTGCATCTGTTCTCAACTAAGGTATAATATCAAAGCTTTACTGGTTGTGTTTGTTCTCAACCATGGTGTTCGCTGAATAAGATCGAAGTTATACCGGTTGTGTCTGTTCTCAACTAAGGTATAAGATCAAAGTTTTACCGGTTGTGTTTTTTCTCAACCAAAGTGTTTATTGAATAAGCTTCCAAGGTTTGGAGATTGAAACCGAAGTTTTGCCAATGATGCTGGTTATGTCTTTTCTCAACCAAGGTGTTTGTTGAATAAGCTTCCAAGGTTTGAAGATTGAAACCGAAGTTTCGCCGGTGATGCTGGTTGTGTCTGTTCTCAACCAAGTCTTGATAACCAAATGAAGAATTGAACCCCAAAGTTTCGCTGATGATGTTGGTTGTGTTTGTTCTCAACCAAGACTCGATCAACATGAAGAGTTGAACCCCAAAATTCATTGCTGAAGTCGATTGTGTCATTCTCAACAATGACTATCAACATGAAGAAATAAACTCCAAATCCATCGATGATGTCGGTTGTGTAAACCCTCAACCACGACCAATCAACATAAAGAAAATAAACTCCAAATTCATTACTGATGTCGGTTATGTCGTCCTCAACCATGACTATTAATATAAAAAAAATAAAACCTAAAATTCATCACTGATGTCGGTTCTGTCGTCCTCAACCATGACTATCAACATGAACAAAATAGACCATAAATTCATAATGATGTTGGTTGTGTCATCTTCAACCATGACTATCAACATGAAGAAAATATACCCCAAATTCATTACTGATGTCGGCTGTGTCGTCCTCAACCATGACTATCAATATGAAGAAAATAAAACCTAAAATTCATCGCTGATGTCGTTGTGTCCTCCTCAACCATGACTATCAACATGAAGAAATAAACCCCAAATTCATTATTGATGTCGATTGTGTCATCCTCAACCATGACTATCAATTTGAAGAAAATAAGACCTAAAATTCATCGCTGATGTCGATTGTGTCGTCCTCAACCATGACTATCAATTTGAAGAAAATAAGACCTAAAATTCATCGCTGATGTCGGTTGTGTCGTCCTCAACCATGACTATCAACATGAAGAAAATAGACCCCAAAATTCACTACTGATGTCGGTTGTGTCATCCTCAACCATGACTAGCAACATGAAGAAATGAACCCCAAAATTCACTGATGATGTTGGTTGTGTCATTTCTCTACCAAGACTATCAATCGTGAAGAAATAAACCCCAAAGTTTTTTTGATGAAGCCTGATGTATCTCTTCTTAACCGAGGCTTTGATCAACATGAAAAATTGAAAGCGGAGTTTCATTAATGATGTCGGTTGTGTTTGTTCTCAACCGAGGCTTGATAACCAAATTGGATGTTTTAAAAGGTTTGAACTTGAATAGTTTGAATTTGATAATTGCAAGTGTAATGCCTGGAGGATGGCGATGACTAGGCCTTGGATATGAATCGTAGGTAAGCCACCTAATGAAACTTTGATTGTGATACCTTTTGACGGTTGTGTCTATTTTTAACCGAGGTAGCTATAGTGTTAGTACGAAGAATGGATAATGCGGAGCTTGGATTTGAAATTTGAGTTCGTCTTAGCTGGTAGCCATGGCTCAAGACTTTTCTGTAGTTTTCATGGGAATATATGAGTGAATGTAGTGTATGTATGCATGTTTGATATGATTATGCTTGATGTATGTATGATGCATGGTATGTATGCTTAATATGATAATGTCATGAATTGAAATGATGCGATGATTGATTAATGCAATGTCCATGTTATTTGAACTACAAATGTCATGATAAAGTATTAAATGAGAACTATTTTTCCTGAAAAGCCATGCCAATTAGGAACTGGGCTTTTGAAAAGATGTGTCAGACAGAAACTGGGCTTTGCACCAACGTTAGTAGAACTACTGAAATAGTATCATATTGGTGGCTTGGAAAGGTGAAACGAATAGAAAGGTTGCTAATATTCAGAAGGTCACCAGAAGATGTCGATCAGGTGATTGGAAAGTGTGAGGATGCTCATGACTTTTACATAAGGTTGCCTACGTATGAACGGTTGTACGTAAGGCTGCTTACAATTTATTTTGACGAAGAATGCTTGTATGACAGACTTACTGGGAGGGATAGATAAAGAGATGTTAGAGATTGCAATAGTGACTCCCCTAGAAATTGACTCTGGATTTTTATGGGGATCCTAAGTCTTGGCCTATGATATGTTATGTATGCATGTAGATGCAAGTGTTAATGTGTAAAATGACTGACCAATGTATGTAATAAGCAAATTGGATATGCATCAATGGATGTTGGAATTTTTATGCGCCAATGAGAATTGGGTTTAAGGGTAGATGTCGAGTGAGATTAAGCTCTTTGTTAGATCCATGTTGTCGGAATTTGTCAGTCGGATGAGACGATAGATTGATTTTGGATCACGGTATCCTAATGAATGCATGCTAATGATTTATGCAGACTAGTATGTTTTTTTACTGATGCAGATGGTTAAGATGTAGAGAGGTTGCTTATGCAACAAGGTTGTTTGTCAAATGATGGTTGGATGTTATGCTAACATGATTTTCCGATACTTGATTTGAACATCGAAGATTGCTGCTGTAGGAGGAGGATCCGTTGGTGATCGTGAAAGTACGCAGAGAGCTTGGCCCTTTATAAACTGTTTTTGAACCAACTCCTTTTGATTGGGCCTCGCAGTGGTTTGCCCCAATATTCGAATTTAGAAAGATATGCCCCCAATCTCCATGATATGGGGGAAGTACACTTTGGGAAGAACTTGGACTTCACCATGAACTTTGATATAGATTGCCATAAGATTTAAATCTTTGAAAGGTTTGTACTTGAAGAGGAACTTGGGTTCCACATGGTGTAAGATGAACTTGATATGCACTGTACCAACACCAACGTTTGAGTCTCGAAGGTTACCCCCTGATTGTTAGGGTCTCGAGAAGTCGTCGAAAGAAGAAATAGAGACCTACCATGTTGTGATAGAAACTTGATTAAGGAGTTCCCCTTCGAAGGGTGTGCCCCTTATTGAACGAAGCTTTTAAATGTGATCCAAACAAATTGGATCTAGAAATGATCACCCCATGGCAATAGGGTCTTCATACGATATACCCCTATGATCATTAGTATGGCTTATGATTATAGGGTTCTTCTTTAGATGCTCTTAGGAGCGTTTTGAAAATGGATCGTTTTTAATTAACCCAATTTCTTCTTGAGATCTCCTTGATGCTAAGTGTCTATTTGTACATAAAAGTATACACTTTGAAAAGTAATTATGTTTTATGCACATGCAAGTTTTGAAATTGAAGTTTGAATAGAAATGGATGATTAGAGATGGAGATTCGAAGAAGTGAAGTGATAGTAATAAATTTAACAAACGTAGGAGTCAGTTTAACACAAATTTTGCTTAGTATGCTTTCATAGTTAACCTCGCTTCAATTAGGACTTTTGAAGGTTGTAAAGTGGCCTTGGTTCATGGTTTAAGAAACAAAGGATATAAGGCTCAAAATTTATTTATCCCACCCCATTCTCCTTGATGTTCTCCAATCCTAAGTTCAACTAATCCCACTGATGTATTCAATCTCCAAGAGAAATTTCGTAGTCGTGCAGATGATGAGAAGTGTAGATAAAGATCCAAGCACCAATGAAAAGCATTGATAAGATCATAGCATTGATAAGATCCAAGCGTTGATGACTCTTGAGGTGGAAATCACAAGATTGTTCTCCAATTTATTTATTTTTAATCCCTTATTTTGCATGGAAAATTCTTTTGAATTTCGTGTCCATCAGGATGCCCTAACTTTTGCCTAAGTCAAGTTTTAATTTCCTTTTACTTAGCGGGCTTTGTCCTTTTTTTTATTTCTTTTTTATTTTTTTTACTTTTGATTTTGAAAATTTGTGACTGCCGCACTTATTGTTGTAAGCTTCGTCTTCATTGTTTTCCTTGACTTTGAATGATGTATTGTGGAGGAAGACATGCTTGAACCTTCACTTAGATGGACTTGATTTTCCCGATATTTGAATGCATCGCTGAATTAATTAAGATCTACCATGCCCCTGGTTAAGATTAGGGTTTTTTAGAAAATAGAACAAAACTCCAACTCCTGGCTCGAGGGGGTTGACTACGGATTAACTCTTTATTTCTCCCTATTTAGGAATTGAAACAATGCCTTACATCACCAACTTGGTCTTACATCGAAAGCATACGTTAGCAAATTCTCGTTATTTAGTTTTCATCATTCTCCCTCAAAGTTTGTTAAAGTTGAAAAATGGAAAAGAAGAGTGAAAATGGAAAGTCGTTGCTTATTTATGGAAAGTGATAAAAGAGTGAATATGAATGGATTGATTTCGAAAACATGCATGATTATTTATTTGAATGACTAGTCAAAAGATACAAATTTACACCAAATACAACTTAGCAACATAGAAATTACAATTTGAAATTGATAAGTCTAATGATCATATGGAAGAGCTTCTTCGTTTGATCCACTTGACTTTAGGAGATGCTTCATATTTCTCGAACTTATCAGAGCATGGGGGTGACCCCAAACTCTTCTTGGGTATACCAATTTTGTTGACAGGGTAATTATTCTTAATGTAGAGGAATCACCAGTAGTAATGGCATTTGAGGCACTGTGTAGGCCTGTAGTGGTCCTGGTGATGGGTTATCTTCTTTCTCCATAATAATATTTGTAGGACTAAGCTCCATTGAATATCTAATGCTTAATATCCACAATTTCATACTTTCTTAAGTTCATTTACGGGTGTTGTACCCAAAAATTTTCCCTCCCATATTTCTCAATACATGTCAAGTGAGGTCCTCAAATTGCTCAAGGAGGTCCAAGAGTTGACCAGACAAACTCTCTCTTGAGGCAGTCTACCTCAAATTAGGGTTTCATTTTGCACCAAGATGCTTGAGTCCAAAGGATCCCAAATGCTCACCATTGTCCTAATATGTTCTCAAGATCATCCATGTCAAGTTTCAAGCCTTGCAGAGGAAGTTTGCTCAGTCAATTGCTCAAATACCTAGAAATCGACGGTGCTAGGTCAAAAGTCAACTGTGGTCATTTTACAGTCAAACTTCAAATTTTTGGTCAACATCCTCATTTTTAAGAGATATTCATCATTTTATCAAGGTTTGATCATGATTCCTCAAGGATTGCTCACAATTCATCAAAACTCAAAAGTTGCTAAATTAGGGTTTCTTAGGAAAAGTCAACCCAACTTTGACCAAGCATAGCTTTCTCATATTTTATCAGAAATGACCCATCCAAAGCTCATTGTGAAGAGAATGAAATTCCCTACAACCCATCTTCATAGCTCAAGTTCAAATTATGCACTCACAAAAAGATATGAATTTTGACATTATAGGTCATTTTGAAAAGTCAACAAAAACACCTTTTGGGTCAAAGCTTCATAACATTAGTATGGAAGACTCAATTGAGATGAGACCAAAAAGTTTGCTTAGGGGACATCCTAAGATTTCTAAAAAGTCCAAGAGCACCCTCATAGGGTCAAAATTGAAAGAGATATGCCTTGTCAAAGTTAACCATTTTTGCAAAATTGCCAAAAGTCAAATGTGTCCAAAATTGCATTTTTTGCTAAATGGGCCTAACTTTTTATGCTTGCACGAAGCTTGTGATGTGATCCAAGACCCATGAGCCCTTCCACTCGTCATTCTTTTATTTTTATTACTTATTTTGATTTTATTTCATTTAAATCAAATAAAATCAATATAAAATAATGAAAATATCAAAAATCAATTAAACCTTGAGATTTTGTGCATGATTAGAGTCATTATACAGTTGGTGGCAAGATCAAATCGTGCAAGACTTCATATGAACAGAAAAAGATTGAAAATGCTTGTTTTGGAAAGATTTGGTGCAAGGAATAAATCAATGGTCAATCTTCATAAATGGCAAAGATTTGATGCAAATTTTTACCCTAATGCATTCTATTATAGATAGTGAACAAAGGCAGACCAAAAACAGAAGGGTTGGAGGCGTGAAAAGGTAGAAAAAGTTCAAAATTTTCAAAGAAAAGTGCTGATCAAATCTTGCTCCACAGGCCGTTTCAAGCGTTTCAAAAGGTCAATTCATATTCTTGGATCATCCCTGAAGCCAACAAGATCGTTTGCAAGGCCTGAGACACTCAGAATCACCCTATAACATTCATACGGTTTGCTTGATTTCTTGAAATCGAATACATTAATTCTTGCATATTTAGCATATTTGATTGGCATATTTATAACCTTTGAGATGTTTGCAACGTGACACTGTGATTCAATTGCATTTTTGACACCTGTATGTGCAGATGCCATGGCTAGGGTTTGTTTTTTGTTTTTAGGGTTTTTTATACAGGAGAAATTGGGCGTTGTTAGTGGTACCATGATGCTCGTGAGATTGAAACGAGTTGATTGGTACCATTAGGTTTCATTTATCATGTGCGTACAAGATTTTTGAAATGGACAGGGGCTATACCTACGCTTGATGTCTGTAGGTAAAAGTCACAAAACCTAAGACGACAGACGCTGGAGAAGACGATGAGGTGTTCAGTCACCATTGGACCATTTGAATATGATGCGCGCGTTTTTGCTTCAGTTTCATGGGAACTGTTTTTATATATTATATATTACTTTTTTTCTCTAACAACTAATCATCATAGCGCAGCTGGCAAAGGCCTTTAGTGGTAAACAAGAGGACCTGGGTTCGATCCCAGGTCCCAGCAAGTTTTATTTTCTCACTTTATTTCTACAGATCCGGTGCATTATAATCCAAAACGCCTATCATGCGCTGCCATCATCCTACCACTGGATTCATGGCTGGTCAGATCCAACGCTCAAGCAACGAAGGACCTTGGTACACCTCAAGTCAACGCTTGCATAGGATCCAACTCGGTTGACTGGGCTTGGAGCTTAATGGGCTGGAAAATTCAGATTGATACCCCCTAATTGCTTCAGCAGGCCCATTCTCACACTTTTTTATTTTCTTTATTTCTTTTTAGTTTATTTATTTTATTTAAAAAAAATCATTTTTTAATAAAATCAGAAAATTAGGATTAGTTTTTTTTAAATTTATTTTTTCACTAATTAATTAGATTAACTTAAGTTAGGGTAATTTTAACTCTTTTTTACAATTAAAATTAATTAGCAAGATTAGGTTTAATTCTTGGTTTTAATTATTTTCTTTCTAAAAATAAAAATACAAAAATATGTTTTTTTTTCATTAATCTAATTATTTTTTGCAATTAAAATTAATTAGTAATTAGTTTCTTTTTTAACTTAATTAGTCTTTATTTTTCTTAAATAATAAAAAATGACAAAAAATGTTTTTTTCTCTTTAATTAACCTCAATTAGGTTTAGTCAAGGTTAAAACCCTAATTTCTCGTATTTACTTTTACCGCGCGCGCTTTAATACTCTTTTTTATTATTATTGTAACTGCTTCCAAGTTGTAATAGTTAAATTAGGGTTTTAAATTCCGCACTTCTATTTCCCGTCAAGATTATTATGTAACTGTCAAAGTCATGTAATAGTTAGGTTTATTTTCTCGCACTTTAATTCCTGCAAACTCTTTAACTGCTTAGATGTATGGATAATAGGATTATATGACAAGAATGCATGAAAAGATTAAAATGGCTAGAAAACCCTAATGTGCAAGGAATGGAAATAAACACATGAACCTATGAAGTTTCTTGATGAATCCAACCACTAACTTTGAGACAATTTTGACCAAATAAAGTTGAGAGAGTTCTTACACCATAGAGCCTTGATGTTAGAAGAATAGATTTTAAGGTCAAGCTTTTTAAAAATCCAATGAAGAGCCAGTTGACCGAGGATCAATCTTTAAAACCCTAGCTTAGGAGGTGAGATGGATGCACTTGAGTCAATACCTACAATACACAAAACATAAAAGGAAACACATACATCTTTTTTGGATTTTAGTTAGAGGTTAGTAAACATAAGATACACAATTCAATGTGTTTGGTGATCCCTCAAGGACAAACTTAAAGAGGAGAGAGTATAGGTGATAGCCAACCCAAGTGTGTGATCTTGATGCATTGTAATGATATGAAATGATGAGGGATATTAGGGGAAAAATTAGGGTATAACAACCTCCCTTATTTAAATGTCTTCTATCCAGCGATATGAAAGTTAAAATCTTCATCTCAGTGCGATTGAAGATACTTAAATACAAAACAAACCCTATTTTTGTCCCTAAGATACCATGTAATACTTATGATTATGAATGCTATAAGACGAACTCCACAGGGGAAAGAAGACACCACTGGAAATAATAAAATAACATAGACAAAGCTATGACACAAGACATACTAAGAAAATGAGTTCAACCAGAAAAATAAATCACTAGGGAACAACACAACTCTGGGGATAACTATGAATGGGAAAAACCAAAACTACAGTTAAGGAAACAAAATGCGAAATAAAATTCTAATGAGGAAATTCTTAATAATACAAGCAACAAGCCAACAAGGAAGCAATCTTTAAGAAAGTATTACCAACTTGACTGGGGAAAGAAACTTAACTCCGTTGGAGAAAATCAACTCTGCTAGGGGAAAAGAGAAAAAAACTCTACTGGGGTAAAGCCCAAGTAAGATAAGGAGGAAACAAGATAACATCATCTGTATAAAGAAGAATAACAAAGAAAAATACCGACTAACAGATGACAATAAACTACCAATGTCAATGATCAACTCTATTTGGGACCAACCCAATGTCAATGGGAAGTGAATATCATCTATCAAATATCTTATAGTCTAACAATGGAAAACCCAATAGGACGTGAGAATGAATACCATATATCAAAGATGTGATAGTCTAACAATGGTAAACAACAAGAAATGGAATGGATATCATCTATCAAAGGTTTGATAGTCTAACAATGGTAAACACGAAAGCGTATGAAAATGAATATCATCTATCAAAGATGTGACAGTCTAACAATGGAAAACCCAAAAGGAGAAAGCGGGAAAACCAACCCTACTGAGGACATAAGCCTGAATGGGTAGTATATGTCACAGGAGGTGAATACCATCAATCAAAGATCTGATAGTCTAACAATGGTAAACCCGGAAGGACATAAGAATGAATACCATCTATCGAAGGTCTGATAGTCTAACAATTGTAAACAAACAAAAAATATAAGAGAGTGAATATGATCTATCAAAGATCTGATAGTCTAACATCAGTAGACACAAAAAGTGTAATGAATATCATTTATCAAAGGTCTGATAGTCTAACAACAGTAAACAACCAAAGGATATAAGAGTGAATACCATCTATAAAAAATGTGATAGTCTAACAATGGTAAACAAATAAAGGATATAAGAGAGTGAAAACCATCTATCAAAAGATGTGATAGTCTAAAAATGGTATATGTTGTAACTGGTTTTAAAATAAGAGTCGTCACCCTTAATTTTTATCCTAAGGAAAAGAATATAAAGGTTAACCCTAACGTGGTCAAAGATTATAAGTTGTTGACTCGGTTATAGACAAAGGGAAGATGTTAGGCACCCCTCATCTACCTTGTTCACAAGGATGTTAGGGTTTAGAAGCGCAATTTTTAGAGAATAGGGTTTTAATTTTATTAAGGGAACTCGCCACGACTTTAGTCGTATGCCTACGTATCTTCTTATGAGGAATCAAAGTCTCAATTCATAGTTCGCAATTTGGTTGATGTTTTTTATAGGATTGCATATAATTGATTTTAAAATTTCCTTTAACCTTGTATGGGTTAAAAATTGTGTGAGCATAGACGTAGTTCACATTTAATTTTGAAAGTAGTTCTATTTAATCCTTTTTCGAAAATATATTTGGTTTTTGATTATGTTAGTAAAAAAAACTGACTTGATGATTGGTTAGCTGTTTTAGTATTTGATTTGATTAAAGAGTATGATAGGACATAGAGCGAGGGAGTCTGATATACTTTCCTCATCACGTGGCCAGATATTTGTCATGTGTCGCTCACAGATGGAGTATTTGGTGAGATGTGTGGATTTTAATATCTTTGTAAAATGTTAAATTAATTAATTAAAAAAATTATTTTTATTATTTTATTATTTTCGAGGTTTTAAGTTTTTTAATAAAAAAACCAACCGGGGTGTCAAAAGAAGAATATGGATGGTGTAAGAAAGGAATAGGGCCTAACAAACTTAAAGTCTAATCAACCAAAACCAAAAAATTATTTCTAATTTAAATTATTATTTAGTAACAATAACAAATAAAAAACTAAACAAACAAGGCACGGGTGCCCCATTATTCTCACCTTTAGGAAAAGAAATTACACAACAAAGTTATAGCATTATCTTGACTTTTCAATCTAAGCCGTTAACAAATAAAATACCAACATGTGGCACATTAATGGAATTCAAAAAAATCAAAATGAAACAAATATAATTGTGAAAGAGAACAAAAAGCAACAAAACAGATCCAGATTATTCTCTTTCTCTCATACAGTATCGCTTCTGTTCAGACTCCAAATCTCTTTTCTCAGAGGGTGTCGGCTGTACGACGGAGCTTGCGGATTTGCAATGGCTTGGTGGGTCACGGTGATGTTGAGTTGTCAGTACGGAGGTGGCGCTGAACGAAGATATTGAGGGAATGTTGACGTCGAAGGGCATGGCTGCTGCGTCGTCTGTTTGCGGTTGTGGGCTGTTCCGTGGCGAAGGAGGATCACATCAACTTTTTCTTCTGTATTGGTTTTGGTCGTTCTGCTTTTGTCTGGGTTGCGCTCCACTGTTCTTCTTTGATTTTTTTGAATGCTCCTTTTTCAACAACAACCTGCAACAAAGCTGAAACAAATAGAATTGAAAAGAGGGTTAAAAAGTCTTTTTCTATCTATTGAGCATGATAAGATAAAAGTAACAAAAGTTGTGTTAATAGTTGTTATTTACAATTGTTTCTACCATCTATAAGGGTTAGAAAATTGTTACTGTAAAAAAAGTGAAAGAGAAAGGTCAAGCAAAATAATTAAAATTGGATGGGAAAATATGTACGGGAGTATATCGTGTATCGTTGTGAATTGAAGTGTAAATTGACCCTACGATTGTTAGTAAAAAAATTTAAGAAAAAAAACCATAAGTAATATCATCATTTGGTAAAAAAAATTTAAGTAAAAAATTTAAAAATATTGAAGATAAAAGAGGCAGAACTCATATGAAATCATGGGTGAAATTGTGAATGAGATTGTTGTCTGATATAGTCAACAACCCTATAATAAACAAAAACACAAGAATTCTAAGAGTTTGAAAGAAAGAAAAAAAGCAAGTTAATTGTGATGTGTTACTGATTTATAAATACACCCAATTGAAAGTATATGAAAGATGTGCAGATATTTTCTACTTTAAAAATACAAATCATTTGAAATAAATTATTATATTTTTAACTGGACTTTAGAACTAATATTTATAAAAATCAAATAATATTATAAAATCAATGTTTGAAAATATTTTTGGCCGTAAAAATAAAGGGCGGGCAAATTTAGGGTATGACAGTTGCCCCTATTTAACCACTTTTTGATTGAATGGTGCGAGAATACGCAGGTCTCGCACATTCAAATCAGAGGGTTATTAAATAATGGAAGACCCCAAAATTTGGACCTAATTTGAAAGATTTATTTTTGTTTCTATTTTCGTGGAGAAGATTCTGCATGGATTTAGAGCTGAAGATTGTATTTGATTAAAGAGTCCAAGCCCAACTGCAGAAGTCTATATACGGAGTCGTCCAAGACCTATTTTTTTAAGCATAGTCTTTATTGTAAAACCTTATGAAAAATAAGGGTTTATGGTTTTATATTTCCTTAGGTTCTCTGTGTGTTCTTTGTATGTCCACATGTATCTTTTGATGCATTTGAATTGATTGATTGTTACTTGTTTATCAAGTTATTGTTCTCCTCTAAGCTTTTAAGCAAAAAGTTGAGTATAGTTCTTAGTGACGCTTTTAAGAAAACTAAGTATTTGTAATTTAGAAGTGTGTTCTTCCTTTTTGGTTTCTTAAGACATTCCTTGGAATCAGGATTAGTTTTTTTATCATTGCGGTAATTGGGAGTGAGAGGGGTCCTCAAATCGAGGAGGTGCCTAGGTAGAAGTTGCACTGGATAGGGATTAAGTGAGAAGTGTAAACAGGGATTGTTTAGCTTCGAATTAATACTATTGATAGCGGATTTCCTTCCTGGCTTGATAGCCCCTAGATTAGGTGAGTTTGCATCGAACTGGTTTAACAATTCCTTGTGTTCTATAAGTTTTTGTATTTTATCTTCCTGCATAATCTTTCTATTTTTAGCAAGTCTATTTGCTATCATTAGATGTCGTAACATTTGTTGTGACATTGTGTGTTGTTAAGACATCAATCTTGACTTCTGATATTGTGTGTTCTAGAGTTTCAATTGGAATCAAGAACATGGGTGAGATTCAAGGATATATTTTCTGGCACTATGGAGAAAGAAGGAGGATATAACAACAAATAACATATGTTGGATGGTTCAAACTATGACTGTTGAAATGTCAGAGTGTTAGCTTTTCTTAAATCTATGGACATCAAAGCATGGAAGGGTGTTTTGAAAGGATGGAAGTATCCCGTTGTGAAGGACATTGACAAATATGGGAAAGAAATTAAAACTGAAACACTAAAACCTGAAGAATAGTGG
Source organism: Vicia faba (assembly GCA_948472305.1). Lineage (NCBI taxonomy): Eukaryota > Viridiplantae > Streptophyta > Magnoliopsida > Fabales > Fabaceae > Vicia > Vicia faba. The sequence continues at coordinate 20,602,971 of OX451737.1, forward strand.
AATGAAAATGATGATAAAGAATGTGCTCAATGGAGTTGACAAAAATGTGTTCGGATTGATTAATACATGTACTGTAGCCAAGAAAGTTTGGGAAATTCTCAAGACAACTTATGAAGGTACCTTTAAAGTGAAGATTTCAAGACTTCAACTTCTCACTTAAAAATTCTAGACTTGTAAGATGAATGATGATGAGACAATTCAGGAATATCAAATGAAGATTCTTGAAAATTGCATGTGCATCCAGTGCATTAGAAGAGAAGATGTCAGAAGAAAAGTTGGTCAGAAATATTCACAGGTCCTTACCTAGGAGATTCGACATGAAGGTCACAACTATTGAAGAAGCTCAGGATATCAACAACATGAGGGTTGATGAGCTTATTGGGTCATTGCAAACATTTAAATTGGATATTGGTGACAAGACTGAGAAAAAGAACAAAGGCATAGCTTTTGTATCTAGTTCTAAGGATGATAAAGGTATAGATAATTTAGATACTGGTGAAGATCTGTCCAATACGATTGTGTTGCTTGGGAAACAATTTAACAAAATTTTAAAGAGACTGGACAGAAAAGGAAAACAAAATGTCAAGAACATCTCATTTGAAATTAGTAATGAGGAAAACCTTCAGAAGGATACCATTCCTAAAGAAAAGACCAATCAAAGCAAAGGCATTCAATGTTATGAGTCTGAAGGTTTTGGTCACATCAAACCTGAATGTCCCACTTTTCTCAAGAGGAGGAAAAAGGTATTTACGATGTCTTGGTCTGATGATGATTAATCAGAAGATAAGGCCAACAATAATTCTACAAAACTGGTGTTGGCTTTGTCTGGAAGATGGGCAGGTAAAGAGAAAATTTATGATGATAATAAGGATCTTGATACATTCTACAAAGATACTTGTAACAGGTGTGAAGCAAATATCCAAACAAAGAAATATCAGAGTGAGATCACAGTTGACTTGGAAAACAAAAATAAGAGGTTTCTATGTACTGTATCTCATCTTCATAGTGAGGTAACTCTCTTAAATTCCAAGATTAATAACATGTCAGCCATATTAAAAAACTTGGAAGAGGAAGCAGAGATTACGAAAGAAACTGGAGATATAAAAGGTGACTATGAAGTTGTTAAAGATTAAAGAGGAGGGTTTGTGGTTAAATATTTTCCTTCTGAAAGCAAGAGAAGAATCAACATGTCCAATCACATGTTACAACATCCTAGAAGACATGATCAAACATTGTCCAAAATTCGGTCATCAACTTGGATATGACATTATTGTGGTAAGCATGGTCACAGAAAGTCCTTCGGCTATAAATTATGTGGAGACCAAAAATCTTAAATCCATTCTAAGGTTGAGCAAGTGAGAAAAGAGAGCGATTTTGATAACATGGATGTTAACAATGAGTTCTCTAGACATATGACAAGAGTTCAGAAGGTAATGTTGAATATTAGCTCCCGTCTCAGTGGACCTATAAGATTTGGTGATATGGTCAATAATAAAACCAACGAAGCTGGGAAGCTGATGTGTGTTGGTTCGCCTAATTTTAAAGACGTTAGCATTAATCGGGATAGAAGGTCGGATGACAACTTTCATCTAAGGGAACCTCAATTAGATGCTTATTCTTCTTGTTCAAAAAACAGTAAGGATGAAGTAATGTTATGGCACCTGAAACTTGGACATCTTCATTTCAAAAAAAAAAGGAAAGGAAATCATATCTAAAGGAGTCGTTAGAGATATGCCAAAACTCAAGATTGAAGAAGGGATAATCTGAATGCAAGTCACCCTGATAAAGGTGACATCATTATATTTAAACAGGTGATATCAAGTACAAAAGAATGTGTTGCCTTGAGGGAAACAAGAGGAAGTTTTTATGAACTGGTGTTGAAGAGATATGATGTCAAGAAAATGTCATGACATTTTATATTGAAGATCCGAATTCTTTCAGATATCTCTCATTCAACATGGCTAGAATAAGGACCTTGGTAGTTGTAAACAATTGATTAGGATTTTTGTTGAAGGGAAGGATGATACTCTAGGGCATATGGACAACAAGGAACAACTTGCTTTTATAAAAAATAGTGAGATTGGAACTTGTACTATCAAGGAGTTATATCAATTATAAATATGGAGAAATGCAATTAATGTTGCATATTTCCTCTATATTCTGAGGCATGTCATGCCTAGAAAACTTGCTACTGAGAAGGGATTGAATGAAAGTGTTTTCCAAGACAGTGGGGATAACTACAACACCAAGAAATGCATAAAGCTCTTTGACGGGGACAAGAGGTGGAAAACCACCTGAAGCTGGCCAAGAGGTTTTGTTTCCATCTGTTTGTTTTTTTCTGGTGCTCATGATTTGTGATTCTCATGTGTGTTTCCATCTGTAGTGTGCAACACTCTTTAGTGTGCATGGTTCTGATGCGTGCTTCCATATGTGGTAGTGCATTTGTGCAATATATGTGTCTCCAATGCATGTTTGTTTCCATCAAGTTGTGTTTGTTTCCACTTGTGTTATTTCCCGAGTGCAATGTGTTCTGTGTTTCTATTGTGTACATTTACTCTATTTCTTTTTGTCAATAATTTGGCTAAAAAGGGGAGTAAAATGTATCGTGATGTTATATCACATGTCTTGACATGTTGATTTAGCATTGTGATAGGACTGTGTGCTACTTTTTTGAGAGAGTAGCTGTGTGTTTGTGACTTCTCATGCAATCATTCAGGGGGAGCATGAGTGTTCATGCTTGTTTGTGCTGGAGTTGTTGTTGTTGCTTTTATTGTTCCGTTGCATGTGTTCTGATGTGGGGTTTTCCTTTGAAGGGGAGAACTAATTGTGTATGACAGGGGGAGTATTGTACCTGCCTGGTTGGACAAGCTTCAGAGTTGTGTTATGTTTGCATGGTTTCATGTAACTTGTGTTTGTGGTTTTATTCCTCTCTCCAGGATAATTTGTCTTTGGTTGTTTTAGCCAAAATTTGACAAAGGGGGAAGATTGTTAGGTCTGTGATTTTATGGTTGGCAGTCTGGTAGTACAAGCTTCTGAATTGTGTTGTGTTTACAGAGTTTGTATGATTTCATGTAACTTATATTTTTGGTTTTATTTCTCTCTCTGGGATAATTGGTCTTTGGTTGTTTTAGCCAAAATTTTCCAAATAGGGAGATTGTTAGGTTTGTGATTTTATGGTTGACAACTATTTTGGTGAAATAAATAGTTGACATAATTCTATCAACATGATTCATTTAGGAAAAATATGTATTGCAACCTAATATTGAGCAAGATGTCATAACATCTTGACCAGCTGGTACAACAAAGTTTGCTGGTACTTATTTGACAAATATTGTAACATAACATTATTTCACTACAGTTGGATGTTTATCCTTGAAGATTTGATTGAAAAATATGAGATTCTGGAGGTTTCTAGTGCTCATAACAGGCGCAGCCAATCAAGGATTGTTAGGAATAATTACAGATTTGATTTATTTCATAAAAAGGATCTTTGAGACTTTTTAGCAAATATTTGAAAGATTTGTTTTTGTTTATATTTTTGTAGAGAAGATTCTGCAGGGACTTAGAGTTGAAGATTATATTTGATTGAAGAGTCCAGTCCAATTGCAGAAGTCTATATAAGGAGTCGTCCAAGACCTATTTTTTAAGCATAATTTTATTGTAAAACCTTGTGAAAAATAAGAATTTATGGTTGGATAGTTCCTTAGGTTCTCTGTGTGTTCTTTGTACGTCCTCACGTATCTTTTGATGCATTTGAGTTAACTGATTGTTACTTGTTTATCAAGTTATTGTTCTCCTATAAGCTTTTAAGCAAAAAATTGAGTATTGTTCTTAGTGAAGCTTTTAAGCACACTAAGTATTTGTAATTTGGAAGTGTGTTCTTCCTTTTTGGTTTCTTGAGACATTCCCTGGGATTGGGATTGGTCTTTTATCACTGCGGTGATTGAGAGTGAGAGGGATTCTCATATCTATGAGGCGCCTAGGTAGAAGTTGCACTGGGTAGAGATTAAGTGAGACGTGTAAACTGGGATTGTTTAACTTCGAATTAATACTACTGATAGTGGATTTCCTTCATGGCTTGATAGCCCCCAAAGTAGGTGAGTTTGCACCGAACTGAGTTAACAATTTCTTATATTCTTCAAGTTTTTGTATTTTATCTTCCTGCACAATCTTTCTGTTTTTAGCAAGTCTGTTTGCTGTCATCAGATATCGTAATATATGTTATAACATTGTGTGTTGTTAAGACATCAGTCTTGACTTCTGATATTATATGTGCCAGAATTTCATTAAAAAAACCTAACCTAAATAAATATAAAAAGTCTTGATCAATAAAATAAAATAGGAATTAAAACAAAAATGTCTATATATTACAAGCATAAAAAATCAATTTAAAATCTAAAATAACAACAACAAAAAATGAAAATGTATCAATTTTGGTGTAGCACACTAACATGTTAAGCACTTCATTCAAACTTGTAAATATATGTATTATAAGTGCCTAGCACGTCAAAGAGATGACGCGTGCTACCAATAAAATCTTCGTTACATATACACACGTATATCATTTTATATCTATATATGTTATATAATTTCGTTGACAAATTAATGTGTTACCAACTTATACTCAAAATTCCTACTATATAACTGAAAACACAACTTGTATAGCACAAGCCTTAACTAAACCTTGTAACATTGAACATGTCTTCCTTTAAGTCCTATGGAAAAGTTAATGAACTTGATCAAATGATGCTAGAAGCAAAGCGAAAAACCCGAAAGAGAATCACAATCATAAGCTTATCTTCAATAATCTTAGTTACTATTGTAATTGCATCAGTATTTGGAGTTGTTAGCAACAAAAACAACTCGAAAAACGATGATAACAATAACGCGTCACAAAATACCGTGACGAATTCTATGAAAGCTGTTTGTGATGTGACATTGTACAAGGATTCATGTTATGACAGCCTTAGTTCTGTTGTGAACTCATCAGGGAAAGATATTCAACCTGAGGAGTTGTTTAAGTTGTCAATCAATGTGGCTTTGACTTATGTGTCTAAAGCTGTTGAGTATTTCAATGAGCATGGTGTTTTCGAAAAGTTGATGGGTGATAATGATAGTAGAAGTAAGGAAGCTTTGAGAAATTGTAAGGATCTTTTCGAACTTGCTGTTGATCATTTGAATAACTCGTTGATTATGTCAGAAGAAAATTCTTCAGTTCTTCGAGTTTTTGATGATCTTCAAACATGGTTAAGCGCCGCAGGTACTATATGAAAACGGTTAGACTTTATTTTATCTTTTGCTAAATAACTAGTTTATTTATAAACACTTATACGATAAGCGTGATATATATAATTATTTTTTGTATATGCTTAAAACATAGGAACATACCAAGAAACATGCATTGAAGGTTTTGAGGATGGAAAAGAAGAGCTTAAGACTTGTGTTACAAGCTATCTTAAAAATTCGACAGAGTACACGAGCAATAGTCTTGCGATAATTACATGGATTAACAAGGTTGCGAGCACTCTAAATTTGAGGCGTTTACTAAGTTTACCTAACGAAAACGAGCCACCGAAATGGTTTCATGCAAAAGATAGGAAGCTGCTTGTTACAAAGGATTTGAGATCAAAAGCTGATATTGTTGTTGCTAAAGATGGTAGTGGAAAATATAGGACTATATCTGATGCACTTAAACATGTTCCTAATAAGAGTAAGAAGAGGATTGTGATTTATGTGAAGAAAGGGATTTACTATGAAAATGTGAGAGTTGAGAAAACAAAATGGAATGTTATGATTATTGGTGATGGTATGACTTCTTCAGTTGTTTCTGGTAGGCTTAACTTTGTAGATGGTACGCCGACTTTTTCATCTGCAACATTTGGTAAGTGATTCTATTTGATTTCATCTGGGTCGTGTTAAGTTTTTGGAACCTCTGTGTAGGTTAATCACGGTTTAACTGTGACAAAACAAATAAGGATCCTATTTCGTCATGGTTTAACTCTGAAATATATTTATGAGACCTTTTTTAGTCAGAGTTTAACAGGGACAAATTTTAGGTCTTGATCAGTAATCTGTCTTGCACACTCTCAAAGACGGCTTTGCAGCAAATATTAATGTAATGTGTGTATTTATGAAAACAGCTGTGTTTGGGAAGAATTTTATAGCTAGAGACATGGGTTTTCGCAACACGGCCGGTCCACAGAAGCATCAAGCAGTGGCACTAATGACAAGTGCTGATCAAGCAGTTTACTATAAGTGTCACATTGATGCATATCAAGACACTCTTTACGCTCATTCGAATCGCCAATTCTATAGAGAATGCAACATTTACGGAACAGTCGATTTCATTTTCGGAAACTCAGCAGTTGTGATACAAAACTGCAACATTAGGCCAAAGTTACCTATGCATGGGCAACAGATCACAATCACAGCACAGGGTAAAACTGACCCTAACATGAACACAGGTATATCAATTCAATATTGCAACATTTCGCCTTTCGGAAACTTGAGTGATGTTCAGACGTACCTCGGAAGACCGTGGAAGAATTACTCGACAACGGTATACATGAGATCGAGAATGGAAGGTTTTGTTAGTCCAAATGGTTGGTTACCTTGGGTTGGAAACTCGGCGCCAGATACTATTTTTTATGCAGAATTTCAAAATGTTGGAGCAGGTTCTTCAACAAAGAATAGAGTGAAATGGAAGGGTTTGAAAAATATTAGTATTAAAGAAGCTAGTAAGTTTTCTGTTAAGAGTTTTATTCAAGGTGATAGATGGATTCCTGCTTCAAATGCATCTTTTAAGTCTAACATATGATGATTTCATTACTTTTTCTTTGTAATTTTTTCTATGATTTTATGATTGTATTATTGATTTGATACTGAATAATGATTCTCTTTATTTGATTTTGTTTATATGAAAAAAATAGTAGGTGACAATATTGAAATTGCAGAAGCTTCGTTGACTAACAATAAACATATTCGAAGACTAAAATAATTAATGTAAATCATATTTACGTATCAAATTGAGTAACGATAAACATATTCGAGGATGTTTTGTAATTTTGATTAATTTGAGAACTATAGTGATAGCGCTTGATTCAATGACCAAAATGACTTTATATGTCAAATTTTTTGTATTTGCAAAAGTATATTAGTATAACTTTACCAGCGAGGACTAATAAAATTTTAGTAGAATACTCTGTGAATTGTGTATATCTTTTTTCTTTGGTTATTGTTTGTTTTTATAGTAGTCAATTAGCCAATTAGCTATAAATGTGTTGTTCGCTTATTCTAAGTCTCTATATTTGAATATTCTATCCATGTTAGTTTTTGCTCGCCTAGGTCGGGCTGATCCATCAGCTCGCTTAAACTGAGAACTTCTTCGGGTCATCAAATACTTGGCTCAAAATAGATCGAATTGTACATAAATCTTCAAACATGAGCCGTGTAGGGTAAAATGTTTTTTCTAAGAGATCGGACATGTACACAGACCCTCAAACATGAGCCGTGTAGGAGCGGGATGCTTTCCAGACAGATAAGACAGTTTGAGGTAAAATAAAGGCTGCACTGAGATTTCACATTATCTGTGAAAAAAGTCTAATTGCATTGGAATATATAGTAACCGAAAACATGAACATATTTTCATTATAACCTAAGTTTACATCAGAACATAAAGACTGTCATCCCTTTTGGATGCTGTTCTTTAAAATAGTAACATTACATCTAACAAAAAATATTGAACTAAAATTATATTTTTAACACAAACATTCACCACCAGAGTCATCTCAAATTTTTCGAAGTAAGTTAGCCACAACTTAACCATGATAAAATAAATAGATGCACTATTTCACGTTCTCAAAGACGGTCATGTATGTTTAGTTTAGTAATCCTTCGGTGTAAGGTATATCTGTATCAGGAAGCCAGGTATTTCCCAAAGTAAAGTTAAGAACAGTGAAATTCCAAGCTTGAGTATCATTCAAAAGAAAATAACCAGGCCATTGAACCCTATTATCAGTTGAAGAACCAGGTCCATAGTTATCAAACTCGCCGTAAAAAATAGTATCTAAACCAAGTGTTCCATTCCATTCTAACCAACCAGCAGGGTCAACAAAATCACCAATGTATGATTGCATATAAACAGTTCTTGAATAAATCTTCCATGGTCTACCTAAGTAACTCGATGTCGAATTCAAGTCATCAGCCAAATCAGGTGCAGCATCAACAGTGCAGTTTTGGATTGAGATTCCAGTGTTTTGATTTGGATCAGTTCTTCCTTGTGCTGTCACAGCATTTTTCTGATTTGGAAGTGGCTTTCTAGCATAGATGTTACAGTTCTGGAAAACTACAGCTGCGTTGCCGAAAATGAAGTCGACGGTTCCGTAGATTTTGCAGTCCCTATAGAATTGTCTTAATGAATGGACATAGAGTGTGTCTTGATATCCTTCGAAGCTGCATCGGTAGAATGTCGAGAGATCTGCGTTGCTTCGGACAGCTACTGCTTGATGTTTTTCAGGACCTGCTGTGTTTCTGAATGTAATGTCCACTGCTATAAATCTTTCTCCAGAAACAGCTGCATTTAACACGAGAGAAAATGTTAGCAAAAGACAACTACTAAGCACACACATGTCTGTGACACTGAAACTGATATGTCGATACCAGTAATAATTTGAATAAGTAAATAAATTGAACTTGTCAGTGTCAGTGTCTCACACGAACACAGACTCTAACATGTTTTTATTCAAAGGCGTATCAGTGTCTCACACGGACACAAACACGCATTTATTCAAAGGTGTGTCGGTGTCTCTCTCGGACACAGACACGGACAGTCTTTATTTAGAGGTTATCGGTGTCTCACACACGGACACAAGCACAAACACGCTTTTATTCAGAGATGTGTCAGACACAGACACGGAAATGTCTGTATCAGAAGTAGAAAAAGTATAATTACCAAAGGTGGAAGAATTGAAAGTTGTCCAACCATCAATGACACTATGATTCCCTGTGATGATTGTTTTGTTGATACCATCTCCAACAAGAAGAATATTCTTCTTTTCTTTAGGAACAATGACATATTCTTCATAGTAACCTTCTCTAACATAGATAAGAAAATAACCATCTTGTGGAGTTGAGTTATTTGGTGCAGCAGCAATAGCATCTCCGATGGAAGTGTGGTTTGCATTTCCATAAGGACTCACAAGCACATAATCGTTTAGTAGAATTCCTTGGCTTTCACTTTGTTTAAGAATCCTTTCACTTCTACTACTTGTACAATTTAATGTTTTGTTGCAACTATATTTTGTCCTGAGAAGCTGCAACAACAATGTAATGTTTCATTTTACCATTTAAAAATACATTTTCATGCGTATAATATATAACACCGACATCTCTAAATATTAATATGTCGAATATTTATATCCAATCTTAAATATTGATATAACACTGATACACATGTGATTACGTTCCATTTATTTATTTATTAAAATTATTTTAGATTATATTGTGTCACTTATTTGAACCGCTGACTTCTGATTAAGTTGAAAAAGATATCTACTAATGAGTGGATGATAAAAAATTAGCCTTAATTAACCTATCATGTGGTAGGTATGATGGTATGTGCTAAATACAAGATAGATGAAATGTGTATGGTTTGTTGCTATTGGCAATTTGGCATAAACAAACAAAAAGCCACGTGAGTGATTAGAGGGTTGTTACATTATGCCAAGACATTCAACATTTGAAACAGAGGAGAACAGAGCTTCCTAATTTTTTTGGGTCCATGTAAATACTAATAACTATTAGAAATAAGAAATTAAGTTTAATTATATTAGTATTTATTAGTTGAGTTAAACCTTATGATAAAAGTTATTAGTTGGAATGTGGACAATCCATGGCATGCCACTATGGACATATGATTTACTTGAATAAGTCAAAAAGTGTAGCATTTATAACTAAATATTAGTACTTTTTATGGGATAATAATGTACTAGAAAAGTGTAGAAAAAATTATGTCAAATTAAATATGTGCATGTGTGTTTTGCATTTGGATAAATTAAAGACATGATTAGTCTTACCCTAATGTGAAAGAAAAAAAAATCAATTCTAATTAAAATTATGAGAAAAAATTATTTCACACTAGTAGTATATATTATCAAAAAAATAAATAATCATTGAAAGTTTTGGAAAACTTATAGAACTAGAGAATTGACATCAGATGTTGTTCCCTTTATATATTTTAAATTTTGTTACTTTCATGAAAAAAGAAAATATCACCAAACAAAAGAAAATTCATCTCTTATAAATAATTGCATATTATGATTTTTTATAAGAGACATAAAAAATTAAATTAAGAAATAAATTTTTTTAACATTACATTCAATTTCATATATTTCTAGGGACTGAAATATTTGTAAAGATAGTGCACATAAATTTTTTTTAGTACGAAAGATAGCTCGACACTTAAGTCAACAGATATTTAATAAAGGTTTTATTGTGGTCTTCAAAACTATTTCAAACAAAATAGTCAAATATAAAAAAACTTGTTCCTATAATCAATATGATTTCGTACCATTAATTTTTGATATTTTTAGTTTACTAGCATTAGAGTCATAAATCTTTTACAAAAAATTCAAAAATTAGTGTATAGCAATTTTATGTCTTCTATATCAATAGATATAATTTTTAAGAAGATTAATTTTATCATTTAAAAAAGATAACGACTTTAATATCATAATTAGTGTCAATAAATTATTAAATAATATGAGATATATTGATTGTTTAATAGTTCGTTTAATTTTTAAGTTAAATATCAAATCCATTGAACTATTTTCTATCATGAATCTAGACTCAACCACTTCTAGTTTTTCTATAACTCTAAAGCAACAAAACAATAAATAAGGAGTAACAAACAGTGTAGAAACTAAGCATAACAAAGTATAAAGATACATAAATTACCTTGATAAGCTTTTCAAGTGGCTGTCTAACTTTGAATGACTTATTAGGAAGACCATGTTTCCTTGTCTTATTTGTCTTCATGTGTTTATTCAAAGCATCACTAACCAATCCAAGTGAAACACTATAAAACTGTGTAGCATCTTTCAATGGAACAGCAAGAACATTAGCAATGTTACTTTTTGTGACAACCAACCCATCAAAGCAAGTGTAGTGATTAGTACTAACAGCACTAAGATAGCTTTCGATTTTATCAACAAGTTCGGTATTTGATGATGATGAACTAGTGGCTGATTTGAGTTCATCAGAGATTGATTCTAAGTAGTCTACATTGAGTTGGTTAAGGTCTTTGCAATCAACTAATGCACCAAACTCTTCGTGGTTTAGAGATGAGGAGGATTGGTGGCGATTCAGGAAATCGATAAATACTTTTGAGAGTTTTTTTGTTAGTTTGAGGTTTTGTTTTATGGAGAATTTTCCGTAGTTGTATGGATCAGAAGAAGATGATCCGATGGTAGATAACATCGAACGACATAATTTTGGATATAATGTCGCTTTACACGCGGCTGAAGAGGAAGAAGAAGGAGAAGAAGAATTAAATGGAGATGAAGATTGTGCTAGAAGTAATAATGGTGCTAAGAAGATGAAAAAGAGAAGGGAAAATGATGGTGACATTGTTTTTTAGAGTTTTAATGAAAGGCTGCAAATGAGGTTTGAGTATGTATTATTTTGCTTGTGAATGTGTTTTGGTATAATGGTTGTGCTAGGAATTTATAGGCATGTAGATAAAGTTGTTGAGATGAAGTAAATACTCCTTAATGAGGATAATTGTTTATTCATAAAAAGGAAATTGTCTCTTTTCAAAGGGATATTAATATTTTTTTGAAGCAAAATACAATCTTCAATTTTATATAAAAATAGAAGACAAATAGATTATAAACTGCATTGCTACGTCTTTTTGAATGATAAAATCAATATTTTTAAAAATTACATTAATTGATCTAAAAAACATAAAATCGTTGCGTATGAGTTTTTAGATTTCTTATAAAAGATTCAATGTTTCTGAAATAAAAAAATCAAAATTATCAAAAATAAATAATAAAAAATATTTGATTGTCAGAACATATTTTCGTACAATTTTAAAAAAAATTGTCTCAAAATAAAACTTTGTATCCTTAATCTCACCAATCATAAATTCAATTAAAATAAATAAAATTTTATATAAACTAACTCAAGATTTAAGCATCTAACTTAATAATATCACACTTTGTCGATAAGATTTAAATAATTAATTCATCTTTGTAAGTTTGTGTGTTATTAATTTTCGTCTTTATATTTTTTTAAAAATAAAATTGTTAAATATTAAATTTTATTTGGTTTTAATCATAAAATTAAAATCTGTAAAAAAATCTATAAATTTTTATATTTTTTTCTTCAGATTTTAACTCTAAAATTAAAATCAAAATTATTTTAACATTAAAAAATAATTAAAAATAAAATAAAAAGACGAAAATCAAAAACGCTTTAAGAGATCTATTAAGTATTTAAACTTGAATATTATATATTTTGGTGATTTGTTTGTACTCTTATACGCGTAGAGAATAATTCAAAAAGTAGGAATAGTAGTAGTATTGGATAGTTGTGGAGTGTGTCGGTGTGGGGAAACATAGATGGGGTATACCAATAAATGAATGAACTGTTAAAGCAAATGAACGTGTAAATGAAGGATTGAACTAAAGTTGCTGTTGCCATAAAAATGATGTTAAGTTAGTTCTATTGTTACAAGGTACATGTTTCTTTGTCTACTTCAACCTTTGAAATTATTACTTAATATTTGGTACAACTAAACAACAAGGGATGGTTGATATTAACTACCTTTCTTTTCTTTCTTTAATTTCCTCTTCTTCTTTTTTTTTTAAATATATTTTTAGCTTCAAAAATGAATGGTATATTCAAATATTAGAAGTTTAAAGACTAAAAACATGTATATATATATTTTGAACTATATAATATAGGAATCTAAATAGGTGAAATGCTTTTATTTGTTTGTTTAATGAGTATATGATGTCTCACATGAGAAGTCAAACTAAATAATTCTTTTATTTTAATTTTCAGTTAAAATATTGATCCCTTTTGGTAGATATGTCTTTGTGTATACCTAACACCAAACATGATATGCATGATAAGAACTATCAAAATGAGTCCAATATAAAGGGTCAGGTTATTAGCCTGCATTTTTACATCAATTTGCATGTAAATTAATAGAGGATTTAAGACCGAAGACAATAAAAAGATAATATGAAATATTTGAATCTCATAAACATATCTACATAAAGTATATATTCTTTTTCGATTAAATGTATTTTTGTTTTTATAATTTTTAATTTTATTAAAAAAATAATATATTTTAATTTCTATAAAAAATTTATTCATACTGATTTAGTCTCTTTTATTTTCTAAAATTTTAAAAACTGTTTAATTATCTTTAAATTTTTAAATTTTTGAATATTTTTTTTTCATAAGTATTTAGAATATTATAAAATATTTATTTATCAAATTTTAGATTTTTTTTTTAAAATGAGAAGAATTAAATATAAATATTAATAAAAAACAATTAAAATCTTTAATAAAAATACATAGATATACTGTTATAAAATCAAAATGAGTCCACTAATCACTAACTCTAATCCATTTTTTTACTCCCGTGTATATATCATTCCATCTGTATTTAAAATAAAAGCAAACAATAAATAATTAAAAAAACAAGAAATATTAGCAAACACACTTTAAATTTATATTTAGAGAACGTTCATCTTGAATATATAAGAAGTGAAGAGTGTCTAATAATTTTCTCTCATTTAACCGATTTCTAAATGTTAATTCGGTTGCAATAACCGTCTTATCTCACTTTTAGGGTTTTTTCGTTATTTCTCATATCTTTTTTTTTCTAGAAATTTTTTATAACATTTTAAATATATTTATAAAATAATCATTTAAAAATACATATTATTTTAACAGAAGAGACTAAAACTATATATATATAATTTTGTAGAGATTATAAGATACCAAAAACATATTTAACTCTTCTTATTCAATCAACTATATAAATTAGTACTTTGAATTTGACAAAATGATTTTATTCATTGAAATTATCTAATAGATCTTTTGTACATATTTAAAATCGTAATATTCATAAGTTTTAGCTCAATTCGTTATTACTATTTCGTCTATATATCAAAAATATTAAATATGTAATAATATAAATGAATAGAGCTATTAAAATGATTCAAGGTCGAGCCACTACTAGTAGCCTGCATTTACATGGATTTGGTTGTAAAAAAGAAGGGTAATTCCCATTATAACCCCATGTGTTTTTCATATACCCGATAAAAACTTGAATTTACCATTTTTGAAAGTTTATTTCCTTATGTGGATAAAACTTAGTTATAATTTTTTAGATGTGATTTTTATTATTTTTTAATAAAAATATGATAAGTGTATAATTTTCTTTTATATATATATATAAATCGTTTCTATTTTCACCTCTTAAATAATATTTAAATATACTTGTTATATTTTTGTTAGAAAATAATAAAAACTACCCCTAAAAAATTATATCTAAATTTTGTCCTATATATGAAAATTATTTTTCAAAGTGCAATATTTTATACATGATCAGTTCCCATTCAAGTCTCTATTTCACATCTTCTTAGAAAAAATTTCTCTGTATTCAATTATTGTTTGGTCACATAATAGATTTGTATTTCGATACTATTAGTCACTTAATCATTATAAATTTATATTTGTATCTCTTTTCAATGATTCACAATTAGGTTTTTTTGTGTAATGTAGAAATTGTGTAAAAGGAAACTTTCGGAACCTTTTCAACTTCTTTCAGGTTGGTGTAATATTTGCTTGATTATGTTCTCGATCAATTATTTTAGGTATGATGCATCGTAATGTTGTCAACATAATTGACGCACTAACGATTTGTGAGTCGGGTGTTCCTAAATGAGATATTACATATGTTGATGTTGAGAAAGATTTTACTATTATACATATATTTACCTTACGTGATTGTATGCTTAAATAGGTTAGTGTGGAAGCTACTAAGTAAGGTTTTGGGATAATTATTGGGAGGTTTAGTTCTGGTTATGATAGAAGATTTTTATTTGTTATGATGAATTGTGAAAGAAGTTGTGAATATGGAGAATCTCTCTGAAAATTGAAACATGATGACACCCGATCAAATAAATATAGATGTTATTTTAAGTTGTGCGGGTATTATATAGCAAAAAAGTTTAGAAATTTAATATTTTATGGGGTGTACATAATCGTAGTTTGGATCTCAAATTAGCAGGTCAACCCTATTGTCATACATTTAGATTGTGATGAGAAGAAAATTGTTTTTGAGATGACTATGAACATGATTTGACCCAAAAACTTACTCATAACTTTGGAACAAAAAGATATGATATTGTATCAAATATTAAGCATGTTTATAATGTTTAGCACATAAACAACAAGGCAATAAGAGGTCCAAGATTTGAAATGCAACAATTGTTGAAACCGTTGAATGAACATCATTATGTTTCTAGGTATAGATTGTGTGATGATAGAAAATATGTTCGAGATTTTTTTGACACGTCAATAATTCATCAAGTTGTTTAACACAATTTCTATGGAATCAATAATTGATTCAACATATAAGACAAACAAATATAGGCTACTTTTGCTTGAAACTTTGGTTTTACTTCTACTTAGATGACATACTCAATTGTTTTTTGCTTTTTTAGAATGTGAAAAGGAGGATAATGTTATTTGGGCTCTAGAAATATGTTGCAGCTTGTTGAAAGACTAAAAAAATTTGTCATAGATGATTGTCATTAATCCTGATACTCTAGTGATGAATTATATTGGAAAAATATTTTCTACTTCATATACTTTGTGTCGGTATAACATAACAAAAAATGTGTAATCTAACATTAAGGGAATATTGAAAAACAAATAAATCCAGGGTGAAGATGAAAAAATTGTCAAATCTAAACAAATATTGGAGTCTTTACAATCCTGAAGTGTGGTCCAGATGTTGTTTGGTGCAAGTTTGAATGGTTAAAGTCCCATATTTCCTATGAATGAGTGGAATGTTGGATTTATAAGAGAGATGACTCATTTACCTAACACCTTAAGGTTTTGGGTTGAGATGTGGCATCTCCCACTCTTGGGGTCCTAGAGTATTGGTCTAATTGGTACTCCTGACTCTCTCAGGCTCCCCAACAGTGGTATCAGAGTTGTGACTTGGTGAGGCAGCGGGAGTTGGATCCGGTGTTGGATCCTATTATAGGATGTAGATGACTCACACTTGTGGAGGATAATGTTGGGTGCAAGTTTTAGTAATTAAAGTCCTACATTGTCTATGAATGGGTAGAATGTTAGATTTATAAGAGAGAAGACTCATTTACCTAATACCTTAAGGTTTTGGGTTGAGATTCAGTGTCTCCCACTCTTGTGGTCCTGGAGTATCGGTTCCATTGATGCTCCCGACTCTCTTGGACTCCCCAACAATTGTTAAATGATACGAATAATCTTATTAAGGAGTTGAGCAAATATATATTTTATAACATCTTTAAGAGAAAGAAGGATATCATTGTTAGACTGAATTACATTCAAAATAGTTCGTACAATGGTTATAGTAGATACTTTGAGACATTGGAGTGTTATCTTCAAGACTAATAGCTCAAACTCTTGATTGAGAATAATGTATTTGGTTTCATAAGTCTGGAGGTGAATGGGTTATAGATAGGGATAGAACAACTAAATATCACCACTCGAATATTATTGTGCATAGAAGAAGAATAAAACCATGGTTCTTAGAGACAACAATAGAAAGTGGAGTTTGAATCGGAGAAGTTGAAATATATGATGAGGCATCATTTTTCTAAGATTATTCATGAATATTGAGAGGTTAGATAGCTCATCGTATCCTTTTTCTATTACCATATTTATTTAGAGAAACATGAGGTAGCTTTATGCATTATGCCTTCCATTGAGGAGAAGATCATTATCTAGCGCTTTTTTACCAACATTGTTGATATATTGTGGATTCTTCTTTACACCATTTTGTTAGTATGGTCCAGAGTAACCCCTTATTAATTGGTTATAAAAATAATAATCTCTTGGAACTTATTCCTAAGGTTGACCAACCATAATTTCTCACATGGCTCTAACATATTTCCCCTTACAATGTGATATATAAACTTGTTACTAAAATTATAGTGAACCACGTGAAACCTCTAATGAATAATATCATTTCTCTATATCATTCTAGCTTTATCCCATGTAAGAATATTATTCATAATATTATTATAGCTCAAAGATGGTCCATGCGATGAAAATAATGAAGATTCAAAAACTGTTTATATTAATATAGATTTATTTGAAGATAGTATGTGACAGATTGAATTGGAACCTTATCACAAAATGTCTCCATGACTAAAAGTTTCTCGAATAACTCATTAATTTTACTTAGGTTTAAATAGTCTTTTTTGTCTCTGTAAGTTGGCGAGTTTTTGTTTTTCTATCTTGTATCTTTTTATTCTTGGATAGTGTCCTTACATGTTGGATTTCATTTGGTTTTAGTCCCTAAAATTAAAATCCGCATGAAAATCAGCAAGTTTCGTGCGGATTTTCCTTCGAATTTTTCTATGGACTTTAACTTTAGAGACTAAAACCAAAAGGATTTTAATATTCAAGGATTATTTTCGAGAAAAAAAGATACATGGACGTAAACCAAATGCCAATTTACGGGTACCAAAAGACTATTTAAGCCTTTAATTTATCATTGTATTTCTCCTTCGTATTTCAATTTTATGGAATCGGGACAAGTTTGATAGTTTTTCTCCATCCATGGGTATTCGTCAAAGTCGTCCCCCCTCTCTTTAAATATTTTTTTATCTATATAGATTCTTTGTCCCATATTATTAAATATCAAGTTATTGGAAGCCTATGTGTGTAGGGCGTGGGGCACCTCCGATTTATCACCTCATTTTTGTAGTTGACCTTTTTCTTTTGGGAGAGGTCACTATAGATCAAACTTATTGAATCAACCATTGTCTAAATCAATATTCTCAAACCTCTAAGCAATATATTAATCATGAGAATACTCAAATTTATTTATCAGCCAATGCAGATGCCCAACTTCGGCAGGTCATCATGCAACATATAAGTTTTAAAGAAGACCCCAACTTGGGAAAGCATCTAAAGCTAAACATTACCCATGGTAGAATCTCGTGAAATAGATTTCGAAAATGAATATAAATATATTACTTCATATTCGACTATATTTGATCCAGATATAGATTATAATATCATTTGGAAGCGAGAAGGACCCTCATTGAATTTGAATGTTCACCTGACTTAAGTTACATGGGATACTTTTAACAAACTCTAGGCTTAGCAAGTTAAATCCAACAAAACCTAATGATTGTAATTGGTATATAAATTAGACTTGTTTCTTTGAACAAAATGACTAAGTTTTACTCTTTTTCTTGCAGGGATTGGATCTCATATAATATTAGATAAAATATTGATGATTTTTACATAGTACACTAATTTTTTATGATCTCATTTTGGTACTTTTGGAAATGAAGGAACAAATCAATGTTTTAAGAAGGTTAGGTTTCTAAACACATAGATCAAACGTGTTCATCGGTATCTCCCGAATATCAATTTGTAACTCTGATTTTATTATTAATTACGAGGGGTAGAATTGGGGTGTTACAGCAACCACTTCCTTCTTTCCGATGAATGGCTTCCTTACAGCAGCAGAGGATGCATCTTTTTGAATATTTCCACTTTTTATCCCGGCTTCTACCCTTTATCCGATTAATATCAGTTCGATAAAACCTGCCGATGAACTTCCAATTAAGTGATTGAAGAAAGGTCCGGACAAGGTGCCCATGAACATATCAACTAACTCTCTTTCAGAAAGGAGAGGTTGAACTCTTCCAGCCAAGTCTCTCCATTTTTGTGCATAGTCCTTGAAGCCTTCATTTGAAACCATGGCCATACTCTGGAGTTGAGTACGGGTAGGTGCTAGAGCAGCATTGTATTGGTATTATTTGTAAAAGGCTGCAGTAAGATCTTCCCAGTTATGAACATTGGCTCTTTCTAACTGATAAAACAAATCAAATTGAGTTCCAGACAGACTGTCTTGGAAGAAGTGTACCCATAAGTCTTTATCAGCGGTATGAGGCTGGATCTTCCTTACATAGGACCGGAGATGCATTTTAGGGCATGAAACTCTGTCATATTTGGCAAACACAGGTGCTTTGGATTTTGGAGGAATGACAATTCCCGATACTAACCTAAACTCCTCAAAGTCCAAGCCAGACACTTTTTAGATTTCCATTGCACTCAACCGCTCTTCGAGATGCTTATACTTGTCATCAGCTGGAGGGTATTGTTCTTCAGAATAGTATTCTTCTTCCTCTTCCTCTTCTGATTCTGACTGGACAACTGTTTCTTTCCCTTTCCCATCTTGGTTGTCTTTCTCATTGGATGTCGTTGCAAAGTCTAAGGCCCTTCTTGTCTGCCCTTGGAATCTTCTTCCCATGTTTAGAACTCCGGTTATCTTCTTCGTCTTCTTTTTCTTCTCCTCAACCAGCAAGGTCTTCAACAGAATAATTAATAATTAATCAGCAGAAAATATAACAGAATAAGGCGAGAAAATGAGGATGGTTTGTTTACCCAGTTCGATCAAAAGATCTAGTCTGGAGAACAAAGTAATTCTCCAATTCACTGTACTCGGAAAGATATTACAAGAGATTACAAATGAGTTACAAGAAAACATCTTGCGCCTTCAAAGTTCCCAAGAACAAACTTTGAAGGCTCCCAAGAACAAATCCTTATTTTCTACTAAAGTGTTTCTCAACCTCTCCAACTCTCAATATAAGAATTACTCAAACCCAAGATATTAAGAAGTATTTTTTAATCCTTCTAGATAACTCTAAAAGGTTTCCCTTTGACCCTAAAATGTTATTTCCCCATTTTGCTCTAAAGCTCTAATATTTTCACTTCGTAATAACCAGAAAAGATACATATTTATAATTACTAAAACTCAACATACAGAGCCCCAAACACAACCTATTAATTATTAGAATAAAATATTATAAATATATTAAAATATATTTTATCTTAATTTAGAATTTAGACTATTTATATATATATATATATATATATATATATATATATATATATATATATATATATATATATATATATATATATATATATATATATATATATATATATATATATATATATATATATATATATATATATATATATATATATATATATATATATATATATATATATATATATATATATATATATATATATATATATGTTGTACCCCAAAATTTGCCCTCCCATATTCTTCAAGAAATTGCCAAGTCAAGCTACAAAATTCCCCAAGGGTTGCACAATGCAAAGGTCTCCTATACAGTCCAAACTAGGGTTTGTGTTCTGATCAAGAAATTGAAAGTTTCAAAGGCCCAATAAAGTCTCACATGCCTACAAAGATGGTCAAGCATCCTCATATCAAGTTTCAAGGCATTCAGCTCAAAATTGCACAGTCAAAACCCTAAATTGCACTACAGTCAACTGTAGGGGTAAAATGGTCATTTGACAGTCAAAAGTTCAAATTTTTGGTCAACATATCATTTTGAAGCCACAAACATCATTTGATCAATTCTTGATCATGATTCTCAAAATTTGGCTCAGAAAATCATCAAGATGCAAAAGTTTCTATTCTTGGACAGCTGAAAAAGTCAACTGAAATTGACCAGGGCATAACTTTCACATGGATTATCAGAAAAATTCCATCCAAGGCTCATTTTGAAGAGAAAGACATTTCCTACAACTCATCTTCACACTTCAAGTCCAAGAAATTCTCTCACAAAAAGTTATCAATTTCAACATTATAGGTCATTTTCAAAAGTAAACAAAAAGGGACTTTAAGTCAAAGGCCATAACTTGAGATTGGTAAATCAAAATGACATGGGACCAAAGGCATTGGTTAGAGGACTCAAAGACCTTTCCAAAATGTCAAAGAACATGTGAAAAGCTTAAAATTTGAGCAAGTTATGCCTTGTGTAAGTTGGGAAATTTTTGGATATTTTGAAAAGTCAACAATGGTTCAAATGACCTAAAATTGCTAATGGGCCTATTTTTCTTCCATGATTCATCATTCTAAGCATGTGCACGACCACTTGGCCCAAAGGGAAGTATTTTCTCATTTTTTATTTATTTATTTATTTGAGTTTTTATTTATATTAATTCAATTAAATCAATTAAATATATGAAAAATGTTTAAATTAACCAAACCAATCTTTTTATACATGTTTTAAGGTCAATATTTCGTGCTTAGTTAAATGTGGAAAGAATTGGACTGATTGGCATGATGGAGAGCAAAATACACTTGAAAAAGATATGAAAAGATCTTAAGAAAATCAAATATGCAAAACCATTATTGCCATGGATTTGATTAAGTTTTGTTGACCTAACAGCCTCAGTACATAAGCATGATTCAAACCCTAATGCCCATACACAAGAAAGCTGCGCAAGAAACACATTTGAAAACTTGAAAAATTCTCTAAAAGTGCAAAACTGAAAGCAGGGTTAGAGGAGGATTCAAGCCCTAATATTCATTCCATTGGTTTCCTGAAGCTTCACTGATCATATTCCAATTCATAACATTCATCAAAAGGCAAGGAATCGGTACCTAGGACTCAAACTGCATCAAGAAAATTCCATTATCGTGTTTCATGTTTTAAGCATTTTTACAGCATTTTGTTCATAGATTCTTGTTCCTCATTCGATTCTAAAGCTAACCAATGCATTTAATTTGATTATTACGCCGTATATTTGAATATGCCATGAGTGAATTTTAGGGTTTTCAGAAGTTGGAATTAGGGATTCTTAAAAGAGGAAAAATTGGGATTCCAAACCACCACCATTCAAACCAGAAAGCTTGGACGAAGAAGATGCAATAGTCGCGCTGAATTTATGTTTAGAGATGAGCTAATCGCTATTTTCTCAAAACGTCCTTAAAACCACGCTTAAGAAACCGTTGCCATATGTTTTTGTTTTCAGGAACGCGTGGAGAAGATGGAGTCGTGGCATCAAGTGATTGGCTTGTTTAAAAGTTCGCGCGCATTTCCAAGCGTTGATCCATTTTCTTTTATATTATTTGTTTGTTTAATATAGATAAAACGCGTTTGGTTGGCACAGCTGGTCAGAGAAGGCATTGGCAAGGCATAAGACCTGGGTTCGAGTCCCAGGTCTACGTTCTCTCAATATTATTTTTCACCATATGTTCAAGTGCAGGCGTAACCTTGTGGATCACCATGCATCCTCAATAATCAAACGTACACGCATCCAAGAGAATCCAAATCAAAGGCTGGGATTAAAGAGCACCATAAACGCAAGTCAACGCATCACACATGATCTTGGGAAAGTCAATGGACCTGAAGCATTGGGCCTGAATTCCTAAGTCCATACCTCACAAATGGGGCCTGAACCCCCCCTGGTTTGCAATTGTCTTTTTTATTTTGTTTTCAATTATTTGTTTATTTGTTTTGTTATTTTAATTTAATTAATTATTTTTTTTAACAAAATACAAAAACATCATAAAAAATCAGAAAATACAAAAAAAACATAATAACTATTTTATTTTAATTATTTTCATAATATTTTCATGTAAATAAATTAACTTAGATTAGAGTTTTTTAATTTTAATTCTTTTAATAATAAAAATATAAAAAATGTAGAACTAGGTTTAATTGATAATTTTTATTTCCTTTTAATTTTCCTTTTTACCATAATATCATTTATTTATTTATTTTTCATAATTAAAATTGTAAATTAACTTAGATTTAATTTAGGTTTCAATTCAATATTTTCACAATAAATCTAAAAGCCATTAGAATTAGGGTTTCTCTTTTAGTTTAATTTTAACTCTTTTTTTTCATAAAATTCCTGAAAACATAAAAATACCAAAAAACATTCTCTTTTAATATTAATTTTAATTCCTTATTTTGCAAAAGGGTCCAACGCCCTCGATAATTCTTTTATTTCGTACATTTATTTTATTTCGCTTAAATAATTATGTATATCTCCCAAAGCTTTGTAACATTTACTTCTCGCATTTTAATTTCTTTACTTTCCGTCAAATCGGGTCCGGTTTAATTTTGGCGATGTGGACCCGCGCCATTTGTAATAGCCTTAGAATTTACTTTTCCGCAAATATTTTTAACTGTTAATAAAAGCATGAAAGAATGTATGGCCCTAAATAAAATCAAGCGTAGAACACCAATAAACATGACAAGACAAAATAACTGAAACATGACACACGAATCGCACACACCACCCCTAGGGTACGCCTCACTGTTGCCTTGCCTCGAAAGGTGATCGTCGAGTAGAGGATGTCTTAGTAAGTCCTCATGATCCGGGAACCTGGCATGAGGGTAGCTTCTAAGGTGTCTTCCCATTGCTCTGGTGATCACCATGTCCCTAAAACTCGAATTGACCCGAATACCTCCAACGGTGGTGCTACCTACCTCTCAATGGTGGGATGGCACTACTTTAAAGGACATTTACACAGACAAATTCCTTAGGGTAGGTAGACGACTCATGGATACTTGCTCTCTTCAAAAACAAACAAAAATCTTTTCACACCGACACTTTTCAAAAAGCTTTCAAAACAATTTTTCAAACACTCTGACACAAGAGTCGATCTGAAATCTTTCAAAGAAACTTTTTCAAACCCACATTGAAAAGCAAACAAACAATTTTGAAAACACAATGAGCAAGTATCTAAGAGCCCATGGATAACCATGGATAGAAAGGGTGCTAACACCTTCCCTTTCTATAACCTACCTCCCGAACCAAGAGCAATCTCTTTAAGGAATTTTTCTGTGCTTTTGTCCTTTCCATTTGGAGAAAATAAAAGACGGTGGCGACTCTTGCTTCCGCGACATTTCGCGAAACCAGCTTTAAAACAGTCAGTTCCAGATCCACCGATCACAGAACTGGCGACTCTGCTGGGGACTTAAACTTAAAGTGAGGTGTACCTTAGGGATAGTTCATAACTGTGTTTTCAATTGTCTTCTTTGCTTGCTTTATTATTGTGGGTTGCATGGGAGTTCTATAGATCCTAACCCGGATCTGGGGGATACCTTCTTAGAAAGTAGCAACAAGACTGTGAGGGAACTGTGCGGGGTATACCGACATGGTTGAAACAGTCTGCTACGTTGATGTGGCACTTTGGTGTGTACCGGTAACCCTTGAGTTCAGTCAAGGAGAGTACGGGGCCTCCGCGTGGTGTCATGAAGCATCAACAGACCTTAGGAACCTTAATTGAACTATCTTGGCCTCTTTAGGGTAGTGAGATAACTGACTTTGGTGCAGTCCGAGGTTGGTTGATACTCGATACTACACTCAATTGAGGGTTGCTTTCCTGGAATATTTCGGTCGCCAGTTCAGTGGCTAAATCGAAACGATGAACAATGAAAGCAGTCCCGTGATATTGGGATCCTTAGAACCCGGTTACTTTGATTAGGACAGGTTGAACCCACCAACTTCAAGAGGGTACTACCCAGACCCCATGCTGGCCTTAAACCTTAAGGGCTTCTCTTGTGTGACTTGTGTGCCTTCGTACTTGACTACTTGCATGCTTGTTATCTGACACATGAACTACTTGCAGGTTTTGTTTATAGTCCTTAATTGGGACTCATAACAGGGTTACTAAGTCTTGCAGGTTTTGTTTATAGTCCTTAATGGGGACTCATAACAGGGTTACTAAGTCGTGCAGGTTTTGTTTATAGTCCTTAATGGGGACTCATAACAGGGTTTACTAAGTTTCTTGCAGGGTGTTTATAGTCCTTAATTGGGACTCATAACAAAGTATACTGAGTTTCTTGCAGGGTTTGTTTATAGTCCTTAATTTGGGCTCATAACAGGGTCACTTACGTTATCCCATACATAGCATGACATCATACCATTGCATACCATTGCATACATCCTAACCCATTTCAAGGATCTCAAGGGCTTGTGATGCAGGTCATGATAAATCAAACATCTAGCCAGGGGAAAAGAGGATTTATTTTCCTCTAGCCAGGGTTGTCAGGGGCTATGACCCACTGGACATGGTGAGCCTTTGACCCTTGGAGAAGAATTCTCAACAACATGGGTTTCTTTCCATCAAGCTACAAATTCAAATGCTAACAAATTTTCTTGTTTATCCTGCGAGGTCCTTGAAAACATTACATGCATGTCATACATCTCATTGCATTGCAGGTATCCCTTGGACAGGTTGCTTACCCTTCTTCGCTGTTTATTTCAGCCGATCGTCATGAATCCTGAATCTTCAACCGAACACACTATCAAGGCCCTCCAGGCTCAGAACGCCCAATTCCAAGGGCTGATCATGAATTTGACCCAGGGGCAACAAGATCTGAAGGCTTTGCTCTTGAAGAAAGAAAAGAAGAAGAAGAGGACTGTTTTGTTCAGCCCTAGGCACAGATCTGGGAATACACTGCCGACTGAAACTGAGAGGACTACTCCGTCTGTGAGGGAAAGCAGTCACCATGAGAGAAAGGTGCCTAGTCCAGTGGTCTCCGACAACGAGACAGATTTCAACGACGAGCAGTACCCTCCGGCTGAGGATAAGTACAAACAGTTGGAAGACCGGTTAAGTGCTATGGAGATACAAAAGGTGCCTGGCCTGGACTTCGAGGATCTAGGTCTGTCTTCTGGGGTAGTGATCCCGCACAAGTTTAAGGCACCTGCCTTTGCTAAATACGACGGGGCATCCTGTCCTAAATTGCATCTCAGGTCTTACACAAGGAGGATCCAGCCCTATACAGCTGACAAAAACTTATGGATCCATTTCTTCCAAGAAAGCCTTTCAGGGACTCAGCTCGAGTGGTTCTATCAACTGAGTGGAGCCAACATCCGCAGCTGGGAGGACCTGGCCACTACTTTCTACAAGCATTACCAGTACAACGCTGACCTCGCTCCCACGCGCACTCAGCTTCAGGGAATGTCTATGGGTGCAGGCGAAGGTTTCAAAGAATATGCTCAAAAATGGAGAGACCTTGCTGGAAGGGTACAACCACCTCTAATTGACCGTGAGCTCGTTGACATGTTCTTGGGGACTTTGTCTGGTCCATTCTACAACCATCTGATTGGGAATTCTTCTGCTGGGTTCACAGATCTTATCTTGACTGGGGAGAGAATTGAAGCTGGTATCAAGTCGGGGAAGATTCAAGAAACCGCACTTGCCGATGTTCAGAAAAAGCCCCACAGTGGGAAGAAAGAATCCAATGCTATACATGGTAAAAAGGGTCGTCATGATGTAGGGGCAATCCAGATTTCTGATCCCACGCCCGTTCAACCAAGAAAGAGCAATAGGCGTAGGATAAAGCATCAAGATAGGAAGTATACTGACATGAACATGTCTTTGTCTCAGGCATTACAACAATTGCTGAAGGCAAAACTGATCACACTAAAGGATCCTCCTCAAAATCCTGACACTTCCTCTCCCAAGTACAACCCGGGTGTGAGATGTGCCTACCATTCTGACAGTCCTGGACATGACACCGACGACTGTTGGACCTTGAAGAACAAGATCCAGGATTTGATTGACGCCCAGGAGGTCAAGTTTGAACACTGATCCTACACCGAATCATCGAGAATGTCTTTTGTTCATTCAAATGTTCAAGTTGTATTTTTCTTTGATTGTTCAAACATTTTATTCATGTCAAACTTTGTTATTTCATTAATGCATCGCATGTCTGTTTTGAAGCAATATATTCGTATTCACTATACGCAAATTATTTTCATATTTTTTCTGATGTCAACTCTTGATCTAAAATTCTAAGCCTCTTGAGGGAGGATGACGAAAACGATACCACAATCTACAGTATGCTTTTGAACAGACCCCGCTGATGAGGTACAGGCATTGTTTCAATCCCTAAACACTGGAGTTATAAGGAAGATAATCCCTCGTCAACCCCTCTGAGCCAAAGAAGTAGGAGTTTTTCTTTTTGAAAATTAAAACCCTTTATCATAACCTGGGGCAGGGTAGTCTCTCAGTTGATCCAAATGCATAACGAATGGCACCAAAGAGGTCCTTACAAAACAAAGAAAGACAGTGATGGTCCTAAATAATCAATAAAGAAAGGCAGTCAGTACTTCTCAAAATAAAAACCCATTAAGTCAAAACCTATGAAGGAGACTTACAAAACTGGGACATCCCGCTGACTGTAATCACAAAAAGAAACAGTTCAGGCAAAAAAAAAAGGATAATAATAAAAGAAAGAAGAAAGAGGTCCTACAAACCCTCAACAAAAAATGACTGCCTATGCGAAATAAACTATCAACATCTGAATCATCACCGGAAAATCAGAGCAAAGACTCAAACAAGGTCTAACGTATGATCAACTGAGTTTAGGTTTGGAGAACATCACGAAGAGCGGGTGGGTACAAATAAAATTTGAGCCTTTATCCTTTGTTTCTTTAAACCGCGAACCAGGCCACGTTATAACCCTTAAAAGTCCTAGCTAAAGCATGGGTTAGTTCGAAAGCATACTGTTACGAAAGGTATCCTGACTCCTTAAGGCCTACGGTAAATACGGAGTTGACATCACGTTTTACAAACATTCATTTGTTTTATGAAAAAAGAATGCATTTTCAAAATCTTCAAGACAGACATAGGCTTTGCATTTTTAACATAACTTTGTTTGCATATGACTTTTGTTTGAACAGCATGAAAATTCGCACGACGAATGCCTAATGAACAGAAGTACCTCCAATCAAGGGGCAGACATGACCATGGTCCATTACCTGGGGCAGTCCAATCAAGATTCGGAGAATCTCTCAAAGGGCCAGCTAGCTCGGGGCAAATCTCCGCCTGAGTCACTTGGGGCATTTCAACAACGAATCTCGCCTGATCAAATACCTCCTGGTGGCATGACAAAACCCTTCTAACAGGGGCAACTCCCTATATTCTGAGAACATGGACATAGTCGAAAAAATACTACGCGAAATCAAAGACCCGCTAGGTTGACATACCTAGGCAAAAATAAGGGCTTCCCGGCGAACCAAAAGGGTTCGGGCAAAATGAAGGGATGAAATGAAAAAATCTGTACACCCGGCAAGTCGAAAACCTGAAAAGGCGACTTGGGCAAAAATGGGTATCCCGGTGGACTGAAAACCCAAAAGGGCGGTCCAGGCAAAAGTTAGGGATCAAAGCGTACGACTATGTCTCGTCATCTTGTCATTTGCCTATCAGAAGAAGAGTTTGTCCATCAACAACCATCAACACCTCACAGGGTACCAAGATGGGCTCAGCGGAAGAACGTAACCAGATATCCTAATTCCCCAGAGAGTGAGTCGGCAAGTCAGTGCATTCCTCTCCAAGCAAAGTTATCAAGTCTCAAGGAAATTGGGTATCCTCCAGCAGATCCTAACATTCCCCAGCAGCATATGTATTCTTAACAAGCATCCCCGGCAGTCTTGGTCTAAAGATTGTTCCTCGGCGGCACATTAACATTCAAAGGAATCACTTCCCCGACATAGTTCAAAACTCCCCCAGAGAGTCCAATCCAAGTTCCCTCGGAAAATTGGAATCCATATCCCCAAGCAATAAGCTTATCCCCAGTAGATTCTGGAAGCTTATCCCCTCGCAGAACACGAACGCGTCTCCCGGCTTTATTCAAAGAGTTATTTCCTTAACAGGATATAACTGGGTTATCCTCAGCCAAAAGCCACGGAAAGAGCGTCTTCGACGAAGTCTTCCTACCCCAGCAAAGTCCATCAATACTTCCAGTACAACAAGGGTATCCCCAGCAAATTATCATCAACACTCAGCAAGGCATCCCTCTTCCCACAGAGTATTGCTTCCCAGCATGGTCGCTAGAGTATCTTTTTTCCCCGCAGAATCCTCCATTTGCCAAGTTTATTCCGCAACGGAGTCATCTTCTCCTACCGGTATTCTTGCAGTTATCATCCCCAGCGGAAGCAAAATCTATTCTTCAACATCAGCCCAGGAGTGACTTCCCGGCACCCGTCAAGGAGTTACTTTCCTAGACGAAAAACACATTCATAAAACATCACATACATCATTATAGCATGCATAGACGCATCATATCACCCCAATCTCATTTATTTTTGAGAACATCTTAAAATCAGGCAATTCATGCATTATGACATTGCATACAACTAATTCGTTACTTTTTCAGGAAAGAATGATCAACAGATAAAAGTCTTTACCCATTGAGGTAGTAATCATCCCAGATTCCTTCATCATCCTGTTGAGGTAGTAATCGTCCCAGATTCCTTCATCATCCTGCTGAGGTAGTAATCGTCCTAGATTCCTTCATCATCCCGTTGAGGTAGTAATCGTCCCAGATTCCTTCATCATCCTGCTGAGGTAGTAATCATCCCAGATTCCTTCATCATCCTGTTGAGGTAGTAATCGTCCCAGATTCCTTCATCATCCTGCTGAGGTAGTAATCGTCCTAGATTCCTTCATCATCCCGTTGAGGTAGTAATCGTCCCAGATTCCTTCATCATCCTGCTGAGGTAGTAATCGTCCCAGATTCCTTCATCATCCCGTTGAGGTAGTAATCGTCCCAGATTCCTTCATCATCCCGTTGAGGTAGTAATCGTCCCAGATTCCTTCATCATCCCGTTGAGGTAGTAATCGTCCCAGATTCCTTCATCATCCCGCTGAGGTAGTAATCGTCCCAGATTCCTTCATCATCCCGTTGAGGTAGTAATCGTCCCAGATTCCTTCATCATCCGGCTGAGGTAGTAATCGTCCCAGATTCCTCCATCATTCTACTGAGGTAGTAATCGTCCCAGATTCCTTCATCGTCCTGCTGAGGTAGTAATCGTCCCAGATTCCTCCATCATATATTTGGAGTAGTAATCGTCCCAGATTCCTTCATCACATCCTTATCAAAAAACCTCCTCTGGTTCAGTCAGATCGACCCTAAGATCTCCCTGATTCTTATCCCAGTAGAAGACACCCAAGATTTTTCTCAACGAGCGTTGTTGAAGTTAAGGTCACCCAAGATTTTTCTCAAACAAGCGTTGTTGAAGTTAAAGTCGCCCACGATTCTCTTACCATTCATGCTAAGGCAGTAACCATCCCTGGTTCATTCATCACCGTTTGAAGTTCCAGACTCAGCTCCTATAACCAGTCAGGACACATCTGTGCCAAGCACCTAAAATCAGCTCCTGCAACGTGTCAGGTACTCATGTTCTGTTTTGCAGGTATGCAGGTTCTCGCCAAGGAATCTCCTACGCGATCAACATCCAGATGGCATCTATAAGCCCATCATCCTATCCATCAATCTCTAAATGGCATCTATAAGCCCATTCCCATCGTCACTGCTACTATGTGAGCGCAAATTTCTGGGCACTCTAGTGTCCAATCATCTTCTACCCTCGGACTACGAAAGGCACGCCCGCCCATCTGCATCCTCAGGTCTAAGAAGATTGAACAGGGGCAACTGTTGTACCCCAAAATTTGCCCTCCCATATTCTTCAAGAAATTTCCAAGTCAAGCTACAAAATTCCCCAAGGGTTGCACAATGCAAAGGTCTCCTATACAGTCCAAACTAGGGTTTGTGTTCTGATCAAGAAATTGAAAGTTTCAAAGGCCCAATCAAGTCTCACATGCCTACAAAGATGGTCAAGCATCCTCATATCAAGTTTCAAGGCATTCAGCTCAAAATTGCACAGTCAAAACCCTAAATTGCACTACAGTCAACTGTAGGGGTAAAATGGTCATTTGACAGTCAAAAGTTCAAATTTTTGGTCAACATATCATTTTGAAGCCACAAACATCATTTGATCAATTCTTGATCATGATTCTCAAAATTTGGCTCAGAAAATCATCAAGATGCAAAAGTTTCTATTCTTGGACAGCTGAAAAAGTCAACTGAAATTGACCAGGGCATAACTTTCACATGGATTATCAGAAAAATTCCATCCAAGGCTCATTTTGAAGAGAAAGACATTTCCTACAACTCATCTTCACACTTCAAGTCCAAGAAATTCTCTCACAAAAAGTTATCAATTTCAACATTATAGGTCATTTTCAAAAGTAAACAAAAAGGGACTTTAAGTCAAAGGCCATAACTTGAGATTGGTAAATCAAAATGACATGGGACCAAAGGCATTGGTTAGAGGACTCAAAGACCTTTCCAAAATGTCAAAGAACATGTGAAAAGCTTAAAATTTGAGCAAGTTATGCCTTGTGTAAGTTGGGAAATTTTTGGATATTTTGAAAAGTCAACAATGGTTCAAATGACCTAAAATTGCTAATGGGCCTATTTTTCTTCCATGATTCATCATTCTAAGCATGTGCACGACCACTTGGCCCAAAGGGAAGTATTTTCTCATTTTTTATTTATTTATTTATTTGAGTTTTTATTTATATTAATTCAATTAAATCAATTAAATATATGAAAAATGTTTAAATTAACCAAACCAATCTTTTTATACATGTTTTAAGGTCAATATTTCGTGCTTAGTTAAATGTGGAAAGAATTGGACTGATTGGCATGATGGAGAGCAAAATACACTTGAAAAAGATATGAAAAGATCTTAAGAAAATCAAATATGCAAAACCATTATTGCCATGGATTTGATTAAGTTTTGTTGACCTAACAGCCTCAGTACATAAGCATGATTCAAACCCTAATGCCCATACACAAGAAAGCTGCGCAAGAAACACATTTGAAAACTTGAAAAATTCTCTAAAAGTGCAAAACTGAAAGCAGGGTTAGAGGAGGATTCAAGCCCTAATATTCATTCCATTGGTTTCCTGAAGCTTCACTGATCATATTCCAATTCATAACATTCATCAAAAGGCAAGGAATCGGTACCTAGGACTCAAACTGCATCAAGAAAATTCCATTATCGTGTTTCATGTTTTAAGCATTTTTACAGCATTTTGTTCATAGATTCTTGTTCCTCATTCGATTCTAAAGCTAACCAATGCATTTAATTTGATTATTACGCCGTATATTTGAATATGCCATGAGTGAATTTTAGGGTTTTCAGAAGTTGGAATTAGGGATTCTTAAAAGAGGAAAAATTGGGATTCCAAACCACCACCATTCAAACCAGAAAGCTTGGACGAAGAAGATGCAATAGTCGCGCTGAATTTATGTTTAGAGATGAGCTAATCGCTATTTTCTCAAAACGTCCTTAAAACCACGCTTAAGAAACCGTTGCCATATGTTTTTGTTTTCAGGAACGCGTGGAGAAGATGGAGTCGTGGCATCAAGTGATTGGCTTGTTTAAAAGTTCGCGCGCATTTCCAAGCGTTGATCCATTTTCTTTTATATTATTTGTTTGTTTAATATAGATAAAACGCGTTTGGTTGGCACAGCTGGTCAGAGAAGGCATTGGCAAGGCATAAGACCTGGGTTCGAGTCCCAGGTCTACGTTCTCTCAATATTATTTTTCACCATATGTTCAAGTGCAGGCGTAACCTTGTGGATCACCATGCATCCTCAATAATCAAACGTACACGCATCCAAGAGAATCCAAATCAAAGGCTGGGATTGAAGAGCACCATAAACGCAAGTCAACGCATCACACATGATCCTGGGAAAGTCAATGGACCTGAAGCATTGGGCCTGAATTCCTAAGTCCATACCTCACAAATGGGGCCTGAACCCCCCCCTGGTTTGCAATTGTCTTTTTTATTTTGTTTTCAATTATTTGTTTATTTGTTTTGTTATTTTAATTTAATTAATTATTTTTTTAACAAAATACAAAAACATCATAAAAAATCAGAAAATACAAAAAAAAACATAATAACTATTTTATTTTAATTATTTTCATAATATTTTCATGTAAATAAATTAACTTAGATTAGAGTTTTTTAATTTTAATTCTTTTAATAATAAAAATATAAAAAATGTAGAACTAGGTTTAATTGATAATTTTTATTTCCTTTTAATTTTCCTTTTTACCATAATATCATTTATTTATTTATTTTTCATAATTAAAATTGTAAATTAACTTAGATTTAATTTAGGTTTCAATTCAATATTTTCACAATAAATCTAAAAGCCATTACAATTAGGGTTTCTCTTTTAGTTTAATTTTAACTCTTTTTTTCATAAAATTCCTGAAAACATAAAAATACCAAAAAACATTCTCTTTTAATATTAATTTTAATTCCTTATTTTGCAAAAGGGTCCAACGCCCTCGATAATTCTTTTATTTCGTACATTTATTTTATTTCGCTTAAATAATAATGTATATCTCCCAAAGCTTTGTAACATTTACTTCTCGCATTTTAATTTCTTTACTTTCCGTCAAATCGGGTCCGGTTTAATTTTGGCGATGTGGACCCGCGCCATTTGTAATAGCCTTAGAATTTACTTTTCCGCAAATATTTTTAACTGTTAATAAAAGCATGAAAGAATGTATGGCCCTAAATAAAATCAAGCGTAGAACACCAATAAACATGACAAGACAAAATAACTGAAACATGACACACGAATCGCACACACCACCCCTAGGGTACGCCTCACTGTTGCCTTGCCTCGAAAGGTGATCGTCGAGTAGAGGATGTCTTAGTACGTCCTCATGATCCGGGAACCTGGCATGAGGGTAGCTTCTAAGGTGTCTTCCCATTGCTCTGGTGATCACCATGTCCCTAAAACTCGAATTGACCCGAATACCTCCAACGGTGGTGCTACCTACCTCTCAATGGTGGGATGGCACTACTTTAAAGGACATTTACACAGACAAATTCCTTAGGGTAGGTAGACGACTCATGGATACTTGCTCTCTTCAAAAACAAACAAAAATCTTTTCACACCGACACTTTTCAAAAAGCTTTCAAAACAATTTTTCAAACACTCTGACACAAGAGTCGATCTGAAATCTTTCAAAGAAACTTTTTCAAACCCACATTGAAAAGCAAACAAACAATTTTGAAAACACAATGAGCAAGTATCTAAGAGCCCATGGATAACCATGGATAGAAAGGGTGCTAACACCTTCCCTTTCTATAACCTACCTCCCGAACCAAGAGCAATCTCTTTAAGGAATTTTTCTGTGCTTTTGTCCTTTCCATTTGGAGAAAATAAAAGACGGTGGCGACTCTTGCTTCCGCGACATTTCGCGAAACCAGCTTTAAAACAGTCAGTTCCAGATCCACCGATCACAATATATATATATATATATATATATATATATATATATATATATATATATATATATATATATATATATATATATATATATATATATATATATATATATATATATATATATATATATATATATATATATATATATATATATATATATATATATATATATATATATATATATATATATATATATATATATATATATATATATATATATATATATATATATATATAACAGATCCGCAAACTGAACCATTCAAACCCGAAATTCGTGAACCGCCCAAACCAGACATTCTTGCTCATTTTTTACTTCCTAATTGAAACATGTTTTCTTTCTCTTATTTAATTAAGGTTTTAAGACACACTTTAATAATATACATCTAGACTTGAAACCATGGGGATGCCAATTTAACCATCAACCACCTTGCTTCTCTCTACCATGTTGAAACTCTAATCAATAATCTTGATCAAATTCAAGGCATCCTTTAATCTTGATCTCTCCACTTGCATCCAATTGTTTTTTAATACCATTTTCTGCCTAGGTAATCTAACAAGACCACAAGTATGATTCTTCAATCATCGTTGACTCCACATTCCTTTGAACGCATCCCTGAACGTCATTGTTTCTATATTTTGTAACCCTTCATCCACATTCAAAGCAAAACATCCATGGCTATCATAAATGTCCCTTTGAGATGCTACAATCCTCCTCCTTACATTATCATGATTCAAATGATAATCATAGATCTCAGTAGTCATTCCCCCACTACTACTAGTATCCGTAGTAGGAAACTTCATCTCAAACTGAGTTTTCTCCTTTATGGTTTCTAATAGGTTTATCCCTTGGTTTTTACAGTTCTTCTTCTAAATAATTTCTCTATCAACCAAGTAAGTTGCTTTAACATCAGCCATTCTCCAAAAAATCAATAACAACCTAGTGGTTACATGAATTTTTATCCCTTGGTTTCTGTAAAATTCATTATACACTTCTGAAATAGCCTAAAGGCATTCATAACGCCTTGACCTCAAATTCCATAGCTTTTTATTATCATGAAAGCCTCCACTAGTTAATGATAAATGAATAACAACATTTGAACCTTCTAAAATATATAGACCACATATTTTAGATCCTTTAACAATAATCACTTCATCATGCGAAATCTTCAACACTCCACATTCAACTATAGTGCAATAGACTAGATCATCAAACATGTTTATAGATGACAAATTTTTCCTGAGTTATGGAACATATCTTACGTTGTGAATAAGAAACTCACAATCATCAAACATTTTAAATCTGATTGTACCAATACCATGAACCTTGCAAGTCTTATTATCACCAAGGCGAACTACTCCACCTTGACCAGCTTCAAAGTCTCAAAGTATTCTATTATTGGACACATGTGATAAGAGCAACCTGAGTCTTTGACTCAACTATCTTCAGTCTCCAAACTCGACACCACTAATGCTTCAGCATTCTCATAATAATCCTCACGTGAGGCAACCACAACTTGAACAAAATCACCATTTACCTTTCTTTTAGGACAATCCTTCTTGAAGTGGCTAGTTTTATGACAATTAAAATATTTTATCTTTGACTTGTCAAACTTCTTTTATTTGGACATCCCTCTACGCTCATCTCCTCCTCTTGAGACACTCAATACTTCATCACTATATTTAATCTTCAAATCTTTCGCTTTTGAAAATTCTTTATATTTTACCGTCGTCTGGACTTCATCGAAAGTGATAGTACTTTATTTACCATAAATAAGGACATCCTTTAAGTGCTCAAAAGATCTGGGTAATGAACTCAAAAAGAGTAAAGCCTTTTCCTCATCATCAATCTTTACTTCAATATTCTCAAGATCATCCATAATCATGTGAAATTCTATAAGTTGTTCCACTATGGATTTGTTCTCCACCATTCAGAGTGAATAGATTTGTTGTTTCAGACATAAATTGAGAGCTAAAGACTTGGTCATATACAATGATTCAAGTTTTTCCCACATCGAAGCAACATTCTGCTCTCTAGAAACTTCTCTTAGAACTTTATCCCCGAGGCACAAGATAATGGCACTCTTGGCCTTATCCACCATCTCGGTCTTCTCTATTTTACTAAGGCGTACAGGAATCGATGCCTCTCCTTTCAAATATTTAATATAATTCTCTGAGTTAAAATTGTTTGCATATTCACTTTCTATAACCCAAAATCACTGTCTCTAGAAAATTTCGCAATCTCTCATTTAGCCATTGTGCTCACTTATAAATAATACTCCTTTGCCCCATAGTGGGCGACACTTGTTATGATAATCACAAGATTCAATTCAATTCAACACTTTCATATCTCAGGCAAAAAATAGTAGCAACCAAAATAAATTTCCTTCAACAATAATAATCAATAAGATGAAAATATAACATAATAAAGGCGAGAAAAGGCGAATGATTTGTTTACCGAGTTCGATCAAAAGATGTAGTCTAGAGAAGAGAACAACTCTCTAATTCATTGTACTCAGAAAGTTGTTACAAGAGATTACAAATGAGTTACAAGAAAATAGACACCACCTTCATAGTTCCCAAGAACAAACTCTGAAGGCTCCCAAAAATAAATCTTTATTTTCTACCCAAGTGTTTCTCAACTTCTCCAATACTCAATATAAGAATCACTCAAACCCAAGGTATCTAGAAGTATTGTCTAATCCTTCTAGATAACTCTAAAAGGTTTCCATTTGACCCTAAACCCTTATTTCTCCATTTTTATCTAAAGCTCTTAAAATTGTCTCTTTGTATTAATCAGAAGACACACATATTTATAATTACTAAAATCTAACCTACAAAGCCCAAAACACGACTCATTAATTATTAGAATAAAATAATAAATATGTTATAATATATTTTATATTAATTTAGAATATTTCTCTCTTTCTCTCTCTCTCTCTCTCTCTCTCTCTATATATATATATATATATATATATATATATATATATATATATATATATATATATATATATATATATATATATATATATATATATATATATATATAATATATATATATATATATATATATATATATATATATATATATATATATATATATATATTCTAACATTAAATAACGAATCTGCAAACTGGATTGATCTAATCCAAATTCCATGAACCATCCAATCGAACATTCTTGTTGCTTTTCAGCTTCCTGATTTTTGGTAATCTCGAAATATAGTTTCTTTCTCTTCATCACTTAAGGTTATAAGGCATACTTCATCAAATCTGAACTTTGAAATTCAAAAATATTTTAACTTTGATTTGGTCGCAGTTCTGATGTTGAGTTTGCTGTGTTGTGTTTGAGTGTATCTAAATTTATAAAATTCGTACATTTTTTTACTTGTTGTTGTGAAAATGATGCCAAGAACATAGTATATCAGATTTTTTTGAGGCAAGAAATCTACAAGGTATGAATCAGAAAAGCAAGAAGAAAACAAGTAATTTGTTATTAACTGTTATTCTTTATTTTCTCTTTGAAACAAGATTACAAGTGTTATAGAATAACAAATAACTTCTCTCGCCCTAAACTTGGATTTGCAATATGCAATAATGAGAGACTAGTATGTTATTTATAATTAACCTAACATACTAAACTAATGGGATTTTTCACAAATACCCATTACTAGGTACTTAGGGTACAAGTTAACTTAAACAGTTGGACATAACAAACAGATCCAATTAGTCATGCTAATAAACCTAGCATTTTCGACAACAGTACGCTTAACCATGCTTCGACTACAACATACGCTACTTCGATACCAGCATGTGAGCGACCTTCGACTGCATGCTAACCTCTTTCGAACTTGTCTAACCTCGAAGCTACCCTTCGACCCATTAGAGTTTGATCCAATATCTCACAAATCTCAACCTTAGAACAAACTCTAATATCAGAGAATAAACTAGCTTTCTTCATGCAGTTTTATCAACTGCATACAGTGGAAAAACTTGCAACTTAGAAATGTCTTGGTGATCATATAAGCATCATTGTGATTTGTTGAAACCTTTAGCACTTGGACTTCTCCACGCTCGATTACCCCTCTGACAAAATGCAGCCTAACATCGATGTGCTTAGTTCGCTCATGATAGGCCGAGTTCTTCGAAGGGTGTATTGCACTTTGACTATCACATTTAACAGTGATAACTCGACCTTGAAGTTTTAGCTCCTTAGAAAAACCTTCTAGCGATAATGCTTCTTTCACAACTTCAGTGAGGGTGATATATTCCACTTCAGTGGTTGATAAGGCTACAATCTTCTGAAATGTCGTTTTCCAACTAATTGTTGTGCCAAACATAGTGAAAACATATCTAGAAATATATTTTCTGAAATCCATACAACCTACATAATCAAAGTCGACATATCCTTTGATTATTGCCAGTAGCCTTTCCAGGATTCGTCATGTACCTGCTTACAAGACTTACTGTATATGCTATGTCGGGTCTAGTACATACCATATCATACATCAAAGAACCTACCATATTACCATATAAGATGTTATTCATATAAGCTCTTTCGACATCAGTACTGGGACTAATCTATACTCAACTTGAATTGAGGATTTATTGGAGTCACAACAGGCTTTGAATTCGACATACCAAATTTTCCAAGAATCTTCCGTAGGTATGCCTCTTGAGATAAGCATAATTTCGACTGCTTTCTATCTCTTCAGATGCCAATCCCAAGAATCCTGGATGTAGCTCCTAGATCCTTCATGTAGAACTCCTTATTAAGTTCAACCTTCACCCTCATTACATCTTCGAAATTGTTGCTTGCTATGAGAATATCATCCATATAAAGAAACATCATAACAAATGAATTACCAGGTCAAAATCCGAAGTAAACACAATGGTCGAACTAATTTCTAGTGAAACTTATGCGTGCCATGAACTTGTCGTATCTCGTATTCCAGTTTCGAGGAGATTGTTTCAGCCCATATAAAGATCTCTTCAACTTGCACAAATAATCTTCTTTCCCCTTTTCGACATACTCTTCAGGCTGCCCCATCATGATCGTTTCATCTAGATCACCATACAAGAAAGAAACCTTCACGTCCATATGTTCCAGTTCAAAGTCGAACTATGCCACCATGGCAAGCGACATTCAAATGGACTTGTGCTTCACAATAGAAGAAAACACATCATTGAAGTCAACACCTTCTTTCTGAGTGAAACCTCTTGCGACCAACCCTTCCTTGTATCTTTTCGACATCACTCCTTTGGTTCCTTCCTTAACTTTGAAAATCCATTTACAGATGACTAACCTTGCTTCAGCAAGTTTCTTGATCAGTTCCCAAGTGTTATTATCATGAAGAAATTTCATCTCATCATCCATGACCTTCAGCCATTTAGTCTTATTTTTACTCTTCATAAATTCCTTATGGTCTCTAGGTTCTTCGTCTAGAACCTCACTTGCAGAGATTAAGGCATAAGTTATAAGATCTGCATACCCAAGTCATTGAGGTGGCTTGATGACTCTTCTCGATCTATCTCTTACCAATAGGTAGTCACCGACAATTTCCTCAACTTCCTTAGCATCTTCTTCTTTTTCTTCGAATTTATTTGGGATACGCAATTCAACATCAACATGCTCCACCTTAACAGGAATATCTACATGTTCTAGCTCTTCGTCAGATATTTCTGCACTTCGACCAATATCATCAGTTTTCTTGAAAGC
The DNA here is from genome assembly GCA_948472305.1 of Vicia faba. Lineage (NCBI taxonomy): Eukaryota > Viridiplantae > Streptophyta > Magnoliopsida > Fabales > Fabaceae > Vicia > Vicia faba. The sequence continues at coordinate 20,642,892 of OX451737.1, forward strand.
CATTTCAGCTTCATTGAAAACTATATCTCGACTGGTGATACTCCTCTTGTGACTTGGCTCTAGGCACCATAGTCCTATAAGCTTTGACTCCTTTGAGGTATCCCATGAACATGCATTTCAGAGCTCTATGCTCGACCTTGTCTTCCCTAATGTGAGCATAGGCTATACATCCAAATAATTTCAGTTTGTCGAGATTTGGTGGATGTCCCGACCAAACTTCTTCAGGTGTCTTCATATCTAACGCAATCGAAGAACATTTGTTTATCAGATATGTGGTTGTCAAAATAACCTCAACCCAAAACATCTTCTTTAACTCACCACTAGTCAACATGTATCTAACTCTCTCCAAAATAGTCCGACTAAACCTTTCAGCCAAACCATTTTGTTGTGGAGTACCTACAGTAGTTTTGTGCCTTGCAATACCAAAGGCAGCAAAAAAATTATCGAAAGCCTCATTGTAAAATTTAAGGTTATTGTCGGTTCTCAGCCTCTTAACCTTTCTGCCAGTCTGATTTTCGACCAGAGTCTTCCAACTTTTGAAATTCTCAAAAGTTTAATCCTTAGTCTTATGGATGAATATCCATAACTTTATGAAATAATCATCTACTATGGATATAAAATACCTTGCTCCTAAATGTGATGGACACCTTGCAGGCTCCTAAAGATCAACATGGATGTAATCAAGGGATCCATGTGTTCTTTGTTTTCCGTAATTGAACTTCACTCTACAATATTTTCTAAGTACACATGGTTCATAAAACTTCAGCTTTTCGACTTTGTCTCGACCAAGAAAATTTTGTTTCCCTAGTTCAACCAAACCCATTTCACTGACATCGCCCAATCTCATGTGCCAAATTTCTGTCTTCGACAAAGGTTTCATGGATGCAATATTTTTCTAACCACTTACAACTTCAGCCTCAAGAGTATACAAGCCTTGTTTCTTCACGCCTCTCAAGACTTCCTTCGATCCCTTCATGACTCTTAGGATGCTTTTATCTACTTGGAAAACATATTATTTCTTGTCAAATTCACCAAGAGAAATCAAATTTCTCTTCAAATCAGGTACATACATGACTTCAGTGAATAACCTTATTGACTCATTGTAACACCCTATAAACCTTATGGAAAATAAATGGCATAATTAGAGTAAATTAGCATGCATATCAAAAGAGAGTGTCACATGTATTTAAAACTAACACAAAATACACTAGTCATGCTCATAACACGCATTCAAAATCATGTTCCATACATCAACACATAATGCATCTCGCAGCAGAATAATTCTTTCTCATAATAATAGCAATAATTGATCATACTGTCAATTATATAATAGAGCATTAGGCACTAAAGGTTAACCATCACATAATCTCAATACATCACAAATAAAAAGAGTATAATAAATATATCTCAAAACAAACATGAGTTTAAATGTTCCCGGTATTACATAGACCAAAGCATGACTCACTACATAATAAATGGATAAACAAGGAATTATCTCCTCTGACTAATCCTTGTAAGAAGCACCACTATCTTCGGTACCTGAGAGATGTCATACAAAAACATTATTCCAATAGAAGGGTAAGAATTCACATCATTATAGAAATATAGAATAATAAGTAATGTATCACATACAAGCAATAATTGAATTCATCACACTTCACATATTCATGTATTCGACATTTTCTAACATAATCCACATATCCACATATACAACATTTCTCCACGGTTCATGATTTTAAAGATAATCAATTGCAAATACCACAAATATAACATTTACACCAATATCACATATTGCACACCAATTCAACATTTCACATCGATACATGTGATTCAAATATAATTCAATGCAATATGATGTGGTACCAATTGTTATCCTTAACGGTTTTTACGATTAAACCGCGTCCATATATTCAAGACATATAACCACCAAAAAGACCATCCCTCAAGATTTCAAATCAAATCTCCAGGTTTGGGACAAGTCACTAACTCTCGCAAAAGCTAGCAAACATTGCCTTTTGACAACTCATGATGCATGTGTTATTTCAACATATATATGCAATAAAGACCATCTCCATATCTTAATCATACAAGCATATTTCACATAATTTAACACATTTGAATTACCTCACAAAATTTCACAACATACATACATCATGTCAACAATCACACACCATGCATTATCATATCATTCATCACCAATTCACAACATACACATACATAAAATCAAATGTTATATTTTCATCAAAAAGTCAACCAAATCACATCCAATGCACATCAAATAAATTAATAAAATTCATGGAAATCCTTTATAAATCATAGGCATATAGAACCCCCAATCAATTAATCAAAATATAAATGTCTTTGTCCCAAATCGCGCTAAGCGCGACCCATATCGCTAAGTGCCCTCTGCGAAATGCAGAAAAATTCTGCTACAGACAACTTCTACCTCCTACGAATTTATCCATCCAAATATCATTCAAACACATATATTTAATCAATTAAATGTATATAACCTATATCTAATCTATAACATCAATTACAAACATAAAAACATGATTTCCAACATCAATTCATGATATTCATTCAAAACCTAAACATGTCAAAACCTAAAAATTGAAGAACAAAATTCCTAAATCATGCTACTACCAATTACATGTTATTATCTAATCCCATAACCATGTGAAAACCCACCCTTAACTTGGATGTAGATTCTCTAGGGTTCTATCTTCTTACTATCTTTTTTCTCCCTTTTCTCCTCTTTTCCTATTTCTCCTCTTCTCTTGTTTCTTTCTTTCTAATTATATTTCTATTTGTTTTACAAAAACCCTTACTAACTCTTGTTTTCACTAATGAGCTTATCTCATTCTAACACTAAACCATCACTAATACCCATTTAGTTAATATTTCTATTTTCACACCCAATATCTCAATTTACTCATATAACACATATTCTCAATTAATAGAATAAATTTTATATCACACATCACCAATTAAATCAAATAGTTCATATTTCTACAAAATCACCCAATTTAATCAATTATTATATCATATAATAACTAATAAAATAAACAACTAATAAAATAACTAATAAATAAAATCGGGGTGTTACACTCATCATGGAGCTTGAATCTCACAGATCCAACACTTACAATCTTGCAAGCTTTGTTATTTCCCAGCAATACAGATCCACCATCTTGATCACATAGTTCCTCGAACAAGTCTTTGTTTGAAGTCATGTGTCAAGTGCAACCAGAATCCAAAATCCACTCTTTTCTTGAGTCGCTGCTTGAAACCACAAGAACATCACATGAGTCGAAATCATATTGAACAATGGTTGTGTTGTCATTATCCTTACCTCTATGATCTTTCAGGCATTCAAGGCGCACATTTTTTGTGTGACCCCCTTCTTACAATGATAGCATCGAATACCAGATGTTTTGCCACTATAAGACTTTTGTTGACTTTTACCTTTCTTCTTATCGAACTTACCATCCTTTCGCAAGAATTTTCTCTTAACGGCCAAACCTTCACCAACTGTTGAAGGTTTATGCTCCTTTCGTTTGTTCAAGTCCTTAGAATACAAGGCTGATTGAACTTCTTCAAAGGTCAGAGACTCCCTTCCATACAAGAGAGTGTCTTTGAAGTGAGCATGTGTTATGGGAAAAGCGCACAACAATAACAACACTTAATCTTCATCATCGATCTTCACATTAATATTTTCAAGATCAAGAATCAGCTTGTTGAACATATCCAACTACTTAGCCAATACTTTATCTTCAATCATCTTAAATGAGTACAAAGCTTGCTTCAGGTATAGTCGATTTACCAGCGATTTGGTCATGTACAAACTTTCAAGTTTCACCCATAGCCCTCATGCTGTCGTCTCCTTTGATACATATCGAAGAACCTTATAACCAAGGCTCAACAGAATTGCGTTGTGTGCTTTTTCACTCATGGTTGTCTTTTCTTTTTCCGTTACCGCATG